>OW971934.1:21865000-24265000 GCA_943193695.1 Acrobasis suavella
GTGTCTAAAGTGTAGACAATGTTAAACCAATGATGAAAATGAAAATGTATAAAATCAATTAATATTTGAAAAACGGGTCAAATCACGTACCGAGTCAGCTACTGGCTGACATGTTTCGGTCTCACCGACGACCCGTTTGACAAAAAAAAAGTATACAATATTTGTTATAAACGCAAAAACTATACAAGTATTACCCTAATGCTCTTCTGGTGGATCTACGGATGTTTATATCAAAGTCAGTGCTTCTTCCGACCCAGTGCCGCTGAGCAAAGTGCGTGACGTCACGGAATGTTCTCATATATCACTAAGCCAACTTTAAAAGCTCAAAGCGAAACGGAAGAGCTGGATTTTCTAACATAAAAATGCCTTTTACTTGGCCTTTTTAAAATTGGTCTAGGCTTGGCTAGGTCTTGGGAGTTTATCTATATATGTATTTATGATAAAAAAAAAGTATAGTGCAGATAGGAGTTAGTATCTCATAATACGTGTTTAAGCTTGTTTTAGTAATGTGTCCCTAAATACGAGAATTTATTTATTTTACTTTTATGGAGCGTAACAATTTATAACTAAATATATGTATCTTTACCACCAAGTATCAATTAAGATTAATGTCAATATTGATGACATTTTGAATTTATTCATTTCGTGTACAACATTGTATTAGTGTTAGCGTTTCCGAAAAATTTATAGTTTCAATCAAAAAATTCCAAACTATCAAAAGGCCTGTCGATATAATTGATAGTATCGATAGTTCTTTTAGAGCAATAGTATTGATAGTATCGACGAATAACTATGAATAGTATCGATAGTTTATGCATAATGAGAAGCAACACTATAGGTACTATCGATAGTTTATGCATAATGAGAAGCAACACTATCGGTGCTATCGATAGTTTATGCATAATAAGAAGCAATACTATCGGTACTATCGAGAGTTTTCACAATCGATTGCATATCGATAGTTTAGCTATCGCTTTAATGGACTGTCGAGCGACAACACTAATCATTGTAGTCGCAATGAGATTGCAACTGTGTGGCGGCCTAACATCCTATCGCTCGTGTTTTGTTTTGCCTCGTTAGAGCCGACAATAGCCACGAATACGTCGCCTATCTTGGTCGATCAAGATGTCTACACCACGTTTCTTATCTAGACATTTCAATTTTAGCCAATACCGTTCGTGAGATGTTCTAATCGTATTCTACCATTTCAAGCCTTCGAACAAACCTTCCATGCTGGTATGGGAATAAATAAAAAACTTTAAATGTACCAACTGCTTCACATCCCACGCAGATCGTAGAAAGCGATCGAAGGAATGGACGAAAATGCGAAACACGTTAATACCAACTTATTCAAAATCGCGCAACTCGTATAATCACGATGTGAATCTCATCGGCCATCTCGATCCTCTGGCTCTACGTAGGGATGTTGCATTCTTGTTCATTTTTTATCGCATTTATCATGGGGAATGCCCTGAAGAATTGTTCGACTTAATACCTGCTGCAAAGTTTCACCTCCGCACCACCCGCCTGAAATCGAAATTTCATTCACACCACTTGGATAGTTGGCAATCAACCACCGTACGTTTTAAAAGGAACTTTTAAAGAAACTTTTTATCACGTACGACCGAACTGTGGAATCAACTTCCTGCAGCAGTGTTCCCGGACTGATACGACATTGGAACCTTCAAAAAACGAGTCTATCTTCCTGTAAGGCCGGCAACGCTTTTGTTACACCCCTGGTGTTGCATTGTTCGTTTGCCGCCCTATAACATAAAAAAGGCGATGCGGCTAGGAACCGCAGGAGCATCACTATTTTAATTCATTTTTCCACCTACTCGCCCACCATCGAGATATCACGCCTTACAGCCCTAGGCTCTGTCTGCTCAGAGCCGCAAGACCTAAAATGGCCGAGGAAATACTACCAGCATATTGGGTACGTTGCCTTAATGTGGTGTGTTGGAAGAAATATTTTATTTATAAGCCGCTGTATTTTAATAATTTATTTTTTGTTATAAATAAAGATTTAGATGAAAGTTAGGTACTGAGAATACATTGTTATGTGTAATGTCTCTTATTTCTTAATTATTAATTAAGATTGATGTCAAATTAGGGAAAAATGTGTGATAGAAATACAAACAATATAAGGTTACAGTGAGATAAATCTAAAATAGACTTTGACTGGAAATTCGTCCTCTTTTTCGTCTATTCTATCGTAATAGGTATACTGATTTTGCATTTTGTGTATTTATTTGCCTTACTCGTCGCGCTAAGTTTACATTTTCAAATTATAATTACTAATCTTAGGCAGCTATCTACTTTATGTCTAACTTATTATCCATCATCCTCTGGATAGTACCTACTTTTGACAGCGATTTTCATAAAAAAACAGCGCTTGAACTATCTAAAGTACGAAGTTTGTAAACACCAGAATAACTGCTTATTGACAGCGTCAAAAACACGAAACATCTAGTTTCGGTGAATATCGATTCAGATTTGACAATTCAAATCATAAGCAAACCTGCGGAAAACTGTTAACATGCTGTCATCTATGACAATAAAGTTAAGTCGATTTGTGTGTCAGAATAAATAAAATAAATATATACGGACAAATCACACAGATTGAGCTAACCCCAAAGTAAGCTTAAACTTGTGTTATGGGATACTAACCCAACGATGCTATATTTTATTATAAATACAGATATAGACACCCAAGACCCAGGACAATTGAAAAAGACCATTTTCCAACTTGACTGGCTAGGGATCGAACCCAGAACCTCCGGATTGGCGGACTTGCGTGTTGACGATTACACCACGAAGGTCGTCATAAAATAAAAAAATATCAGAATACGAATTTACAACCTGCCAAGCGAGTTTTGGTTTGAACTTTACTAAACTTACAGTACAGAATTGCACTGCTGGTTTAAGTTTATTTTATTTTATTAGTCGTGTACCTACACTTGAAAATCTTACAAATGAAACACTTATAAAAGTAAAAATACAACAGCTGGTCAGAGTTTAGACTACCAATGGCCCAAAATATGAGACATGTATTGTTTAATTAATGTGCTAGTGTTACCCTCGTTCCCTGCCGTCGCCTCTGTGTCAAATTGCACTTTTCTCAGAAGTGTTGCAGTGCCAACATTACTAATCTTAAAGCTAGCCATCCATTATACTCACCGCTAGTACTTCATCAGTTATAAATGTAGTAATGTCTAGAGTAAGTCCATGGATCTACACGCAAATATATGCGCGTCTACTCTTTAAACCAACCATAAATCTTTGGAAATGATGTCAGTTTTCAGAGAAACTATAATAGTTTTTTTCTTTTTTATTAGATATTTATCTCCTTCTGTCCTGAAAGCGTGTGTTGGACGAATCGATCACAGTAAAAGGCATAAATACCTACCAACCTGTTACTATATTGTTTATTTTTCCACCTACATGCCAAATATAGTACTTTTCTTTCTTCTTTCTTTCTTTCAAATGACACTAGCTGAATGTTGCCGCAAATTCCGGTTTTCCACCTTTTAGCCTAAACAAATCATTTATTAATGGATTCAGCGAGCGAAGCGAGCAAAGCGTCTTAGTTTCGAGATTGACAAAAATGCTCTCGTCCAGCTATCAATTCTCGTGAAATTTTGTGAGAAGCTTCGAAAATTATATAGATATTTTTTTGTCGATTCAGTTTTTGAATCTTTTTAATGGCGGAAATATGGGAGTTGAAAACTTTATGTTTTTTTTTATTACCCTTATTAAGACGCAACTTTTTTGTGTGAACAACTTTTTATCCCATAAACTTCAACGGATTGGGATGGGGGTGACTCGCAAGGTCTACTACAGCTCACAGAGCCACTAGTCTATACATCTATCTAAGCTCATTATCTTGCTAAGATGACCTTTATGTCTTACAACACGACTACCTCCTTGGCGTAGTGGTTGACGCGGTAGTCCGCGACTCCGGAGGTTCTGGGTTCGATCCCCAACCAGAGCAACTCGGAAAATCACCATTTTTAAATTGTTCTAGGTTAAAATGGTCAATTTTCGTCTTCTTTCGTATATAAAATCAAAACTATTTATTTTACAATAATAACAAAAATATATTTGAAATCCTCCTAAAAAGCCTTTTCATTTGATATATGAATGACACAGTAAGGTTTATTTTTTTATTTCCTTATCTGTCCCCCGAAAAAGACCTTTATTTAAAAAAAAATATTTACTTTGCACATCTGTATTTGGGTCATAGGACTACACCATACTAACAAATTCCACCTGATTTGGTCCAATAGATTCGGAGCAAATTGGCTGTGACAGACGAATGGACAGACGGAGGACAGACGACAGCGGACTCTTAGTAATAGGTTCCCGTTTCTAACCTATTGGTATGGTACTCTGAAAACTTTCAGATTTTGTTTTTTTGTTTTGTTTAGTGGACATTAAGCTTTGTGTCATCTGTGGCATTGGCACGCCGTGCCATCTCTGTTTACGACTACTATGCCATACACTCGCATTACTCGCATTGTTGGATCTATATTTCGACACTACATATCTCATAAGTTTTGTAAATCTTAATAGAATTACCATCCATCATCATTATTTCAGTTACATTCGCAACAGTAACGCTTCAAAACCCGTATTCCGCTACCTAACGTAGGTGATGTGACGAGGTTACTGGTTTTACACAAAGCGACTGTCATCTGTCCGCATCCCAAAGAGTAAACCACAACTAATCCCTGGATAGGTTTGAGCGAAAGCTAAGTGGCATTCGGGACCTACAGCTTTTCGTGCCTTCCGAAGCACGGAATCATCATCATCATTTCAGCCGCATAGCGTGCACTGCAGGACATAGGCCTCTCCCAAGGACTTCCAAAACGACGGATCTAGAGCGGCCCGCATCCAGCGCTTTCCAGCGACCTTAGTCAGGTCATCAGACCACCTCGTGGGTGGATGTCCGACGCTTCGCTTGTCAGTACATGGTCGCCATTCGAGAACCTCTTTGACGGAATCATTCTTCTTTTCGAATAATCAGGTGATTCCACCCTGCAATATCCTAACCAGACTGGAAAGAACTTTTTTACAAAGTATGCTTCTCAGTGAGATTTGAATCCACGACCTCCAGATCACAGTCTAACGTCTTAACCACTGGAGCATGGAGGCAGTCAATGGTAATATAATAAAGTGCTGGCTGCCTTTCGCACAACATATCAGTAGCGATTCAACGCGGAAATGTTGCCAGAGTTCTTGGCACCATGACACGATATCTCAGGTCTTACAAAGATAGGTACAAAAGACAGAAAAAGAGCGGCATTCATTTTCAGTGTTAACTTTAAAAAAAAAAACAGATTATATTTATTACAGACAAACTAATCAGGATAGAGAATTGTGGCTTTTTCCCAGCAGTAAGACATAAATATAACTAAAAAAAACTAATCAGAGTCTGTGCATAACTGTCAGAAAAAAAATAGAAACAGATAACGTAATCCACACCTTTAAATAACCACATTAATCATCGCCACAGACGCACAGAAGCATTGCCCATTAGTTAAGTATTAATAAAGTTAATTGGTAGTCTATATTTGATCACTATGATTTATTTTGGATAAGCCGGGGGCGACGACCTCGGTACAAGCACACTCTGTAATTAACCATTATGTGGACCGCAAACCATCATTAACAAAATAAAGATGACATAGAAGTGACACATGCAATATACATACATAGATATAGACATTGCGCGTTTGAGACGAGTTGCTACATGGACTATTTGCGTTTAATACCATTTGATAATTACTCGAAAGAAAAAAAGAAAAGATCTTTTCGGCAAAGACAATATACATGACATTCCAAGCATGGCGTATGACATATAGAGATACAAAATGAAAAAGAGTAGGGATGATGAAAAGAGGCAATTTAAAATTTAAAATTCAAAATTCAAATGTTTATTCAATAATTACCAAATAGTGATCATAATCATCAATACTGTAATAGATTGGTATTGACATGATTCATTCTATCTCACCCCCCTGATGTACAGAGTATGAGGCCATGAAACCCAAGACTAACATCCAGATTCCATTGTGACACGTAGGAGGAAAAGAGAACAAGATAGCGACGGGTTTATAGCCGCATTGCCTATTTATTAGCATGATCTCCGAGATTTTTGCCCGTATGAGACTTAGTAGCAGGTAGAGGTCCATAATCAATATACATGAGTTATACACGCATAGGTATACTTCTATGCTTTCATTATATTGTGGAAAGCCACGAAGCCTCAAACCCATAATTTCACGTAGTAAATAGTCGTTTCATCGACTTCATAATTGCGAATTTGTGCAAACACATTCTCTAGTGGTCTTAACAAATTTAAATATTTATTAAAACTTGTTCGCAAATCGTAAGTGGAATTGGGCAGTCCACCTGATTATCATATATATATATATATATATATATATATATCTATCCATCAATATACATATATACTTTAGTCGTACGATAGTGATGTTCTATTTCCATGTCTAACCAAATAAGATTTTATCATCATCCGTTAGTGCTCAATGTTGCTTAACACTAAAACGCAGATACGCAGTAACGTCCGTCTTGCGTACCGCTTTTGGAGTAAACTCTCTGGTTCGATGGAGTATGGTATAGTATGACAAGCTTAGTTGGTCTAGTAGGCTGGACTTAAAGACACAAAACAAGTCTAGCTATGAGCTAGCTTCACAAAATAGTCAAAATTGCCGGTCCACCTCGATGCGAGCAGCACAGAACCGAGATAGACGGCACCAACACAGAGAGGCTTATGCCTTCATTTATATGCTTAGCACAAATGGAAAATTTGTGGCTTACCTATAAGTTTATCCTAAAAAGGCAATAACCAAAGACTTAAACGTGGACGAGAGAAGTAATTTAAAGTCTAGCCTACATCAGTATTCAAGTCAGTCAGTTGAATACATTCTCATAAAATTAGTGTATCTAGTATTAGTGTATCTAAAGCTAAAAGTTAAATACTATACTGAATATACTTCTTCATATTTCTATTTACCCAAGGGTTGGCTGTAAGTAATCGCTTTAGTGATAAGCCTTTTTTAAGCCTACTTATATTTTCATTTTATTTTATGCTGTTGTTATAGTTATTGTAATAAGTTTATCTAAGTATCTATCTTGATCTTCATAAATACAATTGTAAAATAGTACTCCTTCAGTTTTTGCTTTAATATATTCAGTCCCAACTGACAGCCCAACAGTGGCCACATATCAATATCGTTATATCAGTATCGCGTACTTTTTATTGCAATCATTTTGTTGGTTACCTTATTGTCATTCAAATTTCGTACAATAGCGTATCAAAAAATATTGTCTACATTCCCAGGTCAACGCCCGGATGACGTAAGTGTCCTATCAGCCATATATATATTTTCTGATAAAACATCCATAGATCATAGACAATCATAGACAATCGTGGGCGGCCATTATGTGCTTGAAATTCCGCCCAGCAATTTAGAGTTTTGAACGTTTGAATGAATCTAATTGCTTGGAGCCATAAATGATTAACTGAACCTTGACTTTGGAATAGAGACACCTACGAGCTGCGTTTATTTTAAACAGCACAGTTTTATGCCTCATACGTTCTGCAGAATTGGTATTTGTTTCTACATACCAATGTATTAAAAAGGGTATATTTGCTTTTACCTCACTCTCACTTTTTATACCTTTGATTTCTTTAAAATCCTAGTCTCCAACCTCATCTCAGCATTAAGTATAAGTTCTTTATGTGTCTCCCTCCGGCTATTCAAATTTCTCTATGCAAAAATCACAGACAATAAAAAAATACACTTTCACATTTTTATATTAGTATCAACACAAACATCGCTGTTTTGGGAATGGGACACATTTATGTGTGTGTCAAAATATTGTTCCGTGCTGCCAGACGTAGCCCAACTCTTAGACAATTTTATTAGCATTAAACCGCTATTCGTTGTATTAGACGATGTCATCACTTTTGGCATATCTACAATTCGATTAATTTTTGAATCCCCCTCGCAACATCAAAATGATCAATTAATTCCTAACACTAAACCAATTAGTTCCCTTGACCAGCGGCACACAAACGCCATATTTCTCGCCGGCTGTGTTAAACAAATTAAGTCATTAAAGGCGACATGTCTAATTGTTAACATATCTCAATCACCGTGACAGCGGCAATGATGGGGTGGAGCTGCTTGCCTAGAAACTTGTCACTGACATGTCACACTAAATGTGCTCGGCATTCTACAGGGCAATGTGAATACGTACCGAGGATAACCTTTACATTTTGTTCTGCCTATTTACATGCTATTTCATCCCAGAATAAATCAAATTGGATGTAACTTTGACTTAGGCAAAGTAACGCCTGAATCAATCTATTTATCATAAAAGTTGGTATGCATTAGACTGTTTAGATACGCAAAGAGAAGACGCTCGTTAGTTCAATTCATCGAATTTTCTAAATATTTAAAATCTGACTTTTTAAACATGTATTTTTTTCATTTCATTTTATAAATTGCTACTAGTGATAGAAGAATTGTAGATAAAATCATAGCCTCTTGGTGTTATGCGTAATAATTTAGTTTAAAATTAGCACCATATATTTCGCACACTACTGCTACAATGTAAACTATAATGGTTTTATATAAAGACGTAATTGTGAAAGTGTTTAAAAATAATTTTGTTTCAATAAAACTGCTTGTGCATTCTTTAATAAGTAGATCTGCTGGATTGCTGCTGATGTTGAATAAAACTGCCTTCTAAAAATATCTAGATTGAGCTAGTCTCAAACCCAAACTTTATTGAACATTATAATAAATATTAAATAACAACAAAAAAAAACATACTAAAATCTTATTATCATTAACTCAAAACTAATCTTAATATTAAAATAACTTATAAATAAAAAAAAAACATCAGAAGCGCCACATCGAGGCAACGTACCCTAAATTCTAGCAGCATTCCCCCGCTGGATAGCTAAGCTAATCCGTTGGATGAAAGAAATAACAGCTCTAACAAACAAGTTTACTTAATATTATGTAAGGCAATATTATGTTTTATCAACAATATAGTTTATTTATATTCAGTAATATCGATAATAAAACATAATACTGCCTTTCAAAACAGAATAAAACCCTGCAATTATAATTTGTGTCTCTAATTGAAGGGCACGCCTCTCGGCACGCGACGTGACGCAGCATGCATTCTCATGTACCCCAGCCTACAGTAAATTTACCCAAATTCATTGCAATTTAGTCACTATTACCGTCGCATAAGAATGCCTAATAAGTTATCCTGCTGTTGACTGCGCATGACTGTTATCGTGTAATGTTATTTCACGGTGTATTGAGACAACAGCATCCCTTTATCTATATACGATAATCTATGAGGTTGAAATATTTTGTCTCAAATTGTTTTAGATCACACAATACAACAACCAGTAACAACTGTACCAAGGAGGTTTGATGTCAAGCCGCATGTAAAACCACACTGAATCGTTTTAATGATTTCTTTTTCTTCCCCACTTCGCAGGGTCTTTGGTATCCTTAGATGACCTTATCTAGAGCGTTCTTAGTTGCATCTTCAGCAATGCTGGTTCGAATACCCAGGCAACTGTGGGTAGGTAACAATTAACATGCAGACATTTTAATATCCAACAAATCAATGTTACATCTAATGTGAATAATCATTTAGGATAAGAATCTACAAGTAAGATTAAAATTTTCAGACACTACCGCGACCAAAAGTACGCATTCTACTATACGCTTGTCACTGTCATTCATAATATTGTGACACGTGTCAAGAAAACGATGAGGCATGACCTAGGCTCGAGCTCAAATGACTAATCCAAGTCTTTAAATATTCCAAACAAAAGATAAAAACCTCTCAATCCTCATCAATCAGATTAAACAAAACAATTCATTATGTCACACACTCTCACTCACTCGTAATCCATATTGAGTGACATAAAACTATGGAATCCAATTGCAACACACCATACAAGGAATGTGTAAACATTGCCGACGCCGGCGACAAATGCACAAATCTGTTCACGCCATCGAACCGTAGAAACACAAATTAAAATACCAGACAATTAATATTAAAACTTATGAGCCGGAACCGAAAGCACAGATTGGAACAACGCGTGTTTAACAATCGAAATATTGATTTGTATTTCGAACAATTGATACACCATTGATTGAAGATCTAAGCCTAGTGAAGTGTTCTTAGTAACAAGAGAATGGCGGGATTGAACTTTGTTGAAAATGATAGATTCTTAACTATATGAAGACTACAACTTACACATTTTTAGATTTTGATGAAAAAATGACTGTATTATGGGTGTATTACACAAAACTCTTTCTTGCATACTCTGTCTTGGCTTTTATTTGTTTGAATTTTTATGTAGCTACGTCTTATTAGTATAAAAACATCTTTTAGCCACCCTAGTTCAGTTGCCTTCTCCAGTTAATTTGACCAAATTAGAATGATTATTATTCGGTTTTTTGGGAAATTTAGTTATATGAATCGTTTTTCCAGAGTAATAAGAATAAAATTGACTTGCAAGTAGTGTCTAGGTATCTAAACGAAAAGGTGCTGAGTTCTGACGCTAGCTAAATTAAAACATATCGCTAACCACGTGAGACTTCTGTACGTGAGTACTAGTATTTATTCTGTGGTTGAACTAACAATTTTAATCAGACGTCCGCTTGTCGGTCATAACTTAGTCCACGCCCAAATTACGCAACTAACGTGTTCGGCCGTGATCTTGATCTTACTCGTATTGGTCCTGTTACATTGTCAATAGCGATCACATGCTATCGATGAATTTTTGACGCGTTTTCCATCATTACTACACTCAAACTTTTCCTTTTTGAAATTCTCATTAATTGCTAAAGATTTCTGCAATTTATTAGTTGTAAAAATTATACTTTTTTGCCAATACACCAATAGCCCATGCAACCCGATTACAGAAAGTTTTTAAAAAATTCTGTGGAATTTGTATGAAATAATGACGTCATAATTGACTTGGAATCAAATATCGTTCTTGATATCAGTATTTCTGCAATAATAAACTTTGAAAATGGATATGATCGATCACTGCCAAGTGACATTATTTTGTGAAGTTTTATTTTCTTAACATTACCATTAAATTTATTTTTGACCCAGGAAAATAACCCAATTATGAGTGTTGATGAAGTTAAAAATTCACTTTAATTTTATTAAGGCCTCCCAATAAAGAAATATACATTAAAAAGATATCCTGTGAAATAGGCGCAAATACTCCACAAGGTAGTGTACAGGAAGTCTTTAACAATTTATTCGCTATTTAAACTCACAATAGCTATTTGCATACTGAAAAGATGAAGTAAATCAACACAACAATGGATCAGCTTTGAAAGTATGACAATACTTGTATATTTCTATGAATATGGTACATCCAAGTCTGCATCTAGATCCCGAGATAGAAAAGGCCTTGAGTGTCATAGGCTATATCAGTAACAGAGGTTACGACAGAGTCAAAAAAGTATGATTGGAAATAGTCCGTCTTTTAGATTATCCAAATATATTGGACCCATATTTTTCAGTTTACCAAAAAAGTAAAAATTCACAAAGTGGAAGTATTCCGGAGTGGGGGCTTGTGACGTCACCGCTAAATTTCAATGCGCTGCGTATCTTTGTAATTCTTTTTCTCAGAGAAAAGAAAAACACGTGTACAATATTTTTGAAACTGCCAATCATTTTAATACGCGATGCCGCTAGCAACCCATCACTATTTTGATTCCCTTTTCACCATCTCGCTAAACGTTTTCAGTTCACCTTTGAATTTTGAGGACCTGTACTCTGTCTGCTAAGAGCCGCAAGACGCAGTGTTCTGTCTCCCCGTTAGGGATAAAGAGGTAATAGTAAGTATGTATGTATAAAGAATTGAATTATACATACATATAAATTATGGTCTCACTGTTAATCTTAGTAAAACTCAGGCGATCATTATCGGAGGTTCGTGGTTCTACGGTAGGATTGACTTTGACACCATTCCTAAAATCATATTTGACGGGGTTACAATTAATTACAGTAAATCCGTAAAAAATCTTGGTGTGTACTTTAATAACACTCTTTCTTGGCGCACTCAGA
Source organism: Acrobasis suavella (assembly GCA_943193695.1). Classification (NCBI taxonomy): domain Eukaryota; kingdom Metazoa; phylum Arthropoda; class Insecta; order Lepidoptera; family Pyralidae; genus Acrobasis; species Acrobasis suavella. Next base: position 21,877,157 of record OW971934.1, read on the forward strand.
TCTCCGAAGTCAGCAGGAAGATGTTTGCAGCTGCAAGCTCCTTAAGAAAATTAAACATATTTCTGCCGATGGATACCAAGATTGCGCTTGCTCACTCCTTATTGCTCCCTATCCTTGACCTCGTATACTGACACTTGTTATCTTGACATTACTAAGGAGCAATTAGAAAAGCTTGAACGCCTCTTCATATGTGGGCTTCGTAAATATTACCACATTTAGCAATTTCGTATTCAACTCAAGTGGCTCCCTATTCGTCTACGTCGTGATTGGCATATCCTTTCTCTCCTATACTGCACCCTTTTTAATTCTACATATCTTGGGTACCTTAAGGAACGTTTTTTTCTTTTAAACGCTATCTAGACCTTTGCGTACTGCAGATAAACTTCTTCTCGATGCCCCAGTTCACTCGACCACATTCTCTATAAGTACTCTTTCACTGTCTATGCTGCTCGTCTCTGGAACGCCCTATTTATTCGATACTCCAAAACGTTAAAAAACTTTAAAACCTTAACTAAAAATCACTTTCTTAGTAGTCTTGTGTAACTAATTTATTTTCCCTACAGTATTTTCCCTCTTCCTGCCTAAGCATCGTGTACTAGTTTATTTTGAATCAGTGATATTTATTAGTATGTATGTAATAAAATTATATTTATTTATATTGTGTCATGCTATTTAAATTTATATAATTACATATATTAAGTTATTTATTATGCTATTATTATGTTTATTTAGAATGTTAACTGGTATTGTATTTATTTCTTTATTAATTTTGTGTATAAAATTCTAACTGCTCCACCTGTTATCTTATTACATATTTCGCACTCCTTTTTTTTGGTTGTCTGTAAGAGATTGCTTCGGCGATAAGGCCACCTCTTGGCATACCCTTATTTTGTTAGTATTCCGATTATGTTAATGTTTTTTAGTGCAATAAAGTTTTTTGTATTGTAAGGATGGGGTGAGGCTTTTGCCCAGCAGTCGAATACCAATAGATAATTTTAAAAAATGACTTAGGATACATACGCAACATACTTTTTTTTCGGTTCAACATGTGCTCCGACTTGTTTCACTATTATCCAGTACTCTATGCTATTATCACATATGTCCACATGCGCTGCATGTTCTCGCAATTTACACGTGTCATAACAATACCTTGAGAAGCTGAAACATTTTTATTACGTCACTGTGCTCATAGTGTTTTGATCCATTACCAAATTTGTAAACAAAACGTACTTCCTTGAAAATTCCGTGCTTTGGAAAGCACGTATAAGCCGTTGGTCCCGGCTGTCATCATTGTATGGCAGTCGTCAAGCTGTCAGATGTCTTTAGGCAGCCTGAAAAATCTGAAACCAGTGTTGGCCATACACACACGAAAAACAAACAAACTTCTTTGAAAGTTTTTCTAAGAAATTCAATAGTTCACAAGTACCAGATAAAGTAGAATGTAGGTAAGTACCTAACTAAATTCTAGTACAAACCACCAGCCCACTATTACCTTGCTAATGTCGCCAAAATATACAAACGAACAGCAAATTACAAGCCCAGTCTGTCACTCTACACCCTATAATTAGTTTAATAAGCAACATATACTAATTACTGGAATCATTTATACATTACCACAATTTGCACGAGGCCTTTAATTTGGCTTTAATCAAATTGCACTCTATAATTCAAGAGCTCCATATTTTGCTTAAATTAGCGACACCCTATATAGCCTCGTTTCGCTACGATCTTATAAATATGCTTATCACGTCTATAATAAAAAGCCGCTTTATGACATATAAAAAAATATATATAAGGAATACAGAACCAAAAGTAAAAGAAAGTTGGCATTAGACTTAGGGGACTTAAGGAGTCAAGAAATAAAGACCATCATTAAACGGTGGAGATGTGAACAACAGATGCTTATAGCTACAATGCAGCATATGCAGTATCTAAGCTGGGATAGTAAAAACGATATATTCATTTTGCATGTTTTGCGTATGTCATTTAATATTCCACCTCGAAATCTTGCTCTAACATCAACGGAATGAGGTATGAATTGAGAGAGAGGGTATGAGTGCAGATATATATCGTAAATTTTCAGTAAGCCTAGAAAAAAAGGGCTGACGTCTTTCCCATTCCAGGCATCGTCTGATAACATCTGATATCTTATATGAAGACAGTGCATCTATTCTCTATGCGAACATTTCCGATTGATTCCGATGATTGCCGAGTGATATCAAGATATAAGACGCATTGTGTGTTATTCTTCTGGCTTCACATTAATTTGTAATTGTCGCGACACTGTCATGTCTCCGTCATAAATATTACAATGGTTCATACGTCACTCAAGATGAGACGCGTGTAATCGGGGATTAAACCAAACCTCATCACTATCGACACATTCACATCCACTGTAAAATGAACCTTGACTAATTACAAAATGAACCAAAACAGCTTAATGCATTCATTTAATGAGTGATGTGACATTTTCTAATAATTCCCAGTGAGTTACAAGTAAAATAAATCAATTTAATGACGTCGATTTTTAACATCAATCTTTGTGGTGAAAGCGTGGCGTAAAATTTCAAATTTTCACTGCATTATTAAAGAAATATATTAATTTACCTATGACATGCACGCCTCTTTCGGCGGAAACCGTGTTTTCTGCTGACTGACAAAAAATTTGAGTGTTGACAAGGTGTCACGAAAATAATGACGTGCCCGCCCGCGTTGTGATTACTTAAGATGTCGTGGTGTCGGTACATAAACTGGAGCCACGAAATTATTATAAAAATCTATGCAATGCTTAAAACAATAGGTATGTAAATAAAAAAAATGTGTGAAATTCAATAGAGTAAAAAAACTATTTTTGCTTGATCAATATTCTAGATTACAAATAAACTCCTCTCCTTTCTTCAAATATTACTAGCTAACTTTAAAGACTAGTGTAAGATTTTCCAAACTGGCATAGTTCTTAATTGAGCATCATTAAACCAGTGTATGCAACAAAGAGTGAGTTGATGATTGGTCACTATTTTAATATGATCAAATGATCATAATGAAGTGTGCTCAAAGAAGACGAAATTTCATTACCTATGCTCTCAATGATAGTATGAAGTAAAAAAAAAATTAAGTCTATGGTATGAAGAGTGAAGACATTTAAATTATTTCAAATTAGAACGAGTTACGAGAGTATGTCACACGGTTTCTATTTCAAAGAATCAATGTTTAGATTTCTGAACATGCTTCATGACGTGACTTCATGGCAAAAAATATATAGGTCAGGGCCCAATTTGAAAATGAAGCCAAGCTGACGGGATTGGTATGACTATTTAATTTTATATAAATTATTGTATGATAAATATAAATAAAACTAGGTATTATTTTTATATATTATAATATAAAAATAAAAGATTAAAACAAAACAAGTTATCAACCCTAAGAAACTTTCTTAGTCAGTCGCTTCATACAATATCCACAGATAAAAGATTGATTAGTTCTATTTTAAACCGAAAAGCATACGACACAGTGTATACTCGTAAGTAAGAATACCTGTTGACCCATAAAAACGCTATGAGCGTTGTTTTTTAATCCTTCAAATAATTCCCCATTAGGTAAGATTCGACGGCATATAAAATCTTGGTGCAAAGAACTGAGAAGAATCAATTAAAACTTCTCGTAATATAGTCATTAATCATGTGGTGAACATGCCAAATGTTTCGAACATCTGAGCCGCTAATTGGCAGTTTCGCCACCTTTTTGCTGGGCGGGTTGAATGACATCCGATTGTTCGGGGTAATTATGTGGCGCCATCAAAATTGTGTAAGAGTAAACATATGTGTCTTTTTTTTATGTCTCTTTGCGAAATTGAGTATTCTAACATCTAACTTGATCCTACCTTACTTATATGTCGGGCGACGACGGAATTTTGCTATTTACTAGCACACATATACGCCTCAGGAATAACAGGAATTACTGGGCCCTGTCACAGTAATTCCTTCCACAAATACTTAATGCAATGTTGGTACAGTGGGCCGGCCCTCTACGTAAGTATATCTTGAATTTTCTCTTAAACTCAATATAATATTAACATAAAAATGTATATTCAGAAAGATTTTATGAAGTCTTTTTCCCGGCCGCTCTATCGTCAACGCGAGCATGGTTTGAAAAGCTTGTTGTTTCATCCAGGGCAATGCTAGAAAAATACGCGAAGCGAAAAGAGAGGGATGGCGCCTGAGCGCTTGGTTTTCATTTTATCGAACGAAAATATTATTATTAATTATTCATTGTTCGAATAATAGGGTACGGAAATGTTATAAAATTTGTTCCAAGTAATACGTGTTTTTAGTACGCCTCACAAGTTTGTAAAATAAATATTTTTCATTTAGAAACTTTATTTCAATTTCAAAATCTTTACTTATCATAAAGTATTTTTTATTTTTTATTATAATTTCTCACAATAACAGACAACTTTTTTTTGGAGATTTTCCCGAGAGATTGTAATACTTACTGTGCATTGTGTAAATATTGTAACGATATTCCATCTTTACTCGAAACAAGCGTAAAATTTACTATCATCCGTGACTTTTACAATCTCAATGTAGGAAACGTCTTATGAAATGTATTAATTAAAGAAACCCTAAAATTGGTTTGGTTATCACAGGGATTTCTCAATGCCACTGTAATGTTGAAATACATTTAAAAAAACCTACATTAGCATGTTTCTTTTAAGATTATATTAATTCATTTTTCTGAAAACTATGACCTCATTGACTAACGATTCATTTAATTGTGTACCTAATCATAGTTTTATAAACTTATCGTCAAGGAAAAAGTGTAATTTAACTGATTCTTACAAACAATTCTCCGAACAATGTGATAATCCATGTTTGTACTTCAAACCTACTTACATACATATTAGTAGTAAGTAGTAGGCAAGTTCATTGCATTTCAATTTGCATAATACTAATCGTTGTAAGATCAACTGCTGTCAACTACATACAAACTACTTACTCTACATCAATCGTAAATCAATCTTGCTGCGTTTGTAATAAAGTTTATTTTGATTTGTTACGGAGTGCTTTTAATTTGTACACATTAATAACATGCTAATTTCGCCTCTGAATTATGTCATTCATAAATCGGATGTTAAATGAATTAAAATTATGACAGTTTGATGATCTTCCATTAAGATGTTTTTCCGTAGAACAGAACTGAAAGAAGTTGTTCTAGTTTAATTTTTTTTCGTAATTTTGTATTTCAATGTCATTTTACTTTATGTGCTTAAAAGATTCTAAGATTCAAATGTTTATTCAGTAATTAGACCTTTACAGGCACTTTTATATGTCAATAAGTATAATTTACGTTACGTGTAAAGTATATTAAAATTTAATTTATTTTTAAAGAAAAGCTACCGATATGAATCGTTATGATTTTTAACTTCAATTGCTTTGTTTACGTCATTTAATTGTAAATTGTACCATCACATCATCTTTCAAGTAGAAAAAGTCGGACAGCGTCCTTCAGGCTACGGGAACACAAACAAGTGAAAATGAGAGAAAGTTTTTATTAATATTATTAAAAGACTAAAGATATAAAAACGGGTTTCCTCACGTAGTGTAGTCAGAAAAGGCCGACTAGTTTCGATCGGTTTAGACGATCATCATCAGGGCGAGTGTTAGGGCGGCGACACGCGAGGCTACGCTCAGTGCGTTGAAGACAGCGAAGCCATCGGGACGCCGCCGTCCCTCTTAACACTTGCCCTGATGATGAAACTAGTCGGCCTTTTCAAACTGTATTTATACAAAGTGAGGGGGAATACCCGTAATAAATCGAACAATCGAGGGGTATAGCCCCTAGTCTAGATCACTATAGTATAATGAAATTAAAATAACAACAGAGAAACAAATAAAAACAGACATTCCCATACAAATTGCCCGGACGTCTGCATACCTTTGTATGGAAATGCCGAAAAATTTGTTTGTGTTTTGGCTGTTAATTTAATTTCATTATACTTTAGTAATTTAGCCCGTGGTTCCATTTATTACGGGTATATCACTATTCCACGTCGTATATTATTAGAAGTTCTTATTTATTATATACAATAAGTACCTATGTATTTATCATACCATAATGAACTGAGTCAGTCGGACGGAATAAGGCAGGCTGAAGGCGTAAGAGTAAGTTCTCTGAATAGTCTGCGTTACATTTATTATGTAGATAAAAGATATACATTTAAATATAGAGACTACGCTACGTCGTTGCCTTTTGTTATACATGAAGAACTACTCCCAATGACGTATACACGAAGCTGCTAAGCTTCGCAAATGCCAAGTAATCGATTTAGGATTAGTGATCGGCGTGAAGTCACCCAGCCTTCGCAGTCTCCATTCAAAGGATTGTTTGGACCAACAATGTCAACAGTTGGCTGTGGTGCAAGTAACGAGCGATAACGTTCAGCAACTAAGAGACAATCTGGGAGACAATTCTTTCGACGTTTATCGACCCACAGGACGTAAACAAAGACTTTGCATCCGATAGTGGTTTAAATAATTAAATTAGACCGTATTAGATATTTCCGATTCTAATGTGTTAAATAGCTAACACTGTTTTAAGACTATACTAAAGGGATCGCATATGACTTCTGTATACCTATGAGCTTAGGTTAAAGATCAGTATGATATTTAGACTAGCCTAGCCTACTTAGCCGAATTTTGATGTCAAACGCAACTACTTTGTCATTCGTACTGAAATAAAAGTACGCTTACTGGAGTACTATTTCTCAAAGCGAAAACAACAAATTGGGATTTGTTTGCATGAAAGATTAATAATCCTTGATGTCTCTAAATTACTATAAGTAAGATGAATAATGGTTTCTTAATCATTTAAGCAGTTTTACGTGCTCTTACGTAGAAACTTCACTTGCACGAAGCCTACTAAAAGTATTTGTTTTATCTTACACGTAGCAAATTCAGCCTTCATTGAAGATTTTTTTATTTTTGATATTATTTGTAGTTTAGGAATCATAAAAAAATATTTAACCACTATTCCTAGACCTAAGTTTCTTTTACAATATTTAATATTTTATAGAAATAACAGTTACGTCATGTAATACTGCTCGTAAAAATTATATTGCTGTTAATGATACAATTAATTAAAATGCCGCAAGGTGAGCCATAAGATTAATCAAATTACTTGTCGATTGAACAATTGAGTTTAAATTACGTACTAAAGAAACAACGCCATACAAATCTTTGCAAAAAAATGTATTTCCTTACACGTTCACGAGTATCAAGTAAGTACAATGCGTCACAAAGAAGTTGAACAAAAATGGCGGACCTCAAAGCATTTTTAAACAAATTCCGGCACGTATGTTGAACCAAAATGGCAGTACAAATAATGCGCCGACAATCGCCATTTTGGTTTAATTTACGTTTCGGGAATTTTTACAAAAATGCTTTGAAGTCCGCTATTTTTGTTTATTTGTGTCGCATTGTAAATGCTTTCAATATATTTATCTTTTTACTTGATTTGTAAACATAATGCATAAGAAACATTTTGGGTTGCGGAGGTCAGATGACAGTCGCTCTGTGTAAAACCAATAACCTCGTCAAATCACCTTGGTTAATGAAGCGGACCCCGGGCTCTGAAGCGTTACCACTGAGGATATAACCTTACGGTCGGATGATGATGATGATAATTGTAAAGGTTTAGTGCCAATTCCCAGACACTAGTAAACCTAAGCTTAATCTTTACACTTGGACCACCCGCTAACCTATATTACTACGTGTCACATGGGCGCCATGACGCCAGCGGTACCTACACGAAAATATGGCTGGGATAATAATGTTAAATAGGTCGCGTCAACCAATTCGTAATTCGGTGAATTATGCGAGCCTGAAGGTGGCCCGGGCCCCTGGACCAGGCAATTGAACGAGTTAAAGACATTGGCTTGGCAATCGTTGAAATAAGGCTGAGGAGTACTTCGGTCTGGATATGACTTTTGGACGAGTTTACCCAAGAATGTACCTACCTACCTACTTATATAAACCTAAAGAACCATCCCGTTTTTACCCTTTGTGTAAAAAACCTAAAAAATAACAAGGATTGTAATTACAAAATATGTCCAAACAGAATAGTTAGACCCTTCTTTTCTTTTTTCTTATCAAGATGTTTATAGCCGTAGGAAGTATACTGTGTCAGATTTTTCGAGCTAGGTACAGTCAGGCTTCAAGAACGGAGTCATAATTTCTCATACTAGTTGTATGAAAAATTATGACTATACTAGTTGTATGAAAAATGATAACTCCATTTTTGTTCCGTACCTAAAGGTACGGAGGTGGTTCGATTCCATAACAATATCTAGCACTTGCAAAATATGTCAACTGTAACAATCAACGGCTATCTGTCACAATGAAGATTGATCGTTGACAGACTACAAAAAGGTCGTCGACTGGTCTACTACTTTGACACCTTAACACAGATTAAATAATAGTTGCAAGATTAGCCCGATTACAGCTGAATAATAATATGAGCTTTATCGGCTTAAAATAAACTGTTAAGGCGAATATGCCTTTGGTTTCTGGAAGGTTCCCTAACTCCTCCACATTAACTGACTTCCGAAAAGGTCAAAGTTATCTATAGCTGATCTATAGATGCTGCCATATTATCAATCCGTCGAAATCTTTTTTTTATGTTTTTTCACAAGTTTTTGAATCTGGACCGATTCGGCAAATTATTTTTTTGTTAGAAAGGGCTTTTTTGTTAGGTGGTCACATAATTTTTTATCAAAATCGGTTGAATAGTTGGTCAAGTCGGTTTTTAGTTTAGAAAAATTACTTTATTGTAAGTAAGTATTTATATTAAGCGTTATAGCAGAATTGGAAGAATAAAAATCGGACTACCGAATCGTGGTAATCTTAAATTCGAAATAGTGTAACCAAATGCTATAATCTAACATTTAAGCTGACACATTTACAACTTTACCTTTATAAGTTAAGTCAAATACAATAGAGTTAACAATGGTTTGACATCTGTTAAACAGTATTTACTAACAAATACAATTGAGCCAACAATGGTTTAACATCTGTCAACATTTGTAACTGATTACGTGTCCCAAAAATTCTTAAAAAATTCCGTAAAAAACTTAATCTTGCCCTACCGAAAAAAAATTACCAGACAATCAGGAATCAATCAACTTAATCATAGAAACACGTCAATCTTATTATAAGAATCAATCAAATTGATCGAAGAAATCAATCAACCCAATCATATGAATCAATCAACGCAAGAATCACATCTTCTATTACATTTTACGGTACAAAAGAAAGAATAACAAAGTATGACCGGCGGAGTATCTGAGCAATGCGATGCCAGGCAAACCAGACATGCCGAGGCTGCCATACTCGAACGTCTAAATCTGAGTCTAGAATGCTAAATTTGTCTTATTGTTTTTGATTAGAATTATTGTGTTTTTGACCTTGTTAGGACATTGACTGTTGTTTTTATATCTTTTAATTTTATTTTTCTTTTATTAGATTTAATTAGACATTATTTTGGTAGTTAAATAATAACACAATTACCTTCCTTATATCTCCCAAGTTGCATTTGTTTTTATAAACAACTAGCGGCCCACCCCGGCTTTGCATGGGTATGTATTCATGTAGTCACGGGAATCACAATAGATTCAAAATTTCAATGGGATGTCCATATTTCTAAACTCGCTAATAGGCTTAGCTCAGTGGCTTACGCTATTAGAAGAATCAGACAACTGACAGATGTAGCAACTGCTAGACTAGTTTACTTTAGTTGCTGCTGATATACAGACTCTTTTCATTTTACAGAAAAGGGCAATTCGTTTTATTTATGATTTAGGATCGAGAGACTCCCTAAGAGATTTTTTTAAGAAAATTGATATACTCACTGTACCATCCCAGTACATATTTGAAAATATAATGTATGTAAGGAAAAATATAGCCTTATTTAATAAAACAGGTGATATTACGGGTAGAAACTTACGTAACATAAATGTTCTAGTTACCCCGTATTAAAGGCTGAAAACAGTCAGTAAATCGTTTAAGGGAAACTGTATAAAATTTTATAATAAATTGCCAGAATCGGTCCTTGATATGCCAGATCGAAAATTTAAAGCTTATGTAAAAAAAGTACTTTGTGAGAAGGCTTATTACGAAACCGATGATTATCTTAAAGACAAGAACGTCTGGCTTGAGCTTGGTGCGGGTCCCTCTTAAAGGTTTATATTTGTACACTCACAAATGACATTAATTTCAAATGTGACATCATTCTTAATTAATAATTATGACATAGCAATGTATTCTCAGTTCACATATCTAATTTTAATATCAGTGTAATTGTAAGGTTGACGTTTTTGGAGAAAATGCTGCAGTACAGTTTGTTACCGCTTCTTCTGTACTTGCGGCGGCTTTGGAGGCGGCAGTAAACTTAGTTGTAAGTAAATGTTCTGACGTCAACAACTAACTATTAAGAAATCGAAAGAAAGAAAAAAGAAATGACAATTTTCAAGTGATATAAATATCCAAAGATAAATAAATGATCTTTGACTTTTTTTTACTTTTATTATAGATGTATAGATACTTCTTCAGAAAAATCCTCTACATGGTAGAAAAAACCGCACAATTATTGTACAGACAGACAGATATACGCGTCAAAGGACTTCATTATACAATGTGGAAGGGACATACCCGTAATAAATCGAACCAAGGGCTATACTAGATCACTATAGTATAATGATAATAAAATAACAGTCAAAAAAAAAAAAACAAAAAAATCAACATTGCCATACAAATTGCCCGGGCGGCTGCACATTTTCTTATGGAACTGCCGATTTTTTTTTTTAAACTTTGGCTGTTATTTTGATTTCATTACACTATAGTGATCTATAGTATAATCCATGATTTGATCTATTACTGGTATGTCCTTTACACGTTATATAGTAAGAATGAAAAAATACTTCTTTTCAATACCGCACGAGATATATTTTTGAAACGTTGTTTTCGTACGATTAGTCAAATGTTTCTTATCTCCCCCACAAACACAACCCACAAAAAGAGACGTTACTTAGAGACAAATGTAGAAAGATGAAGAGATGATTTAGCCCCCATTTTTTAATCATAATGTAGGAACCCCACATGTTTATAAGTATCTACTATGAAAATTTCGAGGAAGTCGTATAGATAAGTCATTATAATAACTCGTTAATGTCACATAGCAAAATTATAACACAAGTTTAGTATAATCCCTAATTTATCCATAGGTATACAAATTAATACAAACTTAAACCGCGGAACAAAATATCTCTTTAAGTGGCGTCATAAAAACTCAACCAACGATACCACTCCAGTTTTAAGATAAACGTTTTAATAATTTCTCCCGACTTTAAGCCCTCGAGTAATTAATTTTAACTTTTATGTCGCAATACAGGAAACTTAACATCCTTCGTTTTATTTTCCTCGTTAACTACCCTCAACTATTTTAATGAAAACGTTAAATTATAAGTCTTTCGGCTCCGCCATTCACATTTGCATTTGCAAAACGTTCATGAAATGTAATTAACGAATATTTCAGAGGTGCGCGTCGCTTTGACTACCAAAACTTGAACGCAACATCGTATTTTTATTTTCAACGAGACTGTTGGTTAAATAATATTTTGTCCATAATTTTAATTAATTAATTATCATACATTTTCATTTTAATTCAACTGCTATTGAATAAGTCTAGAAATGAAACTGAAATATACTTAAATCATACCTTAATTTTATAGCATGTGAAAATTATTTTATTAAATACCTTTTAAGGAGATAATCAGCAACCTAATAGGCAATAAAGCTGATTATAACGATAAATTAAATATGTAGTAAATAAACTCCAACAAACTGCAATATATGTGAGCCTAACAATAATTATACGTAACTGCCCTATGCTTGCCTGACAGGAAATAAAAAAATTAATTTCCAAGGGGAATGAGTAGATTATATATTATTCCAAGAAAAGAGGATAGCGACCTTGGTCACAGAATAAGTACTAGTACTCACGTACCTTGGTTGGGTTTGTAAGCTTCTTTTCAGATAAAATGTTTGTGTTTTTTAAATAAAGTGACCTTAACAGGTTTGTTATACAAGTTTGACGTGTCTGTGTGTCTGTCTGTGCCATCTTAGCACTTTAACGAATGAACCAATTTTAATGCGTAAAAATAATTCTTATTTATGATTGATGAAAACCGGTTCAATGTTTTTTTTTTTTAATTTTCTGGCAAATAAACTTGTTGCAAGTGTCAGTTGCAAAAAATTTGATTGATTTGTAACATGATTTAGAAATCATAAATCGTCATAAACATAAAAGTCCACTGCTGGACATAGGCCTCTCCCAAGGATTTCCAAAACGACGAGAAATCATAAATGTACCTAAGCGTTCTTTCTTTCCTGGTTTGGTACAGAACAGCGAAACTTCCAATTGACATCATTTCAAAAATTTTATATTCATATTTTATATTTTTTCCTTAAAGAACTTCAAAAAAAAGGACATACGTATTTTTTCTTTTTCATTTCTTTTCATTATTTCTCCTAAAATTAAATTGTTTAAAATCTCTCCATTCTAAAAGAGCGTAAGTACAAGGATGTAACGAGTTTACATCTTTGCCATACATTATAATTAAAAAATAAAACTGTTTACTGACGTCTATAGAGTTGTGTTTTGTAGCAGTAAGATATCGATATCGATACAAAAACTTACGTATCGTAAAATGGGGTTTATTTGATTAATTTAAAAAATCAAACGCTTCTATCTCAGCTATTGTTGGCATAAAAATATTATATTGACGACTTGGTATGTGGAAAACAAATGGCATAAAAAATTACTTAAAATTACATAAAAATTCGACAAAAAAAAATTTGCCTTATCATCTCTATACTTGAAATGGGGTTTTTGGGTAACCCACGTTTTTTAACGGATTCTCATAGTCGCCCCTTACAGGAATTAAGAACACAAAGAAAAAAATGTTTCACTTTTTACTTTTTAAGTTACAGCGTTTTAAAGTTGACTTGAAATTGAGGTGAATTTGACTGAAAATAAAAACAAAGGCTCCGGCGTACACGCGTAGTGAAAAGATGGTGGACATACCAGGATTGCTATTTTAAAAATATAAATAATAAATATGCGTTCAGAAATTTGGAAGATTTAATTAAAAAACCAAAAAAAAAAGCTATCATAAATGTCACCTTGTGTTTTGAAAGTCGCCCCATTTTAGAGTAGCATTTTTCCTTACTTCATTTTTTTATAGTTTTTAAGACCTGGATGTCAATATTATTTTTATTTAACCTGAAATATCAATCATATAAAGGAAATATTAGCATTTCGTCACCAAACTATGTAAACATTTTAATGCATGTGTATTTTTTCTAATCCTAATTCTACTTTACTGAAAGAACTATCGATATTAGATGGTCTTCCTATCGAACTGATACTTCTATAGACAACACTACTATTATCTCTCTCTCTCACTCGTGATGTCAGTTGTCAGATTGACGCACGCGTCAATTGACAGCTGACAGCTTGACATAATTTTTTCACTTTTAGATGTTCAAGCAAAGGCGTAACCTGTTAAATGCCTATATCCTTGTACTTTTGAGTTTTTTTCATTTATCGTGTTCAGAATCGCCAAATCTCGAAATGATTCTCGAATTTTCATACCATTTAGAAAATGAAATGTTGTCAATTAGTTCAACCTGCCCAGATCGTAAAAGTTGATCAAGGAAATGGGAAATAAACAGAAGAGTCATCTAAATATCGTTTATATCGTATAGTGAGCAATCTTTTTCTGACTCCCTAATTCTTCTGTGTATTTTACATATGTGTATTATAAACTATAAAATTTATTTCGAATAAAATTATATAGAGTTTATTAATCATCTTTAAAACAGACATAAGCAAATGCAAAGAAAAATTATTACTTATAAAAGTAAAATCATCCTTAAGACGAAGTGGTAGCTCAAGTGGCGCCCTCATTTAAAATAAATTGTTTAAAACTAAATAAGGTGATAATTAAAAATTTGATTTGTATAAATGTCTAGAAAGACCTTTAAACTATTTTATGAGTAACCTTTGAAATTATTACTAATAGTCCGTCTAGTTTTAAAACTGTTTTTCGCCAAAAGTGGCCACTTTTGGCGAAAAACAGTTTTAAAACTAGACGGACTACCAATATTACTTTCAAAGGTTATTCATAAAATAGTTTAAAGGTCTTTCTAGACATTTATACAAATTAAATTTTTATTTATCACCTTATTTAGTTTTAAACAATTTATTTCAAATGAGTGAATGATAATTTCTTAATAAAACTAAAAACATTATCTTATCTAAACATTTTATTATTCATAATCGTACATTTAATCAAAATGTATATCTTTATGTATGCACGTAATAAACACGTCACTCCCAAAAAAACCATGGCAGAACAGGCACACGGACAACCTGATTACGAGTACAGAGCTCATCCAGCTTGCCACGGAAGCGCGAATATTATTTTAATATTCGCGATCATGGAGCGTTTATTTACATTATTTAAAAATGTGTACGCGAAAACTGTGCACGACCCAGTTGGCAACGCGCTGCGGATTATAAATTATTCCCACGCCAAAACGCGAAAAGATTGAATCATTTCCACTACATCAGAGAGTAGAAATGTGAAGATTATATGGAGATTAAGCTCTTTCAACAACTCAACGATCAATCAGGTTTATGGTAAGATGGAAAGTAACTTAAGAGATTCCTGTAACAGGAGTTCCAAAACGAACTGCTCTTTTGTAGATGCCATTTTTGAAGACCCCCATGTTTTATGCGTAACCATAACTTATACATACGTGAAACAGGAAACTTTTTGAAATCTTTAACAATCATAGAAGCATATTTTAAAAAAGTTGACAGCGGAATCTTATACAATATATATAGCATAACGCTTATTCGTATTGTTTCGCTTTTCAAGAATAAAAACAAAAGAATTTATAAGGGATCCAAAAAATAAATCAACTTTAGTTAACGCTTACAATAAATTATTGTCATACAAAACTATCTTTTCATCCTGTTTCGCGTACACATTTTTTAAATAATATAAATAAACGTTGTGTTATCACACACGCACCCACGACACACACACTGTGGTGACACACGGGAGCGCGGATATGCTGACTGCCGACTGGGCTATGTAATCATTGGTAGGGTTTTTTTTTTCAATAGTGTGTCTTTACACAATATTATTCTACTTTAAAAGTGTTGCTTCAGATAACCTCCTCTGCAGCTGTACTATAAAATCTAACCGAGTTATTAACCATTGTTAGGGAACGAGTACCATCTGTACATAATTTATTGCATTTGCTAAATTGTTCATTGTTTTATGTTTCTGACCGATATTGTAAGTTAACAATAATAGTTATTGTCTGAAAATATATCGACATTAATTACATCTATGATAATTAAGTTAAGTAAAAAAAAACACGCAGACATTTTTTACAGCTTGTTTAGATTTTAATAAGTACTATACTGATTACTTCTCGAATGGCGACCGCGTGTGGTGGCAAGCGAAGCGTAGGACACCCACCCATAAGGTGGTCAGACGATCTGACCAAGGTCGCTGGAAAGCGCTGGATGCAGGCCGCTCTTGATCGGTCGTTTTGGAAATCCTTGGGAAGGGCCTCGTCCAGCAGTGGACGTTATGCGGCTGAAATGATGATACTGATTACTGTCCTGAGCATAACACAATAAAAAACCAAATTCGGCAGTAAAATTTTGCGCCCTGGAAAAATATCCCGTATTGTCAGGCCTGTGTCACTCCTCGTTTTATCAAAAATATACCTACATTATTTCTATGCGCACGGCGGCCACTCCGGAGTAGGAAATTCAATCAATACGGTTTGTTATTATCTCACTTGTAGAGAAGCTCTGCATGTCTTATAATATCGAAATGGCTTATGTTACTTCTGTTCCTCGCAATTTTTCTAAAATACTCAACCCGAGAGCATCACGTAACGCACATTTCGTGATATTACGTCAGCAGTGAGCTTACTCTTATAAATAATCGGCTAAGTGCAAGTCGGACTAGCGCACGATGGGTTCCGTACCATTATCTGTAAAAATTCATTTTTGCGAGAAGCTTGGAACTCTTGGGAGCCCCACTTCAATATTTATTTTATTCTGTTTTAAGTATTTGTGGTCATAGCAGCAACAGAAATACATCATCTGTGAAAATTTCAATAGTCTAGCTATCACGGTTCATGAGATACAAGTAACATGCAGACGAACAGACGGACAGCGGAGTCTTAGTAAGAGTCACGTTTTTACCCTTTGGGTACGAAACCCTAAGAAGATACGTTGAAAAGATAACGATGAGTTTCTATTAATTCTGCATGCTTCTTCTCTTCTCCGCGTGTCGTTTTTTTTTTAAATATTCTATCAATCCAATATTGAGCTACTCTGCATTAATGTATATATTTTCTTTTAAAATCTTCAACTTTGATTTAACCATGACTTGACTTTAACCCTTCTTATATCTTATCACACAATGACAAAATATGTTTATTGTTTCAACTACAAACTCATTGGACTGGTAAAACAAAACTAAACTTTCTGGAATTTATAGTCTCTTTTGTCAGGTCCTTTCCTATTTTTTTACAGAAAAGGGTAAAACAATACATGAAGTCACAGAAATAAAATTTTCAGTTTAATTTCTGTGATTGTAATATTGTTTTACCTTTTATAGATAGTCTCAAGTTCGTCTTCTACGCAGCTCTGAAAATCTTTCTTTAAGAATTCCTTTTCACTCCACTGACTTTTTCTCACGTTCTTTCTCTGTTCGAGCCGTACGCCTATGGAACTCACTTCCACTTACTATTCGACGCGCCGAAACGTTAGCCAGCTTCAAATCCCAAGTGAAATTTTATTTTCTATCCTTATGAAAGGTAAATAAATATCTTTCCCTTGTTTCCATTTCTCTTCATCTCGTACTGTTAATATCATTTTGTTTTCAGTGTAAGTTGTATGTATTTATGTAAGATGTGTATTTTCAATATTGTATATAAGTATGTTTATATTGACCGCCCCGCACTACCTAATTTCCCATTACTATTTTCTATATAACGAGGTTGCCTGGAAGAAATTGCTTAGCGATAAGGCCGCCATTTGCGCATTTCCTAGTTTTTTAGATAATTATGTCCTGATTTATTTATTTTGTGCAATAAAGGGTATTGTATTGTATTGTAAATTTACGGCATATCATTTGAAAATGTGTGAAAGTGTCAACTTTTTGATAGATTGCGGCAAATTCAACAGAAATTAATATGATTTTCCTAGCAGTCTATGTTCGTTTAAAACCATCACAGTTCCGGAATAACCTACACAAATGGGTTTTACGTGACCTTAGCATTCGCTATGAATTCAAGCAGACTAATTTGAGGTTTAGCAGAACAGTGAAAGATGAAAGTGGCTGGATGCCGCTGGATGCAGGCCAACGGTGTCTGCGTGAACTTGGCAGCCGCTAGGTCTCTGGAGCGGCTTGTTACAATAAATTAATTGTATTTTACACGCTTTGCTAACTTATTAAGATTTGCCGTGTCGGGTGGGTCAACGTACTGCGCACAAATTAGATAGTTATGTACTGCGGACACATTATTCAATCGTTCGTACGCGAAAAATTTGAACGCTTCAAATATGTCATGTATTTTGACAGATTTGGTAGCGTTCAAATGTCAAAGAAACCTTCGTGCTGTTTGTCACAAAGAAACCTTTCCGTTTCACGCTCATCTTTTATGTTAATTTTTTACAAAACCATTGCATTTTTTACAAGCTTTTATTTAGTTTCACCTGTCCCGTTGTCTGTCGGTCTGTCTGTCTGTAATCAAATTTTGCAAGTTAAATTTGACCCACTTTCCGGTTTCCAATTGAGCTGAAATTTTGCACTCATACGTATATCGCGTGACAATGCAATATTATTATGACATGCAGCTGATCTTATGATGGAGTTGGAAGATGGCCATAGGAACTCTGTAATGAAACGACGCAACCCCATCGAGTTTGGGCTCGTTTGATTCGTCTTGAGGAGTACCGAATACAAAAGCTTGTTTTAAAAAATCTTTTAAATAATTACTTTTCTGCATAAAAGTCAATTTCTCGTTCTTATCGCTGACGCGACGGTTTCATAAAACGATTCAAAGTCGGAACGCGTGTGGTGACTTGAAAAACTACATATTTTGTGTTTCGCTGACTCCCTCGTTGAAAAACACGCGGGATTTTTTATACTTTAATCACATCAGATTGGGTAGAAAGTGATAGAGAAAAGAAGAGTCTAGTACATGTTACTGATTAAAATCCAAAAAAGTTTGACACAGCGTGGAAAATATTGTAACTTTAGTAAAATAATCTCTTCATAAGTCGTAAAATATTATGCAATCTTTTATCACTCCCTGATTGCTATTAACAGCTGTATATAACGTCAAATATTATGAAATCTTTTATCACTCTCTGTTTCTCTTTAAATCTTAACAGCAATTACAAGGTTCTTATAAATAATGCCAACACGTGATAGAAAACGAGTGCTACATTTCGTAAACACATAAATTGGTTTACTACGTCATTTACAATAAATATTCAGGCTATAATAATGTCCCATAAATACTGTGATAATCCACATTGTACTATAAAAACTTTAACAACAATGATTTTCTTAATCCCAAGATTATACTTTTTTGACAGTAATGTCTTATTGGACTTAACTTGTCGACATAAATGTTAATGTAACTACAAATAATTCTTCCAAGCTGGTCTGAGAGAAAAGAAAAAACTAAGAATGTACCAGCTGCTTCTCTTCCTTCGACCGTAAAAGCCTATTGAGGGACTAGGCGAGAATCTGAATCATATAGACCATGCGGCTAGCAACCCTTTACCACTTGCCTTTTTGCTTTACACTTATCATCGAGTTAAACGTGGCCTTTGGTCTAATGGCCTTAGGCTATGTATCTGTATCTGACTTTGCGTCTTCAAGCCCATCATCAGGCTAAATATGGCCTTTGGATGCTATCGACACTATCTAAATCGACAAATGCCATGCACAGGGGCTGGTTGAATTCTCGACTCTTCTCCATCGACTGCTTAACCTTATGAATATGGTCGGTAGTTGAAAACCCACTCCGGGAGCCAGCCTGTTCAGGTGGTTGGCATTTGTCTAGCTGTTTTGTTAGCTTATTGCAGGTAACTTTTGTGAACGTTTTATATATGGCGCTCAGTAGACTGATGGGACGTTAGTTGGTTAGTTTGGGATTATCTCCTTTCTTATGAAGGATGATAACAATCGCGTTTCCATAAGCAGGTAGAACGGCTGTAACTTGAGGACCGCCCAAGCGAAGCAGTTCAATTGTAATGCCATCTTCTCCTAGGGCTTTGTTAGTTTACATCCGAGAGAGAGCGTATTTAATTTCAGACGACAAGAAAAGTGGGATTCTATGCAGATCTTGGCATCGTAGCATGGTAGCTTAAAAACGGTGAAAGAATTTTTTAAATCGGCCCCGTAGTTTCGGAGCCTATTCGTGCAAACAAACAATCAAAGATCAAATCTTTCCTCTTTATAATATTAGTATAGAAGTATAGTTACAGAAAAAGCTTGTTAAAATCACTTCCGATCTTTAGCAATATCAGTCACATATTACCATCACAATACTAAGTTACTCACTGATGACCTCCACATAAACATGCTAATGTCATTCGAACTGCAATATTAATATTTATGTCATATTTGAAACGCTCATCGATGCGTGAGAAAAATGGGAACTCGTCAATCAAGTCATGACTGTGGAAAATTAATGACCAACTGCAATCTCTCCAACCAGATGCCGCTAAGTTAGGGTTGCTTGCTGCTATTTAATAGCCAAATCGCAGTAGCGTTCTTTTTATACAGACACATAGAATGTGTGTACCCTGTCCACCCGAATATATGTCGGATACTAGCGAGAAATGTATAGTTTTTTGATGTTGAACTGTTCCCGTAATTTAGGTAAGATTAATGCCTACACTATAAAAAATTGTTGTGCACGTCACTGCCAAATCGTTTATTGTTCTGGCAATTTCTCCTCGATTTGTGATCTTGTGCTATATTTGGAGAGGAAAAAGCGGGAAAGAACATCACGGGCTTCGAACCAGCACAGCCGAGGATGCAACCGAGAATGCAAAGATAAAGAATATGTGCTTGTGTCAAATCATATGTACAACTCTTATATATCAAAATCTCATGTATCATCCGAGCGTATTTGCCCGGTTGCATACTCATCTAACTCTTCAGAACCCGAGGCCCGCTACATAACCAAAGAGATTTGACGAGGTTACTGGTTTTTACACAGAACGACTGCTGTCTGACCTCCGCAACTCAGTCCTTAAAAGTCTCATGTAGGTATATAAGCAGTCAATGACTCAGGATAAGGAAATACTTACCTTCCTATAGGATATTTTTATTAAATAAAAACTTTTTTGTAAAAACATAAGAAATTTACACATTTTTACAAAACATACTAACGTACCTACATAATAATATAATCACGCCTGTGTATTGGTACGTAGGTAGAGACAAAAGACCTCCACTTGCAAAACACAATTGCAAAAATGTCGGACAATGTGGCCATACCAGAAGTTATCCCTCGGTAATGGATCCCTTCTATTTGACCAAAGGGCCGTTACGAGTATAATTTATAAGGAAGGTAAAAGAATTTTAGAAATTTCTCAGCTAACAGTCTTCATACAAATATGTGACATATATAAGGTGGTAAGGCTAAAATCTTCCGTGAAATTTACCTTCTATACAATTATAAGACCATGTAAATACATCTTTGTGTTCAGAATTATTAAAAAATATAAGGCCCCTCGCCTACCGCGACTTTTTGTAGTGATGCGATACTGTCGCGTATTTGCATAGATACAGTCGCGATACAGTCGCTAGATGTGTGTCCTCGCCCACCTGAACACGATACCGTCGCGATGCGAACGCGATACTGTTGCGATGCAAACGCGATTCACTAACGGCACAAAAATGCTTGCGATCATCACAATTGCAAAATGGACTCCGTTGAGGCTCATTAGTCACGTTCTCTTTGGTACTGCTTTTACCTAATTAGCCGAAGAGTAGACAACTGAAGCTTGGGCAACGGAAGCAGCATCAATATTGGATGCACTCATTTTATAAAGAGAGTTTACTTGGCGGATATAATGTTACACACGGTCGCGCGTCAGCATGGATGCAGCCACGACTCGCGATGCTGTAGCGCGTTAGCATCACTACAGTATCGCGTTGCAAATGCGACTAATGCGCGTTAGTAGTGATGCAGTCGCGCGTTTCATAAACGCGCGACTGCATCGCTACTAAAAGTCGCAGTGGGCGAGGGGCCTAAGAGCAAGTCAGACTCGCGCACGGCTTCCGTACCATTATCTATATAGAATCACGTTTGTTGTATGGGAGCCCCACTTAAATATTTATTTTATTCTGCTTTTTTGCCGGCAACAGAAATGCATCATCTGTGAAAATTTCAACTGTCTAGCTATCATGGTTCATGAGATACAGCCTGGTGACAGACAGACAGACGGACAGAAAGACGGACTCGTAGGATCCCGTTTTTTACCCTTTGGGTACGCGTACCCAAAGGGTAAAAAACGGGATCCTATTAATAAGACTTTACTGTCCGTCTTTCTGTCCGTCAGTCTGTCTGTCCTAAAAAAGAGATTTCATTTCTCGAATCTCGCCATCAAACAACAAAAAGAAACCATAATTGGAAGCCCTAGGCCCTACTCAAAATGGAACCCTGTTTACAGCTCCGTGCTGACAGGACGTAGTTACCTTTTTACCTTCGTCAACATGAACAATCTTACTTAGATCAATCTTTATTTTGCCCTGGGAATGACTTTTTAATACTGGCTAGTAATTTAAAATCCATTCTCGGGTAATCCAATTGCTACTACGATTTTTATCTCATTGTAGTAATCCGAGGCAGCTATTTGGTCACAGAAAATTAACAAAATCTATTGTATTTTTTTATTTATTTATTTAAGTTTATTGCACACAATCTTATGACGGATTGATTACAATGGATCAAACTTAATGCTAATGCATTATCTACCAGTTTGCCTTTGGGACATGGTGAGAGATTGGAATAAAGGGTGGAAGTGTGGCAAGCCAACTTGTGATATTTTCAATACAACACTTATATAATATTACATCTAATATAATACATATATTGATTGTTATAATAAAATAAAACATATCTTTGAAATAAACACTGATACATATACATATACATATAAATAATATATAAATATACACATACATATAATATACATAACTTACTACATAAAATACATACAAATACCTAAATATTACAGCAGAGGGTGTATTGGCTACGATTATGTTGAATGAAGTTCTTTTGACAAATTGTTTTCGTCGAACATCTCCAAGTACATACATACGAGTAGGTTGGAAGAGATTGCAATTACGATAAGGCCTTTGTTTTATGTATTATTCTATTTTCTGTATCATGATGTTTTAGTACAATAAAGATTTGATGAAATAACCAGTTATCGTCTCAGCGGAGGTAATACCTAATTTGCAGTTGCAGATTCTTGACGTGCCTAGCTGCAATAGTTTTACTATTGCGTTGTTGATAATGTTGTTAGTGAAAACAGTTTTATACACCACTTTGACAATAAACTTATTACTGTACATAAGACTTAAGTAAAGTCTTATTCTGATTAACATTAGAAGTCATTAATTGCAAAAAATATAAGAATTTTTTTGATTGTTATATTTATTTAGGTAAATAAAACGACCTCTTCATTCGATTTGTTTATATCACATATGATTCATGGGATCCTGTTAAGAGCCTTTTCACCTTTGGTTGGCTGTCTCGCTCGCACAATCAAACATTTTTTAAGATTATTAAAATATGTGACTCATTTGAAGAAAAGTGTTTCATAAACTTTTTAATATATTATATGTTAGATATTGTAGACATGTTTTTTTATTGTTTATGTGTGTGTGTATCGAGAATAAGGTCATCAAAAATTTAAAATTTTGATGACCTTATTTTAATATCTATAAAAGTGTTTGATTGTGCAAGCGAGACAAGGGTGAAATGGCTCTTAAAATTGTGCGTTTTAGTTCCTTACTGCCTTATGTCTCAATTGTATTTACCATCCGTTAAGTAACTATTGATTCTAGCACTGATGACGATAAAACGATTGGGTAATTATCGATGCAAATGATCAAACCATCACACCTTCACTCGGACATAAGACCCTTAGCTTAGGGCCAGGGCCACTTTCCAACCAATGTAGGGCTTAGCCTTTCACCCACTGGTCTATTCAAATTCACTTTTACTAATACTTCTATATTGTCAATGTTTATCTGACTATCAGAAACTAACTCTAGAAGTTTCTGATAGATTCGTTAATTTAACGCCAGTATTTTATAATGTATGAAGTTTTCTGCTTTAATATTTACAATACTAATCAGTAGTTAAAGGTATTTCCATAGGTTTAATAATATGGGGAAAATCGTAATTTTAGATCATCACTATTAATAGATCTAAAGAAATTCGTTGTATCTTTATGTAAATACATGAATTACTGCCTACCCAGTGTTCACTATTTAACTATTTATAGCCGAGCGTGGTTGCCATGCACCGACTCTGCTGGAAGTCACATGGTATGCCTTGGTGAACCAACCTTGACTTTGCAAATGGATCCACTCGCATCGTAATAATAAATAGACTTCTCTAAATGCAACATGATTAGTAACATTCTCGTGAATGTTTATTGAAAAAACGCGAAAATACCCGGCAATGCGGATGATTACAACGCTACTGAAATAGCGGGCACTGAGAAATATCTTCGCAAATAGATGGATGTGTTACAGCTAGTTGGCATAACGAGAGCGCTTGAGAGCTGTAGAATGAATATAGGCGCAAACATAGGAGAGAAAATTGGAACAGTAAAAATGATGATTCGAATATCTAATTTTAATATCACTCTAATCCGCTAGTTTCCAACAAGTCAAATCAGACCCTTTTTTCTAAACGTCAAAACAAACATTATCTATGGGATTTGTATGAAATAGCACGTTGTGACGTCATAATTTCTTGGAGTCAAAAAGCGATCCTATTATCAGTTTTTCTACATAAATAAATCTAAAATCACGTTGGAATTGGATATGATCAATGGAAAGTGATATTATTTTGTGCCGTTTTATTCACTTATCAGTACCAAATAATTTATTTTTGAAACTGGATACTACCCAATTGTAAGTTGACGCATTTGGAGAAAATCCTGCAGTGCAGTTGGTTGCCGCTTCTTCTAAACTAACGCTTAGGAAGCGGCATTAAACTTAGCTGTGAGTAAATGATATTGAAGTCTACATCTATTATGAAATCGAAAGATTTTTTTCAATTATCAGTTGACAAATATAAATTTCAAATAGTTAATATACATCCAAAGATAAATAAAAGATTTTTACTTTGACTTCGATGTGTGACACTCTTAAGGCTTCACACTGACTTTAATTTCATTCACTAATTCTATATACATTGTATGTTTTGTAATAAACAAACAGAATGTCATTATTATAAAACAGGCATTATTTAGAAAATTTGCCATAACTGTTCAATTGCTAAGATGCCTAAGATAGAGCACGTTAGTTTGAGGGGATCCGCTGAGTGACCTGCTCTAGTTATTTGTAGTGATTACTTTTCGGAACCACTGACCTAATGGTGGATGCCTCATCTACCAGATTATTTGCAGAGAGATGGATAAAGTTGTTCGGACACGTCGGGGTCACTGTAGACACCTCCACACTCACCTAGACAGACACTTAACTAGAAAATATCAGATAGATTCAATTAATATATCAGGAGTCAGATGAGTGATAGGTGAGCAAAAATATCTACAAAATAAAGGCCATTTCTTCTTTTACTAGGTTGTCCACCGACTGACCTGATCCAGTTATTTCTAGTGTTAACTACCTTTTGTAACCACTCACCTGGTGGTGACCAGCCCACCTGTTTATTTGCAGAGAGATGAATAAAGTAAAGTCCATTACTTCTTTTACAAATGAAAATTGCTTAGATACAGCATTTAAGTTTGAGGTTGTCCACCGACTGACCTAATCCAGTTAATTATAGTGTTAACTGCCTTTCGTAACCACTAACCCAGTGGTGACCAGCCCACCAGTTTATTTGCAGAGAGATCGGTCAACCGCCGCGTAAATGCGGAACATAATTTATTGATAGTTTGACACGCGCCATTTCTGATGTGACGCCACCGTTTTCTAATTTATCACGTGTAATTTTATATTGGAAATAAAGGTTATCTCCAGAATATATTGTATTAAATAGAATAGCATAAAAACAGGTAAACAAAGAATATCTAGGTAAAGTTATTAAGTAAAATTGTTCATATTTAAAATAAACGTTTTATAAAGTAAAACGTTAGCATCACTTGACGATTTTATTTAGAATCTCCTTAATAACTGAATAATAATTATTTTCATTATAATATTAATTTTTCTTTTTATTTTTAAATATGTAAATTATCCTATCCTAGCTATTTTAATAAAAAAGTATTTTCATCATAGAAAACAAATAACTAAATTTTTTGCAATAATTAATTACATCCTAGCCAATCGTGAGTTTTTAAAAGTAGTTAACAAAAGTTAGCTAAGTGCCGCAACAGACGGGGCGCAAGTTGCGTCGCGTCACAGCTAAAGATGGGCAGTAGATAGTACTCAATCTACCCATTTGAGTATTTACTCACTAGATTTAATATTTATTAAATAAATAAATAAAAGAGTAAATAGAGCGTGCTCATATATTGACATCGCATTTGATGTCTGTTTACTATTTTGACATAAAATTACGTCTTTGCACACCTCTCACTAAAAAATGATAATTAGTCAAAAAAGCCTACTTTCGGTGTATGATTAGTATGGTATTTTCATATATTTTAGCATCGCATATAACGTTTGCCTACATTTTAAGCATATTATGGCGTATGCACACACTTTCCGGCAAGAACTGCAAGTGTATACTAGATTTAAGTTTCAAAATTGTCATGAAAACATGAAATAAAGAATATGAAAATAAATATGAGTCGCAACTCATATAAATCAATCTACTCACCAAATGGATAAATAAGGATATTTATCGGGTATTTACTCAATCTACTGAGTAAATACCCAAATGGATTGATTGAGTATTCATGCACAGCCTATCACGAGCTGTTACGCGGCGTAACTTGCGCCCCGTCTGTTACGGCCCTAAAACTCCACGCTTTCTGCTTATCTATGTAATTTTAGTATGTAATTTAGACTTAGACGAAAATTTTACGTAATTTTGCCGCAGTTATATTATATGTACTTAAATGGTAAAATTTTTGCACAGAATTAATAAATGTATTATAAACCCAAGGTGCGTAAACTGATGGAAAACTTAATAGGCTTGATGAGAAAATTGCTACAATCTAGTTCAATTGTATAAAATCTAGTACATTAAACTTAGTACGGAAAACGGGAATAGGAATAGTTTCGCAAATGATTATAAAATATCCAATAATAGTTTCAATTGACTTGTAGCAACAGCAACTGGTCGGAGTTTCCACTTCGACCAAATTTTGTTTATTATACTCTGAGTTTAGGAGCCTGTGGAGTTCACATTGGGGTGTGCGTGGTTACGCATGTTTTATATTTTTCATACGATAAATTATAGGTATGTTGCATTTTTTTTATTATGAACGATCCATATAGATATAGATTTTGCATAATTTAGTTTATTTAGTACATTTATTACCACAGAATTCTTATAAACCCTGCCTGCAACAACACAAACTCAAAAACATACGTTCTAAACGATGTGCTATATACTCGTAAGTACCAATCATTAAAAGACTTCTATTAATTTATTAAAGATATTCCTCTATTGATTCATTTATCAATGTAAAAATAAATTAAACGTTTACTGGTAACAAGCTCTAATTCATGTTACTATCCACTCGCCTTTAACTCGCCCATCGTACTTGACCAATATAAACAAAGCTTAATTGAAAGTCAATTGAAATGTTTAAACTACTTCAAGGAGCAGGTAGTAAAACGATGTTTTTATTGATATCGGCCAAATGATTTTTATTACGTATATTTCTCTTACGAGTATCTCGATCATTCTGCCAATTTGGCAGAATACGTCGTTAGTGTAACAAATTGTTTTATTGCTACATGGGGTGTAATATATTTCCTATTGGTGTCAATTGGTAGTCTATATTAATCTACGATATTACAACGCTATATTTAGTAAAGTATTTACTCAATAAATAATTACTAACCGTCTTTTCTACAAATGTTTTTGAACTTTATAAGAAAATCCATAAACTAATGTGAATATTTTGACAGACAACTAAATCAAATGTACCTATCTTCTTTTTGTATAAATGTATATTTACTTAGTAATTGAATATAAACATTATTTACTTAGTAATAAATTACTTGGTATTACTTAGTAATTAAATATAAACATATCTTACCGACCTGAAACAACTTTGTTTGTTAGTGAATATGTTGATACTCACATTCATTCTGTTTTTTTTTTTAACCGACTTTCAAAAAGAAGGAAGTTGTCAATGCGTCGCGATCTTTTATGTTTTTTTTTACGTATGTTCGCCGATTATTTGAAGACGCCTAGACCGCTTTAGAAAATTCTTTGTATAGTTTGGGGGTGGAAAATTGGTTGTGTAGTTTGGGGGTGAAGTCGGTTTTTAGTTTTGACAAATTATCTGATATGATGTATCTGACGTAAATACTTAGACATGACAACCATATTTATATACTGTGCCCTCTTTTTTCGCCTATCAATTAAGTTATAAATTAATGCTTATCTTGAGCAAGAATTTAGTGCTTCTAGCTATAAAGCTGACGTCATTCAAACCCACGACCTGGATGTAGGTTATGGGCACTGCGTTCTCAGGCCATCTACATAAAATACTATGTTGGGTTTAACAAGTAGCCAGGCGAGATTAATAATATTAAACGTGAGGTGATAAGGCGTAATTTTACATGCACACTACGTTTCATAGAATTATTAGCTCTTAAAAATGAGAATGTTAAAATGAGGCCTAGAAGTTAACGTCGAATAGAGAA
Organism: Acrobasis suavella; assembly: GCA_943193695.1. Taxonomy (NCBI): domain Eukaryota; kingdom Metazoa; phylum Arthropoda; class Insecta; order Lepidoptera; family Pyralidae; genus Acrobasis; species Acrobasis suavella. Next base: position 21,905,370 of record OW971934.1, read on the forward strand.
GATGCATAATGAGTACATTATTATAAATGTCTCTGATTTTGTAAGCATTCACGTAAAAAAAACCTTTAAACACAATTTTATTTTTTATCGATTCATTAACTTTGGTTTTTAGTTGGTTGAAAAAGTCAATTTTAGAAGTAATAAAAAGTTTTAAAATAATATTACCATAGGATTTAATTAAAAAAATATAGCTACTTTTGTTATGAGGCCAATCCTGTAAACGCAGTATTTGATATATCAAATGTTCTTATATCACGCCTACAAATGCGACATAAGTGACGTCACTCGTGTCCGGTCTTTCTAAGGCACTCTGAGACGCCGTCTAAAGGCAGACTTGACTTTGTAACCTTATATCTTAAAGAGGTTTTGGGTTAGCAAGGTCATTTTTTCTTGGACGTGCCGCAATTTCCACAATACTTTTTGTTTTTCCTTTACGTTCAACCTGAGATTAATGAACTCATTTATTACCGACTCGTATTTCCTCTGCTTACTCGTATCTTCTTTAAGACAATTTTATTGCATTACTGCTCTTCCCCACCAACCAAATGGCATAATTACGTATGGCGGCCGGGCACACTTCCACCAGATCCCTTTATGATTATTTGTTCATATTATCAAACAAGAATTGTAATAAGTACATACTTACTTAAAAATTCCATACTCTCATTAACCCGTCTTTTACACTGAAAGCCAGATGCATGGAAATCCACTCCTTAAAAATTCCTATACCTATCCCAATATCTTAAGGTATTTAAGTACCAACAGTATTATTATAATCGAAAGAAACATAACTTCCAATTGCTATACCTTAGTCACGACTCTAATAAAATTTTGCTTTTCCTTACTTGAAAGGGTCTTTTATTTGTCGCAATGTACTACAGCCATTATGTTGGACGTTACTTTAATAATTTAATTAATATTCGCTCGTAAGCATGGATTATTTAGGAAAGCTATAAATGAAATGTAGAACCACCGCTATAATAAGATAATTTAAACACTCTCATCGGCTAATAGCTTTCCTATTACTATTGAAGGACTAAAGTCATGCATTTATCTAGAGTAGTGATGTGCATTTCTTGAAAATTTCAAGAAATAATCGAAACGGTCTGGAACTTTTCCGAGAAATTTCTTCATGAAATTTTTCAACTAAAATTCTCTAAAAATGTTGAAAATTTCCGAAAAAAAGTTTACAGGAACAGGTAATTTCTCGGCGGCACATCACTAATCTGGAGGCACGGGAGACGGGATTGCCCCAGCAAAAGACACGACAACGGAACCGCAGGACACTATCTACCTTTTCTCGAAGGGTTTTTTCTTTGTATTTTCTTCTCATATTCAATAATAAAATCCACTTAATCTTTATGTCCTGAGGTCTCCGTACTTAAAAACAATGGTTTTTGTCCGCCTTTCAAGCCGCGGCAGCCGCTTTTAACCGACTTCCAAAAAAAAGGAGGTTACCAATTCGCCGTGATCTTTTTCTTATGTATGTTCACTGATTATTCGAAGACGCCTGGATCGATTTGGAAAATTATTATTTTTTGTTTGAAAGGGTATGTCATCAAAATAGGTTGTGTGAAGGCGGTTTTTGAATTTAAAAAAAATATGGCTGAAGGAAACATCAAAATAAACAAGACTTTACCCGCATGTATGTAAGTATCACCAATAACATCCTAAGAAAACGTTTTTACTCCCTGTTTTCTGGTAATCATCTTAAGTCATCTTAGTAGGTACAGTATATACTACACATGCACAGACTCTTATGAAAGTATCCAGAAAATTCCATTCGTTCATTATGAACCCTAGTACAGAGAGATTTCGCAGATTTAGGAAACTTAGTAGGATCTTTGGTTTACTCTTTGCATCTGTACGAACAAGCCGTAAATAATTTTTCAAAACTAAAAACCGACTTCACCCCCAAACTACACAACCTAAAAAAAGTATACCCTTTCAAACAAAAAATGAATTTTTTAAATCGGTCCAGGCGTCTTTGATAATCGGTGAACATACATAAAAAAAAGGATCGCGACGAATTGATAACCTCCTCCTTTTTTTAAAGTCGGTTATAAATAATGCTACATCAGCACAAGAGTGTTCGATGCTCATTTTTACGTAATTTAAAAAAGCGTTCGCAAATAGCCAGCCACCAAGAGCGTGGCGCGTACTCACTTCATATCCCATCAGTATCCATATTTAGTTAAATGAAGTGTCCTAGAATATACCTCAGTTTCAGTTATAAGTGACTTTTATTCATCTCATCAGTCTATACCGGAATCTCCCGGTACATCTGACACGATTTACGACCCGCCTTAGTCAAAAATCTTACGATGAAAGAGTCTCACAGTTTCTACACACTTAGATTCTAAGAAAACAAATAAAAGTTAAGTGTCAAAGGACACGGTTATTAAACGCGGCAAATATTGACTAATTAAGCCCGTCGGTGTTTCTCCTTTCATCTGTCAATTTGTTTATCCAATGCACTCAGCAGTCAGAATGAATGCCTATTCAGGGAATAATCCGATAAAGTTCTGTAGATTGCATAATCTTGATAAGATACAATAAATGCATGACAAAATGACAACCATGATTAAATTATGGAAATTCACATAAATAAACTACGGACCTTGTAAACAATATTTCAAAAGTCAGGATTATTAAAGCAACAAAACATTGAAAAACCACTGTTTATTTAATCAAAGATTACCTATGCAGTACATCTAATATCTCGATGTCACTCAGCAATCAGCAAATCAGCAAATGTTAAGAAAGCGATACTAGGGATGTAGAATGGGTAAAATATATTTGTTTTTATTTAGTCCGTCAACTATATTATCCAACAATAAAGGACCCATCTTTTTCATTTAGCAAAATAGTAAAAATTCACAACGATAAAGCACTTCGAATTTTCATAGTGGGGGTGATTTACGTCACCTTATCGTGACGTCAAGCGAAATTTAAATGCACTGTATCTTCAAGAAAAAATCAGAGAAAAGAAAAAATATGAATACCATACTTTTACCTAATGAGCCAAAAAAATTATTTCGTCAACCTCCCTATTGTCCGAGTGACATCAAGATATTAGACGCACTGTACTTACCGAAGTCATATTTTATGATTGGCAACCAAGAAATACACAATTACTTCAATAAATAAGTATATTATTATACACAGATAAAGTTGGCCGGCTATTATTCCAGCTATTTCTTTTAGATTGCGCATGGTCTTCGGAATCCTTGGGTGACCAATGATATGCATGTTATATTCGGAGAAAAAAAAGGGAAAGCGCATCCTGAGCAGGCCTGTGTCTCTCCCCGTTTAGGTATCGAAAATATATCTACATTATTACTATGCGCGCAGCGACCACTTCAAAGGGAAAAATTCAGTTACATGAATCGTTTATCCAGAGTAATAAGAATGAAATTGGCTTGCAATGGATGTCTAGGTATCTAAACGAAGAGGTGAGGAGTTCTGATGCGAGCTAAATTAAACCATAGCGACTTATTCTGTGCCCTGGGCTCTGAAGTAGTACAACTGAGTGCTGTAATCAGCAACTTGCTTAAATGAAGAAGTAGTGCTGTTAAAATTATTCAGTGACTTGTTAAATTAACATTTTGCGTATCAACGAATAATTTCAGACAACTAGGTCAATGTTAATCCACTCATATCTCTGTGTACAAAGCTACATCAAATTCCTGGTAAAGATGACTTGGACACATCAATCTGCGAGATCAAACAGACCACTATAAATCTAAGCTAAAACAACACTCTGATAAAAATATGAACATTACAAAACGTGTAAGAATTTAGTAGGTATGTAGCTATACTTACCGCTACTGATTGGTTATATCAAGCAAGGTTTACAATTATGTAAACTGTGTGAATCAGTGTGACCCCAGCGTTTACATAGAGAATTATGGCTTTGTAACAAATATAAATATTTTCCTATTGTAAACACATTACAATGCTTGCTTGACATGACCAATCATGAAAGGAGTTTTACTACTTTACTAATGTAAAGTCTATTTAGCGTCTCACTCGATTCGTATCTACACAATTTCATGTTTGTTAAATGACTTTGAATTTTCTCTTTTTGTTTTGAGAGGAAAGATCTTGAATTTGATTCTTGGGTCACATCAGTTTTATATAAGTATACAACATAACCCGTTTAACTTTATGTATGACTTACGTGTCCGTCTGGATTCAAACCAGAGACTCCTGGGACTAAAATGCTAACATATGAATGTGAAAAATAAAGTTATCTAAAACTGCCACATCAAACGTCACGACATGAATGATTTTTGAGTCGAATGGTTTATACTCTGAGCTTATCTCATTTTCTGAAGTCCATGACATAAAAGTTTTGTTTCCATTTTCCCTGATTAATATGATATTTGTTCTTGATACAGGATCGCGAGAGTAACCTGTCAGTGCCGGCGCGATGGGAGGACAGAAATCTACGCATCTATCTCAATCGCCCCGACGTCGGTCAGTATCTCATTCTTGGCAACATCTGCTTGGTTATTTACCTGCTTGTAGGCTTTGACCTGAGACTCCACAAAAGCTATATAAGATTTCGGTGTGACATCGAAAGGGATACCTTTATCTTTCTGTTGATCGCAACGAAATTAAATCAGTACAACAAACAAAGAACAGTTTCACTCACTTTTTATGAAGCCAGCTTTAAATACTCTTCTGAGCGAGTTCTCAGACTAGCGACTGTTACTTACTTACTATATGGCGGCCGTCGTTTGCCTCCCGCTTTCGCCGTCTTCGTGGTACGAGGCATGCAGTTGATGTCAACCGCGGCCCGAGGCACGCAGATGTTGTCAACCGCGGACCGAACGGGCGAGCGGACTCGGCGGCTATATATTGACATTCCGTTTTGGAATGCGCTTTGACTGAGTCGTATAGATGTTTGCGTGTTGTTTTGGGCCGCAATTTGTAATGAGTTCAGAAGCCCAAAATTTATCAACTCTCCGCGAACAGACTTTTAGTAATATATTATTTGAAAATCTGCTATGAGAGGGAGAGCTGAAATTATTGAGATGATGAACGTTTTGTTTGTTATGTATTTCCTCTTCTTTTCGTCGTAGATTATGATTCCAATGTTGTTTTTATCAAAGACACCGAACGATTATTTTCAATTAGCTTTTTACATACTACATGATTTGAATTACTTTGTGCAATTCCGCCACCAGTTAGTTCATGCAAACTATTGCCGGCCGGCGCCCACCCACTACTGTTAGTCCCAGCATACCTGCTGCTTGTTAAAAATCATTGCTTTTCTTCCAGTTCCGGCCAATGCCAGCCGGTGGATTGGTGGTATCTACGACTACAGCTCGAAGGCGTGGAAGTGGGGGGGAGAGCTGCGGCAGATGCACTACCAGTCCTTCTCCAAGATGAAGAAGCTGAGCCCCGAACAGCTCAAATGGCACTGCATCGCAATGATACCGGAACTGTTGTATAGGTAATGCTCAGATATAGATAGATTTGTTTATGCTTACCTATAAAACCGTACCCTGATATTCCTATCAATTAGACGATGTCTAATTGATAGGAAAGCTATGTCGAGGTACTAAAAATCCGTTAACGTTACTACTTTTTAGGGTTCCGTGCCCAAAAGGTAAAAACAGGACCCTATTCCCAAGACCTCGCTGTCCGTCCGTCCATCCGTCTGTCTGACGCTGTATCTCATGAACCAGTATAGCTAGACAGTTGAAATTTTCACAGATGATATATTCCTATTGCTGCTGTAACAACAAATACGGAATGAAGTAAATATTTAAATGGGGCTCCCATACAACAAACGTAATTTTTCATAGATAATTAATGGTACGGAACCCTTCGTGCACGAGGCCGACTCGCACTTGACCGGTTATTTATTTTACTCTTAAGTTCAAACATGTTCAGAGGAATTAAAATTTTGGCAGAAATAATGGATTTTAGACACGAATACGTGTCATTGTTTTCTCTTGAGTACTCCTGACTTTTTAACTTCCTATGTTGACTAGCAATAACAGTCTTTACGGGAGATACATGAATGTTTCGAGGTCCAATGCTGCCACCATTTGAAATAAATCATTTGATAGAAAAAGGAGACATCATTTAAAATTTTGTCTTGACCAGGCTCTAGATAACCCTTCAAACTATTTTATAAACTACTGTTTATAGTTTAAAGTGAGAACGTGAAACTATTCTACGCACAATTTCGAAAAACGGCCACTTTTGGCGTATGTGCTTTGAAAAGCTTTAAACTGTAGACAAGTAGTTCATAAAATAGTTTAAAGCGTTATCTAGAGCCTGGTCAAGATTTTTTTTTAAATTATATCTCCATTTCCTTTTAAATGATTTAATTTAAATGGCGGCAGCACTGGACCCCGAAAAATTCAGGCAGTCACGGTACAATAATTTCGGTATTTACTTCACTGAATGTGTATGTGTGTAAATAATTTTTCAAAACTAAAAACCGACTTTACCCCCAAACTACAAAACCGATTTTGATAAATTTTCCATGGTACCACCTGGAAAGTGTACCCTTTCAAACAAAAAAATATTAATTTAAATCGGTCCAGGCGTCTTTGAATAATCGGTGAACATACATAAAAAAAAAAATAAAGGATCGCGACTAATTGATAACCTCCTCCTTTTTTGGAAGTCGGTTAAATACTTGCCGAATTTGCGGTAAAAACTTACAACTGTGGCAAGACCCTTAGCCTTCCATCAGCTTTTGAAGTAAAGCACTTATATAACTACTAATGAAATGAAGCAATTTACTTCGCAACAATCAAGAGACCCGACCAACAACACAATCTTCGAGATTTCCCTTTCAACTTTAGGCAAACTGTTGCAATCAATGTAAGTGGTCGGGATCGGGACACGTGCCCTGCGATGGGGCAATAATTCCCTGCCGGCCTGCTCCCATTATGGTCACCCTAAACTGCGGAATTCAATCTCCCATAAAATAAAGTTCACTGGTTTGGTGCAAAATTAAATATTATGCGATTTGCCAAGGCTAGCAATCTGTATAAAAATCAGTAACATCGTCAAAACACGTAGGTTAGGTAGCGGATCCCGAATTCTGAAGCTTTACCGCTGAAGATGCAACCGGGAATACGGGAGGATGATGATGAAGACGAGATTTACACGCCCATCATCACAATAAAAATGCCCTTAAGGTGTTGCTGGTCTCTGTCTCGTTAAGGATAGTCGTGTATCTGTATCTTGGCAAGGATTTCCAACGTCTTAATCTTTTTTTTAAACTTCAACAGCTTGGGGGTGACTCGCAAGGTCTACAGCTCACAGAGTCACTAGTAGCTAGGGTGTAGCTAACATATTCACGAATTGTTGACCCTGAAAAAGTTCCTTTACAGTAAAACCTCAGTCACAGTCCGCAACCGTGCATCAATTTGAACATTTATGCACAATTGCACGTCGACCTACTTACATACATGAACAATTAGCTAATTTCATGGCAAACAGTTACAATCAAAGATGGTCTAGGAATATTTTAAGTACTAGAGATGATGCTGACTTCATTGTATGCACTTCTCACTGGTATTTCATATATAACACAACCAGAGATTCTCTTTACGAAGTTTCTAAATTTAGAACTTCCAATATAGATGTTACTTTCGTTAGGTAAGATATTAATAGTTTCGCAACAAACAAAAAAATAAATATATTCTTGTATATAGAGAAGTTGAGGAAGAAAAAGAGAGGATGAAATCTACTACTGGTAACTTTTGAGGCGCTCTTATCGGAAAAATAAATTAACAGAGAGGCAGTTAATAACAACTATCGGAAATATGTAAGGAAATATGTTGGGACGCTTGGTATGGCACGATGTATTTATGAAGACGATAATAGGAGGCAAAATAGAAGGAAAAAGGGGAACAGGAAAAGCCAGACACGGCTTTATTGGGCTAATAAAGGAAAAAGAAGGAGTAGTGTTGTACCAAGACGTCAGAAGGCTGGCTGAGGACAGACAGGAATGGAAGAAACTCCCCCGACAAGAGCATAGCTGACGCTCTTGAATTAAAATAAAATTGATTAAAATATGCGAATTTGAAAGTCAAGTAGAAGTATTACGGTATAAAAATCTAAAAAAGTACCAAAAATAAAAGAATCTATGTCTAGGTCTTCCACGCGTGTGTTGCACGATAACATAAACTTTGCTCGATAGAAATACATCACGAACACAGTATAAACGGTAAAAAATATAGGTGTATGGCATAAACCACACCATTTTAACAGACTTCCAAAACAGGAAGAGTTTAACCATTCGTCGCGATCTTTTTTATGTATGTTCAATTGTTCACCGAATTTTGAAGACGCCTGGACCAATATGGAAACATATATGGTGATATTCCTCTTTAAATTTCCTAGGTCGTCCACGCATTTAGGTTTTAAACTTTGCATTCCTTTTTTTTTAAATCAATAAAAATCCGATAAAATCTACGTTTTGGGTCCGATTGCTCATTCCGCGCCTCGCGCTACCCCGTCAGTCGCAAGCATCAGTATCGTGCGGGACAGGTTCGGTGCTCATCCCCTCAGATGGCGGGGTAAGAGCGCCTTAAATATTTCTATCGTATGCATATACACACCATTCTCGTTTATCTTCTTCGTATTTCTTAGAAAATATTAGTATCAACGATATTGCCTTCCAATCAACCATTCCCGCTACGTCCTATAAATTGATTCAGCTAAAACCGCTTGTAATATTTGCCGAAACGATTATACTAAACAAAGATCGATATAGTCGATACCTCGAAACCAACATAAAGTTTAATGTCCTGCGTTGCTGACGAAACCATTGTGTAGGGACCGTAAAATTTGGCACAATCCGCCAGATGATCGCATTGTTGCTCGCCTAATTTTATTTTCTGCCTCATTTACAATTTTGGGGATAATTTAATTTTTGAACAAGGGTAGAGAATAGTCCAATTCTTATTTTACTTTAACGGAAATGGAACACGACACCTTAAATTATAAGTTTTTAGCAGGCTTCCAAAAAGGAGGATTTAATAATTCTTCGTTTTTTTTTTGTTTGTTCGACGATTATTCGAAGACGCCTGGACCGATTTGGAAAATTATTTTTTTGTTTGAAAAAAGAATAATTTTTTTGGGCATACTTGTCAGGTGGTCCCATAGAATTTATGAAAATCGGTTGTGTAGTCTGGTGGTGAAGTCGGTTTTTAGTTTTGAAAAATTATTTGTAAATAAAGTAAAAAAAAATTCTTAATTTTACAAAATTGTTGTAATTTATTAACCAACTTCCACAAAGGAGGAGATTATCAATTCGACGGAATATTTAATGTTTTTTATGTATGTTTACCGATTACTCGAAGACCACTGGACCGATTTGTAAAACTCTTTGTTTTATGCTTTAAACAAGTGTGCCCTACACTTGTCAATTGGTTCCATAGAAATTTTGTCAAAATCGTTGTATAGTTTGGGGATAAAGTTGGCTATTAGTATTGGAAAATTATTTCGCACAGGATGTTTCGTATGAACAAGACGTTTGTTCCCTACTATTAAGACAACTATTAGAACACCTTCAACCTTTGTTCCCTGTCTTCTTCAGATTCACTTCTAAATATTACAACTATTAGATCGACTTTTTGAAATCTATAAAATAGCATCTACTCATAAACTTGATTTTAAAGACCTTGTTCAATCAGGTCTACATTCTCCGTCGGAATGCAATCGAATATTTATGGATTTATAGAAATCCCGCGATGATCTCATGCTCTTATTAATTCTGTGATCCTAATCATGAGACCGCCATTGTTTAACTATTCTCCGTTTATGGCGCCAGTCAGCTATTACATGAGCCCACTACAAGACAGTAATACGATTCTGTCAACATAAGCTAATTGTTTTATAACTATTACCCGTAGAGCAAAGCACTCAGATGGAATTTAATAAACATAAACTTCCATTTTCTTATTAATGGTACCGACCCCCGCATATATATACATACAGAAACATTTTCGCGTCTTTATCCCTGACGGGGTAGACAGAGCCCAGGGCCGTAAAACCCAAAAGCCACGCTTAACGTGATGGTGCTCTGGCTCACCGCGCACCTACTTCCCTGTTCCGGGTTCTGCCCTACACTGAGAAAAATATGGTTGCCAGTAACAATAATTTTACTACTAGCAACCAAAATCGACTGTCTGCTGAACTTAGGACTAATGTACCTACTTAAAAGTTTGGGACATGCAGCTACATGGTTCTGCTAATTAGTACAACAGTTTGGGTATCTGCTAACCAAGTCTAGCTAGGTATCTAAACGAAGAGGTGAGAGGTTCTGACGCGAGCTAAATTAAACCATAGCGCTAACCACAATAAGCAGATATTTGAATTTATTTTCTGAGTAAGACTTCTGTACGTGAGTACTAGTACTTATTCTGTGCCACGTCTAACTCCAGATGGGCTCCGCACAGCTGCTTCGAGCGCCACCGCTACATCTGCCAGACGAAGCTGCGCAAGGTCCCGAACAAGGAGGTCAAGGAACTCAGGAAGCGATGGCAACGGATGGGCAAGTTGAACGAGATCACTGCGCCCAGCATCAGCGGGGAAGTCAACGACAACAACATCAATAATGACGCAGGCGAGTTAATGCTTTTTTTCTATTGCCGCTACAGCATGGTCCTGTAGATAAGCAAACGATAAAGTTAACATCGCGACAATTAGCACCAAATTGCTTAGACGTAATTAGCATGCTATTTAACATGGCTAAAAAGATTTAAGCTACTGTTTTTAAATGTATTTTTTATTTTTTTATCTGTACTGTACACTCTATGTATTGCAAATAAAATATTACATTATATTATCTTATCTTATCTAGAGCGAGATAGCGACGGTCAATAGCTCTCGATAAAACTTTACGCCGGTACCAAACTGCCGATGCTGCCAGAAGCATGGCACCGATGACAGCGTTTATCGAACGTTATCGTCTATCTCAATGTATAATCAAGTAAGATGGACTAGTCTGTCGCGCAATATAAACTTTTTCTTGGTTTATCAATGGTACCATGCTACGGGGGCTGATCTGGCTAACCATAACCCAAGTTTTTCTTTTTCTTTGTCACTTTTGAGTTTTTGACCATGCCATTTAATTATAGTTGTAAATTTAATTTCAGCAGACTCGTTCAAGCCGCCGAAGTCCTTCGACCTGCGCCCGAGCCCGCTGAAGCTGCGACCGCGGGGCAACCGGGCGCGGATGAACCGCAACCACCCGAAGGGGCTCCGGCCCAACGAGCTGAGGAAGCGGTCGCGGTCGCCGAACGTCCACAGGCGGCTGACTAGACCTTTCCCAGGGTGAGTATATGAACACTTTTGTACCAGTGTGGTACGATGCTGCACACATTAATTTTAGGGTTCCGTACCCAAAGAGTAAAAACTGGACCCTATTACTTTCTTCTTTTTCGTGTGTGTAAGTGGCCAACACTGGTGTCAGATCTTTCAGCAGGCTGTCTAAAGGCATCTGACATAGCTTGACGACTGACATACAATGATGACAGCCGGGACCAACGGCTTATACGTGCCTTCCGAAGCACGGAGGAACTCGAGAAATTTTTACGCCACTTGCGGTCACCCATCCAAGTGCGGACCACGCCCGGTGCCGCTTTACTTGCGAAAGCTCTAGTAATGCGCACTTCCGCCGGACCACCGAGCTCCCAAACTAACAACCTATTACTAAGACTCCGCTGTCCGTCCGTCCGTTTGTATCAAATATAGACTATAGTCGTATTTTTAATTAGACGAAGTCAACTGACGTTTACTGTGTTGTCAGTTTTTGATGAAATAAAAATAGTGTTGTGACAAAGTGAATGATTGAAAAAACTCCTGAATGAATGAAATTGCCTCGATTGTCTAGTGAATAGTTAGTGTGCCGAACTGCCGATATCGGGTACGGGGTTCAAATTTTCGACGACTATGTTCCTATAGTATCTACCTATACTGAATACGAGTGTTTTAAACATTAATGGAAACATTGCGAGGAAACTTGTAAGACTGTCCTATTTTCAATACATCATGCAGTTGAAACTAGATATATAAAATATAACAATTATAGGTAGGTAATGAAAATAAAAAAACATCGCTTATTACATTTGTTCATTCATCTGATTGAACGAGAACTGAACGCATCACTATTACTTTAAATATGGCAACATTATTTTACAAAGTGACATTAGCTACTGTCAGTTAGCTTCGTCTAATTAAAAATACGACTATAATGACGTGATAGTGTCTTAGAGCAAAATAGCGCTTTTAATATCAGTTTTTTCTGCAATAATAAATTTGAAATTACGTTGAAAATGGATCATGACAAGTGACAGTATTTTATGAAGGTATTTGCTTAACAGTACCAAATTATTTATTCAAAATGACGACCTCCGAGGCGTAGTGGTCACCATGCTAGTCCGCCACCCAGAGGTCCCGGGTTCGATCCCCGGTCAGGGCAAGTTGGAAAATGGCCTTTTTCAAATTGTCCTAGGTCGTGGATGTTTATCTATATATGTATTTGTTATAAAATATAGTATCGTTGAGTTAGTATCCCATAACACAAGTCTCGAACTTACTTTGGGGCTAGCTCAATCAGTGTTATTTGTCCCAAATGTATTTATTTAATTCAAATATATACATGTATTATATCTCTTCATTGTCGTCACTTTGTTATGTCGCATAATAGGGTAGTATCCAGGGACAAAAATAAATTATTTTGTACTGATAACAGAATAAAACGTCTCAAAATAATGTCAGTTGTCATTTTTCATATCCATTTTCAACGTGATTTTAGATTTTATATTGCAGAAAAACTGATAATAGGAGCGCTATTTGACTCCAAGAAACTATGACGTCACGCCGTGCTATTTCACACAAATCTCATAGAAGATGTTTGTTTTGACGTTTAGAAAAAAGTTTCTGATTTGACTTGTTGGAAACTAGCGGATTGTTTACGTCAAAAAGTTACTTAGAACTAAGGTTACTGCCGCTTCCAAAGCGCTAGTGCAGTAGAAGTGGTAACAAACAGTGAGCATTTATTTATAGCCCTGAAAAATACCAAATATTAGTTTTGGATGACATTACATTTTTGCGGATAAACATGTATACAGAAAAGCTTTTACGGCAAGATTATCATTTACATTTTCGAAACTGGTTTCGTAAGGCGCAAGACCGAGGTGTGATTCCCAACAGTGGGATATGGAAGGCTGCCGACGATACTTACATTTAGTAACAAAACATTGCAAAGGAAGTTATTACTCCTACTAATTCCCTGAAATGTTTGAATAAGAGCTCAGAGCGAATGCTATCATCAAAACTTGCCTGGAAGCTGGAAATATATGACACGACTGTTGGCTTGTTGATACTGAAAATAAAAAAATTCCAGAGAAGGGACTAAACACAAATGCTTTATCCTAGTCCTACAAATACAAAGGCCCATTTAAACGGTGCAAGTTTCTTTTAATTAAAGCAATAAATTATGTGTATGGTTACGATTTTATTTAGACCATGTCATGCATTTCTAAAATCCCTTAAGTTACGACGAAATTGAAACAGTAAATAATCTTCTTTTAATCTAATTCTGTTGTGTAGGTGGGAGAATGCGTGTTTTTATGTGTGTGCATAACGTGTATCGAATGTTAAATGTCAGCAGCACACACACCTATACACACGTTATGCACACACCCATAAGCACGCATTCTCCCACCTACACACATACACAAACATACAAAACTGTTACATAGTATTAAACGAATGTAATAATAGTTGTATAAGTACCTTAATATATCTCTTTTTATTGAAGAGCGGGATCTCCTAACAAAGGTAACTATTTAATTTAATGGAGATCCCAATTAGAAAAATAAGTAAATGTCATAATACAGAAATATGGGATATTTAATTTTTTTAATAATAATGTCATCTATTGCTTCTAATTATTTGTATGCAACAAGCAAGAAACTTTCAATATAGAAATGGACATTTAATAACTAAATGAATAAAATAATAAATATGTAGCTAACATATTTTATTCACAAGTTGAATAACAAAAGTTATACTAGGTAGTCGTTTAGCAAAAACTTTTCCCATAAAATTCTGGGGGCCACCGCTCTCCATTACGTCAGTCATTCCTACTTAAAAACTGCCATAAAACATGTTCAGCGAACCACTACCAGTATAATTGGCTATTAACATCAAACGTATGTATCTAGTCATTAAACTTTATATTTACTGATTTTGCTCCTAAAAATGAAGTAAATGCAAACTATAAAATACATTCTTAGGAGACACTTGAGATTATAATTTTTATTACTGATGTAATTATGATAAATAAAATTTATACATTATACATTAGATACTTTGCCGTAGGTCTTCGCTTAATCGTTAGAAGATTCTTTTTCGTTTGTAGGCACGTAGTATCCAGAGCATCATGCCATGCTAAACATGACCTGGGTTTTGTGGCCCTAAGCTCAAAACCGCATAAAGACTCGAATCTGTATCTGATATAAATTGTACTATTGATATTAATAGTACAAATACTTGAATAACTCTTTGTTTACCCAAAAAATCAGGAAGCAGATTTTAATAAGCTGAACGTTAATCCACAGAGTAGCTACCGACATATATATTACTTCAGCACATTTTCTTTATTCCTTATTTGTGGTTGGCTCATTTTCATGTGCTATAGCTGTGCACGTGCCATGTTTCAGCCACATGCATCCACCACGTGACTTACACACATCCTATCCATCTTATCCCTGACCGTTTTCGGCTATGGTGACTGACTCAGAATTTACTAAATAAGTATTTCAATACGAGATACTTTTAAAAATAGACCACCCTCCACAATATAGTATCATTACATTACATACAGTACCCTAACATGCCCTCGCACGCACTGTACACGCACCTTTATTGTTATTGGGGACATCAGCCATCTCAAGGCACACGAACGTAGTCTTGAAGAAGAAATACTTATACATCTTATCAAAGGTGTGAAGGTGTGAAAAGTAATAAAAAAAAAACATCTTTTTCAGGTACCAATGGAAACGGCGAGATCCCCAAGCATCCTACGAGTACAACAAGAGCCTCCTGCTCTCCGGGCGGACCGGACTCACGCAGCAGCAGATCAAGTCTCACCTGGCCAGGCTGGCCCACCTTCGAGACGTGCAGATCGCCCGCCAACGACGCCTCAAAGACAAGAACGACTGGCTCGTCAACGAACCTGAGCAGAAACTAGCACAGACCCATGCGAGGACGTATACCATGGATAACAACATCAGCGCGCTGCATCCGAAGACGATCGTCGAGGAGTTCGACATGTTCCCTGCACCGGAGGCTGTCCCGAGAGATCAGGCTGCGCGATAAACAATTGGCGATGAGAAGGTTACCTGCAAGTGGCTAGTAGATTTACGTTAGCAGAACGTTGTTGTCCCCAATTTATGAAGATGTGATCTTGGCAGTGAACTAAAGAGTAACTTGACACATTGAAATTTGTATAAAATGACAGTCGCATGACGCAACGTCAAATAATAGCCAATGTCAGTCATGACGCAGAGTCATACATTAGTCTCTGATTTATTATAGTTTGCTGGGTCTTGACTCTTGCGGGGATTTCATTGTGGATGATAGATTTGCACAAGTGTGACATCTTCATAGTCATGTGTACATATTACATAATTTGGGGATGAATTAGGGAGGAACTATATCTATAGTAAAATTAAGCGATCGTGACTTGTTTTTTGACTCATTGCTTGTGATTTCTATATTATTTGCAATGACCTAGACAACGGATATAGCCGCAACGTCGCTAGTGCACCACCAGCCACTGAGGAAATCTGCTCTCCATCAACAAAATTGTTCTTTCAACCATATACATTATCTACTGTACTCGAAGTAAAGTGATTTCCCACCTTGCATATGTAAACGCGTTAAAAACGTGTTACCATCTCACTGATATAGCTTTTATTCTACGTTCTTCTTCTCTTTTCTTCTTAGAGCAGCCAGAACTTAGTAAATAAGGTCTGATGACGTCAGTTTTTGCTATAAATTCTCTTACTTCAAAATTGCCCTTATGGGTTGATTTAAGTACCTACCGATATTAGAAGTGTTGTATTATTGGACCCAAAATGTAACTAGTATGCGTTTTTTAACGTATGTAATAGTAATTTTCTTTAATATCCAGTGACTTAAGTTACCAATATTTGGTATTATGTGTTTTTCTTTACATTTGTACACTGGAACGGTGCCAAACAATCTTTAATTCATTTCCTATTCTTAAATATTATTTCTTACTAACAAACAGTTGTACTGTTTGTTTCAAAACTATTTTCACGAAGCAAGAACATTTTTTTAATTCTTATATCTTTATTTAATAGATTTATGTTAAGGGGCTACCTGAATTTTTCGGGGTCCAGTGCTACCCCATTTAAAATAAATCATTTGAAAAAAAACGGAGATATCGTTTAAAATTTTGTCTTGATCAGACCCTAGACAACCCTTCAAACTATTTTATGAACTACTTTTAAAGTGAGAACGTTAAGCTTTTCTACGCACATACGCCAAAAATGGCCGTTTTTCGCAATTGTGCGTAGAAAAGCTTCACGTTCTCACTTTTAACTGTAAACAGTAGTTAAAAAATAGTTTGAAGGGTTATCTAGAGCCTGGTCAAGACAAATTTTTAAATTATGTCTCCGTTTCCTATCAAATTATTTTATTTAAAATGGGGGCAGCACTGGACCCCGGAAAATTCAGGTATCCCTTTAAAATACAATGTTAATTCTTGTGTATGTCTATGTTGTACATGGACGATGTGTGTGTGACATAGCATGATATGAATTTAAAAATATTGTATTTATAAAAACTAGTCAGTAAGTTTACAAGTATTTAAAGAGTGCACGGAAAAGATACTGTTGCAGTATTTTGTTTACCTTATTTTAAAGTGGAAACTACATGAACGAAGTGCATTTTGTTGTTTCCTTTTGCAATTTGAGAAGTACGTCCGGTATTTGATTCAGCGATTTGTAAAAGTATTACTTAATAAACATTTATTTTATCAGTGCAGAATTAAATTGACCTCATAGCATGGCATTGCAGATAAAGCAGTCGATAAAGTTTATATCGCGAGCAGACTTACGCCATCTTACTCGATAAAATATTTTTTACGTAAAACGAGACAACTGAAACACTAGAGATATTTTGTGTAGACGTTATGCCGTTTGAACGATTTTTTCTTTTTTTTTTTAGATACAGTAAGTTTAACAATATAAATATATCAGGGAATTATCAAAAATAATGTCGTACAAAACAATTGGCATTTTAAAAATATTTTAGTTCATTCTATTTACCTTTTTATTTAATTGTAATTAGTTTTAAAGATTCTTTTTAACTGCCAATACATAGTCCTCGCATTTAACAACAAATTCATAGTTTTAGTTTTGTGTAAAATTATTCCCCTAGGTATGTTTGATGGCTGTTGAACAAGTAATTTTAATAATATTTTTATAACAGCTTTTAATCTCTCGTCGTAATTACTGTGTATAGTTAAGGGAATCGTTTATACGTGCGTTCTAGCTTATGGGCCAAAATATGAAAAGATCAAAATTTATTGCAAAAAAACTGACATTTTGAATCAGTTATTTAGTGAGAATTCTACCAACTTTAATCAGCAGCATTCTTCTATAGAACCGATTCAAGGAGTGCAGACAACACCATTACAATAAAGTTATAATTAAAGAAAAACAATCTCAAACTTAAGGGTAGTTACAAAGCCGGACATATTATCAATTTTTTTAAGCAAGGCAAAACGGTGCACACATAACTTGCTTCAGTTAGTCCATTTAATAGAACTTGAATTAAAGATCGACACATATTAATTTACTTCATAATGAAAATCACGGATTCGACGACCCCTGTGGACTAGTGGTCATCATGCCAGGCTGGCACTTTGGAGGTCCCGGGTTCGATCCCCGGTCAGGTCAAGATGGAAAATGATCTTTTTCAGATTGACCTGGGTCTTGGATGTTTATATGTATGTGTTATAAAATATAGTATTGTTAAGTTAGTTTCCCACACAAGTCTCGAACTAACTTAGGGGCTTAATCAATCTGTGTAATCTGACCGTATAAATTTATTTATTATTTATATTCAGGGAAGGAAAATCAGGGAAACTATTTAATATTAACCTAAACATTTTATGCTTTAGAACGCGCGTATTATAATAAAATTTATTATAAATATTAACATGCTAACTAGATAAATAACTTATTTGATCTTATTACTATTATCATAAAAATTCTTCGACTAGAGTAATAAAATATGTCATATCTTTATTTTAAACACAATTTTAAATGTTTTGTTAAAACATATTTCTCTACATTTTCACAGTACTAGATATGTTTGTTTTTAAAGTTTCTGTTTATTTATCTTAAGTCGAGGGATTGAACATATGAAATTCCATTAATTAATGTGACTACTATAAGCACGTTAGATATTTGGAATATTTTTTTCATTAAAATAGTGTTACAATAGCTATTTTGTTAAAATAAAGTAAGAATATAAAGCTAGTCCTTTATTAGTAACTTTTCTTACCTCAGGTATCTTACAAAACTACACAATGTAAAAGTTTTTGAACCCAGTTTTTGACTCAATTATTGGTCCTTTGGCATATTTTTTTGTACCTTAGTTTAAACGCCATCTCATTAAAATTCACCTTTTAGAACTTTTATGTTGTGTAGTGTCTAATGTACTATATTTTCAGCAATCACAATCTTTGTGTATTATAATGTTCAAAAGCATCTTAATATATCAGTGCACCTACTTTCACGTGTATGTTAGTTATAAAGGAGCAAGATCGTTTCTTCTATTTTAAGTATTAATACTATTTGATGTAAGCGAATAAAGAAAATTCTAAGCATAAAACTGTTTTAATTTAACTAGTAACAAGCTTACCTAAGAACCTACATTTGTGTTGTAACTTGTAGCAAGTTTTGTCCTAATTATGTAGAATGAAGTGATTGTTTTTTTATCAAAAACTAGTAGTAGTAGTTTTCAAGATATTAAAATTCAAATGACGAAAATAATTACGCACTTTTAGCTTATAACGCCATCTAGCGGTGAGTAGCCGAATGTGGATCTGAGTAGTATTTAGAACCATTTTGGAATCGAGGGCCCAAATAAGTTTGAAACCATAGACTGAGCACAGAACCTAATGCTTGTAAAAAAAGAAAGGCGAAACTTAATACCTACTGCACTAGCATTTTTGTTTTTTAACACTAAATCAAAACTTTATGATATGATGCGGTCACGCGGCTAGCTGGGGCATGAGCCTGTGGCATTAGAGGCGCCAAATGGCAAGGGTGGCGGAAACTAGAATCATATTCACATTGAAAGAAAAATTTATGGACAGGAATTTTTATAACCTCCTAAGTTTTTATTTCTGTCTTGTATTTTTATATCTGCTTCATGTGTCGCGGGAGTAGAGCAAAATTTTTACCAAGATACGCCGCCCGCTAGTTCTAGTATCTCCTAAAACGGTAGGCAAGGTAGGGATTACTTTCATTCTTCCTTTTCTCCAAAAAGCACTCGTAAGTATAATAAATATACTGTTATTTTGTTATGATTTGCTCACCATGATCTCTAGCCTCTACCATTTAAGATATTAGGTATTGAGGTTTGAGGCATTAGGTATATCCAACCTCTAAATATTTGGTAATTATGAAATAAGGAGCAATAAAGAAAATAAAACAATAAAATCAAATCGGCATAGGATCAACGCCCCAATGACCGAATCGGCGGCTTTTAAAGAGATGTGCCGATACGGTCGCGTGGCAACCGGACGCAAACATGCCATGACAACACTATTTTTTAAACCAATACAAATTAAATCTTAATTCTTTGTAATAAGGTCCAGGTTTGTGAGTGTAGGAATATTAAACTAATTCATGTTTAATAAAATAGTGTAATATAATTAGAAATATATATTCATAGATCTTGTTCAGTAGACAACCTATCCCAAAAATAAAAATAAAATTATCTCTAAGACCAATTCAGGTAGAAATTATACTGACGCTGTAGAACCCCCAGATCTCTGAACCCAACTTACCTACTTTAGGTACAATCTTTTTCTTATTTTCTTGTCGATACCGGGGATCAGGCTAAACTACCAGGTAAACAGACATGACCTTAGCTGTTCAGCCCTCCTGGCAAATCGGAACCGCATCAAAACGCTCTAAATCTGCTCTATATGAAACAAATAATGTGCAGCTTACTGATCAATTTTACTCTGCGTTTTAAATATAATACAACTTTAACGTTAGAGTTATACATTTTCTAATACATAAAATGTATCTGGAAATTAAAATGGTATAGTTAGCCTTGGCTTATCTTTAAACTCAGTTTATCCTCAACTGTCCTGAATTTCGAAGCTGACGCACATTTTCTAAGGAAATTAAAAATGTAATTAATATATGTAGTTATTACCAAAAGTAGAAAGTTCATATTTGGAAAAAACTAGTAAAGTAGTAAAGTTTAGGTTAAGATTTTCTTATTTCTATCCCATTGGCGCGTATTATTAACGTTTCAGTCTAGGTCCACTTCTATCAATCAGATGAGTCTACGAATAACTATTGCCAGTCGATTAGCCGTACCTTGCTGTAAACTACCCCCAGCCCGTGTGACCCACATTACTAAATTACAGTGATTATATTGATGTAAGACTGACCTCCTTAAAGGCTGTACGGTTTTCAACTTTGACTAGGATCCTAAATCCTATTATATTGCATCGCTATAAATTAAAGACAGGATTAAGTGATTTTACTGAACATTTGTCGTGATTGTGGTCTCTTGCATTTGTTAGTTACGATCAGAATTGGCTTCAGAGTAGTATTTCGATGTTTTCAGAAATTTTATGTAACTGTGATGGATGACAGATTGCGGTGCTACACGGACCCTGTGAAGTGTCACAAAGAATATGTGTCACGCCCTTCTAGGGTGCCTGAATAGCCAGTAGATAAGTATAACCAAGGGTATAACCGAGAAAACAAACAAGCCTGCTCACTGTTTAGAGGGCTATTGCCAACGTTATCGCAAGCCGACCTACATTGTTAACTTGTGATGATTTATTGACGACGATCGTGACCTCCTTTGGCTCACTTCCTGCCCACATTGTTCAAATTCACAAAAATAAAACTACTTCAATTCTGTGCTTAGTCAGACCATAAAAGTGTAAATTTTTGTACTTAAGGATATCTTTAATTCTTAGATTGGAGGTTTTGAAGATAAGATTTGAGGATCTCGAATGTAGGGGACGCGAACCTAGTGATGCTAAGATAAAGTCCGAGAGATTTTATGATGCTCATTTATTGCTACTGAACTTATGCCTGATGAAAAGATGATAATGAGATACACTCGTCTCGGCGATTGGCGAGGCACTGAGGACCGTATGCGTTGCTGCGCGGTACGCCGCGGCAAATAGCTGGCTCAGCATACGAGTCCAGTGCGAGATGCAGTTGCATCGAACATCGAAAGATCTGTGCTGACTGCGTGAAACTCGACAAGCATCACATTTTTCAGACTTCTTTTACTGTGTGTCTATCGTGGAACGTTGTTTCTAGACCAGTAACATTAGATTATACAGGTTGATTTTACAATGCCTATCTGTAATAAAACACAAAATCGTAGGAAAAAAGACTTGTTCCATTGCCTCCATCCTTGGTAGCGACCAATGACATACAAAGTAAACTGTAGGTGTACTTTAATTTTTCGGCTGATGTATTTTGAATATAGGCATTTAGACTTAGTATATAACCCAAAGGTTGACTGGTAGACAACGGTTTTAGCGTTAAGTTCGCCTATTGTTATGTACAATTTGTATTTAATGAACAATAAAGATTAAATAAATAGGTTCATAATCACCTTAAATAGTTAATATCATCATATTGTTTTTGGAGATGAAAAGCGCATCCTTAGTTCCTAAGCAGAGAAGCTAAAGATGCATCCAGTATTAGCACTTATAGATGCTTTCGTATTATATACTCTGTATTTTAAATTATACCTCGTCTATTGGTACAAAGTCTAGATTACCTAACTTCCCACAAAGTGATATTCGTACCATATAAATAATAACAAATATCTAAAGAATCACATGATGCTTTTTTTCGATAAAATCTCGCGTGCCACGCCACAGTTTAGCGATGTCAAGCTAAACATACGTCACGTTGGATCATGTTAGTCATATCTCTAGGAACTAGGTGATAGATTGGTCATTTTATTGACTTTTTCATTTGATTGCCTGCCTATTGACCTAATACAATAAGGGTTTTCAAAAATATGGGATTGAAGCACGGTGAAGTCAGGTCAAAGAATAATAACCCATAGAGTCAGGTCCAATAAGCTGCTGCTATTGAATACATTTGACGGAGCGAAATAATCACCAGAAGTGCGATTTCTGAAACGCGGAGTCACCTAAACGTATGGTTTTTGTATGGGAAAACCATTCGTTTAGGTGACTCCGCGCTTTAGAAATCGCACTTCTGATAGTCCAATCGGGGTTGTTGATTGGACCTGCCATCTGTCATATAGTATATATTATTTATTTTTTATTACGCAATTTATGTTTGTTTACTTGTTCGCAAGCATTACATGCCTGATTAGTGGCCATGAAATCAGACTGTTACTACAACACTGATGCGACAAAACATTTAATGTTGGATTGAGCACCTCGTTTGTTTATTACAGGGAAATTTTTATACCACCTGTCCAGCGAATCACGCCCGGGGTTGCTTAACTTTCAAAAGCGCTACAATGCGCACTTGGTCACCGCGCGATCTCTTCTAACTATAGATAGTAATAAAAGAAATAAGTTTAAATAAAAAAAAATCATTTTTTCGCACAAGCATTTATTGTGATGTGAGGCCTAAGTATAATCATCATCAATAAGAAATGTAAGCCCGAAGTCGATGGAATTTTTTCATTTAATTACAGTTTTATAAAGCCACTTTCCGATTCTATTATCAGATCAGCTTCTTGATTGTCATCTGATAGTTAATAGATTCAGGTGTTACTTTGCGGAAGTCAAAGTTATGCAGCGGATGCAGCAGTATCGGAGGGAGCATGCATCTGCTGTTGGTGGCATGTATGCTGGGACTAACAGTAGTGGGTGGGCGCCGCCCGGCAATAGTTTGCATGAACTAACTGGTGGCGGAATTGCACAAAGTAATTCAAATCATGCAGTATTGTCATCTGGTTTACATAAGTATACAAAAAAATTTCCCAATCGGAAACCAGGCAGTGTCTTTTTGACTCAAACAAATAAATAACAAACAGGTCAAGGTAGACAAAAGCTTGAAATTATTTAAAAAAGTAGCAACAATGTTTTGAGTACCTAGTGATTTTAGTCTTTACTTTAGCCGGGACTTACCACGTTATTTAATGAAAAAGAAAAGGTTTTGAAAAAACTCTATCGTGTTGATCCTATCAGCGGTCGAGGTCGAAGGTCGAGCAGTCTCGCGTTTCTTGGAAAAAGGGAATGTTTAATACATTGACCTTTGATGATACAGCATATTTAGGAGTCAAGTAAGTACGCAGACAGAAGCTATTAATATTTAATTGATAAGTACTTAATTATAACGCCGTCGATTTTCCTTTCAGACATTTTCAGATATTAATATTTATATCTGAAACCAAAATTACTTCGAACGGCAGTAGTCATGTTCCTTATGTACTGACGTATCTATAGATGTATTATACTATATGTTTAGCCTGTGGTTCGATTTATTACGGGTAGATTGTATATATTATATAGAGAGGAGAGGCTTTTGCCCAACGATGGCACCTATTATAGCTACACCCCTGTTCTGTTACACCCCTGGTGTTGCAGTTGTTCATGGGCAGCGGTGATCACTTACCATCAGGTGACCCGCTTGCTCGTTTGCCGCTCTATAACATAAAAAAAATAACAATAAAAAAAGTATATATGTAAATTATAATCTTCTTTTACTGATGTAATATAATAGTGACAACAAGTGACAATTGCAAAAACGCCTGCATCATACTCGAACGACGTCAACGCGGTTGATTTCCGCATGCTAACCCTACTCTTTATATCTTTCAAGGTCTACACGACAAAGGATATGTTGTGTAGTAGATAATAATAACTTCGTTTTATTTAAATCGATATCCTTTAATCACAGTAGATACTACTACGTTCAGTAAATTTCATGTTTATTGTTCTTAGTTCTATCTTAGGTTTAGTACAAATAGCAATGTTCAATACATTTTCAAACAAAGCAAACAGACATGGAATCCCACGAGTTCATCCAACCAGCCCTTATCAGTTCAAAAACCTGTAATTTCCTAAGTTCATTACTACGGAGTAAACCCTCGAATTTATTTGTAGCAAATAAATCTACCGTCTCGAAACACTTGGCACCGATAACGAAGGAACAACCTCTATGCATATTTAATTAGGAACTTGCGTGGTTCGAATGCCAATGAACTCGCCCGTGGTCTTAGAGAAAGGCTTTGGAGTTAATATTAGTAAGGGAATGCTTCAAGCTCTTCCAGAATCAATCCAGGGTCAGTAACAAACTAGTTGAATTGGATTGGTCACACACTTCGAAGAGGCCCTGAGCACATACCTAAAAAGGCCATGGAGTGGAATCCCCAAGCGATGTACAGTGCTTGAGGAAAATCGGCAGGAACTGGAGTGAAGTTACGCGCGTAGCTCAGGACAGGCCGCGATGGAGAGTTGAAGAAGACCTGGAGTGAAGTTACCTTAAGCACGTAGTTCAAGACAGATGGAGAGTCTTTGTAGACGCCCTCTGCCCCAGATACATAGGACCATAAGTCAAGTAAGTCAACTAAATTTCAAAGTTATTTGTTTGAGGAGCCAGTAAACTTTGTGAGGTCTATCAACTTGGCTTAAGATTAATTAAAATCCGTTCGTGAACTGGTCGTTTCACTTCTCTCCAAGTCATTCTTCTAATCTCTGCGGAAAGTAAGACCAATTCAATGAGGTTTTAGTGGCAGGCGACATGTAGCTAATGGAGATCGTAAGACTTCCTATGCGCCCCCTAAGTAAACCCGATGGGACCCCAGGCAGGCCATAATTTAGATGGTTGAAAGGAGAGCAATAAGTCCTTAAAGATCTTGGATGCAGGAGTTGGTGACAAAATTATTCTAATTCAATGGATAAAATCCAAAAAGACAATTGGGGAGAGATATACTTACTTGACCAGAGAAGATCTTCTCTCACGATGAAGTAAGATTCAAACAAAATTCTCCTTATTTTACTTATTCATCTTTCTATTCAGGGTTCCGTATCCGAAGGGTAAAAACGGGACATCTATTACTAAGACTCCGCTGTCCGCTTCTCCGTCTGTCAGTCATCAGGCTGTATCTCATGAACCGTGAACTGTTAAAATTTTTATAGATGATGTATTTCTGTTGCCGCTATAATAAAAAATACTAAATTTTTGTCGTATTCTGCTAGTTCAGTCTTCTCACGCAGTAAAAAAAAAATAGGTCTATGCTAATAAAAAAATTCTAGGTCTATGCTAAAAACAATAAAATAATATTTAAGTGGGGCAATTTTTTTATTGATTATGGTATGGAACCCTTCGAGCGCCAGTCCGACTTGCACTTGGCCAGTTACTTAATGAGTTCATATACTAACACTGTACAACTACCTACAATTACTGTTGTCTAGAGACAACATAACAACAGAATTTTTTACCAAAATCTGACAAATCAATTATTCTGATTCTAATACACACTATTGAACTTATGTGTAGGTTTCTTCAAGATGATTTCCTTCACCAACAAGTGGTGGTAGTTAAAAATGTCTAAATGAGTACAAAGTACGAACTCAACTGTGAATATGCACTAAATAAAGTATTTTGCTTTCTTTCTTACAAGTCGCTCCTAGTGAAGATCGATCTCCTGCCTCACGGACGCACAGCCAGTGCCTAAACCGTTTGGCCACCATCGCCATATGACCTAGGTCATTGGCCATAGCACAGGTATGGTACTTCATAGAAGCGGAGTATCATTTCTGCCTACACTACTACAAACGAAACTATACATCCGTGTAAACGAAGCTATACATATCAATGTGTGTGTTTACCCCCAACACATCCCGACCACCGAAAAAAGTTGTTTTAACAAAAAAGTTGCGTCTTAATTAAAGTAACAAAAAGTCGTCGTAAAAGACGTCTTTGAAATTTTTTACGAAATGGCTGTAATATAACATTTTTAAAGATTTCGACCCACATTTACGCTTTTCTGAAAAATTTCGTAAGAACTGCATCGACAAAAATCTTTATAATTTTAGAACCTCTCACAAAATTTCACGAAATGCGACCTGTAGGCGAGAACAACCGAGCAAACTGACAGCCGGACAAAAGCATTTTTTGCCAATCTCGAAACTGAGACGTCACTTGATTCTGTGGCTATAGCTTAGTGTGGTGTAGATTTACTTTTTTTTTTAGAATCACGGTCACGGGTCTTTTCACCCTGGTCCTTTGAGAGGCTTGCATGAAGATACAGATCCAACACGTAGAGGCCCTTTGGAGAAGTTGATAACATGTGGCGCTCCCGCCAAAACCCATTCTTGGATATACCTATGAAAGGTGTACCCTTGAATAAGTTTCGGCAGGAGAAAGAACTATTACAATAAAAAGAGAAAAGTCTCTGGGTTATGGAATGAGATTGGGATGGACTGATGCTGGGATATTGCAATAGCAACGTCGTCACCTGCCATAATCATGATTACTGACTATTGTAGGCAGGCGGTGGCTTGCCGCCCACTAGATGGGCCCCTCAAACGCGCCGACAATAGTTGCCGGCAAAGGTTTAATCTCTTTATTGTTACAATGCAGCTGCTGTAACTTTCTTCAACTTGTTTGCAATCTGAACCTTGAAAACGCGCGCCTTACTATAGGTGACGTATGCATCAAGGTAAATAAAGATGTCCATGAGCATGAGCTCCAACCTTGACCGCATCGATTTGAGATTAAGCTTCATTAGAGCACTTGGGCCACGATGACTCTTGACACGCCCCGGGGCCAGCGAGTGCTTTATAAATACGCTGACCTACGATAAGATGGTAAGCGTCTTGAGGGCTTCGTGAAGGATATTCAAAGAAGGGCAAACAAAGTTATCTCTCTGCTATTCGATTTGGAATAATTTCGGTGTAAGTATTAGGGTAATTTGTCAAAATGCTACTGATGACGTAAGTACATTGTAGCTCTTTGGACGATGCGTGTCTAACTCATACATTTAGTTTAATAGTTACATTAATTAATAATAATAAAAATGTACATGATCGCCTATAATTATAAATAACTTCCTATTTTTATAACTTAAAAAAAATATAAAAAATTTCATTGTCTTTTTTTTGTTACAGTGCTACGAAGCCTACGAAATGCTACGAGCTACGGAATGATTGACTGTGCAGCGTTTTCTATCGTAGCGCTGTAGTAGGTGATTCTACTACAACGCATTGTAAACATTCTATTATTTACAAGTTTTTATTTAGTTTCACCTGTCACTTTGTCTGTCTGTAATCAAACCTTGCAAGTTAATTTGATCCGCTTCCCGGTTTCCGATTGAGCAGAAATTTTGCACGCACACTTATACTGAGTGACAAATTGACAATGCAATATTATGATGATATAGAGCTGAATTAACTACTAACTCAATGATACTATATTTCATAACAAATACATCCATTTTAAAAGTTAAAAATTTTATGGGTATAGATTGATCCTGGGTACCTATTGATACTATTAAGCACCCAGGGTGTGTATAGTAGTTATAGGTGAATATAATTATAAAACCATCCCCGAAGAAACGGTCTACATATTCCTGGTCTCAATAGCATCTATTCAGCACTTCAGAAGTAATAAGCGAATAGACGCACAGACAAGTGACTATATATTGATAACCTATCTATCTATGTATTGATAACCAAGGTTTGGTTAGCAAATACGTAGTTTATAGACATAGTTAAATTAAATACATAAGGACAAACACTGATTGAGCTAACCCCAAAGTGAGTTCGAGATTTGTGTACTAACTCAACGATACTATATTTCATAACATAGATAAACATCAAAAACCCAGGACAATTTGAAAAAGGCCATTTCCAACTTGCCATGACCGGGGATCGAACCCGGAGCCAAAACGCTTGTGTCATGTCTGTATACACAGTCTACATTATGCATCATAGTTTGAAGTAGTTCTATAAACTTCACATACGTAATGATAGGTACCCACCAGCAACCTACATGTTATTGATAGCGACACCCCGTTTGCTTGATTTACGAACTTCGGTGGGGCAGTACAATAGTCACCGCTGCGGCCACAATAACATTGACCACGGAATTAGTTCTGTGCATACCATTCCAGTTTCAGCGTGTCATATATGGAGAAAGTTAAAATCGTTCAACCACGTCAATTCAGAGTAATTTACAAGGAAAAGGAGAATTTTTACTTTCCAACGACTCAAATCAGTTTTTTCTAAATATCAAAACAAACTTTTTTTATCGGATTTATATTAAATACAGGCTAATGACGTCATAGTGTCTTGGAGTCAAATAACGCATTTTATGTCAGTTTTTCTGCAATGATAAATCTTAAATCACGTTGAAAAGTTACAAGTGACATTGTTTTGTGACGTTTTGTTTTTTTAACAGCCAGGAAAGTACATAATTCTGGATTTTGTAAATGGACATGGAAAAGTATTCCATATCACTGTGCCACATTTCGACAAGACTTTGCCACGTACCTACTCTTTGCGAACTTTATTCTACTTTTTATGGAATGAAGATACTCACGTACGTGGGAAACTTAGAAAGTTTTGCGAAAATAAACAATAGGGTTCTAATGGTATTTTTTATGAAATCTTTACAAAGTACTCTCCACCAGCTTCTATACAAAGTTTTATACGTCTGAACAAATTTCCGAAACACTTTTTCCAGTCCCCACATTGTGCTAGGTCAGGGCTGTAAGCAGGTGACCCAGGATATTGACCGGCGTGTTGTCCAGGAAGTCCCTCGTTTTGAGCGCTGTGTGGGCGGGCGCGTTGTTTGGTCGCTTGTTGCTCACAACAGAGAAAACTTCTGGCAAGCATTTGGTAGTATACCATTTGGCATTGATGTTTCTTTGATGCCGTAAAGGAATTGACACCAATTAGCCAGTCAAATTGAAAATGCTCGCTATCAAAATCTTCCCTTCTATCATGAATTGTAGTTTATTAGTAAAGATTTTTTATTTACCCCCTCTTCTATATAGCTTCACTTCCGTCCGTATTTTAGTGTCAAGCTTAATTGTGCGTTATGAAATGATGATAAAGTCTAAGTTGGTCTAAGGTAGTAATATGACGATACTATCGGATGTCTATCGTGTTTATTTTATGGAGTAACGTTCAGGTATCACTGACTAATTTCACTGTCATACCTAACTTGGTTTCTTTCGGCGTATCTTCCCAGCAGTGGTCGTTCCGAAACGCTAGTAGTTTGTAGCCATCGCATATTTTTTAAGACAAAGGGGTAGCTAAAGTAGCGCCCTCATTTGAAATAAATTGTTTAAAACTAAATATGGTGATAATTAAAAATTTCATTTGTATCACTGTCTAGAAAGACCTTTAAACTATTTTATGAATAACCTTTGAAAGTAATATTGGTAGTCCGTCTAGTTTTAAAACGGGTTTTTGCCTAAAGTGGCCACTTTTGGCGAAAACCAGTTTTAAAACTAGATGGACTATTAGTAATAATTTCAACGATTATTCATAAAATAGTTTAAAGGTCTTTCATGACAGTGAATTTTTAATTATCACCATATTTAGTTTTAAACAATTTATTTCAAATGAGGGTGCCACTTTAGCTACCACTTCGTCTTAATTACTTTCATAAGAAGACTTTATCTTACATTGAATAAAACTTTTAGAATTTGTCAAAATTTACGCACCGATTTTTCCCCGTATTAAGATATTTCCTGCTGGCTTTTCTAGTCATCTATACCCACGATGTACGTCCACAACAGTGGTGTTTTAACAGGGGTGGCGTGTGGGCAGTGGTCAGTCACGGCGCGGCCGCTCGGCGCGATGGTCAAGCGGTGAACGCGGTCGACACCATGACAGACGACATCCCAGGTGAAAATAGTTGTAGTGCACCTACATGGAGGCACAGCCTTAGTGGATTTGATGGAGAGGCGGTCAGGGTTTGGTCAAATGCAAGGATGTATCTTGCTATGAAATAACTCGACTACAAAATGATCAGATGATTTCAGACTACGTTCAGAAAGAGCCGTCGTGTTGTCGTAGTGAAAAAGGACATGAAGGCTTTCTATTATGATTTTGGGGACTATTTTGTGAGGGTATACAATTGGGTACTTTCCTGGGTCAAAAATAAATTATTTGGTACTGTTAAGAAAATAAAATGTCACAAAATAATGTCAATTGTCATGATCATAACCATTTTCAACGTTATTTTAAATTTATTATTGCAGATAAATTGATATTGAGAGCGCTATTTAACTCCAAGAAACTATGATGTCATTATTCTACATTTCATACAAATTCCATTGACAAAATCTGTTTTGACGTTTGGAAAAAAGTTATATCACTTTATAATTTTCATGTATAAAAAAAAAAGTGTTGGTAGATTGTGAGGCCAAAATTTCCTATATATTTTTTTCACTAATCTGCTTTTTTGTTACAAAAAAAAACATTATTCGTCAGTAAACAGGGCTACAATCACTTCGTAATTTTCTAACGTCATTAAGTTGTTTCATGACTGCAAGGTATCAAGATTATCTAAGTAGACAACACGAAGCGAGGTTGAGGGGACAAGTTGTGCTGTGATTGTACCGGACAATAAAAAATTTAACAATAAATCCATCAACCAATCTGATGGGAAATGGTTAGACTGTAGAAACAATGCTAATGCTCGTAAACATATATCTACGAATACTACGAGTATACTATTATTGTGCATGTGAAATGACGATTACTTGATAATAAAACCAATAATATATTGATCATACTGAAACCAGTCTAAAGGTTGCTCTAAGGTGAGCTTAATCTCTTTTTATAATCCGCGACAATCCAATTGGTAGTTTTTCAGATAAGCCTGTACATACAGACAGAAAAACAAAAAAACGGCCAAGTGCGAGTCGGACTATCGCACCGAGGGTTCCGTACATTTGGTTTTGTTACGGACGAACAGTCAACAAAGTGATCCTATAAGGGTTCCGTTTTTTCCTTTCGAGGTAACGGAATCCTAAAAATACTATTCTTATCGCCCACACTCATTTTAAAGTAATTACGATATTTAAAATAAATTTATTTTAAAGTAATTATGATATTTAAAATAATTTTATTTTAAAGTAATTACGATATTTAAAATAATTTTATTTTAAAGTAATTATGATATCTGGTTCTCTTTCTTTTATCTGTTATTTAGATGCCAACTTTCTTATCTTACTTCGTAAAGGTTGATTTTTTATCATTAAGTCCACCTATTGTAAGCTTTAAGCCCAATAAAATTTTTAATTAAAAAATAAATGATATTTTAAACCTTTTTAAACATACAGACACGCGGTTTCTCTTGCTATATTACATGTGAAAGCTATGGTATGATATGTAGGTACCTAAATAGATTTGTGTGGTGTCCACATGTCCATGGGTCAGTGTCTGCGGAGGATGGCATGCGGAAAGCTTGCGTGCGATATGGCATTTTTATTATTGCCTGCATATGCTAAACACATCGCCGTGCATACATCTCATGAAAAAATGTACTGTACTGTAACATAGTTGTGGTTGTGATTTATCTATAATTGCTTTTATTTTTTCTGTTTATTGTATATATGGTTGATTTCAACCAAACTAAAGATACGTACTTATTGCTCATTGAAAATGTAAAGATACTAGAAAAAAAAAATATTGCTTAACCAGATTCTTTCTTCATTTGATGACAAAAAGCTCTTAGGTAAGCTATATTTAAGTTAAGCTTGTGAAATTTGCTTATTTTTGCCGATTAAAATATTCCTTTCTTTCTTTCTAAACTACATTACGCACATCGATTATCTTAATAATCGATGATGATAAAGGATATCCTATGATAATAAAGACAAATTTGAATTGAATTGTATTGAAAATACAAGAAGAAGCTCTAGGGTTAATTTAGAAAAAAAATAGATGATATACCTAGATATATAATCTATTTCATTAACTAGCCTATTAATTTCTCTCTAGTAACTATAGATAACCATTTGTATAATAATGCCGAAGCGGAGTACGTTAACTTTTTATATGTCGGATTATTATCTTTAGAAAATTACCTACTTTCAACGTAAACCAAACATAGCCTGGCATAAATCGCCTTCGTCTGACCAATGTACAATGTACATTCCTATACTTTGCATATGTTTAGCCCAACAATTTTCATTTTGGCGCAAACAAAAGGCCCATCAATTCAGACATGATATCAATCTAGCGTAGATTAGGCACCCGAAACCCAACAAGGTCGAAGCCTCTTTCGTGGAACGGAAGTGCCGTGCGCTGAAATTGTTACGTTTTCCTTTCGGCTGCGTGAAGGCGTCAAAGTGAACTCGGATTATAATTTTGGTCATTTATTGACGTAGACTTCTTAGACCAGTTTAGCTGAAGATAAAAGAAGAATTGTAGCAGAAGAATTAGTTTGTCAAGTAATAGAAGTAGGACCTAGAAGGCTATTCCTTGAAAAGGTTTAAGATTTTTTTTACTGTCAATAAGAGAAAGCTTCTCCAAGAGTCTAGGAGAAGCTTTCTCTTATCAGATTTTAAAATAGTTATTTAGATATTTGCAAAAATCCCAATGACCTTTATTTTCAAGCAAGGTCAAGCTTATTTGAGGAAGTGTTGTCACGTTGAAGTTTTCAGTAAAGTTGGCAATTTCCGCTTTCAGTACTGTACTGCAACTGTCACTGTCATCTCCCTACAACAATATATTTGTCAATGACACCAACCAACATAACGAAAGATATTTATCAGGTGACATTGACAGATGGCAGTTGTCATTGTTTTTTTTATGTGCAGGCATAGTAAAAATGTGCACTTAGTTTACTATGTGTCGTCACTTCCGGTGAAAAGTTTAAACTTATGGAAAGAAATCCTGACAACACTTAGATTTTTTTTTATAATTGCCTTTTTATAATTGTCTGTGCTAATGGGGTAGATAGTGCATTTTGGGTCTCACAGACTACTTTTAACGTGATGGTGGGCTAGAAGGTGAAAAAGGAATCAAAATAGTGATGGGTTGCTATGCGCATCGCCTATCATCATGAAATGCATTTTCGCCCATTCCGGACGAAAGCTTTTATCGGTTTTTATATGATCAGCGCGCGAAGACAAGCAGCAGGTGTTCACATCTAGGGCTTATCTAAAATATGTGGCTGAGATGCCACCGAAAACACGCTTAGATGAGACTTGAGAGTAACACACCTTATGTCGAAACCAGACAAAATAATAAGCGTTGATATTTTTCGTTTAGGTGCATCACTGTCAATTGTCACGATTTCAATTTAAAAAAAAGTTTACGTCTACTCATGAAAATTTGTCGATGATTTTTTAAATTAATATTTACTTCGGCCTCATGAAAATTAGCCAATAGACCAACAAAATGGTGACTAATCCATTCTTCTTGAAAGTCGAAGTATTTGGTCTCCTGCTGACGTCATGTCCCAAGTCTCCTTCAATGCGTAATACTTTGAATAGCTTTCTTAACCCTGCGTCATGTCGTTATGTGGCATATGCAAATTAAATTCCATTAGCGTACAGCCAAGCTATTATTTTGATGTGTAGACTATTTTATTATGCGCAATGTGAAATAAATTGTAAGAATAAAAGTTAGACTAAATTTAGTATTCAAGTACCGGTTTTTAAAGTCAAGTAATTTTATGCTAAACGGTGATTAACGTGATTGTAGCAAGGCCTTAAAGTGTAATTAATGGTGAAGTTACAAAATTAATACACTCGTAAGTACGTGGTCTTTAAGGCCAACGGTAAGTGTCCTGAAAATATACCTGCTATAACCCTTAATGGGATTAATTTAAAAAAGGTCACTACTTTTAAATATTTAGGTCAT
Organism: Acrobasis suavella; assembly: GCA_943193695.1. NCBI lineage: Eukaryota > Metazoa > Arthropoda > Insecta > Lepidoptera > Pyralidae > Acrobasis > Acrobasis suavella. The sequence continues at coordinate 21,939,499 of OW971934.1, forward strand.
ATTCTTGCCGATGACCTTAAAGACGATGCTTATTTAGAAAGGGAGCGGAGGGCTCTGGCGATCCGAGGTAACATGCTGGCCCGTAGATTCGCCCGCTGTGGCAACCAAGTCAAGATAACTTTATTTAAGGCATTTTGTCAGGGTTTCTACGCGGGTGGTCTATGGGTCTGTTGCACCAAAAGATCACTAGATGTTATCCGCATTCAATATAATGATATTTTTAGAATGTTGCTGAGACTCCCCCGGTTCTGTAGTGCCTCTGAAATGTTTGCTCAGGCTAGAACGGACGGATTCCATTCCGTGATCCGGAAAAAATGGCGTCATTGTTAAAAAGAGTAAGGTCGAGTCACAACAGCATCCTAAAAACAGTGGTGGATAGGCTGGATTCGCCTATAATGAAACACCTGGTGCAGGGGACCATGCCGGTGGCCTTATATGGTAAAATTTGAAGGCAACGACGCTTAGGCCCTCTACACAGAGGTTTCATTTTACTGTGTGCACAATAATACTCGTATGTATAGCTTAAGTTCTAACACTAGTTTTAAGTTACTGTATACTAACAAATTGGATCCTAGTTATTTGAAATAAAAGAATTGAATTGAATTGTAAGTCGAAACGTGGTATACATTTAGAACAAATACTATACTGCTTTATTAGATGAATTATATTCAACCCGTTTAATCAATCGTATTTTTTAGGGTTTCGTACCCAAAGGGTAGAAACGGAACCCTATTACTAAGACTTCGCTGTCAGTCCGTCCGTCTGAGTCTGTCACCAGGCTGTAGTATCTCATGAACCGTAATAGCTAGAAAGTTGTCATTTTAACAGATGATGTATTTCTGTTGCCGCTATAACAACAAATACTAAAAACAGAATGTAATAAATATTCAAGTGGAGCTCCCATACAACAAACGTGATATATAGATATGGTATGGAACCCTTCGTGCGCGAGTCCGACTCGCACTTGGCCGGTTATTTCTCATTATCTTTTTCCTAACTTTCGTAATTTTATTCAATAACGTATAGGACGTAGCATGGAAAATTATATGTAAGTTTTTTTCCCCGGAACTGTTATCTGTCTTTTAAATGGTCCCGAACACTAATATAAGAACATAGATTATATGATTTCAGAAAAGTCTATTCCTAATATAATAGCACATGTGTCGTTATTTCGCCAAAACGATACTCCTAGCCATAGACCTATAACTTTCTTTAGATCTATCATACTGCTAACATAATAAAATCGTTATTTCACTGAACAAACGGTTTTTTGTATGAAAAACATTCGTTTAAGTGACTCCATGTTTCAAAAATAGCACTTTTAGTCACTAGGAAGACGTCAATAAAAAAAATAAGTCTTCCATAGATACCTAGTATCTACCAAACATATGGTAGTATTTCGTACTTTTCTTTGTTTATTTTTGTATTTATTTTAGTAAATGTAGTCGTAGAAAAAGTATTGTATGCACCGTTGTATAAGTAGTCAAAAAAAGGTCGATGACGTCAATTTACGATGCTCGCCAAGGCTCGCATCGTAACCTGCGCCACTCGCATTTTTTAACCCTCCTTATACAACTGTTGCATAAAATACTATTACCTTTTCACTTATTGATTTTATAATTCATTTCAGCCGCATAACGTCCACTGCAGGACATAGGCCTCTCCGAAGGATCTCTAAAATGACCGATCTAGAGCAACCTGTATCCAGCTTTCCAACGACCTTAGTCAGATTCCATAATACCTAACTGCAAATCCTTGTACAAAAGCAAATAACAAGGCCAATGACAAGGCGGTCACCACAGGTCACCACCGGTCACCGTAGCCAAATTATAATTCTTCGGCTCGAAAGAAGATTGATTACATCATTTACGAGTATAATGTTCTTATATACGAGTATTTACCCGAAAAATATACAGAATGAATTTTTACCCACGCAGCCAATTTTTGGATAAATTTCAGTCAAAGATTCAAATGTTTATTCAGTAATTAGACCTTTACAGGCACTTTTACACGCAATAAGTATAATTTATGTTTCGTGTATATTAAAATTTAATTTATTTTTAAAGAAATCTACCGGTACCAGCGCTTCGTAACGACCACCTCTAAAAAAGAAACGCCGAAAGAAACTCATTTTCACATCCATGATACTTTCTTTAAAAAATATATTAAAATTCGATAAAAAATGTCGTCCTCCCATATAAAATCCGTTTGGCCTAATGCTGATTTGTATGGAAAAAGAATATTTTTTGCATTTTTGTTAGTTGTTTTTATGGAAAATAGTTTTGTGACATGGCCAGGACTAGCTAGAAAAATTTGGCTGGTAGTTTAGTCAACCTATATTATAGGGTTTTATATAGGTAAGGGCTTTTTATACGTGCATTGCTTTTTTTATAGGGAAGGCTCCGTGATCAGTACCTACCCTATAAAATATGGAGCCGTTTTTGTAAATTAGGTATGATTACCTAAATTACAAAAACGGCTCCATATCGAAGAAAATCGGTAGATTTCTCACTTTGTGGCGCCGCAGGGTAGACAAATTGCTAATAGGAACCATCCCTAGGGAACTTGCTTTCACGCAAAAAGTCGCATCGAAATCGATCCATCTGTTCGAGAGCTACGATGCCACGACACAGGCAGACAGAAATTAGCATCAAACTTTTAATACCCCTCTTTTTTGCCGGGGGTAAAAATGAAAGCTATGCTCCTTTTGCTTCTTCCAGAAACGGGTGCGGTGTTCACATTCGGCAAGTCGCACTTCGCTGACAACGAGCCGAGCCACTTCTTCATCAAGAGCGACCCGGTGGTAGCCATCTCCTGCGGCGATGAACACAGCGCTGTCATCTGTCGTAAGTTATTTCACAGAAGTATAACATACAGAACGTAATCTCCTAAGGTCCCGCGCAATATGTGTTCCCGTTCCTCGTCCCCGCACCTCTTCCCCGTTCTCGCCTTGCAGAGGCGGCTTCAGACGACCGCACAACACCCTTCAAAATTAAATTGGACGGGGAACGGGGACGCATTTTGCGCGGGAATTCCGTTCTCTACGTACCTAATACTGTGGCTATGTACAGATAAACAATAGAAAGTCCTTGGAACTTCAAATCAAGGGAGGATTGACGTCAGAAACGTAAACTTTCTTAAAACTACAATCAAAACGTTTTATTCACTGAGGCTTTACCTTCTCTACTTCGCACGGCCTTCGTGATCTTAAGGTATAAAAAAGAACGTGAGTGTCGTGGAACACGCGGTTGGAACGAAGTTACTTTTTTAGCAAAGAAGATAAATCTTACACTTTTTTTAATAATAATAATAAATTAAAAAACAATAAATCAAAAAAAAACGACGGTTTGCACTCCGTGAGTGCCGGCAGAAGTGAAAACTTGAATATTAACGTTGTGCATTTCCATGGATACGCGTGGCAAGCTGTAACATAAACACACGAAGCGCAAGCTCCCTGCGCTGCTTAAACGAAACAGCAGGCGCCTGCATACATTTTCGCCGCGCCGTAGAAAGAGAGGGGGATACTTCCTCTCCTACGCCGCGCCGCGCGAATTACGAATTTTCGATCAGGTCACGTGTCCTGACGCCCTGACGCCCTGACGCGAGTTTAACATTTTTTACCCATACCAAAAACAGTGCACAACGCCGCTAAAGAAGTTTTCACTTCAAAAATATCGGCGTATGCTGGGTTTGAACCGGGAACATCGACCATCTCAAGCATACGCTCTACCAACTATAGAATGGAACAGATAGTAAAACTTTGTGAAATTACCTTTGACTTTATTTCGTGCCGGAAAAAAGTCTCGGAAAAATCTTACACTTTTTTTCGCCTAGACCCCTGTCCGTACCGTATTAAAAGAAACTTCATTCCAAAAATCAGCCACAACCTACCCTGCGTGCTAATCGTCTTACAACCAAGGATGCTAAAGAGCGTGCAAAGTGGAGAAGAAAAAGTCAGGAAGCGGACCCCGGGCTTCTCAGCCTTGCAGTAGAGGACGCAACTGGGAAAACGCTGAGATGAGAGAGAACTCGTACCCTAGCGCACTTGGCAAACTAAATAGACTCCGGGTGGGCGTAGGAAGATGTCGGGAGCTATAGAAAGCGTGGAAGTATTCTGACGACAACCGGTTGTGCCTGTTGATGCAGCAAGTCCATGGAACATCTGCTGTCATGCCCCACGTCCTCTGCATCCTGCTCTAGAGACGATCCGATGAAAGCCAATCAAAGTGCAACAGATGTGGCGAATTTCTGGGTCAATACAATTTAAGTAAAAAATAATTTAAACTATATATAATTTAAATATATTGTTATACTACTCGTATACTGTTGTTGTTATTGAAAATCTTCCAAACAAATAAAATAAAATAAACAGCAATAATTGCCATTGACGCGATGTTTGTTTATGTTTCGTGTGCGGTGTCAAGTTTTTTTAGATTGCCTAAATAAATATATATTTATATACGGACAAATCGCACAGATAAAGAAAAGCATCAGACAAAGCTTGACGACTGCCATACAATGATTACAGCCGGGACCAAAGGATTATACGTGCATTCTGAAGCTCTGAGCTCGAGAAATTTTTATGCTACTCGTGGTCGGCAAGCGCGGACCACCCCCGGTGTCACTTTACTTGCGAAAGCGCCAGTAATGCGATCTCCCGCCAGGCCATCGAGCTCCTCACCCGACTCGGTAGCAGCCCAGCTAAGGAGGCAACCGGGATCGTAGTACAAGAAGGTGGAAAGAAGAAATAATATTTTTTAAGTCACTCGCATCGGCAACTAGCGTGAGGAAAGAGCGCGTTCAAGAAACTTCCTCTCATCAAATAAGGACCCTAGGGCAACAAAGACATCAGAAGATGGATACTAATAGAGTTCAATCAGTGTCAGTAATAATGCTATTTAGCAAATAAGGGGCCATTTATGTATTACGTTACATCCCACAGAATCACACAGATTGAGCTCTTGTGTTATGGAATACTCACTTAACGATACTATATTTTATAACAAATACATATAAATAAACATCAAAGACCCAGGTCAATTTGAAAAAGATCATTTTCCATTTTGATCTGACTGGGGATCGAACCCGGGACCTCCAGTGTGACAGCTTGGCATGATGACCACTACGCCACAGAGGTCGTCGTAATTGTGAAGTAGTGTAATAAGCGTGACGAAGGGTATGACAAAGCAAAATTCTGCGTCACGTAATTCCTATATGGACAGCCCCTAATGGAAGACCACTTAAAATACTCCATTAAGGCGGCCCTTCCCGGCGGCTCTGTTTTCAACGCGAGCATAGTTTGAAAAGCTTGGTGTTTCATCCAGGGCAATGCTAGAAAAAGAGGCAAACCAAAAAGAGAGAGATAGCGCCTGGGGGCATGGTTTGCATTCTATTAAATGAAATTAGTATTATTATTAACTATCCATTGAATGAATATTAACTATTCATAGGGTGCGGAAATTTCATAAAACTTGTTCCAGGAGATGTGTTTATCAGTAAGCCTTACAAGTATGTGAAATAAATGTATTGTATTCAAAATTTTCATCATACTTGCGAGGTTTGTATCGAAATATTTTCTTTACTTTTACAATTTATGAGTACTTTATGAACGGTCGAAGTTCAGCTAAAATTTGTGCAAAAAAGCAGATTTTTGGAGGCTTATACTGACTTTGTTTTTCTAAATTTAAAATTTTTATTCCGATAGAAACCTAGGAATAGCGCCCAAGATACTTGTGAGTTCAAAAGTTTTTAAGAAAGATCAGATGCAACACCATAATCACGTACGAGCGTTTGTATGAAAAGTAAGACGGGAAGGCCGCTCTTAATAGTTGCCCATAGTTTTACACGGTTTTTGTTTTCAGAAAATGGGCGTGTATTTGTGTTTGGTGGTAACGCGTGGGGGCAACTGGGGCTGGGCCACAAGGACGAGGTGACGAGGCCAAGCTGCGTGAAATGGCTCAAGCCGCAACGGGCCATGTTTGTGGCCTGTGGCCGCGCACACACCGTGTTTGTCACAGGTAAGGCAAAATTCTCCTTTGAAATAGTCTTAAATAAAACTGGTCAAATAGAAATCAGGTGTTAAATAAAAAAATAGAAGTTTAAAAAAGAAATAGTTACACGATAAGTAGTAAGGGGTAACAAAAGTATGTGGCATCGAAATCATATGCTGTTTGGTAGTGGGTCAGGCGAGCTAATTCAGTGAGTTCAAGATTTTCAAATATAGTAAAGAATAAATAGTCGATCGAACCCTTTTACTGATCGAAACATCTCGATTTTTAAACTACCAATAATAAAATGTTGTTATATATCATTTAATGGATACTAGTTGATATAGATTTTCTTTTACAATTATACAATAAGGAGATCTTATCTGTTACTAAAACTCACACAACTCCGCTAAACTTCGGTGGAGCCTGTCTCTTAAAGTTTTTTAAGGCCTCTTAAGGGGATACATGATTTTTCGGGGTCTAGGGCTGACCCTATTTGAAATAAATAATTTGAAAGAAAGCGGAGATATCATTTAAAATGTTGGTTTCATCATGCGTGTGTATTACATTTAAAGTGTGAACGTGAAGCTTTTTTTTTATTTATTTGACTTTATTACAAAACTTTTAACAAGCGGACTTAAGGTTGAACTAGTCGGGGACTCGAACTCGTGCATGGGCGCGGCGTAAAAATATACGTAAAGTCCTTTAGGAAAAGGGGTTTTATGCAAAAACTACTGCATTAATCAATTACAAATAAAGTTTATTAAAATCTTCAAAAATTATGCCGTGTCGGTGTGGACTTTGTTTCAGAGATTTTACAGTTCTTTCTAATGAAAGAACTGTATTATAAATGAAAGAATTTTCGGCGTAAATAAGATTACTTATTTACGCCGAATATTCTTTCATTTATAATATAACAAATTGCGTGAATATAAGCAAAAAAAAAAGAATCTTTAATGGCTCATAACTTTTTAATAACTTTATATTTTACTATACTGTTGTCTCACTAAATATTGTCTGTATGGAACATAAAAAAATTATAGTGAGACAAAACGACATCATGTCAAACTTTGGATGTACTATGTTAAACAGTGGAGGTAATCTAATCCCCTACGAAATTTGTTTTGAAAAAGTATCGACTAGTTCGAGCCTTTTCATTCAACCTACAGGTGAAGCCGATAAAAGCTAATTTTGGACGACATGGTATATTTAATTTAACTAAAACCAAATGTGGCATCTTTCGCAAATGGGCGATGAAAGGCTTCAGTTTCTCACTTTAAACTGTAAAAAGTAGTTTGAAGGTGATGCATAATGAGACCAAAATTTGAAATGATATCTCCGTTTCCTTTCAAATTATTTATTTCACATGTGGGCAGCACTGGACCCTGCAAAATTCATGTATCCCCTTAAGGCACATTTACACATTGCAAGTTTAAGCAATTTGATTTGTATCGTCTAAACTTATAATCAGCATAAATAAGGTATAAAATATTTCTTGCTCCAATTAAATTGTATGCAACAGGCAAGAAACTTGCATTCGACTGCCTCCTTGGTCCAGTGGTCAAGGCATTCGCCTTGTGATCCGGAGCTTGTAGGCACGAGTCCCACTGGGAAATTGTTTCCAGACTGGTTAGGATATTGGAGGCTTGAATCACCTGAGTATCCAAAAAGATTGAGCTCGATGAGCAATTTGTGGAGCTCGGTGGCCCGGCGGGAGTACGCATTACTAGCGCTTTCGCAAGTTAAGCGACACCGGGCGTGGTCCGCACTTGGATGGGTGACCACAAGTGGCACAAAAATTTCTCGACCTCCTCCGTGCTTCGGAAGGCACGTATAAGCCGTTGGTCCCGGCTGTTATCATTGTATGGCAGTCGACAAGCTATGTCAGATGCCTTTAGGCAGCCTGAAAAATCTGACACCAGTGTTGGCCACTTACACACTCGAAAAACAAAACAAATCCAAAAAGAAAGATGATTCGGTTTTTCAGAAGGCACGTATAAATTGTGAGTCCCATCTAGCGTTTCCTCAAACCTATCCAAGGATTGGTTCTGGTCTACCCTTTGGGTTGCGGAGGTCAGACGGCAATCGCTCTGTGTAAAAACCAGTAACCTCGTCAAATCCCCAGGTTAGGTAGCGGACCCCAAGCTATGAAACGTTACCGCTGATCCAACCGGGAATACGTGAGGATGATGATGAGGCAAGAAACTTGCATCACGAAAAAGGCCTGACATGTTTTATTTCACCACTAGATTCGAGCACAATCTACTCGGTGGGGTGCAACGACGAAGGTCAACTGGGCACGGGTGACTTGGAGCACCACACCGTGCCCCAGTGCGTGGAGCTAGAAGACGACTGCGGAGCGGTCAGACAGGTGTCCGCTGGCAGCAACCACACAGCAATACTCACAGGTATGTTTAGTTTAACCTTTTGAGCGCCTGACCACTTTAGTTGCAAGACGGTCGCGTAACTGAGACGCCATTGACGACTAAACTTGTCTAATGTCTAGGTTTTAGAAAGCTTCGCGTAGGGGGTAAAGTAACGTAAAACAGCGCTGGCGTGCAAATGTTTAAAAAAGTAGTACTAGTAGATTAGATCATATTGTAAGATGCTGTTGATTCGGTGGTGAAAAAATAAACTAATAACATCTTATTTTACTCTTTTTCTGTCTTACCTAAACGATAATGCCTAGATTTTCAATCGATTTTGACTGGCAGTTATATTTATTTACACTTATACATTTCCTTACCTTTGTTACTCGTAATGGCATGACGTAGCATGAAGATTTCTCAAGCTCCTCTGTGCTTCAGATGGCACGTGAAACTGTCGATCGACTGTCAAGGGGTCAGTCGTCATATCAAGCTATGCCGAATGCGTTTCGGTAACTTGAGAAATCTGACACCAGTGTTGGCTACTTATGCGCACAAACAAAAAAAAAAACAAAAAAAAAGACGAGTGCAGTAGGTAAATAATATATATTTTTCCAGATTCGGGGCGGGTGTTCGTGTGTGGCTCCAACAGCGAAGGCCAGCTCGGACTGGGCGAGGACACACGCTCAGCAGTCAAGTTCACAGAGCTCAAGTTCATGGAGAGCATAGCTTTCGTGGAGTGCGGCTACTATCACACCGTGTTCATCACTGGTGAGCAATACATTACAGTTTAATTCGTGAGGCAGTCAAGTTTTGAGAGTTCATGTTTATAGACAGCATAGCGTTCGTCGAGTGCTGCTACTAACAGATGGTGTTCATCACTGGTGAGCGATACATTGCAGCTTTAATCGTCAGCTCAGCGGCGAGGACGCGTCTTTCCTTTGTATACAAGGCCAGAACGCAGGCGGTTGAAACTAATCGAGTATAGATAGGAAACCACTTTGTACAAATGCCTTCCAATCTATACAAGGCTAGTACGCAAACACTCGCTTAAACTTCATATTGACCTAACTCATTAGCTTGCTCCATAATTTACAGTGTCAGTACGCATACGGATTAATCGTGTATAGATTGGAGTAAGCGCGCAAACGTTTTGATTCCGAATAATACGCGAGCAGTTGCATGCTCGCCATTTGATTTTTTTGTCCTCGCTTTCTATTGCACGGTAATTCATATTAGCGCCTCTATTCTAAACATTGCATCATCTTTCGGCACGTGCTATTGTTTTGATTAGTTGTTTCTTATTGTTTCTGCAAAATTAATTGTAAAAAGTGGTAAATACAATTGAATACTTAATTCAAACGTAAAAAATGGTTACTAAAGACAGTTTAGAAGAGTTTTTACTGAGAGTTTTTAATGAGTAATTGTGGTGAATATAAAAAAGAACTGATTGAATTCGAATCTTCGGAAAAGTTTAAATTCACGTTTGTTGTGTGCGAGTCCCACTTAAATATTTATTTTATTTTGTTTTTAGTTTATTTTTTGTTATAGCGGCAACAGAAATACATCATTTGTGAAAAAGTCAACTGTCTAGCTATCGCGGTTATATATATAGCCTGGTGACAGACAGACGGGCGGACAGACAGACGAACAGACGGATAGCGGAGTCTTAGTAAAAGGGTCCCGTTTGGGTACGGAACCCTAAAATACTAAACAACAGTGTCACTCCGGGAGTGCTTACAGAAGTGAAAACTTGATCGTGTTTCGAGTTCAATGGTTTTTTCCCATCTTAAAAAATGCTTTCCGTGCAAGCCGTAAAGAAGTTTTCACTTCAAAAATGTTGACTGAACTCGACTGAACGACATTTACGTTTACATATTTTTTTTACTGCGTAAGAAATCTATGCTGACGACAACTGCCTACGTAAAGCTATACTCTATAACATTACGTTCGTAGGCTACGCTATGACATTACGTTCGTAGGCTACGGAGCGGTGGACACCGGATATGTGCTACAAATAGTTTCTACGCGCGGATGCTACGACGCTACGACATACTAAATATAGGTTTGACTAGCCAATATCTGCAACATACGTATTTGGTTTTCTTTTATTTTTTTGTTTTGCTTATTTTCTGTTGAAGCCTTTTCAACCGACTTCCAAAAAAGGAGGAGGTTATCAATTCGTCGCGATCCTTTATTTTTTTTTTATGTATGTTCACCGATTATTCAACGTTCACCGATTTAAAATATTCTTTTTTTGTTTGAAAGGGTATATTTTCCGTTAAAAAGTTATTGGGAATGTTTCGGTCGGGGAATTTTTTAAATTACCTGGCAATTAAACTTGTATTGGACTAACTTTTTTAATATATTTGTTTAGGTATTTAAAAGAATGTAAACCATCTCGACATGTCTTTTTGTTGAAATATACACTTTATAAATCAATACTTTTGCAAATTACAAAAATAATATGTAATTTATAATGTATAAAATAAATAATTTGTAATTTGCACAGGTATTGATTTATAAAGTGTATATTACAATAAAAAGTCATGTCAAGATTGTTTACATTCTTTTAAATACCTAAACAAATGGCCTATAGGTATAGTAAGCCTAGGTACACATTGAAAATTCGATCCCGTCAATCCGACGCCCATAAAATAAGTTTTAAATTCCACCCGAACAGCAGGGTAATAAGTATATCGGCATCATTACAGTTACATATAAGTGGGCCCCAACAATTTAGATAATAAACCAGACGGGCAGGCTCGCTTGTGCCGTTCTAGTGCAAGGAAATAAAAAAAATATTTATAGCAGCGTCGTAACTTTCACACTATGGCTTGATTAACTGTAAAAATAATATTATATTCATTCGTATTTATTATTTAAGGAGCATAGACATTTCACAAACTAATTTGATTTGACAGAAAAATTAACGCTCTTAAAATCTGTAGCGAAGCATATACATACGAATTAGCTTAGCTATCCAGCGGGGAGTGATACCATAGACGTAATTTTTTTTTTTACTACAGTGATACCAACATTTTCGGCACGTTGCCTCAATGTGAAATGAAATTTTCTATTCATTTAATTATAAGAATAGTTGAAATATAGTTAGTAGTTTTAGGTTTTTTTCTTGTTATTATAATTTTCAATAAATCACTAACCAGTTCTTACACAAAAAAGTAGATTTGAATACGAGGCTTATAGTGTATAAGCCTTAATTTTTCCTGATTGCATAAAGTTTTTCTGTACGTACGCGCCTCACCACATTTATCCGAATTATCTTTGTCCGATTAAAATGTTCCTAAGATTGTTCTTTCATCGAAAAACTAGCAAATACAAAACAGAATATAAAGAAAAGTAGAGCACCTACAAAACCTAATCAGACTTCAACCGACAATTTAATACTAACCTTTGTTTGGTGTCTTTTTCATACAATAAATTCTAAGAAATAATTTTTCAAAGATATAAAACTATAATTTATAAAAATAAAAAGTGAACATTTTATCGTAAGTTGGTGGTCTTTGAAAAATTCGTAAGTTTAAGCCGATAGTGAATAGGTTTGATACCTATTCACTATCGGTTTAAACTTACGAAAAAGTATTCACATTTACACAAATAATTACATGTCAATACAAATAACCTAAAACTTCTGTAATTACTTGAATCAAAGAGAAAAAATGCGCATTTTTAATGATACTTACACCATATAACTGTTTATCTACATTCAACCATGTAGCCAATATTTTTTTATTTTAAAACAAAATTCTTCTATATATACGATTCTACATAGATTACACTTGTGTTCAGTTTTCAAATTGGTTTTAATCCCTAAAGATTTTCTTTTTCACTTTTTAATCCCGAGAGAATAACCAGTACTTAACTTTAGCTCCAAATGTTTTGGGATGAAAATATAGTTTTTAGAGTAGATGAGATGAAAAAGGTTTTTTTCTTTCCAGCCAAAGGAGCAGTATTCGTAACCGGTGACAACGAAAACAATAAGCTCGGCATCCCGAACCCCGCCACCACAATCTACGTCCCCGAAGTCCTGCCTACCAGCGTCCCCATCAAAAGCGCTTGCTGTGGAGCCTCACACACCTTCCTGCTGTCCATGGATGAGGCCAACATCTTGGCCTTCGGATCCAATGAACGTGGGCAACTGGGGTTGCCGAAAGATGTCGCCAACGTGACGGAACCGACCGAGATTGATATGGACAAAATGTTCGACGGGTTTCAGCTGAAGTTGGTCGCTTGTGGCGCGATGCACACCGCTTTTGTTACGGGTAAGTCATTCTTTAAAAGCTATATTTCATTTTATGGTGTTTTAGTTTTTAACCGACTTCCAAACTGGAGGAGGTTATCAATTCGTCGCGATCTTTTTATTATGAATGTCCACCGACTTATTCGCAAACGCCTCAACCGATTTGAATTTTTTTTGTTTTGAAGAATACTTGTTAGTTGTTTCCATAGCAATTTTATCAAAATCGGTTGTGTAGTTTAGGAGTGAAGTTGGTTTTTAGTTTTGAAAAATTATGTATAATACCAAAATCTAGCATTCGAGCCCATTTCAGTCGTAACCTGTTGCGTGAAGGTGAGTTGATCATCGATTTTGTAGATAACAATAAAGTTGGTAAAATCTTCTGTATTTATTGACTTTCAAAATTCAGGGTTAAGACGAAGTGGTAGCTAAAGTGGCGCCCTCATTTGAAATAAATTGTTTAAAACTAAATATGGTAATAATTAAAAATTTGATTTGTATAAATGTCTAGAAAGACCTTTAAACTATTTTATGAATAACCTTTGAAAGTAATATTGGTAGTCCGTCTTGTTTTAAAACTGTCTTTCGCCAAAAGTGGCCACTTTTGGCCAAAAACAGTTTTAAAACTAGACGGACTATTAGTAATAATTTCAAAGGTTATTCATAAAATAGTTTATAGGTCTTTCTAGACATTTATACAAATCAAATTTGTAATTATCACCATATTTAGTTTTAAACAATTTATTTCAAATGAGGGCGCCACTTTAGCTACCACTTCGTCTTAAGTAGGCGTATTTATTTAAATATAGGGTGACCCAAAGAGAAAAGACTTCACGCGTAAAATAACAAAGTTGAGAATTATCAGATTTCTACACGAAAGCACACGAAGAGAAAACACTAAAATACTGCATAATAATCATTACTTGTAATGTAAACCTTATTATTTAGATATTATTTCATGTTGTCGTTTTAAAAGGACGCGTGGAACAATAATTATAATGGCCTTGAACTTTGCATCACTATCTTTCTATTATAGATTAACACAGCAAATTAATATATTATACCAAATGAAATAACGCAACATTAAAAGGCCAAATGTTATCAAAAGGCCGAACGACTTACGACTCCATTTACATGAGGCCTTGTCCACCGACGGACAGCTATTTTCGTCGTCCTTGCACGCAGTCGATTTAATAACCTGATACGGAACATGGACTATCGAATTCCGTTTGTCACGTACACAAATTACCTAAGGGCTGTCAATTCAGTATCGACTTAGTGCCCGAAGTTGATGGTGGTGTAAACTAATTTGAATATTTCAGATAACGGGCTGCTTTACACCTGCGGCGAGTCGAGGCACAACAAACTGTGTTTGGAGGAAGTCGACGACAACGCGAATGAGGCTGTCCCAAATCAATACTCACCGAAGCGGGTCACAGCCATGAATGGATTCATCGTCGACAATGTGGCTTGCGGCGGCTGCCACACGCTACTCACCGCCACTAAGGGCTCCAACGCGGACTTCACTAACAACGATTTCAGCATTATCAACGAAGACAACAGACAAATAACGCTCACAGAACTACCGCCCTTACAGAAAGTGCCGGGAATGAACAAAACTGAAGATATCACAGTAGAAGACGTCGCTAACTTCAACACCAATGAACAAGTGAACGCCGACAACGTGAATGGGAACGCGAACGAAGAGACCGGATCGATAGATTCATTAGAGGCGAACGTCAGCGGCTCGCACATCGTAAACATAAACGATCTTGACAATGATACTGGAAGCACACACGACGTCCCAGATATCAATAAAGATGAGCCCGACACAACCGCACCTATTACGAAAGAAATTAAAGACACTATCGCCGACATGAACATAGTTGAGAAAATGGATCACACAATGGATACCGCAATCGAAAAAGTACAAGATAAAATCGAAAAAGTCGAGGATAAAATGGAAGAAGTTGCAAAAGATGTATCTGACAAAGTGAATGAGAAAAAGGAAGCAGTAGAAGATGTTATAAAAAAAACTATTGCGATGGTGCCCGATATTCATCATGAAGAGAAGAAGGTTCTTAAGATTCCAGATAAAATAGCAGAGATAGCGAATTCTCCTCCACCAAAGACGCCGATAATACAAGATTTACTGACACTTCCTGATTTGTCACAGATGAGTCCTGTGAGTAAACGGAGTGATGATGGACAGAAGAGTGAGGGTGGTCAGTCAGAGAATGAGACGATCCCTTGTGGGTCTGACAAATCTAGTCCTCAAGCGGGAAAGACGGCGAAGACTCAAGCAGTGATGCCGATAGTAAGGAGTGAGGATGCTATAGACGCTCACGATGGAATGGGCCAGTGTGAGGAAAGCGACGTGGTGGTCAAAGAACAGGGCCGCTTCGCCAAGTTTTTCCAGTCGATTAGAGATAAAGAAAATTCTTGTATGAGTAAAGGAAAAGTTATTGAAGAAAATGTTGTTGGTAAGTTACATACACAATTGATATTTTGATTTATTAGTGTATGTAGGTTAGGTATACAATATTTAAAAAAAACCCTGTCCGATCCTTGTAAGACCAACTTAGACCGTCAATATGAACAACTTTTCCTATGGGACCAATGATTGAAACTCAAAAAAAAATTGACAGTTTCATACAAAATTGTTCGGCCGGCCCGGCAATTTTTATGAAAATGTACATTTTTTTTCGAGTTTCAAGCAATGGACTTCATATTGACGGTCTGAGTGGCTCCTAAAGGATCGGACAGGGTTTTTGTTACATATTGTATATCGGATATACACCTACATCTATTTTCTTCGTAACTACTTAACAACCAAACCGATTTCGATCACTTGTTGGTCTTTGTCTCAGGGTTGTCATATGATTATACTTATTATATTACATGAACATACATACATATATACATACTACCACGTCTTTATCCCTTAAGGGGCAGACAGAGTATTTTAGATCTTGCGGCTTTAAGCAAATAGAGCCCATAACCGCAAGACTCAAAGGCCACTTTTAGCATGACGGTGGGCGAGAAGGTGAAAGAAAGAATCAAAATAGTGATGGGTTGCTAGCCGCATCGCCTTATAACATGACTCGCATTTTCTCCTTTTCCCTCGATCCACATAACTAATTTTAACATCAGTATAATTGTAAGGTTGACATTTATGGAGAAAATGCTGCAGTACAGTTTGTTACCGCTTCTTCTGTACTTGCGCTTTGGAGGCGACAGTAAATTTAGTTGTAAGTAAATTATCTTGATTATTTATTTAAATTACACACAGATTAACCAGTGATACAAATATCCAAAGATAAATAAATGATTGTTGACTTTTTTTTCTCCTAGGATCTGCGCGGGAAGAGAAGCAGCTGGTACATGGAAAGTTTTTTCTTTTCTTCCAAACCAACATGGAAGGAATGTTCCGTGAACAATAAGTAACTGAATACCTAAACTTTATCATTTTCTGTGTCTCAGTCGGACCCGTTAGGTTGCTTTTATTAATTTATGTATTTATATTTCAGAAAATATCCACAAAGGTCTCGACAGCACCGAGCAGACGATCCACAAGGTCGAGGACACGGTGGAAACGGAGATCAGAAACCAGACCAACTCGAGGGCCTGCACCATATTATAAGGAACATTTCGTCTTCTCAGATGTTTATCAATAAAGTTTATATTATTGCTAAATATAATTTATTTGGAGTACTAAGTCTTCGATTACATTTACCACTTACCTTAAAAATACATATACTACAATATATATAATATTTAAATAAATTATAGTATATAAATATATAATGGTCAAATATTTATCAATCCCTCGGGTAAATTCAAAGTTCACATTTTCCTGGGCTAAAATGTGTTAATCCAAGTAAAAAGCTATTTTTTTCTGAGGGACTAAGGGACTGGTTCCTTAGGCGTCTATCAGGAAGATACTGTGAAAATGAGTTTCTTTCCGCGTTTCTTCTCAGCAGTGGTCGTTACGAAGCGCTGGTATCGATGGCTTTTCTTTAAAAATAAATTTTAATATACTTTACACGTAACGTGAATTATACTTATTGACGTGTGAAAGCGCCTGTAAAGGTCTAATTACTAAATAAACATTTGAATCTTTTGAATCTTTAAAGTGATTTGAATAGAACATAAAAACAAACGTGTCCTGTTGCGAATCAAAAGTGCGAGATACAGCGGTGGAAACCGCTTTTTAATACGAACAAAAATTCGCATTTAGCAGTAAGTACATTTATTTACAGGTACGTACATTTTTCATACGTACGTACATTTACATGCAGGTACATGCATCTTTATCTCCCACGCACACCCGAAATTCTTTAATTCATATTATTTTTCATTTACAGGTTCACAGGAGCAGCAAACAGGTAAGTATTGATGTATTTATACATCCATTTACATTTTAATTTATTGTGCATTTTAGTTTCATTTGTTAGTTTTAAAGAATTATTTTCCGAAACAGCGCGGAAAAGAAACACTTTCACAGATACTGATTTAAAATGATTTATTTTCTTATTTACGCTTTATAAAAATATCCTTATTAACTCAGTAGTTCTTAGATATTACGTATCCCTTACGATAAGTTACATTGTGTTCTTTATATGGTGTGTAAAATTTTGGCTGTGTTATGTGACTGGTAGTCCAACTTTCGACGCAGTCCAAGGGTCGCCTTCAGTTTGCCTCCTATTCTTAGGTTAGCCTTCGTATCCTTACTGTCCTTCGTCCATACTCCTGCAAAACAATGTGGAAGTAGGTACATGCTTGAGATATTAATTTTTATTAGTAAACCAATTATATGGTTGCCTAGGTATATACCTTCTGGTAATACTAGTTGTCTGGAAGAGATCGCTTTAAGCGTTTAGACCGTCCATTGTACTCATTTGATGTAAAATTATTTCTTTGTGTAACATTTTTCTTTTGGTGTAAAATAAAAAGTTATCTATCTATCTTTATGCCGAAATACCAAACAATAGTTAATAGACAATACCTTTTCGCGTAAGATCTACGCATCGCCATACAAGAGGTTAAACTAGTCTAATTTTCAATTTTGATTTGATGGTCTAAATTTGAGGACACTTAACGATAAGGTAGGTAAGAAGATATGTACTGCAGAAATTCTGTTAAAGTCCTATAATATATTTATAAAACAAAAATAAAATATTCTAAGAATTTTGCGTTTTATAATAAAAGATAAATTAGGTAAGTACAAAGTTAGTATGGAAATAGAGTAAGCGCGTCAACGATCTCTCCGCTTTCTTTCCATATATTTTTATCTGATTGAAATTGTCACACTGATATTATAAAGGCGAAAGTTCACGAGTGTGTATATTTGTTACTTCATCAAGCGCACATGTTTGGACTAATTTCGATAAAATTTGGTATGTAGGAAGCTGACATCCTTGATTAACACATAGGCTACTTTAGGCGGGGGTAAAACCACGGGGCGCAGCTAGTAACAAATAATAAACTGACCTATTTTAGAGTAGGCCCTGATATACACTACAACGCCGGTGATCGAGTCGTTGTCTTCAAAGTTTTGGCCGATTACCAGAAGGACCTGAAACCCACAACAAAATTAAATTACAGTAAGTACTTCTACTAAATAAACCTTCAAATGTTTCGCCAGAATGTTCTTAAGTAGACCGTATCATGAACAGCCAAAGTGTTAATGGTAAGGCCTACTTCTGTCTGTCTGTGGCATCGTAGCGCTCGAATGGATGTACCGATTTCGGTGCGGTTTTTTACATGACCCTTACGGTAGGTTTTAGTTATGTTTAATGAAAACCAGTTCAGTCGTTTAAGTTTTTGGGCGTTAACGCTTGTAAGTCAAGGTTTCCGCTAGCAAATAATAGATGACGCTACAAATATCAATTATAATATGTAATTCCGCTACTTATCACTAGATGGCGTTCTTGACAGTTGAGGTTTTTTAATTTGCTTAGCAAATAAACTTATTTATTCTATATAATATGAATGTCAATACTCAATAGTCACTCAAGGATTTCAAAGACCTTGTACTGTACAATTGAATATCCGCAACAGTTTAAATCATTTTGCTATAGTTTTATGCAATGGCGGATCCAGGATTGCCGCCGTGAACCATCTTTTTTCCCACGCTTCGACCTCTCTTCACTTTAGTTGGCAACTCCTCGGAAGGAAACACCCACTGAGCGGACTGTCTTTTGGTTTCGGGATCATAACAGTAAATCCAGCTTTCGTCACCCGTAAGTATGTCAAACACAGCATTTGAGTCACCTTCGTTAAATCTTTAAACCATTTCACGGCACCAATCAACACGACCAACACCAATCAACACGGACGCCTCGGTCAAATCGTGAGGTGTCCACCGGGTACAAAGCTTCCTGACCGCTAAATGTTCATGCAGGATTTTGTGCACTTGGCTCATACTGATGCTTAAACTTGCTCGAATCTACTGATAGGTCACTCTTTTGTCAGTCTCTATCATACGCCGCACCACACTGATGTTATCTTCAGTCGTCGCCGTAGAAGGCCGTCCCTCACGCAGATCATCGGTGAGATTAGTGCGACCTCGTTTGAACTCATTAAACCAAAAGTCATAAAAAATATTGCACGAAAATTTTCTCGCGTTAAATTCATGCTGATGTGACACAGACAATTTTCAATTTGCCGCCAAATCGTAAAACAAATGACAAATTAATAAAATACATACTCAATAATATTGGCAAAGAGACCATTTTCAAAAACCAAACTTATTTTTTATTTTACTGTTTACAAGTGGCCAGTTCTAAAGACTTTCAGTGTCGCCCTCGTACGACATCCACAGGAGGAAATCGAACTATTCTAAACCAAAAATCACACGGCACGGAACCTACATATAACTATTTACACAAGTTAATTTGCCATGCAAATTAAAAAAACTCCAACGACACCATCTAGTGATGAGAAGCAGAACTACATATTTCATCCGATGCCAAGTGGAATTGATATCCGTAACGCCATCTATTATTTGCCAGGTAAATTAAAAAAAACACCAACTTTTAAATGTTAATCCTCAATAACTCAAACAGTTAAACCGATTTTCATAAAACATAGCTAAGAACCACAGCAAGCTTTCACGTTAAAAAAACGCATTGAAAACGGTCTATTTGAGAGCTACGATGCCACTGATTTACACACAGACAGACAGACAGACAATAGCGTCAAAACTGTATCACCCCTTTTTTTGTCGGGGGTTAAAATTAAACTATTTACAAAGTAATTCACATGAATTAGTAACTATACCTATAAATACATAATCTTACAAAATGTTATAAACTGAAAATAAATCTTACAGTATCCAACCAAATTCTGTCTAATTGCGCAGGGTTCCCCTTCTCGACCATGACGAGCCACCTTCCCCCGGGCCTGTTCGCCGTGTCCTCCCACATCGGGAGGATTCCCTTCTTGAAGACGGCGTAGTCCTGTCCCAATGTCAGCTCGGATGGTGTCTTCGTATAGTGGTATAAACTGAAATCATTAAATTTATTATAAATCGTTCAAAATCGTTTAGGTTCAAAATTTCCAAATCCCAAAATGTCCAGAGAGTGCAAAACTTCCATATCCCAGAATGTCCAAATCCCAAAAGGTCCAAATCCCAGAATGTCCAAATCCCAAAATGTCCAGATCTCAGAATTTGTGAGTAGGTATTCCTTTTTAATATCCATTTAATAGTAGAATTTATGTAGTATTTGTTATTTTAAAGTTCAGAATATTATTTTATAAGTGAAGATTTGTAATTGGCACTTAGTAATTAAGAGTTTTTTTATATAGTAATAAAGCTGTAAATCTTCCGAAAAAAATAAAATAAAACAAATAAATTAGCTAGAGCGAAAGAGAGCAACGGAACGCTAAAGCACGGCCGGTGCGATACAGTTCCGTTGCTCTCTCGCTCTGGCAAATGACGGTTCTGAGCGACAGAAAAGGATGGCAGCATAGAAAAGTGCTGCTCCGTGCTGACAAGTGAGATCCAAGCCTAAGTCGCAAAACGTGTAACGCCAAATGCATAATGGATTCCCCCTGCATAACCTATGAAGAACTACGTTCTAAAATCTTTTTATTTGTTTGGAGTTTTGTATGCTACCACAAACAAGTATATCAGTTATTAAGTATCTACATGGAAATTATCAAATACACCAGAGAAAACTAGAATAAGGAACGGGCAGCGGCGTTTTCTGCGCAACGATTTTCTGCATTTATTACTATGTACCTACTGCGATCACCAACCCGTCTACCCAGCGTGGCTATTAAGGCAAATCCTCCCTTTATTTCAAAGTCAAAAGTCATTTATTTATCATTGGATATTTGTATCCAGTGGCGTAACTACTAAGGCTAGACAGGGCCTGAATTACAAACTATAAATTGAATTAGTGAAAATGTCTCCCACATTCGGCATATAAATAAACCAGATTCCAGAAACGCGACTTTAATAATGGCATCTTATTTTAAAAATACAGAGGAATTCCCTACAAGTCTTTAATATCTTGTTTGAAACTTGCGGGGAACTCCCCTGTATTATTAGGCTGGTTTCATAGTCGGGCCGTTGAACAGCGCGTTTTAACAGCATGCGCTTGACGCAAGGCGGACCTATGAGAAACGAGTGCTTCAACAGCGTGACTATAAAACACTACTACCAGATTTGTCGTAAAACGTATAGTTGGTCAAGAAGGTTGAGTTATTGGTTTAAAAATCTCTACTTAAAAGGGTGCTCAACAGGACCCTATTAACGTGTCTTCGCTGTGTGTGTGTATGTCACAGGACATTATTTTTTGAACGGTAACATATCATAATCATAATCATTTATTTTGTCAAACATTATATTTTTCTTTTATTTCTATTCAATAGATTTAATTTGTTCATTAAAATAAGTAACAATGTATATTTGGTTTTTAATTTTATTATGGATTCGTCTCTATTCTGACGAATCTGGATTACGACAAATCTAGATAGGTCGAATTCGGAACACGACAAATACAGAACAAACGATTTTAAATAGTTTAGTTGGGCCACTGTTTGTATCTCTTGATAATTTGACAATTTATTCTTTCAATTTCATAATAGGTAGTTGTTGACGTCAGATCATTTATAGCCGCTTCCTAAGCGCAATGTACAGAAGAAGTGACAACACTGTACCGTGACAACACTGCAGCATTTTCTGCAAAAACGTCAACTTACAATTATAATGAATGATATTAAAATTTGGTACTTAATATGTGAACTGAGAATACATTTTTATGTCATACTTAATTATTAATTAAGAATGATGTCAGTTAATACCAATTTGTAAATTTATCACTTAAACATGTAGGTACCTACCGATTGTACTAAAATTATGACATTTGTGAGTGTACAAACCTTTAAGAGGGACCCGCGCCAAGCTCAAGCTAGACGTTTTTGTTTCTAAGGTAATCCTTCGTTCCGTAGCCTTCTCACAAAGTACTTTCTTTACATAAGCTTTAAATTTTCTATCAGGCATCAGGGAGAAACTTGGTCCTGCAGTGGACTGTTTTTAGGCTAATAAAGAATGGCCAAATACCCTGCCACCTAACCCACTTTCTTGATGACTGTTCCAAAAGACTAGAGCAAACTCAACTCAAAAAAGATGGTCCCAAGCTGCCAAGTAAACAGGATCAAGTTTATAAGGAAGAAGCATACCACCAGTAATCCTCCACAGTGTCGAAAGTGGTCACTTCTACGAGGTTCTCTTTCCAGTCCTTCTTGTTGTTGGCCTGCAGCCAGAAACTCCAAGAGTGCTCCAGCGGATGCTTGCAGCGTTCCACTCCAGCGACCTCTGATGTTTCTGATACTTCTGGTAGGTTGTCGCCATTTTCGGTAGGTTCAATTTGTTTCAAATTGTTATGGTTTTGTTTAGCCTTATCGTCCCTACTGGTCTGGAGATAAAAAAACATGTATCAGCTGATTCTCTTCCCGCGTAGATCATAAAAATCCGATCGGGGAAATGTGCAAGAATCAAATAATTTATAAAAGTCTGAGAAATTACCTACCTAGCTTTATTAATAAAGCTTTTATACAATGTTTTTGGACATGAACTACGGATAATTTAAGGACATGCTGTCGTCATCTATACAAACAACTTTTACTAAGAGAAAACTTAGGAAATCGCAAAAAAAATTTGCTGCTCCATACATTTTGGCACGGTAGATATTTAATTTTGTATGAAGCTGCAGATTTTATTCTTGTGATTTCGTAATATTTCCCTTAGTAAAAGTTGTTTGTATAGATGACGACAGCATGTCCTTAAATTATCCGTATTTCATATCCAAACACGTATATGCACCTTGTGTTGTTGCCACCTTTACTTGAAAATATAGGTATCCATCCCCAGTATCATTTCCAAGAATCCGTTATAGATAATAATATGACTAATGTCATGACTCATGAGGTGAATAGTCACAAATAAGTACAGTCGGAAACTTCTTGATAACGTTTCATCAATCAAACGTTTTTTTTTTTCTCTTTGAACGCAGAAGGAAGCGAGATCTAGCCAATCTACTTAGACCAAGTTTTTTGATCGAAAATGTGTGGGGGTTTACTGTGGTTATCTACGAAACAATCGGATGGAATCCCTCGATCGGATTCCTACGGACTATCAAATCGACATTGTTTTGTAAAAAAAATGTTTGAAATTAAGAAAATTATCGTGACATAAAAAGTAAGTGCCTACTTACCTGCCCAAAATGTATGAAAGTTTAAATCCAACTTTAGCACTTCTTGAATTAGCTAATAAAATACTTCGATTTAATGAAAGTATTATATACATACGTAAGTATAAACAACTACACTGTAAATTCGAAAATAAAGTTAGCACAAAATACTTACTTTCACGGACTTTTTGCCCATAGTGAACTAACCAATACCTATCTTCTGCTAAATAAGATTTTAAAATAATGAAATGTTGTGCTTTAAAACACTACAAATGTTCCACAAAACTAATTTTCATTTAGATACTCCTCGACCCGACCCCTCCCTATATATCCTTGCTATACACTGTTGCAAATGTGAAGTAATATCTTTCATTTCATCCGTTCATAGCACAGCGATAGCGCAATAAAGTCCCGGAGACCGGTATTGCCAGTAATATAAAATTATACCATTATTATTAAATGTAATTTTATAAATGAGACGATTACGAAGACAGGTTATTACAAATAGGTAACTAGTACTTAGAAGTTGTAAAAAAAATACTAAATTTTATATGGCACCGCCGCTCATGACACAAGATCAAGAAGAGATTTAGTTATGCTTCGGCCGCAACTGCGTCTATCGCCCCGAAGCTTAGATCATTTAATACAGGATGAGTTACGCAGACAAATCTTCATACAAAACTTTCTGCCGCTTTTGGTGCGAGGGTAAGCTAACGACTATATCTAAACAAAATCACAAATTCACACAAATAATTTGTGTCACTATAAATGCACACTACAAAAAACTCAAACACTAGCTTATTTTCTGCAGACCAATAAAGCTCACACTGAAAAAAATGTGTAAATACACATAATAATACACTCTTGGCAAGAAAGAGAGAGAAGAGAAAAAATATATCCAACTCTAATGCACAGGGAATAAAGACGAAGGTTGTAAATCATAAATACATAGTCTCGTGAGTGCGCTATAGTCTCTGGGATGGAAGGAAATCAATGGTGCGATTTTTCAAACGCGGAGTCACTAAACGTATGGTTTCTTGTATGGTAAAACTATTTGTTTAGGGGACTCCGCGTTTGAAAAATGGCATTTCAGTTGCAAACATGATTCGATTATTTTTTTCATAATCGGTACTAATAGATCCTTCGATTTTTCAAAAATTACATTTAAGCAGAAAACAACTTTAATAAAATAAAAAAAATACTTACTAATGAAAGGTTATGCCATCTTTTGAATGATTAAATGTGTTTGACCTCTTTCTACATGAGAAAATTACATAACATGGCATTTTTAACGAAGCACTTTTAGACGTCTTTTCGATGCCTTGCCGATTCACATAATGATCATAATCGATTACGCAACTAGTTTTTATGAACGTATTAGATTTTTGTTCTTATACTTTGGCAGAGGGGAACGCGCAGGTAAGGCTTATCATGTATTAAATGATCTAAGTCCCGTAGCAATGCGCGGCGAAGCTTCGTACGTTTTGTACACTAAAAAGTGATCGCGATAATGCTGTGGTCATACTAGCGGCTTCGTTATTTTTCACGAACTATCGGGCAATAAACCAAGATGGCGTCATCTCCGTGTTTAAATATGGACGACGACTTTCTTTACTTTTACATGTGTGCTAACAATCTAAACCTAAAAAGAAACCTAGAAAGAAAAACATAAAAATATTAACGCCATTTTGTCGTTTCATTCCATTTTTACGCATTATTAATCGTGGCACGCGTCTGGACAAATTAAAAACAAATGTCAAAATGGACAACGCTAGTCCGACCACGCAGAGCGAACTGTAAGCGCGCTAGCATCCTTTGACGTGCCGCCACTCGCAAGATAACGAAGACGAAGTCCGAATATTCGGGACGATATCCGATAACGGCCGGTCACATTAGCGTGTATCGTGTAATATCACGAAGCTTCGTGACGATAGGCGCAGGTGCGGCCCAAGCATTAGGCGTTTGGTGGCCCATCATTTTAGACCTATGACCAGGCTAAAAAGCAGCCATTGCCAATCTTAGTTATCAAAAGAAATAAACGGCCAAGTGCGAGTCGGAGTCGTGCACGAAGGGTTCCATATCATTATCTATAAAAAATCACGTTCGTTGTATGAGAGCCTTACATAAATATTAATTTTATATTGTTTTTAGTATTTGTTGTTATAGCGGCAACAGAAATATATCATCGGTGAAATTTCAACAGTCTAGCAATCACGGTTCATGAGATACAGCCTGGTGACGGACAGACGGACAGACGGATGGACAGCAGTCTTAGTAATAGGGTCCCGTTTTTACCCTTTGGGTACGGAACCCTAAAAGAGATTAATGCGCGTCGTGTCGTGTATCGATCTCGCATCTCGATTCTCGATTGAATAACAGTATGGAATACGATACATACCTCAGGTACGAACCGTACGAACAAAAGTTAAAAAATAAGAGCGCCATTGACTACGCAAGTGAAATTGTATGGAGTGAACTCTACCTACATACATAGAGGTAGAATTCTACCTCTACGTATGTAAGTAGAGTCCAACAATTGTTGGACCTATGGGTAGGTATTTTGCATATTTCTATTACTATTTTCTATATAGCTAGGTTGCCTGGAAAAATTGCTTAGCGATAAGGCCGCCTTTTGTGCATTTCCTAGTTTTTAAGATAATTATGTCCTGTATTTATTTATTTTGTGCAATAAATTGTGTATTGTATTGTATAAGGACAAAGACGAGCGACACTAGTCGGTGTCGCAAACTAATATCGCCGACTCGGCGACCTGTCGAGTTGTCGCTGGCACACTGTCGCTAGCCCGTGTTAAGTGAGCCCTTGTTCAATTTTTAGATTCATTAGTGATTAGTCAGATGGCCAGGACCTAGTGACGTGCAATCAGCGTAAAATATCACAAAGAAAGAAAGGGAATTTTCTGTTTGGCTACACTCGCTTACGACTAGGTTGCCTAAGTTAATAAATATAAATATATAGGGACAATTAACACTGATTGAGCTAGTCCCAAAGTAAGTTTGAGACTTGTGTTATGGGGTACTAACTCAACGAAACTATATTTTATAACATAAACATATATAGATAAACATCCAAGACCCAGGACAATTTGAAAAAGACCATTTTTCAACTTGCCCTGACCGGGGATCGAACCCGGGACCTCTGGGTGGCGGACTAGCATGGTGATCACTACGCCACGGAGGTAGTCGTATTGTATTGTATAAGGACAAAGACGAGCGATACTAGTTGGCGATAAGATCTTATTTTTGTATGTGCAATAAAACAAATATGTAGTATAATTTTCTTTATAAAATACCAAAATATTGTTTGACTGACAATAATACCGAATTCAAACATTTAGTACAAGTGCGAAGGATTTAACATTAAACGGGCACCACCTCAGTGTTAAAACTAAATTATACAAAAAATAAAAGCGTGACAGAATACATTGACAACCAGTTGTTAAATGTAAAAATGTTATCGTTAATTTTTGTTTATTATTGAAAAACCTGAGAGTCTAAATTCTTAAATTCATTGTGATGACAACTTTGCACACTATAATCCGTAAAGTAAACATGCATTAAAATGTTAACTTTAATGCATGTTTTATATGTTAAAGATGCCCTATTCACATTCCATATAACTGGAAGTGTACGATTTGCTGCACTCCTTGTCACCTTTAAAAGGAGTGTTAAGACTAATTATATACAATGCGACACAAATAAGTTGAACAAAAATAGCGGACTTCAAAGCATTTTTGTACAAATTCCCGACACGCAAATTGAACCGAAATGGCAGTCGTCGGCGCATTACTAGTATCTGCGCTGATAACCGCCATTTTGGTTCAACCTACGTACTGGGAATTTGTACAAAAAACTTTGAAGTCCGCCATTTTTGTTCAACATATTTGTGTCGCATTGTAACAGTATGCAAACATGTCATTTGAAGGAATTCAGACACTCAATAAAAGCACAGTTCTGCGCCCATAAAATCTTATATCTACGTGACATATCAACAATCATACTCAAGCACAGCTCAGTACAAAAATCAGACTTAAATTTTAGTATTTCACGACGGTACGGCCGCGAAGCGAGATGTTGATAAGTATTATAATTACAAGAAACTATCGAAACGACAACCTAAATACCTACTTCTGTTAAATAAAAATCTTTTAACTATATGGGAAACTTAACAATAGCTTATGAGAATAGTTTACCTATTGGGCAATGGCAATCATAGACAATGATTTCATACTGTTTGCACACGAGACTAAACCCACGAAAAAACCCAATATTTCGAACTAAATGCATCGAAATATAATAAACCAAAAGTCGCACTTCTTGATATATTTCACAATGCAACACTCTTACGAAATGCCTGCAATAAGTTAGCCTTTTAAGAAAACGCTAGAAGTGCCATATTTGACTGGCATATTTGCGCTAATCTGCGCATTATTGGTACTCTATAGTTTTTACACGCCACCCGTGGTGGCTCCACAGTGAAACAACACCCACTTAAAAAAAAGCGAAAGCCAGAAATATATGCATTGAAAAATAAACCTCAAATCAAACTTTTGATATATGTCACAATGCAAAAATCTTAAGAAACGCCTGCAATAAGTTAGCTTTTTAAAAGTGCCATATTTGACTGGCATCTTTGCGCGAATCTACGCGTTATTGGTACTCTACGGTCTATATACGCCACACGTGGCTCCACAGTGAAACAACACTTACTTAAAAGAAAGCGAAAGCCAGAACTAAATGCATTGAAAAATAAACCACAAATCGAATTTTTTGATATATTTCACAAGGCAACAATCTTACGAAATGCCTGCATTATGCTTTAAAAAGTGCCATATTTGACTGGCTCTTTTACTCTATGGTCTTTAGACGCCACTCGTGGCTCCACAGTGAAACAACACTTACTTAAAATAAAGCGAAAGCCAGAACTAAATGCTTTGAAAAATAAACCACAAATCGAACTTTTTGATATATTTCACAAGGCAACAATCTTACGAAATGCCTGCATTGTGTTTTAAAAAGTGCCATATTTGACTGGCTCTTTTACTCTATTGTCTTTAGACGCCACTCGTGGCTCCACAGTGAAACAACACTTACTTATAAGAAAGCGAAAGCCAGAACTAAATGCTTTGAAAAATAAACCACAAATCGAACTTTTTGATATTTTTTTACAATGCAACAATCTTACGAAATGCCTGCATTATGCTTTAAAAAGTGCCATATTTGACTGGCTCTTTCACTCTATGGTCTTTAGACGCCACTCGTGGCTCCACAGTGAAACAACGACGTTTGCCCTTGCCCCCTTATCTCACATAACTAAAGTTACGTTTGTGATACAATAATTTAAGATGACTAAACCGTGTACAGATTCTTAGTGGCTGAACTGTGCTTGACCATGGTGTCCCGGTGGACTTGGAAGCCGATCTTCCCGTGGATGCCAAGCTGCTCTTTGATTTTCCTTCCGATTTCTATATTGGCGTGCTGCTTCGATGTGTCCGCTGTCCAGATACCTGGAACGATTATGAGGCAAAGTAAATAGAAAGGTAAGGGACATACTTAAATCTTTATCCGAGCGTATTTTCCCAGTTGCATCCTCAGCAGTAACGCTTTAGAGCCCGGGGTCCGCTTCCTAACCAAAGAGATTTGGCGAGATTACCTGTTTAACTATCGGTTAAACTAACATACTTAAATCTATATCTGACATATACAAGTTCATTTGTAAGGCAAATTCAAAAACTCCCCGATTTTCAAGCCTTCACCCCCATGAGTTTTAAACAGCTGAACCGATTTCCACTAAACATAGCTATGAACTACCACAAGGAAACTTGCTTTCACTTAATAAACCGCATCGAATTCGGTCCATACGTTCTAGAGCTAAGACGCCACAGACAGACACACAGACAAACAGACATTGGTGACAAATAACTTTTATTGTCGGAGGTAAAAAACGAAATTATCCATACAAAAAGTGACAAGTAAATATTCTTTGATCCATTTCGCTTTAAATTGGACTGGATATCTCTCATTTTGTAAGTTACTCACTGAGTGGTCCAGTACTAGGTAACCCTTTGAACTAGTTTTTCAAATAAAATACAATAAAAAAAAATAACGTACACCAAAAAAAATATGCCTTATTTTAATAATTAATTTACTATTACTTAAATGCAAAAAAAAGAAATATAAAAATTAATGCTAATTCATTACTAAAGGCAATTCATCAGCCAACTTTTGGGTAGAAGAAAAGCACAAGGTGGAAGCAGTATACATATTTTTAACCGACTTTCAAAAAGGAGGAGGTTATCAATACGTCGTGATTTTTTTGCTTTTAACATACATAAATGTATGTTCACCGATTATGTTGTCTAGTTTAAGGTTGAAATCAGTTTTAATTTTAACATTTTTTTATTGTCAGCGTCCAACACTCACCAATCTTATCAATCTTCGCTCTGACGTTGACGACGGCGCCGCAGATCTCCTCAGGGTGTTCAAAATTCTCACCAATGAGTAGGAGGACCTGAAAACCATTTTGTTTCCGTTTAGGTTTGTTGGCAGTTTGTACAACACTAGCTTTTACCCGTGACTTCGCCTGCATAATAGTTTAGTAATTTAGTACTTTGTAATAGTTTACTTTTGTCTGACAGCCATATGTCTGTCTTAAAAAATATATTATCATACCTGTATCCCACAGGAGGCAGCCATGGCAGATCGGGACTATGAATGATCATTTGTCATGATTTTGAGAGATTATCACTTCATATACATTCGTCACTTGCGGTTTTGTTTGTTTTTCGTGTGTGTAAGTGGCCAACGCTGGTGTCAGATTTTTCAAGCTACCTTGAGGCACCTATCTGACGACCCTCATCGGGACGTGCCTGCCGAAGCACGGAGGAGCTCAAGAAATTTAATTACCACTTATGGTCGCCCATCCAAGTGGAGACCACGCCAGGTGTCGCTTTACTTGCGAAGGCGCTAGTATTGCTATAAGAACTTACCACATCTAACCAGAATCGGTCCAGATCAGACGTGCGCTGTTTCTTCTCCAAGCTGATGAGCCACCGGCCCCCCATCTTGTTGGCGTCGTCCTCCCACATGGGCCGGATGCCTTGTTTGAATACAGCATAGTCGTGACCCTGGCGCAGCTCAGAAGGCAGCTTAATGTGGTGGTACAGTCTGGAATTATTCATTGTAACTATTCAAACTTGTGACATCATCATCATGCAAGTGTTTTCCTGGTTGCATTTTGAGCGGTAACGCTTCAGAGCCCGGGATTCAGTTCCTAGCCAAGGTAAGTGTTTGGACGAGGTTACTGGTTTTTACAAAGAGCGACTCCCGTCTGACCTCTGCAACCCAAAGGGTAGACCAATCCTTGGATAGTTTGATGACCAAATGCTAGATTGTGTTCTGGCTGGACCTGGACACATCTTTCTTTTTACGGAATCATCTTTATTTTTGGATAATCAGGTGATTCCAGCCTGCAATGTCCTAGCCAGACTGGAAAAAACTTTTCACATAGAATGCTTCACAGTGGGATTTGAACCCACGACCTCCGGATCACAAGTCAAATGCCTTGACCACCGGACCACAGAGGCAGTCACTATTTAAACTTGTGTGTTGAAGCTATAAAAGAGATAAAGAGGGAAACCACAGACAAGATGGGACGACGACATAAGGCACGTGGCAGGAAAGATTTGGCATAGAGTGCCAAGAAACAGAAAGGAGTGAAAGAGACTGGAGGAAGCCTTTGCCAAAGGACTACTAGACCTATAGAAGTGGAGAATTGACAAATTAGAATGGCGAGAATAGGAGTCTGAAAATAAGGCTTATAAGATTGAATCATAAAAGTCATTGGCTTATAATAAACTTTATTATGGTCTTAAACCATACAGTGCGTAGATGAACTGTAATGCTTCAAATCATATCTGTGTGAAAAATTACTCGATTTTTGAAGCCAGACCGTGCAATAGGTACACAAGAGTGACTATCAGTCAGCATCAAGGAACAGTTGTGTTCCCATGAGAAAGAATCTAGTTCTAAAATTAAATGATAAAGAGTAAAAACTTTTTATCAAATCATAATTTATACATTGTTTTATACAGAACTGTAATAAAATATTGTAATACTTTAATCACTACAAATAAAACAAGATCTTGTCCTTGAAGCTTGCTAACTTTAATCAGTTTACCCTCTCTTGCTTACATAACTGATGAATCATACAATACTATGATGACATAGATCATTCTGTATTCCAGTTACTAAATATATCTATGGCTTTTTTTTTATACACGAAAACACTTAGGTAACTGGGCCATCTATTTCGCTTTGACAGAAATTCAAAATAAAGCTTAAACAATTAATGTTTGAGTAGTCTCTTACCTCCAGAAATCTTCCACGGTATCAAATGTGGTCAACTCAATCAGGTTCTCCTCCCAAGTCTTGTTCCTATCGTTATCATAAAACCAGAGGCTCCATGTGTTCTGCAGCGGGTGCTTGATGAGGAACTCCGGCGGGATCTCGGTGTTGTTGCTAGTTTTGGTCTCGGTGGACGCAGACCCCTTGAACACACAAGTCATCTTCAGAAAACCTAACCTAAAATTAACTTAATAGCAACTTAGATATTTAATGTTTAATCAATTCTTTAGTGTTTATAACGCGTGAAATGTAATAAATTACAACACGGAAACGATTTGTTAGCTTTTAAAATCGGTGAACATGAAACAAATGCTACAGTGAAAGTTAATCAAGCCACATCAGCATTTCTTGGGCAAAACAACGTGAAATACATTTGAATAAGTAGCGGACACGGGTAGGCTAAAATATTGATCGTAAACAAATTATCAATTTCACTCTACCTCCACTTCTTCTGTATTATTTCCAGCCATGTCACAAAAATCTCGGACCAATTTTTCCGAAAAGGAAGACAGAAACATTCAGTGTTGCCACGTTGCTAGCAGCAACAAATACTACCAATTATTGTCACATTTTACCACCACATAGCGATAAGCAGTAAGCACTCAAAGAAAATGTTCGAAAACGTGCTTAACATGGGGTGGGAGTTTAATTTTCAATGTAATTTTTTGAGATCATCACTCGTAGAAGTCGTAGATCGTAGTAGTCGTTCGTAGCATCAACCGTGCATGCGAAGCGGAGTGCTTGAAGACAGGTTTAAAACGAACCCCGCGTGCGTCACTGATAACTGCTTCTTAGCAATAGCTAGTCATGTTAGTTCTCAAAAATTTTGTACCTGACTGAAAATAGATGTCCTTCACATTCAAGATAAATTTAAGACCAATAATCAGGTGCAAGTATAAACCAAAACGTTTCTATTAGCTTATTGCGTAGTTCAATCAATAGAATTAAGGATCATATGTACCATTAGAATGCAACAAAATAATTAAATAATTCTTTTCTTGAAATCGGATAATTTAAATATATGAGTTTTTCGATGTCCGACCCCAATTATTCAATATGAAAACTCATTTTTTAACTACTGTATATTTTTTATTTATTATTTTTCTATACAGTTGTGTTTTAATTAGTATTGTGTTGAATAATTTCCCCTTTACTAGCCATTCTTTTAATTATTTATATATTAGAAACAATTTTTAAAGTTGTCCTAGAAAAATCTAAATTTTGCGTATCAATTTGGTTACTGTGTTATTTCCCGATGATAAAAACTATATTTTTACGGCAGTGAATTTTAAAGAAGGCTATATTCTCATTCCAATACATAGCCAAAATAAATAAAAATTACTTGTCAAACATCAGTGTAAAATCAAAGCAAGCGTTGGGTTAGGATTTGGTACAAATTTGTGCTCAAATTTGTGACTCGTTTTGACTGGTTAGTATTATATTTCATGTAATGGTATTTTTTACAACTTACACTAAAACTGCTTATAAGTTACACTACGCTATTTACTCATTAACTTTGTGAGTAATACATGGTTATACGCTAAACAAAGAAATTTTTAAAGCCTCGGGTATCGCTAATCCTCTCAATTTTGTGACTTCAATTTTGATACTTTTGGTACGGTAACATATAAGTTGACCTGATTGGCAACAACATTGAGTTGTTAGGAAATGTTTACATTAAATTTGTTTGTGTTAATCATGTGAAATTTATCGTTATCATCGTCAACTTATTTAGGCTCCATACTAAATTATCATAAATTTTATAAGCATCAGAGGGCGGATAGTGACCCTTTATATATTTTTTATCCTTCAGAGTTCAAAATGAAATCATCTCAAAACTAGAGTATACCAAGAATCAAGAAATGAAAGACCTATTTTTTTACTACCTTCTAGCCGCGACTAGTGCTATTCTTTTGTAATAAAGTCTACTCTTGTAAGGCAAAATAGGAGTTGTCATACAACGCTCCATTTACGTTTTTATTCCCTCAGTAAATTCTTTTTGAGATAAAAACTATTCTATGGCCTCCCCGGCCCCGGGTCTCCAATTATATTTATATGTTTCATCTAAATCAGTTCAGTGGTTGAACCGTGAAGAGATAACAGACAGATGGAAGACAGACAGAGTTACTTTCACATTTATAATATTGTTTGGAAGTATAGATAAGATTGTAGAAGCAATTTCTAGATTCAGATAGATAAACAAAAATGTACAAAACTAAAGTACCAGTATAAAAGAATTCTTACTTTTTCATTGGTTACCATCGAACTCAATTTTGTTACTGTCTCCAAATATTTATATGCTTTTTCTTGTCTAAAATTGTTATGTTTCTAGATTACATTAATAACACATTAAATATTTTACAGAAAATTATAAATTTTGACAGTGGCCATGATACTTTTAGCCTAGTATATAAAATTTTATAAATCGTAAAAATACGGCTTAATTTTTTACCTAAGTAACAATATTGATCTTCAACCTATTGAATTTTGAAATAAATACTTTTTAATCAAGTGTGTTTTGGTTTATACACAACTTTATTGTCCTTAAATTGCAATAATGTTAACATTTGTAGTAAAATTACTATTTTTATGATTAATTTTGATTAAATAACACAAGATGAATAATACCTACACCTAATTTTCCATTACTAGCTTGACGCTTTTGAAAAAAACACATTTTTTTTGTAGGGTACCAAAATTTTGAGAACTGCTCAGGCAGGTATATTTTCGATACCTACATGTGGAGTGAGACAGGCCAGGAGTGATATTTTTCATTTAAGGACTCAGCGAAACATAAAGCGTGTAGTTTACAAACTCACCGCTCACGTAATTAAAACTATTTTGCCGTATTTTTGAATCCGTCGTGTCAGCTAAAAACAATATTGTTTTACGCAGAAAACATCGAAAATATGTCTATGGTTTTGTAAGAATTTCACCATGAATAAAAAAGCAGCATTAATCGAAACGGATTCTCCATTAAAAGGTTTCTTTTGCTCCGGCCGCACTTGTGCCTATCGTCCCGAAGCAATTCGCGGCGAATCTTCGTACTTTTTGTACACTAAAAAGTTATCGCGATAAAGCGCTTGTCACATTAGCGGCTTCGTTATATTTCACGAACTATCTGGCAATAATCCAAGATGGCGTCATCTACGTGTTTTGAATATGGACGATGACTTTCTTTTCTTTAACATGTATGCTAACAATTACATAATGCATTTATTGAAACCTAAAAAAAACTTAGAAAGAAAATGCTTAAAAATTTTAACACCATTTTATCGTTCCACTCTATTTTTACGCATTAACAACCGTGGCACCGTCGCATAGCACGCGTCTGAACAAGTCGAAAACAAACGTCGGAATGAACAACGCAAGTGACCACGCAGAGCGAATGGTAAGCGTGCTTAAATCCTTTGATGTATCGTCACCCGCGTGATAAACAACACGAAGTCCGTGCGCCCGTTTGGAAACGCTCGCGTAAACCAACCGTAATGTGAAAAGTGAATCCAAAAATACGGCCCCTGGCGCGGCGTATTTGGTGCGTTTTAAAAGGTTTTCTAGATTTTGTATGGCAACTTCAATTAACAAATGTCAATTTTTCACTTTACTGTCAAACTGTCACTGTCAATTATAACTGGCGCAGATATTTTTCTTGGGTTTTCTTTCCTTCCCTTTTCAGTGTTATCGGTTACCCTCCTACCGGCTCCATTTAGTTTTTCTTAAATAAAATAAACCATCTGAAAACTTAAAATGTCAGTCCAGACGTTGCTTTTAGACTTTTCTATCGATCCCGCTCGTTTAGGCGACGAAAGCGGCCAGAAAACAGTGTTTGGTCAATTGGAAACCGTTTTGAAAGATTACATCCCGAATCTTATTTTAGCCGCTGAAATTAATATAGAAGGCGGGTCCTTGAAACTGTTGACTGGGAAGAAGGGCACGACTGTTTCAGTGAGATTGTTCGACAGAGGCCTCGTCACTGTAAATATTGAGTATTACAAGGAGGACAGTGAGGAACCATTAATAAGCTTCAAGGTAAAATCACTAAAGCTTTACTATTAAATTAAACTCAATAAAATCATATTCTCAGTGTTTTAACGTTTCATATATCGTAAATAAATGCAATAAAAAAACTGTTGTAACACTGAATATTTGTGTATAATTTCTATTTTATATGTATTGTGGTGTTTTTGGTCGTTTCACAGTCTATATTTTGCAAGTACATGTTGGGATTTGCTAAATGTGTGTTTGTGATGAATAATAAAGTAAATAACAATACTTAAATATTTCTAAAATAGATACCTTGGTGAGAGTATTTAGAAGAAAAAAAATTATGTTCCTAATAATACTTACCCTATTAAATTTTTTTACAATTCAAGTATTGTTCCAAGCATTGTAATGCTATTATGAATAATTTTTACACTGAACAGTTAACCATCCATTTGTAACTGATAAACAAACTTTTATGTAACTGCTCAATACTCAAATACATTTTAAGATATGAAATCCTTAAATCTTAATAGAACAGCCTGTGAAAGCTTGCATCAAAAAAAAAACAACTACTTAGTATATGATTTAAAGATTTGATACTTTAAAGTGAGTAAAGCTGTTACCGTTTTTTTATACTAATATATTTCCAGTAGAAAATGTTTAAAAGGTTAAGGTTGAGCGTAATATCTTGTTTTCTAGTGCTCTAAACTACTGGAAAGTTCAGTAAGAATGTCCTTGGACTGCGAACGAATTAAATTATTGCCGACGATCAAACGTGGCTATAAATTTGATGTTTACCTTACTAGTTCAGGTTAGACGCACCAACCTTACATTAGAACACCCTGTGACAACTTGCATCACTGTAATAGTTCTGTTTTAACTATGATCACTTTTCCAAATTAGTTTTTTTTTTTTTTAATTATTTGGCTGAAATGTTTCATATAGCTTGTATATTGGACATTAATCTTTGTGGCACTTCCCTACAGGTATATTATGTTATGAATATGACAGTAAAATAGACACACATATATTAGGTTGGGGAAAAAGTCTTTTCGCATATAGTACCTATGTATGAACTTGTAATAAAACCACTTTGGCTATACTATTTGTACCTGGCTGGTTTTGGTATCATTTAAAAGTTTAAATTTTAAAGAAGATAATTTCAAATTCAAATTAGGGAAATGAGTGATTTTCATTTGTTTTTCTTACCGTCAGGATGAGTGAATCTAATGAAGAAATTAGATACATTTTAAAATTTTACTACCAAAAAGGTAAAATAGCAACGCAAGCCGCGAAAAAAAATTGCGATGTTTATGGACCTAGTGCAGTGTCTGTGAGAGTAGCACAAATTTGGTTTTTCAATCTGAAAATTTTTATGTCAAAGATGCATGTTGCTCTGGTCGCTCTGTTATGGATAAAATGGATGCTATTTTTGAAAAAGTGGAGCAAGATCGTCATATCAGTAGTTATGACGTAGCTGAAGAACTGGGAATTGACCACAAAACAGTTTTGGCGCATTTGAAAAAAAATGGGTACACAAAAAAGCTTGATATTTGGGTACCTCACGAGCTCTCTGAAAGAAACCTAATGAACCGTGTACTCATTTGTGATTCTTTATTACAACGTAATGAGACGAACCATTTTTGAAGAAATTGATAACTGGTGATGAAAAGTGGATCACGTACGACAAGAACGTGCGAAAAAGGTCATGGTCAAAGGCCGGTCAGGCTTCACAGACTGTGGCGAAACCTGGGTTAACTCGCAACAAGGTGATGCTGTGTGTGTGGTGGGATTGGAAGGGCATTATTCATTATGAGCTGTTACCACCAGGCAGGACCATCGATTCAGAACTCTACTGCGAACAACTGATAAGATTAAAGCAAGAAGTTGAGAGAAAGCGGCCGGAATTAATCAACAGAAGGGGTGTGGTTTTTCATCATGATAACGCTAGACCTCACACATCTTTAACAACTCAGCAAAAATTAAGAAAGTTTGGCTGGGAGGTGTTAATGCATCTTCGTATCGTCCTGACCTGGCACCTTCAGATTTCCACCTGTTTCGGTCTCTTCAGAATTCTTTAGGCTGCCAAAACTACTTGACGCAGTTTTTTGATCAGAAGCCCCAAAATTTCTATAGCAATGGGATCATTTCCCTACCTATAAGATGGCAAAAAGTTATCAAACAAAATGGTACCTACATACTTTAGTTTAATGTTAATAAACTGTATTAAAAAATGTTTTGAATTTTCATATAAAATGCGAAAAGACTTTTTCTCCAACCTATTATATATAATAGTACTTAGTGTTAGTTTTATTTTCACACATATATATTACATTTATAGATATTTTCATTTTATTAAGGACACTGGATTAATGATCCGAGAGAGGCTGTAGTATGTACAAATATTGTGCATTACTTGTTTTTTTAAATTGGTATTTAAAAGTCAGCACAATTTAGTAATTTACTTTTTATGACCAGAATTCCTTTTACACTATATTCATATAGATAAATTTTATATAAGACACGCAATACAAACAAATTATGTACCTTCATATATGTATATATCTTAATAATTTAAACACTAAGTAACCACAAAGTCCCTGTAGACATGCACAGACACCAAGAAAATCATTATAATAAGTTTAGGGACTGAGACACAAATGGCACTGAACAGCACTTTCCTATGCTGGTATCCCTTTCTGTCGCTCAGAACCATCATTTGCTAGAGCGAGAGTGAGAGACGGAATTGATGATTCCGTGGTGTGTCCCAACCCTAGATCACCCTTGCTTCATCTACAACCAAAATTTTATAAGCATGTGTGTATATTCACGTACATTTATGACAATCCTATGATTATTTTACTAACTAATCTTCCAGTAAATGAGAAGACGCTCAACCTTAAAGTTTTGGCCTATATAACAAAAAAAAAATGTCTGCATGTTAGTTATACCTGCATCATTTTGTTTTTTTCTTCCTCTTTTATTAATTATTTTTTCAATAGTCGGCGAGAGTATTGGAAAGTCAGCTGAAAAAATACATCACTGTCATAAAATCGCAAGCTTACACCCCGATTAAGCGGTGCCTGTTTGGCAGGTACTACCCTACTTCAGGTAAGTGGCATTATACTAATACGATGACTTGGGTCAGAAAAAAAATAATAAAAATATTTTTGGCGAGTATGCACTTGTTATTATGTAGACTTTTGTTGCTTATGGCCCTATGCTCTGTCTACCTCTTACGGGCTAATGACGTGATTAGTAAGTTCGTAACCTGTAGTAAATGTTCTACTTGAAACAGCTTCAGTGCCTGCCTCGTACGTATTTAACGTAGAACAAGAGATAATGTAACAGAGTAACGAAAATCTTGCAGCTTGACTTCTTAAAATATTGTGTTTACATAATAATGTGCATAGTCCCTTAAATAAATTTAGTAACAATTTTAATTGGACCTTCTGGTATCCATTTAAAACAACTAAGTAAATCGTAATATAAAAATTATATCTAATGATTGTCTCATGTCTTCTAATTCATCATTTTAATATCATTGCCTGTAAAAAAATTACTTAGTTCGGCTATCACAATAGTTTTATTTATTGCCACTATAAATGCTTCCTTAATATCTTTTACTTAAAATATTTTAAGCCTCTTCATATTTCCATTTTAACGAGAGAATGGAGAATATGCACGTATTTATTTTATTTGCTCAATTAAATCTTTATTTACCACAGTAATCAAATATGAAAGAATTTTTAAAATATCTTAATCAGCGACGAAGATGTGATACTTTAAAGTTTAAATTAGAAAGAGAAGTCCGATATGGACTGGTGACGTCAAAGTCCATATCATCTATACATTTGCCACCGAAAATAGCGTTTTTGCGAGTGAGACAGACATTTTTCGTAAAATCGTTATATCTCGTTCGTTTTTCAACCAATTTTTATTCTGTTTTAACTGTTAGTAATTTACTTTTGAATATTTATGGAAAAACTGGTTAGATAACAAATATTTTTTTCATGCATATACCCTATTTATTAAGTCTCAGTCTTTTGTCTTTTCTTTTTTAAACGTCAGTGCATTTTGTTATTTTTTAAATAGTTGTAAAGCATTAGACGTTTGGTGTTTTAGACGAGCGGCTCCTAGAGTACGACATCGATGGAGTCCTGTTCGATGAACAGTCGCCCTTCCAAAGAGTACAAATCGTCCATTCCAAGTCTCTCGGGAATATGTTGGTGCTAGATGATTTACAGAGTAAGTACGAATTTATTGTATGAATAACACCCATATATTCCTTTATTTTATATCTCGAAGTTTAAACGCCTAAAAGGAACACGAGAGTGACTTCTTACGTGAACTCGAATGCCAACACATATATGAACATCATAAGTTTAAATTTTCACGTCGTGATGTAAGAGAAAAAAGCCGCCATTTTATAATATAAACAACGCATTGCTTTTGATAAAGTATTACGTAAGTTATGCATACAAGATGACTTTTCTTCCAATAGTTAACTAAATATAATTTTTCCTCAATTCTCAATCTCACTATATACATTTTCCCTGAACTTCCACAAATGAATCATAGCTAAAATTAGCCAAATCGGTCCAGCGATTCTGGAGTTTTAGCGAGACTAACGAACAGCAATTCATTTTTAGGGTTCCGTGGTACCTACAAGGAACCCTTATAGTTTCCCCATGTCTGTCTGTCCGTCCGTCCGCGATTTTTCTCAGAGACTATAATTAATAGATAGCTGTAATTTTGTATGGGTATAACGAACTAAAATTGTTTCCATTCTGTTGCAGATATTTCTGAGGCTGACTTGGTTTACACCGAGACGCTAATGCAGAGAGGCAAGGAGTCCTACGAAGGGAAAGAAATAGTCATTCTAGGTACGTAACATTGTTTTACATAAATCGACCCTAATGCTAGAGTATTAAGATCTAGTTTCTTTTTCAATTTCTGAAGGATACAATGGATACTACCATTCACTCACTTTATATTCATAGTTTTAGAGTCCCTTTTCAATTATTTCTCATGAAACATCTTTGTTTATCAATAATGTATAATTCTATATTTGCAATTATAATTAGAATGTTTTTACATTGAATTGATTTGAAATGTATAATAGATATTATGTTAAATCAAAATGTAGATTTTTAACCGACTTCCTGATCCGTTCGTCGCGATCTTATATGTTTTTTTACCGATTATTCAAAAACGCCTTGACTGAATTGGGAAATATTTTTTTCTTTGAAAGGCTATAGGTACTTTTCAGATGGTCCCATATAAATTTTATCAAAATCGGTTGAGTTGTTTGAGGGTAAAGTCGGCTTTTAGTTTTTAAAAATTGTAGTACTCGTATACAGAAAGATGACTGTCGACTATATACCATTTGTCTTGTACGCTTGTTTTGGCCTAAATATACCTGCACTCAAACTGCACTGCATGTCGCCGACCTACTTGCATGCGATTGCACTAGAAAACTTAGGCCGACCACAAACCCCTGACTCGAAACATCAAGTCGGGCTCATGACATGATCCTGTAGACTCTACTATATTCCCAAATTTGGACTGCCTAAAATATGTTTAGTCTTTCCAAATTCTTCTGGATGTAAATTAACAATCGGCATATATTATGGGGTAATTCAACCCGTAAATAATATAAGTAACTTTTCCTATGAGAACAATACTGTCAATCTTTAAAAAACACTTTCTCATAGAAAAGCGTTCAGTTGACCAGAGCATTTGTTTTTTTGGTAGCTTTACTCCCATAGGAAAAGTTGACCTTATTGACGGAATAAACATTCAACTTAAATCCCACAAACTTGCCATCATCATCATCATTTTCAGTCTACATCACTGGTGAGCTTGGGCTACAAACTAGAAAACAAACAAACCTAAAAAAAGCAATCGAATCAAAGAAACTTCGTTCTGCCGCCGACCTAATTTGCTTACAAATGAATGTTTTCGGCACTATAGCTTACTAAACTGCGACAGATTTAAAATAGATCAGATTCTAGTTTCAAGTTTTCATCGCATAGTGTTTAGCTTAAAAACGTTGTTTTTATTTTTAAAATCTATGCACGAGCATGTCAAATCCTGCCTTAAAAATTAACTTTCAATCCTAATTTCTTAATAATAGGTAAACATATAGCGATTAGCGAGAGATGTACTGAGAATAGCTCATTTATTTTAGAATAGCCTGTTTATTCAAAAAGCTCGCTGATCACATTGTTTTGGAAAATTTAAGTACTGTTCTTTTATAGTTCGCGGTAATTTGCCATAAATTTTGAGTGCCAATTTGAACACGCTGCAATAATTTGCATTGGGATAATTACTCTATGGAGTCAAAATAGGTTAATGTGAATTAAGGTTCGTATCATATGAATATTACATTTATACTCTTATCTATCGGTTTTAAATTGACGATATGATAAATATACAGGTTGTAAGAGTTCACACAAATCATCCAGTTAGCAAGGTGTTGCCATTTACCCACTTTGACCACATAGCATGGAATATCCCATCCCCGGATCTAGAATTTTATGGGCAAAAAAAAAAACAAAATATTCTGCCAGATTTGTCTACTTACATTGTTTTTGGCGTCGACGGGGGGTGCAAAAAGTAATACGTGGGACACTCAGAAAGTTTTGCGAAAAAAAAAATAAGGTTCTAATGGTTTTTTTTTTATTAAATCTTCTCAATGTACTCTCCACCAGCCTCTATACAAATACAGTTTTCGAAACATTTTTTTCCAGTCCGCTGCAGGCACCTCGTTTATTGCCTGCTCAAACCTGCCTGCTGAAAATTGTATCCCTTTGAGCAGATTTTTTTATTTTCGGGAATAAAAAGAAGTCACATGGTGCTAGGTCAGGGCTGTATGGAGGGTGACCCAGGAAGTCCCTCGTTTTGAGCGCGGTGTGGGCGGGCGCGTTGTCATGGTGGAGCAGTAGCCCGCGGAGCTCTGTGTTTGGTCGCTTGTTGCTCGCAACAGAGAAAACTTCTGTAGTATACCATTCGGCGTTGATGCTTTGATTCCGTAAAGGAATTGACACCAAGAAGCTAGTCAAATTCAAAAAGCTCGCTATCAATGTCTTCGCCCCGCTTCTAGATCGCTTCACTTTGGTAGGCGTTGATTCGTTTAGAAACACCCAAACCGTCAACTGGCGCTTCGTTTCTGGATCGTATTGATAAATCCAGGACTCATCACCTGTAATGATGTCGTAAACACGCCGAGACGAGCCTGCTTTTTATCATATCGCGGCACCATTCCACCCGGGCTTGCTTATGAGCATCTGAAGATTGTGCGGCACCCATCGTGAAACAATCCTCCTGACGCGAAGATGTACGTGTAGAATCTCGTGAAAGCTTCCTGATCCAACCTGCAGGAAGTGCTGAATCTCCTGATAGGTAACTCGCCTATTGTCGTGGATTAAATTTTGCACTGCTAGCACGTTTTCTTCCGTAACAGCCGTCAAACGGCGACCACTTCTTTCCTTATCCCCAAAGTTAGTCGACCGCGCTTGAATTCGATATACCAATGATACACGGTTGCCTTGGAAGGGCCTTTACCCATAAATGCCATTTGAAGCTTATCGTACGATTTATCCGGTTTCAGGCGACACTTGAAATAGTAAAATATCTTAGCGCGAAAATGTTCTCGGCTCAAATCCATTTTTCAATGACACGCGATAATTTGAATTAGTCCGCAAAAATTAGGAGGGAAATTTTAAAACTGGAACGTACCTATTTTTACTTATAATATATTTTCAAAATAATTTATTAATAAATATATTTTCAAAATA
Source organism: Acrobasis suavella (assembly GCA_943193695.1). Lineage (NCBI taxonomy): Eukaryota > Metazoa > Arthropoda > Insecta > Lepidoptera > Pyralidae > Acrobasis > Acrobasis suavella. The sequence goes on from OW971934.1 coordinate 21,983,022, forward strand.
GATTGTAACTGGCCAGTCCCACATACAAAAAAAATTTTTTTTCGCAATTCTTTCTGAGTGGCCTGGTAAGGAAGTTTCCAACAATTCAAATCAGATACTTTTTCTAAACGTCAAAACAAACATTTTCTTGGATTCAAATAGCGCTCTTAATAATCAGTCTTTCCTTTCTGCAATAATAAATCTAAAATCACGTAGAAAATGACCTAATGACCGAGTGACCTTATTTTGTGACTTTTTTTCTTAAACGTACCAAATTATTTATGACCCAGGAAACTTCCTTATTGTATTTGACGACCCTCTAAACTTCCCGCCCGGGGCATCTAAACCCGGGGCTGGTCGATCCTCAAAGGAATAACGCTTGTTCAAGGTGGTGGCGACGGTGCACTCCTATACGAACTGTTGAAGGAGAAACCGAAATTCGTGTGGATGCTGGAGATCGATGAGCTTGTGATGAATGCGTGTAACAAACACCTCAAATCCATCTGTGGAGATGTGCTCGAGCGGAGGAAGGGGGCCAACTACGAAGTAATTTACTAATATTGCTTATTTATGGTGCACGCACACTTATCCGAATCGAACACGTCAAATCGATCGAAGTTTTAAGCCTCGCATCTCTATCCGCATCGAAAGAAACGACCGCGTTGAAAGAATCGACCGCGCCGAAAGAATCGTTTCGATTTCCTTTACATCTGTCGCTTAATTACATGTGAATTGTGATGAATCTTGACGAGATTTTTATTGTCAGTGCTTTATTAATCAATTATGTCAGAATCACTCATTTTTGTAACATTAAAAATAAATCGAAGTAGTTACTCGATCGCATAACTCGCTGCTCTTACGCACGCACTTGAAATTGTCGAAATGCAGGCGATTCGATCGATTCGCTCGCATCATCCGCGCCGAATTTGATGACGTCATTCGAATTCGTCTAGGAATTCTGTTTCTTCCAGATTCGGACGATTCGACGCGGTCAGGTGTGCGAGGTTTCATAGGATTTCATATAAAGAATTCTAAAATTCGTTTCGTTCGGCTCGTTCGACGCTTTCGGCTCGGATAAGTGTGCGTTCAACTTTAGAACCGCTTTCCAAGCCATCCATATCATCCATGCTGGTCTGGGAGAAAAGAAAAAACTTAGAATGTACAGAAATATATTCATTTTATTTCTATCCATAAATAGCTACAGCTACTAAAGCTTACTCGGATAGGGATTATGGAGGGCATAATGAATTCATACTGCTTTTTATAATGTTACTTGGTTATGGGAAGAAGGGCGCAAGCACGAGTATATCATCTAATTTGTGTCGCTTTTATATGTGCAGCTTATGAACAAATAGATTAAAGCATTTGAACAATACATACATACATTCAAGGTCTAATTAACAGTTTGTCGAATATGAATAGACAAATTCGCTAAAAATAATTTAAAAAGAACCATTAGGTATTTTTCTAACAGCTTATTTCTCTTAATAGTTACTTGATTTGAACCACAGAATAATGACTAAGGTAGTTCTAACGTACAGAAGTCTTACTCAGAAAAGAAATTCAAATAAATATATGCTTAATGTGGTTTGCGCTATGGTTTAATTTAGCTCGCGTCAGAACTCCTCGCCTCTTCGTTTAGATACCTAGACATCCATTGCAAGCCATTTTCATTCTTATTACTCTAGACCAATGATTAATGTAACTGAATTTTCTCCTCCGGAGTGGTCGCCGCGCGCATAGTAATAATGTAGGTTATATTTTCGATACCTAAACGGAGAGTGACACAGGCCTGCTTGAACTTACGTCATTCCAACTTGATAAGAAATAATTTCATGCATGATATTAAAATATAGAAAAATATAAATAAAATCTCATCATAATTAATACATATTTGAGGCAAGCGTAAATTCCTATTAATCTCAATTAAAGCGAGCAAAGAATCATTTGGACTCGGTGTGTGAAGCCTATTTATAATGCTGCTCTGTAAATAATGTCGTAGTAACACACATTTTATGGCCGGTAACTGCATAAAATGTGTGTTACTACGTTATTGGATGCTGTGTTATCTTATCTACCGTCTAGTCTAGAGTCGCGAGTAAATAATAACCTAATATCCATTCAGTATGTTTTAGGCTAAATTTCAACGATGAATATATTCCGGTCGTCTTGTGATTTTCTTTAGGATTAAATCAAAATAAGGCACGAGAGGCAAAGTCTTAATATGCCCCGGTTTTTTCCGGGCCTGATGATTATGAAAATAAATTATTCACGAGTATCGAGTAATAAATTTTAGAGACAACATGTAAAACCCTGGAAAACGCTGTTCGCAAGCCGCTTTCGATGGGTTATTTTAGATATCTTTGTTTCGCATATCTATTTGAGTGACAAAAGTTGCTACAGCGTGTTTTTTCTTTCCTTTATATTCACGTGATCAACAAACCTTATTCATTCCATAAGTGCCATTTCTGAAACGCGGACTCACCTAAACGAATGGTTTTTCCATACAAAAAGCATTCGTTTAGGTGACTCCGCGTTTCAGAAATGGCACTTCATAAATCAAAGTAAAAAATCAGGCCTTTTGCCAAGTTACCTACCACACCGATTTGTCAACTCTATTTAGGACGATTCGCACTGGAATCAACAAGTCAATTGTCCGATTGGATTGCTCACACTTCTTGGCATTTGGCCGTCTCTACATACCTACATTTTCACAGTAGAATTTGTAAGTCTCTCCATTTTCACGTCACCATCTTCCTCGCCTTCCCATAATACTAAAATACTTTCCACAAAAACAATTAAAGAAATATGATAAAAATATCGACTTTCCATACAAATCAGCCCGCAGCCAAATTGATTTTGTATGGGAGGGCGAACTTTTTTTATAGACTTTCAATATATTTTTTATAGAAACTAGTTTAGTATCATGGACACTTGCTCCTAAAATGTTGAGTTTAAAAATTTACCCTGGAGTTTTTATAAAACATTGCAGATCATCGTTGAGGATTGCATGCTCACAGTGAACAAGTTTATCAAAGAGAACAAGAAGGTGGACTACATATTCGGCGACCTGACCGACATCCCGATATCGGAGTCTGCGTGCGGCGAGCTGTGGGAGTTCATGATCACCATCCTGCAGGCCTCGTTCAAGATCCTCAAGCCGAGCGGCAAGTTCATGACGCATGTAAGTAGCTGTAGCTTTTATATTGTTAAACTTCGTATAAGGGTATTTATTCACTACGGAACCCTAGATTGACACGTGAGGATGGTTTTCCTGATGTCCAAGTCCAAGTCGCGTAGCAGCCGAGGTCTAGGTATCTCGCCGAAGTTGTCGCAGGTACTTCCACTTATCGCACTAGGGTAGGTTCCTTCGAAGTGATTGCTTTCGTAGCTCGTACTGAACTGGTGTGGTACGCACTCGATCTCCCTTTTATATGCGCCGGTAAAGAGGTCTACAGTTCGATGACGGGAAACGTCGAGGTGCCGGTACGTGTGTGTGAGTGCAACTGGCCAAGTTTTATACGATTCTCGCTCGCGAACATTCTGCGTCCATCTCGTTCGCGACAATATTCTCAGTTTCGGCACATATATAAATTTCAATATCAGTATAATTGTAAATGAGAAAATGCTGCAGTGCAGTTTGTTGCCGCTTTTTCTGTACTTGCGCAGTGAGCTAAGAAAGCGGCTGTAAACTTAGCTATATAAGTAAATGATCTGATCTTTACAACTACCTATTATAAAATCAAAAGTAAACAATCACAATTATCAAGTGATATAAATATCCAAAGATAAATATAATGCGGCACAGATAAATTGAAACAAAATGGCAGTCGTCGGCGCATTATTTGTACCTCCGCCGATAACCGCCATTTTGGTTCAACCTACGTGCCGGGAATTTATAGAAAAATGCTTTGATGTCCGCCATTTTTGTTCAACTTATTTGAGTTGCATTGTTAATGATTTTAGACTTTTTAGGGTTAGATTTCACTTGGCAGCACGGAATAGCACTTTTCTATGCTGCTATCCTTTTCTGTCGCACAGAACCGTCATTTGCCAGAGCGAGAGAGAGAGCGACGCATCAGCTCTATCAAAGTTAGTCAGGCCCTTGCGGTAAATCGAATATTTGACATTTCAGGGTAACGGCGCCACATCACCAGAGTCCTTGGAGCTGTACGAGCAGGAACTGGCCAAGCTGAAGCCCGCAGTCGCGTACAGCAAGAGCAAGGCCTTCGTGCCCTCGTTCCTAGAGGACTGGATCTTCTACCAGATATCGTTCAAGAGCGCAGACAACGGAGACGCTTAACAACACCTCACCAAAGATTCCTTTCAAGTATTCGTATTACTAAGTCATATTAACCTACTTTTAAGTGTAGATGTAACACAGTCCACTATTAGGTTAATGTTGTATACGAGTCGACGGTTTTTTTATGTCGGGACGGCACGGCGCCGGCGCCGTCCGGCGGTTAGTGTATCGTTGTCTTTTTTGTCCGACATTCATAAAATCTTTTGGTAACAATATATTTTAAAGAAAAATTACATATTTTGTGGGAACAGAACAGGGATCTTTGCCCAACAATGGGACACATATTAGGTTGGGGAAAAGTCTTTTCGCATATAGTATGTATGAACTTGTAATAAAACCACTTTGGCTATACTATTTGTACCTGGCTGGTTTTGGTATCATTTAAAAGTTTAAATTTTAAAGAAGATATTCCAAATTCAAATTAGGAAAATGCGTGATTTTCATTTGTTTTTCTTACCGGCAAGATGAGTGAATCTAATGAAGAAATAAGATACATTTTAAAATTTTACTTGGTAGTAAAATTTTAAAAGGTAAAAATGCAACGCAAGCCGCAAAAAAATTTGCGATGTTTATGGACCTAGTGCAGTGTCTGTGAGAGCAGCACAAATTTGGTTTAAGCGTTTTCAATCCGGAAATTTTGATGTCAAAGATGCACGTCGCTCTGGTCGCCCTGTTACGGATAAATTGGATGCTATTTTTGAAAAAGTGGAGCAAGATCGGCATATCAGTAGTTACGACGTAGCTAAAGAACTGGGAATAGAGCACAAAACAGTTTCGGCGCATTTGCAAAAAAATTGGGAACACAAAAAAGCTCGATATTTGGGTACCTCACGAGCTCTCTGAAAGAAACCTAATGAACCGTGTCCTCATTTGTGATTCTTTATTACGACGTAATGAAACCTAACCATTTTTGAAGAAATTGATAACTGGTGATGAAAAGTGGATTACGTACTACAAGAACGAGCGAAAAAGGTCATGGTCAAAGGCCGGTCAGGCTTCATAGACTGTGGCTAAACCTGGGTTAACTCGCAACAAGGTGATGCTGTGTGTGTGGTGGGATTGGAAGGGCATTATTCATTTTGAGGTGTTACCACCAGGCAGAACCATCGATTCAGAAAGCTACTGCGAACAACTGATAAGATTAAAGCAACAAGTTGAGAGAAAGCGGCCGGAATTAATCAACAGAAGGGCTGGGAGGTGTTAATGCATCCGCCGTATAGTCCTGACCTGGCACCTTCAGATTTCCACCTGTTTCGGTCTCTTCAGAATTCTTTAGGCAGTATCAGGTTAACATCACGAGAGGACTGCCAAAACTACTTGACGCAGTTTTTTGATCAGAAGCCCCAAAATTTCGATAGCAATGGGATCATGTCCCTACATATAAGATGGCAAAAAGTTATCGAACAAAATGGTACCTACATACTTTAGGTAAATGTAAATAAACTATATTAAAAAATGTTTTGAATTTTCATATAAAATGCGAAAAGACATTTTCCCCAACCAATTAGTTTATAGTCATTACGAAGGATAACTTCATCATATCATAGGAAAACTACCGTCCAACACAGATTTAAGGTACAAAAAAAATCTAGGTCTATGGTCCAACACATTTATATCAAATAATATTTCAAATGACTGGTCATGACGTGACCACTGATCAACTCCTACTTTACATATTGTTTATATCAGATCAGTCGAAGGGATAATGGGTTCTTTCCTAGGTCGAAAATAAATTATTTGTTACTGTTAAGAAAATAAAACTTCACAAAATAATGTCACTTGTCATGATTACATGCATTTTCAACGTGATTTTAGATTTATTATTGCAGAAAAACTGAAATTAAGAGAGCTATTTGAATCCAAGTAACTATGACGTCATTAGTCTATTTTCATACAAATCTCATAGAAAAATTTTTTTGACGTTTAGTAAAAAGCATCTGATTGAGTTGATGGAAAGTTGCGAATTACAAAAAAACAACATTCATTTTGTAGATAAAAATGGCGTTAGACAAAATGGCGGCTGACGGCGACGGCGCCGTGCCGTCCCGACCAACGAAACCGACCAATCGTGTAATGATTTACTATGTTCCTCAATTTATCTCAGGCGGGTGCTTTTAGTATTAAAAGTTTTACACCAGCGGTTTGTGACTTTTGCATACGAATGTACATATGCGCACGCAGTATTATTCCGCAGTGTTTTGACAAGTATTGATTTGAACACAGTCCGGGACACTTATGTAGCAAAATCAATTGTTATTTCTATTCAGTCTTATTATAAACCACGGATTTTATTACTAGTCTTAAGTTTCAATCATTATCCGCCCAAATCAAGTTGACATGTACTGTTAAAAATTTCAACAGTACATGTCAACTTGGTGGGTTAATAATATAAAACTATCTCAACTTGAGATAGTTTTATATTATTAACCCACAACGAAAAAAGAGGTGTGTTATAAGTTTGACGCTAATGTCTGTCGGTCTGTATGTCTGTGTCTGTCTGTGGCATCGTAGCGCTCGAACAGATAGACCGATTTCGATGCGGTATACGTGAAAGCAAGTTCCCTTGCGGTGGTTCTCAGCTATGTTTAATGAAAATTGGTTTAGCCGTTTAAAAGTTGTTGGGGTTAACGCTTGAAAGTCAGGGCTATAAGTAGCAAAAATAGATGGCGCTGTGGATATTAAGTCGTATTGGTAGTTCCGCTACTCATCACTAGATGGCGCTCTTGACAACCGGAGGATTTTTCATTTGCTTAGCATATAAACTTATTAGATGTCAACCTATTTAGGGTGTATAATGGTTTGAACCAAGTAATAAAGTTGGTCCATGCTTCATAATAGAGTGGCCCGAAATGTGTTAAGCAAAATAATGACTCCTTTTGAATTAGATTTAGTATATTACATCACTTTATTTGTGCCTGTTTCTTGAATTGTTTTATAATTAATAAAGTTATTTTATTGGAATTTTCTCTTTCATTTTTGTAGTTATTCAACTTTACCGAAAAGTAATAAAGTCCCTTCCCGTGCAGCTCGTAGAATAGAAGCCGATCGGGGAATGGACGAATCTGAATAATATGCGGCTAGCAACCCATCACTGATTACGTTTTTCTACTTTCACGCTCAACACTAGATGGTGACAACCGGGACCAACGACTAATACGTGCCTTCCGAAGCACGGAGCTCCAGAAATTTATATGCCACACTTGTGGTCGCACATCTAAGTGCGTACCACGCCCGGTGTCGCTTTACTTGTGAAAGCGCTAGTAACGCGTACTCCCGCCGGGCCACCGAGCTCGAAAAAAATATATGTTTATTGAAAAGTACTTAAAAGCGAAATAGAGTATATTTTGTAGTGCGATAATCGCAAAATATGTACGTGGGTACAAAATTATATCGACATTGCTAATATAAACGGGTACTGAAACAAAACGTATAGAAAAATAAACATTATATTAATATTATCCTGCTTTAATCTTAAATAAGTATAATACATAACAAATCACTTAACGATCAGTATCTTCATGTTAGTGCTTTTCATAAGATAGGTCCTAAACGGAATGAAGAAGAGTAAAATATAATCAAAACAATATTAGTTAGTACAGTCAAGTACCAAGATACCTGACCAGGCCCTCTACTTATATCTTCAATTTTCTCTTAAACTAAAAATGATGTTAACATGGAAATTTATATTCAGAAAAACTTGATTAAAATTTGTCTGAATATAAATCTATATTCAGAAATTTTTTATTCACAAAAGACTTAATTAAAATCTGTCTGAATATAAATTTTCATATTAATATCATTTTTAGTTTAAGAGAAAATTGAAGATATAAGTAGAGGGCCTGGTCGGGTATCTTGGTACTTGACTGTACATATCTTTGGACTAAACAGAGTAGGGTAAACTTCCAGTCATTGGACGCTAACAGTCATTCTACAGGTTTTATTTTGTTCTGTCAGCTGCAGTTTATAGCTTTTTAAGATTTTCGTTTTGAAAGTAACCTTAAAAAATAAGGTTTTATTGTGTTCTGTCCAATGACTGTTAGCGTCCAATGATTGGAAGTTTACCTTATGTATAACTGAATAACCGTATAAAATATTTTACAAGAGATTGTAGTAGTTTGTTTCAAAACAGCACTAGCTATAGCTAACATAAGCTATAACTTTAAGAATAATTCATGTCAGTAACAAGAAGTCCACTGCTGGACTGAGAATAATCAAAGTGACGTCCATTCGTACATTTGAACAATAAGAGCATGTGTAAATATTCCAAATAGTAAGTCCACTCGGCGGCGCAAAAAGGCCGAATGTTATTCAAACCTGCGTGCGAACTGGACTAAAATATTTCAAAATTTATATGTTTATTGAGTAATTAGACCTTCACAGGCACTTTTACACGTTAATAAGTTTAATTTACATTGCGTGTAGTGTATTTATAAAACTAATTTATTGTTAAAAAAAAGCTACCGATACCTACGCAGGACTGCAGTCATATTAATATGAAACGGTTATCCGAAACCCGTCATGCATGTGCTTAGTTTGCCACCAATTTAAATTAAAGAGTGCAGAAGAACCATTTTTAATGCGGCAACCAAACAAACAATTTTTATCTCTTATTTATCAATTTATTAAACACAAAACGTAGTTATTATAAGACTCAGGGTCGGCATTATAAGACTTAGGGCCTGCGCACATATGGCGAAGCGCAGCGCAGAGTATTTTACATTGTCAAACTATTAATAAGCATTTTACACTGTCAACAAATGTGCGTAAGTATTGTGTTAATTGACTTTGGACATTATTTCAACAAGGACAATGTCGTTTGCGCTGCGCTTGCGGCCCTAATAATAAGTTACGAAATACCACAATTTTTAAACCGTAGCGTCTAAATTATCATATTCCTTTACGTAGAAAACTTGAAGACGATGTTTCTTTGACAATACGAAGGTTTCTTTGACATCTGTAGCGAAAACAAACGCAAATCTTTCGCGTACGGGCGTATAAAAAATTATGAAAACGCCCCTTTGAAAACGCTCGCGCAAATCATTCGTTGTTAGACGTCCGCATTCAAAAATGGGTCTCCATGCTTTTAATGAACTTGACAGATAAATTAAAACATGTGATGAAATTAACGATCCTGAAACCGGTAGCTTTGTACTACAAAGCTACCGGTTATATAACCAGTATACATATAACTGATGAAAAAGGTAAAGAAACTGAGTTTTTTTTTCAGCGTTTCTTATCAGCAATGGTCTTTCCGAAACGCTAAAAGGTACTGTCACATAACATTCGTTGTTAATCCAAATATAATTTAAAATTTTAAGATACGTGGAAAAGTGTCTACGAAGGCCTAGTTTTAACCTTTTGACATCGGTGTTGACATTCTACTAGTAATATTTACACATCAAATTATAAAAAACTGCAAAATTTTCTTCTTTACATAGGCATCACAAAATTATCAAGTTAATTTTATGGTGAAGACGTAAAAAATCTATTTCTATGGAACAAAGCAAGCATACGACATCGCTTTATCTTAACATGTTCCAAAGATTCTGTGACTTATTTAAAGCATTTGATTCCAAATACTTCATGCCACACTAATTCTAACACCTAAAATCATTATATAAAAGTAAAAAGTAGCTTGAATTTGTCTAGTGTCTTTTTTCGTGTTTTCGTACTTTATCGCAATCGCGGTAAAAACTAGATTTATAAAAGTAAACTCAACCGGCCTCATTTAATACACTAAACAAGGGCTATAAACTCAATACAAATTGGTTGTGAATTGCTTTACGGACGGCACAGAATATATAATAGTACTGAAGTACAGAAGGGCCACTCTTTGATGGGAACCTTGCTAAATTAAACCCAGTTTTAATGTACTAAAGTTCGATTTGGTGTGTACGCCGCACAAATGAGTTTCGACTTATTAGCCTACCGTGCGCCGAACGAGCCAAAATGTAACTTATGTCTGCGAAACGACTACGTATCCCTTTATCTCTAGCGTATGTTTTTTTACAATTTCAACCTTATGTCCGTGAATAAGCCACGTTTGTGGGGCGGCCTGGAGTGCTATTTTTCATTGAGTATTTGGACGTATTTTTGAAAGAGTCGTGTCAACGAAAAACAATATTGTTTTGTACAGAAAACTACGAAATATGTTTATGGTTTTCTCAAAAATTCACCATGTGTAAAAAAGCTGCGTCAATCGGAACGGATTCTCCATTAAAACTTTCTTTGACATATCTATGCTTCAAATGTCAATATTATGAGTGGTCAAGACCACTCGTAGCAAATCCTTCGCATACGATCGATTCAAAAATGCGCCCGTTTGGAAACGCTCGTGCAAACCATTCGTAATGTGACAAGTGATTTCAAAAATGCATCCCCAGGCTTTATACCTACACTAGGCCAGGCCTGTTGGCGATCTGAGCGGCCTCTACAGTAATTTATCAATTCAATTCAAAGTAGATATATTGTATGTCAAAAGGGCAAAGAATAAATGTGGCATGAGTATAACATTTACAAAATTCATAGAACTTACACAGCACATAACGGTACTATTGTTACTCGGCCTGTCGTAACCGGGCGAGTCTCTGAGTGAGCTCGTCCTGCTCCTGGGAGACCACGGTGGAGGCGCCTATCGACGTGCTCGGCACACCTGAAGGTAACTCCATGTTCAACTCCAAACTGGGGAAACAAATATGCCATTTATAAAAACCGAAAAAAAACAAGAAAATGCTCAATCAACGTCCGGTGCTTTGAAAAAAATTTGGTTGCCTGTAAAGTCGGTTTACGTGATATAATTTTACGTGACAACATCATGGCGTAGTGGTCACCATGCCAGTCCGCCACCCAGAGGCCCTGGGTTCGATCTCCATCCAGAGCAAGTTGGAAAATGGCCTTTTTCAAATTGTCCTGGGTCTTGGATGTTTGTCTATATATTTATTTGTTATAAAATATAGTATCGTTGAGTTAGTATCCCAAACAAGTCTCGAACTTACTTTGGGGCTAGCTCAATCAGTGTCATTTGTCCCTATATATTTATTTATTTATTATTTATACCTAGATGCGTAACATGCCGAACGCTTAGGGTGATCGTGCCTCTCTATCTCTCGTTCCGCGCTCTCGCTTGCACGCTCGGCTCAGGCGAAACATGACAATTTTTCGTGCGTGCAGCCGGCGCAGCGTTCATCGATTTATAAAACAATATCACGTCAAAAAAATGAAATGAAAAATGTTTTATTGTACTATTTAAGTTGTTATACATAGCAGAGAACCCTTTAAGGTGTGAGCCTGTGCCAGGGTTCTCCACTCCTTGGCCGTGATACGATCATAAATAGTAGTTTTGGTGACAGCGAAATCGTCGGGTCGCCGTTTTTAGTGCTCGTCCTGATCACAGTATAAGTACTGGTACGTAAGCAGAAGTCTGACTCAGAAAAGAAATTCAAGGAAATATCTACTCAATGTGGGTAGCGCTATGGTTTAATTTAGCTCGCAGCAGAACTCAGCACCATTCCTTTAAATACCTAGAAATCCATTGCAAGCCAATTTCATTCTTATTACTCTGGCTGGACAAACGATTCATGTCACTGAATTTCCCATTACGCAGGGGTAGATTTCATTGTAAGTTCCTGTCGCGACATTATGCGAAAGAGACATCCTACGAAAGAGACCTGCGAAAGAGACATTGTGCGAAAGAGACATCCTGCGAAAGAGGCAATATGAGAAAGAGACATTTTACGACTAGGGGACATCGCAACGCGCATAGTATTATTTTCGATACCTAAACCAAACCTACCTAACCAAAAATATACCTACATTATTACGATGCGCGCGGCGACCACTTCGAAGGGAAAAATTCAGTTATATGAATCGTTTGTCAAGAGTAATAAGAATGCAATGGATGTCTAGGAATCTAAACGAAGAGGTGAGGAGTTCTGACGCGAGGTGAATTAAACCATAGCGCTAACCACATGAAGTAGATATATTTATTTTAGTATATATATTTTCTTTGAATTTCTTTTCTGAGCAAGACCTCTGTGCGTGAGTACTAGTACTTATTCTGTGCCTAAACGGACTCACTCTGTGGCAGCTCTGTGGTGAAACACAAATCGATCACCAAATAGCTCGTCACAAATGGACATAGATCGGCCGCACGCTTAGGAGGGATCCCACTCACATTCCAAGGCAGGCACTGGAATGGACTCCTCAGGGCAAGAGGAAGCGTGGTCGACCAAGCAGACCTGGCGATGGTCGGTAACAGCGGAAATGAAGACAATCGGGCTATCTTGGCCTGAAGTAAAGCGCGTTGCTCAAGACAGAACGAGATGGAAAAGTAATGTAGCGGCCCTCTGCCCCACCCAGGGGGCATAGGACAATAAGTCAAGTATGTCAAACGGACTCCCCGTTTAGATATTAGACCTGGCACTAGTCACTAATGGATTGAAGAAAGTTGCGAAGTCTCGTTGGAAACTCAAATACTCTTAACAATACGTACCCAGCTTCGTCAGCCACTTGTTGCAGCAACTGGTCGACATCTCCCTGAGGCACTGTAGTGGTTGTGGTCTGTGACATCGCATTCTCCATGTACGAGGACTGGACGTCCAGGTCTTCAAACTGGCTCTCGAACTTGTCCATGAGGCCGGATATCTTCTCGAGGTTCATCGACTTCATTGCTGCGTCCATAGCTTTGACTACACCCGCCATTGAGTTTGTTACCTTGAATGATATTTTTTTAATTTATCCAACTTCATACACATAACATAGGATAAGTGTTTATTATTAATGAATATATACTTTTTACTTAAGTACAAATATTTTAAGGGGTTATTCAGTCCATCATTTTGAACAACTTTGCCCAATAAATGTATATCGAAATACGAAAAAAAATATTTAGGTTCTCATACAAATCGAAGTAGTCACGTGATATCGTTACTGTGAAAATTGCAAAAAAAAATTTCGTATTTCGATATATATTTATTGGGAAAAGTTGTTCAAAATGATGGACTGAATCACCTCTTAAAATATTTGTACTTAATTAAAAAGGACATTGTATAGATAAAACGTGGAAGGGACTACCCGTAATAATATACCCGTATAATAATACTACCCGTTATAATGATCTAGTATAGCCTGTGGTTCGATTTATTACAGGTATGTCCTTTCCACGTTGTATGACGGGACTTAGCACGAACCTTTTTATTTACGTCTAACGTTTCGTATAGGAGTCTGTCTGCGACCACGATGGACTGTAACTCGTATTCGAAACGTTAGACGTTATATTATACACAACCATTAATAATACAAACAAAGCGCGATAAATTAAAAACCGATGTGGTTATACGTGAAATATATATATGATAATATATCATGTTAAAATTTATATTTGGCGTGTAAAATGAATTGAAATAAATAATCTTTAGGCCAACTTGCCATCAACTTTCAAAAACAAGTTTATTTGCCAGGCAAATTAAAAAAGCCCTCGACGACACCATCTAGTGATAAGTGACGGAACTACATATTCCAATATCCGTAGCGTTATCTACTATTTTTCAGGTAAATTAAAAAACCTCGACTTTCAAGCGTTAACCCTCAATAACTATAAGGACTAAGAACCACAAGGGCACTTGCTTTCACGTAAAAAAATCGCATCGAAATTGGTCCCTTCATTCCAGAGCTACTATGCCACACAGACTCAGACAGACATTAGAGTCAAGGTTTAAAAAAAAGTTTATTCTTGCTTACTTCTTATGTATGTCAACATGTAATAGTGAATAGTATTTTTTCATTTCTTATCAGTACAGTCATTGGAAAACACTGACATTGAAGTGTGGTGACTCATTAAGCTATTTAAATAGCATTCATATGGATTGTCTGATTATGATTTCAAATGGAATCTTCTTGAAATGGTTTCAATATGGTTTCTAATTCAAATGATCTCTGACCAGTGACCACGGTTGTTAGCCTCATCAAGGACATTGATGGTATGAAGTAGGACAGATCAGACATGACATTACAGAAGGTGGTCCATCAACTGAATGGCACTGCAAATTTTCGCCATGAAATTAACTATTTCACTGCAACGACAAACATTTTCGTGCCCATTTCGCGAGCATCGAATATTTCCGACAAAAAACCACTGCTGTATCGCACATACATAACTTAAGTACCCACATCCTTTTTTGGTTGTAGGTATTCATTTTCGATTTACTACGGATATAGTCTATATAGTGGATACAGTCTATATAGTCTTAGATATAGTCTGGTGAAAGGGGTTTTTATCTAATAAATATATGTATAATAACAGCTTGTTATCTTTATACAACAAATGTTAAAATCATAATCAATAACGTTTTGAGGAAAGTTTTCAAGATCTTTTTCATCCTAGTCTGGGAGGAAAGAAAAAACTTAAAATGTACCAGCTGCTTCTCTTGCCGGGCAGATCTTAAAAACCGATTGCTGGAATGGGTGAGATTTGAATCATGTTAATAGGCAGGGTTCCTAGCAACCAATTACTATTTTGATTCCTTTATCCATCTTCATACCCACTTTCACGCTAATCATGGCCTTTGGGTCTGTCTAGCCTGTCAGGGATAAAGAAGTGATAATGTACCTGTATTTTAAGATATAACTCATATAACATACCTTTCTAGTTGTAAGAGCAGTCTGTACTCTACTTGAGACAGCGTCCACTCTCGCCGACATCCGCAGATAGTTCAAAGCCTGGTTCTTCTGCCGTATTGCATTTTCAGCATGTATCCGCGCACCCTCCATGTTGCCTTTCTGTATTGCCTTCTTTGCCTTCTCTTTTTCCACTTTCTCCTCTTTCTCACATTTTTTGGAGTTTCTCTCCAACTCTTTTACAGCAAATTTCAAATTAAAAAGATGTTCTGATGACTCATGTTAAGGAAAATATTGTTGGGTAATTGGGAAGACAGGTACATGATAAGAAAAATTTAAAAGTTTCTACATAATACTTATATATATGTATACTAATAGTACTTATTTACAAGCTTTTACTCGCAACTTAGTCTTCGTAAATTTAAGTCCATACGAAGAGCCACTCCCCTTTTCATTCCCTTACTGGATAATTCTCGGGATAAAAACTCAAAAATCCTAAGTCCTTCATCCCAGCCCAGAGTCTCACTATATTCATACCAAATTTCATCTAAATTAGGTTACAGACAGACAGTTACTTTTGCATAAGAAGTAAGGATATATATGAAGACATACAGATGCATACTTTTCTTGATTACTCATAATCTTTGCTCATAATGCAATATATTTGATGAGTAGAAAAACTGCTTGTGAATCTTACTACGAACCGACTATGCCTTGGGGTTAAGATTAGATTATTTATTTGAATGAGTGTTGAGTCTCAAATAAACAGACAAATTTAGAATAAGAACATGTTTAGAACACAATAGAAAATTTTTGACCTTGATAACTAATATATATACATACTTTAATACAACTATTTTGAATGTGAGTTGAATCAAGTAAAATCAGTTTTTAGACTAAAACGCAAGTAAACAATGAATTATAAATCTAAAATACTTACATTAAACGAGAAATGACGAAATGTTTATAAAAAGGATACTTTCCATTGCGGACGAAGACATTTCGTTCCCCAGTTTGACGGCTTATAAAAAACTTCTGAAAGAAATACACAGGTCCAAGACCATAAAAATTGTTCATAAGATGTAATGTAAGAGAATATTTGCGATGTTTTGGGCAATTAGAAGCAAATTTTGAGACGAGATGAGTCACCGATCGCAAAACAATTTTGATTATTTTTTTAAGTCAACAGCTGTCAATGTCATCAGCTGATATGAACCATAGACAAAATAAAGATTTCACTCAATAAAACCGGTATTTTATCAAAAATCGATATCCAATCAATACAATATATTTATCTCGCCTTCTCACCTGTGGCCTTTTCATTTCCTTCTATCTATTGTTATGTCATCATGTCATGCATACTAGATGCATACGTTATTATGATGCTATGATCCATTTCATCCATTCCATTAAATAATTAGCCATTACCTAGCTAGATTGATCGTCTCTGAGAGCCCTAACAAGCTAAAAGGTATTATGTCTATGATACTTTGATTTTCAATGTTGGTTGCCTTGCAAAACAACAACACAAGTGTCAAAATAAATTAAATCGAGTGAAAGAAAAGTGTCGCTGGATTTTTGGATTTGGAAGTGATCAAGCAGAGTGAAATAATCTCGAATATTTAAAGAAATCCTTTGAGTTATCAGTTTCGATTTAACAATTATTTATTGTAATTGTTACGTGTCGCTGAGTGTTAATATTATTTTTATTTTGCTGAACCTGTGCATAAGTCGAAAATCCAAACATTGTATCAAGTAGATAGAGGACGTTCGCTGGGCGTAAAAAGAAAATGGCGTGTGCTACCCTGAAAAGAAATTTGGACTGGGAGTCCATGGCGCAGATGCCTGCTAAGAGGCGAAGATGTGCTCCATTCGCAGCTAGTTCCAGCACAAGTCCTGGCATAAAAGTTTCTGAAAGCAGATCTTCAACATTTGGCGAATCCGTTAGTGCACCTGCAAAACTGACCCCAGGTTTGTTTATATGCGTATTAGCAGTACAATACTAAAAAAGTATCTTTAGAAGGTAGTAAAACATGATGATTTGAACATTTAATAATCAAAATGATTTATAGTAATCAGCTGTATTATTTATCGCCATTGTTCCTGCGCTATCATATGAATATTTTTATCGTGTTAGACAGAGACAGAAGATGCATGATTGCGTGAAGACCGTTGGGTGGATTTTTTCCGTTGTCCTTTTGTTATTTTCTTTGCCGATACAAAAATGCCACCTAGATTCCCTTGTCTCATTCCGAGTGCTTGAATGCTGTTGAAAAAAATGTAGCGCGGAGGCGGGGTGGTGCCACAGCCTACGTTTTTCTGCCTATTTGGTAATCCAACTGTGGTGTCAAATGATTGCACACACAGCTGAAAAAACACTTGACAGCAAAAAATTCTTTTTTACAGCATGTTGCTCAGAATTTTGTAGGCTGTGGTAGGTATTTTTAATGACACAACAATCATATTTTCTTTACCTAAATCGTTAAAAACCTACTGAATGTAGGTAGGCAGGCAGTTACATAGATGCCATAATAAGGGTGTTGGCTGTTTTTCAACTTTTCTACATTTCTCAATCATGTTAGGCGCGGCTAACAATCCATCACTATTTTGATTCCCTTTTCACCTTGCCAACCTTTAAGCTAAGAATGGGCTTTTACGTCTTGCAGGTCAGAGCTCTGTCTGGATAGTCTCAAAACCCAAAATGCTCTGTCTGCCCCATTAGGTACCAAAACATGGTATAATATATCTAAGTCTATATTTCTGCTAAAATCAATTCAGACAATATTAATTATTGTAAAGAAAAATCTGACAACTATTATGTTGCATTTATTACTAAAATAAAGTATTCACAAAAAATTTTATTTATAGGTCATAGCTTCATTTAATCAACCGACTTTCAAAAAGGAGTAGGTTATCAATTTCTAACTCTACATTTTGTTTTTTTTTTTTTCACTGATTGTTCGAAGACACTTGGACCGATTTGAAAAAATCTTTTTTTTTTAAAGGATATAATTGTCAGGTGGTTCCATAAAATTTTTATCAATATCGGTTGTGTATTTTTGACGTGAAGTCAGTTTTTAGTTTTGAAAAATCATTTAAATTTGAGAGTGAAGATTTTGTCAGTGAAGTTTCTTCCATTCCTGTCTGACCTCAGCCAGCCTTTTGATGTCTTGGAATGACTAGGTCATAGCTAGCTAGCTGATATTATTGAAGCTGTTTTATTATGAAGTTGTTGTCTTCTTTCTATTCAGAACCTTGAAAATGATCTCATGAATAAATTACCATAACAATCATACTGCCCTGAATTAATAGTTATTGATTGGGACAAAGTTTTCAACTAGCTTATTATTTGTAATTAAATATCAAATGAACATGAAATTGTAATGGCGTGGCTTGAAAGTAGTTAAAGTGGTGGTATCCAAAGTCAAAGTCAATTTTTTTATTTAATGTAGTACAAATTTATCTCTTATTGTAGGTCATTTTTTTTAATTTTATTTTGACAAATAATAAATAATACTTCGTGCAGTGCAGAAGACTTTGTTTGATTTTAATTATAGCACTATGCTATAATTAAAATCAAACAAAGTGTCTTACCCTTAAAAACAGTATTAAAGGTGCCGATGGACACAGTCTTATACTATTGCGTATAAAACTAGGTCAATAAATACTAATTAGTCTAAGAGTGATAGGCTAGATTGTAATAATATTAGTGTGCTTATTCGTATTAGTAAATAGGTTTGTTTAAGAAAATAAAAAATCTATATTATTTTAGTGCAAAAGCTAAAAACTACTAATGTTCGGTATTACCACTGCTGTGAAGATTACGCCAAAAAAAACCCTATTCGGTATTGGTCCCTACCCAGCCTGATGGGTGGGCTATGTTTTAATTACAATACAGATTTACACTTAAACCATACATTATAATAAGTCCTTATTAAGTGCAACTTGTACTTATAAGTTTGTACTCATGTACAGTCATTTTCAAGTACTACCTTTTGCTTCCAGTGAAAGAAAACATTGTGAGGAAACCTGCTCTGTAGTTCTGTGTGTTATGGTGATCACAATCCACTTCGACGCTGAGGGTTAATGTTATAAAATAATGTTATTAAACCTTGTTTTCATTTTAATTGTATATCCTACTACCGTAGGAGATACTATTTAACAGCCAAAAAGTGATGTTCCATGTCCAATATTGACAATATTGGCAAACAAGCCACATTCTCAAATAAAAAACTCATTCATTGCCCAAATTTTATTTTAATTAACTTAGATAACCAAAATAAACCATACTATGATTTAAAAAAAAACGGAAGTACAGACAGCTGCTTAAAAATTGAAACCTTATACTAACTACTTGTATAACCTAAGATTTTATTGGCAAAGGAATTCCTCAGCTTGTGTTACTTCAATTCAAGGCTTGAGGTGAATGAACATTGTTTTAAGCTCATCTCCCTGAGATCTAGTGCAGGAGGCTTTTGGAATATGGGAGCTAAAGTTTTATAGTTACTAGAGTTCTACATATGATATTAATATTTTGTCATGGAAATAAGTGTCTATGACTTTTATATACTTTAAATGATATAGTTTGGACTTTTATATATTTTAAATGATATAGTTTGGACAGTCTAAAAGGTATAACAACAATCCTTGCTAAGTTAAATTGCAAAGAGTTGTGCCTTTGTTTTAACCTAATACATTTTATTCTGTGCACAAAGGGTGAAAATGGGACTCTATTATTAGACTCTGCTGTCTGTCCATCAGTCTGTCACCAGGCTGTATCTTATGAACCGTGATAGCTACACAGTTGAAATTTTCACAAATGATGTTTTTCCATCTCTACTATAATAAAATAAATGTCAAATTGGGGCTGCCATACCTTCATGTGCGAGGCCGACTCACACTTGGCCCTTGGCCGGTTATTTCACCTTTGTCTGTGATCCTATCGTTTTTTTAGGGTTCCGTACCCAAGGGGCACAAACGGGACCCTATTACTAAGACTCCACTGTACATGCATCAGTTTCTCTCATGAACAATTATAGCTAGACAGTTAATTTTTACAGTTGATGTATTTCTGTTGCTGCTATAACAACAAATACTGAAAACAGGATAAAATAAATGTTTAAATGGGGCTCCCATACAACAAACGTAATTTTAGATATTAGTACGGAACCCTTCGTGCGCGAGTCCAACTCGCACTTGGCCGGTAATTTTATCTTCATCTGTGAACTCTACATAATTTTTTTATGAATAAAGTGTAACTGTAACTGGATCTGTAAAGCTACCTATGTAAATTTGGGTATATTCAATCATAATTAGAATAATATTACTAATATTTGATCGATGCTAGCTATTACTAATTGTAAAAGGGACTGATTGATGAACATCTCATTTATCACACATGCTCATCTACTACCGCATCTTGTCAATTTATTTTAATAGAAAATTATTTTTATGACTTAAAAAATAGTTGGAAAAGTAAGTATTTACATACAAAGTACCTATATTATGTAACATCTTATAAGGGTTGGGACACACTAGGCAGCATGGAACTGCACTTTCCTATGCTGATGTTCTTTTCTGTCGCTCCGAACCGTCATTCGCTAGGGCGAGATAGAGCGACGGAACGCCGCAGAATCGCCGATGCTAATGCGTTCCGTCCCTCTCGTATTTGATTCTGTATGTGAATTAGCCTCTTCCATCCTTTATTTGTTGTGCATTGCCATTTATTTCATTTATTAGCAAAATGGTGTTAATATTTATTGAGAATTAATGGATCTCTTTTTTTTATTCATATGAATATGACTTTATCACAAAAGTCCAAGCTCGGGGTTTGCCAGCGGTCTATAGAGCGAAGTATACTGGCCATCAAACTGACAGATACCGCCATTAGCTCCAAGACCAAAATAAAATATGTAGGAAGGAAAGCAACCGAGCTCAAGTGGGACTGGGCTGATCATGGAGCAGGATGACGACGCAGCTGGCGACGAAAAAGGGGCCGCCCTCAGACACTGTGGTAGACGATATAAGGGTATAGGGATATTGTAGAAAAATATAGTTAGTCTACTCGATATGCCCAGAGCTGGAGAGGACTGTATGTATGTATATATGATGTAGGGGCTGATCCGATTAAAACAGCGAACAACTTTCAACACGTCTATTCCCAATCAAGTACACGCAAGAAGAGCGAGTACAAAAAACAGTGTTGCCATAAATAAGGCTAAAATTAAAATGATATACAATTTTTGGATTCTAGGCATTTTGCCAGTTTACATTTTTTAACCAACTTTAAATAAAGACATGTTGGTTTCCCAACAGATATAAGAAAAGAGCTGGCAAACTATCGCCACTGAAAGAAGTTTGAGAAAACCTAGAGGGGAGGCCTTTGCCCAAAATTGGGACACTGCAGGCTTATAAAAAAAAATGCAGTAAATTATTTAAAGGGGAATTTTAATTGCTGAATGTGTTGGATTTCCTTTCCTTGCCCATTGCCCTGTCAATTTTGTAATCTGTTGGCTTAAAGAAAGTTACTATACATACATTAGTTAGTTACACTCTTTCATCTAACAACTGGCCAACTATTGTCACACACAAACAGTTCAAAATACATTCTATAATCTGCATGAGCAACATTTTTCAGCTGATTTGTTGTTCCCAACTATTTACTTGTTTAATGGAAATCTTAAAAAGAATGCAAATATGTATTCACATATTTGCAAAGGTTGACAAAGTATCACAACTTTGTCATTGACTTAAGGAATAATACAAGCTCAATTGCTCAACATTTATTTGTTATATTGGTGCAAGAAATGTGGTAAAGAAATCTTTATTTCTCAAAGAAAATATGACATTATCACTGACAGAGAAATCTTAAAACTAGTACATAAGTAAATATAATTAGATTTAATACAATGTTGACTGAACTAAATAAGACAAATACTACAAATTATATAAAAATGTTCGGTTATCGACTAGTCACGATGCGTTCTTTAAAGCAATAATGGAAGAAACAAGAGGAGTAGGAAAACCCAGAAGAAAATTTTTGGTCAAATATAAGAAAAATTTAAACGTGAAATCATATAAGGATGCAGAATTTAGTGGAAGAAAGAGAGACATGGAAAGCACCCCACTGACAAGAGCCCAGCTCTTTATAAAAAGAAGTGGTACAAGAAATACGTGACAAGATGAAAAGACTTGTGAGAAGACAAAATATAAAAAGAAGTGGTACAAGAAATACGTGACAAGATGAAAAGACTTGTGAGAAGACAATACAGTCATAAATTATATCCTAGATATCTTATATTTAATTTGTATTCGTTTATGTAATTTTCAACTGTGTCTATTTTGAAAAACTTAAATGAATGCCATCGTAACACTAGATTTTTGTGTAACTTTAATCAGCTCAAAAATAGCAAGTTATAGCCTTTCAAATTGGTGGAAGGGGAAACTGCCACATAATAGAAAAAGGAACCACATACACCAGGGTAGTTCTGTGTCACTCCCGTTTAGTTATCGTAAATATACCTACATTATTAAGGGGCTACCTGAATTTTCCGGGGTCCAGTGCTGCCCCCATTTGAAATAAATCATTTGATAGGAAACGGACATTATTTAAAATTTTGTCTTGACCATGCACTACTAGATAATCCTTCAACCTATTTTATGAAATACTGTTTACAGTTTAAAGTTAGAACGTTAAGCCTTTCTACGCACAATTGCGAAAAACGGCCACTTTTGGTGTATGTGCGTAGAAAAGCTTCGCGTTCTCACTTTAAATTGTAAACAGTAAGTAGTTCATAAAATAGTTTGAAAGGTTATCTAGTGCCTCGTCAAGACAAAATTTTAAATGATGTCTCCGTTTCCCATCGAATGAGTTATTTCAAATGGGGGCAGCACTGGACCCCTGAAAATTCAGGTATCCCCTTAATATGCGCGCGGCGACCACTCCGGAGGGGAAAAACAGTTACATGAATCGTTAGTCCAGAGTAAAAAGATTAAAATCGACTTGCAATGGATGTCTAGCTATCTAAAATAAGAGGTGAGGAGTTCTGACGCGAGCTAAATTAAACCATATTGCTAACCACATTATGTAGATATTTCTTTGAATTTCTTTTCTGAGGACTTCTGTACATGAGTACTACTACTTAATCTGTGACCAGGGTTACGTCACTGCCATTACATATCGCGCATACGAAAGAGATAGTGAGATGTCCCCACCACGCTCCCTCTCATAAATTTAAATGCTTATTGCTGCCTCATTAAATAACCAATTTACTTGTCTTAGTCTTATTTGTTGATCGTATATAACATACCTATAATTTTTCCAAACTAAAAACCGACTTCACCCTCAAAATACACAACGGATTTGATAAAAATCTGGAAAGTATACCCTTTCAAACAAAAAAAGAATTTTCCAATAAGAAAATTGAATACACATAGGTACATAAAAAAAGATCGCGAATAATTGATAACCTCCTTATTTTTGGAAGTCGGTTAAAATTTTTGTCAAATAACAAACTCAGTCGAATAGCCTATATCTGGTGTGCTGAAACGACTATGCTCAGCAACCTTTTGTGACAACTTCCAGAGCGCATGGCGCAAGAAATATGTGACGAGATCAAGAGGCTGCAGCGGCGCCGGCAGCTGCGGCTGGCGACCGGCGCGGCGGCGTCGTGCTCGTCGTCCAGCGGCAGCGAGGGCGACTGCTCCCCGCCGCACCGCTCCTCGCACAACTCACAGAAAGTGCACAACCGCGCGCTCTTCACATTCAAGCAGGTAGGTATTGGTCACCACGCTGGCCTGCCACTCGGAGATTCTGGGTTCGATCCTCATTTGCTACTTTCCAACGAGCCAAATCAGATACTTTAATAAACGTCAAAACAAACACTTTCAATGGGATTTGTCTCAATACTCAATACTCAATTCTTTATTGCTCCTCAAATTACATGCAGATTATACAGATAGATTTGAATGAAATATAAATGACGTCATCATTTCTTAGAGTCAATAGCGCTCTTAACATAAAGCTTTTCTACGCACATTTGCTAAAACCGCCCACTTTTGGCAAATGTGCGTAGAAAAGCTTCACGTTGTCACTTTAAACTGTAAACAGTATGTCATAAAATAGTTTGTTTTAGCTATGGCTTGATCAAGACAAAATTTTAAATGATATCTCTATTTCCGTTCAAATGATTTATTTCAAATGGGGGTAGCAGTGGACCCCGATAAAATTCATGTATCCCCTTAACACGACGCATCAGGCGGTCTCGTTCACACATCATACGTGCGACTGAGAAGGGGTGGCATACGTGACTGCGACGAGATGATCATCAGAACTAAGCAAAAACTGCAAACCCAATGAGCGTTCAGCTTCAGTTCAGCATATCAGTATTTCATAATAAATCTATGTTGAATGTGGATATGATCATGACAAGTGACATTATTTTGTGACGTTTAATATTCCTAACAGTACCAAATATGTAGTTTATTTTTGACTCATGAAAGTTCCCAATTAAAACAAGTATTTGTTTATTATTTTTTAATATTTTATTACAATTTTGAAAATTTATACCATTCCACTTCATCATTAAGGGGCTACCTGAATTTCCCGGGATCAAGTGCTGCCCCCATTTAAAATAAATCATTTGAAAGAAAACAGAGATATCATTTAAAATTTTGTCTTGATCAGACAATAGCTAGCCCTTCAAACTATTTTATGAACCAACTGTTTACTGTTTAAAGTGGGAACCTGAAGCTTTTCTTCGCACATACGCCAAAAGTGGCCGTTTTTCGCAATTGTGCGTAGAAAAGCTTCACGTTCTCACTTTAAACTGTAAACAATAGTTTATAAAAAAGTTTAAAAGGGTTATCTAGGGTCTGATCAAGACAAAATTTTAAATGAAATGTCCGTTTCCTTTCAATAGATTTATTTTAAATAGGGGCAGCACTGGACCCCGGAAAATTCAGGTAGCCCCTTTTAACATGCGATATACGAGTTACTCACGTAGAAAGGAAGCTACTGGCCGACATGTTTCGGAAGTCATCTGTACATCGCATAATTGTAATGTGACACATATCTCACGTTAGTGAGAGTTTCAGCCGCTACATGTCTTTTCGTTTTGTGTTTCTTAAAAGGATTGGTCTAACTACCTCCGTGGCGTAATGGTCAACACGCTAGTCCGCCAATCCGGAGGCTCTGGGTGACATACATTGACAAGTGCGAGTTAAACCGGGCTTTGGCAACGGACGTGTTAACAAAAAAAGCTTTTATAAGAAATATGTTAACTAAGTAATTAACATGGGCAGGTGCGCATGATCTGCGAGCGGATGCTGCGCGAGCAGGAGGCCGCGCTGCGCGCCGAGTACGAGTCCGCGCTCAGCACCAAGCTGGCCGAGCAGTACGAGGCCTTCGTGCGCTTCAACCTAGACCAGGTAATCACACAACGTCATTACACTCCTAGACTTTTCCATACAAACGTCGTCTAGCTTTTATTTTGGAATGACATGTGAGATTTCGACAGTATTTCGTAATTATAAAGAAATTGCATATATCTAAGCATATAACTAGTTTTCGACAGTCAAATATGATTTTGAAAGAAAATATAAGAGTACAGAAGTTTTCCATACTGATCGCCAAATATGATATGATCGACTATATTCTCTTTTATAAGTTTATATTTTGACTGTGAAAACTAGTTATATGCCTTAATATATGCATTTTTTTTTAAATTACCTAATTTCGTCAGTATCTGACATGCCGCTTCAAAACATATCTACTATACAAATTACGATACCATCTTTCCAAGGTAAAATAACGTACAGTTTACAATTTTATAAATCCAATTTTCGTGTAACGAATAATAATGTTCGAGCCGGGGTGATACTGGCTTATATGGTTTGTATAAACTTGTCTAATTGTCAAATTGCAATCTCTTTTGCTCTTGTGAGGATAATAGTTATCTTATTATTTCTGTCGCATTCGGTTAGTGTAGTCTTTTACGCAGCATTAAAAATTCTAGTCTATGCAAAGGATCACGTCTATCCTTTGCTTGTTTCAACTATTCAAAACTAAAATCCGACTTCACCCCCAAACAACACAACCGATTTTAATCAAATTTCTATGAATCACTTGGCAAGTATGCCCAATAAAAAGAATTCGACGACCTCCGTGGCGTAGTGATCACCATGCTAGTCCGCCACCCAGAGGTCCCGGGTTCGATCCCCGGTCAGGGCAAGTTGGAAAATGGTCTTTTTCAAATTGTCCTGGGTCTTGGATGTTTATCTATATATGTTTATGTTATAAAATATAGTATCGTTGAGTTCCATAACACAAGTCTCAAACTTACTTTGGGGCTAGCTCAATCAGTGTTATTTGTCCATATTTATTTATTTATTTTATTTACCAAGTCGGTACAAAAAGATCGCAACAAAATGATAACCTCCTTCTTTTCGGAAGTTGGTTAAAAAGAGCAGACAATGTAATAAACGCACATGTTACTAAGGAGTGTGTGTGCGCATTTAAATAAAATTTAATTTCTTTGGGATTCTTTCAAATAAACAAAGAATTTTCCAAATCGGTGAACACACTTAAAAAAATAGTTTTTAGTGTCGTAAGTAGTTGGGTGTAATAAGATTCTGTTTTGTGTCTTCTGTAAATTGTACCCACTCTCTATCCTGTGTTGTAAATTGTCCTTATATTTCAAGGTTGACTGGACGAGATCCCTAACTGGGATAAGTCCGCCTTTGTTGGGTTAGTTCTAACCTGTATTTTTGTCCTGTGTTTATGTACAATAAAGATTTTACAAAGAAACAAACAAACAAAAAAAGATAGCAAAGAATTGAAAATCTACTTCAATGAAACAGACACCCATTTAATAAGGTTGGATCTCACTTGTCAGCACAGAGCAGTATTTTTCCATACTGCTATCCTTTTCTGTCGCTCAGAACCGTCATTTGCCAGAGCAAGAGAGAGCGACAGAATGCTATAGCACAGTGTTAAAAGTTTAAAGCTTATGTAAAGAAGGTACTCTGTGAGACAAGACATCTTAAAGACAACAATGTCTGGCTTGGGCTTGGCGCGGATCCCTCTTAATCCTTCAAGCACATAAATCGCAGACACAATTGAATTCAATTGTTCTTTTGACCCGATCGGGCCACTCGGTGCTTGAAGAGTCAAAGGTTTATATAGTCAGAAATGTCATAATTTTGTACATTAGGTACATACTGAATCTACAACATGATTTCACATTATTTTAAAATTTCGACATTAAAAAATGTAATTTAAATTATGACAACAAACAATGTATACTCTGTCCACATATCAACTATAAATATAAATTTCATTGTGGGTTGACGTTCTTGGAGAAAATGCTGCAGTGCAGTTTGTCACTGCTTCTTCTGCACTAGCGCTTTGGAGGCGGCAGTAAACTTAGCTCAAAGTTACTTTTTGACGTCAACAATTATAGTGCAACAAAACAATGTGACGATTATTAAGAGATATTATAAATATCCTATGATAATAAAGATATATTTGAATTGAATTGAATTGGTGTAACTGAGGAGTGTGTGGTCCGCAGGTGCAGCGCCGGCCGCCGCCGGCCACGTGCATGCCGCACTCCATGGACGCCGAGCACCACATGCACCAGGACCTCGTGCCCAGCTGTGAGTACACTGCCTTGCCTACTTATTATGTCAAGAGGCATTTCACATTTGGTTGGCTGTCTTGTCTTACAAGCCTTGAACTTACTTTAGGGCTAGCTCATTCTATGTGATTTGTCCGTATATATTTATAAGCTTATTAAAGTATGATGTTGGGCGAGGTACGCGTAAGTGAAACCCACGAATGCTTGAAAAATACTCCTTTATTTTTTGAAATAATATTTCCTTATATACTAATTGGTTACACTCGAGTATATATCTAAGAACATATAAAGTATATAGTATGGCGGATGATCAAAGGGATACATATATCCAATAACAAACAGATGCCGCCTTTTGTTTTGGTAATATAATACTTTGATGATATCATTCGCTAATAAAGGTCTACACACATAGGTCAATGCATAAAGGTAAAGGTCTATACATACTACACCTCCTTCCTTTCGGAAAAAAAAATGTAAGTCGCTATTACATTTTTTTTTTTATTCATTGTACAATTTTGTTCTGTTCTTATGAACTAATTTTATCTTACCTTTATCTAAAATTTCTACATTTGGACTCAAATCTCTTAAGACTGTATATGGACCTGAAAATACACTAGTTAGCTTACTTCTATCTTCATTCTTAATTAATATTTTATCATTAGGTTTATATGTTATGTCATTTACATTTTTATCGTATCTTATTTTTCTTAATTGTTTACTTTTCAATAAATTTTCTCTTGCTTCTTTTTGCGATGTCTGTATTCTATACTTTAATTCTAAAGGATAACTATCATAATTATATAACGGTTCTACATTATGAGATGATAGATTGCTAGGAAGTCTGCACTGTTTCCCGAAAACTAACTCAAATGGTGTGAATTTAGTTTCGGTATGTACTGATGTGTTAAAAGCAAAACACCAATATGGTAACCATTTACTCCAGTAATGGGAGTTATTCTCCGTCTGTATTCTTAGATATGCTCCTAAATTCTTATGGGTATTCTGTAATGCACCAATACTTTGATGATGATATGCAGTTGATGTGAGTTTTGTGATATGCAATAATTTACAAACCTCTTGAAATGTTGTGGAGATAAATTCCGAACCTCTATCTGTAGCTATGGTTTCAGGAATACCATAACGAAGGATAAAATTTCCGACAAAAGTCTCTGCAACCTCTTTAGAACTTTTTGTTCTTAATGGATAAGCTTCTACATATTTAGTTAATTCACATTGTAAAGTTAGAATATAGGTATAGTTTTCTATATCTTTTTCTATTGGTCCAACTATATCCATAAATATTTTTTGAAACGCAGTTTCAGCTGTGGTTGTTATAGACATTGGCTCCTTCGTATGTATGTAGTGTTTTTCTTTTTGACATTTTGTGCACTTCCTAACATAATTTTTTATATCATCTTCTAATCCTAACCAAAAATAACGCTTTTTTATATTATTATAATGCCTGCGTGGCCACTCGTTGGTAGTATATGAAAGTCATTTAATATTACTTTTTTCTCATCTTTATTCGTTATTCTTATTATATCCTTCAGTATACACAAACGTGGACCGGTCCAATCCTTATTATTTTTTATTTCATGCGCTAATTTTTCCACAAATATATTATTATTCTCATTTTTTATTATTAATATTTTACTTATTTTCCACTCTTTACATTTAATACCGAGTTCCCTCACAAAGGCACGTCGTGTCATTTGCGCTGGGGAGTAAGGTTTAATGTATAACATATTTATTTCTTTATCATATATTAACGTCTGTGACTCTTTTATGTCTTTATTATTATTATTTTTTAATTTATTTAGTTTGAACTCTTTTATGAAATTAATTTCTACGCATTCTATCGACTTAGTATTTACTTCTACAACTTTCGGTTGATCAGGCCGATTGTTACTAGATACTGTATCGTTAGAATCGTCGTTTTTTTGTGTCTTTGCCATTTTTCTGGTTGTCACAAATAAACATGCGTTCATTTGTTTTAATTCATCTGAGGTGATTGTTATCCTCGATAAAACATCTGCTACCGTATTTTCTTTGCCTTTTATATATTCAACTGTAAAATTATATTCCTCTAACGCTAATCTAAATTTTATCAATCTACTCGATGGATCTTTCATATTAAATAAATATATCAGAGGTTTATGATCCGTTTTTATCTTGAAATGACGTCCATATAAATAAGGCCTAAAATATTTTACTGCCCATACTATTGCTAGAAGTTCTTTTTCTATTGTAGCGTAATTACTTTCTGCTTTATTTAAACTTCTACTTGCATAGGCTACTGACATCTCATCACTGTTAGACAAAACTGCACCTATTCCATATCCTGATGCATCTGTACTTAGTATAAAATTATTACCATGTGAAAAGTCTGGGTATTGTAAGAATGGTGGATTAATCAATGCTTCTTTCAACATTTCAAATGATTTTTGGCAATTATTATCCCAATTAAATTTTACGTTCTTTTTACTCAACTTATTTAGATAATGTGCTTTTTCTGCAAAGTTGGGAATAAATTTTCTATAGTAATTTGCTAAAGCAACAAAACTTTTTACTTGTTTTTCATTATTTGGTACTGGGTAATCTTTTATGGCTTTAACTTTATCTGGGTCTGGAGAAATTCCCTTGGCCGAGACTACATGTCCCAAATATAGTAACTCTTTCTTTAAAAATTCACATTTCATAGGATTTAATTTAAGATTTACTTTTCGTAGTCTTTCTAAAATTTGTATTAAGTTTTTATTATGCATTTCTAAATTCCTTCCAAATACTATGATATCGTCTAAATAAACAAAACATTTTTCAAATGCAAGTCCTGACATTGCTAAAGTTATCATTCTACTAAATGAATTTGGACTAGTTTTGAGCCCCATAGGTAGTCGTGTCATTTGGTATTGGCCCGAGCAAAATGCCGTATATTTTCTTGAATTTTCTTCTAATTCCTGTTGATAATATCCGGAAAATAAATCAAGATGACTGAAATAAATAGCTCCCGACAATGAGTCTAATATCTCTGTTATATTGGGG
Source organism: Acrobasis suavella (assembly GCA_943193695.1). Taxonomy (NCBI): domain Eukaryota; kingdom Metazoa; phylum Arthropoda; class Insecta; order Lepidoptera; family Pyralidae; genus Acrobasis; species Acrobasis suavella. The sequence goes on from OW971934.1 coordinate 22,013,598, forward strand.
AGAGGAAACTTATCGTCCTGAATCCTATCGTTTAATTTTCTGTAATCTATTACCAGTCTCCATTTTTTATTCCCCGTCGCATCATTTTTCTTTGGCACTAGTAGAATTGGGCTCGACCATTCACTTTGTGCTGGTTCTATTATCCCATCATCAAGCATTTTATTTATTTGCTTATTTATTTCTTGTTTTTGTGAATATGGTAATCTATAGTTTTTTACAAAAACAGGATCTGCATCTGGTTTTAACTGAATAGATTGTTTATACAAATTTGTAACTGATAATTTATCGTTTGATAATTGAAAAACATCTGCATACTTCGCACATATTTTTTCTATTTCTATTTGTTCCTCTATATTTAAATGATTTAAATTTAATTGCCGAAACAGTTCTGTTACCCTACTCGCGTTTACTGGAATATTTTCAAAATTGCAGTAATTGTAACTTTTTAGTTTATGAATATTTGGTTTAATTTCAACTACTTGTATTTCTTTGTCTGTAGTATTTAAAATTGTAACTGGTATTTTCCCGTTATTTGGATTTACTATTGTATTGCCTATAAAAATTCTATCCATTATCTCCTCACTGCATACTACGCAATCTTCATTATAATTAGTTTGAATGAAATGTATTGATTCTGATCGAGGTGGCAGTATATAGCAAGATCTTTTTTCATTGTTTTTGTAGTTTAAGGATATTGATGTGTTATCATTAGTACTAAGTGAAATAGTCCCGTCATTGTAATTGATTAATGCTTTATATTTATTTAAGAAATCATTTCCCAATATACCCGTCGCGACACATGGTAATGAGTAAAATACATAGAATTTATGTTGAAATGACTCGTTCCCTGCTTGCAATTTAAGATTGACATATCCTTCGGATTCAATATTACCGCCTATACCTTTAATAGTCATTGGGTCGTTTATTATTTGTATGTTATGTCAGTTATGTGTTTCAATGTATTTATATTTGACTGCTGATATTGTAGCACCGGTATCAATTAACCATGAATGTGAATAATTTTTTATATCTAACTGCACTGTTATTGAATTTCCATTTGATAACATGTAAGTACTAGTCTCGAAAAAAGTGATTATTAGTTTCCTCTGTGTTTTCGACGTCTGATTTCTGTGCTAAAATATTAATATTCTGTTTATTGTTTCCGAAGTTCCGCTTGTTGTTATTATTATTGTAATATTTTCCACGTGTTCCACAATTAAAAGTGCCCCTATTTAGGTATCTTCCTGTCATAGTTCCTCTCTGATATTGAGTCTGATGTCCTCGATTAGTACTATGACTATTGTTGTAGTAATTATGATTAACATACCTGAATGGTCTCCAACCGTTGCCTCTGTAATTCCCTCGCTGATAGTACGCGTGACCTCGCACCCTATTGTTGCCCCTTTTGTAATTAAAGGATTTATACGTACCGATAACTTCCGATGTTGTTGTTACTTCTTCATCCAGTGCTACCTGCACTGCATCTTGTAGCGTCTCAAAAGTTTTGGCACTAATAATGGTACCTATTCTCCGATTACGTAAACCATCGGCGAATCTTTTGATTGCCATTTTTTTATTTAATGGTTTTAGTACTTTGTAGTTATTTTGATCGCCGTTGGCTTGCGCAATTGTTAAATCTACAAATAATTTCGATAGTTCTTGACCATAATCCGAAATGGATAAGTCATTTTGACGTAATTGTTGCATTTTAGTTTGAATTGCAGGTGCAGACTTCTGTGGTAGCAATCTACACCTCATATCTTTTAAAAGTTCATCTATGGTATCATAACTATTTTTTAATTTTAATTTTTCTGATTTTGTTAATCTACTCTTTAATACAAAATCTATAAAATTTTTCTTGCACTCTGATTTAGTTAAGGTACCCCCATAGTACTCTATATTATCAATTAGTTGTTCTATTGTTTTTACATCACTTGTTATTACTGGTAATAAGCCAAAAGCAGTTTTGAAATTAAATGTATCCATCTTTATAACTCCTTCTTTTTCTTCTATACACAATAGCTCTACTTCTTTATATAATTTTTTAAATTTATTATTTAATTCATAAATTCCTGCTACTTCATCCGTTGCTATAACTCCTTGCTTTATTTGTTCACTAATAGCTTGTATCGATAATACATAATCTGCGTGTACAGACTCGACTTCTGTCCACTTTTTAATTAATACGTCTCCTTTTCTTCTACTAGGACCTAATTTAATTAAATACGTTCTTATTTCTTTTAATTTTTCATATAAGGCGCTAATTATATCTGACATTTCGTGTCGTTAATTCAAATCCTCGTTAATATTTAGTGATTAAGTTTGATAATATATTAGTATTTAAAATTATTAATTAGGAAACATAATATAATTCCTTTAAAAAACAAATATAAACTAAGTATATATACTTACAGCTACTGCTTATATTGTCTTTACATATATTTTTTTTTTCTCACTAATTCACTGAACCTTTTTTTTTTTTCTCTTCCAATTATTTGTTCACCATTCCGCATAAACTGAGTCCCTTTCGTAGAATATCTCCCATATAAAAATGTTTTCACTGGAATAAACGTACTTTATTTCTGCGACAGCTCTCGTCCCATCTTCAAAGTCCGCATCCAGTGTATTTGCCAAAGTGGCCAGCAACGTTCCTGTTATCTTCTTCGGACACAATAACCCATGTCCAGTTCTGCCCTCTATGTAAGCCCTAATGGCAAGTCGTCCTTGTTTTCGACATAGTTGTATCCCTTCGTATCTGACCTCATACTTTTCACAAAATAATCGTACTACTCTGTTTATTTCTTCTACGTAGTTCGTCAGGTAAGCCATTTTATTTTACGCTGCCTCACTTTTGTGTCTGAGTACTTCTGCTTGTGTTCTTCTGTCTATTCTTTTATTAAAGCACTTAGTGAAATACCTGAGGCACAACAAGGCAATTAAACAAAGTCCCACCATAACTAAGATCCAAAGGTAGTAGTCAATTCGTTCGATTCCTTGCGCGATGTTTGAACTATGTTTTTCAATACTATTTGATTTACCAATCTGCGTTACAATATCGGTATGACTGGCGGCTACCGACGGTACTGGACTCGCACTGTTTTGATTCCCCATTATAGATTTAATAAAGTTCAATAAGATCAAATTGATACCTGGTATTTGATCTACCGCGGCCGGCGGCTACCGACGTAGGTGGTCCGGCGCCGCTCCATAGGCACGCACTTAGTTCGGCAGGGTCGCCATATGATGTTGGGCGAGGTACGCGTAAGTGAAACCCACGAATGCTTGAAAAATACTCCTTTATTTTTTGAAATAATATTTCCTTATATACTAATTGGTTACACTCGAGTATATATCTAAGAACATATAAAGTATATAGTATGGCGGATGATCAAAGGGATACATATATCCAATAACAAACAGATGCCGCCTTTTGTTTTGGTAATATAATACTTTGATGATATCATTCGCTAATAAAGGTCTACACACATAGGTCAATGCATAAAGGTAAAGGTCTATACATACTACAAAAGGGCTGGGTGGCCCAATGGGAGTACGCATTATTAAGACGTTGGCTAACCCGTAACCTGGCTGTTATCATTAATATGGTAGTCGTCAAGCTAGGTCAGATGCCTTAAGTTTAGAAGGAATGGAAAAAAAATATCGAAAATGAAAAAATCGAATAAACATCGATTTTGTCTGAAGGAAAAAGATAATCTTCATATAAATATTACAAAAAAAATATTTTTTTTTTTTTTTTCAGAAAAAAATTCACTCCTTTCGATTATTCTCCAATCGATTTTTCAAGCGCAGATAACAATAGATTTTTTGAATTTTCTATTTTTTATGTCTTACGTTATATCCCGCCTTTAAGCAGCTTGAAAAATCTGACAACAGTGTTGGTCATTTACACACTACCATACCCACGGTGTCACCTGGTTCTTCATTGTTACAGTCGAGCGATGGTTGGCCCCATTGTCATATTAATTCAATTATTTTATTAGAGATAACTAAGATCTATTCATACAGTTGTGAGTGTCGTGACATATCGTAAAGGCTATATAGTGTATACATTTATATTTAATTTCCTTGTTGTTTCAGATCTGTCCTAATAACGGAATCGGCGGCGCAGTGTGCAGCGTGCACTGCGCAATATATCAAGACAAACATATTTTGGTATATGTGAATATTATATGCGGGGATAGAATCCGTAACCTAATGCATCAAGAACTTGTAACGCTTGTGGAATTTACCTATAAACGATATTGTGAAAAACATATGACAGCAGTATTATGAACAGTTCGCTTGTTCTGTTTCTTTTATAGTAAGGACGCTTAGCACGAAGAATTTCGTACATTGACACGACATTTCCTATCTCTATCGCACGCACATAATCCGCTAGATGACAACAAGTCAAATCAGACACATTTTTCTAGACTTCAAAACAATTTCTATAGGATTTGCATAAAATACAAAAGAGTGATGTCATACTTTTTTGGAGTCAAATAGCGCTCTTAATATCACTTTTTCTGCATTAATAAATTTAAAATCATGTTGAAAATGGATATGATCAATGAAAAGAGACACTATTTTATGAAATGTACCAAAGTATTTATTTTTGCCCCAGTCATCTACCCAATTATATTGCTGTCCTGCTCGCACAGTGGCCTTAACCGCCGCGATGCGACCGGGACAGCACTATAATTATGCGCGTGCGATAGAGACAGAGAATGGCGTGTCAATGTACGAAATTCTTTGTGATCAACGTCCTTACTTTTTTAATTATAATATCTAATACAGATCTTATACTCTAGCCCGCATATTTATAAAAAAAATCTGCCTTCCGAATCAGTATTATAGCGAGCATGCTACAAATTTTAAGGTTTTAATGCAATTGAAAGAAAAACAAGGCTTTTAAAATCAGTAGTGTTTCAACTATTAACCTGACTTAAGGAGGACTTTTTATGAATACAAGGGTAAGTGTTTAGTGGGGATGGTTTAACATCAACAGTTTTTTTTTTTGGCAAAATTTCGTTTTAAACTTATCAACCTTCCGGTGATGAAAATTCATTTTGCAACCCAAATTGTAACATCAATCTTATGCTTCTGACACACAAAAACTTTGTTTAATACTTGACTGCCAGCATTACAGACAGAATTTTAGTTGTTTATTATTTAATTTTAATTGTTACTAACTTTGTTTCGTCAAAATCAAATTTGCTAAGTATACAGGTACCTACATATTATTGTCTACCAAAATTATATAATTTTATGGTAAATCATCAAAATTTCAGGACCATCCCTGCGCCTAATGAACAAGATCTGTGCAGTTATTGTAATATTTTTTTCTCCTATTATGATTAAGCATGCAAATATTACATACAATGACAGTTTAAAAAAAATATGGGACATCAGATGGCGGCACAGTGAAGTCGGTCCAATAAGTTGGTACATTAATTTGATCACAATATAAACTGCCAACTGATGGTCCAATCACAACAGTCGATTGGACATGACGTCACAGTGCTGTCATGTAGTGTGCCATATTTTTGAAAACTATATTTTCACAATATTAAAATGGTTAAATTCCACAGTTTTGTTGATGCCACATGGAATTTAGCTTTTAATGCTTTAGATAAGATTCGCTGGATATTGTGTTCATAGACTGAGACTCGCCAGAGCTGGAGTGGGATGTAGAGGCCGGAACTTGCGTTTCGGGTCGTGTATAAAGGGTTTGCTGACGGAACTCGTTTTAGGGATGCAGTAGACACGTTACTTTATACATCGGCGACGAGCTATATGCTTTAAACGTAATTTTTTTTTGTGTCATACTAAAATTATAGACACAAGAGTTTAATTTTTGAGCATTTAGACTATTTTGAAGTCTTGACTAACTTTTAACAGATTGCCTTTTAGACGGAATATCAAGTTCTGAATTACTATTTCTTATAAATTAACCGTGTTTTGTGACATGCATTGTTATTTTTACTGTCTTTTTGAGTGTTGAAATCTTGCGTTCTATTGCTATCTTGATAAAATTATTGTTTACTATCAAAAAACCTAATTTTTATTATTGTAAGAGACGATTAGATGTTGGTAGTGGCAACGCCTACCATATATATGTATCTTGTGATCCAATGGTTAAATCGCTAGTCGCCGATACTAAGTTTCTTGTACACTTAGACCCGTATACAAACAGATATGAAGCCAAGTGTCTACTCGTATTTTATATATTTTCTAAAATTAACATGGAGGATACCGTAGGTGTTAGTCTAACACATATAAATTCACGCAGAGTGCCTGTTAGGAATCAATGTGGTAAAGTATCGTTTGCGAATTAGTTAGCCATAATTTCGTTTGATATGATTAATTTTATTTTACTTTAGTGCTGTCGAATTATAGTTTACAATTTATATTTTCTTGTCGATATCATGTGTACTGTTGATTGTACGATGTACGCAGATTACGCCTCGTGTATCAGCCCATTTGGATACTATTATCTTGCTAATTCCTTCTATTGTATTCGTATATGATGATTGTTAACAAAATGTTTATCTAATATCTCATTTTTCTTCAAAATTACTCACTGATACATAAAAGGCTTATTAGGAAATTATAAATTAGCTTTATTTAAATCCTTTAAGTTATTTTCTCGATAATGTACTGATTTGACTTGTGATATCTATCTAGCGCTTTGGAGTGTCGAACGAGGCGAGACCCGCCGAATATTCTCGGCCTTTTGAGTTTGATGAAGTAGACAGCCACACAAATCGCTAGCTTAATAAAGCCCAAATATGGAATGTATTCAATAAGTACATTATTGGGATTTGTTTTATAATTATTGTTTAGTTAGCGTAACTTTTTATTGAATATAAAAGGATATAATTTGTTACCAAGCATTATTCAATAAAAAATAGGATAGGTCTTTTTTTAAATTGTATTATCAGCTCATTATTAGTAGGTTATTGGCGTTTAAGAACTGAAAATAAATTAGCTAAACACCCAGTCTTATTTTATTTATTCCTGAACAAGCGATAATAAAGCTTACAACGTTACAACCAGCATAGCCTCTGACATAGATTAATATTGTATGCCTCTTGAGTCTTGTCACTTCGGGAGCCTATTTATCTTCGGGAGCTGGAAACTGGATACTAAACTCTATATACTAAACAATATATGTACAATACCCGGCACGTAAGTTGAACAAAAATGGCGTTCGTCAAAAGAGATTTTTTGGTCTTTCAAAGCCGAAATCATTTCTATCTGAAGTTCGCATAGAAATGTGATCTAACAACCTAAATGGATAAACAACGTACAACAACGACCGCCATTTTTGTTCAACTTACGTGCCGGGTATTGTACGCATAAAGTTTATTAATTTGTCACCTTTTTTTCTGCATGTGACATTGACATATTAGATACATTATTTACAAATTATTTATTTTGAACACTTGGCTAAATCTAACTACCAACATATCAAGAAAAGTGTTCCAATGTTACCAGCAAACTTGTTTTCCGTTTCCATTATTTTCCAAAGACAAATAGACAAATCAGCCAGCCCAGCTGTCATCATCTGTCATCTTGACGTTTCTGTTCGTATCGTAAACTATGTGGTGTAAATTGTAGTTTATTTTTTAGATTTTTATTGTGAAACAGTTTCCCTGATCGACAAAATGAGTTTCGAAAACTCAAATACAGCTAACGAAAAAGAAGAGAAAAAATATTACCATGACCGTAACAAATCGGACGATTTGCAAATATCGAGAACTGACATGAATATGTTGATCATGAATTATCTTGTTACAGGTAAACAGACTTTCCTTTTTATAATATAATCTAAAATTTATCAATATATAAACAGTGTAAAATGTGTACAAAAGTGCACAGTGACGTAGTAAAATCGTATTGGTCTCTCTTTCACCTTCATATGCTGCATTTATTTTCCTTTGTGTTGAAGGTTCTTGTGGTACCTAATCAATGTTTTGATTTCCTTGTATTCAATTTCACTATGCCTCGCGCTGGGAGCACGACAACTTATATAAAATCTCACGGTGAAAGGGTTCTTCAGTAAATCTTAGAATTTTGTTAAAATATAACACTTTCTCTAGATATGATTTAAAATTTCTTTATATCATATCAAATGTGTAATTATTTCTAAGGGATATTAAAATAATAGACACCAGAGTAATCAGGGGATAGAGGTGGGTCAAGGACAAAAACAAATTGGGCATAAATAAATGCCTGATCGCTGGGCAGAATCAAATAATTGAACTTTAGTAAAAATAAGCAGGAACCTAATCATGATTTTGTAAATATATTCAAATAATTTGGTCATAAAATAATCACGAATCATGTTAAATCCCAATAAATCTAGCTGCTTATAGTAAATTTTAGTTTTCATGTGCTCACGTTTCGTCAACTGGACTAGATAGCCGAAAGAGTGATATTTTGCTTACCGTAAAAAAGTCATTAAACATAGTCAATTTCCTGTTTTTCATTGTCAATTTGTTAGTCACAATTTAATTATATTTTGTGCATACTCAAATGTAGCTTTTTAAATGAAAAAGTAAACAAAACCTCTGTTAATGTTTTTGCCCTGGCAATAGACATTTATTCAGCATTTATGCAGTGTGGCCAATATGCCTGGCATAAAACCATCTCTATGAGGGGATATTTATATATCTGTAACTGAAAAATTTCCAATAAGCGTAACTTTTGGTTTAGATGCCATGGGCTTGTGTGTAACCAATGGTACAGTCACAGAATTAGTACTAGTACTCACATAGAAGTCTTACTCAAAAAAGAAATTCAAAGAAATATCTACTTAGTCTGGTTAGCGCTATGGTTTAATTTAGCTAGTGTCAGAACTCCTCACCTCTTCGTTTCGATACCTAGACATCCATTACACGCCAATATCATTCTTATTAGGTACTCTTGACAAACAATTAATGTAACTGAATTTTTTCCTACGAAGTGGTCGATCCTTGTAATAATGTAGGTATATTTTCGATACCAATAAGAGACCTGGGCTGGCCCTCTTCCTATATCTTGAATTTTCTCAAAGTAATATTAATATGAAAATGTATATTTAGGAAGAATTCATAAAATCTTTCTGAATATAAATTTTCATGTTAATATACAGAAAATTCATGGTATAGGTACTATCACATTTCCTTTCATCTCTAGTGGACCCAGCAACTATAATTTCAACTGCAGAAAATGAGTTGTACAATTTCTGTTGTTTACAAATCGAAAACTCATTTTCAGTCGCCGTGTGGCATAAACAAGGTTGCCTTTTTAGTAATGCTGATTAATACAGATTTATGTATGGTAAGAACATTTGTTTCAGTAACTCAAGAGTTTATAAAATGGCTCTCCAGGACTTTTGTATGACACCAAACATTGTGCAACTCATTTTCTGTATTAATTAGGCATAAAACATAGCAAGCGCCCGAAACGCGCGCCCGTGACGCTCAGTTACTTTATATGGAATAGTATGTAACAAAACATAGCAAGCGTCCGAGGCGCCACGTCGGGTTACGTGCCTTATATTTGGCTTCATCTTTATTCTACCTCCTTGGAATGTTATCTGAAATCTCTTTCACAGAGGGTTTCAAAGAAGCAGCTTTGAAGTTCCAACAGGAAGCAGGGCTTCAGGAGCCAGCCCTTTGCAGTTCACTTGACGAGAGGATCATGATCCGCGAGGCTGTGCAAAGTGGCCGCATACCGGACGCCATTGCCAGGGTCAATGCTCTGCATCCTGAGTTATTGGACACAGATAGATACTTGTACTTCCACTTGCAGGTAAATAATGGACCTATAGTTGTTGACGAATTTTATTTAAGTTATAGGCAAGCAGTTTGGAGCTGTGATGTCTATTTCACTTAGCGCTAAGTATTTATCTATATATGTATCCTTTGATTTAGTATCCCATAACACAAGCTTAAGCTTACTTTGGGGCTAGCTCAATCTGTGTGATATGTCCCTATACAATGTGTATATTTTATACTTGATCAAACGAAATGTGTGGATATAAGACGAAATATTATTGATAAAAAACCGGAAAAAATATCGTTATTTAAGACGAAGTGGTAGCTAAAGTGGCGCCCTCATTTGAAATAAATTGTTTAAAGCTAATTATGGTAATTAAAAATTTGATTTGTATCACTGTCTAGAAAGACCTTTAAACTATTTTATGAGTAACCTTTGAAAGTAATAATAATAATAATAAATCTTTATTTTCAGGTATACACCCATATTCATATAATGTGAAAGTCAAAATTTAAATATTTATTTACAAAATTGTAATATTGGTAGTCCGTCTAGTTTTAAAACGGGTTTTTGCCAAAAGTAGCCACTTTTGGCGAAAACCCGTTTTAAAACTAGACGGACTATTAGTAATAATTTCAAAGGTTATTCATAAAATAGTTTAAAGGTCTTTCTAGACAGTGATACAAATCAAATTTTTTATTTTCACCATATTTAGTTTTAAACAATTTATTTCAAATGAGGGCGCCACTTTAGTTACCACTTCGTCTTAACACTTTTCTTTAAATTTTTTTTTGTAAATGTCGTGTTTCGATTTTTATTTTTTTTCTCTTTGTGTAAACGGAGTATTTTCTTCAAAGTGGTCTCATTTGAAAACTACAAAGTTTAAGAAGCTAAGAAAGTAAAAAATAATTAACAATACCAAACAGGAAATCAGTTAAAAAATAATTAATGAAAAAATTAAATGCCTGGACTTTTTAAATGACTAACATAACGATATTTTTTTCCGTTTTTTTATCCATGATATTTCGTCTAATATCCGCACACTTCTTTAGATAAAGTGTAAAAAATACACATTGTATATATTTATTTATTTATTTTTATTAATAATGAGATTATTTGCCCCCTACATATCCACTTCTCAAGCCTATTTGGAGATGAATCCAACAACTGTTATCAGCATACATTTTGGAAGGCATGTTAAGTCACTGGTCTGACTGTCATCATGACATGGCAGACGTCAAGTTATGTCAAATGCCTTGAGGCAGCTTGAAAAATAGGAAATTGATTTGGTCTCCTACTTGACGACCCCCGTGGTGTAGTGATCACCATGCTAGTCCGCCCAGAGGTTCTGGGTTCGATCCCCAAATTGGAAAATATCCATTTTCAAATTGTCCTGGGTCTTGGATGTTTATCAATATATGTATTTATTATATAATATAGTATCGTTAAGTTAGTATCCCATAACGCAAGTCTCAAACTTTACTTTGGGGCTAGCTCAATCAGTGTAATTTGTTCCTATACATTTATATTAAAAACATGCCTCTTTCTTTTCCAGCAACTACAGCTGTTAGAATTAATCCGGGCGGGCCGTGCGGAGGAAGCGCTAGCGTTCGCCAGCGCGACGCTCGCCGAGGCCGGAGCGAACGACAGTAACGCCCTCACCGAGCTAGAAAGATCGCTCGCTTTGCTGGCGTTCCCGGACCCGCATGCCTCGCCGTTCGCAGACTTGTTGCTGCCCTCTCATAGTCAAAAGGTAGATATTTAACTATACAGCATTACAACTCTTGGAGCAACTGTTGCACAATTGGAAGTGCACTCACGGTACATACGTGAGGGGCGTGAGTTCGAATCTCACTTGTAGCAAAATTTCTCATAACATATTTTTAATTTAGAGGTAGAGTAGATATTTATTTCAATTTTTTTTTTACTATAATACCTAGTTGTAGAGTTACCAGGGGTAATCAGTAAATTAGTTATTAAAGGGTAGTTTTGTTAAATCAAGGCGGGTTCGGATCTATAGAGTTTAGGGCGTAAAATGCGTCAAGTGTTTGCGCAAAATGCGTTAACCACACGATATGTTCAGTAACAAACCCTGCGTGTGACAGAGACTGTTTGTGTTTTTTTCGTAATTTTTTTATGTTACCAATTACCCAGGTACCTATGCAGGTTCTATGCATGGGTGATGCAAGCGCAAGGTTTCTCAATAAAAAATGTTAATTTCACATTTCAATTCAATAAATCATTTAATAAAACTAATAAAAGTACTCTTTTTACCATGCCCAAATTTTTTATAATGGATTACAAAAATAAGAGGGCGGCAAATTTGGAATCCGCACCGGGTGCTAGTGACCTATGCTACGCCACTGTGTGGATGCTTAAATTATGTGCAATACGCGCGTTTTTTTTTGTCGGAAATATCCGACGCTTGCGGAATGGGCACGACAATGTTTGTCGGATAAATCCGACGTTCGCGGTGAAAGGGTTAATATTGATACATAGATTCGCACAAACAAAAGATCGCCAAACAACACCACCCTTATATTTCAGATCGCGAGCGAACTGAACGCAGCAATCCTCAAGATGGAGAACCAAGAGTACACCAACCCGAAGCTGTGCAGCCTGCTCCGCATGATCCTGTGGTCGCAGAGCGAGCTGGACAAGCACAACATCAAGTACCCCAAGATGACGGACCTCGCGAACGCTACTATAGAACATCCAAAGTACTAGATCTTACGCTGTGATCCCACAGGCAGGCCCGGATCTCCTGTTGGACTTGGGAATGATTGGACATGGGGCGGCATGAGTATCCTAATTGGATTCATTGGATTCCACATTTAGATTTTCCCCCTCCTGCAAAAAGGTCTAGATCCGGGTGGGGTAGCAGGGTTTTGGGTTTGGTGTTGTTATTATTATACTGTGTCATCATCACGTCATCTGTGGTACCATTTTTCAGACGGTGTCACTTAACGAATGGCTTTTTTGGAAACTGAAACGGTTAACCAACATCAGATTGGTCCATAAACCTTTGGTCAACAGAATCTTTAAACAAACTTTTCATCCAAAGGACTTTTCACCCACGAAAGTTTGCCAGCATAACATGCATTCACCGACGTAGAGTTATGCTGGCGAAACGTTCGTGGGTGAACAGTCCTTTGGATAAAAAGATTGTTTAAAGATTCTGTTGACCAAAGGTTCATGGACCAATCGAATGTTGGTGAACCGTTTCAGTTTAGTTTTTTTGTGTGGAAAATCCATTGTTTAGGTGATTCTGAGTTTTAAAACTGGCACTTCTAGGGTATATAACTTGCGAATTGTTAAAAATAGGCGACGAGCTAACTAACACCCTGTCACTTTTTATGGGGGCTCTGTTTTTGAAACATTTGTGTCACTAAATAGATGTTTTTTCCATATAAATAATTATTTGTTTAGTAACTCATTGTTTCAAAATTAGGGCTCATGATTCCAGCTTTCCAACTTAGCTTGCTAGACATGGCCGTCGGGTTTTTGCTACCGCCTACCTCATAAGCGCGTAAGGTATAAATACAAACATACTACCTATCATTTCTTTATCCCTAACTAGCTGCACCCTGCGGAGTTACCCGCGGAAAAATTAGCCTTTGTGTTAATCTAGGGTGTCAGCTTCCTGCATACCAAATTTTACCTTAATTGGTCCAGCCGTTTGCGTGTGAAGAAGTAACAAACATACACACACACTCACAAACTTTCGCCTTTATAATATTAGTGTGATGAATGGGGCAGAGAGAGCACTTTGAGTTTTGCGGCTTTTAGCAGAGCTCAGGGCCGCAAGTAACTATTATAAAAAGAAGTGATATTATTTATATCCTTTTAAAACTAACTTGACATAAATACAAATGAAAATTAACAATGATACCCTCCTTGTGACACAGTCGTTTAAAAATGGAATAAGCTTGAGGCTGCTGCCTGTGGAATAAGCACTAACATTAGATACCTCCTTAATTATATTCAAGTTATTAGCGCTTTAATATAATGTAATTCGGTTGGAAATGCAAAATTATAAAATGAAGTCTGTCACATAGAAATGGTTTAGACATCCTCTAAGTAAGTAGTTGTGTTTTAATTCAGAATTATTTAATCAGCTTTAAACAGTATCTTAGAGATTTAACAATAAAGTCTATTGCGGGTCTACAAAGTTAAAATATAAAAACACTTTAATCAGATAATGCAAAAATCATAAGATGAAATTTTTGCATCGTAGTGCAGTATTCATTATATTTTCACATCCTACCAACAACCTGAAGTCAGCCTATCATGATTTTAAAACAAGTTACATAACAACCACTTTACATCATCATTCTCAAGTTTCATAGCATAATATTGCTCTTTTGTCTTTCATTGTAGGTATCTCACAGATGTCAACATAGTGTTAAGGATTTTATATTGTAATGTTTAGAAATAAAGTAATAATTAAGTTATAGATTATGTTTTTAATTATCGCCTTAAATGCCCTTAATTAATTGATTGTCTAATAAAATGTAAAACCAGTTTACAGTATGACATGTCTTAGAAATTCTTTTAATTCGTAGTTATATTTCAGGGATGGCAAACAGAGGCTTTTTCCCAGAAGTGGGAAATGGAGTGCGGTTAATATGTACTTAAGTTCAGTCTGCCCAAAAAATATAGAAAATAAAGAAGAATACTGTTTTTGACAGTTAATAGGTGCAACACTATTTTAGTATGTTGCAGGTTCTTGTCGGTACGCTTGCGGTAATTTCTATATGTTTGGTGGCAACTTTTGCTCCTGTGGAATGTTAAATTTCATTTAAGTTCCATTTCAAGGTGCCCAGACTATAAATATGCATTACAATACAATATTATTGCAAAAACCTATATGTCACCTTCAAAGACATTTATTGATATTTATTTACTTCACCTGTGCGTGACACGCTTTGACTTGTGGTGCCGGTGAATGAACGGTTTTTTATATGGTTTATAGGTGACTCCGTATTTCAAAAATAGCACTTCTGATATGTTGTCACTCCAATAGAAGAGCTAACTAGGACAATTAAATTATACTATTTTGTGCATACATTGTGTGGAATGGAAAATATGTCATGTAGACACAATGATCTATGTATAAATTTTGCTACTTATTCATTAGACATTTTTTAGTGAAATCCACAAAGAAATCTTTGAATTCCTAAGTCATATCATACTGTACACATACTTCACTTCAAGAGAATTCAAATCTTCACTTATTCAGTCATTTGCCTCCATTGATTGACTATGTATGTCACGGTCAGCATGTGTCACCAACCCAGCACGTAATCCAAGGCCTTTGAGATGAGACCGCTGGACCTCTCGGGCACAGGCGCCATGGGTATTGGCGTGGGACATAGAGAGCGTGCACTAGTTGATATTCTGAAAAGATACATTGAAATATTTAGAGATCTTGTAGATCAATGTTACAGTTTGATAAACAATCATTTGTTTTTATACTGATATACAAATTACTGTATAAAATATTGATTTTAAAGCCATGTCTTGAGAATAAACTCAAACCAATTAAATAGAATCTGAAAGCTGACAATGATAACATGGATGATACTTAAAAAACCGGCCAAGTGCGAGTCGGACTCGCGCACAAAGGGTTCCGTACCATTATCTATAATAAATCACGTTTGTTGTATGGAAGCCGCACTGAAATATTTATTTTATTATTTTTACCATCTTTTGTCATGTACCAACTGCCCGATTCCTTGTACTAAGGCAGATCTGAATATGGCTAATGACAGGGCGGTTGCCGTGGCTAGGTTCTGGTCTAACAATATCTAATATGAGCCATTTCGACTCGATAATAAGAAGAAGTATTTGTTGTAATATCGGCAACATAATCTGCAAAAAATTCAACTGTCTACCTATCACAGTTCATGAGATACAGCCTGGTGACAAATGGACAGACAGACAGACAAACAAACAGAGGGACAATGGAGTCTTAGTAATAGGGTCCCAGTGTTACCTTTTAGGTAGGAACCCTAAAAAGCTTTGCAGGCCTA
The DNA here is from genome assembly GCA_943193695.1 of Acrobasis suavella. Classification (NCBI taxonomy): domain Eukaryota; kingdom Metazoa; phylum Arthropoda; class Insecta; order Lepidoptera; family Pyralidae; genus Acrobasis; species Acrobasis suavella. The sequence continues at coordinate 22,029,401 of OW971934.1, forward strand.
GTTGTGGAGCTTGGTGGCCGGGTATACATTTCTAGCACATCCGCAAGTTATACCAGGCATGGTCCTCATGTGTGACCACAAAATACATAAAAAATTCTCTAGCTACTTGCTTGGGAAGGCAAGCCCTGGGTACCGGGTGTTAAAATTGTATATCATGGCAGTCATCGAGCCAAAACAAGTAGAATTACATAACAAACAAGCCAAGTACCTCTCCTGCGAAGTAACTCCAGGACTGGCCATTATTCTAGGAGGCTCCTTGCACTCCACAACGCCCACCATGATGCCCGGCAGCACTTGTCTACCACTTAACGTCATGGCTCTCTCTTTTTCTGCTCTTGTGGCATATCTGACGTGCGCCCAGTTACCTTGTGTGGGGTACTGCTTGTCTATAAACAATGTTGGCTGTTTTGAATATGGATTTTTTCTCTTTTCACTGAAGGGATTGGAAAGAAATTTCGCATTTAAATGAAATTTGGCAGGTAACTTGGATTAACACAGAATAATTAAATCCTTTTTAACCTGGGAAAATTTAAGGGTCCCCTGGGATGATCAAAACCCTTTTGATCTAGCTGGTAGCAGCTAGTAAACAATAATACAAAAAAGCATCATTTTACCTAGCATTGTTTTATTAAACAAATTATTAGATTCCATACTAACCTAAAATAGCACCACAGTTGCTAAATCTAGCCAAAATAGTATTGGCAGCATTGGGAGGAAACCCAAATATGGTCACCCAATACTCATCTTGCTCCTGACAACTATCTTGCCACTGTGATGGCAACGATTGATTATTCATGGAAGCATTCATGTTATTTACATAGGAATTCTGGAGCATTGAATTATTAGTTCCGTAACCTAGAAAACTGTCTTGGAATGTTTTATTTGATGGTTCGTTGCTCTTTATTGTGTCAAATAGGTCTTCTATAGGCGGCCCGTTGGGTTTACTAGAGTATGAGATGTTTGGCGATGTCGGCATGGCGGAGTAGAAGTTCTGCTGGTTGTATATAGCTTGTTGGTGTATTGTCATATTCTGTTTGAACATTTTCTGATCTGGGGTTGAGGTTTGAGTCGGACTGGTTGGAGAACCTGTAGCAAGAGGAATCAATAAGTATTAAAAAACTTATTATTATGAAATATTAAAAGTAGGTAATTTCTGGATGGTAATAGTAGTGATCAATAATTGGGTGCTTATTTGCCTTAACTTCACGCGGTACATAGTGGTACATAACACAGCGTTGATACAACCACCAACCTGATAAAAATAAATATTATTCTAATCTCTCTTATTATGCATTAAGAGAGATTGATATTCATTTTATAAGGTTGGTCGTTGATTCAACACTGTCTTATGTACTGCATGAAGTTTAGGCAAACAAGCGCCTGATTATTCAACCACTGCTTATTAGTGATAGCAAGCACCCTGCTCTGTTAATGGATATGGAATGTTATGTTATGAAACATGGTGCCTCGGACTCTTGCTATGTTTTGTGCCTTATAGTGATTTCCTGGTCATTCAAGTCTTTTTGAGAGCTAGAAGTTGGGCACATTAAGGCTCAGCTTGGCTTTTTATTTGATTACTTGTACCTAGTATTTCTTATTACGTTATTTATGTTTGTTAACTTGTTTGCTAACATGACATATTATAATGTGTCAACATTGTATCAATATGACAAAGCCTTTCTGGCAAGTAGGCGACCAATACTGTGAACATTAGTTTCTTTCGGTGTTTCATCTCAGCAGTGGTTGTTACAAAGAGCAGGTATTGATAGCTTTTCTTTAAAATAAATTTAATTTTAATATCCACTACACATAATGTAAATTATACATATTGACGTGTAAAAGTGCCTGTAAAGGTCTAATTACTGAATAAACATTTGAATTTTGAAGGCCACACTAAGAGTTATCTTCTATTTCTAAAACTGGATAGCAACATTAGTATACTAACCGAACCGAGGTCGGCGTCAGCTCCCCACTCAAAATGGGTCCAGTCAATACGGACCAAATTTCGAAAAAAACGTCTTCTAAGGAAGTAGGTAGTGTACTCACCGAAAGCAAGACTTCGCCCCTTTGTTGGAGACAAACTGTTTGTGCGAGGGGTCGTAGGAGGATTTATTTCACCTAAAAGGAAAGGCGGTAAATATCCCACGTTAGGACTTCCCGAAGGAGAATGCGTTGGGCTTCCTAAGGTCATGGGCTCCATGTTCACTGATTATTAGAAAGAACAATAATTTACACTTCAATTGCTTATTTATAAAGTTACAAAATAGATGATTGGATGCCGATTGCCGTCTGTAAATTAAAAAGCCGTTTTCTTTCACAAGATTTCAATTTCGGTAACCTCGAATATTTGACACTTTGACTGAACTGTACTGACAGTGATAAACAATTTTATTTTTTTATTTATTCGAATGTTGGTGGTAATGAACAGAGAGTAGGCTATTATTAAAATAAATAATTCCATAGAGAATGATTGCAAAAAATTTACGATGATTTACTATTGACTTTGTAAGGAGTCCAACTGCCCATAGACAAGGAACACATTTGAACAAAACTTGTCAATCGGATTGGTTGGCAACATTGTTTAAATGTCAAAATAAATTCAGTCAAACAAACGAACATGGATTCTGCAGAAGATTCAGATAATTCTTATTCATTTTCTAAAAATGAATGCGATAAATCTAATTTAAATAGTATGAAAAACAATACTGGTAACTGTAGTAATATTGTGCATAAATTATTTAATAGAGAGGTTTGTACTATAATTGTTATTTTAATCCAAACTAAAGATTGATCTCATGAATGCTTTATTTTTATCTTAATTTTAATTTCTCCTAAATCAATTTATATTGTAAATGTGACTTCACCTTGCTTGATTCGTAAGGTTACTTTAAATAGCACCACATAGGTGCACGTTAATATGAAATGATTTGAAGCTTTCTATTGTATTCTGCTGGGAGCTTTTCATCAGGGATGCTTTGGTTTGTTACACGTGATAGCTTAACAGTAAATCAATATTAAATCTTCATGCTCAAATATAAATAATATGAATCCAACTGTCTGTGTATAAAAACTGAGATATTAATTTTACACCATCATTCTTCTTGAGAGACAATATATTATAAAATTTTCTTTGCTTTTCTACAATCTTTAATAAGTCAATGGCTTCAGCAACTGTAACTCTTGGTTACTCATTATAATGCAGAAATTTGTTAAGGTGCTTATTGTATCAGATTGTGGAAACTCTATTGCACTTATATGTGAATGGAACCTAATTTCACCACTATACCCTAACCCAAGTGTCATACCCAACCTTTACATTGGCAAAATTATTATTGTTCACATGAATGATATAGCCTTAAAAAAGAAAGTTTAAATTCAAACTCTTGATTTATAATACATCATAAATTATAATACATATATTTATCGATCACACAGTATAAAATCATGGCCCCAAAGTAACATTTAAAATTTTATTATGCCAACACATAGGACAATTTAAAGATAGGCATTTTAACACTTTCAGTGTGTGGGTATTGAACCCAGAACCATTTCAGTCCAAAAACTGGCAGACTAAAGTGTTAACCATTATGCTATCGAGATTGTCAATCTTTCATATAATAATCTGTAAAACGAATAGTATTTTTTTATTTACAGATATCCGGAGGTACCTCTGGAAAGTCAAATGACAGGAGCCGCAAGATATTCGAGCGGATACCACAGCGGCTACGCTTCTGCCTCATTGACATTGTTCCCATGGCATATCTCAGGGAGCATGTGTTCATGGGCTTCTCCCAGTGTGGGCAGTTCCTCCTTAGCTTTACATATAGCTGCAACACTCAGGTGTACTTTAGAGAGAGCTCCAAGTTTACGTAAGTGAATCTTCTTGAAATCAATCCATTGCTAAAGCGTTAGGCTGAGGACCAAGAAATTTGGTGTATACTTACTCAACTGACAAGAGCCACTAAGCTAGAAGACTTCTTGGAATGCATTACGATTATATTGTTAGTTTTTCCTGTGTGTAAGTAGCGAACACTGATGTCATATTTTTCAAGTTGCCCAAAGGCATCTGACATAGCTTGATGATTGCTATACAATGATGACAGTCAAGACTAACGGCTTATATTCGCTTAACTGTCTGTCAATAAAGAACAATAGTAAAACAATGGCGCGCGACCGTATTATGGTCGTAGACTGTTGAAGGGATATGTGCCTTCTGAAGCACAGAGGAGCTTAAGAAATTTTTATGCTACTTGTGGTTACCCATCTATGTGCTCCACAGACCACATCTAAGCGCTTTACTTGCAATAGTGCTAGTAGTATGCGGTCCCGCGAGACTACCAGGCTGCTCTATTAATAATTAGTAAATAATATTCAATTCGTTATATAATGTATTTAGTAAAATATAAATTAATTGAGAAAAGAAACAAGTCTTATAATAGTGCAAACACTTATCAGTAATGTAAACATGTCAGAAATAGCAAAAATAGTCAGAGTGTTATCATCAGAGGTCGGAATTAGGTCGAGTTTATTTATGTACTTACACTGATTTCATACAGCGAAAGAATAAAGTGGATATGCCTCAAATCCCGGGATTAATTTTAAAGAGCAGAAAAATCCCGTGATTTTTTAAATAAAAAGTTATTTACTTTTACACATTTTACCACGCACGACTTTGCCAATATGTTAAAACTTATAAAAATACTAATGTAAATACTAAAAAAAGTTGTATCTAATTATCTTTGTTTTATTTGTCTTATCTATTTCTGAGGTTTTTCTGATTATTTTGTAATATCGTTGGCAACATGGGATTGTCCATTAGAAATCCCAGGAAGATCCATATTAATATCAACATTTCGATGCACATACATAAATAACTCTACCTAATTCCGACCTCTGGTTATAATGTATTATGTAATTGTAAACATAAAAGTCATATGATATAAAATGCTCTATAATAATAATCATATGATGAATGAAAGTAAATAAATATCAGGCAGCTTTTGATGAAAAAGTGGATCAGCTGCATTGTAACTTTCCATGTTTCACACATTACAGCAAGACAGATTTTACAGTTGTTTTGGGGTCATCTTTTCGAGGGTTAACTGTGGAGGGTCTGGTGTTTTTAAATACGAGCTTTGCTTAGTTTCTGCTTAGTACAGATACCAGTCTCTTACAATCTTTTGCAAACCATGTACCTATGTCGACGATATCATTATGTTATGTAATATAGTGTAAGATTGTGAATGTAATTTTTAATAATTGAATGTTTTGCAAATGACTACTAAGAATAGAGACAAATGGAAGTCTGGAGAGGAGGCCTACGCCCAACAGTGGGACACTATGAACTAATAAAAAAATCTTTTGGGGTCTTCTTGTGCGTAGCTTGTAATACATTGTATGATTCTTCTTTTCTCTCAGAATACCAGGGAAGGTTAGATTTTTAACTTGTATTAATATTTGTAGACTTCACTTTCTGTCGTGGGTGCCTGGATGCATAGTGAAGCCCGTGCACAGTGTGCCCCTCTTCGGAGACGACTGCGTGGACAGCAAGGTGACCATCTCCATGGCGCAGTGGAAACACAACCCTGGTGTTCTTGTGGTTTACGGAATTGCGTGAGTATAAGCAATAAATTCCACAAACAACAAAAAACTTAAAAAATACTTGAATGCTTAAAAAACTAGATCTAAATCGACAGGTCGTAAAACAACAGCCTGTTTTTAACCAACTTCTAAAAAGGAGGAGGTCAATTCGTCGTGATTTTTTATTTATTTTTAATTGGAAGACGCCTGGACTGATTTAAAAAATTCTTTTTTTGTTTTGTCAGGCTGTCCCATAATTTTTTTTTATCAAAATCAGTTGTATACTTTGCGGTGAAGTTGTTTTTGTTTGGTGGTTTCTACTTTGCACAGTGTTTGCTTAAAATCACATGCATATAATAGATTGGAGACATAAGCTCAATGCAGACTCCGGGTTCTGTCCAAGGAAGCAAACTGGGGTCGGGGGACGGGGAATAATAGAGATGAAGACTGGGTAAAATAATATATTATTCCATTTAGTCCATGGTCTAGATTATCCACAAACAAATGTTACAAAAAACAAAAAAAAATTTGTCCACATCCATATTATATGATTTCTGGTATGTTTTATGTGTTTTCACTTCAGTCTGCTAGAGCAAACTAAACTAGAAAATATTTTTTGTTTCACATGTTTATGTTATCTTTGAATATTTCTGATATTTGCTTTGCTATCGCGATTTGATAATGATGTTTTTTTCCTTATACACTAGACTGGACATAACATTTAATAGATAAAGTATGATTTATTTTTGCCGTAGGGATTCCTGCTCAGAAAGATCCTACCTCAGTGTTATCGGCGTACCTCGTTTAGGTTGTAAGAAATGTGCTGCATATTCTAGAGATGAAGGTTAGTAACTCCTTTAATGTTTGGTGATTTCAGAATAGAAAGCTTCTTTCTTCGCCTTTTCCCTTTATAACATTTTTTGTAAGCATTTCATCAAAGCAAATTAAGGGCCGAAAGGGCAGCGGCGGGCCGCACACTTCCTTTTCGAAGCATATTCACCTTTATTTCTATTTGTGAAATGCACGTTAGTCATCGTGAGTTATAAATAAATAAATATATAGGGACAAATAACACTGATTGAGCTAGCCCCAAAGTAAGTTCGAGACTTGTGTTATGGGATACTAACTCAACGATACTATATTTTATAACAAATACATATATAGATAAACATCCAAGACCTAGGACAATTTGAAAAAGGTCATTTTCCAATTTGCCCTGACCAGGGATCGAACCCGGGATCTTTGGGTGGCGGACTAGCATGGTGACCACTACGCCACGGAGGTCGAGGTTATATTGTGATAATTTGTGTCTGCATGCATCTAAAACTGCTTTATTGCAAGATAGTGTAGTATGTATGGCACCAAAGATATATAATCAAATACCGAAACAATTTATAGAACTAAATTTAAATTTATTTAAGAAAAGATTTAAGTTATTGTTGACTGAAAATTGTTATTATAGTGTAAAAGATTTTTTATCTGATAATTTGTAATGACTTTGATATTAGTAAGTAGTGTATTATTTTATGGTAGATTGATAGATTCATTATAAGTGGTATATTTTTCTAGTATTATGATAGACAGCCTTTCTGAAAATTTGCACGCCTGTGATGGTAAACATGATTGGATGAACTTTAATGTAAATATCTTGCTTGTAACTCATGTTTAGCAAAATAAATTTATCTTTATCTTGAGTATGCCTTGAACAAAACAAATCCTCGCGACGCGACTGCCAGCGGGCCGTGCATCTACAAGCGGCACAGTTTTGCTATTCTATGCATTCCAAAGATAGAAATACATTCATATTTTCACGCCTGTTTCCCATGGGGGTAGGCAGAGACTATGGAATTCCACTTGCTACGATCCTTGCAAACCTCTTTTGCTTCGTCAACACCCATTACTCTTTTCATGCATGCTCTCCGGTTATGGTACTCCTTACTTTATCTTTCTTCTGAACATCTGCAATTTGGTCGCAGAACGTTTGTCGAGGTCGACCCGGTCCGGTTCACGCATCCACATCTACAAGATAAATATTTTTAGTTAATCTTCTTTCATCTATCCTCTCAACATGTCCAAACCACCTTAACCTTCCTTTTTACAAGCTTTTATTTAGTTTTACCTGTCCCGTTGTCTGTCTGTCTGTCTGTAATCAAATCTTGCAAGTTAAATTTGACCCCTCTTCCCGGTTTCCAATTGAGCTGAGATTTTGCACGCATAGGTATATCGCGTGACAATACAATATTATAATGGTAGCCATAGGAACTCTGTAATGAAACGACGAACCCCGTCGAGTTTGGGCTCGTTTGATTCGTATTTACATAAAAGCTTGTTATATTTTTTAAATAATTACTATAAGTACATTATCTTAAAGATAGAAATATAGATGACTATGCTTTGACAGTAAAGTAGGCTGCCAATCGCTGCCATTTTAGTGTGAGTTAAGTTTAAGAATGAAAAATCGTGGCTTATTTCTCAGCAATAATAAATTCCTTTAATTCCCAGATGATCTGAATTGGGGCAAGCGCTGTTTACAGCACAATTTCGCCATCCACACCAAGTTCTTCTGCACATCTGACTCGAGTATGTACGAGCCAGTGGTGCAGCTGGCTTACTCCAATCAAATTATCATCTACACAGACTTCATCCACATACTCGAAGTGGACTTTGTAAAACCAGACGAGAGGAACGAAGCAGACGATTGTAAATACTCATCAGATAGAGAAGAAAGTAATTCAATAGATACGTATCCTAACACACCGGCCTCTGACGTCTCAGCACCGTTCCAATCTGCGAAATACCAGAATAATGTTGTACAGAACATTCTAGCTGATTTCTCAGATTTAGAAATGGAACCTTACCAAATGTCACGACCCGTGCATTTACCCGATGTTATTGGGCAGGAGTTGTGTATACAAGCGTCGTCTATTTCTCACAATTTGGTCGAAGAATGGGAAGGTCCATCTCCGTCCATAAGAACGCTCATTAGCCCCCCTTTGAGGTCGCCCAGAAGAAGGCCAGCGGAAAGTATGTCTCGATTCAACGAAATGCATAGAATCATAGCAGAGAAGGCGTACGAATTCGTAGAAGAGGCCGAGACGAAGTGTGAGAAGTTGAGCATGTTTCGCAAGCGGCGGTTAGCTGATAAGAAGTACGAATTTTCGGAAGACAACAACGAGAATATAGTGCCGTTTAGGGTGTTAAGGAATAATAGGAAGATATTCATAGGGAACACGAGCAAGAACCCCCCGCGGCGGTCCAAGTCGCCGCCCGGGGAGTGCGTCGTGCTGCGCGCGCACAACCAGATCAGCAGGTAATCATTTACACTATTTGTAATCAATATTCTTTGACAGACATGAAGCCCTTCTGGCAAATATGCAACAGATACTAGTTTAATGAATTTATTTCAGCGTTTTTTTCTAAGCAGTGGTCGTTCTCTACAACTCTGTTTTAACTATATACAACATTTTTTCCTACGTAAATTCTCTACCAATCGAATCTAGACACGCCAAGTTCAAACAAAAGGAAATGGCGACGCAGCAGCCGTGTGTATATTTACACGAACTATTTCGAGCGACTTTTGAACCCTTCACAACTCGAAACCTATTTAACCTAAATACATGAAATTTTGCACATACATTAAAGTCGTCTAGCTCATCTCAAATCCAGGTCAAATGTTAAGATTCTTATAAATAAATAGAAATATTCTATAAAGAACTTGGCGGCCATTTAGATCTCAATTCTTTTGTGGGATTTTGAACTTTGCTCCCATTTTCACATTTATGTTTTTGGTAAGACCTTTTAACAAACGACATTGGTATTAAAGACAAAAGGAGGCAGCTATGTCCAGCTGTGCGTTTTTGAAAGCTAATGGTGATAACGGCGATGATCTCGTCCTAATACGAAATAAATACATATTGACGTAAAAGATCTTTCAAAAGCCTATTATCCTTACGCTTTTAACGAAATCATTGCAGAAAAATAGATTTATGATGGTTTGGGGTCACCGGTGACCAGGGACAGGAATACCGATATTTTTTATCGATATATCGATACAAATATCGGTAAAATATCTGTGTTTTATACAAAATATCGATATGATACCAGTATTTACTATCGATATATCCAGGGCCGGACCGTGAGTTTAGAGGGCCCTGGGCTAACACTACTTAGCGGCCCACCTAATTACTCAAAGTATAGGAAAAAATAAGACAGTAAAACATTTGATTTATATTGTAATATTTTATGCTTTAGTGTTCAGGGTTGCCACCCGTGATTCAATCTTGATCAAGATCAGTTACATTTCTTTATCGTCTTTTGGATTGACTTGGCTGGGGGCCCCTGGAATCCACGGGGCCCTGGGCTTAAGCCCAAAAAGCCATATGATAGATCCGGCCCTGGATATATCGATACAAATTATCGATAAAGTACTGGTATCGGGTATCGATATATCAATAAAAAATATCGGTATTCCTGTCCCTGCCGGTGACACCTGTGACACTTGGTGTTTTGATTTTAATATTTTGCTTTCAGGCCTTCGTCTCCAACAACTAGTTCAGGATTGAAAACCTCTAGTTTGTCGTTAGAATCTGACCACAACAGTGAGTCGGAGTACAGGGTGACGGAAATGCTCGACGACGGCTCTCTTAAGACGGTGGCTGTACATGACAACACTTCTAAGACGTTGTCCGACTGCCCTGTCAATGAACAGGACCCTTATCTCGTGCACTCGGAGAATTCCAAGTGCAGCAAATTCTTCACGAGGTACTTTGTGGAGAGCGATGATGAAATTACATCCATCATTACTGATTCGGAAGGTGAGTTTAATTCTAATTTTATAATCATTGAGTTTATTATTTCTTTTTAATTTCTAGTAATTCAGTTGTACAAGCAACTATTATTATTGTACTAATTTAGCTTTTTTGTTCTTAATTGCACTTCAAGGAAAGAATAAAAAAACTTTTTGTTAAGGTTAAATATAAACTTTTTGATAATAATGTCTGTGCTTGCATTTAGTTTTTTTTTTTACATCTATAATGAGCATGAGCTTTAATTTCTTTTTAGTATACAATATTTTATCTCTTACACTCTCAGCAAAGTTTTTTTTTTATATTTTAAACACTTCGTTGATTTGTTGTCCTTTTAAACTCACATCAGATATACTGGATTGCATTTGGTATTTATAATAAATACTCCATCGTCTTGTTGTCCTTTTAAAATCACATCAGATAATTATACTGTAATTAAAACTATGTGTTAAACTGTTGAATTTGGTATTTATAAATTTACATTGTCGTGAATTGTTTTACCACAATGCTGGAGGATGATTGAGTGATATCTTTCAGATGACTGCATATCGGGATACCACGTGGCGCTGCACTTAACCGCCCATGGCGCGGGTTACGCAGCGCTGCAAGCCATCAGTGCGAACGCTTGGGAGCGCCTTCCGCCCAAACACAGGACTTTGAGGGCACAGCAACGGTCACTAGATACTGAACTATTGTGCAACGAAGTGTGTGGGCGGCTGTGCAAAATCAATGGAAAAAAGTTCATATACTGCTTCGATTGGGGATGCCACGTTATAGATGTGTGTCAGTCCAGTGGATGCTTGTCAGGGGTGAGTGATATAATGAGTACTGTTTAATATTACATCAGGATAATCTAAACTTTGAGGGAACGGTCGCTAAGTGTTGGGATTTAAAAAATTGTGAAAACAACACCCTATACAAACAACTTTTTGTTTTTAAAGGTTTTTAGTTAATAATGAGATCTGATGAGAAAAGTTGTAGTCTTTTTACTCATTATTGACTTACCAATATTTTGCCATCCAATATTTAATCTGTTATTTATAAGATATAGTCGATGCCTGGCATAGTAAATTTTGTACCAAATTTTCGTCTGCAATTTTCCAGCAAGTAAAATCGGATACTTTTTTCTAAACGTCAAAGCAAACATTTGTATAAAATACCGGCAGAAGACGTGATAGTTTCTTCGAGTCAAATAGCGCTCTTATTATCAGTTTTTAAGCAATAATAAATCTTAAATCACGTTAAATCGATATTTTAAATGACAAGTGACATTATTTTGCGACGTTTTATTTTTTTATCAGTACAAAATAATTTATTTTCAGGAAAATAGCCAATCGGAACGGGCCGGGGTCTACCCTTTTTCGTTGTTTATATGAAAATGTGTTGTTATAGTTGTGTGCGATGTGGATGTGGGCGAGCGATGACACGGGCGCGACGGCCGAGTGCGGCGCCTGCAAGGACGCCAGCGCGGGCTGTCTGCTGCATCGCCGGCAGTACGCCGCAGAGGTAACGGCTTACACACGTCATGGTAACAGGAAATAAATTGCCACGTCACTTATTTACTACTTTTTTTTCAGTGTCTGTTTGTGTGGGACTTGGTAAGCGGCGTTTATAGGACAGAGAGAGTATCTATGACTGAGGACGCTAGTCAAGAAGGAACCAGAGGTATGTATCGTACTGTTAATTTACTTTATTTACATTCTTTGTTGCATTCGAGCATAAACATTTATAAATACTATGAAATACAACCGGAACAATTTCAGGGCCTTGTATCACGCCTTTGCTCTACACTATTAGTGAAAGTATTGTTCTCTTTATCCATTTAATACCAGAAGTTAAGTTTTTTTAATGTAAACATGTATAAACGACTATAATATTAAACAAAAAATAATCTAATTCAAAAACCTTACCTAAATCGCCTCTGGAGTAAAATTCAAGTTAAGAGAGGTTACTATCTAGCCATTTGGCGAGAATCTCTTTTTAGTTGGTTAACACTTATCGCTATGAAATTGTTTGCCAATACAGGACGATGAGTAATTATGATGTGTTTTTAGTGTCTGGCGCTGACCGAGCCCGCGAACTGGCTAAGAAGCTCGGCCCCATCAACATGCCGCCCGGGAACGAGAACAGATTACTCACTACGCTCACAGGTGCCCTACAATATATCAATACACAATCCGTCTTATTATAAAACCCAGACTAACTTTGTTACTAGGTTTAAACCATTATACAAATCAAGTTGACATCTGGTAATATCACACTATCTCACCTGTCAATGTCAACTTCATTTTGGGCGGATAATGGTTTAAAGCCAGTCACAAAGTTAGTCTGGGTTGTAAAATAAGACGGATTATGTATTCCCGTTTGTCGTACATATAAACATTCGACTATTATTTCGTGTCCGTTTTAAAGGACTTCATCCCAATAGCAAATTATTTCGCCGATAAATGATTATTTATCGGCGGTGTTTACATATAATAGCCATATCAAATGCTAATCATGAAATATTTTTTTAGAATAAATTCTAACTTCAGTTGTTTCACAGGGCGATCGCTAAAAAGACTGACAGATGTGGACAACTGCATCGAGATCACGAAGAACCATCCAGATAGCTCGGAGTCGGAGTCCTCCACCGACGAGGAGAGCGACTCAGATTGACTGATAGAATAAGAATAACCCACCCGAAAGGCTGGCTTCTCGTTGCAGCAAAACTGCGGTGCGGTGAGCAAAGGCAAACTTAAAAATAGAACCCCCATAGGCACTCTTTTTGATTTCTCTCCGTTCTTATTTTTATGATATTATGTAGTTGTAGTAGTTATCTTTAACCGACTTCCAAAAAGGAAGAGGTTATCAATTTGTCGATATCTTTTATGTATGTTCAACGTATTCCAAGACTCATAGATCGAAAGATTAGATTTGGAAAATTCTTTTTTTGATTGAGATAGAGGGTATACTTGTTTAGCTTGGGGGTGAAGTAGGTTTTTAGTTTTGAGAAACTTATGTTGATAAAGGATCTTTCACTAATGCAATTGTTACAAATTTATTACTTGTTTAAAAAGCATGATGGGAGGGATTTTGCCTGTGAAGTCTATTAGTTAATTTGCTTTGCTCACAGTTCGGTTAAGAAGCCAGTCAAATAATAACACTTCCAAAAGGAAATAACGCTGCCATAAAATATTTTGCACCCCATCCTATGAATTTGCAGTTGATCTTTATAAAGTCCTTGTTGTTGACATTTTTAACTCAAGTTTATACACATTTAGGAAGGAAGACCACAGCAAATCTGCCTTCATTGACTTTCAAATTGGGAATGGTTCGGTGATAGGCTATAATAAATTGGTGCCGGTATGTTTTTTCTCATTTTTGTGTTGTAATAGAGCGAATAATTATCTATTAGATATTTTATAAATTCATTTCCACATTCCAACGCAGACAGAATTCATAATGTTAGTGTGTCGCTCTTGATATGTGCAATAAACTTTAGAGTTCTGTATCATCAAAACTTAAAATTAATCCACTCAAATTATAATTCAAGATATTATTTCGGGAAGTCTGTAACTTGAAAAGGAAGGGAAGGCCGCAGGCGGCAGCTTTTATTTATATCATTAAAAGGTTGTGTAATGTCTTCTAGGAGGCACCGCATATTGCTTGGATACTGTCAGTTTCCTAAAAGCATAATGTAGGTTTTTGTAAATAGTTTCTATGCAAGTGATTGTTTGTACATCGAAAGTGAAAGGATGTGTTCATAGATTGGACTAGTTTTCCGCCAAAAGTTATTAGATTTGAAAGACTGGATGTCCTTTTAAAAGTACACACGTCGATCACCTATTTACCGCAGATTGGTGGAAAGCTGGTTTAGCTGTGTGATCATTTTCTTGATGACTTGAGTTTGTGATGTCCAATATTGGTATTGCTGTCCATAGTATTAAATAGGAATGTTAAGATAATATACTGAATGTATCAAATACACAGCATTTTAAAATCTTCACTTCTTCATACGTAATCAGTTTTTTTAGAGTCTTAAACGATGTACCTATATTATAATGTTGACCGTAAAAATCAAATTTTGTTTTATCCATTTTCTAGAGGTTCTCATTTATTTTGGTCTCTTTATTGTTTTTTTACTAACATATTGTTTCAAAAAATATTGTTTGATTTAAAATAACAAGTACCTGTACTTTTCACTTTGTATCATATTGGGTTTATTTCGCGATTGAGTCATCAATTCCTTTTTAATTAATTAATTAATAGTATTATTTTAAAGCAACTTTATAGCATTGAGCATTTTCAAAAACGACGAACTTGTTTTTAAAAATGCGATTATAATTTTGCATTTAAGTTTTGTATAAAGTACATGTAATAAATGTTATGTATGCTATGTCTATGAATGTGACGATAAGAATCGCAATAATCCTCAAAAATATATGATATTAAATAAATGTATTTCGACGATTTGAAAAATATAATCAAAAAGTGTGAAATTATAAACTCGTGCGCATTTGAAAGATTTTTTAAAACATTTAGGCTATTTCTCATTCGTATTGAAGAAAAACAATATTCTTTTAGTGTTTTATTCTTTGATGTATTTATGAGTACGCAAAAAAGTAAGTTGCTGTGTTATACACGGCATACTAATTTTACCTTGGATATTTATAACACTAAGATTGAATTAAATATTTATTTGGTGACATATTTTTTGCTGCTGACTGTACCTGCGTTCTACATATACTTACGTACACTTTTAATCACTGATTTAACGCAATTTGACGTCGATTTCTCATCCACTCTTCGATTGATTTATCGTTTAGCCGTCTTGTTTTGCCACTACTATTTTTGTCATTTGCGCTCGAGTTCGATGAATTTAGGCTCATTGTAAGGTTGTGACTGTTTGGATATAGGTTTGTGTAAATAAAGTGCCTATCAGTCATTATAACGTATCTCTATACTTTGATCTCTATTACTGGTCATGATGAACAATTCGTGAACATTTTGACTGCTGAAATGACCAACTTTATATTAATGGAAACAACTTTTCATTTGATAAATTCTGTCTTTACAAATCAAGGATTCAAATCTGTATGAATTCTGATATACGCACATGGCAGAATGTGCAATATTTAATTTTAATGTTAATGAGTCATACATTTATCCTACATTGATTTTTTTTTAGTTCTAGTGTGTGGAATTTTACGTGTACATGAAGGGTGATTAGGGTGGTCATCTGTGGGGTGACTTTAATGTTTGACACACATTTAAATACAATTTCCTCATCTTTTCATAACTTTACTAGTCCGAGTATGTTTGATGTCACTTTATAACGTTTTAACGATTGTTAAAAGTTAGTGACTAATATTAAAATGAATGGGAATAAATACAGGGTTGTATTGGGTAAAATATGATTTTTACATGTTCTTTAAAAAGGACGCGTTTTTTTTTTAGGAAATAACATAGAATTTTCGTGTTTCGTGTACTTTTAATAATCAATTCGTTAAAGATGTTATGGTTATTTTGAAGACCATTCATGTCACGTAAAATCTCAACTCTAGGAAAAATCATACTCACTTATGTTAATAATATTGTACGAATGAAACTTATTGTTTAAATGTAATTGCATTTAATTCAAGTGTAGAGGCACTTGGAGCGTAATAACTTGCCATCAAGTTACTGTAAGTCATTGAGGTATTGTAATAAATGATGCATGATCCAATGTCGAAAAATTGTTTTATTTAACATCAAATATTTGAAGAAATACAATGATTATGTCCTATTCATATTACTATAAAATGCAAATTCATAACTGTTTGTAAGCACAATTGATTTGTTTACCAAAAGAGTACATAAAAAGGTAAAATTTACAACCATATTTGAAAAACAATGAGATAAACCATCTAACAAATGTTTGCTAACTTATTTTATTTAAAATATTTTTTGTCTTTACCTTTAAAAAATTATTAAAAGAATATTTAAGAATTGACATTGAAAGAATGAGACCATACATTTTTTTAACTAAAATAAGTTATTTGCTTATTCTTCATGTAGGTAAATTTTTATGGAAATAATTACTTTGAAAAAGAAAAGGTATTCAAATTATCCTACTTTTAGTATGTACATGACAGTATATATTTATCTTTCATGGAGGGCTAAAAGAAACGTTGATTGCATTCTAATTGAAGAAATAATTTACAAATATTAAACCACCTCCTATACAATGTTTAATTGCTAAAATACACAGAAAAGCAGCATTTTTAGTCTGTTAACATTTTATCATGGAAAATTATCACAAATAGTTTTAAAGTCCATTTTAACATAGCCACCAGAGCCACGGTCACAAACTAAACATCTCATCACTCTCTGCCTCAATCTCAATTGCAATAGTGGGACGGCTCTGCCCACTCTCGTCTAGTAAGCAGTCCAAAGCCAATCTATCGATATCATCCCAAGACAATTTGTTAAACTTTTCTTGAGCTATTCTGAGAAGACGATTTGTTGCATTTAGTGACTCTGTTTCTGTCATTCCTAACTTCTTGAAGTATTTCAAGGCCACTTCGTGCAAACCCTCGGGCTTCTTGACGACTAGGTTAAGCTTGGTGCCATCTTTTATAGGATACCCTTGCACAGTCTGATCATCGGCTAAAGTCCGTCCCATAAACAATAACTTTTGTTCTTCGACAGGGATCTGCAGTTGCCCCGAAATTTGTCGTTTGATTTCCAAAATTGAAGATGTAGGGAGTGCCTGTAACAAAATTTTTAACGTTAGTCTGCGTATTTGTTATTTAAAAGACTAAAACTAAGTGTGTGATGTTTATCTGGTTTTATTTATTACCTCTATGGTGCATTCTCCACCCTGGAGTTTTTTTACTATGAGCTTCATTGTTTTTGTTCGTTAGTTATAGGTAGCGCTTATTGATATTGCACATTAATGGTATTTTATGCAAATATTCACGAAAATAGTAGATATCCAAATGAAAAAATAGAGAAACCACCGAAATGCAAGCAATATTCTGAAAGAAAGCTATTGACGATTGACGATATTGATTGGAGTGACACATGACATGACACTGACGTCTGTCATCAAATTGTCAAGTATTTTTTTACAGTAAAAGATATTTTATGGCTCTGGATGGATACAGATGCACTATGATGTTTTTTTGCCAAAAGGTAAAAACACTTTCCATGACACGTCCACCTTGGTCCAGCCTGAAATATTGGAAGTACGTACGTAAGTAAATTACACATTTAAATACCACATCGCCATCGGTACACGCGTGAGTCCACCTATATTTTATGATAAAATTATCAATATAAAAATGCCTAGTATATTAACACTTGCTGCTTCTCTGGCTGCGGTCCGCGCACTGTTAATCATTATTTTATGTACTGTTAGTCATTACATTACGTCACAGTCACGCCTACTTTCACAAAAACTAGACTTTGCCCACCTTGTTCTGGATAAAAACGTGATAATAGATAGTTTTCAGATTTTTCAGTATTCTCAGAAAACTGCTCTACTGCCTTTTTTGATACGGTGAACTGCTGCGGTCTACGCTGCGCTGGCTGACCGCTGCCAGAGCCATCCTGATTTAAAATAAAAGAAATATTAAAAGTCAACTCAACCTATATGTCTACTAAACCTTTTTATTCAAAAAAGAAAAATAAACACGTAAAAATTGTTGTCAAAATGATTATAAGTACAAAATGAAAATGAAGAATGATTCAGATTTTTTGTAAATAAATAAAACTATTACCAAGGTGATCAAATAATATTGATTGGCGCACTTATTTCGAAATTCTACTGTGCTGTTGATGTCAAAATCGAAATGGATATTAAAAAAGAAATATTTCATGAAGACGATTCCAAGAATTTTATTTATATTTATGAATACGAAGGTTAGCCCATTTTATATTATCTAACATGTTACAATTTACGTCTAAATAATAATTATTTCAAGTAGATTATGAAGCAAACGAAGTTCTCAGAGGGTACCTACTTGGATAATCGGTGAAAATGTAGTAATGTATGTTATTATATTACCTAGTTTTACAGGATAACAGGACTTACTTATCGCGATTATTATCAATTTAACCAGATATTTCGACGAGCCTACTACCACGATGGTCGCAAACTGAGGAACTGCAATGGATGGTCGACTGTTAAGGGTTCCATAGTCTGCCAGCGACCGGCGCGGCGTCTTAAAATGAGATACTCGTAATAAGTCCCGTAATATACAAACAGTCATTGTGACCACAAAACTCTATAAACATAAATCCGTGATTGTTCGTATGTATGTATATATCGGACGATAACACCGGTACAATGATTGGCAGTATAATCCGGTAAATAGATTGTATAATCCGCTATTTTACATAACCGCTAGCAGTTTGGCAACATAGCCCGGTTTTTTTGCTCAATTTTGATAACAGTTGAACATCGTTCAGCTGGATTGTGAATGTGTTGTTACGTAACTTTGATTGAACAAAACTGCGAACGAGCATATTATTTTATCAGCTAGCTAATAGTTGTTCGCCATAACTGTGATGTCGCGCTCGCGAATCCCATATTTCGGCAATTTCTTGACCGATTTGGCTCATTTTTTTTATTGAAACTAACGTGAGACTCAGAAATTATTAATTTGTGCACGAGCGCGTCACATTTGCCCTGATGAAGACCTCCGGATGAGGTCGATACATGTCGGCCAGTAGTTGACTCTTTACGTGAGTAACCCGTGCTTTATTAATAAAGATTTGGCTCATGATTAAACTTGAAAATTCTATTATTAAATCTATCAGCCTTCCAAATTTCATGAAACTCCGATGAAAACTACTCGAGCTATTGTCGAACAAACATACCTACTTACATACAAACGCCGGATTGTTCAAGCAGACTCGAAGAACTTCGCTCGCTTGTTCGACTGTGTATAGTGAAGGTGCACATCATAGTAATAAACGAATGAACGGGGCGAGCCGCTAATCCAATATGAAAAAGCATCTAATTTTGAACATAATGCAATGCAGGCAAAGTGAGTGATTTAGGTACCTAGTACTAGGTATTTA
Source organism: Acrobasis suavella (assembly GCA_943193695.1). Lineage (NCBI taxonomy): Eukaryota > Metazoa > Arthropoda > Insecta > Lepidoptera > Pyralidae > Acrobasis > Acrobasis suavella. Next base: position 22,048,837 of record OW971934.1, read on the forward strand.
TACCAACTTGAATAGAGTTAATTAGTCAGACTCAGAGACATCACTGCCTCTCTCGCCTCGAAGTATATACGCTGATACTAGGCAGGCTGAGCTTATCTTAGTTATGCACGTAGTCGCATATTTTCTTGCGTTTTTCATTTTTTTTCTGATTATTTTTTAACGAGGACACAATGCTGCGTACCGTACTTACTGCAATAGTAGGGAAACTTGCTGCCGCACCGCATTGTACGGAAACACGCAACAGCGCGGCACGGGCATGGTATGGCACAAGGCGCCTCGCCACGCTCTCTGCCTCAACGCCCTTAATGAATTGAATGATGCTACATGAATTTTTCGGGGTCCAGTGCTGCCTCCATTTGAAATAAATCATTTGAAAAGAAACGGAGAAATAATTTAAAATTCGCTTCACGTTCTCACTTCAAACTGTAAACAGTAGTTTATAAAATAGTTTGAAGGGTTATCCAGGGTCTGATCAAGACCAAATTTTAAATGATATCTCCGTTTCTTTTCAAGTGGTTTATTTTAAATGGGGGCAGCACTGGACCCCGAAAAATTCATGTAGCCCCTTAATATAATAAATGATCCATGATCCCTTAGTCACTTTCTTCGAATTTATGAAATAGGTAGGTCTTTACAAATTTTACAATTTTAAAAAATATCCTTTCCTTCGCTTGGCTCCGCGCGCACGGTCTTGCTCGAAAAGTTTGAAATTGGCGCGGTGTGCCGGTGTTCGAGCTCGGAGCGGAGAACGGAGCAACAGAGAAGTCCAATAAAAGTGACACAAGCGCCCTCTTTTTGACATTTATGTATATTTTACTTTTGGCCGGGGAGAGTCCGTAGCCTAGGAAACGGGTGTAGCTACAAGACAACAACATTGATAAGTCAATTTTCTTATCACATTACATAAAGATTGATCAAAAAATCAATTGTATATAACAAAATATTTTGAAAGTTCTTATTTGCTTAGTTAAATTAATCGAGAGACCAACACCAAGGACCGGAGAGATGATCTTTTTGACAGTTCAAAGTATGGCTGGCAGGTGGGTTTATTGAATTTTTGCGTAATAATTACATCGGAAATGTAGATTACAGTATTTTATTAGCGTTACCGTTGAAGATAAAAGGAGTATTATCAGTGTAGCTGCTTTATGTGGGGCGGGAAGAATCGGGAATGAGTTCCCCTCTTGGTATTCGGGTTCGCGATTGCGTACCAATTTTATCATATTTATCGAGACAGGAGGGTCGGAGGGCCGGCGGTGCCAGGTACGACACGCGTCTGGCTGCGGCCCAAAAGAAACTCACCTGCAAATGATAAACAAAGCTAGGATTATTATGTACTTTGACATCAATTCTTACTGGACTATTGGCCCTCTACCTATTTTATTTACTGATAAAAACATCCCTTATTGTCTATATATTACTATAAAAAAATTTTTTTTGTATCTTAACTGTGAAACCATTACATTTAATTCTGCTGCAGGTTAATTTACTTCCACCTTCAGTTTATAACTTCAATTAAACTAAACGAATTGTTTCTATTTACTTATTGTGCCTGTATTTTACCTGAATATAGCTTAATTTAATTCAAAGTACGTATTATAAATTTATAACCCAACAGATAATACTTACAAAATTTATTCCTAACTAAAATATTACCAATAATACCTTAACCAAACATGAAAAGCAAGAAAAAGCATGCAATATTATCTATTTCTATCCCACATCTAGATATTAATGTATTAATAACACAATTAAGTACAAAATCTATAAGTGATCAATGGCACACACTGAAGTAAACAATACATGTAATGTAATTACAGCCAATAGCAAGATAATATTGTTCAGCCATGCATTTCACAACGTACCGGCAGGTGGTGTCACCCGACCGTGACAACATGGCACCTGCACCTCTCCCCTTACATAACCGACACACTACTCACAAGAGCTACAGGGAAAACACCTAAACGTGCTAGAGAGCTCACAGCTGCAATGGCAGCCTAGATACCATTTTGTTTGATCAATATTAAACCTTTATATCACTCAGTGCAGTACCACAATAATGTGAAACGGTTATATAAAAGTGTCTCCTCAGTGCTAATATTAAGATTAAATATAAAATGAGCGAGATGGGATTTGAAACGGTGTTTTACCTTGAGAGTAAGTGTTTTATTTAGATGTAGGTTTGTGAGAGGTGCGAGGGATGAGGTGTTGCCAGGTTACGCTCCTCGGATACTCTCCGCGGGCCCGAGCCAGATCAATAACATCTCTATCAGCTGGATAGCGTTATGCAATTAAAGCATGATCTTTGTTTATTATTTTATTTATTTACTTTTAATATATTTCAAACTGAAATTTTGGTTTTGTGATGGCAAATTTAATTAATTTTAAATGAAACTTCAGATTGAGTACCATTGATTTGATTTATTTACTGTCACAAAATCCTTTAATAATTTACATTAGAAATCTAGTGCCATAAAACATTCATCATCATTTTCATATAATTATATACAAGAAGTCCACTGATGGGCATTCTTAGTTCATTTTTAATATTTTCAATCTATGCATACTATATGTATTTACAGTACTTTTTTAAATATTTCGAAAATAAGGAAAAATATACAAAACACCTATTCTCAAAGACTACTTATAATTTTTCAATACTGTAAATAGTTTTTTTTAGACATCTGATACTTATCTCCAATTTCAATGACCTACCTTGTTAAGTTGGATATTTGATATTACACTAATTGATGATGTCAGTTTTAATTTCCAATGAGAACCAGTACATGCATTAGTTTAGTGGTGGTAGAGTGCAGGGGGGTTGTCATTAAGCTGCCTAATTGCTTGCAGGTAACAAAAGGGGTAGTTTTACCCTAATGCCAAATAATTGGTTGTTTGCTCTTTGGTATTTGGTATTACGTGGGTCTATAAGCTAAATTGGAAAAAGATTTTTTTTTTATTCAATTTGAGTGAAGGGTTTCATAGCATTATTTATTTGAAATAATAACATATTATTTTTATTATTAAAATTAGATATTGACAGTTTAAAAGTGTTTGAATAATTTAGAAATTGTTCTACAAATTCAATAAATTTAGGTTTTTTTTGTCATATTTATTTTAGGGTTTCATAGTAAACAAGGAATCCTTATAGTTTCGCCATTTCTGTCTGTTCGCGGTTTTACTCAGAGACTTTAAGTTATAGAAAGCTGTAATTTGCAATGGGAATTTATATCTTTCACACCAACAAAGTGGTAAAATAAAATAGTGAATTTAATTTTTTAGTATAGCTTCCATACATGTAAAGTAGGATTAAATTTAACCGACTTCCAAAAAAGGAGGAGGTTATCAATTCGTCGCGATCCTTTTTTTTTATGTATGTTCACCGATTAATCAGAGATGCCTGGACCGATTTATAAAATTCTTTTTTTGTTTAAAAGGGTATACTTTCCAGGTAGTACAATGGAAATTTTGTCAAAATCGGTTATGTAGTTTGGGGGTGAAGTCATTTTTAGTTTTGAAAAATTATATCGTAAGGGATATCGTGGTATAGGTCTCCAAAAATATTGTGAGTATGTTAACAGCATTTTTCAATTTATAGACCTGTTATATAAGCGAAAATTTAATAGGGAATTATTGGAGTAAACCTACGTCTCCTGCACTCAGGGTAACCGCCGCACTTCTAATCAAAATTGTTAATGCGTAATCCGGAACCAATGTGATTCCAGATTTTGATTGCGCCGGCGACGAGGTGCTAGTGGAGTCGTCGCCGCCTCCATCGCCCGGCATGGCGGCGCGGCTCGCGGGACCCGCTCAGGTGGGTACCATGTCATATAGTACAACTGTAGTACAAGCTCAGGTGGGTACCATGTCATATAGTACAACTGTAGTACAAGCTCAGGTGGGTACCATGTCATATAGTACAACTGTAGTACAAGCTCAGGTGGGTACCATGTCATATAGTACAACTGTAGTACAAGCTCAGGTGGGTACCATGTCATATAGTAAAACTGTAGTACAAGCTCAATATTTGAGGTCCAATTTAACTTGGATAGTTAGTAGTGGCGGATTTACCAGTAGGCTCGGTAGGCTGGAACCCAGGGCGGCAGATTTTACTGGGGGGCAACAATTGAGGCCAATAGCACTTCACACGCCCGTGTATCGCCGTAGTCAAGAAGGCAGAAGGGCGCTTTATATTTGATATTCCAGTGAACGAAAATCGTACTGGCGGCAAATGTGTGATGTCACCACCACTTTCTAGCCTAAAGAAAGTTCATTCGGTTTTTCTCATAAATTTTACTAAGTTTAGTCAACAGCAGGCAAGATTTATCGCTTTAATGGCGAATTTGCATTTGCCTGAGACAACTTGATGACTGTAAGGGTCGGGTTCTATCTGACATCACTTATCTATGCTGCATTAGCTAGAGTGATCTCTCACTCTAGTCAGAGAGAGCGACGGAACGCTCTCTCTCACTTAGCTAAAAGCACCGGCCATGCTGTTGAAAAAAATCGTCTTAACTACCTTGCTTTCGTAATTGTTTTTGACTGACATGTGACAACCGTGGATAATAGTAAATGTCGCGGTCAAACAGTGTGACTACTGTGACCGTGTGGTGTATGGTGCATGTGCATTGGTGCGGCAACGTCACCTGACAGCGCACCGTTACCCCTTGCACCTGGTTTCGTCTGTGTAATTATTTAAATGTGAATATGAGTGTAACTATTATGTACATATGTAGTATCTTAGGAAAAAGTTTGACAGTTTAGTTGCATATCATGTGCTTTGACGACCTCCGTGGCGTAATGGTTAACATGCCTGTCCGGATTCGCTGCCCGGTCAGGTCAAGATGGAAAATGATCTTTTTCTGATTGGCCTGGGTCTCGGATGTTTATCTATGTATGTATTTGTTATAAAATATAGTATCGTTGAGTTAGTATCTCATAACACAAGTCTAGAACTTTCTTTGGGGCTAGCTCAATCTGTGTGATTTGTCTTTATATATTTATTTATATTATGTTAGCCACCAGGAGTTACTCCAAAAATGTCACAAAAGCCGTCCGGTAGTGTCGTCCTGTCGTCGGAGGTAAACTTCTGCAAGTCTGCCACTGCCTATCTCAGACACATCTTATTGTCATATGCCGTATCGGAACAACCAAACGGCAGCCTAATCGGATGCTCGCTTTAGCTTAACATCAAATTACCTACTTCATGTACAAAGCCAACCATGTTAGATCCCGACAAAGTTGTTTACTATTCCGTTTTTGTTATTTTTCGTGTGTATAAGTGGCCAGCACTGGTATCAGTTTGTTTAGGCATCTGACATAGCTTGACGACTGCAATACAATGACGACAGCCGGGACCAACGGCTTATTCGTGCCTTCCGAAGCATGATAAGGAGCTAGACATCCATTGCAAACTATTTCCTTCTTATAACTCTGGACGAACGATTCATATAACCGAATTTGCCACTCCGAAGTGATCGCCGCGCGCATAGTAATAATGTAATGGAATGCTATTTTTTATGTTGAACAACAATATTATCGAATTTAGTGACTATGGTATTTATTCATTATTATGCTTTTTGATTTGAATAGCAAATGAAATTATGCCATCTTAGAAGGTGAAAAGAAATTATACAAAATAAAAGTAGCACTAATTAAATATTATTCTAAAACAAATTAATAATTATACGAAAGCGAATGTATGTAAAAGGTAATTTAATTATACTATATGAAACTCTGACATGTTAAAAGTATGCTATTGTATAGTCGAAAATTCGGCCAAATGAAAATTATATTAGATATTTTTTATGCATTTGAATAGTTGTTTTAAATAAGATTCTGCCAAGTATTATGCCAAATGAAATTCAGAGCATCAAGATTCTGCCAGATAGATGGTACCCTTACCTAAGTATACTGTCGACACATAAATGGGGAGTGTCACAGGCCTGGTAAAACTCATATTAATTCTGTGATATCGAGCGCCGACTCAAGTATTAACCTTGTTTCAGGGAGCGGGCACTGGCGCGGGCGGGGCCTCGCCGAGCGCCGTGCGCGAGCTCATCGTGATACCGGAGTTGCCCAACTCAATTCACCTGCAGCATGCCATTCATCAGGTAAGGAACTGCTCCCATAGTTTTACCCCCTTATTCATAAAAAATTACAAACGTTTGCTAAATCTATTTTAGTTAAAATATGTTTTGTCTCGTTCTTTCAAATCAAATATTCAAAGGAGGGAAAAGGACAAAACATGTTTTAACTATAATAGGTTTAGCAAACGCTTGTTGTTTTTTATGAATTTGAGGGTTAGTCTTTAATATGTTTATCTTTGCATTATCTTTCGCTAGTTCGTCAAATCCCTCCGGTTTGACGAACATAGCGACTCTAGATTCGCTTACCAGTCAGGGTAACTTGAAAAATGGCCTTTTCAAATTGTGCTGGGTGTTGAGAGTTTATCTATGTACATCCATACTATCCCGTCTTTTATCCCTAAAGGGACAGACAGAGCACTTTGGGTCTTGCGGCTCTAAGCAGACAGAGCCCAGGGCCACAAGATTCAAAGGTCACTTTTAGCGTGATGGTGGTCATTATTATAAAATATAGTATCGTTGAGTTAGTATCTTAAAAATGTTAATAGACGAATCGTGTTTGTCTCTCTCGACGAGGGAGACAAATTGAAAGAAATTCATACTCTATCAACAATAGCTCTTAATATAATACGAGTAGATGATGATGGATCGTGTTGACTGGAGATAGAACAAAATGGAAAATAAAAACTCAAGTCAACAAAGTGCCGATCGTACATATATATAGTGGGATAACGATAAGGCAGAAGAAGATGATGGATCGTGTTAACTGGAGATAGAAGAAAATGGAAAAAAAACTCAAGTCAACAAAGTGATGATCCTACATAAATAGTGGAATAAAGATAAGGCAGAAGAAGATGATGGATCGTGTTTGTTTTGTCAGGTATCAAGCAATGTGGTGGAGGTGAACGGGGACAGTTCCGGCCACTCCAGTCCCACCACCGACGCGCAGCACACCTACATAACCGTGGCCAGTGAGTCCCTTTGTACAAGTCTTGCATGAACTTAGACGGCGATACCACAGGCATCAGTCTCTGCTTCTGAATTTAGACAAATACATGGATACACTTAGATGTAGTAGTAGCGTATATTTCATACAGACACATATTCAATTCAATTCAACTGCTTATTGCTTCTTTAATAATAATATATACAGGTGTTAAATAACACATAGGGTTGTGCCAGCCTAGTATAATATCGGATACTAGCGAAAAATCTGTTTTGCTTGATATTATAGGCCGTTCTCGAAATTTAGATAAGATTAGTGCCTACCCTGTCAAAAATATTTAGGCACGTCACTGAGAAGTAGACTTGAGGTCTATCACGAACATAACTTTTCGACTCATAGCTCCCCCTCCCGCGACGATGACGTTCCAGAGTGTCCCCCGCAAAGCGGTATAGTTAATATGGATAAGCCTTTCTGAAAGAAGAAAGAAAGAAAGAAAGAAAAATAGTTTATTTGATATATCACATTGAAGGTAATAAAATGACACAGTTGTTACAAATACACATACAATTTGTGGCTACATCAAAAAGGCCTCCTCTCAGCATGGTGTCGCGGCAGGGCCACAACGCTGGTCTTCCGAGGATACCGCACAACACAACATAAAAATAAAAATAAATAAATAATAAAACAAGCCTACTAGGTTGGCGCTTCATTTAATTTATTTATTTGACAATGATTGACATTCTTTGCAAAAAGTATAAAACTCTTCAGAAATAAGATTCTCATGCACAATTGGGTACTTTCCTGGGACAAAAATAAATTATTTGGTACTGTTCAGAAAATGAAACGTCACAAAATAATGTTACTTGTCATGATCATATCCATTTTCAATGTGACTTTAGCTTTATTATTGCAGAAAAACTAATATACAGAGCGCTATTTGATTTTAAGAAACTATGACGTCATAAAATAAAATAGTCATTTATTACAGTAATCTTGGTTACAACATGATGCTAGGATTCAAAGATTCAAATGATTATTCAGTAATTAGACCTTTACAGGCCCTTTTGTCGAGTTGAAATAGCATATGCCTACATAGTGATAACCAGAAGGTAGGAACTTGTATTGCGTTATATAAAAAATATAAGCTTAACCCTAGATTGCTGCCTGCGGGATAGCAGCCTAAGTGTAAGTTATATCGTTAGTTAGTCCACATTTTAGAGTGAGAGGTTGAATGTTACTGCACCTTAGTACACATTTCTGTTTTGCACTTAGTATTATCTTATTATTTTTTATACATTTAAAAAGTTATTATACTAGATTTTGTTATATTTGATTCTATGATAAGTAGTTTATATTTAGCATGTAATTTTTTTAAGATCAAAAGAAAGACACGAATTTCGCTGGGTAATTGATAGATCCTGATTGTTTCACTTAGGCCGAGTTACAAAGGAAACTGTATAATAATACAATGTGGAGGGACATACCCGCAATAAATGGAACCGCGGGCTATACTAGATCACTATACTATAATAAAATTAAAATAACAGCCTAAACACAAAAAAAAAATTCGAAATTTCCGTACAAAAGTGTGCAGCCGCACGGGCAAGTTGTATGGGAATGTCAAAATTTTTTTGGTTATTTGGTTGTGAATTTAATTTCATTATACTACGGTGATCAGTATAGCCTGTGGTTTGATTTATTACGGGTATGTTCCTTCCACGTCGTATATAACCTGATATGTTATCGCAATTGGATTACCTTTGTGTTCCTGACACATTCACTGTCCGATAAGTCAGATTTTCAGACATTTTGAGAATATGTCTATATTTAAGTCAGGAGAAGTTGAGCAATTAAAAATCTTACTCAATCCAATAAGTTTTCTATATAATAGGAAATATATTTTAATTGCTTCATCCTACCTACTTCAGACAGCAAATATTCAAAAACATTTTTAAAAGAATTTTTTAATGAAAAAATCTTTTTTTTTGGATGATAAAAGAAATCGTGCCTTTTCTATTGATCTGCCAGTACTTAGTTGTATGTCGTGCGATGTTTTCAGCACCTTTTGTTTATGTGTGGTACAGTGCAGGGCGCATGGGAGCCGACTGCCGTCAAGCGAGAGGACGACAGTGATCAAGAAAGCAAGTTTATGTTTTTTTAGCTCACCGCTTATGTTATATTGCATGCGCTTGTACTTGTAAAATTTGCTTAGGTTTGCAGCAACAAGATCTTATGACAAAAGGCCCATTTAGACGGTGAAAGTTTTTTACCTGTTTATCATCATAATCCAAGCATGTTCCCGGTTGCATCCTCAGCAGTAACGCTTCAGAGCCCAGGGTCCGCTACCTAACCTAGGTAATTTGACGAGGTTACTGGTTTTTACACAGAGCGACTGCCATCCGACCTCCGCAACCTGAAGGGTAGACCAGAACCAATCATTGGATAGGTTTGAGCAAACGCTAGATGGCGTTCGGGACCCACAGTTTATAGTGTCTTCCGAAATGTCTTCCGTAACACGGAATCATCTTTCTTTTAGATAGTCTGATGATTCAAACCTGCAATATCCTAGACTGAAAACAACTTTTTACAAAGTATGCTTCCCAGTGGGATTCGAACCCACGACCTCCAGATCACAAGGCGAACGCCCTGACTACTGGACCACGGAGGCAGTTCTATGGTACTCCCACACTGCTGTTAAAGTTAACAAACATTTTCTAACATTACAAAAATGCATAATAATAACATAAAATACTAAAATAAATAATAATAACTATAAATAATGGCGTCGGGACGTGACGACTCCATCGCCCACTGGATTCCCAGTGCGGTCAGTCAACGCAGGGCAGCTTGTGGCGAGCTGATGGTGAGTGGCGACACCACGTACCCTACCTCCAGGGGGACCATACACACACACATACACACAGTTACACACCCTCCGCCTCTGTCTTGCCTTAACTGGCCGGCCAGAGTGGAGTCGCAAGAGCAGAACACACGCTCCAGGGTGGAAGTGTATTGCACGTAATGGCGTAATAACGGGGAAACGCGCTCTCGGGGGTAAGCCCCGTGATGGTGAAACTGGAGCCGCACCTCTCGACACCCTCAGCTGCTGAAATTGTGTTCCGCCCTGGCCGCATCTTTGTGGCTAGTTAGGTGCCCACAGGCAGTGTAGCCAACGAGCAGCAAGTCACCCGGCTAAAATTGTTGCAAGAGATTTTTAGGTAGATGTCCGTATCTCACTAACATCCAATCCACATAGCCCAAACCAAGTAATCCCTCCCTGGCAATAGTTCGACAGCTGTGGAGGACTGTCCGTTAGTGCATCTCAATGGTACATTAAGGGATAGACCTCCATAGATGCAGCCATCTCACTTTTCAGATAAAAAGGTACTAAAATGCCTCTTCATGTTGGCTTTGGCCCCATGAACGCCTCAAAGGACCGGGTCCCCATGGACCCGTGGTTGAAAAGCGTACAAACATAATAACAATATTACAACAATAAGTTATTTTATTTTTCCTAATGTTTGTAAACATTGTTAACAGCAGTGTAGAAGCAACAATATACATTCTGTTATGTTTTATTACAAAACTATCTGTTATGACTTTTGAGATACGACAACTTGTATGGTGTAAGCGAAACGTCAGCCATACATTACGTAAAATGTCATGTAACAGGCATGCAACTTGCATCGTCTAAATGGGTCTTTACACCTTTCAGGGCGCTTAGCCAAACAGTAAAATTAACAATTGAATTAACTCACTTATACCTAGTATTACGCCTGGTTCCCAACGGGCTACCTGTAAGGCTGTGGCCTTGTGACTAACAGCAAGTAAATAATATTATGTACTGTCACATCTCTCACACAATTTATTTTCATATATTTAACTTTATTACATAAAATTGCAATCGGCGGACTTGACTCCCCTTACTATAGACACAATCAGACTTTCCCATACAAACGTAGTTTAGCTTTTATTTTGAAACGGCATGTCAGATATTGGCGAAATTATGTAATTTCAAAAAAATTGCATATATTAAAGCATGTAACTAGTTTTCACAGTCAAAAAATGAACTTGAAAGAGTATATAGTGTATCATATCATATTTGACCATTAGTATGGAAAACTTCTACATTCTCATATTTTCTTTCAAGTTCATATTTGACTGTCAAAAAGTAGTTATATGCTTAGATATATGCAATTTCTTTAAAATCACAAACTACTGCCAAAATTTCACATGTCATTTTAAAATAAAACCTAGACTATGTTTGTATGCAAATGTCTAGGGTAACGGGGATTCGTAGGCCCTTTTCTAATAGTCAATATAATCTTGACATGCAAACATTATCATTAAAATCAATCACATTAAAATATTAACATCAATAACATCATCGGGATTTTCTTATATTTTCAAATTGGGAAGCCTTTCATTTTCTGCGCACGCGCGGTTCTTAAAAGAACTTGTCCGACAAATAAACAGATTATCAAAACGAAATCCTACTTACCAGTACTTTGTCTGCTTCTTCATGGTCGTCAACAATAACACTCTTAACTGTACGGAAACCTTTGATATACTGATCATAAATAGCCCTCACGGATTATATTAGTAGTAAACTCTATTGCTACTGCTCAAGTGCGATTATGCATTAATTGAAGGGGATTGGTGTATAAAAAATGTAATAATAGTGATGCCCCTCTGGATTATCTACCTGGCTGATTGTGAATGGGTCTTGACGTGTATTAGGGTCCATTCTGTTCATAGACTCCAAAAACAAATTGGAGAGACATGGCAAAGTTGCAATTTTTAATTGATTTATTGTTTTTATGTTTTAAAAAAGTTGAGGTGATTTTGTAAGAAATTAATGCGTAACAGATTCTTATGCATTATGACAATGCGTCAAATCAATTTTCATTTTGGTATGCTCTAAATTCGTTTTATATGTCCACTTTGTTTCATTTCTGTTTAAGCATTTTTTTTTAAATATTTTCTAGCGCAATCTTTAGAATATTTTTAAAGACAAACTAAAATCATGGTTCTTGACCAGCAAATTTAACCTAACGTTTTCTAAATTGCCGAGTGGTCCACACATTAACTCTATGGTCATATTGTGACACCCGATTCGCCACCTGTGCTTGGTTACGTTTGATATGACGCGTGCCGCGCCGCCGCCGTCTGCCGAGTTTATTGGGTGTTTGCAATTTGATTTCCAGTTTTTTTTTCTTATTTACTTCGGTTATGTAAAGAATTATGTGTTTGACGATGTCTGAACATTTTTAATTTGATTCAGTTGTAGTACTTACATGATAAGTACCGCATAATACAGTGGTGTGTATAAAATTGTTTTAAAAAAGAAAATATCGTTTGGTAGAAATTACATCAGAGGTACGCATATAGGTGGACTTACATGTTCGGAAATATATGATAGGTTAAAATTTTAGTGAACCTGATCTCCAAAGCAGCACTTCTAGGAATAAGGTTGTAAGGGCGAACGCGTGGGATAAGAATGACTTACTAATTATCCCAACATAAACGAGTGTTTCTGAATTTCGATAAGCATGTATTTTATAGTAATCGATACAAAATATTCTTGTTTAGAACTTGGCAGTTTTATCTACAAGTGGTATATTTTATCTACAAAAGGCTAAATACGTATTAAAGATAAATTTTATATACCTAATCATTCCAAATACTGACAGCCAAGTTGGTTTATGCAGATAGGTACCTAATGATTTAGAATTTCTGAATAAGAAGAGTCTAAAATAAAATAAAAATTGTTGTCAAGAAAAACATCGACCTGTAAATAAAACCTGTGTATTACATGGCGATATACCATACAAAGGGGAAAGTTTGCAATTATATCGCTAACATCTCTCTCACAATGGTCAAAACAGGTGGGGTGAGGCAGACGAGGTACACCGTCCTCAGCGAGGCTAGAGCGAGAGAGCTCAGACTAAAAAGAGAGGGATAACTTGTTTTATATCTGGGAAGTAGGCTCGGAGACGAGTTGCCTGGGAGATCTCCGTCGACATGGAAGTGCCTCGCTACCGGTCGTATTACCCCTGTGAGTACCCAGGCTCTGCCTTGACGACCTTAAAGCCGGTGACGCCTCTTTGTTTTCATGTCGACTTGGTACGTTGATACGTTCGTCTCGCGTTTTCAGTTGAAAGTTGGATTTGTAGGGCGTGTCGTGTATTTCAGCTAGGTTCATTTAGACAATACACTATAATGGCTTTATTTCTAATAGGCCAGACAGAGCATTAGTTGATTAATTAACTTTTAATTTTACCAATAAGGATCCAGCTAGAACGGGGGTGGAACAATATTAAGTTTTCTCGGTTGTAGGCGTGACGCATTTTCGTTGTTTCACTCATTGTTACTAACTGCATGAGAATAAAATAAATATAATAAAATATTCACAACTAACTGAATAATTTCATTGTTCTTTTCTTACTAACAATTGTCCATTTTTGAGATTTATAAATTCTAAAAAATATCCGCCGGGTTACGGTGGTCTAAAAATAGTTAAATCTTTTAAGGGTTTTAAGGTTTTTCACTGTTCTTTTACCAAAAGTGTCTTCGTTATGTTTCGTTTTTTCACTCGGCTTTGACTCAAAAATGTACTTCTTCAAGATTTTCTGAATCGCTTTGTCATTAACAAAGAGAGTTGGTAACTTTTTTATTGTTATAATTTTAGTGCAGCTTTGACATTAATTAGAAATAATACACACTAATTTCGAATTGAAAGTCCGAAAAAAGAAATGGCTGGTATTTTTTTATACTACTCAGTTTCCTTCAGTGATATCCCAATAATTAACACAGTTTTCTTGTAGTATCGTAAGGGTTTACAGTAACTTTATCTTCCGATACTAATAGATATTATAATGAGTGACGTTGTGTTGCAGGCGAGAGCGGTAATGGCGTCAACTACCACGTACAGTACGTTGAGCAGGAGATGTACACGCAGAACCACCAGCAGCATCTGTGAGTATTGCTTCAATTCGCCACTTTCCAACGATTCAAATCAGTTTTTTTCTTAACGTCAACACAAACATTTTCTTTGTATAAAATAAAGACTAATGACGTCATCGTTTCTTGGAGTCAAATATGTTTTTCTGCATTAATAAATCTAATAGAATCACTTTGAAAATGGGTATGATTGATGACAAAGACAAAGCAAAAATTGACAGTATGCAGGCTATATTCTAAGTTTTCTAAACTAAAGTTACCTTAGTCTACAAAGCTTAGAATGTCGGTTTAGGGTTGGGCTCACGTCTGGTCAGCACGGAACAGCAATTTTCCACGCCGCTATCCTTTTCTGTCGCTCAGAACCGTCATTCTCTCGAGCGATGCTGATGCGTTCAGTCTTTCTCTCTTGTTCAAGCGAATGACGGTTCTGAGTGGCAGAAAAGGATAGCGGCATGGAAAAGTGCTGTTCCATGCTGACATACGTAGTCCAACCCTAAGTATGCTGCCATAGATGACTAAAAGACAATCGTGTTGAACAGAATTAGAAAGCAGTTATATCAAATAAAATATCATCTATTTTTATACTCTTCCTTTCTTGAATACTGTACGATTACTACTGACGTCATTCGCGATTTTCTTATGTTAGATATCCGACTTTTGGTAATCGAAAAAAATTCAAGACTAAAGCCTGGTTTACATATTGACAAGTGAGAAGTAAACACTGACAAGTGACAAGTAGGTGTTCAAACGCACTGACAAGTGGATATGTAGTACTGCTATTAATTTGTCACTTGTCAGTGCCTATTTACACGCACTTGCCACTTGTCACTCGCACTTGTCACTAATCAATATGTAATGCCCCGAGTTTAAGAGTCCCCTTACCCTACCCGGTAGTCTAGCTTGCGGCATATCAGATATTGGCGAATTTTTGTGTTATTTCAAAGAAATTGCATATATTAAAGCATATACCTAGTTTTCACAGTCAAAATATGACCTTAAAAGAGAATATAGTGTACCATGTCAAATTTGACCATCAGTATGGAAAACTTCTACACTCTTTGACATGCGAACATTATCATTAACATCAATCATATTAAAATATTAACATCAATAACATCATCGGGATTTTCTTTTTTTTTGCCGAAATCTCACATGTCGTTTCAAAATAAAAGCTAGACTACGTTAGCCAAACTGTATGTAAACACGTTGTGGTGTGGTCCCCCCAGGGAGCCGCTGCGCACGTACCCGGTGTACGGCGTGGCGTCGGTGGCGGGCGCGGCCGACGCCGAGCCCGCGCCCGCCGACGGCTGGCCGGGGGGCGCCGCCGCAGAGTTCACCACCTACGTGGTACGTATGATCGTTTGACCACAGATTAATAAATAGTTACTACGTAACAGATACATACGCTATAATAGCCTACAAGATCTTAATAATAACACCTGCTGCTCAGAACGAGAAGAAATGTACCATAAGTACGCGTACAAAGAGTCGAGACTGCGTTGACCGCCGTGCGAGTCACGTGACAACGCGTCATCGTAAGAATGCACTAGGGTTGTCCTTTGATGATTATTGTAACAAATTTTGGGATAAAAAACGACAAATTTTCATTTATTTTTGACTTTGACACCCACTGCACTGCATAATAATTACGTGGTTTCGGCATTTCGAAGCGTAAGTGCGGGAAACGTGCGGTGTAGTGCGGTGCGAGTGCTCAGGCGGGCGTTTGGCGGTTTGGCGGCCCTTGTCGGTTGTTTCGTCGACGATACGCCGAGCGGTAGGCATATAGCGCGTGGCCTTGATCTAGTGATGTAGGCCTGGTTTGACCATCTTGCTTTCTAGCTCCCATTTAGAAACTAGAGCCCCGAAGCATTTGTTTTGTGTTAACCCCTCCCCCCGTTTCGACCGCCGCAGTGTTCACCACCTACGTGGTACGGAATCATCGTTTAACCACCATGCTTTCCAGCTCTTATTTAGAAACTAGAGCCCCGAGGCATTTATTGTGTGTTTGCTCCCCCCCCCCCCTCCATATCGAGCTCATTTTGGAAATTTTGCTAAAAATGCACTAGAATAGAGTATATAATTTTATATCATTTCCCCTCTAAAAAGTTTATTTTATTCACTGAAAACAGTGAGTCAGGTGACATATTACATATAACTTAAATATCCACATCCCTTTTGGTTTAGGTATATATTTTAGATTTACTACACCTCCCGCTGTGAGCACGGCAATTGATATAAATCCTCGCCTGGTTAAAAAAACTGCACTTCTGAAATCAGTTGCATAGTACAATGCTACTGATTTTAAGGCATTGTTTTTAGTATTCAATATCATTAACACTTCCTATTGGTTGTAGTTATGTATTATCGAATTAATATGCCTCGCGTTAGGAGCACCACAACTGATATGAAGTCTCGTGGTAAAGGGTTAAATTGGTGGATCACTCACTAGGAGTGGTGGCAGTTTAAGGGTCGGAATTTATTTGGTAGCACGGAACAGCACTTTCCTATGCTGCTATCCTTTTCTGTCGCTCAGAACCGCCACTAGCTAGAGCGAGAGAGAGCGACGGAACGCTGCAGCTCCCTCCATGCTGAAGCGTTCCGTCGCCCGCTCTCGCTCTAGGAAAGTGCTGTTCAATGATGAGTCAAATGAGTCTCGACCCTAAAATTGCATATTACTGCTTACTTTTTAGAGCCAATCAGTAAATTTAAGGGGCCGTCCACATATTACGTCACACAGGATTTTGACTTTTCGAACCCCTTTTTTGTCAGGACTTTTCTTATCCCTTTAACACGTACATTTGACATGACCCCTCCATCGCCGTGACGTAGTATGCGGATGGCAGCTAAGGGTGTCTACAAAGTGACGCGGGCGCATGCGGCGGGTTCAGTCTATCTCTTTTATAAACTCTACGTGCGTTAGAGACAGATGACCCGCGTCGGATTATGCTATCTCTTTCGCACTTAGAGTTTGTGACAAAGAGAGAAATTCTAACTCAGATAATAAATTCAAAGAAATCTACTTAATGTGGTTAGCGCTATGGTTTAATTTAGCTCGCATCAGAACTCAGCCCGTTTAGATACTATATTTTCGATACCTATAGTCCATTTGGCTAGGTATTTAAAGGAATGTAAACAATCTTGATATGTCTTTTTATTGAAATTTACACTTTATAAATCAATACTTTTGCAAATTACAAATTAATTTTATAATTTATAAAATAAATAAATTGTAATTTGCAAAGGCATTGATTCATTAAGTGTATATTTCAACAAAAAGACATATCAAGATTGTTTACATTCTTTAAAATACCTAACCAAATGGACTATAACCGGGGAGTGAGACAGGCCTGCCCCAAGACAGAAGATGTAGCAATCTGGCTGTCCGCAGGTGGCGGGCGAGTCGGCGGAGGCGCCGTCGTCGCCGGCGACGCCGCGCGAGGCGCCGCAGCCGCCGCGCATGCCGCCCGCCACCGTGCAGTGGCTGCTCGACAACTACGAGACCGCCGAGGGTGAGACCACAGAATTTGTATAAATATTACACACAGAACGGAATCTCCTAAGATCCTACAGGCGCCTGCAGCCGCCCGCTGAAAAACACGGCGCGAACGGGAGACGAGGATGCATATTGCGCGGGATTTTAGGCGATTCCATTCTGTATGTAATCCGCTATTTTCCAACAAGTCAATCAGATACTTTTTGACCTAGGAAAATACCCAATTGTTGTTTTGTATGTATGTAATATTTATATTAATTCTGTGACTATATCACTATTTCACGACTCCGTAGCATATTGGTAACCACGCTAGACCGCCGCTCGAAGATTTTGTGCTCGAGGGCCAGTAAGGGCAAGTTAAAAATGGACTTTTAGTATCCCATAACACAAATTCAAAACTTCCTTTGGGACTAACAATCTGTGTTATTAGTCCTTATATCTATTCATATATTGCCAGCGGACTGTGAGACACTACTAGTACCTTTTACTATTTTACGAAAATCAGATCAAATAAATAAAGCCTATAATAGAGAACTTGACTCGTTCGTTTAATGAGCGTTTCTCATACGTACCTGCCATATAAGTATGGATATCGAAATAACATAGGAACTAGAGAGGCAACAGATGCACTAGTGAATGAAATTGTTAAGAATTTAAATAATAAGAAAAAAGTAGCTAGCCTCTTTCTTGACTTGAGTGCTGCGTTCGATTTGGTCGACCAGGACATCCTGTTAAATAAGCTGGAGCATTTCGGAATACGCGGTAAAATACTTTTGTTATTCAAATCTTACTTTGACAATAGAAAACAGTTTGTAGAACTTAAGACAATCGAGGGCGAGAGTGAAAATATGATCAGATCAAAATCACTTGCAGTAAAGAGAGGAGTCCCTCAAGGTCCCTCAACCTATTCTTTTTCTTATATTCACAAATGATCTGGTATCATATATTAAAAATCTCCACCCTGACACAAAAATAGTCTTATTTGCGGACGACACAAATGTGGTAATATCTGATGAAAATATCAATAATCTAAATTTTAAAATCAATAAAATTCTTAGTGCATTCAATGATTGGTTTAGTGCCAATAATTTAAAATTGAATTATAAAAAAACCAAAGTTATTCTTTTCAAATCGACATCACGTAATTCCGAAACACTTGACATCAAATTAAATGGAAATAAGGTTGACATAGTAAATAATACAAAATTTTTAGGTATATATATAGACGAATTATTAAACTGGAAGAAAGAGCTAGAAGCATTGGACGATTCTATTTCGTCGGCTTGTTATGCAATCAGAAGTCTCCGAAATGAAATTTCTACAAACAATTTAAACAAAATATATCACGCTTTAGTAGAATCCAAATTACGGTATAGCATCAAACTGTGGGGGAAAAGTTACCTTTATAATCAAAACAGAGCCTTCGCTATTCAAAATAGGCTATGGTTGGTATTCCGCCTTGGGAATCACGTGAAGAGCATTTCGTTAAATTAGGTATTTTGACTGTTCCGTGTTTGTACCTGTTTGTCCTACTGACTGATTTCAAGAAACAATTGCCTACGATAGAGACAAATAAAGAGAAACAGTCACGCGAAGAAACTCGGAGAATGGATCTCAAGCATGATACCATTCCCAAGTTGGAAATTATGAAACACAGTGCTCAGTACCAAGCGTATAAGGCTTACAACAAATTGCCTAAAGAAATTAAATGTATTAATGGCCTTAAGCCTTTTAAAAGGAAACTTAAAACATATCTGTTGGACAAAGCCTTTTACTCCCTTGATGAATTTTTCAAGTGATGCTTATAAATTATAATTTTATTTTTATATGTTGACCATTTTATTTTATTTTTTTTCGACATTGTTTAAAGTATATAGTTAAAATTATTAAATTATACATAGACAGAGTAAATGTAATTAATGAGTAGTATAATAATGTTAGTTTTAAGTAATTCCAACACAATGTAAAAATTGTTAAATGGAAATAAATGAATGAATGAATGAGTAACAAAATAAAGTGGGACAAACGAACCTATCGTTTTATTGTACTCTACTTTAGTTATCACTAGACACCCTTATAAAACGCTCAGTTTGATAAGGGTGTGTAGTTAACATGACTATTTTGACGAATTACGTAATATTCACATCATTGGTTACTTAATTCATATTTATTTATAGAGTTATTTGTGTCAAAATAAAATTGTTTTTATTGAATAGTATGGATACAACTTACTAGGTAGGTCGAAAAATCATTTTCATTTTTAAAATGTATTTTTACAAACAGGCGACGAAGTTTGACTTCATATAATGTGGAAAAAATATTTTTAATTTAATATAAAAACCACACTTATAAATAAATAAAAAAGAGAGTGAATCAACTTCCTTTTGTGTCGCTTCAGATTATCAAAAGTGCCATATCACTTGCCACCAAACTGAGCGTTAGATAACGGAGTTTAGTTATCACAACTTACAATGCGTTAATTTTTGTACAGGTGTATCTCTCCCGCGTTCGACCCTCTACGCCCACTACCTACGCCACTGCACCTCGCACCGCCTCGACCCCGTCAACGCTGCCTCGTTTGGCAAACTCATACGATCCGTCTTCATCGGACTGAGGACTCGAAGACTTGGCACCAGGGGGAACTCCAAATACCACTACTATGGCATCCGTGCGAAGGCAAGCGCCGGCGATTCACCGCCGAGGCATGACATGGTTGACGATAAAGGAGATTCGGATCAACAGGCAAGTATTCTCTATAATACAGGATGCAATTGAAATCATTAGCATTTGTTAAACTTAAAAACATAATGGATATTGTCGCGAACGAGATAGACGCAGAACGTTCGCGAGCAAAAACCGCGTAGAAAGTTTTTCTCCAAACCTCGAACCGCACTTTCGTAACAATATTTTGTACGGTAACAACACTGCAATTAATACAAGTTATAAAATAATTAAGTTAAAAAGTATCAAATAGTAAGAAAAATTACCAAAGTATCAAAACATTTGAGTCGCGTGCGCGTACTTTCTATACATACCTACGAGCAGTAAGGTCAGAGACCCCGCCGCATACAGTGCACAGCCACGGACACAGCTGAGCCACTGAGCGGGCGGGGGCGGCCGGCATACAAAAATAGACTTTACACTACCTCAATAAAGTTTAAAATCGACTTTCCCATACAAATTGTCAGGGCGGCTGCACACCTTTGTATTGAAATGTCGAATTTTGTTTTTTGACTGTTATTTTAATTTAATTATACTAAAGTGATCTAGTATAGCCCGTAATTAGATTTGTTACGGGTAGGTACCTTTCACGTTGTATAATATGACTGCGATAGGGAAAGTTGTTCAGAATTAAGAACAACAGTTGTACCTAATTCAAAATTACGTCCTTGTGTATTTACAGGAACCCCGCGAGCGCGAACCCGAGTCGGTCCCCTCTGGCCTAGCGGGCATCGCTCACCGCCAGTTCCTGGGTTCGATCACGCCGCCCGAACCGCCAGAGCTTATGGTAGATGACTTGCCTGACGACGTGCCAGGGTCTGCGCTCGAAGCTCTTAGAGACCATCACAGGTATGGTTGACCTCTCTTAGATCTAAAAAAGTTTCGTACAAGCTTTATTGGGAGGCTAAGCACAGAATAAGTACTAGTACTCACATACAGAAGACTTACTCAGAAAAGAAATTCAAAGAAATGTCCACTTAATTTGGTTAGCGCTATGGTTTAATTTAGCTCGCGTTGGAACTCCTCACCTCTTCGTTTCGATACCAAGACATCCACTGCAAGCCAATTTCATTCTAATTACTCCTCATGTAACTGAATTTTCCCCTCCGGAGTGGTCGCCGTGCGCATAGTAATAATGTAGGGATATTTTCGATACCTAAACGGGGAGTGACACAGGCCTGGCCTAAGTACTTATCGAGACAAATGTAAAAAGCCCAAACTCGATAGGGTTGAGTCGTTTAATTACAAAGTTCATATTATGGCCATCTTCCACCTCAACATCAGATCAGCTACATGTCATCATTATATTGTTGTAACAGGCGATATTCATATGCGTTCAAAATTACAGCTCAATCGAAAAACTTGTAAAATAGGCAGGAATTTATACTCTTTTTGTATTTTTTTCCTGTCTTTTTCTCTGTCTTATAAACAAATAAAAACTAGTTCTGCTTATTGTCGGTGTAGAGACATAAAAGTGATACATCATTTGCTATAGCGATGTTTTTAGACCGACCGATTTAATGAGTTATCGCCTGCGGGGTACAGGGGCGCGGGGGTATGACAAGCTACGCTATTCATGCTAGCCGCCAGGGCCTACCTCAGCTTCAGTCTTCATACTCCTATAGAAGCTATTTATGTTTCACATTTTTAAACATTATATTGCTGGTTGAGCAGTGTTAGATTACTCCTCTTTTTAACCAACTTCCAAAAAAAGGAGAAAGTTATCAATTCGTCGGAATGTGTTCTTTTATTAATTCTTGTTTATCGGATATTCGAAGATGCCTGGACCGATTCGGAATTCTTTAATGTTTGAAAGGGTCAATAACGTTTGTCAGGTGGTCTCATAGATATTTTATCAAAATCGGTTGTGTAGTTTGGGGATATAGTCGGTTTTTAGTTTTAAATAATTATTATATAAACCAGTGATAATAAACAATCGCTTTAATTTTCTAGGGCGCACGGTGCCGAGTTCCTCGAAGCGGTGAGTGCGCTCGACACGAACGCCGTGGAACGAGCTCGCCGCGCTTTCTGGCGACGCAGCCCCAACGGGAACAACGGGGGGTTGTGTCGGCGAGTGCTGTGTCGCCTGGCCGCCAGGCGGGACGTGGCCGTCTGGCTGAGGAGCGCGGATCTGCAACTGTATCAACGGGCGGTCGATTTGCTGCTGCCAGATGTGTTGCGGCCTATACCTCCGCAGTTGACGCAGGTAAGACTTTTTCCTTATGCAATTCGAATGACGATCTTAAATGTAAATAATTATAACAATAAATAATTCAATTATTACCTATCCATTGTTTGTGTTGGATACTCAGCAATTAAACTTACCATGAATTTACAGAGTTCTTTCAACAATGTACAACACCCTATGGTTTCAGAACCTTTTATAGAGAATTCATATCACGGTTGTAGTTAAAGTCTTGTATGCCACTATACATAATTAGGTATTAACAGTTATATTTAAGAAATTCGAAATGTAGTGAAAAACTCAGAAATAGAAAAATGTGCTTAATACATACTTTGTAATGTACAAAGTGAAGGATTAGGTTTTTTTTTTGATGGTGGTGGCTCTACTTTTCTTTCTGCCCCATTAGAGATAACGACGTGATAGTACGTATGGGGTACTGGGTAATAACCAGTAACCTCGACATTTCACCTTGGTTAGGTAGCGGACCCCGGGCTCTAAACGTTACCGATGAGGATGTAGCCATGATAATGAGTATGTATGTGGCACTCATTGATTTGTTTTTGTGGGGCAGGCGATCCGCAACTTCGCTAAGAGCCTGGAGGGCGCGCTGTCGGCGGGCAGCAGCGGAGCGCCGGCGGCGGCGGCGCGTGCGCAGGCCGCGGCGGCCGGCGCGCTGGCGGCCGCGCTGCGCCGGTACACCTCGCTCAACCACCTGGCGCAGGCCGCGCGGGCCGTGCTCAACAACCAGCTGCAGATACAGCAGGTGCGTAGTTTGACCGCTGCGCCGGTACACCTCGCTCAACCACCTGGCGCAGGCCGCGCGGGCCGTGCTCAACAACCAGCTGCAGATACAGCAGGTGCGTAGTTTGACCGCTGCGCCGGTACACCTCGCTCAACCACCTGGCGCAGGCCGCGCGGGCCGTGCTCAACAACCAGCTGCAGATACAGCAGGTGCGTAGTTTGACCGCTGCGCCGGTACACCTCGCTCAACCACCTGGCGCAGGCCGCGCGGGCCGTGCTCAACAACCAGCTGCAGATACAGCAGGTGCGTAGTTTGACCGCTGCGCCGGTACACCTCGCTCAACCACCTGGCGCAGGCCGCGCGGGCCGTGCTCAACAACCAGCTGCAGATACAGCAGGTGCGTAGTTTGACCGCTGCGCCGGTACACCTCGCTCAACCACCTGGCGCAGGCCGCGCGGGCCGTGCTCAACAACCAGCTGCAGATACAGCAGGTGCGTAGTTTGACCGCTGCGCCGGTACACCTCGCTCAACCACCTGGCGCAGGCCGCGCGGGCCGTGCTCAACAACCAGCTGCAGATACAGCAGGTGCGTAGTTTGACCGCTGCGCCGGTACACCTCGCTCAACCACCTGGCGCAGGCCGCGCGGGCCGTGCTCAACAACCAGCTGCAGATACAGCAGGTGCGTAGTTTGACCGCTGCGCCGGTACACCTCGCTCAACCACCTGGCGCAGGCCGCGCGGGCCGTGCTCAACAACCAGCTGCAGATACAGCAGGTGCGTAGTTTGACCGCTGCGCCGGTACACCTCGCTCAACCACCTGGCGCAGGCCGCGCGGGCCGTGCTCAACAACCAGCTGCAGATACAGCAGGTGCGTAGTTTGACCGCTGCGCCGGTACACCTCGCTCAACCACCTGGCGCAGGCCGCGCGGGCCGTGCTCAACAACCAGCTGCAGATACAGCAGGTGCGTAGTTTGACCGCTGCGCCGGTACACCTCGCTCAACCACCTGGCGCAGGCCGCGCGGGCCGTGCTCAACAACCAGCTGCAGATACAGCAGGTGCGTAGTTTGACCGCTGCGCCGGTACACCTCGCTCAACCACCTGGCGCAGGCCGCGCGGGCCGTGCTCAACAACCAGCTGCAGATACAGCAGGTGCGTAGTTTGACCGCTGCGCCGGTACACCTCGCTCAACCACCTGGCGCAGGCCGCGCGGGCCGTGCTCAACAACCAGCTGCAGATACAGCAGGTGCGTAGTTTGACCGCTGCGCCGGTACACCTCGCTCAACCACCTGGCGCAGGCCGCGCGGGCCGTGCTCAACAACCAGCTGCAGATACAGCAGGTGCGTAGTTTGACCGCTGCGCCGGTACACCTCGCTCAACCACCTGGCGCAGGCCGCGCGGGCCGTGCTCAACAACCAGCTGCAGATACAGCAGGTGCGTAGTTTGACCGCTGCGCCGGTACACCTCGCTCAACCACCTGGCGCAGGCCGCGCGGGCCGTGCTCAACAACCAGCTGCAGATACAGCAGGTGCGTAGTTTGACCGCTGCGCCGGTACACCTCGCTCAACCACCTGGCGCAGGCCGCGCGGGCCGTGCTCAACAACCAGCTGCAGATACAGCAGGTGCGTAGTTTGACCGCTGCGCCGGTACACCTCGCTCAACCACCTGGCGCAGGCCGCGCGGGCCGTGCTCAACAACCAGCTGCAGATACAGCAGGTGCGTAGTTTGACCGCTGCGCCGGTACACCTCGCTCAACCACCTGGCGCAGGCCGCGCGGGCCGTGCTCAACAACCAGCTGCAGATACAGCAGGTGCGTAGTTTGACCGCTGCGCCGGTACACCTCGCTCAACCACCTGGCGCAGGCCGCGCGGGCCGTGCTCAACAACCAGCTGCAGATACAGCAGGTGCGTAGTTTGACCGCTGCGCCGGTACACCTCGCTCAACCACCTGGCGCAGGCCGCGCGGGCCGTGCTCAACAACCAGCTGCAGATACAGCAGGTGCGTAGTTTGACCGCTGCGCCGGTACACCTCGCTCAACCACCTGGCGCAGGCCGCGCGGGCCGTGCTCAACAACCAGCTGCAGATACAGCAGGTGCGTAGTTTGACCGCTGCGCCGGTACACCTCGCTCAACCACCTGGCGCAGGCCGCGCGGGCCGTGCTCAACAACCAGCTGCAGATACAGCAGGTGCGTAGTTTGACCGCTGCGCCGGTACACCTCGCTCAACCACCTGGCGCAGGCCGCGCGGGCCGTGCTCAACAACCAGCTGCAGATACAGCAGGTGCGTAGTTTGACCGCTGCGCCGGTACACCTCGCTCAACCACCTGGCGCAGGCCGCGCGGGCCGTGCTCAACAACCAGCTGCAGATACAGCAGGTGCGTAGTTTGACCGCTGCGCCGGTACACCTCGCTCAACCACCTGGCGCAGGCCGCGCGGGCCGTGCTCAACAACCAGCTGCAGATACAGCAGGTGCGTAGTTTGACCGCTGCGCCGGTACACCTCGCTCAACCACCTGGCGCAGGCCGCGCGGGCCGTGCTCAACAACCAGCTGCAGATACAGCAGGTGCGTAGTTTGACCGCTGCGCCGGTACACCTCGCTCAACCACCTGGCGCAGGCCGCGCGGGCCGTGCTCAACAACCAGCTGCAGATACAGCAGGTGCGTAGTTTGACCGCTGCGCCGGTACACCTCGCTCAACCACCTCGTGCCTCACGCAGCGTATTCACCGACATAAGACCAATACCACTATAGGGATGCGGATTGGTCGCTTGCAGACGTGAGGCACATTTTGAGTCGTTCGGCGCACGCTAGGCTAATAAGTTAAATGCAACATCTTTCAGAGCTTGATTGATGGAAAATACATTTTCAGATGCTAGCAGACCTGAACCGTGTGGACTTTCGCGTGGTGCGTGAGCAGGCGGCGTGGGCCTGCTCCTGCGGCAGCTCCTCTACCGCGCACCGCCTCGAGGTCGACTTCAAGGTCAGAAAAGAATGCTTATACCCTATGGCTAGGTTATTAGTACATTATACCTTTGCTTTCGTCTAAAACTTGATTATAGTTCCGCAAACTATTTAGATCTATGTAAAAGGCATCACCTGGTCCCATTGAAGATTCGTCGAGATGTCGCGGATTTAGTCTACTTACTTAAGATAGCTTCTGGTATAGTTGACTCTCCTGAACTTTTGGCAAAATTGCAGTTAAATTGCCCATCCAGACCACTAAGATTCAATCCCCTTATATTTGTTCCAGTTGTTTGTACTAACTATCGAAAAAACTCGTTTGCCTTACGCGTGGGCATAAGCTTTAATAATATATCTCGAACAGTTGACATAGACTTATTTACTACAAGCATAGCGATAGCTAAGCGGTTACTATATGAACATTTGCTTCAGTAGCGTAATGCTGATTTTATGTATTAAGTATATTTGTTTATTTATTTTTATAATTTTATAAGGCTTCTAAATAGGCTAGTTTCATCATTTATTCGTTAAAGTGTGTGTCCATCCTTTGTTCAATTTTATTGTTAACTTATACAGTATCTATATGCGAGGACCTGTAATTGGCTTCTTAATATCTAAGTTGTTACCTTATTCAATGAATGTGCTGTTGGTCTTCCTATTAAAATAAAATAAAATAAAAATAAAATAAAATTACCGCAGAGGCCGGGAAGTATGGCATGGCCGAACTAGTAGTTTTCAATAATAAAGCCTTGACAATAATTAAGAGTCCGGCAGTCCCATTAACGCCAAGGCATGTATAGTGCTTTTCTGAATAAATGTGAGGAAATAATTAAAGAATTAACCAACTATGCAAATGTTTACCGAAAGCAATGAATGTTTTACTACAAAGAGAACCTATAAATCAATCAATAACCAAATTAAAAAAAAACCTAATTATCCACTTTTTTTAGTCCAAAGAAAACATAGCCCATACAGCCCAGTCATATTTAACCCCAAAACCAAAAATTAAGCATATTTACATGTGATTGAAAGTATATATCCTCGAAGAGTAAATTTTTTGTAATGTGGTGTAGCAAGTGATGGTATCGCAAAATGTCTTTGCCAAATGAAAAACAGAATTATCATCTGAAACGTCAATGTTACTGTCTTGTCATTCTGATTACACTTTCTTCTTGTCTTCTTGTTTTGAGCAACGGCTAGGTATTAATTTTCATCCTACTTTCTTGGCCTAGGCCGGGTAAGTAATGCATGAGCATATATTTTCGAGCATGTTTTAGAAAAATTACTTCTATTCTTTTTGATGATTGTATGATTTGAAGATATCTGTGATAAAAACTTTTGTTTCAACGACTTTTATCAGGATTTAGGGTCAGTTCACACCAAGACGCGTGGCGCGCACTTTTAAAGAAATAGAACTTGTTTACTTCACAAAAGTATAATTTCAGCGAGAGCCCGCTGTGCCGCGCGGGTAGGCAACTAAGTTTATCAAAATTCATTTAACCAAATATGGCGGTAAATGACTAAATCCGTTGAACGTGTTGCGCCGCGCGGCTAGTAAACTTGTTCATAAAACTTATTTTCTCAAACATGCTCGGAAATGTAGGCATTATTGTAGTAAAAAGAAGACGCGAAGCTTGTAATTCTTGGCTCGTGCATTACTTTACTGGTTTAGGCCAGGAAAGTAGTATGAAAATCCATTCCTGGCCTCTGCTTAAAACCAAAAGACGAATAAAGTGTGTTCAGAATGACAAGACAGTGACAGTGACGTTTCAGATGACAGTTCTGTTTTTACATTTAGCAAAGACATTAACCCTCTTATTCATAAAAATTAACAAACATTTGCTAAAGCTCTTTTAGTTAAAATGTGTTTTGTCTCGTTCTTTAAATGTCAAATATTTAAAAGGGGGAAAGGGACAAAACATGTTTTAACTAAAATAGGTTTAGCAAACAATTGTTATTTTTTATGAATTTGGGGGTAAGCGTTTAATTCCATAACTTGTCATATAGCCAATTGCTACCACATTATAAAAAATGCACTCTTCGAGCATTATTTATTACATTCTAATGAACACAATTTTATTTAAAATAATGTTCCTATAAAATCACACGAAAATATGCTTAATTTTCGTAGCGATAGAAAAAAAATCTACGGTATTAAATTTTTTGCGTAAAATATGACGGGACTGTATGGGTTATGATTCCTTTAAAGTATAAATAAAAGTATAATTGTAATTAGTCCGTCTTTTAGAATATCCGAAAATAATGGACCCATATTTTTCAGTTTATCAAAGAAGTAAAATTTCACAAAGATACGAAGCATCAAAGTTCCGGAGTGGGGGCAGAGATGGGCAAAATGTAATCAGATTAATGATTAAGGATTACGATTACATTTTGTAATCTTCAATTATGATTAAAGATTAAGGAAATTAATCAAGAAAGTAATAATGTCGGTGATTAATGAGTATTTGTGTGTAATCGTAATCTTGATTACTTTCGTGATTACTTTCTTGATTACTTTTCCTTATTGATAAATACTAACTACCATCGAAGAATTTTAAAAAATAAAATAAGGTATTCGTCAATGTTGTTGAAGTTTTCGAGGTCGTCGAAGTCCATATCGAGGTAGTCGAGTTCGTTGAGGTCGTCGAGTTTGTCAAGGTCGTCGAGTTCGCGAAGGTTGATGTCAAGGTCGTCGGGATTGTCGAAGTCGTCAAGGTCGTCAAGTTCATCGATGTCGTTAAGAACGTTGAGGTAGATGTTGAGGTCATCGAGGTGTCAAGTTGGTCGAGTTCGTCAAGGTCGTCTAGTTCGATGTCGAGGTTGTTGAGGTAGTCAAGATTGTCGAGGTCGTTAAGGTCGTCAAGGCCGAAGTTGAGCTCGTCCAGATCATTGAGGTCATCGAGGTCGGTAAGGTCGTTGAGGTCGTCGAGGTCGTCGAGGTAGATGTTGAGGTCGTGAAGTTCGTTGAAGTCGTCAAGTTCATCGAGGCCTTCGAGGTCGTCCAGGTTGTCGAGTTCGATGTCAAGGTCGTTGACATCGTCGAGGTCGATTTTTAATAACATTTTTATAGTAAGTGAGTGTCATGTTCAGCATCATTGACTGAACTTGCTCCAAAATTTTGCTGGTGGATAAAAAGTCACCCTGTATATCGAAATATGAAAAATAATTTTCGGCATCCCATACAAGTTGATCGATCAGCTGACAAATTTTTTATGGAAAACAAACAAATTTCGTTCATATTTCAATGTTTCTTGGGGAAAGTGGTTCTATAGTATCATGGACTGAAGTCATTCCTAAAATGGTTTCAGTATATTTTATAAGATGTTATATTTGTATTTAAATAATGAAAACCCCATTCAAGTCGGAGGAGCAGTTTTTGAGAAAATTGCGGACACACAATATACATGCAGGTCGAACACAAAACCTCATTTTCTTAAGTCGGTTGAAAAAATCAATCATACATAAGCATTATGCATTTAATCAAGATTACTGATTACTGTTATCATGACTAACGATTACATGTAGTCATGATTGAAAGTAATCAATGATTAAAAGTAATCATGATTGATGTAATCATGATATTACAAAAGTAGTTGATTACGGCCAACTCTGAGTTGGGGCTTGCGACGTCACCTCTATGTAAAAATCTTACGCAGTCGTGACGTCATGTAAAACTTTATTGCGCTGTATCTTTGTCATTTTTTGTTTCTCATAAATATGTGTATATTTTTAATAATCTAACCGATGGGCTAAAAACAATTTTTTATTTGTCATGCCTATTGTATAAAACTACCCATCCGGCAATGCCATACTTTCCGCCCTCTACAGTGATGTACCATAATTTAACCAAATAAGGCGGTAAATGACGAAATCCGTTGTGTGTTTGTGTATGCAGGCGACGCTGGGGCGCGGCGCGACGCTGGAGCAGTGGGCGGCGTGGCTGGAGCGCTGCGTGGCCGGCGCGCTCGCGCCGCACGCCGCCCGCGCCGACTTCACGGCGCGGGCGCGGCGGCTGCTGCTGGACTGGTCCTTCTACTCCTCGCTCGTCATTAGGGAGCTCACACTGCGGTATGTATCTACACATACACACACACTGGCGCGCTCGCGCCGCACGCCGCCCGCGCCGACTTCACGGCGCGGGCGCGGCGGCTGCTGCTGGACTGGTCCTTCTACTCCTCGCTCGTCATTAGGGAGCTCACACTGCGGTATGTATCTACACATACACACACACTGGCGCGCTCGCGCCGCACGCCGCCCGCGCCGACTTCACGGCGCGGGCGCGGCGGCTGCTGCTGGACTGGTCCTTCTACTCCTCGCTCGTCATTAGGGAGCTCACACTGCGGTATGTATCTACACATACACACACACTGGCGCGCTCGCGCCGCACGCCGCCCGCGCCGACTTCACGGCGCGGGCGCGGCGGCTGCTGCTGGACTGGTCCTTCTACTCCTCGCTCGTCATTAGGGAGCTCACACTGCGGTATGTATCTACACATACACACACACTGGCGCGCTCGCGCCGCACGCCGCCCGCGCCGACTTCACGGCGCGGGCGCGGCGGCTGCTGCTGGACTGGTCCTTCTACTCCTCGCTCGTCATTAGGGAGCTCACACTGCGGTATGTATCTACACATACACACACACTGGCGCGCTCGCGCCGCACGCCGCCCGCGCCGACTTCACGGCGCGGGCGCGGCGGCTGCTGCTGGACTGGTCCTTCTACTCCTCGCTCGTCATTAGGGAGCTCACACTGCGGTATGTATCTACACATACACACACACTGGCGCGCT
The DNA here is from genome assembly GCA_943193695.1 of Acrobasis suavella. Classification (NCBI taxonomy): domain Eukaryota; kingdom Metazoa; phylum Arthropoda; class Insecta; order Lepidoptera; family Pyralidae; genus Acrobasis; species Acrobasis suavella. The sequence continues at coordinate 22,079,717 of OW971934.1, forward strand.
CGCGCCGCACGCCGCCCGCGCCGACTTCACGGCGCGGGCGCGGCGGCTGCTGCTGGACTGGTCCTTCTACTCCTCGCTCGTCATTAGGGAGCTCACACTGCGGTATGTATCTACACATACACACACACTGGCGCGCTCGCGCCGCACGCCGCCCGCGCCGACTTCACGGCGCGGGCGCGGCGGCTGCTGCTGGACTGGTCCTTCTACTCCTCGCTCGTCATTAGGGAGCTCACACTGCGGTATGTATCTACACATACACACACACTGGCGCGCTCGCGCCGCACGCCGCCCGCGCCGACTTCACGGCGCGGGCGCGGCGGCTGCTGCTGGACTGGTCCTTCTACTCCTCGCTCGTCATTAGGGAGCTCACACTGCGGTATGTATCTACACATACACACACACTGGCGCGCTCGCGCCGCACGCCGCCCGCGCCGACTTCACGGCGCGGGCGCGGCGGCTGCTGCTGGACTGGTCCTTCTACTCCTCGCTCGTCATCAGGGAGCTCACACTGCGGTATGTATCTACACATACACACACACTGGCGCGCTCGCGCCGCACGCGGCCCGCGCCGACTTCACGGCGCGGGCGCGGCGGCTGCTGCTGGACTGGTCCTTCTACTCCTCGCTCGTCATCAGGGAGCTCGGGTTTCAGTTGGGAAATCGGTGAAATACGTACCTAATAAAAGCGTAAAAATGAAACCGAGCGGTCGCCATCTTCGATTGCTCCTATCACACCCCCTCCACCACTTTATCACATAAGAAATGCAATGGTATCGGTCATCAGTATATACAGAGAGAGTGCAATCATAAAATTTCATGTTAGTGCTACGCTGTTCCAGACTAATTGTATGTGGTTTGTGTGCCGTCCCCAGGTCGGCGGCGTCGTTCGGCTCGTTCCACCTGATCCGGCTGCTGTACGACGAGTACGTGTCGTACCTGATCGAGCGCCGCGTGGCGCAGCACCTCGCCACGCCGCCCATCGCCGTCATGCAGCGACACCTGGTGAGTTACAGTTACACCTCGTCTGTTGTATCATTAGTTGTAATGCTTTGGAGCCTAGTAAACGCTCTCGCTCTCTCTCTCTAACTCCCCTCTCTCTATCTCTAACTTTCGTATCTCTCTCTAACTGTCGTCTCTCTTTCTCTCTCTCTCTCTCTCTAACTGTAATTTTATCACTTGACGACCGACAAATTCTAACTAACTCTAACTTTTCTCTCTAGCTATCTCTAACTTTTTTCTCTCTCTCTGTCGTCTCCCTCTCTCTCTCTCTGTCGTCTCCCTCTCTCTCTCTCTCTCTCTCTAACTACTTTCCTCCTAAACCTCATTTTCTCTCTATACATTAAAGTCTATTCCGATTAACCGCATTTCGTCTGCATTCCGACTGCAAAACAGCAGTTGAGATGCAGTTTCGTAATTGGCACGACCACAAACCGACTGCACGCCGACTGCAACAACCGTGCGTTCGACAATATCGGGACGACGTTGGAGTGCAGATTTTTTATAAATCGCCAGATCTCGAAGGAGGTGGTGTGATGACTTGGGCGCATACATGTGGAAAGAGAAATAGGTAAAAAAAGGCGCTGATTGTCGTCTGCCGACATCGCCATGACAATCGTGACGTCACCGAATCAGTACGACAAACGACACAGTGTGAAAGCGTTCTATATAAAATGTATGAAACCACCAGACCTACGATATCGTGTCGTTATCGTTATCGCCTAAAGTGAAAACGCTTATTGGGTTTGCAGTTTTTGCTTAGTTCTGATGATCATCTTGTCGCAGTCTACGTGACTGCGTCGACCCCTTCTCAGTCGCACGTATGATTTGTGAACGAGACGGCCTGATGCGTCGTGTTAAGGGACTAATTGAATTTTTCGGGGCCAGTGTTTACCCCATTTGAAATAAATCATTTGAAAGGAAACAGAGATATTTAAATTTTTGTCTTGATCAGGCCCTATAGTCCATTTGTTTAGGTATTTAAAACAATGTAAACAATCTTGACGTGTCTTTTTATTGAAATATACACTTTATAAATCAATACCTTTGCAAATTAGAAATAAATTACGTAATTCATAATCTATAAAATAAATAAATTCAATAAAAAGACATGTCAAGATTGTTTACATTCTTTTAAATACCTAAACAAACGCACTATAGATAACCCTTCAAATTATTCTATTAACTACTGTATACGGTTTAAAGTGAGAACGTGAAGTTTTTCTGCGCTGTGCGTAGAAAAGGGTTATCTAGGGTGTGATAAAGATAAAATTTTAAAGGAAATCTCCGTTTCCTTTCAAATGATTTATTTCAAATATCAAATATGTATAAAGCACTCTACCCCGAAAAATTAAGTATTTAATAAAAGTTTAAAGAATCTTTCGTTTCTACGTTTTTTTTTTATCACTAGGACGAAGACTTGAACGACGAGAACGGTCGCACGACCGAGGACGACGACAACGAGTGGGAGTGGGAGGACGACGACGACGACAGCGACGAGCCCGGCCCCGACAAGAAGCCCAAGCTGCTGGAGTGACTTAGTACAGAGTTAGTGGACAGTCTGTTTGGTGTCGATGTAGATTTTTATATATCCGCTTTGGCCTAGCAGTGAGAAAGGGGGGGGGGGGGGGCAATACTTTTTGGAGTGACCGAGATGCTGGTGGATAATCTGTTTGGTGTTGATGTCAATTTTGATTTTGTCCTCTTTGGCAGTGAGAAGGGGGGGGGGGGGGCATTTCATTTTTGGAGTGACCAAACATTGTCGTCCCCATTCCGCGAGTGTCGGATATTTCTGAGGAAAAAAAAAAGCTCGTATTGCACATAACTTAAGTATCCACATCCCTTTTTGGTTCTAGGTAATTATTTTAGATTTACTATTCCTCGCGCTGGGGGCACGGCAACTGATATAAAGCCTCGCGGTGAAAGGGATATTACCGCGATGGACTAGCAGTGAAAGGGGGGGGGGGACGAACACAGCTCTGACGAAAACTCCAAGCTGCTGGAGAAACTTTTCTGATAACTTATGACTGAAGTATGAACGATTGATAGGAGGAGTAATTATGAAAAGTCACTAGTCGAAACAGAAAGCCCAATCATTTGGAATGACTTAGTAGTTTAACGTTGTGCTTGAAAGGGCTGTTGAAATATCCGTGCATGTTACGTTCGTGCACGTTCGGTTACGTATTCGTACGTACTCGTTTTTAATATGGTGAGTATTGGAATCGGGAATCGAGACAAAAGTCATTGACTAAATTTTCTTAAAACAGCAGTTTAAAGTTTTCAGCTAAGTTTCTGGTGGAAGTAAAAAGCTACATAGTTTATTGAGGACAACATCTGTCACTAAAATTACTATGGCCTGGTACTAATTTACTTTGGCCCGTAACAGTTTGAAAATATATTGTCATTCCCTTCTTATATTTTGAACATTTAGTATAATATTCTAGTCGCTTCTACGGTTTGTAAATAAAAGTAGTGTATCAAATTAAATGTACATTGAAAAGCACATTTTATTCGTTTCGCTAAAGTAGTTTGTAGAGGATTTTTATAACTCGTGTGGTGGGAAATGTACCACACAAACCAATCTACATTTTAAGTTATTGATATTAGGTAAATGCATATTGTATTGTACAAAAAAAGACGGTTTGTCCGATGAAGAGATGATGAAAAAAAATACAGATATCATTACCAAGGAGGTAAATTTTTTGGAGTTCTATGTACCTATGTGTTTATAATAGTAGTTTAAAAATATTTTTGATGAAAAAATCGCGAATTGTTTGTAAAAAAATTGTTTGCGATCTGTCATAAAATTGAAAAATGATGACGAAATTGAAGCTGAAGGTAGTCCGAAAATCCAAAAATATTAACCACAGATAATATTAATTTAAGATAGATTTAAATCGTCTAGATGTTTTGTAAATATGAAAAGTCAATAGTAAAAATAATACAGTATTTCCAAGGGTAAAGTTTATTTGCCCTTTTAAAGAAGGTAGCAAATTACATGTTTCGGACACAATGCATGGTATTAAAATTATTGTTTCGGTATTTAGGGCTCTGGTCTTAACAGCGCATCCAAAGCCGTAGTATAAGACATATAGTTAGTAACTTTGTATATAAGCACAGTAGAGTAGCTAGCACGTACAGTTTACCAAAGAAAGGGTTGAAAACAATATTAATTGCTTATTCTATCACTGTTTTGCATAATAAACAATTTTCCATAATATTTTCATTCAAACTTTTCTATAACTTCTGAATGTTTAAACTTACTGTATGAAAAAAATTGAATGTTACCGTTCTAAGGCCTAAGTCACTATATATATTAAGATTAGTTTAATTTACTAGTTAAGTGGGATATAGAAGTCATTACTTTTAAGTAAGTACCAAACGACCATACAATTTCTATATTTATTCTGTTCGTTCCAGATATCTTTTGTCATAGACACTTCGATTATGGTAACATATTCAATCAAAGCAAAGTGTAGTTATTTATGACTGTCCATATGTATTTATTGATATATTTATGAGGGATTTGTCATCATTTCATTTTTGATTCGATACGTTCTTCATATTACCTAATGTAAATTGTTATAAAATATCATTATTCTGTCCCTTTATAGAAGTATATGTATAATCTATTACTAAAGTTGTACCAGGTAGCATAACGTATTTTCTTGTACCAGTGTAAACATATTTAATTCTCCCCGTTTACTATGTAACACAAATGTCCTAGGGTAAACCTTCGAGTCATTGGACTCTAACAGTCATTGGACAGAATACAATAAAAATTATTAAGGTTGCTTTCAAAACGGGAACAACGCAGCTACAGAGTACAAAAAGCTATGAGCTGCAGAGTTCTGTCCATTGACTGGCAGTTTACCCTATATCCAATTTTAGTTGATACTCTATACAGACAGTATATTTTTGTAATTCTGATACGCAGTGTGACTGCCTTAACGTTGCCTTACGAACATTTACCTCGATCGCTACGTAATGGTGAAACCGTCGGGTTGTGTCTCATAGCAAATAATGAAACCCAATGTTGTGACTAATTTGATCACGTGACGTGTTCTGTCCTCGTGCTAATGTAGCGTTGTAGACCATTGACAATAGACCTGTGCTGAGGATTCGCGGAGTGTTAAATTTGTGACGGTCGATTTTACAGACATTTATTCAGAAGTTGTAAAAGTGACAAGGCCATCATCCATCGACAAAAGCAATACATCCAGCAACGGATTTCTGACTAACAGTTGCAAATTTTAAATTGCTGCCCTAAGTACTAAATATCCTTCTTGCTTAATTTAAAACTCACCGTGAACGTCAGACTTATCCGACAAAAGACAGGTCAAACTTATAACACCCCATTATATTTGTCAGAGGTTAATAAATTCTTTTCAGCCCTGATGACCATTCAAATTAATCAATAGATGGAATAAAGCATAGCCATAAACTCTGTTCGCCGAGAGTTGATAAAGTCAGGGTTTCTTTACTCATTGCAAATTAAGGCCCGCTAATTATTTAAAAACTTAAGTATTCAATTTTATTTATAAAATTTAAAACAATAGTAACTGTTTAAAACAGAAAACAGTTTGCAAACCCCCAAACGACTCGTTCGAGAGCGCATTCCACAACGGAACGGCAATATATGGCCACCGCGATCGCTCGCCCGTTCGGGCCGCGCTTGACAACAGCTGCGAGCCTCGTACTACCAAAACGGCGAAATCGGGAGATAAGCAACGGGCCGTTTGCGATGATTAAGCGATTGTCGCTATTTAGAGTTGAATTGTAATATTTATCAACTCTCGAAGAAAAGATTTGGCATAGCACCATATCATGTTAAAAACTTTGATGGATGGATGTTGGTCCTTAGGCTAGTCAGTGCCTACAGATAATAAAATTAATTTATTTTTGAATTAATGTAAGATAGGTGTCGCAGGTCAAATGCCTTCATTATTAGGGACATACAGTTGTAAATTATTTTTGTCGTTCATTATGTATTCAAATGTTTATTTATATTTTTGCATTATCTATGTCGGAATTGCACTAGGATTTTAAATGAATGTTGTGTAGTTGTGAATGTTGCTCGAGTGTACAAATTAGTTTTCGTTATACAAAGTATGTATGCATTTGCAACAAAAAGAGGCCTTATTGCAAAATAAATTTAATTTAGATCCGCGATAAAACTATAGTGACTGTCCTAGAGAACGATGTTCGATCTCACTTGGCAGCACAGAACAGCACATTTGTATGTGCTATCCTTTTCTGTCGCTCAGAACCGTCATTTGCCAGAGCGAGAGAGAGCGACGGAACGTTGCACGGCCGGTGCTGTCAAGTGGTTCCAACCCTTACAAATAAAAAAAACTTGAGCAACTTTCATCCTAAATGTTGGTATAACGACCATAAATATATAATCTTAGATGTTAAGTACATTTAATGAGTGTCTTGTTGTCAGGCGGCTGTAGCTAAGGTTCATATTTTCAGACCTAAAGTCACAGTTAGGCTAATAAGTGTGGAAACAGACCTTAATTTATTTCTCGACACAACAAACGTCAAAATAGGGTTAAATTTATTAGGCACAGTTTTACAGTGCAAATTTCTTGCCTGTTGCATGTAATTTAATTGAGCAATAAATGATTTGTTGATATCCTCAAAGCTTTACTCGCCAAGCGTTTAAGAGTGCTGTGCGCGCTCATTATCTTCACCAACTGTCATAGAGTATCATGAATTTTTATGTAGTCTATGTAGGGTTTATGATTTTATGCATTATTTGTGTATTTTTTACATGTATTTTAATAAATTAACCGTTAAAATTTAAAAGATTTGTAATTAAATTTTAGTTAAACTAGAATCGTCCAAGATTGGTATTTATCGGCATCGACTATAGGGTGACTGGTCGAAAAGACCCTAGGTCGTAAGTCCCCTGTTACAATTTTTGTAATAAAGTTAAATAAATAAATGAAATAAAAATTTGTATAGTTGAAGTTTAGACTATGCAAGTCATATATTGCTTCAATTTATTTGTATGCAGCAGGCAAGAAACTTGCACAATGGGCCTTTACTTTTGCCATACCCTTGTTTTTTTCAACACTTTTAACCAAAAGTTATTTCATAAGTAACTTTTGAATAAGTAGGTATCGTTTTAAACGAATTTCAGCGAGATTGTCTTTCAAAATCTGCTACGATGATAGTCACCAGCTACAAGAGCGATAATATAATCACATCTGCCCGATTAATTTTTCTACTATAGCTCCTTGTATGTGGGTTTTTCGAGTTTATATCATAGCCAATGAACATTAAATCTGTGGGACGATAAACTACTATAGTCCATTTGTTTAGGTATTTAAAAGAATGTAAACAATCTTGACATGTCTTTTTATTGAAAAATACACTTTATAAATGTTTACCCGTGTTTCGGAAGGCCGTGTTTCGGAAGGCTCGTAAAACTGTGGGTCCCGAACGCCACCTAGCGTTTGATCATCAAACTATCCAAGGATTGGCTCCTGGTTTGCCCTTTGGGTTGTGGAAGTCAGACGGCAGTCGCTCTGTGTAAAAACCAGCAACCTCGACAAATCTTCTTGGTAAGATAGCGGACCCCGGGCTTTGAAGCGTTACTGCTGAGGAAGCAACCGGGAATACGCTCGGATGATGATGATACACTTTATAAATCAATACCTTTGCAAATTAAAAATTATTTATTTTATAAATTACATATTCTTTTTGTAATTTGCAATAGTATTGATTTATTAAGTGTATATTTCAATAAAAAGACACGTCAAGATTGTTTACATTATTTTAAATACCTAAACAAATGGACTATATAATACGGTACGCTTCAAAAATGGAGTCATAATTTCTTATACAACTAGTATGAAGCCTGACTGTACATATTGGTTCTGCAAACAGTTTTGATATGAAACGAAATGGTGAATGATGTCTTAGAAAGCTTGGATAAGGAAACTATTTTTCCGTCGATGTATAATAGTTGTTTGTCTCTAAAATTAGCTACAGTGATTGGTCTGAGTCACGAGCTTAACTTTTATACCAATTAGGTAAGTGTCTATCGATTTGTTCCATTCTATCAAATGTTTAAAATTGAGCAACGAATTTCTTGGACTGCATTCCTGTCGTTAAATAAGTAGTCGGGATATTAATAAGAGGATTCTAGTCTTCGACACAGAAATGCTAGGAAAAGTCCCGTATGTATTTCGCGAAAGGTTGCTATAGATACGTTTTGAGTCTTCGGTTTCTAACTGATCAATGTTTTTTTTATTTGTCGCGCTGCAGGCATGTATCTAGAGCATGCATTACGATAGAGCTGGCTACACACGGCACAATTGGTTTATAACTTGTAACAATGTAATGCTGTGTTGCGGCTACGGAAGATAAAAAACTAGTGGAAGTGTTCCTTGACAAAATTAGTATCGGTTTCTAACTGATCAATGTTTTTTTTATTTGTCGCGCTGCAGGCATGTATCTAGAGCATGCATTACGATAGAGCTGGCTACACACGGCACAATTGGTTTATAACTTGTAACAATGTAATGCTGTGTTGCGGCTACGGAAGATAAAAAACTAGTGGAAGTGTTCCTTGACAAAATTAGTATCGAAACCGTTGTCGCCAAACTCACACAAATAAACTACTAATTAAAAAGTACGTACGATGTTTTGTAATCTGTAGTATAGTTTACGACAGAATTCTGGTACATCGTAGATAGCGTTATTTTCAAGAGCATTTTTATAAACTTGAGTACGATTTACAAAAGGTCTTAAATTGCGTCAAAATTTAATATCGGGATTGAGCGCAGTGGTGCTTAATTATGACATGCGTGCCAGCCTACTTTTCTCTTCCGTGGTTATGTCACTTCTACACAAATTACAATATGCAGTACAGCACCAAATTGTATGCCAATTGTGTTGCGTGTAACCCTATTTAACTAGATTTTCTTAATAAAAGTTGTTAAATATCATAACAAACTTTTCTGCTACTAAAACTGCACACTGGAAAAATAATCACAAATTTCTGCCTTTGAAGACCAGTATAAGATATTATATTTGAAAAGCTGCGTATTGGAATAACGGTATCTAGTTATTTCTAGTCATGGAGCGTCGGTCAGGAATGCAGTCCTCAGTGTAGTGACGGTGTTAGCTGTAAGAATCGTATGTTGTACAAAAGGCGGGATATCATTTGTAACGCGACTGAGTGGACGACTGTCTGAGAATAAACTAGTCATGTGTTGTATTGGACTTTTATTTATGTATTTTCATCTATCTCTCAGCTTCTCTAGTCTCCAATATGGCCTGATTACACCTACAGAGTTGTGTGTTGTTTTTCGTGTGTGAAGTGGCCAACACTGGTGTCAGATTTTTCAGTCTGCCTAAAGGCATCTGACATAGCTTGACGACTACCATACAATGATGACAGCCGGGACCATCGCCTTATAAGTGCCTTTCGAAGCGCGGAGCTCGAGAATTTCTATGCCACTTATCACCCATCCAAGTGCGGACCATGCCCGGTGTCGCTTTACTTGCGAAAGCGCTAGTAATGCGCGCTCCGCCGGGCCACTGAAATCCTCAAACCTACTGAGTAGACTGGTGAGAGAGTGCCCTCGGCCTAGCACTCGGTGTATATAAACACCTAAGCAGAGTGCTCTGCCTAGAAAACAGGCGAGGCAGTCACTCGGACCCCGTTCTATTTACTAGACCGAGTACCCACCCCCCGCTTCCCCGTACTGTCTCGCTCGCTCACTCTGTAGTTCTAAACACGTATTCGGCGATCACTCGATGCCATTTTGTCATTCTACCGGGTATAATCTGTACTGACTGTCTCGCCGCAATTTCAAAAATACGTGTAAACATTCACTCGGCCGAGTGGCATTTTACTATCTCGCAACTCGGTGGATGAGATCAAGTTTAGACAGAAAAAATGCCCGAGAAATTTACTCAGTTGAAAATAAAACCGCATTACGATAGCCTGAAATGTAAACGTTTTAACCTGTCGAAATGCTCGCTCGCGCTTTAGTTTATGCTTATATGCAGTTTAAAGATTTTTTTTCAAGTATCATAAAAAAATCATCTCCGCTGTGCTCCTCTGTGTCTGAACTGACTAATAAGGGTTGGGCTACATCTGGCAGCATATAATAGCACTTTTCTATGCTGCCATCCTTTTCTGTCGCTCTGAACCGTCATTTGCCAGAGCGAGAGAGGCGACGGAACGCATCAGCATCGGCGATTCGGTGGCGTTCCGTCGCTCTCTCGTTCTAGCGAATGACGGTTCTGAGCAACAGAAAAGTAAAGCAGCCTAGAAACCAACCCTAAACTTTAAACTATTGGCCAAAGTGCAAGACGTGAGCGAGTTTGGGTATGCTCGCACCGCACGAGCATTTTGTTTCAACGTTTATGCACAATTTCGTGTCATAAAAAAATCCTCTCGCTACGCTCCTCTCGGTCCCTAAAGAGCATTTAACCATATTTCGGAGAGGGAAGTACACTGCTAGGCTCAATGTACACCGCGGTAGAAGCGAAGCGTCAAATTCGCCGCTATCGCTAGAAGCCGCTCGAAGTTGTGCTTCGCCTCGTGACTGTGTATGGCATCGCGACAATCCGCCGTTTGACACGCGACTACTTTTTGAGTTCTAATTTAGTTTGAACATTATGAGACTGACATAAAGTTCATTATGCTATGTACGATGTTGTTCAAAAAAGTCGCTTCGCTTCGATTCTGCCGCAGTGTAAATTAATCCCTAGACAGTCCAAAGGTAATTGAAGGATTTTTTAAAATAAAACATAGTGAATTCTCGTCATAAATATTATTTCAACATTCCGTAGCCTAAATAATGTACAAATGTAGGCGGCTGCAACGACGAATACCAATTAAAATAATATTTACAGAGAGGTTTTATACATTAGTATGAATTGCACTGCCGCGCCACGGCGTGGCGATGGTATATGTACAGCGGGGGTCACAGCACAAGTCACAATATCATTACATCAACCATTAATTAAAATAAACATCCTTACTCCACAACTTGATTAATTTTCGAATATTCAATCAAATAAATGAGGTTGACACAAAATCTTTGAAGTTTTAATGAGCATTTATTTAGAACTGAAAATAAGAGTTCCACAGACAAAATGCAGAAACCGGAATCTTTAAAAAAAGTTCGCCTGTTTTTTCTACATATAAACTATAGAATGATTTGTATCGTGTAAAATTGCCCATAAAAACTTAAATTTTCCGCCAAACTCTAATCAACTATCATGGTACAAAGAAATTGCGCTAAAATTAAGCATAACACATCAAAACACCAACAACCGTCGACTTGATATAAAAATATCAATAATACAATAACATAGGTATAATAATTATCTTAAAACATTTCACTAATAAAAAACAATAGATCATTTAAAATGGCAGTAACGGCGCAACGAGAACGTTACGACGGGCCCAAATCAAGACATGGAGTAAGTCCAAACTTATACAAAATGTAGGAAAATAAGGATTGTGTGTGATTCGAATGCAAGTCGCGAAATTAATGGGAATAATTATAATTCATACTACTCGACCTGGAAAACGTGGCAGATGTCAGCCATTTTCTATCACCATCTTACATTTATACAGATGCCACATAGGTCAAAATATATGTTAGAGGAATGATTTATGATAAAAATATTAACAATAAATCTTCAAAAAAAGAATAACGCCAATATTTGTTTTTCTTAAATTTATTTATGAAAACTTTAATGTTCCACAATTTTTTTTTCTAAAATTGGCGGAGTTAAAATATATAAGGTCTTTTTAAGAAAACAGTTACAACGCGCAAGAACCTTAAAACAAGTAGTGATGATCAAGATTAGAGTTCTACTCGAGTTTTTTTCATGCTCCTTAAGTATTAATTCTACCTTTATGTAACACCCGTATAGTCAGACAAGGATAGCAATAGAGCCATAATAGTCGTAGTTTTCCCGGTCGATTAACAGCCTAATCTATTTGAACGAAATCCGTTGGTGCAATATGACGAAGAGAAGACAAGAAGAGCCATTTTCGAAACGCGAAATCAGCTAAACGAATTTTTTTTTTTACAAAACCCGTTTGTCTAGAAACGCCGCGTTTCAAAAATAGTACCACTGAACAGGCGGTTCCAACATATTCATCGTAACGATTTGCAATTTCTTTGGTTGTCTAGCATAAAGCTACGTCTACACTACGTCGCTAGCGTCAACTAAGCCCACAGTCTACAACTGAGTCGAGCGATTTTTTTGAGCGTTGGAACCGGCAGTTTCTTCTGGGTGTAAGAGCCAACGCACAGTAGACCACTACATACATTAGACATCAATTTACTACAAAATATTTACAATACAACATTTTAATGTAATATAAGGCATATCTATGGTTCGTTAGTCGAGTATTGCAATAAGTTATCACATATCGTTTTTAAGATGATGTATTTAAAAAAAGTTATTTTATGTACGGAAACGACATATGTAAATGCTGGCATGGATTGTATATGTAGTGAAGTGTATCTAACTTTAGTAAAAAAGGTCATGTTGGGTTGTAAAATTAGCATACTTTGATGCTTACTGGCCTCAATGTAAGATATAATATTGAACTTCGTATTTAAGGAACCAAAGCGTCCAATGTGCGGTGGCTCTAAGCCTAAGTTACGCCCTAGACGAGCGACGAAATACGATAACGCGATGTGATGTTACCAAACAAATGAATTTGCGAAAAATCAAAATAAAATTTTAAGTATGGACCGTGAGGAGAGATAATACAAATATCGAGAAATTTTTATTTTGGATTTTCTCTTGCGTTTCGTATTTTGTCGCTGACCTAGGTCCTTCGTTCAGATTAATTTTACCTCTCACAGCTAAAAGACTTCAATTCAATGTTCCTAAGATTTATTGCATTATCCCATAAAACAAGTCTCTGACTTGCTCGTAAGGTGGATATATATAAAGCAGCTCATAAAACACGCGTGTGTTATAAACTCAAATAGTGAAGTTATATTCTATAACCGCACTATTGCTATTTATATGCTTTTTTTTCATATTTCGAACTATCCACCGTGCAGTAGGCAGCGCGTCGCGCTGAATTTAGTAAAACGGCGGGAAAGTGTGCATCACAGTTTTATGGTTAAATTTATTTAAAATCAAAAAAACAGTTTATTAGGTATTTTTCCTCGCAAGTGTTTTAAAAAACGTCGTACGATATACGTGCGTATATTGGTTAAACACACTTGGCTCTATTACACCCTCGCCTTCTGCTCGGGCTGAAATTCCGCCTCGTGTGTACATTACCATAACGCACATATATCGTAATGTAGTATAATTAGTGAGAGGTAAAGGAATCTAAACGGAGCTATAAGAATGCCTGTGGCATTGTATGTACAGTTCACCTTTTAAGGTGCAGGCGTGTTCAGACAGCCAGTGCGGCGGAGCGCTTGTCGCGGTTCTTGGCGCGCGCCACGGTACGCGCCTTACATGCCGCGTTGTTTTGCAGGTGCTGGAAAACGAGACAAAATTTGTTAGTTAGCGAGTTTTGGGGCTGAGAAATAGATTTAGCTAGGTTTTATTTTTTCAAAATCATGTTTTATACAAAAAATATCAAAAGACATTTGACATTTGGTTGGCCGTCTTGTTCGCATAATCAATCATTTGTAATAAAAAAAATAACCGGCCAAGTGCAACTCGGACGCGCGTACGAAGGGTTCGGTATCATTATTTATAAAAAAGTCATGTTATTGTATGGGAGTCCTACTTAAATATTTATGCTTTCATGCCACCCCCAGATCTTATAGTATGTATGTGATATGAGTGTAACTCACTCTCTGGATCTTGTTCAGCTTGACAGTGGGCATGTTAAGGTGCACCGGCAGGTCAGTTGACAGGCCCAACGCGGCTCGGAGAGCGGTTGAGTGTTTTGTGGCGGCTCTCATGCCATCCCGAGATTTTATACTATACATATGTGATACGAGTGTAACACTCTTTGCAGCTTGTTCAGCTTGATAGTTGAGGTGAGCCAGCAAGTCGGGAGACAGCCCCGGTGCCGCTCGGCCAAGCTGGCGAATGTTGTGTAGCAGCCCTCATGCTGCCGCCCCCTAGCGCAGCTGCGAGTGCTGCGTGGTGGCTTTTATGCCACCCTCAGATCTTATACTATATACAATGTCCTTTTTAATTAAGTACAAATATTTTAAGAGGTGATTCAGTCCATCATTTTGAACAACTTTTCCCAATAAATATATAACGAAATACGAAAAATTTTTTTGCATTTTTCATAGTAACGATATCACGTGACTACTTCGATCTGTATGAGAATCTAAATATTTTTTTTCGTATTTCGATATACATTAATTGGGCAAAGTTGTTCAAAATGATGGACTGAATAACCCTTTAAAATATTTGTACTTAATTAAAAAGGACATTGTATATGTGATATGAGTGTAACTCACTCTCTGCAGCTTGTTCAGCTTGACAGTGGGCATGTTGAGATGAGCCGGCAGGTCGGGGGACAGCCCCAGTGCCGCCCTCAGCGCTGGCGAGTGCTGCGCTGCGGCCCGCATGCCGCCGCCGCCGAGAGCTGCGGCGAGCGCGGCGTACGCGGCGTGCGCGCGCCAGGACTCGCAGACCACGCTCTCGGCGCCCACGCGGATGCGCAGCGACGGCACCTCGTCCTCCTGGGGGATTAACACACAATATTACCGTCGCGAACGAAATACACGCAGAATGTTCGCGAGCAAGAACCGCGTAGAAATACGTCGGTATGAAGCAGGCGAAACTAGGCCTTATGTCTTTACTGAATAGAGTCTAGAATTGTACGGCCGGTTGCAATCACACAGACGTACCGGTGTCTCGACGTTTCAACAACATCGAAATACATTTTGTGACGACGACAATTACACTTTCATTTGTGACGAAAATCCTAACACTTTTTTTCGCTTTTCACCATTTCAAATCGGCGTACCTAATGCGTAGACATACTAGGTCGCGTTTCGCCTAAATGTCAACCCCTTTTTACTCAGGAGAAATCTAAATATTACACATCCCGAACATTTTGTTTTTTTTTGTTCGTGGTAGTAGGATTTGAACCCACGCCACGACCGGGTCACAAGGCAAACGCCTTGACCACTGGACCATGGATCCTGTCCGTATTTTTAAAACACTAACCTCAAAATACTTGAGGATATCCCTAAAGGTGGCCCGTTGCAGCTTCCTGTCCCTCTTGGCGCGGAATTTCTGGGAGTCCCTCGCCAGCTGCTCCAGGCGAGGCAGCACGGCCTGCAAGTACGGAGCCTCCTCCTCCTCGTCGGGCTCCGAGATCCACTCGTGAGCGATGGCCAGGGCTCCGCCAGCGGCCATGCGGACCTGAAATATAATGGACAATATATCAAAACTAAAAATCGACTTCATCCCCAAACTGCACAACCAATTTTCATAAAATTTGTATAAGACCACCTGACAAGTATACTTTTAAACAACAAAAGAATTTGTCAAATTGGTCCAGGCATTTTCGAAGAATCGGTAAACATACATTTAAAAAAAGATAGCGACAAATTTATATCATATAGAAGTTACCCGCTCCCGCTTCGCATGGATCGTTGGATACGATCTTTAAAAAATATGTGAAATACGGTATCTTAATTAATTATTTATATTATTCATATCAATAAGTAACATTATCCGTAAACAAAATGTTCTTTTTAATCTGTCCCAAAATAAGCAAGTTATAAGTTTTTAAAATCTGATGGAAGGGGAAACTGTCAAGTAACAGAAAAAGTATGCAGGTATAGCGCTCTTGACGTCACTGCTATTAGGGGTAAAAGGGAAGTGAGATGTCCCCACCAACCACCACTAAAATATTTCTTTTCGGTGGTATTATTTTTTGTCTTATATAATAAATAATAATAATAATAAATAAATATATAGGAACAAATTACACTGATCGAGCTAGCCCCAAAGTAAGTTCGAGACTTGTGTTATGGGATACTAACGCAACGATACTATATTTTATAACAAATACATATATAGATAAACATCCAAGACTCAGGACAATTTGAAAAAGGCCATTTTCTAACTTGCCCTGACCGGGAATCGAACCCGGAACCTCTGGGTGGCGGACTAGCATTGTGACCACTACGCCACGGAGGTCGTCACGTAAAATATACACATTAAAACAGCCTATTATCTACAGGATCAATTGTGAAAAACCGCATTTTTATAGAGTAGTTAGCGGACAGACAGACCGGTATTTTGTTATATGTAAAGATAAATATAAATTTATAATTAAATTGAAATTTAATCTTTGGTGAAGTTTTCGGGTTGTTTGGATGATAAAGACATACGTAGCCAATAGCGGCACTATCACCTGGTTAAATATAAACATAATAAAGATAACATTAACCTTGATATTGAAGTATTTCTTGTGATAGCTGATGCTTTTATGATAATTACATAAACACTATTACGAGTTAATCCCTAACGGGGTATAAAATGAATACACGGTGATTTTTCATTGGTTTTGAAGCCAAAGGTCATTTTATAAGAATTGTTAGTAAGACCTAGTCAAAATAAAAATTCTGAAACAAAAAATGTTGACTAAAACTCGAAAGTAAAATCGTGAGATCAATTAGTAGTACCGGCGTCGCCTGGCGGCGGCGGTCGGCCGGCCGGCTAGATCTCTAAATCATCGAGGTCACGCGGCAGTTTTGGACGGGCGTAACTACATGGTCTCGATCGATAATCATTTTCGAAACTTTTTTATCTTATGTCTTACACAAATTTGGATTACGTATATGGACGGAAGAATTTATTTACTATACGACATTTTTTTCCAAAACCAATGAAAAGTCAGCGTGTATATAGTAGATAAATAAATACATACTAACTAAACGATACTATATTTTGTAAAAAATACATATATGTATAGATAAACATCCAAGATTCAGATCAATCTGAAAAAGATAATTTTCCATCTTGACCGGGGATCGACCCTGGTACCTCCGATGTGACAGCCTGGTATGTTGACCACTAGGCCACAGTATAATATGTACATATGTATGGGTTATATGGGTTAACGTCGAGGCTGGCAGCGTCCAGAAGCTCCCCCAGCCGGGAGAAGGATGGCGGCTGTGTGAGCAGCAGCGAGCGCGCGTGCTGTGTGGGATCATACCTCGAGACTGGCAGCGTCCAGAAGCTCCCCCAGCCGGGTGAAGGACGGCGGCTGTGTGAGCAGCAGCGAGCGCGCGTGCTGTGTGGGATCATACCTCGAGGCTGGCAGCGTCCAGAAGCTCCCCCAGCCGGGTGAAGGACGGCGGCTGTGTGAGCAGCAGCGAGCGCGCGTGCTGTGTGGGATCATACCTCGAGGCTGGCAGCGTCCAGAAGCTCCCCCAGCCGGGAGAAGGACGGCGGCTGTGTGAGCAGCAGCGAGCGCGCGTGCTGTGTGGGATCATACCTCGAGACTGGCAGCGTCCAGAAGCTCCCCCAGCCGGGTGAAGGACGGCGGCTGTGTGAGCAGCAGCGAGCGCGCGTGCTGTGTGGGATCATACCTCGAGGCTGGCAGCGTCCAGAAGCTCCCCCAGCCGGGAGAAGGACGGCGGCTGTGTGAGCAGCAGCGAGCGCGCGTGCTGTGTGGGATCATACCTCGAGACTGGCAGCGTCCAGAAGCTCCCCCAGCCGGGAGAAGGACGGCGGCTGTGTGAGCAGCAGCGAGCGCGCGTGCTGTGTGGGATCATACCTCGAGACTGGCAGCGTCCAGAAGCTCCCCCAGCCGGGAGAAGGACGGCGGCTGTGTGAGCAGCAGCGAGCGCGCGTGCTGTGTGGGATCATACCTCGAGACTGGCAGCGTCCAGAAGCTCCCCCAGCCGGGAGAAGGACGGCGGCTGTGTGAGCAGCAGCGAGCGCGCGTGCTGTGTGGGATCATACCTCGAGACTGGCAGCGTCCAGAAGCTCCCCCAGCCGGGAGAAGGACGGCGGCTGTGTGAGCAGCAGCGAGCGCGCGTGCTGTGTGGGATCATACCTCGAGACTGGCAGCGTCCAGAAGCTCCCCCAGCCGGGAGAAGGACGGCGGCTGTGTGAGCAGCAGCGAGCGCGCGTGCTGTGTGGGGAGGAGCGTCAGCAGCAGCGCCCAGCCGTCCAGCGCCGCGGCGTGCCAGTTGCCTTCCTCGATCACCGCGCCTGATACCTTGACGCTACCGTCACCCTGCAAATTTAATTTTCACATTTACATGTTATGTGATTTGAATTACTTTTTGCGATTCCGCCACCAGTTAGTTCATGGCAAACTGTTACCCCTTGAGACCCGCATGGCATTTATTAATGCCATTTTCTTTTGTTATCCTATTGTGTCTGGAATTTTACGGTCTTAAAGGATTTTTTTATTTTACGGTCTGGTGGCGGAATGGCACAAAGTAATTCAAATCACATAGAATGTAACTATGACTTCGCAAAGTAACACCTGAATCTATTAACTCTTCATATTTAATCATTTAAATCTTATGGGTGTTGTTTTACGTGTGTGTAAGTGACCAACACTGGTGACAGATTTTTTAAGCTGCATAAAAGCATCTGACATAGCTTGACGGCTGCCAAACAATGATGACAGATGACCAGGACCAACGACTTTTACGTGTCTTCCACACGGAGGAGTTCGAGAAATTTTTATGCCTTTTGTGGTCACCCATCCAAGTGCGGACCACGCCCCGTGTAGCTTACCATCGAAAGCGCTAGTATTTTCTTCTATTTGACCCACGAGGAGTATATCAATAACACCGATATTTACAAGCTTCCCGATTGTTTACTCTCAACTTGGCAACGTGCCGGTACTAACAAGGTATCTGCGTAATCTGCAGATTACGGAAACACCTAGTTACTACGCGCATTCGCTGCGTGGACGTAATACGGTGTGGCTCGTGCCAGTCAAGTTAAAGGTCGTAAAATGCTTATCTGGCCTTATCTGAATTGCATTTTCACGCTGCAGTATGACGTATGGAATGTATGAATGAATAAAAAAACTATTGCACCAATACAAAAAAACATGAAAAAGTTTTACAATTGGGTACATTCTTGGGTCAAAATAAATTATTTGGTACTGTTAAGAAAATAAAACTTTACAAATGTCTTTCGTCATGATCATATCAATTTTCAACGTGATTTTAGATTTATTATCGCAGAAAAATTTATATGAAGAACTATATTTGACTCCAAGAAACTAGGACGTCACAAATACCATAGAATTTTTTGTGTCGACTATTAGAAAAAGTATCTCATTGTATCTGTTGGAAAGTATTGAATTGAACAATAAAATATTGTACATAGGTGTACAATGGGCGGTCTTATCGTTTAGAGCGATCTCTTCCAGACAACCGGTGGTGGCGGTGGTGGAATGACGATTTCATAGTACTTCATTACGAAATATTGTGTCAATTAAGGTTTTCAAAAATACGGGACAACAGATGTCAGCACAGTGACGTTAGGTCCAATAAGTTGCTGTTATTGGATACATTTTACAAAGCAGAAGAATCTGTCAACTGATGGTCCAATCACAACAGAGTGTTGCCTGTGGTCATGTTTTTAATAACCCTAATTATGGTGTTTTTTGAAAAATTTCTAAATCCCATGTCTAATCCGAATTGCGGCTTTTACCGTGCAATATGGAGATAAAAAGTCAATTAAGGTATACGATAATTAAAAACTATATTATATTATATTCACCTCATTTGAGCTATGGTGTAATATTTTGGGGTAACTCACAGGAAAATGACAAAGTCTTTAAAGCCCAAAAAAGATGTCTTAGGTCAATGTGTGGTTTAAATTCTAGAGACAGCTGTGTACCTTTTTTTAAATCTCTAAATCTATTGACTTTACCCAGTATATACATCATGGAGTTGTGTCTATTTGTAAAAGCAAATCCACACTTATTTCCTAAATTCACGGAATCAAGAATGAGATCAAATAATGTTAGAAATCAATACAGACAAAAGTTGATAATGGGCGGACATAAAACTGCCATGATGAATAAAAATGTAATAGGTATGGCTCCTACTATTTACAATAAATTACCAGATAATTTAAAAAAATTAGACATGTTGACTTTTATTGCATGTTATAATATAATTAAATGACTAGTTCTAATTTAATGTGAATTTTATAATTATTTAATTTTTTGATCAATGTAAATATAACCATTATATTATTGTATATCCATAAGGATAGGTCACAGTGATTCCTTAATACTTATAAGAACTTTGTAAACCTGTGTTCCACAATAAAGATATTTGATTTGATTTGATTTATAATGGCAGTCATAATGTGGGGCTTAAAATGCAGAAACGCGATTTGCGTTTATTAGCATCATTAAGTTTATAGCCAGTGCCAAGAGAGTATAATGTATATATGTATAATTGTTTGGCACACTCTGCACGGTTCAATGGATTTGAGCTTGAGAGGTTTGGTTAGATTCGTATTTACTGTGAGAGTGACACTGGGTATATCAAAATAAAAAAATAAAAACAAAATAGCGGATATTTGTCGCCAAATTCAAATGTTTGGCACGCTCGCAGCCTGAACGGCTCGATGGATTATAGACTGAGAGGTGACGTTAGATTTGTTTTTACTGTGAGAATGACACAGGGTATATAAAAAGGCAGTCTGTTTTTTTTCATAATGGCTACTTGTATATCTATAACTGCCCTTTTGCTTAATGAATCCTTGACCTTCCATTTTCTCACTGACTCTAACTTTCGTTCTGGTATCTTATATCTATATCTGAGCATTGTAAGTGTGCCTTCGAGTGGTTTTGCCAGCTTAAGTCTACCTTAAGGCAGACTTCTATTAAGTAGGTAGCATCTATGCAACGAAAAAAAAAAAATAGAACTTTTCACAACATTTGTTTAAGAAACAAAAGCCCGACTGTCCAGTGTTACTCTGAAAATTAAAACAAATCATACTTCTCAAGCTAAAATCTATCAAAACGTTTAGGCTGCAGAGCATGCTAAACAATCATTCATAAATAAATACATTCGAAAAACATAACCCTTCTTCCGGCGCTGTCGATTAAAACGTAAATGGCATATCAAATCCATAAAGCTGTTTAGGCTGCAGAGCATGCCAAAGAAACATTCATTTATAAATAAATTCAAAGAACGTAGGTAACACTTCTTCTGGCGCAGTTGATTAAAAGTGGATGGCATATCAATTCAAAATTATTAATTTATAATTTTTGTGTCAAGTTTACCTTCAAATAGCTGCCGCTGAAGATGGTCTCGTACATGCGCATGATCTCGATGATCTCTGTCAGATCTTCCTCCAGCAGGTAGCACAGCACCGCCAGCGATGAGCAGCACTGGAAACAAAATGGTACACTATAAAATAAAATATTTGATATTTAGACGAATTCATATAGATAATAAGCTTAAACACATAATCGCGTTTCGGCGTCGCGCCTTGCGTTGCCGCCTAAGATTTCTGGACGCCAAAAAAATAATTTTTGGAACGAAGTTCCTTATCGAGCGTTGCGAAAGGGAGCTAGACGGAAAAAATTAAGACCAAAAGTTGTAACGACACTTTTTGTTCATTCATATTTATGAAAATAATAAAAACTTGATTTTTGAACGCAGACAAAAGTGTTTGAATGTAATTTAGACTTATTTATATTTATATTTTACTTCGTTCCATCCGGGTGTCCCTTGACACCTCTCAAGTTTTTTTTAAGCTAGAATGTAAGGCACGTCGCGAACTGCAAATTTGTGCGGTGCCGCTGATTTCGGCTTCGCAGCGCCGCAACGTGGTCATGTGTAACGGCTTTGGCCCTACGAGATGATTCTCTCTTGCCCATTGCCCGCTAAGTGGTTGAGTATTACCTCTGTGCGGGTGTCGAGAGAGGCGGTCTTGTCGATCGCGGCAGCGGCCAGCGCCGGTCGAACTTCTGCCATGAACTCCTCGCTGCCTTCCTCGCCGATCTGCAACCAAACATTATCCGCTAATATAATACTCGGACTGTCACCAAAACTGTTCCACAGAATAAGTACTAGGACCCACGTACAGAAGTCGTACTCAGAAAAGAAATTCGAAGAAATATCTACTTAATGTGGGCGCTATGGTTTAATTTAGCTCGCGTCAAAATTCTTCACCTCTTTGTTTCGATACCTAGACATCTATTGCAAGTCAATTTCATTCAAATTACTCAGGACAAACTATTTATGTAACTGATTTTTTCCCTCCGGAGTGGTCCCCGCGCGCAATATAATGATGTAGGTATATTTTTGATAACTAAACAGGGAGTGACACAGGCCTGATCCTGTGAGGAAATGACGAATTAGAAACGTGGCTACACGACTCAATTTAGCATATAATTTACAGTAACAATCTGGTAGTGTGGCCGCTCGATAGTCCACCATCGATAGCCTATCAATAGTACCGATCCTGACGACGAACAAACTGTCAATGCTATCGATAGTATTGCGTTTCACAAACTATCAATAATAAGCATGAAATTGGCTTACAATGGATGTCTAGGTATCTAAACGAAGAGGTGCGAAGTTCTGACGCGAGCAATAACCATAGCGCTAACCACATTTAAGACTTTTGTACGTGAATAGTAGTATTTGTGACGAAATCCGTGGCGTAATGGTCAACACGCTAATCCGCTAATCCGGATGTTCCGGGTTCGATCCCCACGCAGGGCAAGTTAGAAAATGGCTTTTTCAAATTGTCCTGGATCTTGGCACAATTTATCATAAAATATAGTATCGTTGGGTAATTATCCCATAACACAAGCATACGTTTACTTTGGGGCTAGCTCAATGTGTGTGATTTGTCCCTAATCCCTATACAATATGTAACAAAAACCCCGTCCGATCCTTGCAGGAGCAACTCAGACCATCAATATGAACAACTTTTCGTATGGGACCAATGCTTGAAACTCGAAAAAAAAATCGACATTTTCATACAAAATTGTTGGGCCGGCGCGGCGATTTGTATAAAAATGTCAATTTTTTTCGAGTTAAAAGC
The DNA here is from genome assembly GCA_943193695.1 of Acrobasis suavella. Lineage (NCBI taxonomy): Eukaryota > Metazoa > Arthropoda > Insecta > Lepidoptera > Pyralidae > Acrobasis > Acrobasis suavella. Next base: position 22,102,708 of record OW971934.1, read on the forward strand.
ATTGGTCCCGTAGGAAAAGTTGTTCGTATTGATGACCAATGCTTGAAACTCGAAATAAAAATCGACATTTTCATACAAAATTGTTGGGCCGGCGCGGCGATTTGTATAAAATGTCAATTTTATTCGAGTTAAAAGCATTGGTCCCGTAGGAAAAGTTGTTCATATTGATGGTCTGAGTTGCTCCTACAAGGATTGGACAGGGTTTTTGTTACATATTGTATATTTATTTATTTATTCTGTGGCAGGGTGTAAAGTGAGGGGTATTACCTGCAGAGCAAGTAAGGGAGCAATCCCCGCGGCCGCGCGACGTTCCCCGTCGCGGCCGCGGCGCAGCGCGCGGCTGACGTGGTCGGCCAGCGTGGCGCGGTGGTTGCTCAGCAGCCCCGCCAGGTAGCGCCGCTGCAAAGCGCTGCGCAGCGCTATCAGCGCTGCAGCGCGCGCCGCGTTGGCTCGAGCGCTTAGCGCATCGATGATCTCCATCACTTTCTCTTCCAGCTTCTCTTGGATGTCGTTTTCTGTTGGTGAATTTACAAACTTTTATTTAGTTTCACCTGTCCCGTTTTGTCTGTAATCAAATCTTGCAAGTTAAATTTGAACCACTTCACGGTTTTCGATTGAACTGAAATTTTGCCCGCATTCGTATATCACGTGATAAGGCAGTATTATAATGTCATGAAGCTGATCTGATGATGGAGCGGGAAGGTGGCCATAGGAACTCTGGAATGAAACGACGCAACCCCATCGAGTGTGGACTCGTTTGGTTCGTCTTGAAGAGTAACATTTTAAGTTTATTGTTTTTGTTAAAAAATTGTTTAAGAAATGGAATTTTAATATACAAACACTAAGAAAAACCAAGCTCACGACGCAGCAGCGGTGTAATGTGTAAAACTACCAAAAAGACGATTTGCCGTATTTAAAACCATACAGTTGCTTTGTTCATTCTAAATATATAACAGAGGGCACTCTAGGAAAGAGAAAAAAAAAAAAACTAAATGAAGAGCTGAAAACAACAAAAAAAAAGTTGTGTTTCTGAAAATTCTATTATTTTCCAATATATATTTTATGAATGAGCGAATCATAAAGTCAAAAGATGTACATAATAATTTGTTTTTATAGCTCGGGCGTTCAGTCACACGCCCTTGAACTTGTATATTTTGACGCTGCCTACATAATTTGTATGTATGAAATCACTAGCGCAAAAAACAAAAACCCAGTGAGATAACTATAATAGGAACCATGAAGTCACTTTTTTATTGTGTTAATATTTGGTTAGCGCAAGTTCTTCCTTTTTATAAATTTTATCAAAGATACGACTTCACCCCCAAACTACACAACACAACTGATTTAAATAAATGGGACTACATGAAAAGATTCCCATTTCAAACAAAAAAAGAATTTTCGAAATCGGTCCAGGAGTCTTTGAGTCATCGGTGAACATACATAAATAATAACCGGCCAAGTGCGAGTTGGACTATTTATAAAAATCACGTTTGTTGTATGAGATATAAATATTTATTTATTATTTAAATAGTTATTTATTGTTTTTAGGGCGTTCGCTAAGTGACGCGGATGCCCGCGACGGGTTCAGTCTATCTCTGTCACAAACTCTAAGTGCGAAAGAGATAGGTGACCCGCGACGTGTTCTGCTGTCTCTGTCACATGCAGAGTTTGTGATAGAGATAGATTGAGCCCGTCGCGTGCGTCCGCGTCACTTAGCGAACGCCCTTAGTGTTTGTTGTTGTAGCAGCAACAGAAATATATCATCTGTGAAAATTTCAGCTATCTAGCATCACGGTTCGTGAGCTACAGCCTGATGTCACAGAGACGGACGGACGGACAGCGGAGTCATAGTAATAGGGTACCGTTTTTACACTTTGGATACGAAACCCTTAAAAAAACAGATCGCTACGAATTGGCATCCTCCTCATTTTTGAAAGTCGGTTAAAAAGTGAAATATACATACGTATAATAGTAGTCCCGCCCTAACTTTTAACTCGCGAAACCCATCACAGAGAGACAGACAGGTTTTATAATAAAACGGATACTATGAAGTGTTCAAGGTTGCACAATCACATTATGCAAAGTTGAAATCAGCTAGTTTATCATGCTGGTATGGTTAGTGATAAAATCTATGGCCTTTATTCATTTATTTTTTTATTTTTTCATTCATTAATTTAACGCATGAATAATAATAACTGTCTCTGGAACTGCTGCTACCCAAGCTTCCAACTGTATTGAGGATTTTTATTCCAGTGGTACTTCGATCTAGAGGACGAAGTCCCATGCGTTGGTCCGATCAGATTCGCTCGACACTCGAGACCAAAGTCAGCGACGCCATCAGAGCTGCAGAGTACACAAGGTGTTTCATAGAGATCACGACCCTCAGCAATGAGGATTACGAAGCAAGGAGGGAGGATTACCTGGGCCGGCCCTCTTACCTATATTTTGAATTTTCTCTTAAACTCAAAATAATATTGACATAAAAATGTATATTCAGAAAGATTTTAATGAAGTCTTTCTAAATAGGGCCGGTCCCCGGGTATCTCATTGGCTCACTGTACTAATGAACATAAGATACTGTCAGTGGGTACGGGTAGCAAAAAATATTTCTCAATATTGGTGACATAATCATCACATCATCTAGCGTTTGCTGAAATCTATCCAAGGATTGTTTCTGGTCTACCCTTTGGGTTGCGGAGGTCAGACGGCAGTCGCTGTTTAATAACCAGTAACCTCGTGAAATCTCCTAGGTAAGCTAGCGGACCCCGGGCTCTGAAGCGTTACCGCTGAGGATGAAACCAAGAATGCGTGAGGATGATGGTCGCATCATATAGTCATGCTATTAACCTCGAGTTCGGTGGCCCGGCGGGAGTGCGCATTACTAGCGCTCTCGCAAGTAAAGCGACACTGGATTTGGTCCGCACTTAGATGGGTGACCACAAGTGGCATGAAAATTGCTCCAGCTCCTCCGTGCTTCAAAAGGCACGTATAAGCCGTTGGCCGACAGCCGTTGGCTGTCATCGTTGTATGGCAGTCGTCAAGCTATGGCAGATGCCTTTAGGCAGTTTGAAAAATCTGACACAAGTGTTGGCCACTTACAACACGAGAAGCAAGCAAGCAAGCCTACCCTAAGCTTACCCTCCCAAGTAGAGGTGTTGTCCACCGCACGAGTTCTGTTTAGTTGTGACGCACGAAACAACTACGTCACGAGTGCGTGGCGCGTGGACGTCAGATACGATAACGTACGTGCAAACTATCATACGTAGATACTTATGTTATTTTAATGATTAGTTTTATATCTATAAAATGTACATAGATTGCAAAATATACATAGTCTAGTGTTGCCGAACAATTGATAATTTTACAACTATACTTTCAATTACAAAATGACCAACTATCAATGCGTTTTTAATGCAATACTATCGATAGTTTAAGCATTTATGAGACGCAATTTAGTGCATGTAGTGATTATCGAGCAGCAACATTATATCAGTCCACTAAAGGAGGATTTGCCCATATTTCTATATGGCCATATGGCAGATGGGTTGGTGATGTTGATCACAGTAGATGGTATAAAGTCCTTGTATAGAAGACGCTGCTGCCAGTTTCGTTACCTATAGTTACCTCCCTAAGTCGCTTCTTACGACATTCGTAGGAGAGAAAAGGGGTGATGTTAAATTGTATTCTACCTTCCCACCTCTTCTTCACTCACTACACGACCATACATAAGAGGCAATACATAAGTGAATGAAAATTGGTATTGGCTATCTATTCAACTAAAAACTGCAGTGCACCAAATGTATGTGTCTTTTCCAGTTTAACAATACAGGAAGAGAGATCAGCTTCACTATACTTGTATACTAGACAGAAATATACAAACTTGTTTTGTATATAGAGCTATGTCGGATACCTTAAGGCAGCTCTAAAAATCTGATGCCAGTGTTAGTTATTAGCAGTAGTATATTAATTAGCAGTGTCATACCTGCTTCGTCATGATTGCTTTTGAGATCGGACTGCCCGGATGTCTCTGAACAGTTGTCTATGGTCATGTCAATGCCAGCATCTTCGTCTGATGAGTACACCTGCTCTGTTCTTCTGTGATCTGTGGAATGAAAAACCTTCTAAGTGATTCACGAATTTATTACTTTGGGAGCAATTAAAACATTTCTAAACTTTTAAAAGTCAAGATTTTTTTGACTGTTTTGGGTTTGGGTCACATCTGCCAGCATGCTATCCTTTTCTGTCGCTCACAACCGTCATTTGGTAGAGTGACAGAGAGATGAAACTCTTTAGAACATTCGATTCTGTGGATTCTGTCTCTTTCTCTTACTCTAGTTTAAACCTTATTTTTAGTTATAGATAGTAGCTAGAATATTAGAAATATTCTTCAGAAATGTTCAAAAGTAAAAGATTATGTGACTTAAGTTAATATAATCGCAAAGACAAAAGCAGCTCATTATACTATTTTGGGCGTAGGGAGGATTACTGTGGATCATTAATTGCTTAGTAAGGTTGTAATGTAACAGTCCAATAATGGATGCAGTGGTATGCCATGGTGTTGGAGGCAAGAGCTGTAACTATGCTGCATTTGTCATACATCCTGCATGTTACCAGTACAAGTATCAAGCTGGGAGGTGCGACCCTGCAAAGCTAAGTAAGAATAATATTGTATAGAGGTTTTATAAGCTGTGGCATTTCAAATCAAACCCAAAGAAAAACTTTGGATTGTGTTAGTGACTGACTTGACTATACATAGATAAATCAGTTATTACTTCACGATAGTTCAGCTATGGTTAAGTAATCAATCTCTTTCTAATGTTGCACAAGTTCTCGCAACCCAAGTGGCATTTTTTAAGGCAGTACAAGTCTTTATTTTTAATGCAACCTGTTTGCACAAGATGATTGATGAGTCATCCTACAGAAATCATTAACAAACCTAATCATAAAGGCTCACAAATTATATCCAAACAATCATTAGGAGATGAACATAATTATTAACAAATTAATATCATCTAATTACGCTCAAAAAAGATTTCTTCAATTATCTTTTTTGAGCGTATTGCTAATAATGTACACTTTTGTGCTACATTATTAGCAATATTAGATCATCAATTTACAAAACAAAGCAACTTTATCTAATCATCCTAAAGTGCTCTTTAGCACACTGTTACTCTTTCTCATAGCTAGTACATTACATAATGGCCTACAAAATGTGAAGGCCAAACAATGTTTGTTATCCCCAACATATGTTTACTAGGTAATAGCTGACATGGTCACGGCCAAGTGAATTTCCTTGATGACTATGTGAGGCATATAATTACTTGTCAAATGCAATTATTAAGACAAAGGTAAGTAACATGTGGGAAATATCCACGGGGATTTTAAGTTGTTATGAAATAGCGAAAGTGATGGTCTGTTCCAGAAAGAGCGCATGGCTTCGGACCATTTTTACTTGTCATTGAACTTAATGCTCACGTACCAAACAAAGAAACTGACAGAAAGCTGGATTCGAGAGTATAATGACCGTGAGTGTATGGTACGTGGACATGTCATTACAACCGCGGAAAGTCAGCGGCCACAAGGTCGCCGCGTGATCTCATTCTTGGCATATCACAGGTGAACGCGCCACATGCAACCTAATACAAAGTTTTGCATTTCACTACATCCAAGCACAAAAATACTCACCGTATTTTCCCTTTTTCTTTCCTTTCGGCATGGTGATTTTATTGAATACGACTTGCAGCAGATAAACCGAAAAATATATATTCACTAAATATTTTACTACGTGTGTCACTTGATCAAGACGGGGATAAGTTCAGTATATCAGTTCTTATAGAATGATTTGGGCACCGAATGTAACATAAAACTAAAATTTCAGAAAAACTTTTTAACATGTTTAATCGTGTAACATGCACACTCAACTCCGCTTTGCGCAATGCGCCAGTGTTGCCAGTGGCCGATAGTCAAAAGTTACACGAGACAGATCAAAAAGTAACATTTTGTCAGAAAAAGTAACATTGTCTTTTTTTTTTGTGGAAACTGGCAAAATACGTACACTGAGAGAATTATCGCGTAAAAATTACTCTCAAAGTTGGAGCAAAAATTACCTTGCACGAGAGCAAAGCGGGGACAAAACGACTATGCGAGTGAATTTTGCTCTTGTGAGGGGTAAAAATTACACCTAGCGCAAAATTGTACCTAGCGGAGAGAAACAGAAACACCTTTTCAAATACTGGCGGAAGATACTCAACCTTAATTAACCTTATTTAACAGACAGAAACATCAATCCGAATAAAATATATGAATATAAATTCAATCAGATAAGTTAGGTTACATATAAATAAGAAATTATTTATAATTTATTTTTCTTAATAGTTTTTATTAATTAAATTTTTTGATTTTTTAACATTTTATTGTTCTGAAAAATTTTTTTCTTCATAATTTTGATGTTTACTCGCCACTCTGATGCCCGGTAGACGTCATGATATCTATAAAAAAATTAAACAAAACCAATATAATGATGCAAAATAACATGATAATGTTGCAACAAAACATAACATTTTTTATACAAAAAAATTAATAATTTTTTACACTGCGTTATACACAATCAATTTCGAAGAAATTCGATAATGACATTCTAACCCACAAAACATCATTCAATAGTTACTCATTTTGTCATTAAGGAAGACAATAAAAAATATACACTCATTATAATGAATTAATAATAAAGTATTTGAATCACATATACTTACATAAATATAAAGCAGATAAATATGTTGGAACAAAATGTGCAACAATTAAATACAGTGCATATCACTTATGATTGACTTGATACTGCACTGGTTAATAGTCATAGAAATGAATCACGTGGTATCTGCGGAGCTGCCCGGAAATAACCGAATGTTGTCGAGCGAAAAATGTAGGTAAATTTTTACCCCTCACTCGTAGGAACCGATACACGATTTTGTTCGAAATTCTCAAAAGTAACATAAAAGTAACATTGAGTGTGGTGTAACATGGAAGTAACATTGGAGGGCCAAAAGTAACGTAAAATGTTACAAAAGTAACATTCTGGCAACGCTGCAATGCGCTGTCACTTTTTGGATGGCGGGCGGGGGGTATAAATACGCCATTTTGGATATTGGTGTTGCAAGCAGTGTAAAAAATAAAACTACCATACTAAAGAGCTAACGTTTTTTTTAGTGATAGATAACCAACCTATAAGATAAATAAACTAGGCAAGCACTTTTTCACGCAATTAAACATATTAAAAAGCCAGATCCGCTGCCACCGTTTTCTAACCTATCATTTTTAGAAAACAAAACCTAATACCTAATTTCTTCATACAGCAACTGTCAACTCAACTGTCATAGAAGTGCAATTTCTGAAATGCGGAGTCACCTAAACGTATGGTTTTTGTATGGGAAAACCATTCGTTTAGGTGACTCCGCGTTTCTGAAGTGCCATTTTTCAAACGCGGAGTCACCTAAACGAGTTGTTTTTCCACACAAAAAACCTTTCGTTTATTGACTCCGCGTTTGAAAAATCGCACCACAGAAATCGTACTTACACAGGGGACGCATTTTTGAAATCTATTGTCACATTACGAATGGTTTACGCGAGCGTTTCCAAACGGGTGCATTGTTGAAATGATCGTATGCGAAGGATTTGCACGAGTGGTCTCGACCACTCGTAATTCTGACATTTGTGGCGTAGACATATCAAAGAAACCGTTCATGGAGAATCGTTCCGATTCATGCTGCTTTTTTATTCATGGTGAAATTGTTAGAAAACCATAGACATATTTTCGATGTTTTCTGCGGAAAACAATAATGTTTTTAGCTGACACGACGGTTTCAAAAATACAGCCAAATGGTTTTTCACGCGAGCGGTGAGTTGGAACACTACACATTTTGTGTTTCGGTGAGTCCTTAAATGAAAAATAGCACTCCATAAGTGCCATTTTTCAAACGCGAAGTCACCTAAACGAATAGTTTTTTCATACAAATAACCGTACGTTTAGTGACTCCGCGTTAGAAAAATCGCACCAAGGGCTGCTATGTCTCGCTTTCTTAACTCCACTCTCCGTTCAGGTATCGAAAATATTCCTACCTACATTATTATTATGCGCGGTGATTCAGTTATATGAATCATTTGTCCAGGGTGATAAGAATGATATTGGCTTGCATTCGATGTAAACGAAAAGGTGCTGAGTTCTGACGCGAACTCAAATTAAAGCAAATCGCTTTACACATTGAGTAGATATTTGAGGGTTCCGTACCCAAAGGGTAAAAACGGGACCCTATGAATAAAACTCCGCTATCGTTTGTCGAGAGGCTTAGAGGTAAGTTTGACGCCAATGTCTGTCTGTCTGTATGTTTGTCTGTGTCATTGTAGCTTTCACCGGATGGACAGATACCGATACGATTTTTTTTTACATAAAAGCAAGTTTCCATGCGGTGGTTCTCAGCTATGTTTAATGAAAATCGGTTTAGCTTGAGTAATAAGATAATCTTGTAGGTAACACTATTTTCTGTTGTCAGACTGACTTCTATGGAGGGTAGAACTGCCGACTTTAAAGTATAGGTTTATGTTCATAGTAGTCAACGCCATTGATTAATAAGAAATAAAATAAGGGTTCCATCGAAAGAGTTCGTAATTTTTTCATAAGCTAATGGGGTGATTTTTATGATTATGTCTAGGTACCTTAAACGCTCTCGCACCTTCTCTTGCTGAGACAAACCTCTTTTTTAGGGTTTCGTACCCAAAGGGTAAAAACGGGACCCTATTACTAAGAATTCGCTGTCCGTCCATCCGTCCGTCTATCTGTCACCAGGCAGTATCTCACGTACCGTGGTCCGTGATACCTATACAGTTGAAATTTTCAAAGTGGATGTATTTCAAGGGGGCTCCCATACAAAAAACGTGATTTTGCTTCCTTTTTTGCTCGATATTAATAACCGCAACCGTAAGACGATTGAAATATTCGCAGAATATTTAGTTTTATATTTAATTTAAAAATAAATAACTAAATTAAAATAAAATTAATATTTAAGGGGGCTCCCATACCATAAACGTGATTTCTTATAGATAATGGTTCGGAACCCTTGTTGCGAGAGTCCGACTCGCACTTGGCCGGTTTTCAACTTCTAGTAAGTCCTATACATATTAATACCTCAGATTTAATGTGGTGAATGGTTTTACATATAAACATGCATTTTTAATCGTTTTTTAGGCTAGTAAGAATTCCTAATCAACGAGGTTTTAAAGCAGATTCGATGTAGGTATGAAATTTTGTAACAGCTGCAGCTAATCAATGATTTAAGAACAACTGGTATTACTAAGTAGGCCTAGGTATATATATAAAAAAACACAAGATAGGTATATACATAAAATTACATAAATTTGTATTGCTAAAAAAATGAAACAACGATTTTTGGGTTCGCGACATAGAAAAATACAGTTGACAGAACATAATGAAAAGTTGGCTAAACATAAAATTTTCCTTTCAACTTTCTACAAGTACCTAAGTACTCTTCCTATCTTTTTTATTGAAATGAAAAATTATACTATTATGAACTTAGTATTTTAATATTATGTTAGTAATTAAACCCTGCAAATGACGTTAAATAAAATTGACTCGATAGAATAAATACATTTCAAAATAACAAAATACGAATACTGATATACATGAAAAAGGAACATTTGGTGTCGTAAAAATCTTGCAAGAAATTAAAGTCACGAATTTTACTAATGTAACACACTGACGAACACGAGTATTACATATGCTGAGAGACTTAAAGCTCCATTCTTCTGCTCCTGTGGTCGTTCGTCCCTTGAACCGTGGTCTCTCCACTTTGCCTTCATCTCTTTTGAGCCGGACAGCTTCCCATATCTAAGTTCAGCACACTGCACTGTCACTATAGGCGGAACACCAGAAAAGATCAACCTTGAGGCATTCCGCTTTAAAGCTGGTGATCCTCGCAAGTTCTCTTCCTCTCGACCGTTTATATACCACCGTATCTCCGCATCAGGAGCGCCTCGGCAGTACGCATGCATCTCTTGATTTTCATGGAACTCCTCAGCTAGACCTTCCAGGACCGGCTGCCTTAGTTGATGGCCGTACACTTGCATGTGTGCAGTTCGGGTGTCGTACAAATACGGTGGGATGTCAAGTTCTATGTCACATTTGTAGAATCCTGTCGCATGTTCTGTAAGAGCACCAAGTCGCAGCTTACAAGCAGTAGGTCCGCAGTGTATGAGCTGTACTCTGCCCACACCGACGATTGGGAAAGACATGGTGCTGGGGGCGGCGCCAGGTTTATATCTGAAGAATTCGGTGGGGCCTTTGAACCAGTTGACTAAGGTGAAGTTTGCGTCGTAGCGGCATTCGATTTCAACTTCGGCTTGACCAGGAGGTACCACCGCAGGTACGATGAGGTCGGTTATGGTGAAGGTGCGCGCACGCGCTTCCACGAGCGCGATCAGCAACAGCGTCAGCGCGAGCATCGTGTCAAGACGCGCGCGCGAATCGCACTAACCCAAGCCCCGGCAACGCCAGCTCAACACGATCTTAATTAAACAGTTTATTAAACTTCAACACTTAACCGTCCGCCGGGCTCATCCGTGCCCTCACGAATGACACGAATTCGAATTTAATTAATAGACAAATTGCCGCTAGGGGTTGTAATAGGGAAACAAATAATTAGGGGGAGAGGGCCGTGCTTTTATAATTTTAATGTATATTTTCAATTAAGTAAATTAATTTATGGTCCAAAAGTAAATTCTTAAGACGTTTTTATATTTTGGAATAACAGATTGCTGTACAGATCATTCATTGATCTTACAAAACTTAAAATAAGTAAGTATTTACAAGTTCAGACGTACAATGATTCACTATATGGAAATTAAACTCTTCTTTTGTCTTTTCGCAATTTAGTTAGTTACCAACTAGATGCTGAAAGCTGCAAACAAATCATAATTACTCATACCAAGTTCTAAATTTATCCAAACCATGAGACTGCGTTAGATCCGCCCTTTGTCGCCTCCCACAGCAAAAATATCTACTTAGACATTTTAACATACGTATGTTTAGAAGTAAAATATTCATATGGCAATACCTAGCTCTGATTCACCGAGCTTTCCACGAAACTCCGCGTTCAATCACAACATTGCGCTAAATTATTATTGCTCAATATTTTCCTTGATGTTTGTAACTTTTTGTTGCATTTATTGTGTAATAGCAAAGGGTCTTTTCGGCCAAGTCGTGGCGTGGAAGGGTTTTAGGTGCCAGCTTGCTTGCGGATTACGCACGTTATGTGTCATCCCAATTTGATTCATAAATGGGATGATAACAGAAGTGTCCAATTTATCCGCCGAAGTCCGCCGCTTCTGTGATTTCCCTAGCAACCCGTCACTATTTTGATTCCCCTTTTCACCAATGCGCTGAAAATAAGCAATCTTTGGCTCGTAAGCATATCCCTTGGTCCTATTTATTTCGTAAGGAAAAATAAAACCACTGGGACCTTGACCTAAGGCCGTAGGGGTAAGACCCAAAAGTCACTATTAGAAATCAGTCGGGAAAAAAGCCATGGTTTGCTAACCGCATAACCTATAAAAGGCATGATTTAAATTCTCACCCATTCCCTTGATTTGAGCTGGTACATTCTACGTTCTTTGTTTTCTGCCAGATCAGCATGGAATGAACCTTGAAGAGGGTCATCAAAAACAAAGTTTCTTCTCAAATAAGAGTTCGCTGGCCGGGTGCCCGAGCGCCGTGCCCACGCGTCTCGGAAACAAGACATTACAATTTTATTAGTTGTAATCATCTTAAGTGTTATCAGCCTAATTGAATAATGCATACTAGCCGCCGCTGGATTCGCCTGTGATACGCTGTACTCCGTGATTGACGTTTACGACGCTCATAGTAGGAATAGGTACAGCGGGCTCCACGACTACTTAGCTAAAACACTATCAATTTTTTATCCCTAACTGGGTAGATAGAGCCTAGGGCTGTCAGATCCAAAGGCCACGTTTAGTGTCAAGGCATGAAGATGGAGAAAGTGAATAAAAACAGCGATCGTTTGACGATGTCCGTGGCGCTAAGTCACCATGCTAGTCCGCCACCCCGAGTTCCGGTTTCAATTCCCGGGCAGGGCAAGTTGGAAAATTACCTTTTTAAAATTGACCTGGGTCTTTGATATTAATGTATATATGTATTTGTTATATAATATAGTATCGTTGAGTTAGTATTCCATAACACAAGTCTTGAACTTAGTTTGAGACTAGCTCAATCTGTGTAATACGTCCTATACACATTTATTCATTAATTTATTTATCGTGTTACTTACGCTAGTATATAGTACTCTGTGGTGTTACTGACTCATCACATAAGTTACCGATATGATTCCCTATTATTGGTTACGTTAGTAAAAATTATACCGAAATTTTGGTGCAGTTTACATACTCAATTTTTAAAGGAAAGTAAGTTAAGGCACAGAATAAGTAGGTACTAGTATTTGTTAAGGTAATAAATACTAGTATTTGTTAAGGTAATAAAATACATGAATATACAATTAAAAAAAATTACATTATCCTTGCGAAACCTTGGTGAGTTGGTTGTTTATTATTACGCGAAAGTTTTTAACCAAGGATTGTACATATGTACTAAGAATGTATCTACATATTTATCTCTGTTTATTACGCTTCCAAGCCAAAACGGTAGAATGAAATTTGATAAGTAGATAGTTTATAACATTACTCTTTTTCGCTTTAAAATGTGAGGGGGATTATCAACTACTTACCGTTCAATATAATACCACTAGTTCAATATAAATTAACAATACCTACTAAAGTTTATTACACAGGACGCCGCCGTACCGGAAGGATGCATTGAGAAAATTGGACTGATCTCTTGAAGAGTCTCGACCAATTGATAACGACGATACATTTTAATAGCGCAGTATTGGCTGAAGGGTTATTTTTAACCGACTTCAAAAAACGAGGAGGTTATCCATTCGACCCGTACACATATACAATATGTAACGAAAACCCTGTCCGATCCTTGTAGGAGCAACTCAGACCGTCAATATTAATAACTTTTCCTATGGGACCAATACCGAAAACTCGAAAAAAAAATCGTCATTTTCATACAAAAGTGTTCGGCCCCGTAAAATAAGTTGTTCATATTGACAGGCCGTCAATATGAACAACTTTTCTTACGGGGAGTTGCTCCTACAAGGATCAGACAGGGTTTTTGTTACATATTGTATGTTACGCAATATCTTCGCCATTTGTGAACTGATTTTGATGATTTTTCTTTTATTTTAAAGCCTTTACCTTACCGTCATTTACTTCATTATCATCATTTTCAGCCCACATCAACCCACTGCTGGGCATAGGCCTTATTGACCGAGCAAGCCAAGCATCCAGTTTCGTGATTGGCCAAAAATGCTTATGTCTGACTGTCAGTTTGTCCGACTGTTCTTGCCTACACAGGTCGCATTTCTCAACTGATTCTCGTTTTTGTGAGAAAGTTCTAAAATTTTTTTCTCGCTTCAGTTTTTCATATCTTTTCAAAATGGCGGAACTTTAAAAATATTATATTTCAGCCATTTTATTTTTGTTACCTTAAAGACTCTTTGGTTTGAAGAATTTTTTTATCCGATAAACTTTAATAGGTCAGGGTGACTCGCGAGGTCTACAGCTACAGAGCTAGTCTACTTACTGCCTACTTAATCAAATTCGGGGGGGAAAAAAATAAGATTACAAAACAGCGTCCAGTATGCGGGAGATAGCATCAGAATTATTATTTAGTATCCTATTAAATTAACTTTACGTCCCTTTAATTGGGTGTGAGATTTGTCACGGTCGTCACGCCCGTGCCGCCGTGATGACGATGTATCAAACGGACGTGTAATTATTTAATCATGTTTCAAAATTACAATACAAGTTATGGTGGTTTCAGAGCGCGGTAGTGTGTCCCCCACACTACTGCGCTCTGAAACCACCATCATCCAAATACCTTTCCCTACCTTCTCGTAATTATTATTATACCATGCTCGTAATTTTGTTTAATACTTACTTATGGAAGTACCTATGCCAGGAGGATGATGTTAGGCACACGCGCTCGGTCGTTTATCATACCTTTTTCTTCTCGATTTCGAATATAGTCTTCGGAATCACTGGGTGACCTCTCCGAATATTAGGTCTTTACCAATGAAATTGCCGTTTTGTATGAAAAAAATTAAACGATTTTTTTTAATAAACAAATGACTACTTTTGGAAAAAGAATTCCATGTTTTTAAAATAAAATTAATTTGAAATTAGAATTCTTAGCCAAAAATTTGAAATGGCCAGTACTGCAGAACGGCAATTTCATAGGTAGAGAACTATTATAACATGCATGTTATATTTGGAGAAAAAAGCAGGAAAGCACACCCCGGTCTCCGAAGTAGCACAACGGGACCGGAAATGCGCTACAAATAGTTGCCTTTTCATTTGAAAATCTTATTATATTCCAAAAAGGAGAAGATTATAAATTCGTCAGAATATTTTTTGGTTTTTAGGGTTCCATACAAAAAATTTAAAAACGGAACCCTTATAGGATCACTCGTGCGTCTAACTGTCCGTCCGTCTGTCACAGACATTTTACTCCGCATCTACTGGACCAAATCAAGTGAAATTTGTTAGGATGGTGTATTCCTATGATCCAAACACAGGTGTGCTACGTAAATATTTTTTTTTAAATAAGGGACATTTACGAGGGAAACATTAAAAATATACAAAATATAGTACATTGCTTGTAGATTGCAGGAAAATTAATACAAGATTATTTTATCAATTTGATAATATCATATGATCAATAGAGGAATTCTTATATTAATTCACTTACGGAAAATCTTTGGCATTGTACGCGTGGAGAGGGTTCCCCTCTCCACGCAAGTTCAACTCGCGTGGAGAGCCGGTTTTTTTATGTATGTTCACTGATCATTCCAAGGCGTCAGGCAGGACCGATTTGAAAAATTCTTTGCAGGGGCATATTTGTCAGGTGGTCCCATAGAGATATGATCAAAATCGGTTGTGTAGTTTGAGGGTGAAGTCGGTTTTAAGTTTTAAAAAATTATGAGATCAGAGTAACCACAAATATTTCGTGGTACAACTGCATTCACAAAGAGGGTTGATGTTGGGTGGCGGCCGGTTGTAAAACTTCGCACAAATGCATTCCCAAAGAGGGTTCGCGCAGGCGGCGCGGCGGTAGAAAACTTACAGCCAAACGGTTTAAACTGTTCTGACTATGTCTATACCTTGTTTCAAATAATTTTTTCCTCTACCCAAAGATTGGCTGGAAGAGATTGCATTTATAGCGATAATAAGTCCGCCTTTGTGCCTAATAGGCACAAACACAATATAGGCACTGCCTATATTGTTTTTTGTTGTTTTGTATAAATTTATTTTTATTGTGGTGCAATAAAATTAATTTGTAGTGTATTGTGGTGTATGTTATCCCGATTTTGGATGTTCTTCGGTATAGGGATGAGCGATATTCATCGATGGTGAATAAACATCGATGTTAAGCGGGAATACATCGATATTTTGGCATCGATGTTTTTACTTCGATATCATCGGCACATCGATGTTTTGAGAATAAAATATCGTTAGGGCGTCATCTAGCGGGCATTGGATGTACTAGGTGGCTATCAAGTTCAACTTTTTTCCACTAGATGACACTGATCAACATAATCAGAGTAAGCCGTACGAATAGTTATTTCTTTGCATTTCTCGAGTGATAAAAACAAATACTGTCAACGTCAACGTCATCAACATCAATAATTTTTTTCTTAAAATTTTGTAATTTTTGTAACAATAAACATGTTTAATTAAAATATAATAGACAATTTTATTTGTTACCGAAAACATCGATGTGATTAGACATATCGATTTTTTTCAATCGATATTTATCGTACATCGATACTTTTGATTCGATGTTGACTTCGATGTCAACATCGATGTTTTTCTAATATCGATCATCCCTACTTCGGTATCCATAGATGACCATTGACGTACATATTAATTTATTTAGAGAAGAAAAAGCGGGAAAGCGAAAAAAACTAAAAAGCAGCAAAGCAGTTGAGCTGAGTGCGAATGCCATCTGTTAAAATATTGCTGCAACAAGTAGGCGCATCTTTGCCAGCAGTCACCGCGTACCTTCGTGCTCTCAAGTTTTGGTTTTAGTTCTAGCTGCGCCTGCAAGGGGGCGCTTTATTTAATATTTCCAGGCCACGAAATGCATGAGTTGGTTGGTACACGAAAAGAAGAGATAAGTAGGTTACTACCTACCATTTTCTCCCGAACACAGTGTATTTTTTTAGAATTAAAAATATTCTGTAGAAAATGGTTACCAGTTCCCCTTCTGAGTACAAGTATCATTGAGTATAGAAATAAATTGGAAAGTGGTACATTGCGACACAAATAAGTTGAACAAAAATGGCGGACGTCAAAGCATTTTTGTACAAATTCCCGACTCGTAGGTTGAAGCAAAATGACGGTTATCGGCGCAGGTACAAATAATGCGCGGACGACTGCCATTTTGGTTCAATCTACGTGCCGGGAATTTGTACATAAAAGCTTTAATGTTCGCCATTTTTGTTCAATTATTTGTGTTGCATTGTACATATTTTTGTTCTTTTACGTTTCACGCACAAAAGCTCTCCAATCAACCCAAAGGTTTGACTATTAGAGAAAGCTTTTAGCAATAAGTCCGTGAGATGGATACAAGTTAAAATAAATAAATGAAAATATACTTACTCGTAATAAAGAATCGTTATTTCTTTTTTAATAAGTCAATATTGAGTTTTGAATGTCCTTGGAGATGTGCCGTCTAGCAGTGGACTTATTGTGGTTGATATGATGATGATGAAGTCAATTTCCATTTCCAGGAAATGGAAATTGTCTTACGATTATAAATTGACGTCTTCTTGAAGACGTCTTCTTGAAGAAGACGTCAAAGAATTCGCAACCCAGCCTTACTTAAGCAATACGTTAGCAATAACAGGAATAATGTAATTTTTTTCTATAAAAGGTAAAGGATTGTTTCTCAAACTAATCGTTACATTCCTATAACTAATACCTACCTGCGTTAGTTATGATCGCCAGTATCTGCAAAGGCCTCGATTGCAAGATTTATAGCTTGAGCAGAATGGATACTTTTTGCACCGGTCGGCGACCAGTGGATTGCAAATTTTACGATATCATTCTTCTATTGTGTTGTAGGAGAAAAGAAAAAAACTTAGAACTTACCAGTTGTTTCTCTTCCCGCGCAGATCGTACTGCCAGTCGAGGGAATTAGCAAGCGGCCAGCAATTGATCACTATTTTTAATTCAGTTTTAACAGAAAATATACATATTTTCACGCCTGTTTCCCATGGGGGTAGGCAGAGACTATGAACTTCCACTTGCTACGATCCTTGCAAACCTTTTTTGCTTCGTCAATACTTATTACTCTTTTCATACATGCTCTCCTGTTATAGGTACTCCTTACTTCACGTCTCATCAGAACATTTGCAATTTGGTCGCAGAATTGTAATTTGCCACAATCTCGTTTGCCCGTGTGATAGTAAATAAGTACTGTTCAACTATATATCTGTGTGTTCAACATATTATAAAGAATGATAGTTCACGAAGTTTCCAATAAGCTTCAATTGTTGTACTAAAGTAGCACGTCTGCCTGCCCCTAGGTATTTCCCAAACAATTCCCATTCCCAGGCGATGCCAGCTTATCCGACTGCAGCACTAGTTGTCGGCATTCATAAGCCGCAATGCAAAACTTCACTGGATACTAAATACTCTCCCGGCTATTCTGCACCACGCAATTTAATATCAGAGGCTTGTAATATTTATTTCCAATCAAAGAACCCTAGGAATTTTTGACTTGCAGTTTAAACTTGCATTAAAATCGGCTTTCCTAAATCAGTTATACGACGTGGAAGGGACATGCCCGTAATAAATCAAACCATAACTAGATCACTATAGTATAATGAAATCAAAAAACAGGCAATAGTAAAAAAAAAATCAGTTCCATACGAAAGTGTGCAGCCGCCCGGACAATCAGTATGGGAAATGTCGATTTTGTTTTGTTTGTAACTGTTATTTTATTATCATTATACTATAGTAATCTAGTATAGCCCGTGATTCGATTTATTATGGGCATGTCCCTTCCAGGATATAGGTTTTTTAGTGGGGATTTTGCAGAAAACATTAGCATTGCCTAATTTGCACTTATAACGAAAGGATGCTGGTTTTTACGAGTCGAAGAATCAGAGAAAAAAAAACCGAACCCATCCCATCACATCTTTTTGGCTGTAGTTTACGACGTCAGCTCTCCTTTGGCTGCAGTTAAAGCACGAAGAGCTTGGGACTTTATCTCTTCAGATATCTGACGAAAGTATCGAATATTGGAACGAAGTTCCTTACGGCAGGCTTGGAGGAGATAGGGATTTTGCTGCGCGACCGAACTGAAAAAAATGTGATAGTAAAACCGTAAGGATGACCTCGTTAAATAAAACCGTTAAATGAGACGTGCGCAGGCGCGACAGTCGTATACATAAGTGAGTAGTGTATAATACCTTTGAGCACGATTTTTCTTTTGCAAATTGTGTCGATTCTACATTAGCCGAAGGAACTTCGTTCCTACCTGGTGTCCCACGACACCACATTTCTTTTTTAATTGTGTGATATTGTTACTAGATGGTAATAGAATTTGTACTAACAAGTTTCTTTGCGAAGCAAATTAAAATACTCCCGATTGTGTTATATATAATTAATGTATGTATATTGCCTAAACCTATTTATGATTTAATGTATTTATAAAGGTTAAAATGTGTGTAAATTTATGTTAAATTTATTAAGTTTATAGTTGCTTTAGATACATTTTTTTTCCTTCTTAGTCAGTTGCACCACCGTCTTTGTCTTTCTCACATTCCTCTCCATCCACCGGTTGTCTGGAAGAGATCGCTTTAAGCGATAAGACCGCCCATTGTACTCATTAAATTTAAAATTATTTCTTTGTGTTACATTTTTCTTTTGGTGTACAATAAAGAGTTATCTATCTATTTATTGTCAAGAACACCATCTTGTGGTGAGTAGCGGAACAACCAAAGTCGTGTCGGCAGTTCCGCTGCTCATCACTAAGTAAATGGGTATCCGCAGAGTAGCGCCATCTATTATTTGGTAGAGAAAGCCCTGACTTTAAAGCGTTAATCCCCACTGATTTTTAAATGGCTCAACCGATTTTAATGGAACATAGCTAAGAACCACCACAAGGAAAATTGATTTCGCGTTAAACAACCATATCGAAATCGGTCCATCCGTTCGAGCGCTACGATGACAAAGACAGACATACAGACAGACAAACCGACAGGCATTAGCGTCAAACTTATAACACCCCTCTTTGTTGTCGGGGGTTAAAAATACCAACACTTATCTTACTAAACTTTAATAATAACAATGCAAAACAAATACAAAAGTTTTTTCTAAATTCTACTGAGCTATTTTATCTGAAAATTCTACAGCTATACGTTATCACATCTTTATACCTAACAGGGTCACAGAATAAGTCCTAGTACTCACGTACAGAAGTCTTACTCAAAAAAGAAATTCATAGGTGTGGTTAGCGCTATGGTATAATTTAGCTCGCGTCAGAACTCCTTACCTCTTCGTTTAGATTCCTAGACATCCATTGCAAGCTGATTTAATTCTTATTACTCTTGTTACACGATCCATGTAACTGAATTTTCCCCTCCGGAGTGGTCGCCGCGCGCATAGTAATAATGTAGGTATATTTTTGATACCTAAACGTGGAGTGATACAGGCCTGACAGGGTGACGGAGACTAGGATCGTCAAACCCTAAAAAAAAAAAGTTTCCTGCTACTTTTACCGTGACAGTGGAAAAAAAGATAGGTGATATGTACATCGTCTCTTATCTAAATCTAAATATATATAACTCAAAAGTGACTGACTGACTGACATAGTGATCTATCAACGCACAGCCCAAACCACTGGACGGATCGGGCTGAAATTTGGCATGCAGGTAGATGTTATGACGTAGGCATCCGCTAAGAAAGTATTTTGATCAATTCTACCCCCAAGGGGATAAAATAGGGGATGAAAGTTTGTATGAAACTTTGTCAATTTTAAACGGATCGGGCTGAGACTTTGCATGCATAAAGCTACTATGACGTAGGCATCCCCTAAGAAAGGATTTTGATAAATTCTACCCCTACGCGAGCGAAGCTGCGGGCAAAAGCTAGTCTGAAAATAAATCTTCAAAACTACAGCAAGAGCCCAAGTTGTGTCGATAAAACAACTAGACACGTAAACACTTATAATAGACGGCCAACAACACACCGATGTAGGAATAACGAGAGAAGTTTCAGAAGTTTTCGAGTGTCGGCAGCGCTGCTAGGGATGTTACATTATCATTTTTAGGGTTACGTACCCGAATGGTAAAAACGTGACCCTATCACTAAGACTCCACTGTCCGTCTGTCTGTCACCACTTCACCAGGCTGTATCTCATGAACCGTAATAGCTAGACAGTTGAAATTTTCAAAGATGATGTATTTCTGTTACCGCTATAACAACAAATACTAAAAACAGAATAAAATAAATATTTGAACGGGGCTTCCATACAACAAACGTGATTTTAGGAATGAAGTTCCTTTTCGGACGGCACGGACTTGGCGGATGGTGGCTAGGCGAAAAAAAATGTAAGATGTTTCCGTTACTTTTTTTTCACAGCGATTTTTTTTCAAACTTCGTTCTAACCAGATGTTCCACGACAGTCACGCGCATTTTTAAACCCCGACGCAAAATGAGAGGGGTGTTATAAGTTTAACGTGTCTGTCTGTGTGTGGTATCGTAGCTCCCAAACGGAAGAACCGATTTTCGTTTAGTTTTTTTTGTGTCATAGATAATTTTATCCCGAGTGTTCTTAGCCATGTTTCATGAAAATCTGTTTAGCCGTTTGAAGATCATCAGCTCTTTTCTAATTGTTGAAGGGAACTTCCTTATGTCTGATCGATTCGAAATTTGGTACCGTGTTACGACCCTTACTTCTCAATGATATTGAAAGGATAGGGTAAAGTAACCATGACCTGATCAGCCGTTTGAAGATCATCAGCTCTATAATAGTTGAATTGTTTATTGGTTTTTAGAGTTTATTTCTTGTGTAGGGGAGTTTTTAAAATTTTAAATTTTACTATTATATTTATAGATAATGGTACGCGAGTGTGACTCCCCCTTGGCCGGTTTTATTCCCCTTTTGTAGTAACTGTGTCTCTGTGTGTCTGTTTTGAAAGGTAACAAACCTTCCGTTAGACCTATGGAAAAACTTATACATATGTCTATTGGTTTTTAAACTACCGCGGTTTGAACACAAAATTTACGTATAGGTATAGGCCCGACTTAGCACAAACCTTTTTTGTTCAGTTGTAACGTTTTAAATAGGAGTTACATCCTTCGTGGATGTCAAACTGACTCTGTTTATACAACGTCTATCAAACTTTATTGTATAATAGCCCGTGGTTCGATTTATTACGGGCATGTCCCCCCATGTAATTGTATATACAAACATAAATCATAACTATATGTCTGCTAGGAAAGCACATTTTTTTGCAACCAAATCACATCATATTAAATAATTAAGTAAGTAGGTACCACAAATACTACCGATATCGAAATTTTTGTAACTTATGTCACAAGTAAATTTCATTTTTTTTATTCCACCAGCCCTAGAACAAGACGCGGAAGTTCTTGAAATAAATCGGCACATATTGACAGACCGCGAACAAACGTGGTGACGCTAGACTACCGAGCTCGACGCCATATGCTTGTCGACGACATAACGCAGTATAGAACTATATTGTGACGCAATTTTTTCTTCTTTTTATTATAAGCAATGTGGCACTAGCCTAGAACGAGACACAGAGTTTCCGGCATAAATAGGCCCAAATTGACAGACCGCGAACAAACGTGGTGACGCTAGACTACCGAGCACGACTCCGCCTTATTGATCTACATTGTGACGTAATTTTTTCTTCTTTTTATTATAAGCAACGTGGCACCAGCCCTAGAACAAGACGCAGAGTTCCCGGCATAAATCGGCACAAATTGACAGACCACGAACAAACGAGGTGACGCCAGACTACCGAGTTTGACGCCATTTGTTTGCCGACGATATAATGGAGTATTGAACTATATTGTGACGGAATAATTTTCTCTTCTTTTTATTAAAAGCAACGTGGCGCCAGCCCTAAAACAAGGCGCAGTAGTTCTCGGCATAAATCGGCTCAAATTGACAGACCGCGAACAAACGAGGTGACGCCAGACTACCGAGTTAGACGCCATTTGTTTGCCGACGACATAATGGAGTATTGAACTATATTGTGACGGAATTATTTTCTCTTCTTTTTATTATAAGCAACGTGGCGCCAGCCCTAAAACAAGGCGCAGTAGTTCTCGGCATAAATCGGCACAAATTGACAGACCGCGAACAAACGGGGTGACGCTAGACTACCGAGTTCGACGCCATTTGCTTGCCAACGACGCGATGTAACGCAATATTGAACTATTTTGTGACGCAATTTTGTCTTCTTTTTTTTATAAGCAACGTGGCACCAGACCTACAACGAGACGCCGAGTTCCCGGCATAAATCGAAACAAATTGACAAATCGCGACCCAACGAGATGACGCCAGACTACCAAGTTTAACGCCATTTGTCTGCCGACGACATAATGCAGTGTTAAACAATATTGTGACGCAACTTTTTAGTCTTTTTTCTTATTACATATTAAAAGCAACTTAGCATCAGCCCTAGAACGAGACACAGAGTTCCCGGCATAAATCGGCACAAATTGACAGACCGCGAACAAACGAGGTGATGCCAGACTACCGAGCTCGACTCCGCCTTTTGTTTGCCGACGACATAATGGATTATTGAACAATATTGTGACGGGTAGTTTCTTTATTTAAAAAAAAATAGATAGGAACAATGACTAACATTACCCTACGTCTTTATTCCTATCGCGGTAGACAAAGCCTAGGCTGCTTTTAGTGTATGGTGGATGTAGAGTTTCTTGCATGTCGATCTATGATTTTAGTGGTTCGCGGTCACAATGACTGTTATTAGTACTACGGGACTTACCGCGATTAGTATCATTTTTAGCCAGATTTTTCGAAGATCCATCTGCCGTCATGGTCTTCTTAAAATGATATTAATCGCGGTAAGTCCCGTAGTACTAATAATAAAAAAAACAGACATGCACGTCGGTCAAGAGTAAAAAAAAATGTAAGAAGTCCACCTGCTTCTATTTCCTTGTCTCTGTCTGCTTAGAGCCGCAAGACCTAAAATGCTCTGGTGCACCATGAAAAGACGTGAGGTGTAGAAATAGTGGCATAGTGGTACATTTTTTTTTTATTTCAACCTGATTTTACTTCAATGACCGACTCCGATGTGTTGTTCTGAAACTATAAATAACTTGACGACCTCGGTGGCGTAGTGGTCACCATGCTAGTGCGCCACGCAGAGTTCCCGGGTTCGGTCCCCGGCCAGGGCAACTAGGGCAAGTTGAAAAATGGCCTTTTTCAAATTGGGTCTTGGATGTTTATCTATGTTTATGATGTATTTGTCCTAAAATATCGTATCGTTGAGTTAGTATCCCATAACACAAGTCTCGAACTTACTTTGGGGCTAGCTCAATCAGTGTTATACCTAGTCTAGCCATAAATATTGTAAAAAAGAAAAAAAAATCTATTGCAAATAATATTTATTACTTATAATACTTATTACTTTTACTGTAAGTTTAATACATAAATATAAAACAATTTAAAATATGAAAAGCTTATTCAAAGTCTCTATTGGCTGCAATACAGTCCTTTAAACGTTGAGGCCAGTTATCAATAGAAGCACGCACTCTTTCCATGAGAAAATTCTTCACCGCCGATCGTTTGGATTGTTTTAGGGACTCCAAATTATCATGGCGTTTAAAACAAGCCGTACTCTCTTAAAACTGACCATAAATCATAATCCAGCGGATTAAGATCGGGACTAGACGACGGCCAGTCTTTAGCTCTGATGAAGACGGAAACGTTTGATTCCAACCAAGACTGCGTGGACCGAGCTTTGTGACCCGGTGTCGAGTCTTGCTGGAAGGACCATTCTTAGTTATTGAACATGGTGTTGTTAAGGGGCTTAACTAACTTCTCAAGAATGGTATCTTGATACACTTGTGTCGATGTTTTGATACCTTTTTCACAAAAGTATGGCTCAGTTACTCCTTTATAGCTAACACCCCACCAAACCATCACTGAAGTCTGAATCTCAAAATTTTTCTGTGACCTCCCTTTGCGTACCGCTTCAGTAGTTGTTTCGATTTTACCACGCTATGTTTTTTTTAAATTATCAGTTAAGAAATGACAGTACATCTCTTATAACCTGCAAGTCCTAAGTCATCTTTTAAAATACGCGACATGGTTCTAGGTGCTATCTTCATCTCCCGTGATAAAATCTTTTCCTTTCTTCATAGAGCCTAGAGCCGTAAGACCCAAACGCCACGCTTATCGTAAAGACGGAACAAGGAAATCGAAATAGTGATGGGTTGCCAGCCGCATGGCCTTTTAATATTATTCAGGTTTTCGCCATTTCCCCTGATCTGCGCGGGAAGAGAAGCAGCTGTAACATTCGTTTCTTTTTGTTATGGTTTTTTTTTCTCCCACCTGCATGGAAGAATTCCAATCCTACATATACAATATGTAACAAAAACCCTGTCCGATCCTTGTAGGAGCAACTCAGACCGTCAATATGAACAAATTTTTCTATAAGACCGATGCTTGAAAATCGAAAAAAAAACGACATTTTCATACAAATTGCCGGGCCGGCCGAACACTGTTGTATGAAAATGTCCATTTTTTTCGAGTTTCCAGCATGAGGCCCATAGGAAAAGTTGTTCATATTGACGTTCTGACTTGCTCCTACAAGGATCGGACAGGGTTTTTGTTACATTATTATACATTAATGATACAAATCCTCATAAGCAAATACGAGTAATATAAACTCCTGCGTTCCGTTTCAGCCAGCGACCTTAGTATTTAATAACGCAGGGATTATCAGATACCACGGTGATTTATACGGGTAACGTCGGGCGAACTGAATACCCGTAGCTTACGGGGCTGTGCCACGGGTGTATGTCTTCTATGTGTATTTATCTATGATTACAATAATTGTAATAGTAATGTACAGGATGACTTTTTACTCGCCAGCCGAAGTTTTGAAGCAAGTTCAGTAAATGAAAATGAATTACTTTCTATAAAAAAATGTTGGTCCTCCCATACAAAATACGTTTGGCTGAGCGCTTGTTTGTATGGGAACTAATTTGTACGGGAAATTTTTATATGCACCTCTCTGACGTCAACCGTTTTTGGACATGCATTTGTGCGTAATGCTTATAGATCTGCTAAATTACGTAAAATAAGCTTTGTAACTACATCTTACAAATCTAATAAACTCAACAATAATTTAACCCATTAACAGTTTATTATTCGTTCAACGCCGAACAGCGTGTCATAAATAAGATTGCCACTTTCGCATTACGATGCATAAAGCCTGGAACTTCCGTAATGAATCCATAACTGGAACGGAACGCATTCTCCAAGGCGTCCTGTTAACTATTATCACCCGTGAAACGAAACGCAATGTCTTTGTCTATCAGTGGCGTGTCGCACGCAACGTTGCGTGTTTTCGATTCGCGCTTTTCTAACTATCTTTGCGTTGCATACTGCGTTCCGGGGCCTATGTTAAAGGATATCTCACGATGTCTTGATAGAGCCTGTATTAATATTTCTAATAGTATGAAAACAATCCATTTTTAAAATCAATTTATTTGTAAGTTGTCGTTCTTGGAGAAAATGTTGTAGTGCAGTTTGTTGCTGCTTTTTTGCACTTGCGCATAAAGGAAGCGGCAGTAAACTTAGCTGTAAGTAAAGATTAGATGTCATTATAGTTGCGTGTGTAAAATCTAAACAATGTGCCTAAATTAAGAGATATATTAAATATCCAACGTGATAAAGATATTGTTAGTATGAATAGAATTGAAAAAAAACTCAAGTGTCTCCATGTTCTATAGCAATGCAGCGAGCATTGCTATAGAACATGGAGACACTGAGTTTTTTCAACACAGGACAATCCTCAGTCGTTGCATCTCAGTGAGATCGGTGACACCTCCTTCGAACGACGCCTGATGGAGATCAATTGATTTTCATCGCTCTATTCTCATTATATTTGGACTAAGCTGCAAATATATACATAGGGCGCACTATAAGTTTCCGGAACTGGCCACTTACATAAACAATATTTAAAAATTTATTGCAACATTTGAAAATAGAACTCTTTGGCTGTAGAATGCAGTTTGTTTCATCTGACTGTCTTCTGTTTTTACCTTGTGGCGCCATTTAAAAATTGTGTGTCTGCATCAACATGGATTTAACTCGGGAAAATTTTCGTAGTATGATTTTCTAAGATTTTAAGTGTAATTTGACAGCTCAACAGAGCATCGCTCGGCTTGAAACAGCTTTTAGCAATGAAGCACCATGCAAGACAACTGTTTATAGCTGGTTTGCAAGCGTGGTCGTATCAATCTCAGTGACGAATCTCGCGATGGTCGGCCGTCCACCGCTGTGACCAACAAAAACATCGATGCTGTGCGCCGTATGATTGAAACAGACAGGCATGTGACCTACAATGAAATTCGCGCATCCTTAGAAATAGGCATGAGTCAAATACAATTAATCCTACACAAACATTTGGGTGTGAGAAAGCTGTGCTCGCGGTGGATCCCACACAACTTGACCGAGGCTCAAAAAACGGACCGCGTCACTTGGTGCAGTGCCATGCTTACCAGATTCAACGAAGGTGCGTCAAATTTGGTGTGGGACATAGTAACAGGTGACGAAACATGGATTTATTGCTACGATCCCAAAACAAAGCAGCAATCGAGCGTATGGGTCTTTCAAGATGAGCCGAAACCAACCAAAGTGGCGCGCGTGAAAAGTGCATCTAAGCGGATGATTGCTTCTTTTTTTAATAAAACTGGACACGTGACTACTGTTGCTTTAGAGAATCGTCGTACAGTGAATAGTGACTGGTACACGACCATTTGTTTGCCGGAAGTTATTGACGAACTCCGTAAAAATAACCGTAAACGCCATATCATCCTGCACCACGACAATGCTAGTTCTCACACGGCCAGACAGACAAACGACTTTTTGAAGGCTAAAAATGTAGAACTCATGAGTCATCCTGCATACAGTCCCGACCTGGCACCTTGTGACATTTTTCTGTTCCCAAAAATTAAGAACCAATTACGCGGTCAACGATTTTCATCACCAGAAGAGGCTGTCGAGGAGTATGAAAAACACGTTTCAGAGGTCACCACAGAGGAGTGGCACAAAAGTTTTCAAAACTGGTTTCATCGAATGAAAAAGTGCATAGACGCCAAGGGAGATTATTTTGAAAAACAATAAATTAATTTTGTACCTTTAATAGTATTTTTTCATATTCATTCCGGAAAAGGTACTATTTTTAGGCGAGGACGCTACTATAAATGTAGAGTAAAACGAAGAATTCGGTCATGATTCTATAGAGTAATCCTGAAGTGAAGCGAGGGTTTCATGTATATCACCAGAAGTAAAAATATTATCGTACCCGAGTAGCACACTGTACTTTTCATCTATGAGAAAAACTAGCAAATACAAAGCAGATTACAACTAATTGGACAAAGTCGGGCCACGCTCAGTATAAGGTTCCGTAGTTACGAATGCCAAATTTGAGTTCATGCCACTGAAAACGTCTAACTATTGAATTTTTACGAAATTTACCTTTTCCGAGTACAAGTTGATCGCCTATAACTTTTTATTTGTAAACCCAACTTAGCTCTGATAGTTTCTCTTTAAAGTTCGTTATATTTACTATAGCTGTGATTTTTTTCACGTGTCCACATACAACCGTTTAACAGATATAGGGGGAGGACACTTGACTCTAACAAAATGTTCACTTTAAAACCAAATATTTCAAAAACGGATCCCTAAATCAAAAAATGGTGTTCACAAGATAGTCGAGAAAAAAAATTACTTTTCAGTTCACAAGTATGGGAACTACACAAAAAAATATATTTTATTTTACCACTTTTTCTGTATAATTAATATACATACCCATAGCAAATCACAACACCACACACAATACATAATCAGAGTTCAACCGACAGATAAATACCTTTATTTAGTGTCGTAGAAATAAAATATTTCGAAGAGCACACCAACTTCAAATAATAAGTAATTATTGATTGATGAATACCTATAGTTTATTTATATGCACCAAAAACTTCGTAAGTATACAGAAACATAAAATGCCACGAACCTCTTACCTTACAAGTAGGTAAAGGGAATTCCTGCCTATAATCCCGGCATTAGCAAGTTCTAAGTTATTTGAGTCGCAAGTTACCCCATATAAATGGAAATGAAGTGGCGAGGCATCTCGTTTTATGGCGTGTTTTTCAATTTATCCCATAGTTTTATAGTGTTGAAGTTTTCTTGTTAAATCGCTCAAGTTTATTGTGGGCCGCCCGGCGGCGAGCATAAATGTATGAACAGTGGAAAGATTCTTTTTTTGATGTCTTCCGTGGCGTATTACTTCCGAGGACCACTTTTACCTGTCACCCTTTCCCGAAGGTCAATCAAAGACAAAATAAAAAAAAAAGCAATGAATGTATGATAAATTTATCTCTTTAGCTCATTTTTAAGTGCAAAACTACAAACTTTTAGCGTTTTGGGCGACCACTGTTATCTGTTGGATAGCAGAATTATCACTTTATACCTACTTAAACTTTAATAATTCTTAAATAAGTTAGCGGAGGAAAGAGAGACCTGCAAGCACTCCACCGACATAAGCACAGCTCTTAAACATATAAAAAAATAGACGAAAAATTTAATTTTATCACTTTTACTACCGACTAGCTTTTGCCCGCGGCTTCGCTCGCATAGGGGTGGAATTTATCAAAATCCTTTCTTAGGGGATGCCTACATCATAGTAGCTTTATGCATGCAAAGTCTCAGCCCGATCGGTTAAAATTTACAAAGTTTCATACAAAGTTTCATCCCCTATTTTATCCCCTTGGGGGTAGAATTGATCAAAATCCTTTCTTAGCGGTTGCCTACGTCATAACATCTACCTGCATGCCAAATTTCAGCCCGATCCGTCCAGTGGTTTGGGCTGTGCGTTGATAGATCACTATGTCAGTCAGTCAGTCACCTTTGAGTCCGCTTTATTTCCAATTGATAGAATTCTTATATTATTTTTCCTGTAATCGACAAGCAATGAACGATATAATCTGTTTTCTTTTTTCAAAATTTTAGGTTCAGTATTATTGGAGATCAATTTGTGCCTCGAAAATGACCCTTAATTAAAAAAAAATATTTATTTGCTTTATACATCTGTGTTTGGGTCATAGGACTACGCTATGGAGAGGACTATGCTCGGTGTTCCTCTACGCTCATCATCATCATCCGAGCGTATTCCCGGTTGCTTCCTCAGCAGTAACGCTTCAGAGCCCGGGGTCCGCTACCTAACCAAGGAGATTTGACGAGGTTACTGGTTTTTACACAGAGCGACTGCCGACTGACCTCCACAACCCAAAGGGCAAACCAGGAACCAATCCTTGGATAGTTTGATGATCAAACGCTAGGTGGCGTTCAGGACCCACAGTTTTACGTGCCTTCCGAAACACGGAATCATCTTTTTTTTCGGATAATCAGGTGATTCAAGCCTGCAATATCCTATCCAGACTGGAAAAACTTTTAACAAAGTATGCTTCCCATTGGGAATCGAACCCATGACCTCCGGGTCACAAGGCGAACGCCTTGACCACAGGACCTCGGAGGCAGTCGTGTTCCTCTACGCTATCGAATCAGAAATGAGAAGATTCGCAGGAGAACGAAGGTCACCGACATAGCCACGGATTAGCTCATTGAAGTGGCAGTGGGCGGGGCACATAGCGCGAAGAACCGATGGCCGATGGGGCAGAAAGGTTCTCGAATGGCGGCCACGTATCGGCAAGCGCAGCGTAGGACACCCACCTGTTAGATGGTCGGATGACCTGAGCAAGGTTGCAGGGAGGCGCTGGATGCAGGCCGCTTCCGATCGGTCGTTTTGGTAACCCTTGGGGGAGGCCTATGTCCAGCAGTCCTGTGGCTGATATGATGACTACGCTATCTTACCAAATTTCACCTAATTTGGTCCAGTAGATTCGGAGCAAATTGGTAGTGACAGGCGGACGGGCAGACAGACGCACGAGTGAACGTATAAGGGTTCGGTTTTTTCATTTTTTGTACGGAACCCTAAAAAGTATCTACCGTTTTCTACCACAATGCAACGATAATACGCGAATGCGAGTTATTTGCTTTGGCGGGGAAACTTCGGGAGCCAGTTGCATTATATTCTTCCTCTCGCTCTAATACACCAAACTTTCAACGTATGCGAAATGCTACAAATGCTGCTATGACGAAGGCTTATCTAACTGCTAGATGTGATATGCAATATTTTATAGGTATCATTTAATAGAACTCTACACCCTCCTCAAACGGCAAATTGACTTCTTTAAAACCTACCTATAACAGTCCTCTTCTAAACTTAAGACGAAGTGGTAGCTAAAGTGGCGCCCTCATTTGAAATAAATTGTTTAAAACTAAATATGGTGATAATTAAAAATTTGATTTGTATCACTGTCTAGAAAGACCTTTAAACTATTTTATGAATAACCTTTGAAAATAATATTGGTAGTCCGTCTAGTTTTAAAACGGGTTTTTGCCAAAAGTGGCCACTTTTGGCGAAAACCCGTTTTAAAACTAGACGGACTATTAGTAATAATTCTTGATCAGACCCTGGATAATCCTTCAAACTATTTTATGAACTACTGTTTACATTTTAAAGTGAAAACGTGAAGCTTTTCTACGCACAATTGCGAAAAACGGCCACTTTTAGCGTATGTGCGTAGAAAAGCTTCACGTTCTCACTTTAAAATGTAAACAGTAGTTGATAAAATAGTTTGAAGGATTATGCAGGGTCTGATCAAGACCAAATTTTAACTGATGTCTCCGTTTCTCTTCAAATGATTTATTTATAATGGGGGCAGCACTTGGACCCCGAAAAATTCACCCCTTAAGTATTTTTATATAACAAGGATTTACCTATTACAGTTCTTCTTACAGTATTTTTACTGTATTCTAGGTCTATGACCTATATCAGGCCTGTAGCACTCCCCGTTTAGGTATCGAAAATATACCTACATTATTGCTATGCGCGCGGCGACCACTTCGGAGGGGAAAATTCAGTTACATGAATCGTTTGTCCTGAGTATTAAGAATGAAATTGGCTTATAATGGATGTCTAGGTATCCTAACGAAAAGGTGAGGACTTCTGACGAGCTAAATTAAACCATAGCGCTAACTACATTAAGTCGATTGTACTTATTCTGTGCCTACACGTAATCACCACGCTAGGCATGCTGGTGATATTATCACCTACAGGGGTAGGCAGAGACAATGGACTTTAACTTGCTACGACCCTGACATACCTCTTTCGCTTCATCTACACTAATCACATCACTCTTCATGTATGCCCGCCGATTCTCCAAATTCAATTATAATAATTGTTGACCTATTTTTTTCATTTATACTCCGTTTTTTGATCAAGGACATATATATATAGATCATTAGTTATAGTACAATTTTTCAAAACTAAAAACCGATTCCACCGACGAACTATACAACCGATTTTGATCAAACTTTTTTAAGGACAACCTGACAAGTACGCCATTTTGAAAGAAAAAAAAAACATTTTCCAAATCGGTGCGTCTTCGAATAATGGTGAATATAAATAAAAAAAGATTTTGACAAACTGATAACCTCCTCTTTTTGCAATTCGGTTAAAAAGGGTTGAGATTCGTCTGTGTTAGAGCGGTCCAATCGGCCCGCTTCTGAGATGAGAGAAACCGAGATTTTCTTATCTTTTTTGAAAACTGACACGTTCTTCGGACATAAATAGACAGAATTATGATCATTTTATTATATACCTAAAAAAACATTTATTAATTACAATAAAACTAAGAACTAAATTAAGTATCTAAAACTGGTTCATGTGGTATGGTGCCAAAAACACTGGCTGCATTCCCGCGCTGAGTAGCTATTGCAATCCTCTGCGCGAGATATGAGACAGCCCTCTTGTCACCAGCGGCGTCAACAAGCCGAGGGGTTATGTTTTTAATACTTTTTTTAGTACTTGGGGCCCACGGCTCAATTTTACCAACAGAATTATCATTTCCATTTTCCCTTACTCGGCGTTTCGCAGCAGGGATGAGTTTTCTCAAACTTGCCCGACTGTTTGTAATTTTAAAGCGGAGTGTAACATGTACTGCTTTCATGAGTTTTGTTGTGAAACATCGCCGAATGGAGATCATTAGACGCATTTGTCGCAGCATGTCTGGACATTGGAAACTACTTGGTTTATTGCCAGTATATGTACGCCATAAAGAAAACAGAGACGCCTTAAGGGGATACCAAAATTTTCCCGGGACCAGTGCTGCCCTCATTTAAAATAAATCATTTGATAGGAAACAGAGATATCATTTTGTCTTGACCAGGCACTAGACCACCCTTCAAACTATTTTATGAACTACTGTTTACAGTTTAAAGTGAGAACGTGAAGCTTTTCTATACACTATTGCGAAAAACGGCAACTTTTGGCGTATATGCGTAGACGTAGCGTAACTGTAAACAGTAGTTCATAAAATAGTTTGAAGGCTTATCGAGTGCCTGGTCAAGACAAAATTTTAAATGATGTCTCCGTTTCCTATCATATGATTTAGGACCCCGTAAAATTCAGGTATCCCCTTAAGTCAGTGAGGATTGGAACTCACCTGTCAGCACGGGACAACACTTTTCTATGCTGCTTTCCTTTTCTGTCGCCTAGAACTGTCATTTGCTAGAGCGAGAGAGAGCGAAGGGATGATCGCGGAATCGGCAATGCTGATACGATACGAGTTTTACGACCATAGAATTATAAACCTTACGACGCTCTCTCTCGCTCTAGCAAATTACGTTTCAGAGCATAGAGCTAGCTTTTTTTTTTGTTCTGAGCATAGAAAAGTGCCGTTCCGTCCTGCCGCATGAGTTCTAACCCCTAGCTAGTATTTTTAATCCCGCATTTAAATTAAGCGATTTGTCGATCGAGTTATTTTGAAAAAGTAAAGTGTGTATGTGTTTCGTATCACGGACGTAGAATGCACTTAGAATGATATTTTTTTTCTGAATCTCCCTGTTTAGACTATACAACTGGTAGGGGATTTACCCGTTATAAATCAAATCACAGGCTATACTAGATCACTTTAGTATAATGATATTAAAAGAACAGCCAAAAAACAAAACAAAAAATTCGACATTCCCGTACAAATTGCCCGGGAGGCTGAGGCATCAAAACATTTTTCGGCATTTCCATACAAAAGGGTTGTATGGAAATGCCGAAAAATGTTTTGATGTTTTGGCTGTTTTACTAATTTCATTATACTATAGTGATCAAGTGTAGACTGTGGTTCGATTTATTACAGTTATGTCCCTTCCATGTTGTATAGAGTACAATGCTATTTATTATATTATAGAAAGTACTAAACTAGGTGTACACTAATACTAGACTTCGTGTACAGTCAATAGAAATCCTATCCACAATAAAATACTTACTTCGAAACTAAGACAGAAATCGCTTTCTCCACCATTATATTGAATATCGCACATATTTGCCTAACACACATTCTCTCAACACACACCAAGATGAGATTTTTGTTTACCCTCTCTGCTCAAACAGCCGCGCCCGGACATCCGGTCTGTCTGCCCCCTCCACTTCCGGCGAGCCGGCTTCCGGTAGTGACGTCACAATTAATCTTGGTACTGTCTTCCGTTGGGAGAGTATTTTTCTGTTTTATGAGCATTAGATAAACTCGGTTAAGTTAGATTAAATGTCATAAAAGTAAGAGAAAATGGCTTGTTTGTGTTACGGAGGCGATGATAAAGGAATATGGCTGTTAGATGGATACTTACTAACTACTTTAGTTTGAGTTTCCAACTTTATATACATTTGTTACTACTTTAAAACTTTTGAAGATTTTTACTGCGTTTACCACTATTTCAACTTCTTGAAATTTTATACTGTGATAATAATTTCCTTTCAGCGTTTCTTCTTAGCAGTGCTGGTATCTGTAGGTTTTCTTTAAAAAGTAATTAAATTTTACCACTCACTACAAGTTATGTGAACATTTATATCTGTTTTTTTTTTTTTTAAATATATATACGGATTGAGCTAGCCTCAAACTAAGCTTAAGCTTGTATTATGGGATACTAACCCAACGATACCATATTTTAATCCCTTAAATTCTGAGAAACTGAAAGGGATTGTGTACAGATCGAGGCAACCTTCTAGTCGCTACTAATATATCAAAGCCTGAAGCTTCCTATGTTGTCTGCAGTTGCAGACACAATGAGAAATAAAAATGCGAACATTAAAATGAAGCGAGTTTTTATGTTCATTCATAGTGTTTCCGCATCTCATGAAAAATGTATGAGACGTGATAAGACATGTTTTACCATTATGTAGTAAGGTGGGTGGACCATGGAAGGCCATGTTCCTTCGAAGGCCAATAATAATAACTGTTATGTAGTTATGTAGTAAGGTGGGTGGACCATGGAAGGCCATGTTCCTTCGAAGGCCAATAATAATAACTGTTTATTTGTTAGTGTCCTTCCATGGTACACCCACCTTAAGTATTTTATTCCTCTGTGATATTCGTTTGCTTATACACATGTAAGTGGCACTGACCGTTTACGTGGATCATTTAAGAATACAGGAATTTTTCGGGGTCCAATGCTGCCTCTATTTGAAATAAATTATTTGAAAGGAAACTAAAATATCATTTAAAATGTTGTCTTGATAAAGCCTTCAAGAGTTTTTCTAGCACTTCAAACTATTTTATGAACTAATTTCGCACATTTGCGAAAAACGGCCATTTTGGCAAATGTGCGAAGGAAAGCTTCAGGGCTTTATCAAGCCAAATTATAAATGATATCTCCGTTTCCCTCCTAATAATTTATTTTAAATAGGGGCAGCACTGGAAATTCACCCCGAAAAATGTATGTATGGGGATACATGAATTTTTTGGGGTAAAGTGCTGCCCCCATTTCTATTATTAAAATCAATCAATTAATTTAAGGGGTGGAATTAATTGATTGATTTCTAGTGTGTACGACCTACGCTGGTGTCAGATTATCAAGCTGCCTAGAGGCATCTGACAGAGCTTGACGACTGTCATACAATGATGTCAGGCAGGACCATCGGCTTCACGTGCCTTCCGAAGTATGGAGGGTTCGAGAATTTTTATACTACTTATGGTCACCTATCCAAGTACGGACCACTACCCGGGTTCAGTTCTGTAGAGTGCGTCCGCCTTCTAGCCGTCGCTGAGTGGGAATCAGGACTTTGGGTACAAGCGTTCAATACTCAATACTCAATCCTTTATTGCTTCCTTAATGTTGTACATACATGTGGTGTTTAATGTAAAATGAGAACCAATTAAGGACCCTGACGGGCGCTGCAATAGGAGAGGGGCTATTTTATCTTAAAATTGTTATATATTAAATCATGCAATTAAATTATTCTATTATATTTTGGATGCTAATGGATATGATTAATTTTATTATAATATTTTAATTATATTGTCAGGTGTATTTTAATAGTCAAGTTCAAGATAGGTGTTTATATTTTATTTGTTTATTGATTTATTAATTGATTATGTATATAATTTATTTGGTAAAATGTTTATCATCTATATATTCTGTAAGAGTATAATAACATTTATTAATCAGTACTTCCTTAATGAGCTGCAGTTTTTTTTGGCATTTTCTATATTTTTAATGTCTTCAGGGAGTTTATTGTAAATTTTTACGGACATGGCAAGTGGACTGGATGCGTGGAGTTGGAGACGTGAGAATGGTATCTGTAGCCTGTTTTTATGTCTGATTGGATATTTTGATATTTTATCTTTTTGTCTTTTTCCCTTTTAATATGTAATAATTTTATGAATTCTATGCTTCTGCCAACTTGAGATCCTTGCCTTTTGTATTTGAAAATATAAGCGTAAAGTATTATTTTCCTTTATTTTAGTTTTAAGGAAATTTTATATTTATCATAATTTTTTTTTGTTATGATTTAAAAACAATATCTGTTGAATATTAGTAACTAAGATAAATTATAGTACTTGTAAGTATTAGGTATATTATCGCTTATCCGATTTATAGACACCTACTTTTCTATTTGTTTAGTTTTCCTAAAGGTCTACAGGAAGAATACTTTAGCATTAAGTCTACCTAACTATTGTATAATTAATTATATACTAATATATTGACATGCATACGTATAAATTTGAGGTTCCGATCAGAGAAAAAATAAAAAAAAATATCATTAAATGTTGCATCGCATGCTTCAACCTAAGTTATTGTTTTTTGGAAAAATTGTTGACAGAACTTGTAACTGGTAGTAGAATAAATGGCTATTTTATTTAAATATTGTATAAAGTTTAAAATTAATAAATAAATTATGTGAAAAAAAATATGTTTGCTTAATTTGTTGCTCGTGTTTATTCTAACAGCAAAGTTCCTGCAGCATTCTAAATGACTTTTTCCGCAGAGAGTAAAGACCATAGTAGGTACTTAAAAAGCCTAATTAACTATACAGTCATCAATTCTCACCAAAAGATACAAAAAAGCAAAAGCCTCTAATTAATTTCTGCCACTGCAAATAAATGGTCGCCATCTTGCTGATTGGCCACAATCAATTCTGCCGAATGTTTGCAGGAGCCGCGCAAAAAATTAATGATGGAAATCGGGGAGATAAGAAGCGATCAGCTAGATGAGCTAGGAAATCAGTGGAGGTCGGTCGATCAAACAAATGATTAATTAAAAAAAAAACTGTTCTCTATAATAAAATTTTGAATATTTCAAATTCAAATTTTAAATTCAAATATATCTTTATTATCATAGGATATTTAAAATATCTTTTAATAATCGTGACTTTGTTTTATTGCACAATTATTGATGTTAAATGTTTCCTTACAACTGTGGGATCTCCTTTTTATTCCACAGACAAGAGCAAACTTTACAATTACTAGATGAATAAAAGTTTGTAGTTTACATGTTTAGATTAGTCAAGTCGTCACCACTCACCATCTTCCACTTCTGCAAAAAATCGGGGAGATAAGAAGCGATCAGTCTCAAAGGAAAATCAGCAGAGTTTTTATGACAATTTTAAATAAGATTCTGGTGGATTAATTATAATAAGCCTTAATTAGACATTTTTGTAATCCAATGACTAGCTCCATGTTGTCAGCGCTGTGCCATATCTATGACCTAATGTTCTACCGGCGCTTTACGCTACACAACATTTTCTGAATTATTGATTGAAATTGTGTTCATAAACATATGTTGTTCTTCTTATTACTTCTTTTAATTTATTTATTTATGTTACACTCTGATGTTGAACGCTTTCAAAATACAATCTTTATTTCCTCTGCATTCGTAGCTCCTTGACAAGCGATCACTCGGTTCCCGGCGGACGTAATATTGATACTAAATTCAGGAGGAGGGGGCGATTATATGGGGATAATTGGGGGGAAACTATTGTGGAGGTTGTGAATATAGCTTTATTGTTATGTGGGCTATTGCGAATGGAATATGGCTATTATGGTGTTTAAGCAGTGATGGCCAAGTAGTCAGAGAATAGAGGTCCATTTACACACTGCAAGTATTGCGTACGACTAAACTGACGTGATAGATGACTTTGATGGGTGTGAAACGTGGAAAGTTACCAAAGAGATCACGATGCCGATCCAGGTTTTAATCAACCGCTGCCAGGGCAAATACTTGGCATTTTCTGGCCCGAGAAGATCTCCAACGAATGCCTGTGAAAGGGGTTATATGAGAAACAGATCATGCGCCGCAAATTGACATTGACGTACAGGCCAGGCCATACTCTCTCTGGAGAGAGCCCACACATATTCCAAGGCAAGCTCTAAAGTGGACCCCTCAGGGCAAGCGAAAAGTGGACGTCCCAAGCAAACCTGGTGGCGCACAGTAGCGGCGGAGATGAAGACAATCGGACTAACCTAGCCCGAAGTAAAGCTCGTAGCTAAAGACCGTTCGCGATGGAGAAAGACTGTTGAAGCCCTTTGCCCCACCAAGGGGCCTTAGGACTTTCAGTCAAGTAAGTCAATAATGACTTTCATGGTCTAAACGAAACATCTACCATCAAAATCATTTATTGCTTCACAACAAGCAAGAAACTTGCAATGTGTAAAAACTAATTTTCATTATTAAATACTACTCGTATATTTTAAACGCGGTCGGAAGGACTTAAAAAATCTCTAGCTACTCCGTGCTTCGGAAGGCGCGTTAAGCCGTTGGTTCCAGCTGTGATCATTGTAGAGCACCCATCAAGCTATTACAGATGCCTTTAGTCAATAATAGGTCACTTAAAATGAAATGAAAAACAAACAAAAGTAGTATCTCTACAATTCCATTCCGTAGAGAGCTAGGCAAGGAAAAAAGTTAGTTAGTTCTACAATCATAATTTTTGCTGGAAAATGCTCAGCTTTTTAATTAAGTCCCTATATTAAAGGGATCTTTAATTAAGTCGTGTTGCATTGTGCTCTGAAATAAGACACCTGCGGTGCGTTTGGCAAGCTGAGATAATTTCCAAGCTGAGATCACTGATGTGGCTCCGAGAGTGTTTATAAGTCAAGTCAGCCAAATGTTCTTTAAGGGCTCCAACAGACGAGCGAAAGTATGCCCGTGAGTCCCATGACACATGTCAGCGACGGTCAGCGACCATCGTGGGCTATCGCTCCTGTCACGAACTTTCGCATGACATATTTTGGTGACGGTCGCTGACAGGTGTCGCGAAATCGCGGGCATACTGTTGCCTCTATGGGTTATAATCAGTGGTCGGATAATCGGGCACTTATTTGCCTAAACTTCTGCTTTTATGGTTATAAACTCGTTTGAAAGTAGCCCCATTACAAGTACGTAAGCAGTGTTCGATTAAAATGTTATTACTTAGTCGAAATGACTTCTTAAAAAAATTATAAGAACGAAACATTTTTAAGAAGTCAGCACTAGGTATTAATAATAGGTTGGGGAAAAAGTCTTTTCGCATTTTATATGAAAATTCAAAACATTTTTTAATATAGTTTGTTTACATTTAACTAAAGTATGTAGGTACCATTTTGTTCGATAACTTTTTGCCATCTTATAGGTAGGGACATGATCCCATTGCTATAGAAATTTTGGGGCTTCTGATCAAAAAACTGTGTCAAGTAGTTTTGGCAGTCCTCTCGTGATGTTAACCTGACACTGCCTAAAGAATTCTGAAGAGACCGAAACAGGTGGAAATCTGAAGGTGCCAGGTCAGGACTCAAATACATACACACATAAAAACACACACTCTCCCACTCACACAAACCAGTTTCATCGTTGTTATTTTATTTTATTTTCTAAACTGTTATTACTATAATAATCTGAAACTAAATTTAATTTAAAATAATTTTTTTTTGTATTTGCGTCTAGTAATTTAGTCTAGTGTTAAGATTAAATCCCCTGATTGGGAAGGAACTTTCTTCTAACATACAGGTTTTGCCTAGTTTAGGAGACAGGGACTGTATTATTTTGATGTAAAACTGTTTTTGGTCAATAAAGTTATATTATATATAGGACTATACGGCGGATGCATTAACACCTCCCAGCCAAACTTTCTTAATTTTTGCTGAGTGGTTAAAGAGGTCTAGCGTTATCATGATGAAAAACCACACCCCTTCTGTTGATTAATTCCGGCCGCTTTCTCTCAACTTCTTGCTTTAATCTTATCAGTTGTTCGCAGTAGAGTTCTGAATCGATGGTCCTGCCTGGTGGTAACAGCTCATAATGAATAATGCCCTTCCAATCCCACCACACACACAGCATCACCTTGTTGCGAGTTAACCCGGGTTTCGCCACAGTCTGTGAAGCCTGACCGGCCTTTGACCATTACCTTTTTGCACGTTCTTATCGTACGTGATCCACTTTTCATCACCAGTTATCAATTTCTTCAAAAATGGTTCGATCTCATAACGTCGTAATAAAGAATCACAAATGAGTACACGGTTCTTAGGTGTCTTTCAGAGAGCTCGTGGGGTACCCAAATATCGAGCTTTTTTGTGTACCCATTTTTTTTAAAAATGCGCCAAAACTGTTTTGTGGTCAATTCTCAGTTCTTCAGCTACGTCGTAACTACTGATATGCCGATCTTGCTCCACTTTTTCAAAAATAGCATCCATTTTATCTGTAACAGGGCGACCAGAGCGACGTGCATCTTTGACAATAAAATTTCTGGATTGAAAACGCTTAAACCAAATTTGTGCTACTCTCACAGACACTGCACTAGGTCCATAAACATCGCAATTTTTTTTCA
Organism: Acrobasis suavella; assembly: GCA_943193695.1. Lineage (NCBI taxonomy): Eukaryota > Metazoa > Arthropoda > Insecta > Lepidoptera > Pyralidae > Acrobasis > Acrobasis suavella. The sequence goes on from OW971934.1 coordinate 22,143,351, forward strand.
CGGCTTGCTTTGCGTTTTTACCTTTTTGGTAGTAAAATTTTAAAATGTATCTAATTTCTTCATTAGATTCACTCATCTTGACGGTAAGAAAAACAAATGAAAATCACGCATTTTCCTAATTTGAATTTGGAATTATCTTCTTTAAAATTTAAACTTTAAAATGATACTAAAACCAGCCAGGTACAAATAGTATAGCCAAAGAGGTTTTATTACAAGTTCATACATACTATATGCGAAAAGACTTTTTCTCCAACCTAATAGTAATTCCGTGTACAACTAGATAGTATCTAGCGTCTATAGATAAACCATAATAGCAAAGTCGCATTAAGAGCGATTTATATTTATTTTTATCAGGTTGGTGGTTGTATCAACGCTGTGTTATTAACCGCGTGACGTTTAGGCAAATAAGCGCCCGATAATTCGATCACTAGTTATAATTCTATGCTGTCGCTCGTCTGAGAACCCTAAATTGTTGAATTCGGATCAGCCTTTAAATATTTTGCTCTCTTACCGTTTTATTATAAAACGCGGGCTTTAGTACTTGGTTTAAACCCTGCCCCATTGAATAATAAGATGACCTCCCACAATATGTCAACTTTATTAGTCGTTGTCAACTTTATTTGGGTCAATAATAGTTTGAACCAAGTACTTAAATTAGTCTGCGACTGAGAATAAGGCGGCTAGAGTCTTGCCTGATTTCAATCCTCGTTTGGAATGCATTTGTGCGAAAAGGTTTATTATCCGCCATCGCCCGATGTGAATACTTTTTGATGTTTGTTCTTATTAGCCCTATAGTCTTATTCACGCCTTACAACATCAACATCCATAGTGGAGTTTTTGGCGGGAAGTCAAGGGGTTCAGTTGGAGTTTGCTTTAAAATGTTTTGCAAATTGATTCTAGTGGAATTTATAATATGAAATTGGTGTAGTTTAGTGTTATAAATGCTCATGCTCATGGACAATATGTAAAATGTTTAAAGTTGACATTTATAGTGCGGCTGTAGTGATATTTATTTGCGCACCATGGTGGGCGTCTTTAGGCGCCGTCCGCCACTCAATCAGCTATGAAAACCAGTGGGCTCATATAGATTTGTCGCCAGAAGCTCCCTTGAAGCAATCAAAGGACCTACACCAACCTTTGATTGTATCGTTAGGGTTAGGGTTAGGAATAAAGAAGTGACTAAATAAAGATAGGCTCTAAAGGACTAGTATCCAGAGCCGTAAAATAAATATAAAAAAAAAACATCCATAGTCTATAGATGAAGTGTCATGGTTCCACGAAATAGGATGCTCATAATCCAAGCCAGAAAACTCTTGCATTAAAAAAATTTGATAGATAATTCTTTATTGTACACCTAAAGAAAAATGTAACACAAAAAATAATTTTGAATTAAATGAGTACAATGGGCGGTCTTATCGCTTAAAGCGATCTCTTCCAGACAACCAGTGAAACTACACTGTATACTGTTTAACGTGAAATAAATAAAGACTAAAGACTAGTGGATGGAGAGGAATGTGAGAAAGACAAAGACGGTGGTGCAACTGACTAAGAAGGAAAAATTATATCTAAAGCAACTATAAACTTAATAAATTTAACATATTATACACAATTACAAACCCTTATACATACATAAAAATGTAAACTATACTTACATAAGTAGGTCTAGGTAATATACATACAATAATAATATATTACACAAATACATATACAATACATATTATTAAAAAATTCTCACTGAAAGCCTTCTAAAATCATTACCCTTCCTTTTGGCTTTGCTGTAGTTGGGTAAAAATAATTTAGTTTTAAAACCTACTTTATACACTCTATAAAGGTATACTTGGATACCTATTTTCATTTTTAGGACGAGACATTACCTTCGTCTACCTAATTGGCATCTTCATACCAACTTGAGCCATCCCAAACTCGTATTTCTCGCGTCTATGAAAACTTACACGTTCCGTTTTAAGTTTCCTTGTTAATAACGTTAAAGTGTCGCTTAAGTCTGGCCTGGAGTCACCAGGTATAGTTAACATCGGACCGGTTCGTAAAACGCTATATTCTCAGAATGACTCATTCATCATTGAAGAGGGAAATATATACTAACGTTTAAAAGATTTACATTTCGTTGAATTAATACGTTACGTTTTAAGGTTTAGGCCCCTTGTTAAGTCTTAAACGCCATGACGGTCACCTGGTGTCCGACTAACAATTAATAATCCATTGTGTCTGCGATACTGGCGAATCGAGGTGATTAAAAACGTTAGATAAAAGCCCTAATCTCTAAATAAATTATCCGCATCCTCAACAATCTAAAACAAAACGAACATCCAACTGCTCGATTGAAAGTCTTATGCCAAGTGGGAAGACTTATACGAACCTAATTTTTAGGAAAAATACAGGATGCTATTCTGAAACGTGTCTTTTCAGAAATAAGTGTATTATGTATTAATCAGAAGGACTTTTGGAATAAAATTTTCAGAAATAGGTTCTTTTACGATTAGGCCATTTTGCGTGATTAGGTGCAATGTCGACTAAACCAGCTGTAGTTGGAGTTTATATTTGCATTTAATTTGACTCCTCGGAGAAAATGTTAAGTAGTGGCAATGAGTCATCTTCATTTGAGTCGTTTCCGTAATTTCATATTCTTTATTCATACTCTCTCGGATCTTCGTAAGTAGTATTTAAACTTTTTCGTTTATGAATATTTAAGCTGTGGTATGGTTATGCGGCGAAGAAAAACTTGATATTCCAAAGAGGTTTTATCATAAATCAGTTGAGTGCATTATTTATTTATTTTTCAAACTTTATTGTTCCAAAGTACAGAAATACTTACAAATGGCGGACTTTATGCTAAGTATATTGAAATGAGCTATTTTTGTATTTTTCAGTTTTTGTATTGGTGCAATAAAGAGTTTTTCATTCATTTCATTCATTCTACGAGCTGCTTTCATTAGTCAAGTAGTGTGTAATAAAATAATGTATGTGTTATTTATTAGAAATGAGTTAACCTCGCGAATTCCATACATTTTCCAAATAACGATCAGAAATGTATCAAATTCGGCCAAATTGGTCGTTCCCGTCCCGGAACTTGGTCGACGCTCGCTCGCTCCTGTGATGGTCCCTGCATAACCTAACTTACTTTTCATACAAACGCTCGTACGTAATTATGGCGTTGTAAGCGATCTTCCTTGAAACTTTTTGAACTAACAGACATCTTGTGTTCTATTTTAAGGTTTTATTGAAATAAAAAATTAATATTTGGAAAAAAAAGTTCAGTATACGCCTCCAAAAATCTGCTTTATTGCACAAATTTTACCTAAATTTCGACCGTTCATAAAGTACTCATCAATTGTAAAAATAAAAGAAATATTTCGATATTTATTTCACAAACTTGTAAAGCCTACTGACAAAAACGTATATCCTGGAACAAGTTTTATGTAATTTCCGCACCCTATGCCTAGTTAATATTCGTTCAATGGATAGTTAATAATAATACTAATTTACACACACACACACACACACTTTACCTCCAGTGACTAAATGCGGTAAAACTTATCAATAGATTACCGTTGCAACGTGATCATTGGTTTGGTCGTAAATTTTATACATTTCCGATCGCTATTTAGAAAATATATACAATTTTTGAATTTAACGCACTTCCAGTTACATTATGTACAAACACTAGAATTTCCAATTTGGGTATAACAACTTAGTAAACTTACGATATTTCCTGCTCACTCATATTTTCTAGGAAATGTAAGAGCTCTGTAATAGACTTAGAAACTTTGTTTGCTCGAAATATTATTAAGGTTTACTCTGTATTTCTCCCTAAAGACGACGTAGCGATATTTTTCAGAAGTTTGCTCAAGTGGGGAACTTGTTACTCATTAGGCACATTCACCGATTTCAGGAGCAGCCTCCTGGAAGTAAATACTTATGGTACAGACAACAAAAAACAAACACTTATAGGTATACAAAAAAGTATATATATTGTGCCATAAGCCATCATAAACTTAAAATAATAATGTCTAGTTATTTATAAAAAACTGCGAGTCGAAGTCGCACACAAAGGGATAATCTATAAAAATCACGTTTGATGCATGGGAATATTTATTTTACACTGTTTTTGGTATTTTTTGTATTGCGGAACAGAAATACATCATCTGTAAAAATTACAACTGGCTAGCTATCACGGTTCATCAGATAAAGCCTGTTGATAGACAGACGGACGGACCTCCTTCGGAAGTTGGGTAAAATTGTTTGATTCATGATACTCTTAGCCATATCTATACTACTTCTGTTAATGTGTGTTTTAATAATCTATACTACTTCTATTAATACTTCCTTAAAATTTTTCAAGCCGGCCAAAGTTTGCCGTTAGTTTACAAATATGTCGTATTTTTAGTTATTTCGTACGTTAATATTTAATTCAGGCGTGAAGAACCACGATATTCGCTGAATAAAATAACCATTTCACGGTACACGTCGAAGATTCACCGTCTTTTATTTATATTTACCTGAGATATTTACCCATCGATTTGAGATATCTATTTACCCAACAGTAACCTGTTTGTTTTGCCCACCGTACACAAGAATTCTAATAAAGTTGCAAACATTTTATTTCGCCCGAGATCGATACAAATAAAATTTAAGGCGCCTTCATAACTCGAGCTGATAGGTTAAAAGCTCTGCAGGGCTATAAATTCAGGCTCGCTTTAGAACGGAACCTAACTAGGTATACAGTGACGGTTTTAGCACCGCTGACGCCCTGTTGCAATAGTAGCAACTTCAAACACGTGCCGAAATACAAGCAAAGGAACTACTAATGTAAATAACATGTAAAAAAACCAGGCAAGTGCGAGTCGAAAAGGGTTCCGTACCATTATCTTTAAAAAAATCACTTTGTTGTATGAGAGTTATAGCGGCAAACAGAAATACATCATCTGTGAAAATTTTAAATTTTGTGAGAAACCGTTAGGTGTCAGACAGACTGACATTCTTAGTAATAGGGTCCCGTTTTTACCTTTGAGAACGGAACCCTACAAAGTTATGTCGGATGCACGTTGCACTCGATATATCTAGAGTCTGCCGCAGCCGTTGCCCCTTTATGTCTGGCGCTCCTGGGAGTGCCACACAACTGCGTTCCGCCCGTATTCCGCCTCTAGGTAGTTACGTATACCTCGGCAGGTGCAACTGGCGGTACTAGACGGTTTTACTGTCTTCATTGAATCAAGAATTACGAGTATTGCTGGGCGAAGCAAAGAAAGAGAGCCACTCGGAACGCTTTGGTGAAATAGGTTCTCGTACAGTGATTGAAAACTATTATTTGAACATAGCTCAGAAAACCTAATTAAAAAAAGTCTTTATAATAGTATTAGCACCGGAAAGCGGCAACACCGAGTAGAGGGGGTGCCGACGGTGGGTGGTGGTGCGCCTATAAAAGCGACGGCACGCCTCAGTCTGGAAGATTTTTCGTCGTGTCTACTAGCTAACAGAAATCGCTGTCCGATTGAGAATCGATCCCAACTCTGATTTAAAATTTTGCCCGTTTTGTTTTTAATTGTAAAGAAAAGAATTTCAGTTAATGATTTAAATTTGATGTTTTGAAATTAAATAGTTTTGTTCAGTAAAATAAGTTTTTTTTGTGTATCTGTGTTTTTTTTTATGCTTCCCGTTCCGGGCAGCTAATATCAGAAGTGGGATTGGGCCTCAACAAGCCTAATAAGTACTTCTATCGTTTTCGTGAGTGACAAAAATCGTGTGTATGTGTGGGTATATGTGTGTGTATGTGTGTGTTGTGGTAACGTATAACTAAAGGAGATTTTGGTGAGTACGTTCCAATTTGTTTATTTAGTTCGATCACTGAATGTGAGTAACCTCTACTTGACCTTTAATAAGTTTTGAGATTTTCCTTAATAAGTGTTTACTAGAATTGAAAAGATGCCTCATCGTAGCTCGAAGAGAGATCACTCTAAAAACAGAGTCGCGTTCTCGAAACCGGGACCGTCAGTCTAGAAGGGACACTCGTTCTAGGAGCCGAGGTTCGCGATCGAATCAAGATGTTCAGCCTAATCAAAGTGATACTCTTGCTATAACGATGTACTCTATCCTTGATAGATTGACTGCATTGGAGGAACGCCACTCGTCTTCGCTGCAGCGTCAGGAACGGAGTGTCAGTACACCTCTGGGGACGCCACCACGTCCGCGAGACGTGGCTGCTACTGCGGCTGAGCATCGGCCTGCGGCTGAGCATCAGCCCGCGGCTGAGCATCGGCCCGCGGCTGAGCATCGAACCGTGGCTGAGCATCGGCCCGCGGCAGAGCATCGGCCCGCGGCAGAGCATCGGCCCGCGGCAGAGCATCGGCCCGCGGCAGAGCATCGGCCCGCGGCTGAGCATCGGCCCGCGGCTGAGCATCGGCCCGCGGCTGAGCATCGGCCCGCGGCTGAGCATCGGCCCGCGGCTGAGCATCGGCTCGCGGCTGAGCATCGGTCTGTGGCTGAGCATCTTTCTACGGCTGATCGTCGATCCCTGTCACCGGGATCCGTGAGTACGAAAAATGACGCCAGCGTGACTGAGCGAATTATTGATGCGATACGTTCCATCAATACGACGGTAAGATCTAACCATTCTTACTATATTTCAAATTTTGACCCGAGCATCAATGACATTGATACTTGGTGTGAAGAGGTAGATCAAGCCAAGACCTTAAATCATTGGAGCGATAATGAGTGCCTATCTTGTATCGGTAACTGCCTTAAGGGTGATGCTCGGACCTGGTTAAACGAGTGGGTTACCAATGACCGCAGTTGGACTAACTTTAAAAGAGAGTTCAAACCTTTATGTCCGAAGAAACCGGATATAGCGAATATCTTGTTTGATGTTATGAATTGTAATTCGGATAAGTATCAGACTTATGCTGATTATGCTCGCCGTTCTCTTCTTAGGTTGCGTATAGTAAGAGGTTTAAGTGATGAACTTATCTCGGCTATTATAATAAGAGGCATTACCGATCCGCAGATCCGTGCATCGGCCACTAATGCTAAATTGATGCCTAATGATTTGGTCGAATTTTTTTCTATTTACGTAAAGTCTAACTCTTCCAATCATAAAAAATCTGATTGTACTTTAAAGTCCTCTAACGACGCAGGTAATCGCAAAAGAAAGTTCGAAACTGGTAAATGTTTTTCTTGTGGTCAGCCGGGTCACAGACAATCTAACTGCCCAAAGAAACCAAAGCTTGTTTTAAATAACGATACCACTCAAAAAACTAGCTCCAGTACTAGTACTAGTAAATCTGAACCATTTAGTTTCTGTAAAAAACCTGGTCACAAAATTGAGATCTGTTTCGCCAGGCTAAAATTTGATTCCCGTAATACAAATAATGTTAATTTTTGTAGAGAAAATCCTGCCGAAAAGAACAGGGATATTGTCGTAGCTATCAAACAAGGGATTCCTGTTGACGTCCTCATAGATAGCGGCTCTAGTATATCATTAATTTCCTCTTCATTACTCAAACATTTTAAATGTGCACGCAAACCCACCTTCCGAGTCCTAAGAGGTATTGGAGGACAAGAGATTGAATCGACTTATTTCGTAACTTTACCGATTGAATTTAATGAAGTGACATTGGAGGTTGATTTGCATGCCGTGTCTCCCGAGTTAATGAATACCCCCATTATAGTTGGTACTGACGTATTAAATAGAGAAGGCGTTACCTATGTCCGTACATGCGACCAACAATCTTTCGTGTAAATCCATTATTAGGCACGATGTGTGCAATGTTTCATCGTTGTCTACGCAAATCTATTCAGACTTCTTTATGTGGAAATGATTTAAAATTATTACTTGACCTGATAAACGAATTTTCAAGATTCTTTATATCAGGAACTGCTACATCCACAGTTAAAACTGGTAAAATGGCAATTAAACTAAATAGTAGTACACCGGTTAAGTACAGGCCGTACCGCCTTTCATACCCTGAGATCTTGAAAGTTCGCGAGATCATAAGAGATCTTCTCTCAAAAAATATAATTCGGGAATCAGAGTCTGAATATGCGAGCCCAATTCTCCTAGTAAAGAAAAAGGATGGGTCCGACCGTATGTGCGTCGATTACAGGAAGTTAAACGAAATTACAGTAAAGAACCGTTTCCCTCTACCTTTGATCGACGACCATATTGATCGGTTGGGCAAGCATAAATATTTCACAAGTCTCGACATGGCTACTGGCTTCCACCAGATCCCCATGGATGAAGACTCAATTTCACTCACGGGATTCGTCACACCAGAAGGGCACTATGAATATTTGAAGATGCCCTATGGTTTGGCGAACGCCCCGGTTGTTTACCAACGGATTATATCAAAAACCCTGCATGAACACCTGGAGTCTGGTCAAACCTTGGTGTACATTGATGATTTGCTCATCATGAGCCATTCGATTGATGATGGTTTGATAGCCCTTCGCAAGGTGCTCCGGACTCTGACTGATTCTGGTTTTTCTATTAATTTAAAGAAATGCTCTTTCCTTACAACCAAAATTGAGTATTTAGGGCGAACAGTCAGTCAGGGTCAGGTACAGCCAAGCGTCCGTAAGGTACAGACTTTAGTTGAAGCACCTGTCCCAAAGACTGTCAAACAGATCCGTCAGTTTTTGGGACTGGCGAGTTACTTTCGCCGCTACATAGCTGGTTTCGCCACTATAACTGCTTCCATCACTAAATTGACCAAGAAAGGGGTACCGTTTGTTTGGGGTGATGAACAAGAAGAAGCAAAACAAAATATAATTTCACAACTTACTAGTGAGCCCGTGTTGGCTATTTATGATCCAAACTTGTCAATTGAAGTCCATACAGACGCAAGCTCTATGGGTTATGGTGCAGTGCTTCTTCAGGTTCACGAAACCGGTCATAAACGCGCAGTGGGGTATTTCAGTAAACGAACTCAGGGTGCCGAGCCAAGATACCATTCCTATGAGCTCGAAACCTTGGCAGTTGTTAAAGCTCTGCAAAACTTCAGACACTATCTGGTTGGAGTACATTTTAAGGTTATAACCGATTGCAATGCCCTAAAGGCTACACAACAAAAGAAAGACCTTCTACCTCGTGTAGCCAGATGGTGGATGTACTTGCAGGATTTTAATTTTACGCTGGAATACCGCAAAGTTACCTCAATGGCACATGCAGATTACTTGAGCCGTTATCCCGTCAATGTTTGCGAGACTCGTAAACAGCAAAACTAGGCTCAAGTGGCGCAGGCTGCTGACGAAGAAACACAACAGCTCATCCAAAAATTAGTAGACGGCGAATTAGACTCCAGCCATTACATTCAAAAGAATGGATTGCTCTTCTATAAATATTCTCCCACCGGGGAGGACTCTAGACTCTTATGTTTTATTCCCAAAGGTCATAGATTGAGTTTGCTCAGAGTTTTCCATGATGAGCACGACCATCCTGGGGTTGATAAAACACTGGACCTAATTAGAAAACATTTTTTGTTTTCCCTCTTTACGTACGTTTGTTCAAAAGTACATAAGTCATTGTATTGTTTGTGTAACTCATAAAAGAGTCCCTAGAGCCCCTCACCAGTTAATTCATTCTTGGGAGAAACCTGGTGAACCCTTTGAAGTTATTCATGCTGATGCTTTGGGTCCTTTACCTCAATCTAACGGTTTTAGGTATGTGTTGATAATTGTCGATGCCTTTTCAAAATTTTGTATTTTGTATCCAATGTTTGGTCAAGATTCTAATGAACTTAAACGCATTTTTACAAATGTAATTTCTTTGTTTGGTACTCCGAAGTTACTCGTGGCTGATCGTGGCCGTATGTTTCAGAGTTCAGATTTTACAAAACTTGTAACAGAGTTGGGTATTGACATGCACCTGATTACACCAGAAATGCATCACTCAAACGGACAGGTTGAACGCTACTGTCGGACTTTGCTAAATATGATCCGCATAGAATGTAACCACAGACAGAATGAATGGTCAAATGTCATGTGGCGACTGCAACTGGTTTTAAACATTACCAAACAAAAAACCACTAAGTTCAGACCATTGAACCTGTTGGTTGGCATTGAAGCTGCTACACCGTTAATACGCCATCTGGTTCGAGATATTGCCTTAGAAAACTGTCACCCAAATCGAGAGTCATTGCGAGGAATGCTCAGGCAACGGGCTTCAGAACACTGAACAACAAACCAGCATCAGCAAGATAAAACTGTGAATACTCACCGTAAACCCCCTCGAGTGTTCGAAACTAATTCGATGGTTTTCGTTATCAAACAGGCACAAGTAACGGGCAAGCTTGACTCCGGCATGCGCGGCCCCTATCGTGTGGTCAAGGCGTTGCCCCACGGTCGGTACGAGCTGCGGCTAATAGCAGGCTCGTACGGGAAAACGACCCAGGCTGCGGCAGAGTTTATCGTGCCGTGGCGCGGGGAATGGACTCCGGAGACATGTGCTGCCTTCTTCGAGGGTATGATCACGTCGAGTTCGTGTGGTAAAATTATTGGTTAGTGCTTGTATGATACGCTAACGTCGTGCCTATGTCATGCAAGCACAAGATTTTCATGATATGCTAACGTCGTGCCTCTATCATGTTGAGAGAAATATTTGGATTTCTCTGGCTAGAGATAGTTGTGAGCATCTATCTCAGGCATTGGTTTTATCTTTTGAGTTGAAGAGTCTCTGGTGACGATCGGAGACCCAACTCATCATTACGGAATCAAGGTGACTCTGATAGTAATCGGAGTACAGATTCCAAATTAAATAAGTGACTGGTGATGTAATCGAAATGTCTGCAGCGTTTCCTCTACATCATTAGTTAGCAATATCGGGAAATATGTTTCGAATTCTGAGGCTTGTGTTTTCATCTTCAGGTGCAGACGAAAGAGATGAGTCCACGCCTGAGCAAGCCTCCGGGGTTGACTATGTGCCTTCCGGAAGCGAGACGCCTGAGCTGGTGCCAAGTACCTCTGGTACTGCAAAAGTCATGCAGTCTGAGGAGCACGAGGACGTCCTCCAGTCAGGAGAGGCCGTATTAGCACCGGAAAGCGGCAACACCGAGTAGAGGGGGTGCCGACGGTGGGTGGTGGTGCGCCTATAAAAGCGACGGCACGCCTCAGTCTGGAAGATTTTTCGTCGTGTCTACTAGCTAACAGAAATCGCTGTCCGATTGAGAATCGATCCCAACTCTGATTTAAAATTTTGCCCGTTTTGTTTTTAATTGTAAAGAAAAGAATTTCAGTTAATGATTTAAATTTGATGTTTTGAAATTAAATAGTTTTGTTCAGTAAAATAAGTTTTTTTTGTGTATCTGTGTTTTTTTTTATGCTTCCCGTTCCGGGCAGCTAATAATAGAAAACCAGAAAACAGAACTAGAACTTACATTATAGTAAAAGGCACTCCACTCCTCCCAAAACCGACTTTACCACCAAAGTACACAACCGAATTTGATAAAATTTCATATTAAACCACCTGAGAAGTATATATTCTTTAAAAAAAATCCAAATCTGTCCAAGCGTCTTCGAATAAAACTGAACATACATAAAAAAAGACAATAGATAGATCAGTAGATAGATAGATAGACACTTTATTTGTCTCACTGAGGCACACACATATACATGTTTACACAAATCAACATAAAAACATTGACAATCAGTTGTAGAAATTAGGTGAACAGTGACGAATGGATGACCTACTTTTTAAAAGTCGGTTAAATAGGTAATAGGACAGTTAGGTGCTGCCCGCAGGCTCTTGACCTCCATCTTGAATTACCTACTTACGTATTACTTACCTTACCTAAGTTAAGCGATCAAGTAACTCGGTCTCTAAGCTACCCTAATCAAATTTTAACCCATCAATACCCACAACAACCTATCATTAATATTCTAGTAAGTAAGTACTTTATTAGACTTTGTCTAAGATGTAAGGTTTAAAAACTTAGTTCTTTTAAGATTGAGAGATGAGATTTCTTTTAAACTAAAATAATTTTTAAGTTCATTCTAACGGCCACTACTCATGAAGAATAAGTCCCCAGACTCCCGACACTTTAATTAACCTAGACGTGGAGTAATGTGTGTTCCGTGAGATCCGGACTGGATTATAGTCTGTTTTCCTGCAGTTTTCACCCGCTCGAGATTCAAATCGCGGGAGTAATAGCCTTGTTCACCTCGTAACTTCAGGGAATCCTAAAAGTGTTGTTTTTAAAAGTTTATGGAGAAGCATTGATATCTAGCTATGTGAATAAAATAATTTATTTAGGAAAAAAAATATAAAAAAACTTCGTAGCTTTGTGTTGCTGTTGGGTCTATTTTGAAATAGGAATTAAAAAAATAGGGGATTTTTTAAATTCCTATTTTAGGTTGGTGCACAAACTTATAGTAGGTACAAAACTTTTTCGTACATTTTTATTAATCCTAATTTAGTATAGCCTATTTTTGACTTCCCTAAGATTTTATTGCCGAATATTTACTTCGCAAATTAGTCATTGGGCCCAATAATTAATAGCTTATTATATCACAATTACTAATTATTATTTCGCCCAAAAAGCTTAATTAAGCACAAATGTGAAACGCCTAATCATTTTTGTGCAGCAAAATAAAGCTTGCATCAAGCGTGCAGCAAGCTAGTAGAAAAAGTGGATCAAGCATGCAGCATGCCAGCAAACATGCAATTAAATATTAAATAATTCTGGGTGGCTCCACCAAAAGGCTCGCTTCGTCGGTCATTCGATTCATTCGTGCACTCGACCTTGCTCCGCTCGAGAGGTCGGGGCGGCTCGCTTCACTCGCCTCCTCACCTCGTCGCTGGGCGGTTCGCGCTAAGAAATAACACTCTAGTATAGGGCAAACTTGAGCCACGTGGAGTCGTGGTGCTCTAAGTCGGATCTGTGATTAATGAAGATTTTAGGAATACTAATAATTTTAGTAGTGCATTAGTTGTGTACAACAAACTATAATTCTTATAGTAAGTGATAATTGTCTCAAACATAGTTATACAAGGTTATTGTTACGTCAAAAGAAATAAAAGCCAAACGACTTTAGGACATCTGTTGATAGAGATTCTAAAATTGGAGCTAAAAATTGTTAGGCTAAACTATTATAGTGCAAAAACATCAATTAGGCAAGACAATAATTGTCTGAAAGATTTGAAAGAAAATAAATGTGGTCTTAGAATGAATGAGTTGCTTATCCAATGCCTCCTCTATGCCGATGATCAAGTGATACTTGCGTCGTCGGAGGAGGATTTGCAAAAGATGGTAACGGTTATGAATGATGCGTTGGTTAAAAAGGGTATGAAAGTAAATGTAAGCAAGACGAAAGTAATAGTGTTTGAAAGGGATGAAAGTACAACAAAATGTGATATTATGATAGATGGAGAAAAAGTAGAACAAGTAGAGGAATTCGTTTATTTAGGTAGTATGTTCACAAGAGATGGAAGGTATGAAAGCGATATAGAGAGAAGGGTGGCTGCTGGTAATCGTGTAAATGGGGCATTACATTCTTTTATGAACAGTAGGAAGGTGTCTGATTAAGCACGTCTTGCTGTTCATCAGGCAGTGTTGATACCTACTCTTATGTATGGTAGTGAAAGCTGGGTATGGCAGAAGAAGAATGAAAGCTGGATAAATGCAGTTGAAATGCGAGATTTAAGAAGTATGTGTGGTGTAACTTTGAAAGACCGGATAAGAAATGATGTAATACGTGAAAGGTGTGGGGTGAAAGAGAATATAGTGACAAAAATTGAGAAAGGAATGTAAGATGGTTTGGACATGTTGAGAGGATGGATGAAAGAAGACTAACTAAAAATATTTATCGTGCGGATGTGGATGTAAAAACTGGACCGGGTCGACCTCGAAGAACGTTCTGCGACCAAAGTAAGGAGTACTTATAACCGGAGACCATGTATGAAAAGAGTAATGAGTGTTGACGAAGCAAAAGAGGTTTGCAAGGGTCGTAGCAAGTGGAAATCTATAGTCTCTGCCTACCCCCATGGGAAACAGGCGTGAAAATATGTATGTATGTGTGTAATAATTTTGCATTACAAGTTTAGGCCGATATGGTTCGGTGAAGTGAAATTAGAAACAAAAATTTTAAATGTATCGAAGGGCACCCGGTACTGTTACTTCAAGAGCAAAAAAACTTTTTCTTAAATAACCTTTTTTTTTTACCTTGACGTTGACGTCGTTATAAATAATGGAAACCTTAAAATTTTCGAAATAATTAAATGAAATGCCAAATGTATTTAGCAGTTCTTGTGTGATTGGGAACAAACTTACAAATTCACAATTATTATAACATTGGGATAGGACCAGTAAACAGTTGCTTAAACTTAAAACTTTAAATGCTCAATTTCAATATTCCTTCCATAAAATAGTATCTAGAAACCTGCATAGTTTCGTATTTCCCAAGTCTAATATTCTTGTTTAAAAACATGAATATGAAATGAAATTCCGAACTGTGGAGCAACTTTAGACTTTGTTTTTTTCCTGAAACTTTTTCACTCCACGAGAGCGAAACGTTCGCCGTTGTTGACTGACCGTTTTTTTTAAAGCTGGCTATTCACTTCCTCTTGGGGGAAAAGGGAAAGACTGTAAAAGAGGTTGTTTGATTTTGAGACTGGTTTTTAGCACGCTCGGAAAAATAAACTTAAGGCTTTAGTCCTTAGCCTGAGTTGTGCCCTGTGGTTAACTAATATTACATTTTATTCCTATATTGTTGTCATGGCATGAATTGAATAAGGGAGCAAAATGAGCGAAATTCTCAGCGTATAAGTCGAGTAGGAACGGAACTTTATGAAGAAATAATAAGGTTATTTGGCGAGTAGATAGATGAAACTAATGGTCTGAGGGTAGCCAGGATAAATAGTAGTCGTGAGTTCACAGTTCGAAGTTGGGGGTCAAGTATTCATACTACTTGTTTGTTTTTCGTGTGTGTAAGTGGCCAACACTTTTTCAGGCTGCCAAAAGGCCTCTGACATAGCTTGACGACTTCCAAACAATGATGACAGCCGCGACCAACGGCTTATACGTGCCTTTCGAAGCATGGAGGAGCTCCAGATTTTTTTTTGTGCCACTTATGGTCACCCATCCAAATGCAGACCACGCCCGGTGTCGCTTTACTTGCGAAAGCGCTACCAATGCATACTCCTGAGCCACCGAGCTCCTGTTACTACTGTTAAGTCTTCAAGCCCGTCTGATACTTATGCCTGAAAAAATTACTTAATATAGTTTCCGACTTCTATCAAGATTATTTCGCAAAAACAACTACTTCTGCTAGGTTCTTCTAGCTATACACCGGGTCACTATACAGATTTCCTGAGGATAACATGGGTAAGTAGCTTTATACGAAAATTCGAGCTGTCGTGTATCGCTATGTTTGGCAGGCTGAGAGGCTCGTTTAGAAAAATATCGACTGCCGTCAGGAGAGCTGCCACGTACAAGCTCATGTGGACACACAGACGTTACGTGAGAGGAACGAATTCGTCGGATAAAGATGAAGCCGTGCACAGTTACCACGGAGAATATGTTACTGGTTTCAAAATATTATCCTGTTTAACCAAAAAGATACCAACTAGATTATCCTTGCCAATAAATCATCATTGTTTCTTATCTTTTTATATACAATGAAACTTAAGAGAGCCTGGCTCTTAAATGTAGAGAAATAGATATATTCACTTTACTTATTTTTAATTTGATACAAATAAACGTGGATTACTTAAATTTACTTAACTTTAATCACAAAAGTTTCATGTACCTATAAATCCACAGTTATATATTTTTTTCTCAACTATCTATCCTCGTATGTGCCCGCAACAATTCTCTTAGACAACCTTATGACAATGAGTTCTATAATGTGAAGATTGGCATCCGTGTGAGCATTATGTCGCTAAAGCAGGCCGTTTACGGTTTGCCGGCCGTCCGGTGTCCGGCACCCGGCAGACAGTTTGACAGGAAGTTTTATAAATTGAAGCTTGACATCCGTGTAAACGTATGCCGCTGAAACAGACCTTTACGGCTTGCCGGCCGTCCGGTAGCCGGTACCCGGCAGACAGTTGACAGGGAATTTTATAAATGGAAGCTTGGCATCCGTGTGACCTGTATGTCGCTCAAACAGACCGTTTACGGCTTGCCGGCCGTCCGGTGTTCTGTACCCGGCAGACAGTTTGACAGAGAATTTTATAAATGGAAGCTTGGCATCCGTGTGACCTGTATGTCGCTCAAACAGACCGTTTACGGCTTGCCGGCCGTCCGGTGTCCGGTACCCGGCAGACAGTTTGACAGAGAATTTTATAAACGGAAGCTTGGCATCCGTGTGACCTGTATGTCGCTCAAACAGACCGTTTACGGCTTGCCGGCCGTCCGGTGTCCGGTACCTGGCAGACAGTTTGACAGAGAATTTTATAAATGGAAGCTTGGCATCCGTGTGACCTGTATGGCGCTCAAACAGACCGTTTCCGGCGCCGGCCGGCTGTCCGGCGGCGTCCGGTACCCGGCAGACAGTTTGACAGGGAGTTTTTCACTACGGCACCATACGGGGATGCAATTCATACGATAAATTGCAGTGCTTTATTTATAAAGTCCGATGTAGGCTTCACACTATATCTAGCTGTTATTCAATTTGGTCCTAGTTGTAATAGCTTTTAGTTGATACAGCAATCTTGACTGCATTATAAATAAAAGAGAGAATAATCAAAGACATAGAGAATAATAAAACGTTTCTACACAAACTCAAAGAACTATTGACTAATATCTAAATGCTATTATTATAAACGAATATCTGGAAGACAAAATTACACCGTAAAGGCAATATATAATAAATTGACATCTATTAACTTTTATCAATGTAAAAGTTTGACATCTATTAACTTATTATTAATGAATAAACTTATAATACGACGTATAAAATATAACTTGCATGAATATTATATAGGTACATAAAATGAAATATATCATAAAATAATTCAGTAAATGATTTGATATAATATGATATGATAGAGTATATTTAGCTTTTGTAAGAAATTTTCTACAAAGTAATGAAACCAGCATCAAATAATTCCGTCAAGTGCATTTTAAGCTTTGATGGTTGGATTTGATTATGTTGTCTTATTATATGATTATTGAATATCCACTTCTGCTTAAGACGAAGTGGTAGCTAAAGTAGCGCCCTTATTTGAAATAAATTGTTTAAAACTAAATATGGTGATTATTTAAAATTTGATTTGTACGAATGTATAGAAAGACCTTTAAACTATTTTATGAATAACCTTTGAAAGGTTACCAATATTGGTAGTTTTAAAACTAGACGGACTATTAGTAATAATTTCAAAGGTTACTCATAAAATAGTTTAAAGGTCTTTCTAGACATTTATACAAATCAAATTTTTAATTATCACCTTATTTAGATTTAAATAATTTAATTCAAATGAGGGCGCCACTTTAGCTACCACTTCGTCTTAAGATGATTTCAAGGGTAATATACCTAAATCTGCAAAAAGTTTACAACAAAAGCTTGCACAAAAAAGTAATTTTAGAAAAAATCACATAAGTTCTTTTATAAAAAATAAATGATTTTAATTTTTAGTACCTCACTTGTCGCGGAAGCGCACACAAAGTAATTTAGATCAAGGACTACGTATTACTGACTTCTGAAAGTTACATCTGAATGTATTAAAATATTAAACTTGTATTAACCATATGCAAGAGGTGTTAGACGTATAAGTCGGAAAGTTAAGTAAAGCTGACGTCTTTGCCTCAATCTCTTGGATTTAAATTCTCCTAGGTCAGGGTTTCTCAAACTTTTTGTAGCGTTTTCCACGACTACAAGTAATCATTTCAAGCCCCTATATTTTTACACATTTCACACGTAGTAGGCCAACTGACATATTTATGTATGACTCATCTGGTGGGTTGTAAATGGTTACCGCAGTCTATAAGTGCAATACGAACTCCTTGTCTGACGTCAACAACTAACTATTAAGAAATCGAAAGAAAAAAGAAATGACAATTATCAAGTGATATAAATATCCAAAGATAAATAAATGATTTTTTTTTTGTGAAATCGTACCAAAGTTTGGAAACCTTATCCCAGGTGCAGTTAGTTAAACAAAGGCTAAACAAAGGCGGGAAGCTTCTTACTACAGAGGATTAGCGAACGCCGACAAATGCCGACATGCTGCGCTCTCGGCTAATCTCGAGAATTCTTGCCGATTTCTGTGCACGTCTTCTTAGAGATAGTAGACAAAACGTCCTTAAGGTCAAAATTAACGTTTTAATTCAACAAAGGCTAAACAAAGGCAGGAAGATTAGAATAACGTCCTTTAGGTAAATTTTATAAATAGCACGAAACTGTCAAACATAGCACGTCTGGCTGATCATGACGGAGAGCTGATACCGACGCTGGTGTATGGAAGTAAGAGTTGGGTTTGGTAGAAAAGGCATGAAAGTAGAATAAATGCAGTTGAAATGAGAGCGCTAAGAAGTATGTGTGGTGTAACTTTAAAAGATCGGATTAGAAATTATGCCATAAGGGAGCGGTGTGGATTGAAAGATGTTGTAACAAAAATTAAGAAAGGAATGTTGAGATGGTTCGGGCATGTAGAAAGCATGCATGAAAGGAGAGTTATTAATAGATGAAGATGAAGCGAAAGAGGTATTTAAGGATCGTAGCGAGGAGGTTCATAGTCACTGTCACCCCTGTAAGAAATAGGCGTGATAATATGTATGTAACCAGAGCTGGCGTGAAAATTTTAAATTTACACATACAGAAACATACAACTATCTTAATCCCTTCTGGGCTAGTGACAATGGTCGCAAAACCAAAGACAAGATGCAAAACGGTCATTAAAAATAGTGACGAGTTGCCAATCTTATTGAAACTAACGTGAGATGACAATGATGACGTAACTAAATATTTTAACACAGTTTTACGAGTGTAGTCGGAAAAGGCCGTATAGTTTCGATGGGTTTAGACGATCATCATCAGGGCGAGTGTTAGGAGGGACGGCTTCCCGATGGTTAGGTTGTCCTCAAAGCACTGAGCGTCTAAACCTATCGAAACTAGTAGGCCTTTTCCGACAATACTTCGTGAGTAAAACCATGTTAAAATATTCAGTTGCCAATCTATCTTTTATTTCAAAACTTTGCTTCAGACTATGATTTACACGAAAGCGGGAAGCAGCTTCTATATATCTTCCCAGACCAATGTGTTCGTAAACAATAAACATAAGAAAAAGTCTATAGAAATCCATTTTCCGATGAGCAGAAGTTAGTACTAATAAATTAAAGTTGGAGCGGCCATTATTCCATTCAGTTCTGCAGACAAGCAGTTGACCGTAGCCTCTAGAATTGCCGCAATAAATTGGGCATAACCAATACTGTAACAATAGACACAATTCTGAAAAAGCCAACTTTAAAGCTTCCTTGATTCCAGCCGGAAGATTCAACTGCAAAAGATTTCTGTAAATTCCAATATCCAGCGCATTTCTTAAGCGGTTATTACACTATCCGATTTTAAGGAAACCAATTTAGGAAATTTGATGATGTAATCGTAGTTAGGACGGTTAGGATTCTAGTTAGAGTCAATAGTCTAGTAGGTTCCAATCGCTCTGAAGTGCCATTTTTTAACGCAGAGTCACCTAAACAAATGGTTTTTCCATACAGAACCATCTGTTTAGTTACTCCGCGTTTGAAAAATGTTAATCGAAGCGCTACAGGATGACTTGGCGTGTCGGATAGTGTAAATAACACTTTTAGCCGGGTTGCGGCGAATAAAGTTCATTTTTGTCCATAATATGTCGCGAAATTGACGGGAACAACAGCCAAACACGTAGCGCGACTGTTTCATAGTTAATGTGCGATTCCGAACGAAAAGATTTTTTTTTTTGCTCTCATTGAACAGATTGGTAAGTCGTCGAGGTGCAAACAATCATCCTCTGTGTTAGGGTTTTATTTGTTATTGTGATTTTTCGTGTATGTAAGTGGCCAGCACTGGTTTCAGATTTTTAAGCTGTCTAAGGGCATGTGTCGACCCTGACGTAGCTTGACGACTCCCATACGATGTTGTCAACCGGGCGAGACCAGTGGGCTCAACATGCCATCCAAAGCACGGAGGAGCTAGAGAAATGTTATTGGAGTAAGCGAACGCTGGTCCAGTAAATTAGTAGTAAGTAAATTAAAACAGGCATCTAACAGGAATGACAAGAAGTAATACGATTTCTGATATCGAACTAATTGACTTGACTCTACTTATTGAGTGTCCATAATTCAGCACCTAGACCTTGCGTAGATATGCAGTTTTTGAGCGGTGGGTAGATAGTTAAGTCAAAAATAAATTATTCGGTATAGTTGATAAAATAAAACTTGTATGTATTTATTTGTGTGTATTTTCAATAAAATTTTAGATTTATTAATGCAGATATTTGACTCCAAAAAAGTATAACATCACAGTTGGTTATTTCATACAATTCGCTACTTCCCAACAACTCAAATTAGAATTTGTTTTGACGTTTAGAAAAAAGTATCTGATTTGACTTGTTGTCATCTAGCGGTTTTCTGTCTGTGGTTGCACTCGGAACTGCACCTTTTCAGTTTCACGGTTATGCGGTCACGTAGCTTTGTATCGCGAGGAATTTATTTTCACTAGCGTTGGAGTCTGATTCAGTTGAATTCGAGTGCACTGTGGCCAGTTTGTGACGCAGTTTTGCAGATATACTGCAGGTTTTACTTTTAAGAGTTTTACGGAACCCTTAAAAGTAAAACCAGAAAAAACGGGAACCAAAGGTTAAAAATGGGAACCTATTACTAATATTCCACTGTCTGTCTGTCTGTCGCCAGGCTGTATGTATTTCACTTAGTGAAGGTATTTCATGAACCGTGATAGCTAGGCAGTTGAAATTTTCATAGAAGATGTATTTCTGATGCCGCTATAAAAAATACAAAAAAAAGAATAAAATAAATATTTAAATTGGGCTCCCATATAACAAACTTTTTTATAGATTATGGTACGGAACCCTTCGTGCGCGAATCCGACTCGCATTTGGCCAGTTTTATTTTCATTTTTGTCTATTGTTGTGATCTAAATATTATAGTTAACCTACCTGAATTTTTCGGGGTCTAGTGCTGCCCCCATTTGAAATAAATAATTTCAAAGGAAACGAAGATATCATTTAAAATTTGGTCTTGATCAGACCCTGGATAACCCTTCAACTTTTTCTTCAGCTTTTCTACGCACAATTGCGAAAAACGGCCACTTTTGGCGTATGTGCGTAGAAAAGCTTCACGTTCTCACTTTATACTGTAAACAGTAGTTCATTAAATAGTTTGAAGGGTTATCAGGGTCTGATCAGAAACAAAATTTTATATGATATCTCCGTTTCCTTTTAAAAGATTCATTTCAAATAGGGGCAGCACTGGACCCCGAAAAATTCAGGTAGCCCCTTAAGATGTTTGAGAGTCGTATGAGGTGATTCGGGTCTGTGATAAGAGAGAAAGGTAAGTTCTTACACCGCAAGCCATTTCATTGCCTTGTTCAACGCCTTGGACTTTTTAATGTAAATTTTAGAAAACTTGTTATATTTGTATTTGTTATTTGTCCATATAAAAGCTTAATGTAGCACTTGAATTACGTGTTGGGAAACTGCAAGTGCACGGAGTATTTTTTATCAATCTCACCAATATTGATAGTAATAATAAGCGAAAGTTTTTGAGTATGTGTGTGTATGTTTGTTACTTCTTCACGCGCAAACGGCTGGACCAATTTTGATAAAATTTGTTATGCAGGAAGTTGACACCCTGGATTAACACATAGGGTACTTTTCTGCGGGTAACACCGCGGGGCGCAGATAGTAAAGAATAAGAAGCAATGAAAATTTAAGTGAAGCCATTTTTGAAACGCTTTTTTTAAATCCGCGCTTCAAAAATGGCACTTCTAAATGCTTTGCCTCTAGAGACCGTTAATTTCCACGTATTATAAATCAGTGAATCCGCTTTTTTTGTTCCAAACCCTATACTGGTTGAGATAGCTCTTCTCTAATGAACAATATTCTGCTGGTCAATTTCAGAAACCACTTCATAAATCATAATGTAATACGAGTAGGTTTGGTTGTCAACAAGTAGCGTAACGAGCTAAGGTAAAGGGTTCCCAGCGCACGCGAACCCTCGGCCTGCGTCCAGACAGGATTACAAGATGTTTTGTGATGGCAGCTAAAGAACTAGTGGCTCTGTAAGGTAGACTTTGTTTGCCTATGTATAGCTACATGTTAATCAACACCATCTAAAAAAAAAACAATATCGCCAAAACAAGTATTTTTTTCTTCTAGCCTGTGGGTATTGTGTCCCACTGCTGGGCAAAGGCCTCCCCCTTCTTTTCCCACTCGTCCCTTTCTTCTGTGACCTTCTGCTACCCACATAAAAATCTGTCTATATCCTCCCACCATCTTGTTCTGGGCCTACTCTTACCCTTACCTGGTTTGGAGTCCAAAATGTAGACAATTTGGCTCATCATTCGGAACGAATTCGGCAGATATGTCCCGCTCAGCTCCACTTAAACTTGGCTGTTGTTGCTCCTACATCTAATAATTATAATATCCCAAATCCCTTCCCTCGGCACACCTATGAATATAAGTATCCAGTCATACTGATACACCAACTCCTATATGACTTACTTTACTTTTTAATACCTAAACGGATGCGGCTCATTAGATAAATTATTAAAAAGTATGGTATACGTATTTTTTCTTTTCAAATAATGACAGAGATACAGCGTATTTAAATTTCGCGTGACGTCAATATCAGCCATTATTTTTAACCAAAGGTGTAAATCGCCCCGACTCCAAAAATTTTAAGCGATGTAACCTTGTGAATTTTTACTAAGTACTTTTCTTAATCGAAAAAAATTGGGTCCTTTATTTTTGGATAATCTAAATGACGGAATGAATAAAATAATATATTTTTTATCCTGTAATAAAATAATCTAATTTTTTTTGTGCTATTAAGTTTTAAAATAAATAATATGTTCAACTTAATACATTTTTAACTATACGGAATTCTAAATGATATATTTTTAATACGCTGGGCAATATTGACAACGCCATTTTTTTCTACGTTCAGTTTCTTTATAAGAGACGTAAGATTTACTAGGAATCGCCTACCCTATGGGTCATATTATAATTCTATGCGCCTAACTGTGTTCCTCGTTTTATAAAGAGCGAACCAACAATATCGCTTTCGAATTCAAAATATGTATTAGTAAATAAGTATGGATTTACTTCAAATATGATTGAAATATTGGCAACCTTTTCTATGAGCTGACAAAGGCCTGGATCGCGTGTCTGGCTTCTAGTTAGCTACTTGTCGACAGATCGTATTTACGGGCGAGTGTAGACGCCTGCGGGCGAAGTCGCGTGTAGTGACAGCTCTGCGTAATTTATATACAGCTGTGTTATTGTTTCGTTGGACACGAGCAATATGCCTTCGGGCTTGGAATATTCTAAGAGGCAGCTACTATTGTAGGAACTCCTAGTAGGTAGCCACGCACTAGCTGGGGCAGTTGGAGCTCCTACATTAAGAGGTAGGTAAGGAACGTAGTGGAGAGCTTGAGAGAAATAACAAGGAGTTATTTTATTTATTATAATTTTACAATATTGATAAATATAAATTTACAATACTGATATAGATGTAATCAGCTCGAGAAATGGTAGTGGAATGAATCAGAATGATGAGGAAGGAACCTAAAATTTAAAAATTGAATTTCAAAATGAAATTATTTTTGGACAAGTGGACAGTGTGAAATGGAGAAAAGAGGTAAACGGATAACATGAAGGATGAGGTTTATTGTAACATCGTTACACTACTAAACATCCCCCTTTCTCATTCTTGATGAAACTTTATCATCGTCACATATTAATCATCAGAAACTTGTCTAGATCGTTCTCGTTTGCATTGAGCTGCCTAGGAAACCGTTTTTTTTTGTATGTATGTTACTCGATATCTTTGTCAACCGAGGGCCGATTTTAATAATTCTTTTATATTTGAAAGCCTTTACTATCAAGTTGGTCTCATATAAATTTGGTGAAGATATGATGAAGAACTTTGGAGATATGGAAGAAACTCCTGAAAGAAAATGAAGGATATCGGTTGTTTTTTTACAAGATTTTATTTAGTTTTATCTGTCCCGTTGTCTGTCTGTCTGTCTGTAATTAAATTTTGCAAGTTAAATTTGACCAATTTCTCGGTTTCCAATTGAGTTGAAATTTCGCACGCATATGTATATCGCGTGACAATACAATATTATAATGACATGAAGGTGATCTGATGATGGAGCCGGAAGGTGGCCATATGAACTCTGTAATGAAACAATACAACCCCGTCGAGTTTGGGCTCGTTTGATTCGTCTTCAGGAGCATTTTAGATAAAAGCTTGTTTTAAAATATATATTTTTTTTTTTAAATAAAAATTTAATTATTCAACTGCAAGGATAACGACGAAAGACGAACGACGAATGCTGTATTGCTGATGCGCACTGTCGCTCTCTCTCGCTCTAGCAAATGACAGTTTTGAGCGGCAGAAAAGGATAGCAGTATAGAAAAGTGCTGGTCAGTGCTGCCAAATGAGTCCTAACCCTAAAAGATACTAAGACACGTGTCCACGAGACGGATTCTACCTGGTATAATACGGCGCCGCCAGTCCGGTGACAGTTAGTGCCGTAACAGACGGGGCGCAAGTTGCGTCGCGTAACAGCTAGAGATGGGCAGTGGATAGTACTCTATCTTCCCATTTAGTATTTACTCACTAGATTTAATAAATAGAGTAAATAGAGCGTGCTCATATATTGACATCGCATTTGATGTCTGTTTACTTATTTTAACATAAAATTACGTCTTTGTACAGCTCCTAGCAAAAAAATATAATTAGTCAAAGAAGCCTACTTTCAGTGTACGATTAATATGGTATTTTTATATATTTTAGCGTTGCATTTAACGTTTACCTACATTTTAAGCATATTATGATGTATGCACACACTTTCCGTCAATAATTGCAAGTGTATATTAGATTTAAGTTTCGTAATTGTCATGAAAACATGAAATAATGAATATGAATATAAATATGAGTCGCAACTCATAAATCAATCTACTCACCATATTGATAAATAAGGATATTTATCGGGTATTTACTCAATCTACTGAGTAAATATTCAAAAAGGTTGATTGAGTATTTATGCACCGCCCATCACTAGCTGTTACGCGGCGCAACTTGCGCCGCGTCTGTGACGGCCCTTATGTGTATGCCAGTTAGCTCCATAAAGATCGGTACATAATGCCGGGCCGTCGAGCTTCATACATAACTATCACCAGGGCCCTGTTTAATAAAGATTACAAATTGTAAATTGTAATTGTATTTTACAAGTTACAATTCTACAAGTTTCTGTTTAATAAAGATTACGACTTACAAATTTACAATGGTGGAAAATCTACAAAATTGTAAAATTGTACCTACAATTTTACATATTTCTGTTTAAAAAACATTTTCTCTTTACAGGTGACAATTTACATATTTGTAGGAAAAACTGCTGTATTGAACACATAATTGTAATTACAAGTTTACATATTTTGTAAATTGTAGTACAATTCTGTAATTCTCAAGGCGGACTCGTCGTGTGTCAGAACTTTACAATTTAGCGCCTCCACCTAATAAGTAAAGAAATTTATTTGTAAAACACTAAAAATGGTTCTAACAACTAGTAGTGGAAGTAGGGACAGTAGTAATGATAAATATGTAAGTGAACGGCAACGGCGAGTTTTTTTGTAAAAGGATTAACTTCCTTTTCGATGTGACAGATTTTAAATAAGTATGTAATTTTTTTAAAAATCTGCCTTCATTAACTTCTTAATTTAAATAAAAAATTAATTTTATCTAAGTTGTAACTTACAACTACAAATTTGTAGATACAAGAATATTTCATCGAGATCTACAGGCGTTTTCTGCAGTTGTAAATATTTATTAAACAGCATTTGTAATTACAAAATTTGTAAAGTTTTTATTTATAATATTCGTACATAATTGTAAGGTTTATTAAACAGCACTTGTCGTACAGTTTTACAAATTTGTCACTTATCTATACTATAATAAAAGAGTAAAAAAAATGTGTCTGTACATTAAAAATATTTCAAAAAAAAATATTTGTGGCGATTGAGATATAGTAATAGAGTAAGAAAATAAAAAAAAATGTTTGTCTGTTTGTCTGTTTGTACACGCTAATCTCCGGAAATACTGCACGGATTCGAATGAAACTTTTTTTGTAAAAAGTTTCATTCGAATAATATTTATATTAATACGCCGGAGTCATAAAGTCCACGCGAACGAAGTCGCGGGCATCAGCTAGTTTACAATATTGTCGGATTGTAATCTTTATTAAACAGGGCCTAGACCGGCGGCGGCGGCGCCGCCGAACCTATCTGGTGGGAACCGTACTCGTGGACACAGGCCCTAATATAATACTGCATTACGGAACCATTGATTTCGCTGTGGTTTTATAACTGGCCGCAAATTGGTGAATCGAAAATTAAGTGTCCATAGTTTTGGATAATCTCACGGACTTGTTTGTTTGTTTTTCGTGTGTGTAAGTGGCCAACACTGGTGTCAGATTTTCAAGCTACCTAATGGCATCTGACATAGCTTGACGACTGCCAAACAATGATGAAAGCCAACGGCTTATACGTGCCTTCGGAAGCATGGAGAGCTCGAGATTTTTTTATGCCACCCATCCAAGTGCGGACCATGCCCGGTGTCGCTTTATTTGCGAAAGCGCTACTAATGCGCACTCCCGCCGGGCTACCGAGCTCACGGACTAATATTATTATATTAGTCCGTGTGTAGTTGAGCTCGGTAGCCCGGTTTTTCTGATCCAGTCATTATCCGGATTGTATGAGTTGTCTTTTATAAAAAGACATCCAATAGGATTTCGTTATTACTAGATGTAATAATGACGATCGAATGACAACCGCGCACCGGCAAGCGAAGCGACGTCTGACCGCCTTGTGAGAAGTGTCCTACGACCTTCGTGGCGTAGTGGTCGCCATGCTAGTCCGCCACCCAGAAGTTCCGGGTTCGATTCCCGGTCAGGAAAAGTTGGAACATGGCCTTTTCCAAATTGTCCTGAATCTTGAATGTTTATCTATATATGTATTTATTATAAAGTATAGTATCGTTGAGTTAGTATTCCATACAAGTCTCGAACTTACTTTGGGCCTATCTCAATCAGTATAATTTGTCTCTATATATTTATTTGTTCTACCCACTCACAAGGTGGTCAGACGACCTAACCAAGGTCGGTGGAAAGCGCTGGATGCAGGCCGCTAAATCAGTCAGTTTGGAAACCCTTGGGAGACGCCTATGTCGAGCAGTGGACATTATGCGTCTGAAATGACGATTTCTACATGTCTTACTATGAGTTGACAAAATAATATGATTGCTAGAAGACCGCATAGCTCCAGTGGAGCTTAGCCCTAATACTTTTTCATACGCATTACCATCACATACATATTCATGGGCCAAGGAAGTCGTCTCGCACTGTGCGTTAGTTCGCAGGCTAAATACCCTTAAATGTATATTTGATGATGTCCCACGTAGGGTGTGTGGTAAAAGATTCCAAGCGGTTGCTTAAGAAGGTTTACATGCAAGGCGGGACCAGCCGGACTCCAATTTGTGGGGTCTGTTTATAGGTTTATTTAGATTAGAAGGGCCAGCAAGGAATAAATAAAGCCGCAATGTCAAGAGTAACTTTGTACCACTACATACCGTATACACGTGTCGTTTGTATTGTGCATATTTAACGACCTCCGTGGCGTAGTGGTCACCATGCTAATCCGGCACCCAGAGGTCCCGGGTTCGATCCCCAGTCAGGGCAAGTTGGAAAATGGCCTTTTTCAAATTGTCCTTGGTCTTGGGTGTTTATCTATATATGTATTTGTCATAAAATATAGTATCGTTGAGTTAGTATCCTATAACACAAGTCTCGAACTTACTTTGGGGCTAGCTCAATCAGTGTAATTTGTCCCTATATATTTGTTTATTTTATTTATTTATTTATATTTTACAAGCTTTTATTTAGTTTCACCTGTCCCGTTGTCTGTCGGTATGTCTGTTTGTCTGTAATCACATATTGCAAGTTAGATTTGACCCACTTCCCGGTTTCCGATTAAGCTGAAATTTTGCACGCATGCGTATTTCGCGTGACAATGCAATATCATAATGACATGGAGCTAATCTGACGATGAAGCTGGATGGTGGCCATTGGAACTCTGTTATGAAACGACGCAACCCCATCGAGCTCGTTTGATTTGTCTTGAGGATCACTTTAGAATAAAAGCTTGTTTAAAAACATTTTTTAAGTAATGACTTGCTTCATACAATAATTTTCCAAAACTGTAAACCGACTTCAACGCCAAACTATACTTAATTTTGATAAAATGGGACCACCTGACAAGTATGCCCTTTCTAACAAAAAAAAGTATTTTGCAAATTGGTCCAGGCGTCTTCGAGTAATTGGTGAACATACATTTAAAAAGACATAAGATTCCGACGAATTGAAATTCTCCTTTTTAGGAGTCTGTTAAAAAGTCGATCGAGGGAATGGGCGAGAATCTGGAGCATGTTAAGCTGTGTGTGAACAATCCATCACTATTTTTATTACATTAATCGATCTTCACGCCTAAGCTTTGTCTATCCCGTTAGGGAAAGAGTCGTGATTATGTCCACAGCAAGAGAGGCAGTAGTGCTATTCTTCTATACTCCAGAAACTATACGTCTCATAGATGATTTCGCAATGTACGTCTATACAATAGACGTTTTTACTGTTTTAAGTTCACGGCGTCTTTATTTTTGACGAAGCCTGAAGAGCCTGTGCTTTTTATAGCCGTCTCTACGAATTTTAGCCCTTATCGGAGTTACCGCTATAAAGAGGTCTGATGATATACTAAACTCGATTGGCTTTTCAAGCTAGGTCGTTGGTTGAGAAAACCATTCTAATAATATATGAATCTGACTTAATTAAGTACAAAGGTTTTCTGTATCAATCTTTACGGCAAGTTTAGTCCATGCATGAGACAATATTTTTATAATCAAAAATTCGACACTTTATTTCTAGAGGAGGTATCAAAACAGATTTATTTCATATTTTATTTTAGGTGGGCCCATATATAGCCACACTTATGTTATCTTAGATCGAAATTGAGTTAAGCAACATTTGAAATGTAAGTTTTAATGAAGAAAATCATACAATATATTTTATATTTCAATTTTCATGTTGCTAAATGTTGCTCCACAAAGAGTAACGCCTTTAAAACTAACAGATTTTGATATTAGTCGCGGACGGACAAACAGGCATGATAAAAGGTTTCTTTCTCTTACGAAAAACTAAGTATTAGTTCATCAACCTTTGTGGCGTAGTGGTCATCATGCCACGCTGTCATACTGGAGCTCCCGGGTTCGATCCCCGGTCAGGTCAAGATGGAAAATGGTCTTTTTCAGATTGACCTGGATCTTGGATGTCTATCTATAAAATATAGTATCATCGTTGTATTTGTTATAGAATATAGTATAGTTGAGTATTCCATAACACAAATCTCGAACTTACTTTGAGGCTAGCTCAATCTGTGGGATTTGTCCGTATATTTTTATTATTTATTAGTACACGCGAAATATGCCAACTTTATTATCGCGCAAGTTGTCATAAAGTGTTTGCAGCAGGTGTGGCGGGAAGTGAGAAACTTCCCGGTTTAGTTACTCGTGTCTTGTCAAGGCTGTCTCAAGTTTTGCCTCCAGTTTCCAGTGAGTGTGATTCGAGTGTATAATATATGCAAATAATGCGACAGTTGTTAAAGGAAGACAACTTCCAATATTTTGTGAAGACATCTGCGCTAGCACCCCATGTAACGCCTCTTATAAACGTTAAGATATAGGGTAAACTTCCAATGATTGGACGCTAACAGTCACTGGACAGAGCAAAATAAAACCTTATTAAACGGAAACACTGCAGCAACAGATAGAGTATGAAAAAAAATCACCTGTAGTTGACAGAACACAATAAAACCTTAATAATAATAAATAGCGCGAAGAAACGACGGCCGATGGGGCGGAAAGTTTCTCAAATGGCGGCCACGTACCGACAAGCGCAGCGTAGGACATCCACCTGCTAGATGGTCAGATGACCTGAGCAAGGTTGCAGGAAAGCGCTGGATGCAGGCCGCTTCCGATCGGTTGTTTTGGAAATCCTTGGGGAGGCCTATGTCCAGCAGTGGACTTCCTGTGGCTGATATGTTGATGATGATGAAATAAGGTTTTATTGTGTTGATGTGTGTCCAATGACTATTAGCGTCCAATAACTGGAAGTTTACTCTACCTATTGTTGACAGATCAAAGAGATTGTAATTGCAAATTATTTGAATAATTTTAAAACAAAGTTTATTAACACATAATAATTTTAGGAAACTCCCGACAACTGTAGCCTTATCTTGATCACGTCAGCTTTGAAACAAAGAAACCGCATCATTATCAGGCCATTCGTTTAGGAGCTACGGTGACAAAGACAGACGAGACGAGACACAGAGACACACAAGACGCTCAGACACTCACAAACAGACACCTAAAACTTATAATATACGTCTTTCTGCTTCAGGGGTTAAAAAGGCTTAAATAAAAGTTGTTTTTGACTGTCACTCCGCTATACAACCAGCATACTTTAACGTTTTGTGGCCGTAATGGGGCTGCGGATTAGGTATTCCGGCAAATATTTAATATTTAACAACAGGCTTTGGCCGTTGTTGCCCCAATGAAGCAGGTAACGGGGAAATCCGTCGTAAACTGAATTACGACGGGATTTGCGGGTAAACTCGGCGAAAGGATTTTAAATTTAGATGTAGGAGACATTATTTTGACACGTGCACAATAATTGTTGCTAGTAAGTATCGTGTTAATAATATAATAACATTTTTATATGGAAATAATTTGTAACTTTAGTATGTTAGCTCAAATTCAGTTTTTTATATTATTGATATAAACACTCAATAATATAAAAACAGAACAGAATAAATTATTTCCATCTAAAAATGTAAAAATATTATTAACACGATTCTTACAACAATTATTATGCACGTGTTTAAATAATGTCTCCAACATCTAAATTTAAAATCCATTCTCCGAATTTACCCGCAAATCCCAAGTAGTCAAACCAAAGTTATCATACTGTTAAATATAGGTAAAATCAGCTTATTGAATCTCTGTTCTGGCCGACAAAACACGATCTAAATTTCATATTGAAATCATTCAAAAACATTTATTTATTATGTACGGCGGTTTCCATCTAAATACACACTTTATCTTGCCATACTCCGCCCTCACTTAACCCGGCACGTTCGTCAAATTGCCACGCACACTCATTACGCGGTCTTACCCCGTAAATTCGCATACGGCCGGAATTCTTCCTCCGTGATCGTCACGCAAATGACGTGAAACGCGAGTCGAACACGCGCCGGAGTTTGGGTACTTTCTCACCTTTCGCGGCGTCTTGCCTTAAGACCGTATATAGTGCGAGGATAAAACAGGTGCACCACCTAGAAACTGCGATTTTTAAAATTGAAGCATTATTATGGGTCTTCAATATTTTGTGCGTTACAGATTATATTCGTAAACAGTGGATATCGTGTCGTTTCTTTCATACTTTCGAACCAAGCAGGATCTGAAAATAATTGAATAAATGATTGAAAGTCTCTTTACAATTTGCTATGTAATTAATATGTAGGGACACAGGTAATGTACCTAGTAACACCACTCCTTACAAATACAAAGTATTGTTTCTAATTCTATGATAATACTGTAAGTTTGAATACCTAATGTTGTTAACATTTAAAACTGAAATACTCATCAAATACTCGTTTCACCCAACACTATATTCAGGGGCTACCTGAATTTTTCGGGGTCCAGTGCTGCCCCCATTTGAAATAAATCATTTGAAAAGAAATGGAGACATCATTTAAAATTTGGTCTTGATCAGACCCTGGATAACCCTTCAAACTATTTTATTAACTACTGTTTACATTTTTAAGTGAGAACGTGAAGCTTTTCTACGCACATACGCCAAAAGTGGCCGTTTTTCGCAATTGTGCGTAGAAAAGCTTCACGTTCTCACTTTAAACTGTAAACAGTAGTTTATAAAATAGGTTATCTAGGGTCTGATCAAGGCCAAATTTTAAATGATATCTCCGTTTCCTTTTAAATGATTTATTTCAAATGGGGGCAGCACTGGACCCCGGAAAATTCATGTAGCCCCTTCAGCGATGCTCTATAAAGCGTAAGCAATAAAGCGCTTGGTTAGAAAGTTCCTGGAGAGAAAAGAAAAAACTGCTATTCAGAAGTGAGCGAGAGGAGGCATTCGCAAATTAGATAGATAGATTTTTTTAAACTGTTACTCACTACTAAGTGAAACAACCATTAAAATATGGTCTACTCGTAACTGCACAATGTTGTTCAAAAGTAACAACTGCTGATTTTCATTCAGCTGTCACCCAACGTGAGATGACTAATGAGTATAGTTTAATTATCCCTCCAGGCCCCATGAAAAATGAGTCCTGGCTACGGGCCCGTTATGTCATAAGGAGATTTATCGCCGGTGAGGCGTAGAACACGTGTGGCGAAGTTTGAGCGTCAACTTTTGAAGCCCCAGATTTATTTTAGGGTGGTGTGTGTTCTGGGTACGGTGATTATGAGTAGATATCTCATGAAATATAGAACAACTTTCTGTAAAATATTGAAATGCCTTGGTTCAATAAGCTTTTTTTTATTGAAATTTGATTTAGAAAAAATTGCTAAGTGCGTGTCGGGCCACGCGCAATGCAGGGTTTCTTAGTTGCGAATACCGCCTTTGTATTTATGCCACTAAAACCTTCTAAAAACTAATTTTTCACTGGAATTTTCTTTTCCGTAGAGTACATTTTATAAGTCGGTCGCTCTTAAGTTTTAAGTATGTAAACCCTACTTAGCTCCGATAGTTTTCCTTCGTCATACTACTGCTGTGAATTTTTTTACGTGACCGTATATAACCGTATAGCAGATAGAGGGGGGGCGACACTTGCCTCTAACAAAAATTTGCAAACCTTTAAAACCAAATATTTCAGAAACGGATTCCTTAATCGAAAATTAATAGTGTTCACAATGTCTCAATATTTTTAAAAGATCTACTCAACAAAACCTCACAGGATGGGTTATTCGAGAAAAAATATTGCTCCCACTTTACTTGTATGGGAGCCAAAATTTTTTTCTACCATTTTTTCCTCATGATTAATATACATAGTACATACCCATACCAAATTACAGTTTTCTAGTGCTTATTATAGTCTCTGAGTAAAACCGTGGACGGACAGACAGACAGATAGACAGTCAGAAAGACATACATGGCAAAACTATGAGTGTTCCTTGTTTACTACGTAACAATAAAAACAAGTTGTCGTCATTTTAAAATTTCACGCGAACGAAGATGCGGGTACCAGATAGTATAATAATGTTCTAGTGTAATGACATGTAATATTAGTATATTTAAAATAATATTTTTAGCTTTTAAAATGCCAATTAAAGAGATTAGAAGCAACACTGGCTTTCAATTGTATATCAAATCAATGTCGAGGCTCGTTCACTCTTCAGACGTCATGATGTCAAGTGTCTTCGGGTGAGATAAGTTAGACGTGTGAATCCAGCACGAAGCGGTGAACATTGCGCCACATTGTCCATTGCGAGTTCATTGTTCTTATTTAATGGCTTATATAAAATGGCCTTTTTCAAATTGTCCTGGGTCTTGGATGTTTATCTATGTATGTATATGTTATAAAATATAGTGTCGTTGAGTTAGTATCTCATAACAAAAGTCTCGAACTTACTTTGGGGCTAGCTCAATCAGTGTTATTTGTCCCTATATATTTATTTACATAGGAGCCAATTACAGAATTTAGAAGCAACTAGATTTCAATATCTAGTGTCGAGTCTCGTTTACTCTTTCAGACGTCATGACGTCTGAAATCATGATGATGTCAAGTGTCGTCGGGTGAGATAAGATGGACGTGTGAATGCGGCACGAAGAGGTGAGCATTGCGCCAGATTTATTTATTTAATTTTTATTTATAAGAACCACAAACAGATTACAACCAATACATATTTTATCTGGATTGTACTCCAATTATATGTGTTTACAATTGCATCATACATGAGAGAGTACTACTAATACCTATATATTTGAATAGCCAGGCACACACCACGCTGAGTCCCAGACGGCGATCCCGCACGCATCGCCTTCACTGAAGTGCCATCTTTGAAACGCGGAGTCGCCTAAACGAACGGTTTTTCCATATAAAAAACCGCTTGTTCAGCGACCCCGCGCTTAAAAAACCGGCACCACTGCGCAGTGATCGATCATGTCATGATATACTATTACAGAGCAGCAACGCATGCGGAATCACCATCCGAGCCCAGCGCGTGCATTCCCAGTCAATATCCAGCTGGACAAAAAAAAAACAGCCAGATAGTTGTGAAAATAAAAAACAAAAAAACTGAATTAAATACGAAATTTACAGTTGCTGTTTTTAGAATATGTCGGACACAATAATGTCACGACTTACATACCAATGTTGAATTTGTCAATTAACATTTTTTTTTAATGCGGGTGGCTTCGATCTGAAGATATCCACGCTACGATCCTCCGAAGAGAGCTCGTTGTAACATCTACACATTCTGGTTATGGGGTTATAGTAAGAAGTATTATTTCTACACACCTGTAGTAGAAAAATATTAGGCTTTCGCGTTCTATGATTAGTATTAAATGATAAAGTTGTCACTTAAGCTGGCAAATCAATGAGCGAGTATATTAATTTATATAAAATCATAAGATCCTGAATTTTTCTCCTGTTTTCAAGAGACATCACATTAAATTCTGTTAGCCTTTGCTAGTAAATATCAATTGCGATTGTCCATTGCGATTTCATTGTTCTTATTTAATGGCTTATATAGAAGCTCCGTGACGTGACCCTGCAGGTGTGTGCATTACTAGCGCTCTCGCAAGTTAAGCGACACCGGGCGTGGTCCACACTAAGATGGTATCAAGTAGCAAAAAAATTCTCGAGCTCCTACGTGCTTCAGAAGGCAGGTATAAGCCGCTGGTCTCGGCTGTCATCATTGTATGGCAGTCGTCAAACTATATCAGATGCCTGTAGGCCACTTACACACATAGAAAACAAAACAGTTGATGGCAGAACTACGTTCGTGTTCCATAAAAATAAGTAAATTGACAACTTTCGATGGTCCACAAGCTCGTATCATAAGTCTAGTGGACAGACATGCACTGCACAACACACCGGCAAATACCTACCTGAGTTGCTTGTTCTACTTTAGATCTATTGATTTTAATTTGAATATCTCAAAAATATCCTGAAATCTTATGCATTTAGTTTCTGTCTCTTTTAGTTTTTCACGACTGCCCAAAAAAGGATGTAATGTTCTCAGGCACACATTTATTTGTGTTTAAGTTTCTTTTATCTACGATAACTAAGAAATAAAGCCTGGACAGATTTGGATGTATGGAATGTTATTATTATTTGGAAATGTTTTTATATGTTATCATAAATGTTCAAACGATAATTTAATATATTATGCTTGCTTTGCTAAATATATAGATCTGGTTAGTTTATAGCTCGTTAGTATATATGTCTATTGTATCTCTTTTTTGAGTAAGTGTATTCTTTACTCAGAGTGAGAAAACCGGATCCGTCTGCGAAACTTTGCCAATATTCTTCTGGTTAGATTTTTTTTTAAACGGAGCATCGTCGCCTAAGAGGATATATGAAATTTTCGGAGCGCAGTGCCGTCTCCATTTGAAATAAATCATTTGAAAGGAAACTGGGATGTTATTTAAAATTTTGTCTTGACTTGACGAAGCTCTAGATAAGCCTTCAAACTATTTTATGAACTACTGTTTACACTTAAAAGTGAGAACGTGAAACTTTTCTACGCACTTTAGCGGAGACGGTCACTTTTGGCCGATGTGCGTTGAAAAACTTCACGTTCTCACTTTAAACTGTAAACAGTAGTTCATAAAATAATTTGATGAGTTATCTAGGGCCTGGTCAAGACAACATTTTAAATGATACCTCCGTTTTATTTCAAATGGGGACAGCACTGGACCCCGAAAAATTAATGTATCCCCTTAGTCTTTTATTATATGCACATTCCAAAACGTAGATTCTTTATCTTATCATAGAAATGAGACGTCTATGTTAACAATCTAATCGAATCGCCGCTTAGGTCTGCATTTCTAAACATCTTTACAAAGTACACAATATCAATAAATAGAATGCGAGGGGAAGTTTTCTATTGTTGCGAATGCTCTAAAATTGGATTGTACGGTTATGTGGATATAAATAAATTAGATGTTTGTTTATCGGGGGAGGGTGACGGGGGAGGGATGCGGGTGATAAACATGTTCAATTGTTATCGTTGAAAAGCTAACGAGAAATTGTTTTGTCACTTAACAAATTAGGGAAGCTACCGGAACTAATTTCCCTACGATCCCTAAAGTTTAATGAAGAAATAATATGAAATATTAGGATCTATTATAGATAAGACATACAATAAACAAAACCTTAACTAAACTTCGTGCGTCGTGCATTTAAGTTCATGATAGCAGAGACAGACGGCAACTGTCGCGCGACACAGGCCGGTGGCTGGCAGGTCGGTGGCTAGTCCAGTGTTGCCGACTGCTACCTTTAAATAGTAACTAGATATCTTGGCAAATTTTGTTAGACTGCCAGATGTTTTACAACAAATAAAATAGCTACAAATTTTATTCAATTGTAGCTTAACGACATACAAAAAATAGATCTAGCAACAAAATAGCCAAGTTGGCAACACTGCGCTCATCTGTACCCATATATATATTATCCCTGACCGTTTTCGGCTATGGTGACTGACTCAGTTTATTTACATAAAATTAAGTATTTCTATCTTCAAGACTTCGTTCGTGTGCCATAAGATGGCTGATGTACCCGATCTTAGCAGTAAAGGTTCGTGTACAGCAGAGGTTCCCAAACTTATTTTGTCAAACGCCCACTTTAAAAAATCAGTTATTTTGTAGCGCCCCCCATTTTTTTCACCATTAAAACCTGAATCACATATTTGTCTTGCCTGTAGTTTAATTCAACCTATATTCTAAACTAGACTTTTTTACAAGAGAGAGCAATAATAATACATACACCAGTACATTAAAGT
The DNA here is from genome assembly GCA_943193695.1 of Acrobasis suavella. NCBI lineage: Eukaryota > Metazoa > Arthropoda > Insecta > Lepidoptera > Pyralidae > Acrobasis > Acrobasis suavella. The sequence continues at coordinate 22,180,646 of OW971934.1, forward strand.
ATCTTTTATAAAAAAATAACAATAATCAACATTGTTAATTTTTAATAAAAAAATAGCAATAATAATACAATTTTACAATAATAAAGAGTATCGGAAGTGGGGACCTCACCTGCGAAACTTTAAAACACGAAATTTTTTTAGTGTTTGATTCCTTTAACGATATAAATAGCGTTGTGAACGCATTAAATTACATTTTTAATAAATATTAATTACATTTTTAGTTTATATTTGTACAATAAAAAAGGATATAAATATGAACTAATAAATGGATGTTGTGTAGTAAGAGGATTTTAATTTCAGTGAATTTTAAAATATGAAATAGCTGAAGTTATAAATCACTCATTGCTTAAATCACATCAGCGCCCCCCAACTTTATTCTGGGCCCGTTACCGCCCCCCTTAAAGCCTCCAGCGCCCACAAGGGGGCGTTATCGCCCACTTTGGGAAAGACTGGTGTACAGTGAGGGCATGTTAGGGTACCGCCTACATAATGATACTGTATTGCTGGGGGTGGTTTATGTTTAAATGTACCAGTTACTTGTTTAAGCCTGTAACGAAAAAATTACAGAGCAGTACATAAAAAACTTCGAGCGTTCAAAAATGTGGGAAACTCAAACATAACTGGGCCAATGCGAGCGCAGCAACATTTAAACTTAGTCTTATTGTGTTTCTTCGGAACTCGCCGAGGACCCTCATATATTTTTATTCCGACTATCAGATTTATACCCGCCATAAAAGTATTGCTAACAAGTTTACTTGCGGTAAACTTGTAAGTGGATTGGTGGTAAAGTGTTCAAAATAGTAGTAAAATGCGAAAGGATAAATTTTGAAAGCCTTCATCAACCGCTTTAGTAAATTTGGTATACAATGTGTATTTTTATACTTGATCAAACGAAATGAAAAAGGATATAAGACGAAATATTATCAATAAAAAAACCGGAAAAAATCGTTATTAACACTTGAATTATTTTGTATGTAAACGTCGTGTTTCGATTTTTTTTTCTCTTTATGTAAACGGCGTATTTTCTTCAAAGTAGTCTCTTTTGAAAGCTACAAAGTTTAAGAAGCTAAGAAAGTAAAAAATAATTAACAATACCAAACAGGAAATTAGTTAAAAAATTATTAATGAAAAAAATTAAAGTGCCTGAATTTTTTAAATGACTAACATAACGATATTTATTTCCATTTTTTAGGGTTTCGTAGTAAACAAGGAACCCTTATAGTTTCGCCATGTCAGTCTGTCTGTCCGTTCGTCCGAGGTTTTACTCAGCGACTATAAGTACTAGAAAGCTGTAATTTGGCATGAATATGTATATTAATTAGGCGGAAAAAACGGTAAAATAAAACATTGAAAAATATTTTTTTTAGATAGCTCCCATACGTGAAAAGTGAAAGGTTAGGTTAGGTATTGTTGAATAGGTCTTTTAAAAATATTGTGAGTTTGTGAACACGGTTTTTCGATTTTGAAATATTTGCTTTTAAAGTGAAAAAATTTGTTAGTGTCAAGTGTCCCCCCCCTTTATCTGCTAAACAGTTATATATGGACACGTGAAAAAAATTACAGCTATAGGATATGTAACGAAATTGAAAGGAAAACTATCAGAGCTAAGTATGGTATACAAATTAATAAATTAATGGGGGTTAACTAATAAAATGTACTCAGAAAATGAAAATTTCATACAAATTCAATAGAAAATTTGATTTTAGCTACGGAACCGTACTGCGCGTGGCTCGACACGCACTTGGCCAATTGTTTATCGATAATATTTCGTCTAATATCCACTTCGTTTGATCAAGATAAAAAAAAAATACACATTGTATAACTACATAGGGCGCACTATAAGTTTCCGGAACTGGCCACTTACATAAACAATATTTAAAAATTTATTGCAACATTTGAAAATAGATCTCTTTGGCTGTAGAATGCAGTTTGTTTCATCTGACTGTCTTTTGTTTTAACCTTGTGGCGCCATTTAAAAAATTGTGTGTCTGCATCAACATGGATTTAACTCGGGAAAATTTTCGTAGTATGATTTTCTACGATTTTAAGTGTAATTTGACAGCTCAACAGAGCATCGCTCGGCTTGAAACAGCTTTTGGCAATGAAGCACCATGCAAGACAACTGTTTATAGCTGGTTTGCAGAATTCAAGCGTGGTCGTATCAATCTCAGTGACGAATCTCGCGATGGTCGGCCTTCCACCGCTGTGACCAACAAAAACATCGATGCTGTGCGCCGTATGATTGAAACAGACAGGCATGTGACCTACCATGAAATTCGCGCATCCTTAGAAATAGGCATGAGTCAAATACAATTAATCCTACACAAACATTTGGGTGTGAGAAAGCTGTGCTCGCGGTGGATCCCACACAACTTAACCGAGGCTCAAAAAACGGACCGCGTCACTTGGTGCAGTGCCATGCTTACCAGATTCAACGAAGGTGCGTCAAATTTGGTGTGGGACATAGTAACAGGTGACGAAACATGGATTTATTGCTACGATCCCAAAACAAAGCAGCAATCGAGCGTATGGGTCTTTCAAGATGAGCCGAAACCAACCAAAGTGGCGCGCGTGAAAAGTGCATCTAAGCGGATGATTGCTTCTTTTTTTAATAAAACTGGACACGTGGCTACTGTTGCTTTAGAGAATCGTCGTACAGTGAATAGTGACTAGTACACGACCATTTGTTTGCCGGAAGTTATTGACGAACTCCGTAAAAATAACCGTAAACGCCGTATCATCCTGCACCACGACAATGCTAGTTCTCACACGGCCAGACAGACAAACGACTTTTTGAAGGCGAAAAATGTAGAACTCATGAGTCATCCTGCATACAGTCCCGACCTGGCACCTTGTGACTTTTTTCTGTTCCCAAAAATTAAGAACCAATTACGCGGTCAACGATTTTCATCACCAGAAGAGGCTGTCGAGGAGTATGAAAAACACGTTTCAGAGGTCACCACAGAGGAGTGGCACAAAAGTTTTCAAAACTGGTTTCATCGAATGAAAAAGTGCATAGACGCCAAGGGAGATTATTTTGAAAAACAATAAATTAATTTTGTACCTTTAATAGTATTTTTTCATATTCATTCCGGAAACTTATAGTGCGCCCCACGTATTTATTGATAAAATTTTAAGATTAACCTTTATTGAATAAAATAAAATAATAGCACTGTCTAGTGACATCGCGAGTGAATCTGTGCCTAAGCTTTATCAGATGCCTCTAGGAGGGTTTAAAATTATCACACTAGTTTCGACTATGCTTACGAACACGAAAACAAATGAAAAAATCTAGCTTTTGCCCGCGGCTTCGCTCGCGTAGGGGTGTAATTTATCAAAATCCTTTCGTAGGGGATGCCTACGTCATAGTAGCTTTATGCATGCAAAGTCTCAGCCCGATCGGTTTAAAATTGACAAAGTTTCATACAAACTTTCATCCCCTATTTCATCCCCTTGGGGGTAGAATTGATCAAAATCCTTTCTTGGCGGATGCCTACGTCATAACATCTACCTGCATGCCAAATTTCAGCCCGATCCGTCCAGTGGTTTGGGCTGTGCGTTGATAGATCACTATGTCAGTCAGTCAGTCACCTTTGAGTTATATATATACGTATTAAGATGTTTTCGAAAAATATAGACCGAATCATCTTTTAATATTATAGTCAAAAGTTTGAAGTAATATCCAAAGTTCAAAGAGTATAGTCCCTAATCCATGTCGAGGTGAAAGACCTTAAATCAATAGTACCTGACCTTTCAAATTGATAAATTGATTCCTTTGTCGCTCGCTGGGCGAGTGGGGGAGGTTGTAGCAGTGTTTGCAGATGTAGCATGCTTGTTGGATATCATCGGAGCTATAAACATGTGTTAGCTTTATTACATGCTTTTAAAAGAAAATAAAGGCCCGTTAAATCAAACAAAACATTGAAACAAAGAAACTGAAAACAGCATGTTATTTGTATGCCAAGGATGTAACACGCTCGGATGCGCGTTGGTTTTTTAGCATTTCTCATTCCAAATTAAACATATAATATGTTGTATTTTTAGGGTTCCGTAGTAAACAAGGAACCCTACTAGTTTCGCCATGTCTGTCTGTCTGTCCATCCGCGGTTTTACGCAGCAACTATAAGTACTAGTAAGCTGTAATTTGGTATAGGTATGTATATTAATTATGCGGAAAAAGTAGTAAAATAAAATATAGAAAAATTTTTTTTTTTACATTAGCTCCCATACTAGTAAATTCAAAAGTCAATTTTATTTTCTCGACTAACCAATCATGTGGGGTATCGTTGCATAGGTCTTTCAAAAATATTATGAGCTTGTGAACACCGTTTTTCGATTTAGGGATCAGTTTCTAAAATATTTGGTTTAAAAGTGAAATTTTTTGTTAGAGTCAAGTGTCCAATTATTTTAAATCCTTTTAACTGTCATGTAGCCTCGATAGAGTTATAATTAAATAAATTAAAGACATTACTATAATGTGGCGAAGTAGAGTGAAAATATATTGCGAGATTAAAAAAAAATTGAAAGTTTCCAGTTATGATATTCGCGAGCGAAAGCTTAGACTCCTCCCACTTTATTGATTTACAAATAAAGATGCTTCAACTCAAATAACACCATTGACAACTTTGTTCAAAGTATTGAAGCTATAACTTCGAAGTTATACCAAAATGACTTGTTTGCACAACGAAATATCTAATTAAGAACTCTCTAAGTAAATTAAGTTTAAATTGTTTATCATGTTCAAAGACACCGCGCGTTACACACGGAGCTAAAATAGAATAAATTATTAACACTTGTCTTACCATCCGAAATTATTATACGGGAAAGAGATGTTACGAAGCAACGTTTAATTTTGAATTCACAAACGCAATCTAATAAAAACCGTAAGACGAGGCAATAACATTCAAATTCGTATTTCTCGATTGCTTTGTCCATTTCATTATCCTGTCCTTAATTGTTACAGCCATAACGTTTAGTTTCGTTTGTTTTGCGATTTCGGAAGTTTAATAATGGTATGGGATTTTGTGATTTATTTCCAAGTGGTAGAGTTTAGTTTAGTTTGTGTTAATTCGTTTAAAGTTAATGCAGTTTTGGACCGCCCGCCGCGCGCATTCGAGGTGATCATAACAAATCATCGGGTCTTCACTTAGGGGCGCACATAACGTGATTTTAATCTTAATAAAAATTAATGGTATGTTTGTGTTGCAAAGCATAAAATAATGATAAAGGTTGTAAAGTAATTCGTAAGGGAATAACAATCTTTGATCGCGGTCCAGCTTTGAAAAGGAAAAAAATATGATTAAATTTTTAACAAAAAACAACCGACTACGTTTTCTTCCAGAAGTTCTTTATATATCTCCAAAACTCTCTCCATGACATCTTCACCAAATGAATACTGGACCGAATTGGCACTAAAGGCAATCGAATAAAAATAAAAAACATCAAAATCAGTTCACAACTGGCGAAGACATCGCTTAACATACGTACAAAAAATAAAAAAACACATCCATTTTTTAAGGACAGTTGATAAATCAACAACTTGTGAATTAAACTGAACTACGAGCCTCATTTTTGGTTGTCTAGTCTATCTGAATTTTATCCAATTTGCAATGTTAGGTTCAGCTGTAATTACGTTTAAGATATATGCAAATCAGTTGGGCCGTTTCGTTTCCAACATAGAAATATCACTCCATTTCTGTACAACAACAGTTATTCCGATCCGGCTTTTTTCTCCTCTTTGCACGGTCAAAAACAAACTCCGGACTCCATAGCAGCATAGCTAAGGAAACAGGAAGAGATGAAGATACAAGCCGGACAATTTACAATACAATGGAGTCACAATACATATACCCCCTTCATCATTTAGCCGCATAACGTCCACGACACGACATAGGCCTCTCCCAAGGATTTCCAAAATGACCGATCAAAAGCGGCCTGAATACATATGAATATACCCCATTATTTATGAAAATATACAAATTTTTGCTTAACCTATGACATATCTGAACTAAAACAAATTTAGCAATCGATTTTATATGAATAAGAGGATGTCAGACTAATGAGTCATAAAAATAACCAAACAAAGTAAACCCATCAATATTTTTTGTTCAAAACAAGTTGATTTGTAGGTATTTGTAAAACCTCCGACGACACCATCTAGTGATAAATGGCGGAACTACATAATATTCTAATCTATTATTTTCCAGGTAAATAACAAACCTTAACAACACCAAAAACACCTAATAACTTTTAAATGACGGAACCGATTTTCATCAAACATGGCTAAGAACCACCGCAAGAGTTGCATTCACGTAAAAAAACCGATAAAAAGAACGGATAAAAGAAACGATGCAGACAAACGGACAGACAGAGGTTAGCGTCAAACTAATATCACCCCTCTTTTTTGGGGGTTAAATATATTATGCACAGGCACACTCCAATACCCAGTCTTTGTTGTATGTAATCGCAGATCCCACGTAGCCGGCTGACGGATCTTGCGTGTATTTAAACTGCGCGCGCGCCGCATGTGGTGACGCCCATAATTTAATGGTCCTTCGTTGCCGAAGGCTCTTTTTATTGCATTGTAATGTTTGCACACGACATGGTGTAATAAAACCGAAGGTGTATAGCTTTTTCCTGTGACTTCGTTCACACGCATCAAACTATTCCGGAGAAAATATAGCTTGCTTGCTATGAACCTCTAATTGGCACATAGAATAGGAATGTAAAATTATGTTAAGAAAATAAAAAGTCACAAAATTATTCTGTCTCTTATCATTTATCATACTGTCTATTTTGACCGTGATTTTAGCTTTTTTTAAAGCAGAACAATGAACTCCCACCAGGTAGTGACCTCGCCTGGGCAATCTGGAAGTCCTTAAACAGACTCCGGGCTGGTGTTAGGAGATGCCACGAAAACCGAGTTAAGTGGGGTTTCTCAAACAACGACCTTTGTGAATGTGGAGCTGTTCAAAGCATGGCCCACCTCCTGTCATGCCCCACCTGCCCAACCTCTTGTAAATTAGAAGATCTAAACTCGGCTAATGACAAGGGAGTAAGTGTGGCCACACACTGGTCTACAGCCTTATGAAAATGCCATTCCGACTCGCTAAGAAGAAGAATGATATTAAGACCGCTATATGACTCTCAGAAACTGTCGGATATTTCATACAAATGCCATTGAAAATGTTTTACCATTGTTGTTTTACTTTATTGTTCAAAGATTCAAAGATTCAAATGTTTATTCAGTAATTAGACCTTTACAGGCACTTTTACACGTCAATAAGTATAATTTATGTTACGTGTAAAGTATATTAAAATTTAATTTATTTTTAAAGAAAAGCTACCGATACCAGCGCTTCGTAACGACCACTGCTGAGAAGAAACGCCGAAAGAAACTCATTTTCACAGTATTGGTCGCCTACTCGCCAGAAGGGCTTTTTCATATTATTATAATTGTTTTTTTTATTGTTTATTTATTGTTTATTTATTGTTTATTTATTGTTTATTTATTGTTTATATATTGTTTATTTATTTAAATTACACACAGACTAACAGTTTACATCAACCAAAGTATCCGCATGTTAGCTAAAATTTTACACAAATATAGAAAATAAAACAAAGTCAGGTTAGTCAATTTAAAATGTCAAAAGATTAAATAATAAAATTTATAGAATTTAAATACAATATTAACTTTTTATAAAATTATTAATAGAATCGTTAAATATGTCAATGTCAATTTGTTGAACGAGCATGTCACCGAGTAACTGCAGAGCTCTTGCCGTTGGAGCATTTTTAACCGACTTCCAAAAAAGGAGGAGGTTATCAATTCGTCGCGAACCTTTATTTTTTTATGTATGTTCACCGATTATTCAAAGGCTCGTGGACCGATTTATAAAAATCTTTTTTTTGTTTGAAAGATTATACTTTCCAGGTGGTACCATGGAAATTTTATCGAAATCGGTTGTGTAGTTTGGGGGTGAAGTCGGTTTTTAGTTTTGAAAAATTATTTAATGTGTTATTGGACGAAATTAAATGTAGTATCTTGCTTTTAACACATGTTTGGCAAATTATCTTTATCTAATTTTACTTTTTGGATACTAGCGGATTGGCATACAGCATCGTGGAATTTGTGGCACTGTATATATAGGAAATTTGCATGTTTGTTTTTAAGCATAAAACGCTATTTAAAAGAGCAAAAGATATCTATCTACGCTGTACAAGAAACAAAGATAAACTGGTTCCAGAAGATACTCCCAAATTTGACACGTACAAAGATAACTGTGTTTATATGTGTATTAGAATTTATAATAAAATACCAGCCGAAATGAAAACATTAAATATCACGCTTTTTAAGAAAAAAATATACAATGTTTTTGGACATGAACTATCGATAATTTAAGGACGTACTCTCGTCATGACGTCTCGTATGAACAACTTTAACCAAAGGAAAACTTAGGAAATCGCAAAAAAAATTGTCTGATCCATACATTTTGGCACGGTAGATATAATATTTAATTTTGTATGACGCTGCAGATTTTTTTGAGAATTTCTAATTTTTCCCTTAGTAAAAGTTGTTTGTAAAGATGACGACAGCATGTCCTTAAATTATCTGTGGTTTATGTCCAAACACATTGTATTAATGGCCGATTGACGAAAAGTTATATAGTGTCAAAGAGATTTCCAATAAACTGCATGCTATCATGATTAGCAAAACATGTTCTCTCTATTATTTTTATGTAACATCATATAATGTTCCATGTTTTTAAGCAAATATCTTATCTTATCTTATCCATCTCCACTCCCACCATCACGCTAAAAGCGAACTTAGGATCTTACGGCCCTGTATACACTGTCTACCTCGTCAGGTATATAGACGTGATAGTTCATCTGTATCTAAAACCTCAAAGGGAGTCACGAACTGCAACGAATGCATTTACAAACAATACCTTGTTACTCGACATTTTCCCATCACGACACTGGAGCATCTAAGTTCATGAGTACGTAAGTACATATTAATTAGGCCTTAATCCCTTCTGGGGTATAGTCTAGAACTCTAGACGTAGGTATTCATGAAACTTCACTTGAAATAAGTCTTCTAAAAATCAGTCGTATAATTTAACAAGTGAAACGACTTGTAATGAATTTGACAAGAAAATCAGCGCTCCTAAAATTGGTAGTTTATTTTATTGTATTTTCCTTTTCGTTTATTGATAAACCAACAGCGAAACAATTTGTTATAGTTATAAAATATATTTTATAGGGCCAAAAAAGGTTTACACAGAATTTTTTCAAAATAAATGCGCTTAAAGTTGATTGCAATAACAAAACAAAAGAAGGTTATATAACTAATTTTAAGTAGGTAGGTGTACTGGTACATACATAATTATTAATTACCGATTAAAATTACAATTAAGAAGTATTATTAGAGGGAAGGGAGAAGTTTTATATAATATGTGAAGAAAAGGGGGTATTAAAAAGAAAAAGTGTAAACGCACTTATCAATGTGTACAACTTTTACTTATTACTTAAGGGACTACCTGAATTTTCCGGGGTCCAGTGCTGCCCCATTTGAAAAGAAACGAAGATATCATTTAAAATTTGGTCTTGATCAGACCCTGGATAACCCTTCAAACTATTTCATAAACTACTGTTTACAGTTTAAAGTGAGAACGTGAAGCTTTTCTACGCACAATTGCGAAATACGGCCACTTTTGGCGTATGTGCGTAGAAAAGCTTCACGTTCTCACTTTAAAATATAGACAGTAGTTCATAAAATAGTTTGAGGGGTTAACCAGGGTCTGATCAAGACCAAATTTTAAATGATATCTCCGTTTCCTTTGAAATGATTTATTTCAAATGGGGGCAGCACTGGACCCCGAAAAATTCAGGTACCCCCTTAAGGACCATCCCCGAAATCGCAAAAAAAATACTCCAGCTCCATACAAAATTAAATACTTTTGCGAGCCAAAATTTATGGAGATGCCGATTTTTTTTTTGCGTTATCAGGGTCCCATAACAAAAGTTGTTGACATTGGTTAGTACGTTTACTATCTTTTGGGTTGATGCATCGTTTTCGTTACACTTTGTATAATTTAAGAAGTGCAACTTTTTATGAATATGTCATCAATTCCTTAGGGCCTAAAGAGCACGTTTAGAGTGATGTAGGTGGGCAAGTAAAATAGATAAATAAATTATTTGTTTTCCGTAACTCACAATATACATGATTTAAGGAACACAATTACATAGCTTACATATAATATCCGGGCGGCGTATATATAAAAATAATGATGGGTTGTTGCCAAATCGCGTACTGATATGATATCTAAAATTTTCGCTCATTCCCCGCGGAAAAACAAGCATCTGGTCTTTTCTACATATTTTATTTCATCCCAGACCAGCCGGGATGAGGGTCTACATGTTTATTAGTATTATTTACGGGCTTATAATATTTATGCGCCTCGTCGGCTGACAATTTACGACATGTTTGGAATCATAAGTAAGCGCTAGACGTTGTTTGAACATAGCTACTGGTGAAGATTTACCGAGTAGTTAACATTTGAAATTGAATGCATTTAATATTTCATTTCTGTCATGATAGTTATAAATAAAATTGAAATTACGTTTTCTTTTCTCCAAAAGAGCCAAACCCTCATATTAAGGAATACCTGCATTTTTTGGGGCCCAGTGCTCTAATAAATCTTTTGATAGGAAACGGAGATATCATTTAAAATTTTATCTTGACCAGGCACTAGATAACCCTTCAAACTATTTTATATACTACTGTTTTCAGTTTAAAGTGAGAACTTGAAGCGGTTTCCGAGATCCGTATTCATATTATCTATATATATAAAAGAAGAAACTGGCTAACAAAGATAGATAGATATCATTTAAAATTTTATCTTGACCAGGCACTAGATAACCCTTCAAACTATTCTATAAACTACTGTTTTCAGTTAAAAGTGAGAACTTGAAGCGGTTTCCGAGATCCGTATTCATATTATCTATATATATAAAAGAAGAAACTGGCTAACAAAGATAGATAGATATCATTTAAAATTTTATCTTGACCAGGCACTAGATAACCCTTGAAACTATTTTATAAACTACTGTTTTAAGTTAAAAGTGAGAACTTAAAGCGGTTTCCGAGATCCGTATTCATATTATCTATATATATAAAAGAAGAAACTGATGAAAGCGCAGGGTCTTCAGGCATGAAATTTTACACAAACGTTTCTTGAATGCCGTAGCTGTGAACTAAAAAGGGATTTTTGGAAATTCATCCCCTAAGGGTTGAAATGAGGGTTGAAAGTTTGTATGAAACTTAGTAATTTCTGAAGTTAAGAATGTAAAAATTTATTTGTGAGCTCACGGTTCAAATAAAAGTTTACTGTATCACTATTAAAAAAACATTCTCCAGAGGGTAAAATAAGGAGTGATGTTTGTATGTAAATTAGTCAATTTTGAAGCTTAAAATCTAGAAATTATTATTATGCTTATAGTTTAAGGGGATACCTGAATTTTCGGGATCCAGTGCTGCCCCCATTTGAAATAAATCATTTGATAGGAAACGGAGACATCATTTAAAATTTTGTCTTGACCAGGCTATAGATAACCCTTCAAACTATTTTATAAACTACTGTTTACAGTTTAAAGTGAGAACGAGAAGGTTTTCTACGCACAATTGCGAAAAACGGCCACTTTTGGCGTATGTGCGTAGAAAAGTTTCACGTTCTCACTTTAAACTGTAAACAGTAGTTCATGAAATAGTTTGAAGAGTTATCTAGAGCCTAGTCAAAACAAAAATTTAAATTATATCTCTGTTTCCTTTTAAATGATTTAATTCAAATGGGGGCAGCACTGGACCGCAAAAAATTCAGTTAAGATAAAAGTTGACTGTGTTATTTTGTAATGAATGAAAATTACTTTTACGAGATGGTAATATAGGGGATGACAGTAAAAAAATTATAATTTTTGAAATTACGATTTATAAATTGGTAGATGATCCAATGCATTGTACGGAATATTAATTTTTTAAACTTACTACTTGTACCTAACTTACATATTTACAAACTTTCATCCCCTATTTTACCACCTCGAAAAATTTATTTGAAATGGTATATTTACACTGATATGGTTGGTTATTGCTTACAAAAATACTTATTGCCTAACTATTTGTCATAATGTAAAATGTTGACGGAGCAATATCGGTGTTAGAATACTTTGAACAGTAAGACGTGTAAAGACGTAGAACTAGGAAGTTATAAATTTTATATGTACCAAAAATATAAGACACACCATCATCAATATAACATGACAAAATAATAACAGAACAACAAATCCACTGACACGATAATAATTAACGTCGAACACTGACAGATGAAATGGGTCGCACGGAACTATTGAGAAACGCCAGTGTGTGTCGCGGAAAATCGGAAAATCATTGGTTTCCTTGATAAATGATTGGCTGAGATAATAAAATGCTTTGTTTTCTTCATAAATACTCCGTGCCTTTGTTCTTTGGACATTTATTTGGACAAAAATGTCTATGTTCTATTGATATTATTTTAACTGGCAGACGAGTCAAAAAGTCGAGAACGAAGTCGCGGGAACTTTGTTCGCGTGGACTTTTTTACTCCCTTGTTCGCAGTATTCTTGAATATAATTCAGCATTTTGGTCACCCTATTACAGTGTGCATAGCGATAGGATTGAGGGAATTCAGAGACGCTTCTTGAAAATCCTGAGCTATAGACGTGGTGTGGGCCGAACGCTTTCTTCCTACAACGAGCGCATAAGATATTTCCATGTGACCTCACTTAGTGTACGCCGCGATTACATTAATCTTGTATTACTGTACAAAATAATCCATGGTCTTCTCGACTCTCCTAGCCTTCTTTCTTTACTTAACTTTAATACGCGCTTTAGGTCTCGAAATCGTAACTATAATACATTCACCCTACAGGTTTACTCGAATAACACATCTTTTTATAATCCCATGGTCAGAATGTGTCGCCAATACAATGAAGTCCTAGTCTCTAACAGGGACGTTGATATCTTTAACTTTTCGCTGTACAAGTTTCGGCGGCAAATACTAATACACCTAGAAGTAAGTAACTAACATGCTTTTGTAATTATTTAATTTCTGTTTTGATTTGTTTTGTTGCAATTATCTATCACTTTTTATTCTTGTATTTATAGTGTACCCTAGCTTCTGATTTTGTAACTAACGTAGCTTTTAGGCATACTTGTTTTAGGATTGCAGACTAGACCGGCTCTTATATTTGTATGATTAATTTATTTCTCTTTTTGTGTTTGTAATCTGTTAAGTGTGCTAATAAATAAATAATAAATAAATCTGCATCAGGTGTTCTAGATCTTCGATGTTTATTATACCTCAACAAAAAATGCTTATCAGGTTAAAAAAGTTTTTCTAATTCATTATTTTTATATGTCTTATAGTCTAGCTGGACCATTATGGTTCTGCATCAGATGTTCCATTTTCCAAAATCAATTATACCCTTTATGTTGCCTAGACTTAACAGCTATATAACAAAAAAAAAGGTTTCATTCGAAACCGTCCAGTATTTCCGGAGATTAACGTGTACAAACAGACTTTTTTCTAAATTCTTACTTTATTACTTTGTCTCCTTCGCCCCAAATGTTGAAAAATATTTAATGTACACATTTTTTTAAATGTTTTATTAAACAACGCGATAGGGACATACCCATAATAAACCGAACCGCATGCCGCCATACTAGATCACTATAGTATAATGAAATCATAATAACAGTCAAAACACAATAAAACGGCATTTCCATACAAAAGTGTGCAGCCGCGGGGGCATTTTTTATGGAAATCTCATTTTTTTTAAATATTTGGTTGATATTTTATTTTCATCATAATATAGTGATCTAGTAAACACGTGGTTCGATTTAGTACTGGTAAGTCCTTTCCATGTTGTATTATTAGGTATTGATATGAAACAACAATCAGATCTTGTTCTGATCTACTAAGAAAATTACTAATTTCCGTGACTCGCATAAATTTTAATTCTTTTACATTTCTTCCAAAAAGACGTAAAATATACGTTTGACTGATATTTACTAAAAGAAGCAAATTCAACTTTCTCAAATCCTCACACAAAAACTTGCATTTACCAAAGCAACTAAAGTTGAAACAATTAGAGCCACCTTTAAATAACTCAACCCCCTCAAACAAATTAAGGAAATTAAAAAATATAAATTTCGCAAGCTAATTGGGTCACAAAAATAACTTTCACCCTTCTTGAGTCACAGCAGAGGACCATTGAAAAGAATCATAATAACCCTCATCTGTGTAATATAAGCGGAAAAAAGCAAAATAAGGACTCGGCATAAAAAGCTTTTCTTATAAGGACGTATGAAAATTAATTTGTCTACTTTATCCAGGCGAGATGAAATTAAAAAGATAAAGCGCACTTAGGAAGTCGAAAATTCGGAAAAGCAAGAAAACCGGCCATTATCTAGAATTAATCTCGTCAAAACATCCCCTCACAGAGAAATAATTTAATTTTCACGTTTTCTCGCAGAACTGAATGGCACTTGAAACTCTTGAAAGAGTAAACCGTTTGAGTTCCGTATGAAAAAGCAATTAGAATAATGAACTTAAAGGACCTTGCAAGTTGGGAAGACCTCTCGAGTGGAGGGCGGGGAAGGGTGGAATGGTCTAATTTAGACTGGTTTTTCCTTTCCCCATATTTTGTGAGGGTTCCCTCGTGTCAAGATCCTCTGCCGCAATCTGTTTAATGCTCGAATCTTTTGTAGCTGGAAACCCTGCGTTTTTTGGACAGGTAAGCCCATTGTCAGTTTCAGAAATCTTATTTTGTGCCAACAATTTGTGGGATTACAATAGCAGTTTTTTATCTGCTGGCGTTGCAATTTTGTATTGTGCCCATTATGATTCGTATTTCTATTTGCTGCTTTTTAACGTTATGTAAGAAAACTGATGGCATAAAATGAAGAAAACAAACACTTACTTTAAAACTTATTGACTTTTAACATAGTTGGCATAATTTTAAACATTTACTGATATCTACTAAAACATTTTTTAAAGCTTGTTATAACGGATAACGCATAAGTTATTTTATTAATTTATTTGATAGCTGCTTACATACCTAATATAATTAGAATTTTACTAACCCAATACAATAGCGTAGCTTAGTTACATAATTATCAGTAATTAAAAGATCTGAAAATATAATGCTTGTAAATGCACTCTGAGTAGGAGTAAATAACTCGATCGTTGCAGCGTTGTAAGTTCGATCTTATTGGCTGTAATGTCAGTGCAATGACATTACAGCCAATAAGTCGGTACAGTAGTGCATATTGTTTATCTATATATGTATTTGTTATAAAATATAGTATCGTTGAGTTAGTATCCCATAACACAAGTCTCGAACTTACTTTGGGGCTAGCTCAATCAGTGTAATCTGTCCCTATATATTTATTATTTATTTATTTATTATCTAACTTATGCGTACTTTCTTACCTATGCAACAACTTCGTAATTTATTTTCTTCGAATGAAAACAGCATAATTACGACTTACGATGATTCTGGCTCCAGAGCCAGAATACCCTTAATTAACTTATAATTTTCTCGTATACAGAAAATCAAACCGACTTATGCATAACTATGCAGTATAAAAATATCACCTCACAACGTTCACGTTTCTAAAAACCGGCCAAATTTTCGTCTGCAAACTCAATCTCGCCCTGCCATTTCGACTTTCCCCGAAACGTGTATCACTATATTTTCCAATTAACCCCGCTGACGTAGCCGCGGAACTGCACTCCTGCAATCGATGGAATAAAAATCATATCACTAGGTGTTAGCTCAAATTGAAATTCACTTTATGACACGGAATTAGGGAGCTAGATGAAACAGAGGCGAAAAATGTGAGCTCACCACAATTATCCGAAATAACTTTGTTCGATTAACTGTTAACATAGAGCCGTTCTTCATTGGTGGGTTAGTTAAAATATACTTCAACGACTAAGGGCACGTTCAGACGACACTAGCTAGAAGACAATTTGTTGCTTATAATTTGAATCCTCTCACACATCAATACAACTAAAATTGTTCCTCCTCACCTTATCCCACTTTACGTGGGGTCGGGACAGCATGTGAGTCTTTTCCATTTCCCTCTATCCTTTGTCAAGGCAGTTGTTTCATTCTTTTTATCCATATCGTCCTTAACGCACTCCATCCACCTTTTCTTTAGCCATCCTCTGTTCCTATTTCCAGTAATTTTAAAATTTAGCATCTTTTTTGTAACTCTCCTCTCTCCTCATGACATGTCCATAACATCGTAGTCTTTTGCTTTTTCGTTATTGGGGCCACCTTTGTACTTCCTCTTACATATTCGTTTTTAATTCTATCTTTTCTTGTCACTCAATCATTAATACAACTCAAATTGCATTTACCAAAGTCCAGTCGAGGTGAGCGCCAGACGCTAGCCAGGCCGGCGCAAGGCGGAAACAAGGAGCGCGTGGCGTAAGCAAGGCGTGCGGGTGTGGAATTCGGTAAATGCAATTTGAGTTGTATTGATGTATGATAGGACTCACATTTTGTGCAATAAATTTCAAAAAATTCAAAGCTATCTGTGCATGCTTTAGGCGTGTGCGTGTCGTCTGAACACACCCTTACGCTGTTGGCCGAAAACACCGAGTTTTCTTAAATTTAGTTGCGCCACCTGCCTATCTAAGCATTTTCATTTTGACAACGTATCTAAGAACAGAATAAAATACAAAACAATCGAAAGAGCAAATATATTTTTGATTATCTATGGAGACAGGGGCCGTAGGACCCAAAGGCTTCGCTTAGCGTGATAGTGGACGTTAAGATGAAAAGGGGAATCTAAAAAGTGATGGGCTGCTAGCCGCATCACCTAGCATGATTAATATGATTCAAATCTTGCCCATTCCCTCGATCGGCTTTTACCATCTGCGTAGGAAGTTTCTCCCAGACCAGCATGAAAGATAAATAAAACAAAGTACTTAAAGTAAAGTTCACGCCGACGAATTCGGTATTTGCCTCGATTTTTTTTCTTATCAATATAAAAAGTAACATGACACGAAACCGAAACCGAAAACATACATTATAATTTTACTCCTCTCAAAAATAAGCAAGTTATAATATAAGCCTTTTAAATCCGGTGGAAGGGAAAGCTGTCGAATAACAGAAAAAGGATGCACATACGCCCGCGTGACGTCACTGTCATTAGGTGTCACGCTTACGAAAGAGATAACCCCTCTACGCTCCCACTCGTATATTTAAAATGATAATTGCTGCCTCATTTAATAACCAATTTACTTCCTTTTTTCGGAAAACGGCTTCTTGTTAGTGTTATTTGTTATTCGTATAAATATTGACCAAAAACAAACTAAGTCAAATACCCTATTCGCGGGCACCAGCTAGTAATTAATAATTTTAATGTTTCATTCACTCTGTTCTCTTGCGTTTGTCGCCATTTATTTATGATCTGTTGAAGGTCTTCAAAGGACTCCACTACCGATACATAGCTTTTGCTACCTGCTAAAAAAAATCAATCATTATTGGAACGAAGTTCCTTACGGCAGGCTTGGAGGAGATAGGGATTTTGCTGCGCGACCGAACTGAAAAAAATGTGATAGTAAAACCGTAAGGATGACCTCGTTAAATAAAACCGTTAAATGAGACGTGCGCAGGCGCGACAGTCGTATACACAAGCGAGTAGTGTATAATACCTTTCTCTTCCTCCCTCTTTCTTTTCGTTCTCTCATCTCTTCTCTCTCTATTACCACTCCACCCCTCCAATGCATAGTATATACTCATGAATTCATGGACAAGCACGTGGCGAATACTCACATTATAGATACATTTTACTCGTGAGTAGCCACGTTTATTTCTACATTAGCCGAAGGAACTTCGTTCCTACCTGGTGTCCCACGACACCACATTTCTTTTTTCTTCGAAAAAAGTGTGGATATAGAGGGACTGATCTAGTATTCTACCGTTTGTGTGCTACTCGGTTACTTTCGTACGAAGCAATTAGGGAAGAATTGATGGCCAATGAGTAAGGAGTGGCAAAGAGCTTTTACATTTCAAATTAGTTTACGGTTTGAATAGGTACTTATGTTTTGACAATTTAATTGCAAATACAGATCTGGCTTCCCATCGTCTCAATTTCTATTAGTGTAGGTAGTTACTCTAGTTTGCAATTATTAGGGGTACGTTTAACTTTTTGGCATCGGTAGTGAATAGAATGGGGTGTTGAATATTTAAAAAAACATTTGTAAAACATTAAAATGCTAAAAAGGCTTAGTTTTTAACTGACATCAAAAAGGGGAGGTTTTCATTTCGAATGTAAATATTACATATATGGTTTTTTTAAACTATGTTACCAGATTACTCGAAAAGTTGTCCAATTTGGATAAATCTTTTTTGTTTAAAAGAGCATACTTGTCAGGTGATCCCATAGACATTTTATCAAAATTGTTTGTGTAGCTTGGAGCTGAAGTGGGGTTTTAGTTTTGAAAAATTATTTACTCATAAAATAACTCCTCAAATATTAGCAGCAAACTCACTATAAGACTGATTTAGGAAAGTAGATTTCTTTATGATTGTGAAGTTAAGATTTTAAAATACACGAATAGTATTCCCTTACTTTTGACAGAAAGTCTTTCCCTCGCATTTTGAAACGATTCTTTAGAGAATATTTTCTTCTGTCCAAAAGACTCGATGCCAAATCTCGGCGCAAACTCACCAGATTGAGAAGGTCATAAATTGGAACAATTGTTCCCTGCGGGGGTGCCCTGCGAATTATTAGCATAAATACTCACTTACTAGGCTGGGCGCAGGCATGACGTGCTCAATAAGGAAGCCCTCCAGAAAAAGAGGGAAAGAATTATTTTCTTGTTATTTTTTCTATTATAGGGAATAGGATTTTCGGCCAAACATTTTTACAAATAGAATAGTGAGTAAGATGTTATAAGCAAATAATATTGTTCCCTGAAATGAATGTAAGAGAAGCTTACTACAGTTGACTGAATCGGCCAAATATTCTCGGCCGATTAACTTTTCAACTACCTACCGTTCTTCATTGGTCTGTGCAAAAAAAATCACACTTTGACTTTTTTAGGGTTCCGTACCCAAAGACTGTCTGTCTGTCTGTCTGACTGTCACCAAGCTGTATGTCATAAACCGTGATAGCTAGACAGTTGAAATTTACACAGATAATGTATTCCTGTTGCCGTTTATACTAAAAACAGAATAAAATAAATATTTAAGTGGGGCTCCTATACAACAAACGTGATTTTTATAGATAATGGTACGGAACTATTTGTGCGCGAGGCCGACTCGCACTTGGCCGGTTATTTTTTAGTAATGGTTGACCAAGATCACCGAGGGCATGGGTAGAAAGGACAGACAATTTGATTGGCGATATTATTACTGGTCGTTAATAAAACTCATTATACAATGCAAGCCTCGACTTGCACTCGAAGACCTCCGAAGCGCAGTGGTCACCATGCTAGTCCGCCACCTAAAGGAGTTCGATCCCCGGTCAGGGCAATTTTAAAATGGCGTTTTTCAAATTGTCCTGGTTCACTGAGAGTTTGTTTATCTATATATGTATTTGTTATAAAATACAGTATCATTGAGTTAGTATCCCATAACACAAGTCTCGAACTTACTTTCAATTGGTCATTTTGGAAATTCGTACTAAAGCCTAGGTCCAGCAGTGGACCTCACGATCTTGCTATTTATATAATTGGCCTTACCATGATCCCTTCCAGTTATTTCCGTCTAGTAAGTCTCTCTCTCATTTCAGCGTATTCTCAGTTGCATTCTCAGCTGTAATGCTGTGAAGTCTCGGATCCGCTTTTCGGCTTTTTTCTTCCTCCATCCACTTCGCACGTTCTCGAGGACCCTTGGTAGTAAGACCAGAGTCTTACTAACAAGGATCCTCGGAACGTGCCTGACGTGGACGACTCTACGGTAGACCCATATTATCCTTAACGACGTGAAGCCGGCATTTCTTGGGTCTACCGGGGCCCGACGGTGGTGGGTCCAGTAAGTTTCTATCCCATGTAGTGACTTCTAAGGGTAACCTTACAAAAAGCTGTGAGAGATAAGATTATTGCGCCGCTCTCAACTCAGCGATGGATTTTTACTCAAATATGTTTCCTTTAATTTTCTGATAAGAACATGCAAAATTGGGTCACAACGGTTGCATTCATGGCTTTTCCATTACCATTTGATTACGAGCCTTTCGTGAAGGTAATAAGATTGATAATGTCTTAGCAGCGGTGAGGTATCGGTGTTTCGCGTGAATATTCTGAATGGTGTAAACAGTCAGGTGTGAGATAGGCAAAGGAAACAAGAACAAAATATAGACACTACAGAAGTGATACACAATAGTTACACACATCATCATCATCATCACAGGAAGTCCACAAGGAAGAAAGCAAGGAAGGAAGTGGACATAGGCCTTCCCCAAGGATTTCTAAAACGACCGCCCTTCTTCCAACGCTTTCTTGCAACCTTGCTCAGGTCATCTGACCATCTAGCGGGTGGGTGTCCTACGCTGCACTTGCCGGTACGTGGTCGCCATTCGAGAACCTTTCTGCCCCATCGACCATCGGTTCTTCGCGCTATGTGCCCCGCACACTAACACTTCTTCACACATACTTCGCTCTAAAATAGATTCCGAACATTGTAAGTACTTTTGAACTGACGTGCATAGTAATCGAATACTTTCGATCTAGCAGACTGCGGAATTCTATACTTCGAAATTAGCGGAGTCATGACATTCATAATGCCATTGTTTTCTTCTTCTGTTGGAAGCTATTAGGAAGTCTTGTACTTCTTTTATTATATTAAAATATTTATAACCTACTTTTGAACTGAGAAACTACAAAACAATTATATGAAAGTAGAGATCTTTTCCTTCCTTGATGAGGTACATTTCGAAAGTCGTACTATCGTAGGAATAACTTGGTACATTTACTTGATCGAGTGCTCGAGATGTTATAAACAATAAACTGCGACTTGGATGACCGTAAGCAGATACTGTGTCATTTCTCTAATATTAATATTTTGTGCAAACAGTCAGGTACAAGATAGGCAAGGGGAGAGAGCCACGAAAGCGGCGGAAGCCACCTAGATATGCCTCGCTTTTTTTTGAAGGTGTACTACTTTGCTTTAAATCAGATTATAAGCGATAACCAGAGGAAAATGGGAGAGGCCTATGTCCAGCAGTGAACGTTATGCGGCCGAAATGATGATGATGATGATGATATGCGATGGCTAATAAGGTCTGTATGTTTTTCCAATTATACAATTGACAACATCCAAATTCATGTGTTCAATACACGTCGAATATAAAGAAGAAAAAGATTTGAGGAGAGGCGGGAGTTCAAATACACTCGTGGCGAAAATTTTTAATTTTTTTTAAACGATAAACAATGCCCTTTATTGCAAAAAACATTAAAACAACAAAAAATTGTGTACACAGTAATTTATTGAATAAAAAATCTCCACCATTGCCTAGACTTGGAAAGCAATTAAAATGGTGTTAGTGGTGGTGTGCGTTGCCTGTTAGTCTGCCTGTTTTTTTTTTCTTTTTGCTGTAAGATACTTATTTCGTTTCCCCGTCTTTGTTGGAAAATTAAAACGTCAGCATTTTAAATTACAGAAAAGATCTTGATGCATTTAGAAAAATAAGTAATGGGCTGAAGTTATTTAGAAAGAAATGACCCGTAAAGACCAAGGATAGAGACTATTTGATAAGTTCATTTACCAGGCGAATTAAAAAACCCCCGACGCTATTTACTAGTGATGAGTGACGGTACTATATATTTCAACCGTTGTTAAGGGGCTACCTGAATTTCCGGGAGTCCAGTGCTGCCCCCATTTGAAATAAATCTATAGAAAGCAAACGGAGATTTCATTTAAAATTTTGTCTTGATCAGACCCTAGATAAACCTTCAAACTATTTTATGACCTACTGTTTACAATTTAAAGTGACAACATGAAGCTTTTCTACGCACATACGCCGAAAGTGGCCGTTTTTCGCAATTGTGCGTAGAAATAATAATAGTAATAAATAAATAAATATATAGGGACAAATTACATTGACTGAGCTAGCCCCAAAGTAAGTTCGAGACTTGTGTTATGGGATACTAACTCAACGATACTATAATTTATAACAAATACATATATAGATAAACATCCAAGACCCAGGACAATTTGAAAAAGGCCATTTTCCAACTTGCCCTGGCCGGGGATCGAACCCGGGACCTCTGGGTGGCGAACTAGCATGGTGACCACTACGCCACGGAGGTCGTCATAACGTTCTCATTTTAAACTGTAAACAATAGTTCATAAAATAGTTTGAAGGGTTATTTAGGGTCTGATCAAGACAAAATTTTAAATGATATCTCCGTTTCCTTTCAATAGATTTATTTCAAATGGACCCCCGAAAATTCAGATTAAGAGTCCCTTAAGAGTCCCTTACCCTAGACAGAATCGGACTTTTCCATAGAAACGTAGTCTAGCTTTTGATTTGAAACGGTATGTCAGATATTGGCAAAATTATGTAATTTCAAAGCAATTGCATATATTAAGGCACATAACTAGTTTTCAAAGTCAAAATATGAACTTAAAAGAGAATATAGTGTCATCATCATCCAAGCGTATTCCAGGTTGCATCCTCAGCAATAACGCTTCAGAGCCCGGGGTCCGCTACCTAACCAAGGAGATTTGACGAGGTTACTGGTTTTTACACAGAGCGACTGCCGTCTGACCTCCGCAACCCAAAGGGCAAACCAGGAACCAGTCCTTGGATAGTTTGATGATCAAACGCTAGGTGGCGTTCGGGACCCACAGTTTTACGTGCCTTCCGAAACACGGAATCATCTTTCTTTTCGGATAATCAGGTGATTCAAGCCTGCAATATGCTATCCAGACTGGAAACAACTTTAACAAAGTATGCTTCCCAGTGGGAATCGAACCCATGACCTCCGGGTCACAAGGCGAACGCCTTGACCACTGGATCACGGAGGCAGTTAAAAGAGAATATAGTGTATCATATCATATTTGACCATTTGTATGGTAAACTTCTACACAAATTCATATTCGACTGTCGAAAACTAGTTATACGCCTAGATTTATGCAATTTCTTAAAAATCACAAAATACTGCCGAAATACCACATGTCATTTCAAAACAAAAACTAGACTACATTTATATGGAAACGTCTAGGGTAAGGGGATTCTTAAGTAGAACTGATATCCGCGCCATCTATTATTTTGCAGGTAAATTAAAAAACCCCGACTTTCAAACGTTAACCCCCAAGAACTTTTAAACAGCTTAACCGATTTTTATCAAACTAAGAACCACCGCATCGAAATCGGTCCATCCATTCGAGAGCAACAGAGCCTACGATGCCACCGACAAACAGACAGACAGACGGACAGGCAGACATAAGCTTCAAACTTATAACACCCCTTTTTTGTCGGAGGTTTTAAAAAGTGGCATTTGCCCCGTTGTGGATCATAAAAATATTACATTTCCCTTTGATATAAAGCATGTTCTTGACTGCCCCCGTGGTCCAGTGGTTAAAGCCTTGTGACCCGGAGGTCATGGGTTCGAATCCCACTGGGAAGCATACTTTGTGTAAAGTTTTTTAAATCTGGTTAGGACATTGCAGGCTTTAATCACTTGATTATCCGAAAAGAAAGATGATTCCTTGTTTCAAAAGGCATGTATAAACTGTGGGTCCCGAACGCCATCTAGCGGGTGATCATCAAATTATCCAAGGATTGGTTTTGGATAAGCTTAGGGTTGCGGAGGTGAGACGGCAGTAGCTCTGTGTAAAAACCAGTAACCTCGTCAAATCTCCTTGTATTGCTGCTGATGATGCAACCGGGAAAATACGCTCGGATGATGATGATAAAGCATGTTCAAACAATTAAAATTAATTCAGGAAAAATTTGTAAATATCGAATAGTCCAAACGCAAAAATTCTATGTAGGAACTCGTCTATATGTATGACACTTGCATGTTGACTCAATAAAATTTAAACTCTTTTAAGACAGTAAAGGACAAATATAATATTAACACTAGACATAAAGACAGACTTTATTTGCCTGCAGCTAGAAAAAATTGCTAATTACAAGTCCGCACCACATGGCAGTTAGAATATACAATAAATTACCAGCATTTATAAAAAACGAGAATAATTTAAAAGAGTTCTCTAATGCCCTAAAATCCTTTCTACTTTCAAAAAAATATTATTCTGTAAAGATATTCCTTGACATGTAATAAAATTGAAATGGTTTTTAATAGAATTTAATGTTAATAAGTAATCGAAATTGTTTTACATAAGGTTTTTAATATTAATAAATTAAATCGAAATTATTGATACAAAATATCTGGAACTATTGTAATTTACCACATTTGCAATACTCGCTGAGTTGCTATGATAAGAACAAAAATTATACATAACATCTGTATTGTACATATGACTCATAGTTGGCAAATAAATGTTTAAATCTTTGAAGTCTAAAACGCAACTCGGAACATGTATAAATAGTAATTCGCCTAAGTTGCACAAATCACGTCTTTTATCTGTTACATCATGTATCATCTATAGTCCATTTGGTTAGGTATTTAAAAGAATGTAAACAATCTTGACACGTCTTTTTATTGAAATATACACTTCATAAATCAATACTTTAGAAAATTACAAAAATATTATGTGATTCATAATTTATAAAATAAATAATTTGTAATTTGCAAAAGTATTGATTTATAAGTTGTAGCGCGCAATCTTATGCCGCCGATGTTGGCGAGCCTGGTGGCTCGTACCAATGACCACACTAGCCGCACAAGCACATCGCGTATTAATTTCGTCATGTTGTCGGTCCGGCCGAAACAGCCAATCACAGCGCCTGCCGCGCGAACGAACACCGATCGCGGGCTTGCTCCGCGCGCCCTCTCTCGTCTCGCTACAAGAAACATCTCTTCTAGACTCTCTCGTGTCGCTCGCCATCCGCTATATCTCACGTCGTGCATTTTTTCGCAATTGTAACGTAGTGTGTCTTGTAATAAAACACCAGTTAACGAAAGTGTTGTGATTTAATTCAAAAGGAACTCATAAAAGTTAGCTCAACGCTACAAAGTGTATATTTCAATAAAAAGACATGTCAAGATTGTTTACATTCTTTTAAATACCTAAACAAATGGCCTATAAGTAACAATCATATACGAGTACACTTATAGTCACCATTTTCTGACCCGTGTAACCTCAAATGCTTTTCTTCCTTTTTTTTTGTGTTTGAGAAAAACCAATAAACACCGAGGAAAATATTTTAGACCAGAAACAAAACTTAATTTTTCAGCAACTGCCTAATCACTTAAAAATACAATTTCTTTCTAATTAGCCTCCTTTGTCGATTTTTAATGAACAGAAAATTCCGAAACATTTTACAATTCTAATGCTGAAATTTTCTTTGACATAATTTTGGACGAATTATTATTTGACCTAAATTCAGCGATTCTTATTTATCTGTGGCCAATCAATCAAGAAGAGGGGGAAATATCGGAATAAGATAAATCGGATAACAAATAATGATCAAGTATAGGAGAAAAACAAATTAAGTAAGAAAGGATGGTGATTGGAAGAAATATAAATATGTTTCTATAATATTGGTATACTCATCAAATATACGATAGAAGCTATAGAGTAAATATACTCGTAGTAGTAATGATAATACTCGTATTTACTTACTTAATAACTGTCCTCATTGTTGAATTATGTATAATATTCTTCCATTCTGCTCTGAGAGAAAAGGGAAAAACTTAGAATGTACCAACTGCTTCCCTTTCTGCGCACATCGTAAACGCCCATCAAGTGATTTGGTGCAACTCTGCCAATAGTCTGCCATGTCAATAGATGTGGCAAGCAACCCAGGACTTCTCTTTTTTAGGGTTCCGTACTCAAAGGGTAAAAACGGGTACCTATTCCTAAGACTCCGCTGTCCATCTGTCCTTCCTTCTATCCGCCTGTCCGCCTGTCAGTCTGTCTGACGCTAGACTGTATCTCATGAACCGTGATAACTAGACAGTTGAAATTTGCACATATGATGTATTTCTGTTGCTGCTATAACAACAAATACTAAAAACAGAAAAATATAAATATTATTTAAGTGGTGTTCCAAAAAACAAATGTGTTTTTTTATAGATTATGGTACAGAACCCTTCGTGCGGGAGTCTGACTCGCACCTGGCCTGTTATTTGATCTTCACTCCCGCCATCACTCACGTGGCCTTTGGATCTTATAACCCAGGGGTCTGTCTGTCTACCTGGTTACTGGTAAAGACGTGCTAATGTATCTGTATAAAATATGACAGAAATAATACCGCCACAAAAATAAATTAAATCTACCGATATCAAATATGCAAATGTTTCAAAATAGTCCGTACGTTATGTCAATTAAGATATATAATACAATTCCTGAAAGCATAAAAGTAGAACAAAAAGACACAATAGGATCAAAGGCCTAATATTCTGTAGATGAATTCTTAAACGACAAGTTAAGTAAATAAATTAGCTTGTAGTGTGTGTTACCTCAATCTCACGTCCACAGAAAAAATAAATTAAGTAGGTATAAAATATTTGAATAGCGTGTATATATTGTTTCTTATTTGTTTTTACTACGCCCAAACTGGGTACATGTAGATCTGCATAATATAATTTTACTTTTTGCTTACATGATGCGAATAAATGACTTATGACTTACTGTCGGATATCTTCTTGCTGCAATTTCCGTTACCGTCGTAAAAGGCAACTAAAGGACTGAAGGCCGACTCTAATGGCATCCCCATTAGAGCTTGCTTTGAGTCCTTCAGTTGCCCTGAAATTGCAGACCCAGATTTTGATAATTAAGGACCATTTAGACGGTGCAAGTTTCTTCTCTGTTGCATACTATTTTATTGAAGCTAATTTGAATAATCAGCGAAAATTTTCGTATTTTGAATATGTGGGTGTGTGTAATCTTGTCATGCAGTTAGTTTGTGGCTTAGGAAAATAGTAAATTGTCATTTTAACGCAACATAAATTATGGTGCACCGATATACGTAGTTTATATTTGTTATCACACTAAGGCGAAAGTTTGTTTGTGTGTGTGTGTGTGTGTGTGTCTATATTTGTTACTTCTTCACGCGCAAATGGCTGGATAATTTTTGATAAAATTTGGTACCTATGCAGGAGGCTGGCACCTGGGTCTTGGATGTTTATCTATATAACGTCTAACAAAATATACTGAAACTATTTTAAGGGTGAATGCAGTCCATGAAACTGGACAACTTTCCCCTAGGAACATATATCGAAATATGAAAAATAATTTTGGACTTTCCATACCAACTCGGATCAGCTGATCGGTCAACTTGTGTGGAAAGCCAGAAAATATTTATCATATTTCGATATATGTTTCTTGGGGAAAGTTGTTCATTATCATGGACCTTATACTGCCTAAAAAATAGTTTCAGTATATTTTGTTAGACCTTATATATGTATTTTTTATAAAATATGACATGCATGACACAAACCTCGAACTTACTTTGGGGCTAACTCAATCTGTGTAATTTGTCCGTATATATTCATTATTATCTTTATCTATATATATATATAAAAGCGAAAATCACTCACTCACTCATCACGTAATCTCGAAAACTACTTAGCCAATGAAGATGAAATTTGGCAGGAAGGTAGATTGTGACTAGGAGACATCCGCTAAGAAAGGATTTTTGGAAATTCCACCCCTAAGGGGGTGAAATAGGGTTTGCCAGTTTGTATGGAACTGTGTTATTTTTAAAGTGAGACACATGAAATTTTTTATTTATTTTAATAGTTAGTAGAAAATAATAATGCATTTATTAGATTTTGAAAATTACATCCCTATAGGGGTGAAATAGGGGTTGCAAGTTTATATGAATCTTCGTCATTTTTGAAGCGAGACACATGATATTTTTGAATTAGTGGTCAATGAAAAATTATAATACAGAAATTAGATTTTAAAAATTGCAGCCCCTGGGGTGCATTACGGGTTGCGAATTTGTATCATTATGAAACTTTCATTTTTTGAGTGAGAGACAAAAAAATTGAGACAAATAGATCATATATTATGTTCACTTTTGCTTTAGCAAATGACGGTACCGGGAACGGGAACGGGAACGGGAACGGAAACGGAATGGAAACGGAAACGGAAACGGAAACGGAAACGGAAACGGAAACGGAAACGAAAACGCAAACGCAAACGGAAACGGAAAGGAAACGAAAACGGAAACGGAAACGGAATAGGAACCGGGATATTATAACACGCAATTTATAACGTAAAAAACCAATTAAAGATCCTATTAGAACCGTTTTCGACTTCTACGCGGACGAAGTCGCGGGTTACAGCTAGTACTATATAAAGAGCCCACCGTACTTTCATGAAGAATCGCATTAATTGTACTCAGAAAAATACTAACATTCACGCAATTATCCTCATTGCAGCCGCATAACGTCCACTGCTGGACATAAGCCTCGCCCAAGGATTGCGAAAATTACCGATCTAGAGCTGCCTGCATTTAACGCTTTGCGCCGACCTTAATCAGGTCGTATGTCTACCTTGTTTTGTGGATGCTATACGCTTCTCTTGCCGGTGCGTGATCGCCAATCAAGAACCTTTTAGCTCTAACAGCCATTCGTTCTTCGCATATTCACAAAAACACGCAAATACACAAGTCACTTCAGAATTTTAAAGTTTTTCTTGATTCGGTATTTTAAGTCCATATGAGAAAAAATCTAAAAATATATTCTTGAAATAGCTTAGGTACCTAGTTTTAGTTCATAAAATATGAAGGTGAAATTTAAAACTAAATTCAATGTTTTCAGTTTTTATAATCTGTTTTTAAACACAAAATAGTATTCGATTCGCCATTTTATTACGTCATACGCCTATGTAAACTAAACACTGTCAGCTTTCAAAATGCCTACATTGGCGCCAAAGATTTTAAATAAGTACTTATACAAGTAGTGATTGCCGCATTTGTTTACATATCATGATCATAGAGCAATATGGCGTCCACT
This sequence comes from Acrobasis suavella, assembly GCA_943193695.1. Classification (NCBI taxonomy): domain Eukaryota; kingdom Metazoa; phylum Arthropoda; class Insecta; order Lepidoptera; family Pyralidae; genus Acrobasis; species Acrobasis suavella. Next base: position 22,209,802 of record OW971934.1, read on the forward strand.
ATTCCAACGTTTTCGACAATGTACTGTATGTAAAACCCCATTGATTGGCTACCTAAATTTTTCGGGGTCCAGTGCTGCCGCCACTTGAAATAAATCATTTAAAAAGAAACGGAGATATTATTTAAAATTTGGCTTTAATATAACCCTAGATAACCCTTCAAACTATTTTATGAACTTCTGTTTATATTTTAAAATGAGAACGTGAAGCTTTTTATAGCATTTTTGCTAAAAGTGGCCGTTTTTCGCCAAAAATGCTATAAAAAGCTACAAGTTCTCACTTTAAAATATAAACAGTAGTTCATAAAATAGTTTAAAGGGTTATCTAGGGATATATCAAAGCTAAATTTTAAATAATATCTCCGTTTCTTTTCAAATGAATTATTTCAAATGGGGGCAGCACTGGACCCCAAAAATTCAGATAACCCTTAAAATTCAGGTTTAAGAAAATCTGAAAGCTTTCCGTGTTGTTGTATAAGTACAATATTTCCAATCTGTAAGTCTTAGCAAACAACCTCATATTTCTCGCAAGCATTTTAATTACAAACACGCAACAAACGACGTCAATTTGTTTAATAAATTGTCAGAGCCTTCCACAGTGTATCGCCTTTAACAACTCTATAGGGGTAATAATCGCCTGTCAATGTGTCACCGTTTGGTGTACAAAGTGAATGCGTTAGCGCGGCGCTGTGTCACGCCATTTTCGCCTTAAAGTGCTGAACATTAGACTAATGCCTGCGCTCCATCCACGTCCTCTGTGAATTGTAGAAGTGAATGCACTAACAGGGACAGGCGTCGCTAATATTTTTGCGAGATTAATTTAGTGTTAGTCCTTCCTTGCAGGTCTGGGAGAAAAGAAAAAACTTAGAATTTACTAGCTGCCATTACGCTAAACATGTGCTTTGATTATGTGGCTCTGTGGTCTGTCTGCTTAGAGCCGACAAAGTGAAAATAAAGTGCTGGTTATTTCAAGTAAGTTTTAACCTTAGTGTGCCTTACAGACTACTGACCAATGGTTTACATATCCTGCATCTGTTTGATAAGAGGCGCTACAACTGGTGAAAGCAACGCGACGTCCGATTTCAGTTGCATTTTCTAATCGGCTTGCTACTGACAACTGACAGTCAGGATAGACTTCAATCGGGATTAACTAGTTCTATTCGTCTTCTGCCGGTCTATGAAAACTAAATGAATAGTAGGTAAAGCGTTCACCGAAAATTCGTCTGTAGGGATTGAGTGGTAAACTCATCGTAAACTAAAGTATAACTTTCAGACTAATGACCAAAGCACATCACCTGCATCTATTGGTATGCGGCGCTGCAACAGACGACAGCAACGCGACGAGCGATCTCTATTGCATTATTTTCGCGGCTTGCTAACAAAGTAAGTATATTTTAGTCTGCCTTTCAGACTATTGACCAAAGGTTCACATCTCCTGCATCTGTTTGGTATGCAGCGCTGCGACTGGCGACAACAACGCGACGGGCGATCTCTTTTGCACTTTCTACGCGGCTTGCTAACAAAGTGAGTATACTTTAGTCTACCTTTCGGACTACGACCAATGGTTCATGTTTCCTGCATCTGTTTGGTATGCGGCGCTGCAACTGGCGACAGCAACGCGACGGGCGATCTCTGTTGCACTTTCTACGCGGCTTGATAACAAACCTAAATCTAGTTACTTCAAGTTTTGTGACCGCATAGTTTTTTATACAATATGTAACAAAAACCCTGTCCGATCCTTGTAGGAGCAACTCAGACCGTTAATATGAACAACTTTTCCTATGGGACCAATGCTTGAAACTTGAAAAAAAATCGACATTTTCATACAAAAGTGCTCGGCCGGCCCAGCAATTTGTATGAAAATGTCGATTTTTCTTCGAGTTTCAAGTATTGGTCCCATTTGTTACATATTGTATAGGTATGTAGATAACTTTTAACTTGAATAGTATCAGAGCTCTGTGGGAGAACGTATTACTAGCACTCCCGCAAGTTAAGTGAATCCGGGCGTGGTCCGCATATGGATGGGTGAACACAAGTGGCACCATAATTTCTCGAGCTCCTGTGTGTTTCGGAAGGCACGTGTATTACAGATGTTAAGGCGGCCCTTCCCGGCGGCTCTGTCGTCAACGCGAACATAGTTCGAAAAGATTGTTTTTTCATCCAGGGCAATGCTAGAAAAAAAGTCAAACCAAAAAGAGAGAGAGATAGCGCATTAGGGCACAGTTTGCATTCTATTGAATGAAATTAGTATTATTATTAACTATACACTAAACGAATATTAACTATTCATAGGGTGCGGATATTTCATAAAACTTGTTCCAGGATATACGTTTTTGTCAGGAAGTCTTACAAGTGCGTGAAATAAATGTTTATTATTTAAAATTTTCAATACATTTAATCAATTTTTTTTTTATTTTTACAATTTATGAGTACTTTATGAATGATCGAAGTTTGGGTAAAATTTGTGCAAAAAAGCAGATTTTTGGGGGCGTATACTGAACTTGTTCTTCCAAATTTTAATTTTTTATTTCGATAACAACCTAGTAATAGTGCACAAGATATCTGTTAGTTTAAAAGTTTTCTAGAAAAATCACTTACAACGCCATAATTACGTACGAGCGTTTGTATGAAAAGTAAGACGGGAAGGCTGCTCTTATATCTATATCTATATACTATAATAAAAGAGTAAAAAAATGTGTCTGTACATTGAAAATTTTTCAAAAAAAAATATTTGGGGCGATGGAGATATAGTAATAGAGTAAGAAAATAAAAAAAAATGTCTGTCTGTTTGTCTGTTTGTCTGTTTGTCTGTTTGTCTGTTTGTCTGTTTGTCTGTTTGTACACGCTAATCTCCGGAAATACTGGACGGATTCGAATGAAACTTTTTTTGTTATATAGCTGTGAAGCCTGGGCAACATATAGGCTATAATTGATTTTGGAAAATGGAACACATGATGCAGAACTATAATGGTCCAGCTAAACTATAAGAAATATTAAAATGCCGCCTTAGCAAAAGTTGTTAAGTCTGATGAGAACTTTTTATTGAGTTATAATACAACTAGCCAAGCGCGAGTCGGACGCGCGCGAAGGGTTCCGTACCATAATCTATGAAAAATCACGTTTGTAGTATGGGAGCCCACGATAAATACTTATTTTATTCGATTTTTAGGGTTTCATAGGGTAGGGTAGAAACGGGACCCTATTACTTAGACCGTCCGACTGTTTGTCTGTCTGTCTGTCACCAGGCTGTATCTCATTAACCATTATAGCTAGACAGTTGAAATTTTATAGATGATGTTTTTTGTTGCCGCTGAACAAAAACATACTAAATGTATACTATAATAAAAGAGTAAAAAAAATGTGTCTGTACATTGAAATTTTTTCAAAAAAAAAGTTGTTTCGTCCGAAGTAGAACTTATAAGTTCAGTATTTGCGGACCTTCAGAGCATAACACACCAGAAAATTCTTGGTTATGTGAACGCGCCATATTGACACCAAAAAATTAAAAATCAATTAATAAAGAACTTATGACGCAAATTATTGTTAACTAGCTTGTGCCCGCGGCTTCGCTCGCGTAGGGGTGTAATTTATCAAAATCCTTTCTTAGGGGATGCCTACGTCATAGTAGCTTTATGCATGCAAAGTCTCAGCCCGATCGGTTTAAAATTGACAAAGTTTCATACAAACTTTCATCCCCTATTTAATCCCCTTGGGGGTAGAATTGATCAAAATCCTTTCTTAGCGGATGCCTACGTCATAACATCTACCTGCATGCCAAATTTCAGCCCGATCCGTCCAGTGGTTTGGGCTGTGCGTTGATAGATCACTATGTCAGTCAGTCAGTCACCTTTGAGTTATATATATTTAGATATATAGATATATATTTAGATTTCTTGGATAGTGTTGTTGACGACGCCACCAATTATCCAGTTGAGTTTTTTAATTCACTTGCAGCAAATGGACTCACGGCTCACAAAATAAGTCTTAATGTCGGAGGGCCAATAATGCTGATGCGAAATTTGACTCCGCCGAAACTGTATAACGGAACCCAACTTAATGTCTCAGCACTGTATGCCGAAGTTCAGCGGCTGAATTTCAGCCAATGCATGCCTGCAATGTTATTTGCATTACTAGCAACACATAACGCCGAACTTCCGATGCTTTTGCCTGAATCGGACCCGTACCCGTACCCGTACCCGTACCCGTACCCGTACCCGTACCCGTACCCGTACCCATACCCGTACCCGTACCCGTACCCGTGCCCGTACCCGTACCCGTACCCGTACCGTACCCGTACCCGTACCCGTACCCGTACCCGTACCCGTACCCGTACCCGTACCCGTACCCGTACCCGTACCCGTGCCCGTACCCGTACCCGTACCCGTACCCGTACCCGTACCCGTACCCGTACCCGTACCTGTACCCGTACCCGTACCCGTTCCGCTCCCGCTCCCACTTCCGCTCCCACTCCTGCTCCCGCTCCCGCTCCCTCTCCCGCTCCCGCCGCCGCCGCCGCCGCCGACGCCGCCGCTACCGCTTCCGCCGACGCCGCCGCCGCACCTTCCGCCGCCGCCGCCGCTGCCGCCGCCGCCGCCGCCGCCGACTCCTCCGCCGCCGACTCCTCCGCCGCCGCTGCCGACGCCTCCGCCACCGCCGCCGCCGCCTTCGCCGCCGCTGCTGCCGCCACCGCTGCCGCTTCCGCTCCCGCTCCCGTTACCGTTCCCGTTCCCTCTTCCGCTCCCGTTTCCGTTCGCCGCAGACGCGCCAAAGACGGAAGATTAAATTCTCATATCGGCACATCACTACTGTCCGGCGTTTCCACCGAACTTCAGCAGCTGAACTTCAGCTTATTTAGTGTGTCATCCCCACCGAACTTTAGACACTGAACTTTAGCCACTAAACTTCGGCATAGTCTGCTGAGACACTTAAAGCTCACAGTAAGTGAGTGATGCCAGTGAAACTGTATTTATTCCGCGTATGCCACTCATCCCCAACAATTTTCCTTTTGAAAATACACAGTTCCATATGTTAACTTGCTTTGCTATGAAAATAAGTCACAGTTTTAGAGGCTTAAAGCTGCTGATGTCGATCTAAGGACTGGTTTTTCGCATGGCCTACTTATTGTGGCTTTCTCCAGGGTTAGTAACACTTCAGCTCTTTTCATATTGGCTCCCGAAGGAAAGAATTAAAATAATATTGACTTTTAACTCCTAACACTGTTACAAGTATGTTACATGTAGTCCATAATAAAACTGTCCTCTTATCGGTTACGTAGTGAGTAGGTGCTAACAATTTGAGAAGTGCAGAATTTTTTATACAATTGGCAGAAAAAGCAGTGCTCCTTATATCAGTACCTAGCGTTATACTTTATAAAACGTCTAATCAAATATACTGAAACTATTTTAAGACGAAGTGGTAGCTAAACTGGCGCCCTCATTTGATATAAATTGTTCAAAAAATTTGATTTGTATAAATGTCTAGAAAGACCTTCAAACTATTTTATGAATAACCTTTGAAAGTAATACTGGTAGTCCATCTTGTTTTAAAACTGGTTTTCGCCAAAAGTGGCCACTTTTGGCGAAAAACAGTTTTAAAACTAGACGGACTATTAGTAATAATTTCAAAGGTTATTCATTAAATAGTTTGAAGGTCTTTCTAGACATTTATACAAATCAAATTTTTAATTATCAACATATTTATTTTTAAACAATTTATTTCAAGTGAGGGCGCCACTTTAGCTACCACTTCGTCTTAAGGGCAAATTCAGTAGCTGATGTATACAAGTAGTTTAGTATCATGGATTGAACTTGGTCCAGAAATGTTGCCGGTAATTAAAAACTAAACCTATATAAGGAGCACTGTTTTTCTGTCCGAGGCATATAAAAAGACTGCAGTCCTTGAATTGGTAGCATATGACTGATTTAAGAAGTGCAGATTTCTTACGATACAGCGGTTAGTAGTGGGTATACAGCCTAACACTTCACTTTAAAGATGTCAGAACAAAAACATCTTAAATATGATCTATTCACCTGCCATTAAAATTCCCCCGCCATCGCAACATACGTCACACGTCGCGTCGCCCGCTATCCCGTGACGTGACGTCATCACTCACTGACGCCTACCCGCTTATACGCCATAATTCAGCCACCGCTGGGGAGGTTTTCATAGTTTTTTCCTTGTAAAACTGATATCTATTATCGTTAGCGTTGTGTTGATAAATGATATTGTGATGCTCGTGAGAAAAAATGTTTTTACGCGTGTATTTTCGTCACTCATATTGTTTATTTTTGTATTTTCACAGAAAAGTTAAGCACGCGAAACCGCTCAAAAACCTTAAAAATTTTTTTTGTTTGGCAAAAAACATAATTTTACTTGGCAGTTCTACATTCACATACTTTCAATAATTACATTAGCTAACTTTGCGAGAAAATTTCTTACATTGCTGTGAAATCGGCAAGTCATTTTAGTGATTTTTTGTGACTGTGGAAATTAAAATGTGTAAATATTTTTAGGAGAACTAGATATTAGTTAGGTACCTATATTATAACATATGAGAGTAACACGTTTTGTCAAAAAGAATTGATAATCGTAACTAAAAATGTGGGCTAATTTTTTCAAAAATTTGAAGTGATTTTAAAATGATTACGTTGAAAAAAAAATTCGTTAAGTTTCGACTATTATATTTTTTTACAAGTTCGGGGTATATAATTTATTTTTATGCCTTCACAACCTGTCCACCTTTTTTAAGCAACGTGATATCATATCTACTTAAGATGACCGGACCACCTCGGCGCACGCTAGATGTACGATAAGATGACGCGACGGGCTTAATTGGACTCCGCCATTGTGCTGTTTCCCTGGAGCAGAGATTACGTGATTTAGCGTTATCATGCCTTGCGCAATGTTGAAGATGTCCAGCTAGGCATCTAGAGACAGAGTTGACTTTAAATTAAGATTAGCTGAACCCTTTTACAAGCTTTTATTTAGTTTCACCTGTCCCGTTATCAGTCAGTCTGTCTGTCTGTGTGTGTGTGATTAAATCTTGCAAGTTCAATTTGACACACTTTTCGGTTTCAGATTGAACGGAAATTTCGCACGCATGCGTATATCGCGTGACAATGCAATATTATGATAACATGACGCTGATCTGATGATGGAGTCGGAAGGTGGCCAAAGGGTTTTTATGATGAAACGACGCAATCCCGTCTTGAGGAGAACTTTAGATAAAAGCTTGTTTTAAAAATATTTTAAAATATTGCTTGTTTCAGAATTAACACTTTTAACACTTTTACAAGTAAAAAAAAAAATATATCTGTCGCGCTGGCGACGGTAGTACCGAAAATCACCATCATGCTAAAAGTGGCCTATGAGTCTTACGGCCCCAAGCCATGGTACTTCATAAAAACGAAGTATCATTTATGCCTACTTCTATTTACAAACAAAACTTTACATCCGTGCACAAATCAACGTGTGTTTCCATCCATCAAAACACTCGACAAGCCATAATTTTTCAAAACTAAAAACCGACTTCACCCTCAAACTACACAACCGATTTTGATAAAATTTCCATGATACCACCTGGAAAGTATACCCTTTCAAACAAAAAAAGAATTTTTCAAATCGCGATCGCGAAATAAAGGATCGCGACGAATTGATAACCTCCTCCTTTTTTGAAAGTCGGTTAAAAAGGTGCGGGGACGGGGAACGCGGACGCGTATTGCACGGGACCCTAAAAGTTTCCGTTTTGTATGTAATAATTATGGATAAAGACAAAATAAAGATAGTATGTTTCTCAAACATGCTCGGAAATGTCGGCATTATTGTAGTAAAAAAAGATACGAAGTTTGTAATTCTTGGCTCGTGCATTACTTTGCTAAGACAGGAAAGTAGTATGAAAATCTATTCCTGACCGCTGCTCAAAACAAAAAGATGAATAAAATGTTTTCAGAATGACAAGACAGTGACATTGACGTTTCAGATGGCAGTTCTGTTTTTACATTTGGCAAAGACATTATGCGTTTAATTTCGTCACTTGTCATACAGCCTATTGCTACCCATTATAAAAACTGCATTCTTTGAGCATTTATATGAATATGCCCACAATTTTATTTAAATGTTTGTATTACTTAAATTACACAAAAATGTTTGATATTCGTTGCGAGAGAAAAAAAAACAATAATCTACGGTATTAAATTTTTTGCGTGAAATATGACGGGGCTGTATGGGCTATGTTTCCTTTGCACTAAAGAACGCGGTAAAGCAGTTTCTTTTCTTTTAAAGTACGTAGTGATTGATGTATATACTCTTTGCAGTAAACATTAACTGCAGTCGGCAAATATTTGCATAATTCTAGTTATTTCTTTAATGATTTTCTCACATTTATTGAGAAAAACTCTATAAATGATGAAAATATCGGCGGGAATGGCATTACTCGCTGACGCTCGGCCTTGAAAACTGCTCATCCCGCAATGCCATATTTTCCGTCCTCTGCAGTAATGTACTATTACGTTCTCCAATCATAACCACGCTCCTATAAGTTGCGCTATATAGAGGCGGTATTAGGCGCACATTTTATTACGGCCCGTAAGATTGCGATCTTGTTTACAAACTTTGGCCATCACAGCCCCGTTGTAGTTTGTTAGTGGAACATCATTTAGAACAACTTTTGATTAGGTTGAGTTTGTGAGTGAATAAATGGAGTTTTCGTTTGATTAGCAGCATTGTCTTTTGTTTTGTAGATACGTATTTCTTATTCTTAACTCCCAACAACAATAAGGGGTATTATAAGTTTCAAGCTCATAGTTAAAGGGCTACCTGAATTTTCCGGGGTCCAAGTGCTGCCCCCATTTGAAATAAATCATTCAAAAGGAAACTTAGATATCATTTAAAATTTTGTCTTGACTAGGCTCTAGATAACCCTTTAAACTATTTTATGAATTACTGTTTCAATTTAAAGTGAGAACGTGAAGCTTTTCTACGCACAATTGCGAAAAACGGCCACTTTTGAGAACATGAAGCTTTTCTACGCACATACGCCATGTGCGTAGAAAAGCTTCATGTTCTCACTTCAAACAGTAAACAGTAGTTCATAAAATAGTTTGAAGGGTAATCTAGGATCTGATCAAGACAAAATTTTAAATTATATCTCCGTTTATGTTCATGATTTATTTTAAATAGGGGCAGCACTGAACCCCGGGAAATTCAGGTAGCCCCTTAATAGATTCAGGTGTTATATTGCGGAAATCAAAGTTACATACTATGTGATTTAAATTACTTTGTACGATTCCGCCATCAGTGATACAGCCGATACTGGTGGCGGAATCGCACAAACCAATTTAAATCACATAATATTAGACGCTCATGTCTGTCTGTGTGTCAGTGTGTCTGTCTGTATCATCGTAGCTCTCGAGCGGACGGACCAATTTCCACGCGGTGTTTTTAACGTGAAAGCAAGTTTCCTAGCGGTGGTTCTCAGCATCGTGATGAAAATCGATTGAGTTCTTTAAAAGTTGTTGGGGATTAATGCTTGAAAGTCAGTGTTTTTAATTTACCTGGCAAATAATAGGTGGCGCTACGGATATCAACTCCACTTAACCCTTTCACCGCGAGACTTCATATCAGTTGCCGTGCCCCCAGCGCGAGGGGTATGAAATCTAAAATAAATCTACAACCAAAAAGGGATGTAGATACTTAAATTATGTGCAATACGAGCGTTTTTGTTTTTTTTTTTTAATTCGCTTTGCATAAAATTTGGTAACCTCTTTTTAGGTTCAACCTCGGTTTAGACACTGGCTGTGCGCCTGTAAGTTAAAATTTCAATCCGCACATGGCACGATTTATACCTCTGAACAAAGTACTCGCTTCTGGCGAAGGAAAACATTGTGAGGAAATCTGTACACTTGTTCACTAGTGTGTAATTTAATTACTGTTGGCAGTTAGAAGTACGCGTAATGAGTACCCGCTTACATTACAGTCACGAGTCTAGATGAAACGAAAGAGGTCTGTCTGAATCGTAGCAAGTGGAGGTCCATAGGCTCTGCCTACCTCTGAGAGAAACAGGCGTGATAATATGTATGTATTACTGCATATCACATTATTGAGCTACTTCTGCCTTGAGCCCATTGTACTCATTTAAAGTAAGTAACAAAATACTAACCTACGTGAATATCTACGTTACCACAGAATAATTAGTAATATAATACGTAACAATACAAACGAACTGAAAATAAAAATAAATAAATATATAATTATATCGATATATATAAATATAACGTTACTACATTCTACATAACTACATATATTATATCAAAATTATACAAATCTACATAAAAATATATTCTATCCGTCTGACAGTTTGTACAGATAACGTGACCATTATCTGTACAAACTGTCAGACGGATAGAATATATTTTTATGTAGAACTAAATAGTGCGAAGACGCACGGCTTTGTTGAACGCGAGGTTATAAGATTTGCGGATATCTACTGGAAGGGCATTCCAAAGCTGTACATCTGTAGCAGTGAAAGAATGTCGGAAAAACCCACTCTGATAAATAATTTGGTACAGCTAGGAGAACTTTGGTACAGCTTAACAATCTATTTTGAGGCAGCTAAGGGAAATATAGTTGTTGCACAATATTACCGTTGCTGCATAGACCTTTAGTCGCCTATTACAACATCCATAGGAAGAAATGGAGAAACCAGAAACCTCATCAAAAAAAGGTAGTATACATATACAACATGTAATAATTGGCCAAGTGCGTGTCGGGCCACGCGCAGTAGGGTTCCGTAGTTACGAACGCCAACTTTGAGTTCATGCCACTAAAATTTGTATGAAATTTTCCTTTTCCGAGTATATTTTATAAGTTAATCGCCTATTACTTTTTAATTTGTAAACCCTACTTAGCTCTGATAGTTTTCCTTTAAATTTCGTTATATATCCTATAGCTGTGAATTTTTTCACGTGTCCATATATAATAACCCTTTAGCAGATGGAGGGGGGGGACACTTGACTCTAACAAATTTTTTCACTTTGATCTCAAAATCGAAAAACGGTGTTCACAAACTCACAATATTTTTAAAAGACCTATTCAACGATATTCAACATGATTGGTTAGTCGAAAAAAACAATTGACTTTTCACTTTACTTGTATGGGAGCTACACTAAAAAATTTTTTTTGCAATATTTTATTATACCGTTTTTTTCGCCGAATTAATAAACATATTCTTGCCAAATCACAGCTTTCTAGTACTTATGGTCGCTGAGTAAAACCGCGGACGGACAGACAGACAGACAGACAGACATGGCGAAACTATAAGGGTTCCTTGTTTACTACGGAACCCTAACAAAAAGGGGGTATCAACCCGAAAGGGATGGGACCATCCCTGAAATCAAAAAAAAAACTGCAGCTCTAAACATTTTGGCACGGTGGGTATATAATTTTGTACTCGTCATCATCATCCGAGCGTATTCCCGGTTGCGTCCTCAGCAGTAACGCTTCAGAGCCCGGGGTCCGCTACCTAACCTAGGAGATTTGACGAGGTTACTGGTTTTTACACAGAGCGACTGCCGTCTGACCTCCACAACCCAAAGGGCAAACCAGGAACCAATCCTTGGATAGTTTGATGATCAAACGCTAGGTGGCGTTCGGGACCCACAGTTTTACGTGCCTTCTGAAACACGGAATCATCTTTCTTTTATGATAATCAGGTGATTCAAGCCTGCTATATCCTATCCAGACTGGAAACAACTTTTCACAAAGTATGCTTCCCAGTGGGAATCGAACCCATGACCTCCGGGTCACAAGGCGAACGCCTTGACCACTGGACTACGGAGGCAGTCGTATTCCAGTTATATAATTTTGTACTCGTATGGAGCTAAAATGTTTTTTGCTATTTCAGTGATAGTCCAATAGTAAAAGTAGTTTACGTTGACTAGAACGTTACCCCGTTTCGGGTTAAGGGGCTACATGAATTTTCCGGAGTCCAGTGCTGCCCCCATTTGAAACAAATCATTTGAAAGAAACGGAGACATCATTTAAAATTTTGTCTGGACTGGCACTAGATAACCCTTCAAACTGTTTTATGAACTACTGTTTATAGTCTAAAGTGAGAACATGAAGCTTTTCTACGCACAGTTGCGAAAAACGGCCACTTTTGGCGTATGTGCGTAGAAAAGCTTCACGTTCTCACTTTACACTGTAAACAATAGTTCATAAAATAGTTTAAAGAGTTATCTAGAGCCTGGTTAAGACAAAATTTTAAATGATATCTCCGTTTCCTATCAAATGATTTATTTCAAATGGAGACAGCACTGGGCCCCAGAAAATTCAGGTATCCCCTTAATACCTCCTTTTCGTTACACGTTGTATAGAGGAAGATATCTCTGTTAAGCATTATTTCAGCGTACAAAATATGTATTGTAAAAAAATATGTTGATAAACTATATGCATGTAAGACAACTTTGATTTTAATTTACGTCCAGTATAAAACCAGACAGTATAAAATAAACCTACGGAACCCAATTCATTCGTGAACCGAGCCAATAAAATACTTCATATAAATCACAGAGGCAATTACCCGATCGCATTAATATTCCAATTAAACTATGGAAATTAAATGTAAGTTTTATTTACGCTCCCCAGGGACTTACACGTTCGTTACTCCGATATTATGCGAGCAATGTGTCCCAGCAGTGGCGTGTGTACGACATATATTATACGGTGTTTTGAGGACCAAAGATTTTCTTTGGCAGAATTGGTCCTTAGGGCCCAAAAGTTGATTTAAGTCGTAGAAACCCCAAGATTTTTGATGTCAGTCTTTTGAGGGTCTTAGCGTCCAGCTCAATCTTGACAAATGCATTATTGGTGGTTAAACTACGATCTCAAGTTTGGTATACTGTTTATATGACTTAATAACGGCGGCCTTAACTTAATTTTGGCGGCCCTTCCCGGCAGCTCATAGTTTGAAAAGCTTGGTGTTTCATCCAGGGCAATGCTAGAAAAAAGGTAAACCAAAAAGAGAGAGATAGCACCTAAGGGCACGGTTTGCATTCTATTAAATGAAATTAGTATTATTATTAACTATCCATTGAACGAATATTAACTATTCATAGGGTGCGGAAATTTCATAAAACTTGTTTCAGGAGATTCGTGTTTATCAGTAAGCCTTACAAGTATGTGAAATAAATGTTTTGTATTTAAAATTTTCATTAAATTGGCGATGTTTGTATCGAAATATTTTCTTTACTTTTTTAATTTATGAGTACTTTATGAACGGTCAAATTTCAGCTAAAATTTGTGCAAAAAAGCAGATTTTCGGAGGCTTTTACTGATTCTGATTTTCTAAATTTCAATTTTTATTTCGATAGAAACCTAGAAATAGCATCTAAAATACCTGTGCGTTCAAAAGTTTTCAAGAAAGATCTGATACAACGCCATTATCACGTACGAGCGTTTGTATGAAAAGTAAGACGGGAAGGCCGCTCTTAATGCTAAATTCATAATAGGATTCACAATTGCTCTGTTAAGATAGTAAATTAGGTAATAATAAAAATATATTAAAAAATATTTGCTTGATTAAAGAAAAAATATTCTATTTAATACACCAAATGGAATATTTGATAATAAATCGTAACTTGTAATCCAAAAATTTAAAAAAATATGGTAAATTTTCAACAATTTAAAGAATTTATTTCCGTTAGAAATAATTGCTTACCAACTAAATTTTCTCGATTTTTTAACCGACTTCCAAAAAGGAGGAGGTTATCAATTCGTCGCGATCCTTTATTTTTTTTTATGTATGTTCACCGATTATTATAAGACGCCTGGACCGATTTAAAAAATTCTTTTTTATTTGAAAGTGTATACTTCCAGGTGTAGTTTGTGGGTGAAGTCGGTTTTTAGTTTTGAAAAATTATTGTCTTCATTGTAAAGGTAAAAAAATGTTACTTCGTGGAGCTCTTCTCTTATTTTTATTTAACAAGATAACGTCATAAAAAATAAAAAATATTAAACCTTTGTTTATATTTTTTTTAACTATCCAAAAGTGATAGATTTTTAAATTTTTTGTCAACTTTAAAAAATAATTATTAACAAAGTTTAATTTTTTTGCCTAACTTATTAAAAATTTACTTGAAGATTTATTTCTACCAGGAATAAATTCTTTGATGTGTTTGGAACTCACATAATTAAAAAATATATATATTAAATTATATAAAACCTTAAAAACTAAGTTACTGATAGTGAAATGATATTTAAAATTTATATCTCTACTTAAGTAATCTTTAAAATTTATATCTGTATTTTGACATCCAGACATTCGACATATGCAAAAATGATACTAAACTTGGCTTAGTACCTAAACTTACGCAGTTATTAACCTCGGATTTCATTTAGGCTGAGTACAGTTTAAATATTTAATTCTTAGGAATTATAATGGTCATATTTCCCACAGCACTGAAATCAACTAGTGTTTAGTTTATGTACCCGCGTGTCAGGGGACGTTTCCATTACTGTGAAATCATTTACGCGTGCATTTGTCCCGGGACGCAATGATAAACGTCACGGAATGTTTTTGTATCGCGAGAGACCCCCGGGAACACCCGGGATTGTTTGGGAGTTTAGCAAGTCTGTGGAGAATAGCCGTCCGAATGGGTTTTTATTTTGTCGTTGTTTTAAGAAAATGTACTCTTTTGCAATGTTTTATTTTTTCAAGTAAGTTCTGTAGCTTATAAATTAGTGTTGCAAGCAATAGTATGAAGTATCGATACTATCGCTGCCTTGAAAAACAGAAACAATATCGATAGGACTATCAATAGTGAAGACTTTGACAAGTGGCACAAAAGGTTATACATATAACAGAAAACAGACAAGAACTCTTCTGGAAGCCTGACTGGACACTTTCACAATCACAGTCATCTCTTCAAAATGAGACTTGTTGAGAGCCCTAAATGTAGGGCATGTGAGGAACTTGAGGAGACAATGAGACACATCCTGTGCAGCTGCGACTCAATGGCCGGAAGAGTATGGACCTCTAAGTTAGAGGACTACAGGCACTACGCACCAGGTAACATTCTGAAGCTAACGCAGCTCTTCTTCAGAAATCCTGATGCGGGTGAGTAAGGCAAGGGGGTAAGTACAATATAACCAAAAGGTTCGACGTGCTTCCAAATATGGACCCCAAAGCAAGAAGATAAGATAAGATCAATAGTATCGAAATTATGATTACTATCGATATAGTTATCAATATCTGTATATGATATATGATGATATTGATAGTTTTTAATTAGTACTATTGATAGTATCGATAGTAAAGGTACTATTTTTATTATAATACTATCGATAGTAATTTAGCTATTGATCGTTTTTCGTACAAAAAGTAGTAACAGTATTGATATTATCGATAGCAACTATAGCGTCGAAATTCAATAGTATCGACACTATCGATAGTTTAACCTTTCATCAATAGTATTGCAAACTATTGACAATCGAACTTTCGATAATCCTTTCGATATTGTGACTGTTTTTCGAGGTCAACTATCGATAGTCAAACTATAATAGTTATGCAACGCTATTATACATTCCAGCAAAAGATGTAGGGGATTGCTCCAAAAGCGGTACGCAAAACGGACATTACTTCTTATCCGCGTTTTAGTATCAGGCACAGGCAACATTAAGCATATTTTAATATGATAATAAAAGTCTAATTTGATTTGACATAGAAACAGAATGTCACTGTTGGATGACTATCGTATTATTTCATCTGTGATCAATTGCAATCATATCTGGTACTAACACAAAAATGTAAATTATGTTTCTTGTTGGCCGAAATAAAAATATTTTATGTTAATTTATTTATTATATCAAAAACAGTAACAGAAATAGAGTAAGAGACAGGCAGAAAGTACATCTGATAGAATACCGGAATACTTGCGCTGTCAAAACACAGCATAGCCCACCACGTTATTCGAATTTAAGGTTGGAAATAGCTGGCGAAAATTAGAGCTAACCAAGACATCTGGGGATATTAACTTTAATGCCTCTAGACTTGTAACACTGGATAAGAAGTGAATCCAGAGAGAAATACATTTTAGTAAACTTTTAAAAAGAAAGCTAAATGCAAGAGTGTATATAGGCATACTTGGTTAGTCTAACATTTATTTATCTACAAATATCTGAGCACATAATAAGTACTAGTACAGACGTATTGAAGTGTTACTCAGCAAAAAAAAAAACTCCTCAGTATGGTAAGCGATATGGTTTAACTCGCGTCTGAACTCAGCACCTATTTAGATACCTATAAATCTATTGAGAGCCAATTTAATTCTTATTACTCTCTACAAACGATTTATACGTAGGTTTCTCAAAACCGATTCAGTGAGCGGCGGATTCAGTACTGAATTTCCCACTCCGGAGTGGTCGCCGCGCGTAGGTATATTTTCGATATCAACGAGTGAAACAGGCCTGATCTAAGTATGATGAAAACTTCATCGATCATGAGACAAATCATTCTACATTATATGTTGGAAAAATTTTGACTCGACAAAAAGAATAAACAAATGCAAATAAAACTTGTATATCTACTTTAACGAATATATTAAGTTTATTGTAAGCATGTAGTTTAAATTAAAAAAAAAAAAATTTGGTAAAACCGTAAACTTTTTTGGTAGACCTTACTAGTCCATTCTCTCAGAAGTCAACGGGAACATTATCTTTTATTCCCGTAAAAAGAATAATTAGGACGGTTAATTTCATTACGTCTATTGTGCGGCCCACTTGACGCGGCTTATTTGATTTCTGACGATTCTAATTTATTTAAAAGTCTGTGGAAAAATGACGCTGATTTTCCCTCGCTTTGTTGCGTTAATACGCAAATTAACCCGAGTAATTGAATTGTATTTTTCACTTTAAACCTTTTTATTTTATTTTAGCATTTATATGTACTCACATTTTGAACTTTTTACGAAAAAGATCTTTAAAAATATATATTTTATAAAATAAAATGCATCATAATAATATAATAAAAAAAACAATGCATTACAACCTCACACAATACTTTCTCGCTTAAATATCCTCTCATATCCGAGCGACTTCTCAATTTCTGAGAAACTACCGCAGTCTCCTTTAGATATCAGAATTCTACACCTGCTGTGAAATTTATCTATCTTAAAGTAAAGGAGTAAATTATATTCTCTGTATATGATTTTTAACAACCATGAAACAAATAGGGTGGCTCCATTACACTATCCAGGGGTGTCCATGCCAAACTGATAATAATTAAAATGACACCAGTGTTGTCACGGCTAGTATATAAGTTTAGTGCGATTAAAGGTACACTTTGAAGTTGAGCGGCAGGCGGCAACGGCAGCTGCACGTGACGCGCGCAGCGGCAGGCGGCATTATTAGTAACTTTGTTTGTATGTTTCATATTCAATTTAATTTAAATATATCTTTATTGTCATAGGATATTTATTATATCTCTTAATAATCGTCACTTTGTTTTGTTGCACAATAATTGTTGACATCAAAAAGTTACTTAGAGCTAAGTTTACTGCTGCCTCCAAAGCTCCGCTAATGCAAAAGAAGCAATAACAAACTGCACTGCAGCATTTTTTCCAAGAACGTGAACTCACAATGAAATTAATATTTATAGTTGATATGTGGACAGGGTATACATTGTTTGTTGTCATAATTTAAATATTTTTTTTATTAATGTCACTCTTATTGCGTAATTTTCTAACGGTAAAATCGCTTACTTTATTGTATGAGGAAATATTTTTCCTTAATACAGTATGTTTTCAAATATATACTGTGGTGGTAAGGTTAGTAAACTAATTTCCTTGAATAATTCTCTGAGTGAGTCTCTAGATCCTAAGCCGAATTGCCCTTTTTTGTAAAATGAAAATAGTCTGAATATCGGCTGCACTCCCCCATAGCAGTATGCCGTAAGACATTAAACGATGAAAGTAAATAAAGTACACAAGTCTAGCAGTTGCTACATTTGCATTTATCTCATTCTCGTAACAGCATAAGCTTATTTAAAAGTTTAGATATATGAGCGCCCCATTGAAGTTTCGAGTCGATTGTAATTCCTAGGAAGGTAGTACTTTCAACATATAAAATGACATTAGAACTACGCGACTCAAGTAGTTCGCGCTCGCGGCAGATGCCACGATCCACGAAAGCTATCAAGCTGCACGTACCGCGCGGAGGCAAGCTAATCGAAATCTGCCGCTGCCGCTTCCCGCTCTACTTTAAAGTGTACCGAGTATATCCTGCTCACCATCATAAGAGCTATCTACTTTCTTGCCATAAAAACATAGATACATCTTCCGCACACCTGGTGTTTTCTCCGTCATAAATCCTAACCTACTGACGGGGCAACGAACTGAAATATCGCGTCTCAAATAAAGGGAAAACATATTTTTCACGCAACAAAACGTACAACGGACTCGAAGGCGTATTTGCCTTATGGCCAAGAGAGCTATAGCCCGGTGCCGCGTGGCTTTAAGGGGCGACATACCGTGCTTTTCTATGTCGGTTCAGGTGTCCAGTATAAGAAAGGAGTCCAGTAAAAAAACGTAAAACCTACAGCGCTTCCTTGGCTAGATCGAGAATAAGTTTGACACAAACCAATCATCGCTCATAAATTTGCCAATCTTCATCTTTTATTCTTAAAAACATACATACATTTCATCACGTTTTTATCTCTTTATGTGTAAAAAGCCAAGAGTCGCAATAGATGTGTGGACAAAAATATTTTCTTGGCTCATTAGATAAAATTAAATAGTATGGTATACGTTTTTTTTTATTTTCTTTGATTAGCAAATATTTACAAAGATACAGCGCATTTAAATTTCGCGTGACGTCACGATCAGCTATGATTTTTAACCCAAGGTGACGTAAATCATCCCCACTTCGAAACTTTGAAACGCTGTATCTTTGTGAATTTTTACTACTTTGCTGAACGAAACAAAGGTACTTTATTTTTCGACAATCAAGTTGACGGACTAAATAAAATAATATGTTTTTCACTCATTCCATATCCCTATAACCAAAGATTATTCTTATTAAGATTCGTATCATTCACATGATTTTTTGCTTTTGTTGCTGTAGTCGTGGGGCGCACTATAACTTTCTGGAATGAATATGAAAAAATACTATTAAAGGTACAAAATTAATTTATTGTTTTTCAAAATAATCTCCCTTGGCGTCTATGCACTTTTTCATTCGATGAAACCAGTTTTGAAAACTTTTGTGCCACTCCTCTGTGGTGACCTCTGAAACGTGTTTTTCATACTCCTTGACAACCTCTTCTGGTGATGAAAATCGTTGACCGCGTAATTGGTTCTTAATTTTTGGGAACAGAAAAAAGTCACAAGGTGCCAGGTCGGGACTGTATGCAGGATGACTCATGAGTTCTACATTTTTCGCCTTCAAAAAGTCGTTTGTCTGTCTGGCCGTGTGAGAACTAGCATTGTCGTGGTGCAGGATGATACGGCGTTTACGGTTATTTTTACGGAGTTCGTCAATAACTTCCGGCAAACAAATGGTCGTGTACCAGTCACTATTCACTGTACGACGATTCTCTAAAGCAACAGTAGCCACGTGTCCAGTTTTATTAAAAAAAGAAGCAATCATCCGCTTAGATGCACTTTTCACGCGCGCCACTTTGGTTGGTTTCGGCTCATCTTGAAAGACCCATACGCTCGATTGCTGCTTTGTTTTGGGATCGTAGCAATAAATCCATGTTTCGTCACCTGTTACTATGTCCCACACCAAATTTGACGCACCTTCGTTGAATCTGGTAAGCATGGCACTGCACCAAGTGACGCAGTCCGTTTTTTGAGCCTCGGTCAAGTTGTGTGGGATCCACCGCGAGCACAGCTTTCTCACACCCAGATGTAGCAACTGCTAGACTAGTGTACTTTAGTTACTTTCATAGTTTAATGTCATACGGCATACTGCTATGGGGGAGTGCAGCCGATATTCAGACTATTTTCATTTTACAAAAAAGGGCAATTCGAGCTATCTACGGCTTAGGATCTAGAGACTCACTCAGAGAATTCTTCAAAGAAATAGGTATACTAACCTTACCATCACAGTATATATTTGAAAACATACTGTATGTAAGGAAAAATATTTCCTCATACAATAAAGTAAGCGATTTTACCGTCAGAAACTTACGCAATAAAAGTGACTTAGTTGCCCCGTATTATAGGCTCAAAACAGTTAGTAAAACGTTTATGGGGAACGGTATACTTTTTTATAATAAACTGCCACAATCGGTCCTTGATATGCCTGACAAAAAGTTTAAAGCTTATGTAAAGAAGGTACTCTGTGAGAAGGCTTATTATAGGACCGATGACTATCTTAAAGACAACAAAGTCTGGCTTGAGCTTGGCGCGGGTCCCTCTTAAAGGTTTGTATACACAGAAATGGTCATAATCTGGTACATTAAGTACATACTGAATTTACAACTTGATTTGACATTATTTCAAAATTTCGACATTAAAAAAATTAATTTAAATTATGACAACAAACAATGTATACTCTGTCCACATATCAACTATAAATATTAATTTCATTGTGAGTTGACGTTCTTGGAGAAAATGCTGCAGTGCAGTTTGTTACCGCTTCTTCTGCACTAGCGCTTTGGAGGCGGCAGTAAACTTAGTTCTAAGTAACTTTTTGACGTCAACAATTATTGTGCAATAAAACAAAGTGACGATTATTAAGAGATATTATAAATATCCTATGATAATAAAGATATATTTGAATTGAATTGAATTGACCCAAATGTTTGTGTAGGATTAATTGTATTTGACTCATGCCTATTTCTAAGGATGCGCGAATTTCATGGTAGGTCACATGCCTGTCTGTTTCAATCATACGGCGCACAGCATCGATGTTTTTGTTGGTCACAGCGGTGGACGGCCGACCATCGCGAGATTCGTCACTGAGATTGATACGACCACGCTTGAATTCTGCAAACCAGCTATAAACAGTTGTCTTGCATGGTGCTTCATTGCCAAAAGCTGTTTCAAGCCGAGCGATGCTCTGTTGAGCTGTCAAATTACACTTAAAATCGTAGAAAATCATACTACGAAAATTTTCCCGAGTTAAATCCATGTCGATGCAGACACACAATTTTTTAAATGGCGCCACAAGGTAAAAACAAAAGACAGTCAGATGAAACAAACTGCATTCTACAGCCAAAGAGTTCTATTTTCAAATGTTGCAATAAATTTTTAAAGATTGTTTATGTAAGTGGCCAGTTCCGGAAACTTATAGTGCGCCCTATGTATTTTTCTAATATGTTCTTATTCAATGGAATGAATAAAGAATAACCTAAAACTAAGATTTGTGGAAGAGGGCTAACTCTTAGACATTAGCTAGCAAAAATGATTTGTTATTTACTTACCAATTTTTATGAGAAAGCGGTATTTGTCAACCCCGGGCACCAAATTTCATAAAACGCCACTGACCGGGCCCGCTCTAATTTTTCACCGGGGACCCTGTAACTCCAGATATTTTTTTAACAAATGACAATAAGGCTTTTTGTGTCGCGTCCGAATTAGGTTCGTTGAATGTTACGAGGGCTGGATGTTTCGCATGATTTGGCAGAGCTGCGATGAATTTTATTGCTTTGCCTGAATAAGGGTTTTAAAAAAATATGGTTCACCAGATGGCAGCACAGTGACGTCAGGTCCAATAAGCTGCTATTATTGGATACATTTGACGAGGTATTCCACTTAGGGCACCCGTCTGACTAACACCTGGTCGAATAGCACCTGAGCTATTCCACGAAGAGCACCTAATAAAATCTGTCTCAATATTGGGTAAGACTAATATAATTATAATAATGATTTTATTATTGTTTTATTTTTAAATGTCGCATCGTCTATCTAGACAGATTTCGTATGTACAAAATACGTATATGGCGTAATTAATAAACGTACTAGTGATTTAGAAGTAAAAAATATAAATCCCAGCACTAGCTACTAAATCATAGGTGCTCTTCGTGGACAAAAATCTAAAATCAAATTTAAGTCCACGAAGAGCACCTGCGAATATTAGGTGTTCTTTGTGGAATAGGCCAGATGCTTTAGGGAAAATTCAGGTAGCCTCTTAAGTGAAATACCTCCATTTGACGAAGCAAAATAACCTGTCAACTAATAGTCCAATGACAACAAATTTTACCTGACGTCACTGGTGTCACATATTTTGGAAAATCATTGTTCATTCAATTACTTTGATAATTTTGATGAAAAATTGTAATATGCTGTTTGCTGATAGCTTATTGTATGAAGAAAAATACAGATTTCCTTATTGAAATTGTTTATCCTTAATTATTAAACAAAAACCGGCCAAGTGCGAGGTTAACTCGCGTGGATAGGGTTCCGCACAATGCCAAAGTTTTTAAATTAATAAAAAATATCACATTTGAAATCTTCATAGTAAGACGCGAGTTAACTAATAATAGCACTACCTAGTGGTGTTTTAGTGAATTTTTTTCCGTAAGTGAACGTATTTCATTGAGTTTACCACTTTATTTTCCATTAAAATAATTCTTATCGGTTTTCCTGTTATCTACAAGCAATGAATTTAATTTGTATATTTTTCCAAATTTTAGGCTCGGTTGTTTCGTAGATTAGGGAGGAATGATCAATTTTCGTCTTCTTTAGTATCAAAACTATTTATTTTACAATAACAACAATAATATATTTAAGAAATGAGCCCTTTCATTTGATATATGACACAGTAATGTTTTCAAAACTTTTTATTTAATGTCCTTATTTGTCCCCCAAAAATGACCTTTATTAAAAATATTTTTATTTACTTGTTTGGGTCATAGGATAACGCCATCCCATCAAATTTCACCTAATTTGGTCAAGTAGATATAGAGAAAATTGGCTGTGAGCCTGTAAGCCTGTGACAGACGCACGAGTGATCCTATAAGGGTTCCGTTTTTTCATTTTGTACATTTATTTTGTACGGATCCCTAAAAATAACCTTTTTATAGATACATTAAATAATAGTATTTATATAAGAACTACTATATTTGACCGACTTGCCTTATGTTAAAAAAATCGATTTCAACTACCTTTCTATCAAACTCCATGAAGTTACAATCAAATATCGAGTTAAAGTCGAACGTACTGATAAAAAACCGGAGCGGAGTTTCCAAATAGACTAGAAAAGTTCGTTCACTTCGCTTGCTCATTCTAAATCATCTAAGCAAATGAAGCACGTAACCAAGGCTCCCATTTGTCCCAAATTAAACAACGGCATTCATTATGTTACCTATGTTTAAACTCGAAATAAGAGACACGTGACAATTCCTTAGTTTCGATTCAATTCCAAAGTTCTTCATAACAGCGTCAAAAGCTTTGGCGGAATTCCGTGAATTCTGAAAATTCGTGACGTCTCCGCGGAGATATATTGACACGGTTTCAGAGCTGCGAACTTTTCGTCGGCGTGTCATCTTTGGGATTCAAAAACTGAATTTTTGTTTTCAGGGTTCCGAACCCAAAGGTTTAAAAGCGGGACCCTATTACTAAGACTCCGTTGCCCGTCTGTCTGTCTGTCTGTCCGTCTGACTGTCTGTCACCAGGTTTGATGATCCGTGATAGCTAGACAGTTGACATTTTCACAGTGATGTATTTCTGTTGCCGCTATAACAAAAAATACTAAAAGCAGAATAAAATAAATATTTATGTGGGGCTTATAGATAATGGTACGGAACCCTTCGTGCGTGAGTCCGACTCGTCATTGGCCAATTTATTTACAAGTTTTTACTTGCAATGTATCTTGTATGTCTGTTTGTTTAAGTGAAATCTTGCAAATCAATTTTCAACCAGTTAGCAACAACCGATTGAGCTGAAATTTTGCGTACTTGTGTCGGATGACAATTCAATATTATGGAGTCAACTAGCTGTTCTGATGATGGAGCCGGCAGATATTGGACAGAACTCAGTTATAAAACAACACAACTACATTGAGCAGGACTCCTTCGATTTATTTTGAAGAGCACTTTATGGTATGGACGATGTCTAGGGTCTGATCACGGAGACGGAAGGTGGTCAATGGACCTCAGTAATGAAAAGACGCAACTGCATCGAGTTTGGGCTTATTTTATATTTCTTAATGAGTACTTTGACCTCACAATAAGAACTTGTACAAAAATTTTATTTTTTCAAATACGAATATTATTATTAAGCTCCTGGAATGGGAAGGACTGGGCATTAACATTAATGGCGAGTATATCACTCACCTTCGATTTGCCGCCGATATCGTTGTCATGGCAGAATCGATGGAGGACTAAAGTACGACGCTTGAAGACCTAAATCGAGTCTCCTAACAGGTTGGCCTAAAAATGAATATTGACAAAACGAAGGTCATGTCAAATATGCACGTTACGCCTTTACCTGTTTCTGTTGGGAGCTCCACCCTCGAAGTTGTAGACCAGTATGACTACCTGGGTCAATTGATCCAGGCAGGAAGTTCCAGCTGGGCAGCGTTCGGGAAATTACGCAGTGTTTTATCGTCTAAAATAGTAGTAATCAGTGCCTCAAGACGAAAGTGTTTAATCAATGTGTATTACCAGTGATGACTTATGGCTCCGAAACGTGGTCCCTTACTATGGGTCTCATAAGAAGGCTCAAGGTCACTTAACGGGCTATGGAGAGGACTATGCTCGGTTTTTTTCTACGGGATCGAATCAGAAATGAGGAGATTCGTAGGAGAACGAAAGTCACTGACATAGCCAAGCGGATTAGCTCATTGAAGTGGCAGTAGGCGGGGCACACAGCGCGAAGAACCGAGGGCCGATGGGACAGAAAGATTCTCAAACGGCGGCCACGTACCGGCAAGCGCAGCGTAGGACACCCACCTACCAGATGGTGAGATGACCTAAGCAAGGTTGCAGGAAAGCGCTGGATGAAGGCCGCTTCCGATCGGTCGTTTTGGAAATCCTTGGGGGAGGCCTATGTCCAGCAGTGGAGTTCCTGTGGCTGACATTATGGTGATGATAATGACGAATATTATTCTTCTTCTCTTCTCTTGTCGCGAAGATCGTAGAAGCCGATCGAGGGACTGGGCGAAAATGCGGCAAGGAACCCATCACTATTTTGATTCCTTTTTCCACCTTCTCGCCCACCGTCATGCTAAAAGTGGCCTTTGAGTCTCGTGACGTGAAAGTATGTATGTACGAATATTCTTCATGAAAGTAGATATATTCTTTTGAAAAAGTTATTCAGATTTAGGAAGAGCAAAGTTTTCGTTTCAGCTTCGGCAAATAATATTTCGTACGTCCTTATTTTCTGTAAATGGTCGCCAAAATCGTGTATGTGTTTAATCGTCGTACGTCCACAAAACATGGGTCGTGGAAAGACGCTTAATTTACTGGGACTCCGCACCGTGCTCTTGGCTGCGACCCAGGGACTAAATATGTCACCACCCTAATAATTCTTACGCCACTGAGGGATATCGCTTTCATGTCGGCCTGGGAGAAAAGAAATAACCGGCCAAGTGCGAGCGGACTCGCGCACAAAGGGTTATGTACCATTATCTATAAAAAAATCACGTGTGTTGTATGGAAGCCTCACTGAAATATTTATTTTATTCTGTTTTTAGTATTTGTTGTTAGAGCGGCAACCGAAACTCATAATCTGTGAAAATTTCTACTGTCTAGCTATTTCACGGTTCATGAGGTACAAATTAGTGACAGACAGACAGACGGACGGAGGACGAAGAATATGAGACCACTTGACAAGTACCTACATCCTTTCAAACAAAAAAATTGTCTTAATCAAATCGGTCGGAATAATCGGTGAATCTTCATAAAAAAAGATTGCGACGAATTGATAATCTCCTTCTTTTTGTAAGTCGGTGAAAATGGTTTTTCTCAGCTTTTATGTCACGGCTTTTCGGAGCCAATACGCTGGTTTTCAGAGAAACCAATGGAGCAGACATTGCTCTGCGTTACATTAACTATTGCACTAAGTAATTATACATGCATACATAATATCACGCCTATTTCCCACAGGAGTAGGCAGAGACTATGGACCTCCACTTGCTACGATCCTGACAACCCTCTTTCGCTTCATCTATACTCATCAATCTCTTCACATGCCCTTCGGTTACGGCTACTTTTACCTTTGCTTTTTTCAAAAGTCTGCAATCTGGTCGCAGAATGTTCGCCGAGGCCGACCATTTCCTGGTGTTCCTTTCACATTTGTGTTATAGTTATTAGATATACTTATTTCTTAACAAAAATTTCCTTCGGTCGCCTTTTTATGATCTGATTTACTGAAAAACACATCAGAATCGAGCAAGGGTCGTTTAGAAAAGCGTAATTTAGTAGGACTCTGTCGGTCCCGCTCTTGGCTGCGGTCCAGTAGCCAAAGAGCGCCAAATAAATCCTGCAGGAAGATAATAAATAAAGAAAAAGGATTCCATGTATCCGTACTGCAGTTTCCAAAGAAATCCGCAGAATTTTCGGGAACAATTTCTTTGAAAATTTTTATTTAAGGGCTGCATAATTTTTTCGGGTTCCAGTGCTGCCCCCATTTAAAATAAATTATTTGAAATGTAACGAAAATATCTTTAAAATTTCAGCTTGAACAAGCCCTAGATAACCCTTCAAACTATTTAATGAACTACTGCTTACACTAATGAACCTTCTACGCACATTAGCCAAAAATAACCGTTTTTCGAAAATGTGCGAAGATAAGCTTCACGTCCTCACTTTAAACTGTAAACAGTAGCTACTAAAATAGTCTGAAAAGTTATCTAGGGCTAGATCTAGACAAAATTTTAAATGACATTTACGTTTCTTTTCAAATAATTGGGGGTAGCACTGTTCCCCGAAAAAACATTTATTTGGACTGCAAGGGGTGAAGAAATCTATAGATTTTTTTTGTTGTATTTCTTTCTTCTCCTGCCTTATCCTTATCCCAATTAGGTGAAATAAGTATTTCTTCAACAACCTTATATTCGTGAGATCTTCCATGCTAGTTTTAAAGTAAAGAAAAAACATTAAAAAAATTCAGTTGCTTGTCTTTCCACACAGATTGTATAAGCCGATTAGTTGTAGCATTGATTTACTTACTTCACGAATTAGTACAGTAAATTGAGCTGATGTATTAGAAAAAAATATTACTGCCAATAAATTCAAATTAATTTCATACATTATTTGATGACAACCTCCGTGGCGTAGTGGTCACCATGCTAGTCTGCCACCCAGAGGTCCCGGGTTCGAACCCCGGTCAGAGCAAGTTGTAAAAATGGCCTTTTTCAAATTGTCCTGGGTCTTGGATGTTTATCTATATATACATTTGTTATAAGTATAGTATTATTGAGTTAGTATCCATAAGTCACATACCACAAGTCTCGAACTTGCTTTGGGGCTAGCTCAATCAGTGTTATTTGTCCCTATATATTTATTTATTATGAATGTTATTAATCACAAAAACTAGCGGATCCAATAACTGAAAAATCCCATTACTCTCATTAGTATCTCGTTTCAATGACAAATGAATAAGGCGAGACTCCGAACGCCGCAACAGACAACAGACTGCAAGCCGCAGGCGACATATCTCTTTTGCGTAATGCCACATTGCAGGTTGGTACCCTAAATGCAATACAAGGATTCTCAGTAGCACCACTGGCTTAGGTATACATATATTGCATTACTCCACGTCATATATAATTCTACTTAGTCGTAACAACTTTTAAAATACTTGTGTATTACTACAGGGTCTAACAAAATATACTGAAACTATTTTAACAATGATTTCAGCTTTCCATCATCATCATATCAGCCGCGAGTAGTTCACTGCTGAACATAGGTCTCTCCAAAAGTTTTCCAAAAAGACCGATTAGAAAAATAAATAAATAAAAATATGAAGCGGCCTGCACTGCATCCAGCGTTTTCCTGCAACCTTGCTAGCTAAGGTCGTCCGACCACCTAGTTGGTGGGTGTCCTACGCTTCTTTCAATAAAAACAATGAACAAAAAATAAAACATTATTTCTATAAAAAAAACACTCGACCACACATATTTTGTATGGGAGAACAACTTTTTATTGATTTTCAATATTTTTATAAAATACTTTCTATAAAAATAAAATTGAAAATTTTTGCTCCTAAAAATTGGCTATTGGTTAAAAACCACCCTCTACAATTAAATAATGCTAAATAAAAAAATGTTGTTAGCAGTTCTTGTCCCTTTAAAATAAGGAATTGTTTTAAGAGCGGCCTTCCCGTCTTACTTTTCATACAAATGCTCGTACGTAATTATGGAGTTGTAACTAAACTTTTTTGAAAACTTTTGAACTAACAGGTACCTTGTGCGGTATTTCTAAGTTTCTACCGAAAAAAAAATATAAATATAGAAAAACAAATTCAGTATAAGCCTCCAAAAATCTGCTTTTTTGCACAAATTTTAGCTGAACTTCGAGCGTTCATAAAGTACTCATAAATTGTAAAGGTAAAGAAAATATTCTATAGGCCTATCGATACAAACCTCGCAAATTTAATGAAAATTTTTAATAAAATACATTTGTTTCACACACTTGTAAGGCTTACTGAAAACCACGTATCACCTAGAACAAGTTTTATAAAATTTCCGCACCCTATGAATAGTTAATATTCGTTCAATTGATAGTTCATAATACTAATTTCGCTCAATAGAATGCAAATCGAGCCCTCAGGCGCTATCTCTCTCTTTTTGCATTGCCTTAATGAAACAATAAACTTTTCAAACTATGCTCCCGTTAAAGATAGAGCGGTCTGGAAGAGCCGCCTTAACGCAACATCACCTTTACGCATATGGAACGTATGCGTAAATTGGATTTCGAACCAATCGGCTCTGTCCACACAGACGGGCTTTAAAAAAGATTAAGCGACATAATGAATGCGCGCACACCGGCCACTTTAAACATCGTTTAAGCAGCAACAATGAATTCAATTAGCAAAGCAAACAGGGGTCTTTTGGAACTACGGCGCCCCTTTATGTTCTAAAATTTTGTTTACTGACGACTCAGGAGATGTCTCGTCCTGAGATTAAAATGTGAGGGATGTCCGTATTAGGGTTTAAGGGATTACTTTATGTACCTTCGGAGTTTTGGACTGATTGGAGGGAATAGAAATTAGAAATAAGCAAATAATGGCAATGGACGCTTAGGTTTAGTTTGGTTTTATTATAAATATAAATATATATCTAAATTCTAGTTTTATTAACGCTCTAGAAGAAAGAAGGGTGATGTAAGTTTGTCGCTAATGTCTCTCTGTCAGTCTGTCAGTTTGTCTGTCTATCTGTATGTTTGTCTGATGGACAGATTTTGATGCGGTTTTTTTCACGCGAAAGCAAGTTCCCTTGCGGTGATTCTTAGCTATGTTTGACGAAAATCGGTTCAGTTGCTTAGAAGTTATTGGGGGCAGCTTAAAAGTCAAGGCTTTTTTCTCATAGATGATTTTAAAAAACGATGTTTTTCCTATAATAGCGGTATAAGTTCAGAATCTATAAAAGATTCTGAACTTATACCATACTGTAACTGTAACCAATGCTACGGCGTAGCTATCGGTCGTCATTGAATCGTAGCAAGTGAGGTGTTGTAGCACTCGTAGCACGTAGCGTAGCTGTCAATATTTGTAACAGTTAATGATTTCGTAGCAATTACTGTTTGACGACCTCCGTGGCGTAGTGGTCACCATGCTAGTCCGCTACCCAGAGGTTCAGTCAGGGCAAGTTGGAAAATGGTCTTTTTCAAATTGTCCTGGGTCTTGGATGTTTATCTATATCATCATTTCAGCCGCGTAACGCCCACAGCTGGACATAGGTCTCTCCCAAGGATTTACAAAATGACCGATCTAGAGCGGCCTGCATCCAGCGCTTTCCAGCGTCCTTCGTCAGGTCGTCAGATTCGAGAACCTTTTTGCCCCATCGGCCATCGTTTTGTCGCGCTATGTGTCCCGCCCACTGCCACTTCAACGAACTAATCCGCTGTTGTATGTCAGTGGTATACATATATAGTTTATCTATATATGTATTTGTTATAAAATATAGTATCGTTGAGTTAGTATTCCATAACACAAGTCTCGAACTTACTTTGGGGCTAACTCGATCAGTGTAATTTGTCCTTATTTATTTAATTATTTATTATTTATTTATTACTGTATACTTATAACTATAAGCATTCGCAATGAATTGATACTTTTTATGAAGACTCAACATCAGTTCTAAAACGTGCAAGGGACACTCATAATAAATCGAACCACAGGCCTAGATCACTATAGTATAATGAAGTGAAAATAAAAGCCAAAACACAAAAAAAAAATTAGGCCTTCCCATTATTGTGCAGCCGCCCGGGCAATTTGAAAGGGAATGTCGAAATTTTTTTTTTTAATTATTTGTTATTTTAATTTCATTATACTATGGTGATCTAGTAAAGCCCGCGGTTCGATTTATTACGGGCATGTCCCTTCCACCTTGTATAGTTTAATGGTACTTGTTAAGGATGATGTTTTACGGTTTAAGAAATTTATTTCCTATAAAAAGAATCGATTCACTTGTAATGAGAAATACAAGATAACTTAATTATAGGTACAGGTTAATCTTATACTTACGAGTATCGGAAGAAATAACAGATAACAAATGAAGGTATGATGTTTTCTGTTGCAGTGCCTTGTCAGGGTTCATGTGGTACCTACTAATTAAAAATGTGACTGCGTAGAAAGTGTAATATATGCACAATGTAAAAAAGCAATAAATAAATTGAAATTGAATTGAAAGAAGCACTTTTTTATCTGCCAATTGCATACGTCTGCACTCGTGAAATTGGTAATGTGTTGATTGATTTAGAAGAGCAGATTTGTATGAATATAAGGGGTAAAGTTTTGCCAAAACAGTGAAAGTATGAGGCTTAGTACCTAGAATACTTGTACTAATGAAAAAAGATCGATACGTGGGGCGCACTATAAGTTTCCGGAATGAATATGAAAAAATACTATTAAAGGTACAAAATTAATTTATTGTTTTTCAAAATAATCTCCCTTGGCGTCTATGCACTTTTTCATTCGATGAAACCAGTTTTGAAAACTTTTGTGCCACTCCTCTGTGGTGACCTCTGAAACGTGTTTTTCATACTCCTCGACAGCCTCTTCTGGTGATGAAAATCGTTGACCGCGTAATTGGTTCTTAATTTTTGGGAACAGAAAAAAGTCACAAGGTGCCAGGTCGGGACTGTATGCAGGATGACTCATGAGTTCTACATTTTTCGCCTTCAAAAAGTCGTTTGTCTGTCTGGCCGTGTGAGAACTAGCATTGTCGTGGTGCAGGATGATACGGCGTTTACGGTTATTTTTACGGAGTTCGTCAATAACTTCCGGCAAACAAATGGTCGTGTACTAGTCACTATTCACTGTACGACGATTCTCTAAAGCAACAGTAGCCACGTGTCCAGTTTTATTAAAAAAAGAAGCAATCATCCGCTTAGATGCACTTTTCACGCGCGCCACTTTGGTTGGTTTCGGCTCATCTTGAAAGACCCATACGCTCGATTGCTGCTTTGTTTTGGGATCGTAGCAATAAATCCATGTTTCGTCACCTGTTACTATGTCCCACACCAAATTTGACGCACCTTCGTTGAATCTGGTAAGCATGGCACTGCACCAAGTGACGCGGTCCGTTTTTTGAGCCTCGGTCAAGTTGTGTGGGATCCACCGCGAGCACAGCTTTCTCACACCCAAATGTTTGTGTAGGATTAATTGTATTTGACTCATGCCTATTTCTAAGGATGCGCGAATTTCATGGTAGGTCACATGCCTGTCTGTTTCAATCATACGGCGCACAGCATCGATGTTTTTGTTGGTCACAGCGGTGGACGGCCGACCATCGCGAGATTCGTCACTGAGATTGATACGACCACGCTTGAATTCTGCAAACCAGCTATAAACAGTTGTCTTGCATGGTGCTTCATTGCCAAAAGCTGTTTCAAGCCGAGCGATGCTCTGTTGAGCTGTCAAATTACACTTAAAATCGTAGAAAATCATACTACGAAAATTTTTCCGAGTTAAATCCATGTTGATGCAGACACACAATTTTTTAAATGGCGCCACAAGGTAAAAACAAAAGACAGTCAGATGAAAAAAACTGCATTCTACAGCCAAAGAGTTCTATTTTCAAATGTTGCAATAAATTTTTAAATATTGTTTATGTAAGTGGCCAGTTCCGGAAACTTATAGTGCGCCCTATGTAAAATATTCTTATCTTTCGATGTACTTTCAATTTCATTGGTTGATAATATCACTGATGTCTTCTTTGTACAAATAACATTGGCGTATTGGTAACCTCTTGTCTGCCACTCCGAAGTTCTGGGTACGATCTCCGGTCAGGACGAGTTGGTAATCGCCTTTTTAAATTGTCCTGGGTCTTGGGTGTTTATCTAAGTATTTATCATAAAATATGGTACTGTTGAGCTAGCATCCCAAAACACAAGCTTGAATACTTACTTTCAGGCGAGTTGATTCTGTAATATGTCCTTATATATTTATTTAACATTACTATGATTCCCAGATTCCCTCTAATACGGTTGAGTTTAACGATGGCTAATCCGTGCGTCAACTCGTGAACGGGTGCTGCCGGGAGGGGCTGGTCAGCTCGGCTTCGCTTTTTTGACTACTTAGTATTCCTTATTACGTAATTTAGGTTTGTAAACTCGGTCGAGTGCATTACAAGTTAAACATTGTATTATATTAAAAGTACTTATTAATTTAAAAAAGACATAATAATAATGTGGCAAAGCCCTTCTGGCGAGTAGGCGACCAATACCGTGAAAATGAGTTTCTTTCGGCGTTTCTTCTCAGCAGTGGTCGTAGCGAAGCGCTGGTATCGGTAGCTTTTCTTTTAAATAAATTAAATTTCAATATAAACTACACGTAATGTAAATTATACTTATTGACGTGTAAAAGTGCCTGTAAAGGTCTAATTACTGAATAAACATTTGAATTTTTTATTTGAACCATCAAAACACATATATCGTACAGCACCTTTATATTATTATAAGACTCGATAGAGCCATTAATTATTAGTCTAATTTCTAAGGACCCCATATCCATGCCATACATTGTGCGGTAGTAAATCAGCGTTTCAAAGGAGCTTGGGATCGATTGATACAAGACAGTTGAAGACGGTTCAATAGCGCTTTGAGAATGATTAATTTACAACTCGCTGTGGAAAACACCTATTCGAGAAATGTTATCGACTGTTCGATAGCATAGCGGGCTACGATTTATTAGTTCTCACGCATTATATGCTTTCCTTCCCGAGAATCGCACTTGTCTTTGGCATTCATGTATAATACTCTTCCAAATACAATATGTAACAAAAACCCTGTCCGATCCTTGTAGGAGCAACTCAGACCGTCAATAAGAACAACTTTTCCTATGGGATCAATGCTTGAAACTAGAAAAATAATCGACTTTTTCATACAAAAGCGTTCAGCCGGCGCGGCAATTTTTATGAAAATGTTGATTTCTCTTTCGAGTTTCAAGCATTGGTCCCATAGGAAAAGTTGTTCGTATTGACTGTCTAAGTTGCTCCTACAAGGATCAGACAGGGTTTTTGTTACATATTGTATAACGAGACTACTGAAAAGAACTCAGCAGAGCAAAATTTGTTACGATTATGTATTTTTTACTAACTTTGAGCATAGAATAAGTTGCTTCCAGCGATTAGAAAGAAAACCTGTTTAACAATTACTGTCTCAAGTCGGTATTGTTTGCCCATTTGATTGATCGGCTCTTACGAAACAGAGCTGGTTATACTCAAACATTGTAACACGTCTAAGAATACATTGCTACCGTCTCCCCCTCAATCACCATCATGCAGCAAACGAGAACTGATTAACAACAAATATTATTTGCGCTCCCAATAAAACAAACGCTAATAAATCGTTGCATTCCCGTAAAATATTAGAGGACATTCACACAAATTAAATATGGTGACAGAAGGATAACTACGCATATTCTTTGAAATAAGGCTGCACTTTAATTGATTGACTGACTCTACATTTAAAAATATTAGTTCATGTAAGTATAAGGCCTATTTGGAGTGCGAGTAGTTCATACGCTGTCAGACTTATTTGTAGTAAAAGAGGCGGGTTACATGTTATGTAATTTTTGAAAGTTATTAAACTTGCGTATTTTTTGTAATAATAATGCACTTCCGGAAGCGTAACCGGCGGGCATGCATGAAGAAAGTGATGAGTGTAGATGCAAGAGAGAGAGGCCTATCAGCATCGAAGCAAGACGAGGTTCATATAGTTTCTGCGTTTTCCTGTAGGAACAAGGGTGATAATATGTAGGTATGTATACACCTTCAGGACCCGCAACACTTCTGATTTTTATGAGGTAAGGCTAAGGTTTCATATCGCTGCATAACAAATTGTAGTAAGGACAATGTAAATTTGTTGATTTCTGTAAATTAAATATATGTCGCAGACGGATGAATAAAAGGGGGCAGAGCGTGGCGTGATCGGCATCTGATATCTCAAGTGACGTAAACTACCCACTTAGTTACTTACAGTACGAGAACAAACTGATGTCAGGATGAAAACTTACTTACAGTCACGTCACCTTACCGATGCCGCCACATGAGAGATCTTACGTGAGCCTTATAAAAATGTGACGGAATTCCAGTGCCCCGCCTCCGCACTGAATCATGAATCGCAACCACCATGTCTGGATTCCCTGGCCCCACAGAATTGAATACTGTGTATACACCTGGGCTTTCCGTCTTGCTTAAACAAACTGTCATTGTAATAAATCGGTTCACCAATCCACATCTATTACAATAATCACAATTAAATGAGTCATGGCCAAGCTACAGCAAACTACACAACGAGTTGTGCACGATACGGCCGCCTGAACAAGACTGTCCTTGTCGCTAGGTCGACCGGTCTTATAACTTGTTGCTAACGAGTATTGCCATTTCAAATCCAACCGTTGCATTTTGTAGTAAACAACTTTCTCTTTGCACGTGTAAAAAATAATAAAAAGGGAATTGTACATTGAACTCTCCGACACGGCCATTCTGACAAGTCACACGTCCCAGTGTGACGCATTTGAAAATAATTGAACCTAACTGCAATATCAAATCATCTCTACTCGGCCTATCCTGATCAAACGATTTAAGACAGGGCTTAAAACAAACTCTTTTAATAAACCAAAACCTTTTTCTTTAAAAATTAAGCTTACATCATTACTAGGGATGATCACAAACTTTTTACCAACTATGAAATGACCACTGACCATTATTCACTCACTATTCAACCACACTTCAAAAATTAACCATTCTTAAGACTCTACTTGCTCTGTTAAATTACTCCTGTCGACTCTATCGATCATGGCCATCTCTATCACCTAATTCGAGCGATAAGACTCATGCCACTTTTACAAAGAGACGATATCTCACAAAAACAGTCGTCGCAATTGCCTAATTCGAGCAAAAGGACTCATGCCACCTTCGCAAAGTGACGTAATCTCAAAAGCGGTCGTTTTATCGCCTAATTCGAGCAAAAGGACTCATGCCACCTTCGCAAGGTGACGTAATCTCAGAAGCGGTCGTCCTATCGCCTAATTCGAGAAAAAGGACTCGTGCCACCTTCGCAAGGTGACGTAATCTCAGAAGCGGTCGTCCTATCGCCTAATTCGAGCAAAAGGACTCATGCCACCTTCGCAAGGTGACGTAATCTCAGAAGCGGTCGTCCTATCGCCTAATTCGAGCAAAAGGACTCATGCCACCTTCGCAAGGTGACGTAATCTCAGAAGCGGTCGTCTTATCGCCTAATTCGAGCAAAAGGACTCATGCCACCTTCGCAAGGTGACGTAATCTCAGAAGCGGTCGTCCTATCGCCTAATTCGAGCAAAAGGACTCATGCCACCTTCGCAAGGTGACGTAATCTCAGAAGCGGTCGTCCTATCGCCTAATTCGAGCGATAAGACTCATGCCACCTTCGCAAGGTGACGTAATCTCAGAAGCGGTCGTCCTATCGCCTAATTCGAGCAAAAGGACTTATGCCACCTTCGCAAGGTGACGTAATCTCAGAAGCGGTCGTCCTATCGCCTAATTCGAGCAAAAGGACTCATGCCACCTTCGCAAGGTGACGTAATCACAGAAGCGGTCGTCCTATCGCCTAATTCGAGCAAAAGGACTCATGCCACCTTCGCAAGGTGACGTAATCTCAGAAGCGGTCGTCCTATCGCCTAATTCGAGCAAAAGGACTCATGCCACCTTCGCAAGGTGACGTAATCTCAGAAGCGGTCGTCCTATCACCTAATTCGAGCGATAAGACTCATGCCACCTTCGCAAAGTGACGTAATCTCAGAAGCGGTCGTCCTGTCGCCTAATTCGAGCGATAAGACTCATGCCACTTTCGCAAAGTGACGTAACCTTGCCCCCCTCATCGATTGACGATCACCACGTTGCCTCCCCAGAGCACAACTACAATTTAGTAACTCGACAAAATAGTGGTCAATGGGCTTACACTTACTCATTCGCTTTTAATTTAATGCCCGGAAAGTATACTGATCTCTAAAGTACTTGAACAGGTGCAAAATCGTCATAAATGGAAAGCACTCATCACGTCGCTCACCAATCGGCAAATGGCTGAAGGGGAAATACGACAAAATACATCTTAACTGGGTAACTAGTAGTCAACAAAAATAAACCTGTACAGAGCCATTTACAGTGGTTTTGCACTAAGGCTATCGCAATAAGAATATTGTTAACGCTTTTGCAATCTAACCTATTTGGTATAGACTTCATAAAAATAAAAGTGGTATTGCTTATCGGATTATTGTAACGTGTTTGTAAAATCTTTTCGAAAAGTAAATTATCAGAATGATTACTCGTCTTGAACTGTCTAGATTAAAATTGACTCAAATAACGGGATTTTACTTCAAACAACACAGCAATGAAAGTGTAGTTTTAAAATAATATTACGCACATAGTAAACAGTGAAAAGCCCTCTTTAAATCATGTTAACACCATGATCATGACCATTGTAGACTTGCCGACGTAGCCGTTACCACCTTAGCATCATCATTACCCGCTATCAATGATGATATAGTCATCATCATCATCGCGTTTTCATCATCAACAGCGTCAACATTTTCATCATCATCACCTTGTCATTATTGATGATAAAACCATCATCATCACCAACTCTTCATCATCGTCGTCATCATCATCATCATCAGCCACCGTAAGTCCAATATTGAGAAAATGCTGGGAGAGGTTATCTCTACTACTATACAAAGAATGAGTACCTAATATCATCTTTGACCAGTATTCACGCGCCACAGTACTGTATTGCAAGTTCATAATTCTCAATACTCAAAAATGACTCAATTTGCTACGAATGGTAATCTGGCGCCACGGTCGGCTCCTTCCGATACCGACTTATGCCACCTTATTGACAATAAATTCGGGCGTCACTGCTGGCACCAACCGACAGCGACTCATGCCACCTCCAGTGACGATAACCTCATGTTGCTTCTACACAACAACCAATATTCCGGCTCCAACCGATTGTTAGCTTACTAAGTTTAGCAAATGTTACACACTCTTCGTAAAACTAGCGTACTCAAAACCAATTTACTGCTTGAATAGTGGTCAAAAGACTAGTTTCATAAAACTAGACTAGTTTCATAAAACTTTACACTTAAAAACTAAAGGATTTAAAATTAATTGCACTCTGCTTTAAAGTCGATAATAAAATGAAAACTCACCAAATTTTATTGGCGATCCAGCAGACAAGCCATGTGCCGCGAGCACAGACACACATACACAAGATCCGCTCACATTTTTTCTTTACTTCACCAGAAATTTCCAGCACCTGCTGCGTACCGCTGCTAGCTCCCATCTGGCCGCAACTCGCGGTATCCATCTACTTGGCACATTGTAATCACTTGTTAACACTTTAAAACCTTACCTCGAGAACTAACGCTCTGAACAACGGGCAAACCACAAGTAGCATTCAACAGGATCTTCTTCCGATGTGAGCTCCAGATACAAATCTTACCTCAAATGTGAGCTACAAGTCCAGATCCCACTTCTGATGTCGCAGACGGATGAATAAAAGGGGGCAGAGCGTGGCGTGATCGGCATCTGATATCTCAAGTGACGTAAACTACCCACTTAGTTACTTACAGTACGAGAACAAACTGATGTCAGGATGAAAACTTACTTACAGTCACGTCACCTTACCGATGCCGCCACATGAGAGATCTTACGTGAGCCTTATAAAAATGTGACGGAATTCCAGTGCCCCGCCTCCGCACTGAATCATGAATCGCAACCACCATGTCTGGATTCCCTGGCCCCACAGAATTGAATACTGTGTATACACCTGGGCTTTCCGTCTTGCTTAAACAAACTGTCATTGTAATAAATCGGTTCACCAATCCACATCTATTACAATAATCACAATTAAATGAGTCATGGCCAAGCTACAGCAAACTACACAACGAGTTGTGCACGATACGGCCGCCTGAACAAGACTGTCCTTGTCGCTAGGTCGACCGGTCTTATAACTTGTTGCTAACGCGTATTGCCATTTCAAATCCAACCGTTGCATTTTGTAGTAAACAACTTTCTCTTTGCACGTGTAAAAAATAATAAAAAGGGAATTGTACATTGAACTCTCCGACATTTAAATATATAAGGACAAATCATACTGGTTGAGTTAGCCCCAAATTAAGTTTTAACTTGTATTATGGGATAGTAATTCAACGATATTATGTTATATAATAAATACATATTAGATAAACACCCAAGACCCAGGACAATTTGAAAAAGGCCATTTTCCAACGCGATCTGGCTTTGGATCGAACCCAGAACCTCCGAAATGGCGGACTGGCTTGTTAACAACTACATCACGGAGGTCCACAGTAAATGAAGTGCATAACGGACATATGTATATGTATATGACAGTGCGAGTTAAAGTAAAGTAAAAGGTTGTAATGTGTGGTGTCGCATCTATATTGTCTTTAATGTATGACACAGCTACATTAATCTTCGCCAACGCAAGCGTTCCGTTTCACGTATGATTCGCCCCGCATACCTCCATGGATTATATTTGTCCTGTTAGTGTTTAATGGAATTTGGAATATTTGGCGAGATATTTAGAAATTCATCTCAAATCAAATAGAACACAAAGTAATGTGAATTTAGAGTAGAATGTGATATCGCATATACGTTAGATCTTATTTTAATTAGTGTTATAGTCTGTCAAAGACTCTATGTTACATAAGTACTTAAATGTTTTTAAGATACAAATAACCGCCCAAATGCAAGTCGGACTGGCGCACGAAGGGTTCCGTACCATTAACTATAAAAATCACTTTTGTTGTATGGGATATATATACACTAAAATGTTTATTTTATTCTGTTTTTAATTGTTGTTAAAGCGGCAACAGAAATACATCTTCTGTGAAAATTTCAGCTTTCTAGCTATCACGGTTCATCATAAGGTACAGCCTGGTGACAGACAGACGGACGGACGGACGGAGAGACGGACAGCGGAGTCTTAGTAATAGGGTCCCGTTTTTACCGTTTGGGTACGGAACCCTTAAAATATAATTACCTCCCAGTCGCAAAACTTAGGTAAACATTACGCTTTCAGACCATATGGTCTTTTTTTCGAGTTTCAACCGTTGTACTCATAGGAAAAGTTGTTCATATTGATGGTCTGAGTTGCTCCTACAAGGATCAGACAGGGTTTTTGTTATATATTTTAGAAAGGGACTTCAAAAGATGAAGCGTAAAGGTAAATAAATATACTTGTGCATATTTTGTCATAATGAATGTTTTATGATATTATATCCTAGTAGATATACCTACATGCAGGCACTACGCTGGCTGTTCGTATAATTGAAACTAATTAATTATTGGAATTCCACTCAATGCTATTAATATGACTGAATTGTGGCTGTCGGCTTGACAAACCGACAAGATTTGATTAAATAAAGTGAAATCAGAGTCAATTCTACCAAAATACCTTTTTAAATATGTCCATAAATAGCAAGTAAAGCACGGATTGCCAGAGTGCTAGATGAATTAATTATAAACGAAAATTGCGGTTCGAGAATTGTTTCGGACAGGCTTTTTCTTTCTAGAAGCTTTTGAACTCAAAAACTGTGAGTCGGGCTCGCGGATGAAGGGTTCCATACCATTATCTATAAAAAATCACGTTTGTTACTTAAATACTTATTTCATTCTGTTTTAATAGCGCCAATAGAAATACATTATCTGTAAAAATTTCAATTGCCTGCAAACAGCCTGGTGACAGACAGACGGACAGACGGACGGACAGACGGACGGACAGACGGACGGACAGACGGACGGACAGACGGACGGACAGACGGACGGACAGACGGACGGACAGACGGACGGACAGACGGACGGACAGACGGACGGACAGACTGACGGACAGACAGACGAACGGACAGACGGATAGCGGAGTCAGCCTTTAAGACTCTGCTGTCCGTCTGTCCGTCCGGTCCCGTTTTTACCCTTTGGGTAAGGAACCCTAAAAATTGCCTTCAATAAATTTCTATTTTTTTTTAATTTGGATTTAGGCCAAGACCGAGTGGAGAGTGTGCATTGACGGGATTAAATGGAGTTAGATGAAAAAGACACTTTAGTAGTGGCATATCTCTTTATTGTTTTGTATACGTGACAATTTTACACAATTGTTTTTAAGGAAAGTAGTTCAGTTTCATGATATGAACATTCTCCGAATTTGGTCTAAAAGTCACCCTGTACTTTGTAACCTCTATTAGTCTAATTATATAGTACAACTATTAGACCTCAACATTAGACAAATGTATGTAAGTAAAACTTAACGTTATGCCAAACGATATTCAAACTGCTTTTATCGATATGTCTAATCGACGTCGATAGTTCGGGGCGCGGTCCCCATTCGGTAATTAAGTAATAACCGTTCCGATTTTATCGGTTCGACTATTTCACTAATGTACCTTTTACTATGGATGTATACTTTACAACTCTTTGTTCGTTAAAGGTTATTTTGGTTGGAATGTAGGTTCGTACTAATTGGATTATGTCTTTCGGCATTAGAGCTTGTGAATTGTGCACTTTAATTACATTATGCACTAAATATGTGGACTATACTAGTGTGTAGTCTACATAGTGCACATCATACATACCTATAGATATACAAAAAAATAATTACGTAGATAAATAGTCAAAAAATAGTACTTAGGTATAGTACTTTCGTTCAAAATTTTGCTTTTATCAGCACCACCTGTAGGTTGACCGGTAGAAAAGGCCTTGGGGCCTTAAAGTCCACCTGTAAAATTTTTGTAATAACGTTCAATCAAAAAAAATGATTCGCAGAAAGTTATTACCTGCCTTATTAAGAATTATTTGTTCCTGAATTTTGTTCTAATACGTATTAATTTCAATTTGGAAAAAGGTAAATAAATATTTTGTATAAAAAAATTAATATTTTCCTGTTAATAAAATTCAATAATGATTCCTTCTGAAAGAGTAATATGGTTTTGTTATTATGCGAACCTTCCTTTTTGAAATTAATCTTTATCTCCATTTTCATCAAGTATAAAACCTGACCCGTGAATAACAAAATAGAAAAAACGTTTTTTGATAAATACAATGTCCTTTTTAATTAAGTACAAATATTTTAAGAGGTGATTCAGTCCATCATTTTGAACAACTTTTCCCAGTAAATATATATCGAAATACGAATTTTTTTTTGCCTTTTTCATAGTAGCGATATTACGTGACTACTTCGATTTGTATGAGAACCTAAATATTTTTTTCGTATTTCGATATACATTTATTGGGCAAAGTTGTCAAAATGATAGACTGAATAACCCCTTAAAATATTTGCACTTAATTAAAAAGGACATTGTATATTCAAAACTAGTCCAAATCCTTTGCTCCAAACACCTACAAACCTATCTTCATTCCGTCGCATTACCCTGTTTAAATAAACGCCTTTCAACGACCACGACACCTTTACTGCTACAAACTGCTTCATGCTCCAGATAATAAGATCCAAATTTGCTTGACGGTACGTATTTTTCGGGTGTATTCATATAGATTTTCTTACAAACACGGGTTGTCCGAGGATATACCACAAAGCGTCTGATGTAGTTTAGAACAAAATAATAAAAATACAGAATGATATTTCTAGTAGTTCGAACATGAACATTTATTTCTTTAATCCTTTAGTTCTTCGTTTGTTCGTTTGTTCTCTTCTCCATTTTTTTCATTTCTTAATATAATAGTTGGTATGAAAACGAAAGTTCACGATATTCTTTCAAGGGTTGCGACATAAAATAGAACTGGGCGACACCTGGTTCGAAGGAACGATGATGGTAAATCAGAAAAAAATAAAGTGGTATCTCATAAATGCGATAGGTAGTGTAGGACGTCCTGTGGCTCGGCGGTTCTATAATTTCAGACAAGTTGCTGGAAAGAACTGGATCGCGTGACCAGGGACAAAACAAGACAGCACAGATTTAACAGGCAGCTAGCGATGATGTTGATAATGTCCTTGTTGATGGTCGTCTAAATCGAAAGAGACTATTCGGCGGTTCTGAACTACGTCTACGTCAGAAACCGTGTACAACTAATTGTCTCGTAAAGAAATTTCAGTGCTGGTTACGTGCACGATTTATATTAAATCGATTTAAAAAATGTTTTTGAACCTGCTCACCGATCCTCGTGAGTCCGAAATACACGGAGTACCTATTATTATTATTAGAGTATTGCATATTTGTTTATTTATTTATGGCATTCAATTTAAAGCACCACCATACAGTCTTCTATTGAAAGCGCGTGTAATATAAATGTTCTGCTTCTATATTTACTTTATTTTGTGGTCGGATATATTCTAGTTTGAATAACGGCGAGGTATTTGCTCGGGCGTTTGAGAAAATGGAAAATTAAGTGCGTCCCTTTTGATAAAGTAAACACTTTACCGCGATAACGATGGAACTTTGGTTTAGGACTTTGATTGTGGACATGTGAGCTCTAAACAAATAATTGTTTGAAATAGATAGTTGGGCCATATTTTGGTTTGAAGTTTTGTCAAATAATGATCGCGTTGGGATGAAACAATTTTTAATGACGGATTATATTTAGATAGTTCTTTCTAAAGATTCAAATTCAAAGATTCAAATGTTTATTTAGTAATTAGACCTTTACAGGCACTTTTACACGTCAATAAAGTATAATCTATGTTACGTGTAAAGTATATTAAAATTTAATTTATTTTTAAAGAAAAGCTACCGATACCAGCGCTTCGTAACGACCACTGCTGAGAAGAAACGCCGAAAGAAACTCATTTTCACCAATACTGTGATCACCAATTCGCCTACTCGCCAGAAGGGCTTTGTCATATCTGGGCAAACCATAAAGCTATAGTAATAAATAATGACATAGATTATTGCGCGTTTCCGTAAACAGGATGTTACAAAAAGGCGAAGTAATATTATTAACAGCCTGCCCTAAACAATATTTTTTTTTTAAAGAATTTGTTACTTCAGAATTGTGTTGAAATAAATCTTGCGATTGCAATACCATTTGTTAAAAACTATGATAACGATAATACCGTGTTAAGTCCCTTATGGTTTGTTTGTTTGTTTGATATAACTTTATTGTACTATAAAAACAAACAATCAGGTACATAAAATAACAACATAAAGAGTAAATTGAAAATGGTGGACTTATCCCATAATGGAATCTTTTCCAGTCAATCGGCGAATAAAAAGATAGGACAATTAGGTTTTCATAAGAAGGGTATAGAAGTTCGTACGTATATAGGATAAAAGAAACTAACATAATATCCAACTAAACTAACTACTCATGCATACTTACTATATACATACATAAACATTTATAAATATACATAACATACATAGTCATACAAACATACATATACAACACTTTTGTATGGAAATGGTGTTTTTTTTGTGTTTTGGCTGCTATGTTAATTTCATTATACTATAGTTATTTAGTACAGCCCGTGGTTCGATTTAAATGTCGATTTTTTTATATATGTATATATTATCATACATTTATTGTACTTGCATGAAAATACCGAAATGTAAGCTTAAATGTTCAAAGTAACAACAGAAAATCTAAGGAGTTTGAATTAGAA
This sequence comes from Acrobasis suavella, assembly GCA_943193695.1. NCBI lineage: Eukaryota > Metazoa > Arthropoda > Insecta > Lepidoptera > Pyralidae > Acrobasis > Acrobasis suavella. The sequence continues at coordinate 22,254,014 of OW971934.1, forward strand.
ATGGTTGTTTCATCTGTTATCCCCAAAATGAATTAATTTGTTCTTGCCGCTTAAACAAAGCCCTTTCAACAGATCTTGGTTCCACCTCAGTTTAAAGACACAAAATATTAAAACATTCTCAACTAATTGTCTCGTAAAGAAATATAGTCACTTTTCTACGCGTCAAAAACCATAACTTCGATGGAAAAGGCTTGGGCTTAGGCCCCTGGCGTTTCATGGCCCCTTAAACCCACCACTTGGCGGGGCTGTTATCTACGCATCTACCATATTGTGCGTTTCAGCAGGGTTGTAACGATCAGTAGGCAATATGGGGACACACGGGGCAATACTTCGTGCGTTAGCGATGCGCATTTTGAAAGAAACTGATTTTGGATTGTAAGCTTACGAGACAATTAGTGATAGTCTAATAATGACCGGCTAAGTGCGAGCCGGACTCACACATGAAGGGTTCCGTACCATTATTATCTATAAAAAAAAACACGATTGTTGTAAGGGAAATATTTATTTTTAAATTATCAGACGGATACAACAAAAACTCTGTGAATATATCAAGCATCTACCTGCTGCCGTTATTAATATCGAGCAAAAACCGGCAAAAAAAAACAAGTTCGTTGTATGGGAGCCCCCTTAAATATTTGTTTTTGTTTTTGTTGCTGCGGTAACAAAAATACATCAGCTGTGAAAATTTCAACCGTCTAGTTATCACAGTTCATGAGATACAGCCTGGTGACAGACAGACAGATAGATGGACGGACCGACGAGTCTTAGTAATGGGGTCCCGTTGTTTATCCTTTGGGTACGGAATCCTACAACTAGTGTAATGTCAATATTTTAGTTGTTCTTTCAACATCCCACACAGCGGTGTAGCGTAAAACTTATTTTATTAATCTGTGCTAACTGGCCTTTCCATTTTTAGCTCCTGTAAATAAAGCTCACTTACACAAAACGATTTATTAGTCTCCAAAGAAAACTCAATCAGCGCCGCCACTTGCAGACTAGCTTAGATAAAAGTTTAAAATTTCACTTTCATTCCCGCTGTACCGTCCGAAATATCGGTCCAAGTATTCCGCCGAGGCTTTCCGTGCAATAAAATTTGCATAACTACGCTCCTTGGCACGGCACAGCGTCTTATTAAATTTCCACCCCTCCAAAGTCATTAATGGTTTGTACTCAACCACCTACTGGTGTTATTCAGTGATAAATCATAAGGCATCGTGTAATAGTCCTTGCGTGCTGCGGATGACTTTTATTGCCTCCTCGAGATGGGAGTAATCCCGGTTCACAGCCTCCAGGATTTGGGATAATCCTTTGTTTATACGTTTTTACGGGATAGCGTTATAGTAACGTTATGAATTATACGTGAGATCGCTTTATTTGGAGCGAACGTGGAGGCTTTTTGTGAAGATGTTTATTGCATTTAAACTTTTATATTACTTTAAATTAATGTACCAATAACAAACAATCCAAAGTATTAATTATTGTGGATTGTTTGTTATTCGTACATTTTGCAACTATCTTCATATACAATATGTAACAAAAACCCTGTCCGATCCTTGTAGGAGCAACTTAGGCCGTCAATATGAACAACTTTTCGTGTGGTAGCTATGATTGAAATTCGAAAAAAAATCGACATTTTCATGGAAAAGTGTTTGGCCGGCCTGGCAATTTGTACGAAAATATCGATATTTTTGCGAGTTTCAAGCATTGGTCCCATAGGAAAAGTTGTTCATATTGACGGTCTAAGTTGCTCCTACAAGGATCGGACAGGGTTTTTGTTACATATTGTATAAGTTGAAACTTCCTTGTGGCGTGTGTAAAGAAACATAATATATATTGGGTGTTTATCTGGGTCAAAATAAATTATTATGTACTTATAATAAAATAAAACGTCGTTAAATAATGTCGCTTGTCTTTGAACATATCCATTTTAACGTGGTTTTAGATTTATTATTGCAGAAAAACTGATAATAAGAGCGCTATTTGACCCCAAGAAGCTATGACGTCATCTGTCTGTATTTCATGCAAAAACCATAGAAAGTGTTAGTTTTGACGATTTAAAAAAAATATCTGATTTGACTTGTTGAAAAAGAGCGGATTATGTAAGTAAAGTTGTAAGATTCATTCCGGTCCCAGTTGCCAGTAATCTCTAAGAAGCATGGCATTTGATTCGTAACACCTAAATAAACTTTTTGTAGTGTATCAGTAAATTTCATATTATAATCTATCGTGTGTAATAAATACACTTTGCATGATTCATTTGTTCGATATAAATGAGACAACACGGAAATCAAAACTAGAAAAATAATACCTAGCATTTTTTAATTTATTTATTAAATATACTCAAAAAACAATGGAACAAAACACGAGCAACGCGTCATCGTTGCTCGTGTTTTGTTCCGTCACACCATTCGGTGTCGCGATAATGACCACATCTGTTAGTATCGAATTGCAGAGTCTGCATCCAACGACTATTCGTCAGCCAGCGTCCGCCCCGGAAACATCCAAAATGCGGTCAGCACACGCAATTTCATTTTTATTACTCCTTCACTTTTCATCACCCTCCACGGTGACGTGGATGAGAAACGCACTATTCAACTTACCTGAAAATTTCGTCGATGGAAAACTACCGTGCTCTAAACAAACTGTTGTGTTCCCAGAAGAATTACAAGAACCTATCAGATTCCTTGGCAACGTGTCCGTTAGTGAGATTATATTACCAAACGATGGCGAATTATATTTAGACGATGTAGTTATTGAATTTGGAGCAAATCCAGATGAACAATGCGAAAAGGGAAAAGTCGAATTCAAAGATGTATCGTACAGTTCGTGGGCAGATCCTGATGTGTGGTCTTCAGAAAAGTTTAACGAGGCGACTCCTGATGCGGAGCGTATTCCATGTCACGAAGATACGGTTCTGTTTCCTAAAAATACACAAATCGATATTGCACTTCCGCAGATCACTCAATTCGTAGATAAAATAATCATTGGAGACGTAGAAATATTTGATACAGGCAGTTTATCGGCAAATTTTTCATTTGATTTCATACTTAACGACCTATGGGATGAAGGACTATCATTTGTGAATACAAAGTGCACTTCAAAAGCGGGCTGCCCATGTCAGATATTCCCTCTAAACATTAACTGCCATAAAAAGTTTTGTCCAGAACCGAAATGTCTTTATCCAATACAACCTAAAGGTCACTGCTGCATGATCTGTGGGGGTTCGATTACTTTTAAAACTACTCCTTCTTTTATCATGTCAAGATTTAAAGATACAGTGGATGAAATTGTAAATAGTTATAATAGTGAAGATCAACTCGTGTACCACATAGCAAAACTTCCTAAAGAAGTCAACATAAGAGACATTACACCTATATATCGTAGCATTAAAGATGAATTTAATGATATCTCTGGCGAAGTACAGGTGATAATAGTTGAGAAAGGTGAATATACGGGATCCAGTATCGAAGCAATAAACGATGTCTATCATAACATGCCGAAAATTGAAACAAAGAAGTTGTTTCTCAGTGGAAATCCGATCAGCAAGGCTGGATTGGGATGGAAGCTATTCATATCAATGTTCTTTGTTGCTGTCGCTACCATGGGCATCATTTATGTTTATTACTATAGAGTTCCAAACCATTGGGTTAGGAATTTCTCTCTAAATCTCACGATGCCTGGGAGGCCTGTTCTCTCCAGATTTCAAAGAAGAACGGATAGTGTGGTGTCTTTGGCTAGAAGAGATTCCGAGGTGTCTCGCGTAAGTGCTCCAGGATTCAGGAATCCTCTGTATGACTCAAAGAGAGGTAGGGTCGTAGTGACTGAGCCTGTGGAAGAAGAGGATTGAGTTAGAGGGTTTCAGCAAAAATACTGATAGGTAAGCAACTACACAAATAATTTGACTGCTATAAGGTACTTAAAAGTAACTCATGTAACTGAAAAATAGTGTAGCCATATTTTTATCGAAGTAAATATATTGTTACCACATTTTTTTTTATTTTGCCTATTCGCTTGTTAGTAAATTTAAAGGCCTACACACGAAGAGGAGCTACTGGTGTATTCTATGATTTTTCGTGGTTGCCAGGCCATATTTTTTTAAAATAAATAAATAGGTACAGATAAGTTCTTTTCTACGTTTACGAGTACATTTTCTTTCTACCTTATCCTTAACCGAATATTTGACAGTATATGTGGGGTTGGCACAACATGTATTTTTTTGTAATTTTTTTTGCAAACACAATTGACTGAGCGAGTGAACTGTGAAGTGTCTCAGTTTCAAGCCAAAAATGCTTTTACACGGCTGTCAGTTTGTTCGGCTGTTCTCGCTTACAGGTCACATTTTTCAACTGATTTACGTCAAATTTTGTGAGAAGGTTCTTTTTCGAATTTTATTCAAAACGGCGGATATATAGGGGATCGGTAAACTAAAAATATCATATACGTCATTAAAAAAAAAAAAACAATATTGTCATAATTCTTTTTGTTACTACTTCTATTTCTATTAAGTAACTTTTTGGTTACTTTTTTTTCCTGATTAACTTCAACAGGTCGGGGGGTGACTCTACAGCTCACAGAGTTACCAGTTTATCAATTAAATAATAAAAAAATATTTATTTCATGGAATGTATGCTAACGCCACCGATACCTCCCGTTTGATTGAATGTAAATAAAAGCTGTCATTTCGCATGGTATAAATCAAGTGGGCCGTTACGGATGATTTATCCGACCATGCAGACGCCCTGGCGCGCGGTATGGGCGGTCTACTATTTTGATTTATACCACGTCGGTGACACTGTTGGTATTTTTACACTTTACACACGTCTGGGATAGGGGAGCTGTGTTAATTCAGGACTCACGTAGGTATAGTCTACATCTAAATATATATAACTCAAAGGTGACTGACTGACTGACATAGTGATCTATCAACGCACAGCCCAAACCACTGGACGGATCGGGCTGAAATTGGCATGCAGGTAGATGTTACGACGTAGGCATCCGCTAAGAAAGGATTTTGATCAATTCTACCCCCAAGGGAATAAAATAGGGGATGAAAGTTTGTATGAAACTTTGCCAATTTTAAACCGATCGGTCTGAGACTTTGCATGTATAAAGCTCCTATAACGTAGGCATCCCCTAAGAAAGGATTTTAACAAATTACACCCCTACACGAGCAAAGTCGCGGGCAAAAGCTAGTTTAAGACTAAAGGCGTGTTCGGACGACAATCGCACGCCAAGCCCTCGCCTAGCGCAAACCCAGTGCGCTTTGAAGTTTTTGAAATTTGTTGCATATACACGGTGCTTTTTTATTGGTTTTGGAGCCAAAAGCCACTTCATTAGGATCGTTAGTAAGACCTAATTAGCTAGTCAAAATAAAAATTCAGAAACAAAATATGTTGTCTAAAACTCGAAAGTAAAATCGTGAGATCAACTAGTAGTACCGCTGGCCCGCTAGATTTCGAGTTCATCGGGGTCACGCGTCAGTTATGAACGGGCGTAACTATGTGGTCTCGATCGAAAATTAGTTTCGCAACTTTTTTATCTTATGTCATACACAAATTTGGATTACGTATATGGATAGAGGAGTTTATTTACTACATGACATTCTTTTTTCCAAAACCAATGAAAAGTCAGCGTGTATTTTGTGTCCTGTCACACATCAATACCTACAACTCAAATTGCATTTAACGAAGTCAAATCGCGCACGTCTCGCCTACGCCACGCGCTCGCCTTGCCTCAAAGTGAATGACATAAGATAAAAAAGTTGCGAAAATTATTTTCGGTCGAGACCACGTAGTTACGCCCACTCATAACTGACGCGTCACCCCGATGAACCCGAAATCTAGCCGGCCGTCGGTACTACTAGTTCATCTCACGATTTTACTTTCGAGTTTCAGTCAACATATTTTGTTCCTGAATTTTTATTTTGACTAGCTAATTTGGTCTTACTAACGATCCTTATGAAGTGGCCTTTGGCTCCAAAACCAATGAAAAATCACCTTGTATGGAACTAATTTCAAAACGCGCTAGGCGTGTGCTAGGCGTGGAAGAAGCGTGCGCTTATCGTCTGAACGCGCCCGCGGGGTACAGTTCAGTAACGTCCTCGTGAACGTCCTTTGGGAATTCATTTGTAGCAAGAGAGATTAGTGCTCAGTCCTTAAGTCGCCTCTTACGACATCCAAAGAAAGACACGGAATGGTCACAGTAACAGATCTAGAATTTTTTGGAGGCGGGGCAAAATGTGAATATGCCGCCCCTGCTTGGTTTTGCCGCCTACTTAATTACTAAAAAAAAATACATGCGACGCGACGTGGCGCACACTTTTGAAGAAATATAGAAATTTTTTACTTAAAAAGATACTCATTGCAGAGAGTTGTACGTTACTCGTACTCTGAAATTTGAATATTTTTGAGTAGATAACAGGTTTTTTTATGTTTTTTGACAGTATCACAATGCTTTGATTTTTTATTTACTATCCAAATTATCTTTAAAACGAGACGAAACCAGCCGCCGCCCCCATTCCGTATCGGTAGCATGAAAGGGTGGATATATTCGATTGTGCCGCCTCTCTGACTTCGCCGCCCGGGGCATGGGCCCCGGCTAGGCCCTAGATCCGGGGCTGAGTGGTCATATTGACCACAAATGAAAATGAACATAAATGTTACATTATGAATCAGTAGTCTGTACAACGTATAAGGGACTTATTTATTTTATTGGACTTAAAATCTTAAGATTATAGTACAGAAGGTACAACTTAATGCTAAGCATTGTCTACCAGTTCACCTTTGAGACGTAGCAGAATAAATCGTAGATGGGGTGCAAATTTAATTAAATAAGTATATCGAAAGGAATGAATTAGGATGTATTTAATTATATAAACGAACGGGATATACAGGCTGACTGGTAAATCACGGGACATAATAAACGTGATCATACGTAACGTCAGAAAATATAAAACTTACAACTTATTAATTACAAAGAAAAATTTCATCAAATTAGAGCGCAAACTCTCGGAATGTTTGGAAACCGCGTGGTTGCTACGCGCTCGGTACCTAACTCGGCTCGTTGTTACCGCTTACCGCTTATCATTGCGCGCAGCGCGAGCCCTCATTTCTTGTTTTTATTGGATATTTTGGTCAACTTTTAAGCACCTATTTTTTATACATTTTTTAACGAGAATCGAGTACTGAGTCCTTTTTAATAGCCCCCTTTTAATATCTAACATAATTTACCAGTCAGCTTGTATATTGAAATTAAAATAACAGTCATAAAACAAACAAAACATCGGCATTTCCATACAAGTGTGCCACCCGGGCAATTTGTATGGGAATGTCATTTTTTTTTGCATTTTGTTTACTTTTATCATAATATCATTATACTATAGTTAAACCCATGGTTGGTTTTTTTTGACGGCCTCCGTGGAGCAATGGTCGCCATGCTAGTTCACCACCCAGAGGTTCCGGGTTCGATCTCTGGTCAGGGCAAGTTGGAAAATGGCCTTTTTCAAATTGTCCTGGGTCTTGGATGTTTATATATTATGTGTTTGTTTTAAAATAGTATCGTTGAGTTAATATCCCATAACACAAGTCTCGAACTTACTTTGGGGCTAGCTCAATCAGTGTAATTTGTCCCTATATATATATTTATTATGGGGATGTTCCTTACACGTTGTATATTTAGGATTTTCTATAAATATGTCTGCCTATAGAGGCATAATAATACTAAAGCGGCCGAAATCGGTCCTTTTGTCCCTCTTCCTGCCTTTGAGCTCGCTCAATCGATAGTATAGGGTTTCTTCAAAAGACGAACTGTCATCGAGACTCGTCAATCATCGTCTTTGATGTGCCGCCGCCAGTGAATTGTGGGTTTGTGCGCGCTTTTATGTACGAACATCTTTTACAGTGGAAAAGCTCTGAAACCGCTGTAAATTCAGATTAATTATTGGTTTTTCGTCGTGAGTATAATATTTTGATTTGTAATTCATACCTTCTACATCATTTTAATTTAAATTAAAAATATCTTTGTCAATGTCGAATAATTTTCTTTGCCAATAGTTAATACATACTTGCGTATTGTCAACTTGTAATGAGAGCGGGGACTTCTAACATAAGTGTTCTTTACTTAATAGTTATTTATGCAACTGTAGTATAATAAGGGGTTATTTAATAAGGGGCACACGAATGTGGGTTTATCCCACGAGGCGAAGCCAAGTGTGATAATAGTATCACATGAGTGTTTTAATACCTAATTATTACAGTTGCACACAAAACTTAATCTACACCCATGATATGAATCCTTTATAAAAGGTTCTAAATCCTCAGGGTGGTACAGTGTTAAGAACTCTATGTGAATTCCTGGTAAGTTTAATTGCTGAATATCTAAACTAACTATGTTTGTATAGGTAATAATGAAATTATTTATTGTAATAATTATTTAAATTTTGGATCGTACAATTATTAGAATACAAATTATTTTTGAACAAAGAGGGCGGGATACGACGTGAATTAGAATAATCAATAACTTCTTTTTTTTAATTTACGGAGCTGTGGTAGTGAACCGCGCGTACATGACCATGTTCTTTTTTTGTAATTCGTATAGAATGTAGCTGTTTGATGAGTAAGAGGTCGAGTTTGCGTTGCATAATGAAATTTAGTACAACATTATAATACTTGTTTGGGTGATATAGTGGTTACTATGACACTGGGTGTTTTAATGTTGGCAATAAGCTAACTGGTTCAGAAAATATTATAAAGGATTTATAGCATGGGTGTAGATAAGAGAATTCTTCGATCGCAATGTGAAAATTCTGTTAATGAAAAAAATATTTTGATTATTGAGGTAAGTACTGAGTTTGGTATGATGTTGTTGTTTCTTGAGTTTTAGAGTTGGTTCGTAGTTATTATATATTTACGTTTTTTTTTTCGTTTATCGTGACCAGCATAAAAGATTTTCGCAGTATCGTCCGGAACATACCCTTTCATGTCTAATTGTTTGTAATGTTGCGAACGAAGGGTTCCGTACCATCTAAAAAAAAGTCACGTTTATTGAATAGGAGCCCCAATTTAAATATTTATTTTATTATAGCGGCAACGAAGTTCATCATCTGTGAAAATTTCACATGTTAAGCTATCACGATTCATGAGATACAGCCTGTTGATATACAGACGGACGGACGGACAATGGAGTCTTAGTAATAGGGTCCCGCTTTTACCTTTGGGTACGGAACCCTAAAAACCAAACGTATGTCGAAGTGAATTAATGCTTGGTGTAAATATTTTATGGTAAAAAATTCCTGAGGTCGAGCAGACCAACTCACAACTAATTGTACAGTGCACGCTTATCTCGAATCATTTGTCACCAATTGTCGCTTGCATTGGAGGCGGGACACGGTGGACGAGCATAAATCAGCTTCGCATCAAAACAATGGGTGGAGGTGACAACAGCAGCTATCGAGAGCTTTGTTGAAGAACCAGGTGAAGTCATTTCGACACTGACATAAATGAAACAAATATGCATTTTTTTAGGAGATTTTGGCGGGATGCGTAGGGGTTCAGTTGGAGTTTGCTTTAAATTGTTTTACAAATTGATTGTAGTAGATTTTTTAATATGAAATTGGTGTAGTTTAGTGTCACAAATGCTCATGCTCATGGACAATATGTAAAATGTTTAATGTGGACACTCATAGTGCGGCTGTAGTGATATTTATTTGCGGACTGTGGTGGTCTTTAGGCGCCATCCGCCACTCAATCAGCTATGAAAACCAGTGGGCTCGTATAGATTTGTCACTAGAAGCTCCAAAGCATTTTTTTTACTTTACTTTACGTCACGTAGTATGGGTACGTTCCCTAATTTGTTTATCTGATTTACTTGTGGGTATTTAATAATAAGGGCTTGTCCAAGGAGACCTACTGAGTTACGCCTACCAGTAGCTCTAAACAAGGTTTAATGTCATCATGTAAAATTGGAGACCATGCATAAAAATAGTAATGAGTGTTGACGAAGCAAAAGAAGATCGTAGCAAGTGGAAATCCATAGTCTCTGCGTACCCTGATGGGAAACAGGTGCGAAAATATGTATGTATGTATGAAAAAAAAACTCTGTACAATACAAAGCGAGCGGTACAAGTATTTTAAAGTAGAAAACACATACATCAAGTGTTCGCGCCAGGCGCCTGTAGAGCTGTAAATCTCGAAGACACGGCTATTTTCAGAGATACATTAGGGCACTTTCAATGCCCGCTCACATGCAAGCTGGTTTGGGAGAAAAAAAAGTACCAGTAGCTTTTTTGTCATGTATATCGTAAAAGCCGATCGAGGGTATATGAGAAAATATCCCTTTCGGCCGCCTTTGTAACTGTATTTTGTAATCAGTTACAAAAAAAGGAAATTTTCTTCTTTTTTCGTAACTAGTTTCAAGCTAAAATATTTTCGGCCGCCTTTGTAGCTACGTTTTGTAACCGCTGTAAGGTTACAAAAGAAGAAGGATTTTTTTTCTCGTTACCAGTCACAAGCTAAGGCATTTCTATATTTCTTCGCAACTTCTTTTCTCAGATACGAAAGCAGAATATTTACTTGTTACTGGTAACCAAATTAAAATTCTATGATTAATAACTAATTGTCACATTTTACATATAAAATATCAATATCCAGGATAGCAAACGGAAACTACTTTGATCAACTTTTCCACCTATTCGCCACCATTACGACCATTATGAGAGCATTATAATCTAAACCTGTCAAGCGGTTGCCTAGAAGTGGGGCTGTAGGAGGCTTGCAAGTTCATAGATTGTTGTTAATTTATACAGGGTTAATTTATAGAGCGAGTTCAGTTCATAACACTGAACTTCTTTCTATAAACACATTATAGAAAAAACGAAAAAAATCCAGCTGCTCTTACAAAAAAGCGCTCAGCCAAATGGATTTGTACTGAACTATGATTTTTTTATCGATCTTCAATATATATTTTTTTTTATAGAAAATAGTTTAGTAACATTGGACTGAAGTTGCTCCAAAAATGTTGCTGGTGTGCAAAAGTAACACTATATTATTATCACGGAATTGGGCATTTTCCTGCGTCCAAAATTTATTATTTTGTACTGATAAAACAATAAAACGGCGCAAAATTATGTCACTTGTCTTTGAACATAACCATTTTCACATGATTTTAGATTAATTATAATTAATCTAAAATCATGTGAAAATGGTTCATTAATGGTTCAATAATTATTGAAGAAAAACTGATAATAAGAGCACTATTTGACTTCAAGAAACTGTGACGTCATCTGTCTGTATTTCATACTGTTATTACATTGAAAATGTTTGTTTTGACGTTTAGAAAAAAAGTATGTGATTTGACTGGTTTTTTTTTTGGCGGGAAGTCAAGGGGTTCAGTTGGAGTTTGCTTTAAATTGTTTTGCAAATTGATTCTAGTGGACTTTGTAATATGAAATTGTAGTTTAGTGTTATAAATGCTCATGCTCATATGGACAATATGTAAAATATTTAAAGTGGACACTCGTAGTGCGGCTGTAGTGATATTTATTTGCGGGCTGTGGTGGGCGTCTTTAGACGCCGTCCGCCACTCAATCAGCTATGAAAACCAGTGGGCTCATAAAGATTTGTCGCCAGATGCTCCCTTGAAGCAATCGAAGGACCTACACCAACCTTTGATTGTATAGTTAGGGTTAGGGTTAGGAATAAAGAAGTGAATAAACAAAGATAGGCTATAAAAGGACTAAGTGTCCAGAGACGTTAAATAATTATAAAAAAAAAATTGATTTGACTTGTTAGAAAATAGCGGATTGTTATTTGTTATACGAACTGTTTGCGTATTCATGTAGTCCTATACTCAATTCCTTTCTTTTCACCCTTTCAACTTGCGAGCACCAACGCCTGAAGCTGCACTTTTCCGACGTAAAGTGATTAACTGCACTATGACATTCACTTTTTGCTGCTGCATTCAGCATGCATTGTGCGAAAATGGATGTGGGTTTGTGAATACTACGAGTATTTGCGTCATATTTGCGCAGACGTAAAAAGAAATAGACACGACATGTGCAAGTCTTACATAAATAATAAATAAATACATGCTACGCACGGTCTTTAACTCATTGTTTATATTAAAATATTACAAACAAACTTACAATTTTACACCAAGACATCTCATACCTAATAAGGGGTAGTTAGAGGCTGTAGCTGGAGGCCGTTAGTGTGAAATACGTACTTATTTGAGTAAAATAGATAACTTTAATGAAAATACTATGTACCACACAATATTGACACAGTTGAAAAAAAATTACGTCCCGTCAAATAATGATTTTTAAGGATATTGCAGTCTTGAATCATTTCATGATCATTTTGTATGGGCGATGTCAAATATTGCCATCTATTTAAAAGCAATATCTTTGTTTATTTTGCCATAAACTTACTCTTATTTTTGAAGAATAATTTGAGTCTTTTTTAATAATTTGAGTCAAATTATTTAAAAAAAATAAGGCACCTGATAAAAATTATTTAATGTATCATTTTCTATATTTTCATGTCCAAAAACGTATGTTGTCTTCGTTTGTTTGTATTCAATTGTTATAACACTTATAACAGAATGGCGGGTCATTGTTGTTATGAAAAAAACGCTTTGAAATTTTTATAACACTTTTCAGTGAAATAAAGTTATTTGCATAAAAAATAAATACGGGATGCTCTAGGAATGACTATAAATCTGGATGTTCTAGTTTTATGAATGGTTTGTTTTGAACTTTTGTTAGAGTCCATGTATCTATTGAAACAAATATTTTTGGTGTACAAAACATAAACAACAAATTACAGGAAGAAGGAGAAGAAATACAACTCATATTCTGAACTCGATAAGCCGGATACATACATACAGACTATCACGTCTAAATCCCTAACGGGGCAGACAGAGAACTAAGGGTCGTACGGCTCTAAGCAGACAGAGGCCACTTTTAGACAAGGCGAGACTCAAAGGCCTCTTTTATCGTGATAGTGGACGTTAGGATGGGAAAAGGAATCAAATAGTGATGACTTCAATTTTTTTTTTAAAGTGAATATACAACTAAATATTCTGTGAATATTTCAAGCTGTTGACGTTATTAATATCGAAGAAAAAATCGGAAAAAAATCACGTTTGTTGTATGGGAGCCCCCTGTTAATATTTATTTTATTCTTTTTTTAGTGTTTGTTGTTATAGCGGCAATAGATATATGTACATCATCTGTAAAAATTTCAACTGTCTAGCTATCACGGTTCATGAGATACAGTCTGGTGACTGACAGACAGACGGACGGACAGCGAAGTCTTAGTAATAAGGTCCCGTTTTTACCCTTTGCATACGGAACCCTAAAAATAAATCTATAGAGGACGACGCTGCTTGGATTGGTAATAATTGGCGTGGCAGGAGAAGCTGAGTTGATGATTAAGTAAATTCAATGTAGGTATAATCAAAACGAAAAAAACTTTGTGGTTCTTGAACTTTGCCTTTTAATAACTTGAGTGTATAATTCAAGAACATTGACTGTAAAATCCAAGTACATTTTCGTATACAAATCAAAAACGATGACCATAATATTACGAAATAAAAGCAAAATGGACAAGAAAACTAATTCCCGCGCACACAGAGTTAGAAATAAACAATTTTACAGAAGTCAACACCACAATGCCGGCTTATCTGGCCGAGATTGTCACCAAATACGTTTTCAATTTAGCTCGGCGTGGTCATAGTACGAAGTTGTGGCAGTAAGTTTTCTTTTCGTGTTATAATAAATTACTGTATTTTTTTTTAAATAAATTACTCGTGTAATTTGAAAAGATTGTGGAGTGTTGTAGGTTACGGCAGTGGGTGTATAATGGTGTAAAATGTAGCAAGTTACTAATGCCGTAAGATACTATAATACTTTATAGTAGGTATATTATACTATACAATTTCCTTTGTATTAAGTACAAATATATTTAATGGGCTGATTCAGACCATCATTTTGAACCTCTTTTCACAATAAATGTAGATAGATAGATTAATAAATTCTTTGTTGTACATAAAAAGACACAATTAAAATACAGTAAAAAAACACAATAGTATAAAGGCGGACTTATCCCTGTCAGGGATCTCTTCCAGTCAACCCTACAACCAGAGAAGATAACCACAATAATACGAAAAAAATTAAATGTATACCAAATACGAAAAAAATTAAGGTTCTCATACAAACCGAAGTAATCATATCATTACTATAGATTTTTTTTTCGTATTTCGTAAAAGTTGTTCAAAATGACTGAAACGTCCCTTAAAATATTTGCACTTAATAAAAAAGGACATTGTATCTGATTCGGTATTAGTATATTATTATATACCATAATTATAGTTAGACATGGCGTAAAATAAGGTGGGAGATTGTGGAAAGTTATATAAATAAGATTTATAATAATTGTAGGAATTTACGATCAAGAATTTTGTTACTCGGCTGTTTATTTACTGTGTTTCTTCTGTGGACTTCAAAAGTTACGACAAGGATTGGAAAGACCCAGGATAGGGAATTGTGGAAAATACGAAATGGCTAAGCCGTCGGTTCATTTACAATAATACTCCAAAACTAAAAACCGACATCACCCCCAAACTACACAACCGATTTTGATAAAACTTCTATAGGACCACCGAACAAGAATACTCATTCAAACAAAAATAATTTTCTAAGGAGATTTCGAATAATCGTTTAAATTTTTTTTACTACATTAAAACAAAAAGATTCCGCCGAATTAATTTATACCTTCACCTTTTTGAAAGTCTGTTAAAAACGGAATAATATTCTGGTTTATACTTTTTTTACATTTTTGACTGCCATGAATAAAAACACAAACGTTGGCTAAACCTATTTTAGTTAAAATAAGTTTTGTCTCGTTTTTTAATGCCATATATTGAAACGAGGGAAAGGCACAAAACATGTTTTTTTTTTAAACTAAACTTTACTGTCCCACCTCTGGGGAAAAGCCTCTCCCATTTTCCTCCATTTTTCTCTATCCAGAGCAGCTTCTAAGCAATCACACTGGAAAGTGTCTAAGTCATCGCGCTAACGCTTTCTAGGCTTACGGTTACCCCTGCGACGCTTAACCCGTCAGCTTGCAGACGGTCGGATCCGACCGAGAGAACAATAGATAACAATGGGTGTGCAAAATTGCGGTTGTTCACGGGTTAAAAGATTTTAGCAAACAGTATCGGTATCGGTAGCTTTTCCTTAAAAAATAAATTAAATTTTAATATACTTTACACGTAAATTATACTTATTGACGTGTAAAAGTGCCTATAAAGGTCTAATTACTGAATAAACATTTGAATCTTTGAGTAGTTATTTTTTATGAATATGAGGGCACGATATTAAGCTACTGTCATAGTTTATACTATTGTGAGCCTGTGTACTGTGTAGCCCAACATGCCACCACGCCACCCTCTGCAACTCAAAACTATCTTATTCCGAGGGTCGTAATTCGATTACGACTCGAGTCATTTCTTGAGACGCCGTGATTCGAGAATAATTCGAAAACGCATTCGGTTTTGAATCGAGTAGAATAGGGTAAGTGAATTAAGATGGATGGTTAGGGTGTTGGGGATTGCGATACTTGAAAGATAACTTAGATGCAGCTTAGATTTGGAGGAGAAATATTGTAGACGAAGTTTGGATAGTTTACGATAAAGAGCTTGAATCACCTTCGCGCAATTGACAACATTTCATTTTCTAAAAGGTATGAAAATTCGAGAATCATTTCGAGATTTAGCAATTCTGAACACGTAAAATATTTTTTCAGATTTTTTTGACTTATATTTTTGGAGATAAATGAAAAAAACTTAAAAGTATAAGGATATAGGCATTTAACAGGTTACGCCTTTGCTTGAACATCTAATAGTGAAAAAATTATGTCAAGCTGTCAGCTGTCAATTGACACGTGCGTCAATCTGACAACTGACATCACAAGTGAGAGAGAGAGATAATGGTAGTGTTGTCTATAGAAGTATCAGTTCGATGAAGACCATCTATTATCGATAGTTCTTTCAGTAAAGTAGAATTAGGATTGGAAAAAATACACATGCATTAAAATGTTTACATAGTTTGGTGACGAAATGCTAATATTTCCTTTATATGATTGATATTTCAGGTTAAATAAAAATAATATTGACATCCAGGTCTTAAAAACTATAAAAAAAATGAAGTAAGGAAAAATGCTACCCTAAAATGGGGCGTTCAAAACACAAGGTGACATTTATGATAGCTTTTTTTTTGGTTTTTTAATTAAATCTTCCAAATTTCTGAACGCATATTTATTTATATTTTTGAAATAGCAATCCTGGTACGTCGCCCATCTTTTCACAACGCGTGTACGCCGGAGCCCTTGTTTTTATTTTCAGTCAAATTTACCCCAATTAACTTTAAAATGCTGTAACTTAAAAAGTAAAAAGTGAAACATTTTTTCTTTGTGTTCTTAATTCCTGTAAGGGGCGACTATGAGAATCCGTTAATAAACGTGGGTTACCCAAAAACCCCATTTCAAGTATACAGATGATAGGGCAAATTTTTTTTGTCGAGTATTACAAGCGTAATTTTTTATGCCATTTGTTTTCCACATACCAAGTCGTCAATATAATATTTTTATGCCAAAAATAGCTGAGATAGAAGCGTTTGAATTTTTAAATTAATCAAAGTAACCCTATTTTACGATACGTAAGTTTTTGTATCGATATCGATATCTTACTGCTACAAAACACAACTCTATAGACGTCAGTTTATTTTTTAATTATAATGTAGGGCAAAGATGTAAACTCGTTACATCCTAACTCTTGTACTTACGCTCTTTTAGAATGGAGAGATTTTAAACAATTTAATTTTAGGAGAAATAATGAAAAGAAATGAAAAAGAAAAAATACGTACGTCCTTTTTTTTGAAGTTCTTTAAGGAAAAAATATAAAATATGAATATAAAATTTTTGAAATGTTGTCAATTACGCCCCATGGCTGTCATCCTTTACTCCGACTTTTGAAATATCGGAGTACGGAACATCGAAAAATTTTGTATGGATCTTCGAAATTTGCTATGAAGAAACTTTCGAACTTACGTACATTGATATTTTAAAAGTAGGAGTTCAGTATGACTGTTACGCCTTATATATGGCCGATGGCGGTCTAGGAATCTCATTCGTAGACTGAAGCTCAAAATCTTCCGTTCCAATGTGAAAACACTTCTGAAATATGGGTGCGAAATTTAGAAAGAAGGACACCATAGACATCACGCAGCAGATCTAAGTTTTTGTAAATCACTGTCTTCGACAGATAAATTAGTTATCTTTTGGCCTGATAAGATTTCAAACGAAAGGCTTGTGACAGTTCTATGGCGAAACACTGATCGATTACCAAATAGCGCGTCGGTGGACAGGACATGGATCGGCCACACGCTCAGGAGGGATCACACTCACATTCCAAGGCAAGCATTCGAATGGACTCCTCAAGGCAAGGGAAAGCCTGGTAGACCAAAGCAGACCTGGCGATACTCGGTAACAGCGGAAATAAAGATAATCAGGTTATCCTGGCCTGAGGTAAAGCGTGGCGCTCAACAAGACAGAACGAGATAGAGAAGTACTGTAGCGGCCCTCTGCCCCATTCAGGGGACATAGGACAATAAATAAATACAGTAAATAGCAGAGTAAACCCCTGCTAAAGAAAATATGTTAACGAGGTAGAAAAAACAAACAAAATATTATAGCTAAACAGTACAAAATGGTAATATCTCATTCCATCAAAATGGTCTCCGATGTCGTAGCGTGAGCTGCGACGCTGGTCGTTTGCGGACGCTGGCATTTATGGACTCATAAAAAAATGTAAAAAAAATACAAGTTAATACATACCTACTAGAGTTTTTCTAGTGGTAAACAATTACCGCTTTTTAATATTTATAGCAAAAATTATAAATTTTAAAATTATTGTCTGTACTTGACAAATAAAATTTTTTTAAATATCTTAATTAACCAATATCGTACAAAAGATAAATTTAATGCTAATGCTTTCTTTACCAGTCGACCTGTAGGTAAACAGAAAAATTTAATTTAATTACGATAGGCACTTAAAGATGTACGTAGAATACACTATATATATCAAGTTTACTTAGATAAGTTCGTACAATACATATAAATACTTATACAAATATAGTAAATAGGTACAAATATTCTTTTTTGCATGAAGAAAATACAAGACATAATAATAATAATCTCAAAAAGTGTGAACGAAATTAATAGAATATGCAGCATTATAAGAGCAGTGCACATTAAAGCATCCGCAGACATATTTTTAAGTTCGACGTTTCCTCGAAATCTATGACGGCTCCAAAAATTCTATAACCGTACATCAAGACGGCGACGTGGGAAAATAAGAATACACGTTACCGTTTGGAACATTTCCAATTTTAAAGTGCAAAGTGTGGCGGGAACACTTGCAAATCGTATAAAATCGTCTATGAATACATTACGTGTCTCACTTTGACCGGGAATACCCTGTTTACGGGTGTTCACGGATATGCTGGAAAATAATTTACAAAAATTCTGTAAAGTTATTGTTAAAAATTGACTAGGAAAGTAGCTAGTTTATGTGTTTTTTTTAACTAGTTGATACACACGGTGTTGCTCGAGACAATACCACAATTTCAGGATCACATTTTCCGGGTTAAAACTTATTCTATGTACATATCTATATGTCAAATTTAAATAAATAAAATATAATACTAGGATACTTACTCAAAGGTAATAAAATATAGTATCGTTGAGTTAGTATTGGTATACTAACTTTTGTAACACGAGCCTCGAACTTATTTGGGGCTAGCTCAATCTGTGTAATTTGTCAATACAATGTGTCACAAATAAGTTGAACAAAAATGGCGGACTTCAAAGCATTTTTGTTTTAATTCCCAGCACGCTAGGTTGAACCAAAATGGCGGTTATAGGCGCAGGTACAAATAATGCGCCGATGATCCCCATTTTGTTTCAATTTACGTGTCGGGACTTTATACAAAAATGCTTTGAAGTCAGCCATATTTGTTCAACTTATTTTTGTCGTATTGTATGTTTATTATTTAGATTATTAACTTTAGCGGCCTATTTCATTTCTGCTATGAAAGAACACTAATGTTGAAGCCTGTTAATTTTATTAGCCCAATTACATGAAAACTCGAAAATGACACAGAACACCGCGGCGCCAGCACTTAACCAAAACGGGCGATTATTTTAACAGTCCCCATTGCAATTACAGCATATGGGCATTGTATAATTAACACTCAAATGTAGCCATAACAAGCTTCATAACCGTGGTTGCGAGGGGTTACGGTGGTGATAATGTTCGTAACCTGACCTCTAATAGGTCGTTGTCGCGAAATGTGAGACCAATTAAACAAATTGTTGGAAGGTGCAACCCGTGTTCATTAGGAAAAGGAATTCTCTTTGTCTTTTCCTTGTTGCTGGTTTCTTTTGGGATTATTATTACACGTGTCAGATTTTTTTGGATAGTTTGATCGTTAGTAAAAACCAGACTAATAAAATTCCTAAATTGATAATATTTTTAGAACTCTTTTGAGTAAACTTAGCTCTAAGTAACTTTTTGACGTCAACAATTGTGAATCAAAACAAAGTGACGATTATTAAAAGATATTATAAAATATCCTATGATAATAAAGATATATTTGAATTTATAGGAGGGCGTAGTGTATGTTAATGATACCCACGGTATTCCTTGATTATGTTTGTTCAGTCTAGATTTTACAATAAAGGTTCATACATAGGTACAATGCGACATAAATAAGTTGAACAAAAATGGCGGACTACATAGCATTTTTTTACAAATTCCCGACACGTAAATTGAAACAAAATGGGGATCATCGGCGCATTATTTGTACCTGCGCCATTTTGCTTCAACCTACGTGCCGGGAATTTGTACAAAAATGCTTTGAAGCCGCCATTTTTGCTCAACTTATTTGTGTCGGTTTGTACACTGAATGCCCTAAGTAGGATCGTGATACTGACGTTTAGTATTGTGCACCGATATCCTACTAGCTATCTTACTTGGGACTAGTATACTTATACTTACAGACTGCTGGCCT
This sequence comes from Acrobasis suavella, assembly GCA_943193695.1. Classification (NCBI taxonomy): domain Eukaryota; kingdom Metazoa; phylum Arthropoda; class Insecta; order Lepidoptera; family Pyralidae; genus Acrobasis; species Acrobasis suavella. The sequence goes on from OW971934.1 coordinate 22,274,142, forward strand.
TTCGTACTCTGAGACGCCAGACTCTGTAAGGAAAGGCCTTTTATATAGTTGACAGAACGGCGCGTGTCCGCGTGCTCATCGTTCGGTATTCATAGTCCGTTCCGTGTGTCAACACTTTGGTCGCCCGTCGTATCGCTTTGTGTTTTGTAATGCTCCTCCGTGCTTCAGAAGGCACGTAAAACTCTACGTGATGATCTCTGTCATAGTCCGGTGTTATTTTGTATTGTTACAAATTTGAATTGAACTGTCAGATTTTGCTAGCGTCCGAATGGAATCTGATGTGGCGTGACGACTGCCATCTAATGATGGCAACCTGAATCAAGAGTTTAACGTGCCTTCTGAAGTACGGAGGAGCTTTATGAAACACTAGGAAAGCTATCCGACGGGCAACCAAAGTTTAAAATATAAAACATCATCACTATGTTCTAGTAATGTTTGTCAGATATTTATTTTGTACAATACAAGTTTCCATAGAGCTATGAATTAGGTTCATTTAGGTGATGCCTTACAAGGCGAGTGGAAAGCCGACTCTCCTTATTAAACGAGGCACAATGGAGCATTTGTTCACTCAACACTAACAGCACAAAGTAAGGAGACTACAGAACGTACCAATACTAGGAGACGAACTCTTCAGTTATTTGTATCTTCAAATATTAATAGGTAATTGATATTCTATTGAAGCGCAGTACAAATAAAACCGGCCAAGTGCGAGTCGGACTCGCGAACGAAGGGTTCCGTACCATAATCTATAAAAAATCACGTATGTTGTATACGAGCCCCACTTAAATATTTTTCATTCTGTTTTTAGTATTTGTTGTTATAGCAGCATCAGAAATATAATTCATTTGTGAAAATTTTAACTGTCTAGCTATCACAGTTCATGAGATACAGCCTGGTGACAGACAGAAAGACGGCCAGTGGAGTCTTAGTAAGAGGGTCCCGTTTTTTCCCTTTAGGTACCTGAAAAAGGTATAAGTAGTAGTTAAATGATCAGAGAATGCCTGTGAAAGATAAGTCAGTTGTTCGAATTCTAGCAACCTGAGAGTCGGTGGCCCGTTGTGATTGGAGTATACGCATAACGCCAGTACTCATCATCATTTCAGCCGCATAACGTACACTGCTGGACATAGGCCTATCCCAAGGTTTTTCAAAATGACCGATCTAGAGCGGCCTATATCCAACGCTTTCCAGTGATCTTGATCAGATAATCAGACCACCTTGTGGATGGGTGTTTTACGCTTCGCTTGCCAGTACGAGGTCGCCATTCGAGGTATTTTGGACGAGAAGACACTGGGTAGCTTCCCGAACGCTGCCCAGTAATGCCAGTAATGGCCCATAACGCCAGTAATGCGTTGTTACGCATTACTGGCGTTAGGTTAGGAACTTACTTTGCGAAAGTGCCAATGTTCACAAAGTAATGTATAATGTTTGTCAACTTCCTTCATAATTTTCTGTCCTTCGTCGTCTCTGACTAGCCCCCCGTTCCCCCATATGCGGTCTCACGCTTTCTTCTCTTTCTCGGTCTTCCTTTTGCCCTATACCCACCTAAATTCTAGACCATCATTAAAAAAAATGGAATGTTGTATTAAACATTCTGATTGTATTAGACAAGTTATACTTCCCTACTCTCCATATTTATTGAACTAACGGCGTCTATAGTAATGTTATGGTGGTCATTAACACGTAATATGTTAGCCAGCGAAGCCTTTAAAATGGGTTAAGGTAAATAAATTTATCCCAAGAGTTTCATTTAGGAATTGCATTGTTTATTGTATAAAAGTTTTAGTCGGTAATGTCAATAGGTCATTTTATTTTATAATGTTGACGCCATATGATCTGTCTATATTAATAGTCGTAATGATATAAAATATAATTAAAGTAAATTTAAATATTTCATGAATCGTAGCTAACACACATTTAAGACCACATTAGATTGACGACCTCCGTGGCGTAGTGGTCAACATGCTAGTCCGCCACCCAGAGGTCCCGGGTTCGATCCCCGGTCAGGGCAAGTTGGAAAATAGCCTTTTTCAAATTGTCCTGGGTCTTGGATGTTTATCTATATATGTATTTGTTATAACGTATAGTATCGTTGAGTTAGTATCCCGTAACATAAGTCTCGAACTTACTTTGGGGCTAGCTCAATCAGTGTTATTTGTCCCTATATATTTAAATATTTATTTATTTAAAACATTCAAGACAGCTTAAATGAGTAATTAAATTTGGATCATCAATTTGGGGGCAATGATACCACAACTAACCTTTATACTTACAGATAAGTCATATATATATCTACTTCAAAAATATTGTTATATTTTTGAAGTGTATATCTTACTTAGATTCTCCCCTTTACGACATCTTTACTACATTTTTCTTTCAGTGACATTTGGGAAAAAGTTTTTTCCATTTTTCTCATAGGACAATTTATCTTTCCTCTACACATGTTAAAGTAACTAAAAGTATCCCTTATTTATAGTCCAAACAGCAGAGGTTGAGTCGGTCTAAATAAATTCAGCGTAGGTACTACGTTCAGAGGTACTAAACCAGACAATAAAAGTAAATTAGATGGGGCGAGTGCCTGGTAATGAACGGTCTTCAATTGTTTATTCCTTTTTTACTTTCTGGAACTTTAGTAAGCCTTTGTTGTGTGACGTAACAAGGTTATAAACGCAATCAGGTCACAGCATCGTTAAAGTTTACAATAACTGACATATAATAAGGCGGATAAAGTAAAAAAAAATTATATTAATTTATTTGTAAGTTGACTTCCTTGAAGAAAATGCTGCAGTGCAGTTTGTTGTCGCTTTTTCTGCACTATAGCGCCTAGGAAGTGGCAGTAAAATAAGCTGTGAGTAACCATTTGATGACAATAGTTTGTGCAACAAAACAAAGTAACTATTATTAATAGATAATATTATACATATACTACGATAAAATAGATATCTTTAATTTTGTTATGAATCGAAATTACAGTGGCTGTAGTACATAACGAAAACAATAAGTGACTGCTAGGGCAGAAAGGCATCGAAGTCTCGGTTAGTACAGCGAAGGATACTCTAGAAAGACCTTTAAACTATTTTATGAATAACCTTTGAAAGTAATATTGGTAGTCCGTCTAGTTTTAAAACAGGTTTTTGCCAAAAGTGGCCACTTTTGGCGAAAACCCGTTTTAAAACTAGACGGACTATTAGTAATAATTTTAAAGGTTATTCATAAAATAGTTTAAAGGTCTTTCTAGACAGTGATACAAATCAATTTTTTTATTATCACCATATTTCGTTTAAAACAATTTATTTCAAATGAGGGCGCCACTTTAGCTACCACTTCGTCGAAGAGCCGAAAATCTAAACACAAGTATATTATATACTTAAATGGTTCCAGACATATGTTTTAACCATTGTAAGAGACTGAATAAATATTTTTCATTTATATTTCATCCAATATACTCGCATCATTTAAAATACTTGGAGAAGGTCAAAGTTTCGGCACTCAAATAAACATGATGGATGATGCTATTAAAAGTTTTGTATTAGTAACGGAATGCCTCAGCTAGAAGGATTTTGTATGAGAGGACGAATTTTTTTTATCGTTTTTTGACTTTTTCTATTGAAAGTAGTTCAGTATTATGGACTGAACTTGCTCCAAACTTTTGGCTGGTTTCGTTTTAGGCACAAAGAAAAGCCTGGTGGTTACTCCATAAGTAGTAGGTACGCATGGCGGACATTACTGCGTATCCGCGTTTCCGTGTCAAGCAACATTGAGCAAAACGTATGATGATAAAGTCGGATTTGGTTTGACATAAAAATAGAACATCACTATCGTACGGCTGAAGTATTATTTTATGGAGTAACCCCCCAGTTCACGCTTTTATATGTATAAAAGTATTAAGCTATTTCTCGATGGTCTAATAGTCATCGATCTCCCTTCCTATTGAATATAGAACCATGGTGATGGGAATCTACGCCGCGTCGCCTTTCCCATACCTTAAGTTTCTTACAATCCGTAAATAGAAGTTGGCAAAAATCTGAATTTCAAATGCCGAAATGACAAATACACATTTAATATTTCAAACAGTAGATAGAAATCTACGTGATACTCCCTCCTCCCCTGCAGCAGTGCGTTTAAAATCAGCACAATTGCAATAATCAGCACAACAGGGCGGTGTCGCGGCGTGTGCGAGGGCTCTTCACTGGAGAGTACTCGAACATCTGCCGCGTGTGGAAGCACCCTTAGCGATTGTAAACGGTTCTTTCAAGCGATTTTAAATGCGAGATTCTGAGTCACTATTTCGGTTTACCATTTACTTTCTATGAAAGACAGAATCGGCTGGAAAGATTTGCTACTTCAGGGTTAAAAGCATACCCATTTCTGAAGTGCCTTACTCATGGACTAACTGAGGATGCTGATTAAATTTATACTCTACAAGGAGACTATTTACTTGAGCATAGATTTCTGAATCATCACCCATCACTATTTTGATTTCTATTTCCATCTTTTTGCTACCATCACGCTAAAAGTGGCCTTTCGCTCTTGCGACCCTGGGTTCTGTCTACTTAGAGTCCCAATCCTTTTCCACCAAACATTCCAACACAAATACGTGATTGGATGATTAGACGACCTCCGTGGCGTAGTGGTCACCATGCTAGCCCGCCACCCAGAGGTCCCGGGTTCGATCCCCGGTCAGGGCAAGTTGGAAAATGGCCTTTTTCAAATTGTCCTGGGTCTTGGGTGTTTATCTATATATGTATCTGTTATAAAATATAGTATCGTTGAGTTAGTATCCCATAACACAAGTCTCGAACTTACTTTGGGGCTAGCTCAATCAGTGTAATTTGTCCAAAAAAAAAAATTATAAATATAATAAATGCAGAAACTATTGTGGCTATTTCCCTCACTTACATGCAGAGTATTATTTCAAAAAGTTTCTCATTTGAAACAGAAAATTTAAATCGAGCCACTTAAGTAAATAAATAAGTAAAAATAATATAAATAATGCTAGAAGCTTAGTAGAATCAATAAGTTTATGTTAAGTAAATAAATTGTGAAAACTAATTCAAAATATTTTTCTAAATTAATGTCCCAGCGTATCCGTGAACGTGTAAACAGGGTATTCACGGTCAAAGTGAGACACGTAATGTATTCATAGACGATTTTATACGATTTGCAAGTGTAACCGCTGCACTTTGCACTTTAAAATTGGAAATGTTCCAAACGGTAACGTGTATTCTTATTTTCCCACGTCGCCGTCTTGATGTACGGTTCTGGAATTTTTGCAGTCGTCAATAGATTAAGAGGGAACGTTGAACTTAAAAGTATAGCTGCGAATGCTTTAATGTGCACTAAAAGGAAACAACAAATTTTATTTTAGTTCTTTAAAATAGCAACTGCTACTACAATAGATGAATACACTGTAATGTACAATCAATTTCAGTCTGACTTATACAATGTGGAAGGCACATACCCGTAATAAATCGAACCACGAGCTATACTAGATCACTATAGAGTATTGAAAATAAAATAACAGTAAAAAAAAAAACTATACAAATTGCCCGGGCGGCAGCACACTTTGATATGGAAATGCCAAAATTTTGTTTTGTTTCTTGACCGTTATTTTAATTTCATTATGCTGTGGTGATATAGTAAAGCCCGTGGTTAGATTTATTATGGGTATGTTTTTTCCACAGTGTATATGCTGTTTATTTTCTGAAAATTTAAATCAGTGTATTGCTCCCGGGCAATATTACTACATACCAATGGTCTTTTTGTATTGCAGTAACATATACATTTAAAATTATGCAGGTGGTCATATATTTTTTTTTTGTGTTAGCTCTTTTCAGGGTTCCGTAACAAATAAAAAAATGGATCCTTTATAGGATCACTCGTGCGTCTGTCTGTCCGTCCGTCTGTCACAGCCAATTCGCCAGCCTATATGTAGGATGGTGTAATCCTATGACCCAATTACAGTTGAGTAAAGTAAATAAATGTTTTTTTTTTTTAATAAGGTTAATTTTCGAGAGACGTTTTGCAAACGCTACTGCGTCGTATATCAAATAAAAGGGCTCATTATGAGGATCTCAAATATATTTTTGTTATTGTTGTAAAATAAATAGTTTTGATTTTATTCATGAAAGAAGACAAAAATTGACCATTCCCAACCCCTGATATTCGAAACTATTGTGGCCAATACTATTTAGTCCGAATGAGCAAATGGGAAGGAGGAGGCGCAAGGTCGCTCCTGTTCATCAAAACAATACTAAATTTGCTAAAAGACAATTCTACGTAATGTCAGCACTAATCTTACTATAATAAAAGAGTAAAAAAAATGTGTCTGTACATTGAAAATTTTTCAAAAAAAAATATTTGGGGCGATGGAGATATAGTAATAGAGTAAGAAAATAAAAAAAAATGTCTGTCTGTTTGTCTGTTTGTCTGTTTGTACACGCTAATCTCCGGAAATACTGGACGGATTCGAATGAAACTTTTTTTGTTATATAGCTGTGAAGCCTGGGCAACATATAGGCTATAATTGATTTTGGAAAATGGAACACATGATGCAGAACTATAATGGTCCAGCTAAACTATAAGAAATATTAAAATGCCGCCTTAGCAAAAGTTGTTAAGTCTGATGAGAACTTTTTGTTGAGTTATAATACAACTGGCCAAGCGCGAGTCGGACGCGCGCGAAGGGTTCCGTACCATAATCTATGAAAAATCACGTTTGTAGTATGGGAGCCCCCGATAAATACTTATTTTATTCGATTTTCAGGGTTCCTTACCCAAATGGGTAGAAACGGGACCCTATTACATAGACCGTCCGACTGTTTGTCTGTCTGTCACCAGGCTGTATCTCATGAACCATTATAGCTAGACAGTTGAAATTTTTATATATGATGTTTTTTTGTTGCCGCTGAACAAAAACACACTAAATCTATACTATAATAAAAGAGTAAAAAAAATGTGTCTGTACATTGAAAATTTTTCCAAAAAAAAGTTGTCCGTAGAAGAACTTATAAGTTCAGTATCGGCTAACAAAATAAGTCTTAATGTTGGAGGGCCAATAATGCTGATACGAAATTTGACTCCGCCGAAACTGTGTAACGGAACCCAACTTAATGTCTCAGCACTGTATGCCGAAGTTCAGCGGCTGAATTTCAGCCAGTGCATGCCTGCAATGTTATTTGCATTACTAGCAACACATAATGCCGAACTTCCGATGTTTTTGCCGTACCCGTACCCGTACCCGTTCCTCTCCCGCTCCCGCCGCCGCCGCCACCGCCACCGCTGCTGCCGCCGCTGCCGCCGCTGCCGCCGCCGCCGCCGCTGCCGCCGTCACTGCCACCGCCGCTTTCGCCGACACCGCCGCCGCCGCTTTCGCCGATGCCACCGCCGCCGCTGCCGCCGCCGCCGCCGCTGCCACCGCCGCCGCCGCCGCCGCTAATGCCTCCGCCGCCGCCGCTCCCGCCGCCGCCGCCGCCGCCGCTGCCGCCACCGCCGACGCCGCCGCCGCCGCTTCCACCGCCGCCGCTTCCGCCGCCGCCGCTTCCGCCGCCGCCGCTGCCGACGCCTCCGCCGCCGCCGCCGCCGCCGCTGCTCCCGCCGCCGCCGCCGCTCCCGCCGCCGCCGCCGCCGCCGCTGCCGCCACCGCCGACGCCGCCGCCGCCGCTTCCGCCGCCGCCGCCGCCGACGACTCCGCCGCCGCCGCCGCCGCCGCCGCTCCCGCCGCCGCCGCCGCCGCTGCTCCCGCCGCCGCCGCCGCCGCTGCTCCCGCCGCCGCCACCGCCGCCGCTCCCGCCGCCGCCGCCGCCGCCGCTGCCGCCACCGCCGACGCCGCCGATGCCTCCGCCGCCACCGCCGCAGCCGACGCGTCCGCCGCTGCCGCCGCCGCTCCCGCCGCCGCTGCCGCTGCCGCCGCCGATGCATCCGCCGCCGCTGCCACCGCCGCTTCCGCCAACGCCGCCGCCGCCACTTCCGCCGCCGCCACCGCCGCCGCTGCCACCGGTGCCGCCGATGCCGCCTACGCCGCCGCCGCCACCGCCGCCGCCGCCGCCGCTCCCGCTGCTGCTTCCGCTCCCGCACCCGCTTATGCTCCCGCTTCCGCTTCCACTCCCGTTCCCACTTCCACTTCCGTTCCCTCTTCCGCTCCCGTTTCCGTTCGCCGCAGACGCGCCAAAGACGGAAGATTGAATTCTCATATCGGCACATCACTACAGTCCGGCGTTTCCACCGAACTTCAGCGGCTGAACTTCAGCTTATTTAGTGTGTCATCCCCACCGAACTTTAGACACTGAACTTTACCCGCTAAACTTCGGCATAGTCTGCTGAGACACTTAAAGTTTACTGTGAGTGGTGCCAGTGAAACTGTATTTATTCCGAGTATGCTACTCATCCCCAACAATTTTCCTTTTGAAAATACACAGTTCCATGTGTTTACTTGCTTTGCTATGTAAATAAGTCACAGTTTTAGAAGCTTAAAGCTGCTTATGTCGATCTAAGGACTGGTTTTTCGCATGGCCAACTTAATGTGGCTTTCTCCAGGGTTAGTAACACTTCAGCACTTTTCATATTGGCTCCCGAAGGAAAGAATTAAAATAATATTGACTTTTAACTCCTAACACTGTTACAAGTACTTTCTTATCTCTCTCTCTTTCTCTCATTAGTTTTTATTTATATTAATACGCCGGAGTCATAAAGTCCACGCGAACGAAGTCGCGGGCATCAGCTAGTATACAATAAACTAAATGAACTTTTAATTATCCATAAACTCAGAAAATATAAATGTAAGACCTCTATAACTTTATGGCTATCTACACTAGACTATGATGAGATTGAAAAATTCATAGCTAACCTGTAATTCATAGATCCCAAGATTCTATCGCAGGGTTGAGAACTATATTAAACAACTTTATTATTATTATTTACTAATAATGTCAAATCTACCATCAGTATTTGTCATTTGTTATTACACACACACACACCACACACACAACACATACACACACCTCCCCACACACACACACACACACACATTATGTCAAAGATATAATAACTTCTGCTCTTGACTTTCATGTATTTTGTTAACTAGGCCTAAGTTAATATCATGTGTTTGGAAGAGCGGATCCCCCTGCCACAGGCTTTATCTAAGCTTACTAGGTGGGTCCCAGAAATATGTATATTTATCAAGTAAGGCTTGAAATAAAGATTTTTTCATTTTTTTCATTTTTATTTAATATTAAAAAAAAAAAATATAGTTAATTGCTTGTAGATTACAGGAAAATAATATGAAAATTCTATTAATAGAAAATAAAGTGGTAAACTCTAATATATACTTACGTTCACTTACGAAAAATCTTCGGCATTATACGGAACCCTCTCCACGCTCGCACTTGTCTGGTTTTTTTATATAGTTTTTTTTTTAAATATGTGTGTTATGGCAGCAAATATGTGAATTCATCTAAATATCTATAGTCTCGCATCTTCTTCTCATTTCAGCACATTCCTAGTTGCATTATCTGCTGTGTTGCTCGAAGCTTGGGATGAATACATATAAATCACGTCTTTTGTAATTAGGTGTCTTAAAGACCCTTTTGCAACTTACAGTGTAATCGTAGAGGATATCAAAATAGTGACGAATAGTTGCATCGAATATTGTTGCCATTTTTGAAACGCCGAGTCGCCTAAACGAATGGATTTACATACAAAAATTCGTTCGTTTGGCGACTTAGCGTTTGAAAAATGGCAACACTGCGCGGGAAGGGATATAATTCGGATATTCCTTTTTTTCTTTTCTCCCAGACTAATATAGAAGGTTGATGATTGCAAATACAAATTAGAAAATATAATAAGCTGTTATTCAGCCTTCCCTGTCATTACATTCCACACTCAAAAGGAAGTCCCGTCTCATACAAACGTCAACGGGTTTGAAACTTTGGAGAGAAAGTCTCATTATAAATATTCGGTGCACTGATTGCAAGAATTGAATAATATGTATTAGTCCCCGATCCATGGGAGATTGGTCACGCCGAATTAGGACTACCGTGATGTCGCAGGCACTGTGTGGTTTTAGTTTTTTTGAACTTATTGATGTGTGACTTATTGTTGCTCATCATCATCAATTTATTTAAGAACTATGTTCTTGTCGGTGGAGTATTTTCCATGTCTCCCGATCTGAATCAGCTAAATGCTTGACCTCACTATACGACACGATTTCTGCCTTTTTCTTTACTTCATCCATGAACATCCTTCTTGGCCTTCCCTTTCCTCTCCTCGCCTCTATTTTTCCTTCCATGATGTTCCTGATGAGATTATTGTACCTACTTAACAAAAAATGATTATCTGTTTTGTGTGCTAATAAAGAAATAAAAATCTAGATGAATTTTTCAATAGATATCGCGTTAACAAAGTAAGTAAAAAGTCCCAAAATTCTAGTCTTCTAGTCTAAAAAATCACACAAAAAAGTTAATCACCTGATGGTAAATGCTTTAAAAAAAATCCGTCGCTATACAAAGAGGAAACGCTGCTAGCTTAGATATTTTTAAGTAGGTACTATCCGAGGCGGAATTATGATTCTTTTTAGACGTAACTAATTTATTTTTAGTTTAATGTATAATTTTAGTTTTAGTTTCGTGTATGTTTTATCTGTCTCTTCTCCTTGGGGTGCCTCTCCAACTAGTGAAGGTTCGCCATCGGCTTGGTGTAGTCTTCTTTGTTGTTAGCGCTTGCTATCCCGGTCCACTCTCGGATGTTTCGGAGCCAGGATTTCTTTCTTCTTTCAACCTTTTTTCTGTAGATCAGTTTTATCATCATCATCATCATCATTTCAGCCGCATAACTTCCACTGCAGGACATAGGCCTCTCCCAAGGATTTCCAAAATGACCGATCAAGAGCGGCCTGCATCTAGCGCTTTCCAGCGACCTTGGTCAGATCGTATGACCACCTTGTGGGTGGGTGTCCTACGCTTCGCTTGCCAGTACGCGGTCGCCATTCGAGAACCATCTGCGGGCTATGTCAGTGACTTTTGTTCTTCTACGAATTTCCTCATTTCTGATTCGATCACGTAGGGAAACACCGAGCATTGCCCTCTCCATAGCGTATAAGCGACCTTGAGCCTTCTTATGAGACCCATAGTATGGAACCACGTTTCAGAGCCATAAGTCATCAATGTCATCATAGATCAGTTTAATTTACCAATAATTTAATTTTTTTTAGCATCTTCTGTGTGTCAATGTTTTTATCATGTATAAACCTCTTAGTACCTTGACAGAATGGATTGTAATCCTTGTGTTTGTAATTCTACGAGTTTTAACGTTTTTAACCTCTAATAGGATGGAGAATATTTTGGGTTTTGCGGGTAAGCAGACGGAACCCAAGGCAGAAAGAGCCGAAGGCCACTTTACGCGCGAAAGTGGCTTTTTCGTTTTTTATATTTTTTTTTCAAGATTTATTAAAAAAAGGAAATTATAAAAAGAGTTTTTATGATAAAGCTAGAATTTAAACAACATTAACAGTTATAAGTTCGGATATAACCAGAAATCCTTATTCTCATTACGACCACAACATAATAGGCACAGAGAAAGTCCCTTCCTTTTATGGAGTGTCGGCTTTCTCGGCGCATTTGCCCCATAATGGGCTTCGTAAGAGGATCAAATTATCAATACCGCCTTTGATTGAACCGTGGATTAAACTAGAAACATGCCACTAATACACAAGGCCACTGGAAGCTTTCTGTCTAGCCGCAAGATGAAACTTTTCAATTTGTCAGCGTTATTCAGACTCGGATTGGGATGAAGAAAACCTTTTTTGTCGTAATTTCAATTAGTTTTTGTATTGAAATGCCTTTGAGTATAAAATACTTTTTTGTTTTATTTTTACAGCCTTTAAATAGCTACGTGGCTAATTACTTTTATACCTGTGTGCTTCGTAGCGCATATTATGTTTTTATGGAGAAGGCAATGGATTGAGAAGGTAATGGTAAACCACTCCATTAAGTCTGCCAACAAGTATATATATAGAAATATTTTATATATATATATATATATATATATATATATATATTTCTATATATATATATATATATATCCAATTTATACTATAGTTAAGCCCGTGGTTGGTTTTTTTTTACAACCTCCGTGGCGTAGTCGTCACCATGCTAGTCCGCCACCCAGAGGTCCCGGGTTCGAACCCCGGTCAGAGCAAGTTGCAAAAATGGCCTTTTTCAAATTGTCGTGGGTCTTGGATGTTTATCTATATATGTATTCGTTATAAAATATAGTATCGTTGAGTTAGTATCCCACAAAACAAGTCTTGAACTTACTTTGGGGCTAGCTCAATCAGTGTTAAGCCAACGAGCAGCGAGTTACCATCTACCAAGCTAAAATTATTTTGAGAGATTTTTAGGTAGATGTCCGTATCTCACTCTATAACCCAGTTATCCGGTCTACTAACATCCCATCCATAAAGCCCAAACCAAGTAAATTCCTCCCTGGCAATAGTTCGGCAGCTGTGGAGGACTGTCCGTTAGTGCATCTCAATGTACATTAAGGGATAGATCTCCATAGATGCAGCCATCTCACTTTTTAGATAAAAAGTTACTTAAAGGCCGGGTCCCCATGGACCCGTGGCTGAAAAGCGTACCAACATAATACTAATTTCATTCAAAAGAAAGCAAACCTCTTTTTTTAGCATTTCCCTGGATGAAACAACAAGCTTTTCAAACTATGCTAGCGTCAACGACGGAGCGGCTGGCAAGGGCCACCTTAACGCACTCCATCCACCTTTACTTTGGCCGTCCTCTTTTCCTATGTCCAGTAATCCTCAAACTTTGTATCTTCCTGTAAGTCGATACTTACTACGTGATGTAAATAAATGTGTTACTTTTTCTATTCCAGTGTAGAGCGGTCGTTGCCAAAGATCATGAAGCTACATAATATCATCATCCTAGCGTATATGACATATCCCGGTTGAATCCTTAGAGGTAACGTTTCAGAACCCGGGGTCCGCTACTTACATAACATTTTAGAACCATTTCGACTTGAGAAGGTATATTAAAATACTTTCTCATAGACTTGTCCTACAACGACAAACTAATAGTAACGTATGTCTACTGCGAAAAGTTTCATAAGAAAAAGATCAGCTTCTTACCTAGATTGGATCATTTACACTGATGCCTATATCAGAATCTTCGTAGCCAGCATCTCTTACGTTTCTTTCTCTAAAGTTATCACTAATTTCTCTTTTGAAGCTATAAAAAACAATAATATTACGTAAGTACTTTACGATGTCACATGCCAATTCTCATTTATCCAAAAATGTAACGTTCCATATCAATTAAAACAGATTCTCTCATTTTTAGACCTCTCACGGAGGTGCCATAGAGTGCGGACCTCACGCTAGACTGACAGTTTCGGGTCACATAGGTATTGTCATTACCCCTTGTTGGACCATTATGCTGGTCTGACAAGGATGTGACACATTCCATACATTGGTTTTACTAGGTTTCGTGATATCATATTATTTACGTTACAATGTTGAGGTGTGTTGTGTGAAAATGGCCGGGTTTCCTTTTTTAAATGAATACAAAAATATATTATTTCAAATTATTAGTTTAAAACTTCCAAAATCATTTTATAAAAGCCTGCATATTAGTTATCAAGAAAGGTTAAATTATTACTTAATAATGCATACTCCATCGAAATTTTAAATTAAAATTACTACATGGTTAGAAAACAAAATTAAACGAGCTAGCAAAATAAGCGAAGTTACCCTAGCTTTGACCAAACCTATTTATGCAAACACATATGTACATAGTAAACACGATTGTTCGAGGAGGTTGAAATTGAATTAAAGTTTTGACAACTTATTATTTAACATGTACTTAAATGTTTTATTTATAGAGAATATGCACGTATTTCTTTTATTTGATTAATAAATTTTTTAATAAACACAGAAGAAAACAAATTTGAAAGAATTTATAAAATATTATAATCAGCGACGAACATGTGATACTTTGAAGTTTCAATTAGAAAGCGAAGTCCGATACGGACTGGTGACGTCAAAGTCCATATCATCTATACATTTGCCATAGAAAGTAATGTTTTTGCGAGTGAGATAGAAATGTTTTCGTTAAATCGTTATATCTCGTTCGTTTTTCAACCAAGTTTATTTTGTTTTCAGTGTTAGTACTTTACTTTTGAATATTTATGGATAAACTGGTTAGATAACACATATTTTTTTTTCATGCATGTTCCCTATTGTTTAAAACGATAAAGGATGAAGTCGCCTATGCTGATTCTGAAATCTACTTAAATACATTTTTGTGTATCCTTTTAGTACAATAAAGAAAGTTATATTACAAAAGATAAAAGTGCACTTGTTTCTCATAAACATCGGTTAGGACCATATTGTTTTATTCAGTAGTCATATTATTTTGACGAGAATTATTTATATCCTCAATAAATACTCAATCACTATTATTATTCAAATATTCATGCGAGTATTACAGATTTATGGGTAGTGGTGAAATGCTACCGGAGGCAGTAAAGACAACTGTAAAACAACTATAAAACTATACTGAATCAATAGTATTTGCAATCTTTTGAATTATCACATAAACTTTACGTAACGTATAGAATTACGATCATTTTATGTTTGCATTTGCACGGATTTAATCTATTACTTTGCGCAAAGGGCTACTACGTCAATTACTCATATTAAGCAATACACTTAAACGAATATAAGCTTGTTTTCGGTTAAGTAACAAGCGACTAAGTATAAAGATAATTTAATGGTCATTTAAATACTTACACAACTTTTTATTATTTATATTCGTCATAATCATAATTTTAGCCGCATTACGTCCACTGTTGGACATAGGCTTCTCTCAATGATTTCAAAGATAACCGATCTAGAGCGACCCGCATCCAGCGCTTTCCAGCGACCTTGATCAGGTCGTCTGATCACCTTGTAGGCTTCGCTTGCCAGTACGTCGTGGCCTTACGAGAACCTTTGTACTCAATCGGGCATCGGTTTGTCGTGCTATGTAGTATTTATATTATGTTTTTGTATTATTAGTACAAGGTCCTGGTATTTATACATTTAAACAGTCTTTAAAAGAGGAGGTTATTAATTTTTAGTGTCAGTTATCTACCTCAGAACTCCGTCATCGGTCATCTTATCAAAGTAGGTTAAGCAGTTTGGTTGCAGACCCAGAAGACCTGGAAAAAATATGTCATCCAAGAAAACAGTCGTTGCGCGTTTTGCTTGTTTCTTTTCATAAAAAATACTGTCATAAAATGAAATTAATCATTCATTAGCTTATTGACTCACCCTTTTGAAGAAAAGATTACGGCATTTCAATGATGATCACTGTTGTTATTCATTTATGAATTTATAAAAGTAAAAGTGAAAATGTATTTTATTTCTCCTAAACAGTACATTGTTTAACATAAAAATATGTGATGATATGAATAATATATATTAACAGTTCAAAGTATAGTAAATTAAACAAATAGTATCATTCATCACATGGTTTCGACTTGATCTTTGTCAGTGGATATCTGGTAGTGCTTTCTCTCTTATCTTTTGGTACCACGGAAGACCAGCGGCATGATGTAAAGGCACATCATTGCCCTATGCTGAGTGGTGCCATTTCGGTGTAAAACTAATTTTAGTTATTTAGTAATCCTACTGATGTATACTAATTTGCACTGAATAAAATATTTTTCTTTTTCTTCTTCAAATACGAAAATTGGACATTTACCAATTATGTAAGGAGACCGGAGCCTGATTAGTACTTAATCAACGTCACAGTAACTACCCTACTTATTGTATGGTAGTAGGGTAGTCTATCACAGTACTCCAGGGTTCTCACGCCTGGTTGTATGTACTTACATACATATATATGGCTTTTCACAAATCTGTAGAATATGGGGCGACATCTAAAAACGTGAATTACTAAAATTACAAAAATATTAAAAGAAGTTTAATGTATTATTCGGACAAGACTTAAGGGGCTACCTGAATTTTCCGGGGTCCAGTGCTACTCCCATTTAAATAAATCATTTGAAAGAAAACGGAGATATCATTCAAAATTTTGTCTTGATCACACCCTAGATAACCTTTCAAACTATTTTATGAACTACTGTTTACTGTTTTAAGTGAGAACATGAAGCTTTTCTACGCACATACGCCAAAAGTGTCCGTTTTTCGCAATTGTGCGTAGTGGAATGGAATTGGTTGCGTTTATTGTAAACAACAAAATGTTTATTCGAGAATCGGCGACGTTACTCCATAAAGTATGTATGTAGACCTTTCAAGTTATCGATTCCAGTTAATGGAAGGTACTTTACCCAAATGTTGTCAATTCCCGAAGGAACTTGATAATGCTGTAAACGCTGCCTTATGTAAATATTCACGAAAATTACAAATTGGCTGTATTTCTGTAAGGAAATGTTTCTTTGACATTTTTTAAAACTTAGTAAATAAAGGATCTACATAATACAAATTGTTGAGTTTGTTTTCCATAGTTTAAAACTTATTTTATGGCTCGATCAATCTGTATGATTTAGCCCTACTTTGTTTTTCGTGTGTGTCAGTGGCCAACAATGGTGTCAGATTTTTCAACCTGCCTAAAGGCATCTGACATACCTTGACGTCTGCCGTACAATAATAACAGCTGAGATCAACGACTTGACGAGCCTTCCGAATCACTGGAAGAGCTTAAGAAATGATACGAACTATATTTAACTTACCTGTATACTTACTTTTAGAATAAAAATCCTTACCATTCAAGATGGGGTTCACATAACTCGAAAAATTGATAGAAACTTAGAAAGTGTTCAAATATGAGGTGAAATAACATGTTAAAACTTTTCTAATAAAAACATGTAATGAAAAATTTTGCCACCAGTGGGATTTGAACCCACGACCCTCACGTTAACGCCGTGAGTGCACTTCCAGTTATGCTAACGTGACTTCGAATCACCTTGACGAATTTTCTCATCACATAGTACACACGTATTTAAAGCATGCGTTATTCTTCATTACTGCCTACTATTTAGAAGTGTTGTGAATTTTTTATCGCATGTTTTAATGACGACTTCTGTGGCCTGGTGTTTATTATGCCAGGTTCACACCGGAGGTCCCAGATCGATCCCCGGTCAAGTTAAGACGGAAAATTATTTTTTCCAGAATGACCTGTGTCTTGGATGTTGATCTATACCTATTTATGTATTTGTTAAATAGTATTGTTGAGTTAATAATAAATAAATAAATATATAGGGACAAATCTGATGAGGATATTGAGAGGGAACGAAGGGCGTTGTCGGTCCGATGTAATATGTTGGCCCGCAGGTTTTCAAAATGTACAAAGGAGGTAAAAATTACTCTTTTTAAGGCATATTGCCAGTCTTTTTACACCTGTAGCCTGTGGGTCGGATATACGCAGAGGGCCTACAACGTACTTCGTGTACAATATAATAATGCTTTCAGGATGCTGATGGGGCTCCCGCGATTCTGTAGCGCATCAAAAATGTTTGCTGAGGCACGTACTGATGACTTCTTTGCCATATTACGCAAAAGAACGGCTTCCTTGAGGCGCAGAATTCGTGGGAGCCGTAACAGTATTCTGAAAGTAATCACTGATAAGCCGGATTGTCCAATCCAGTGGCACTGGACGCGTATGCACTGTGACGTGAAGGGGATCCCCGGGGGTGTGCACACCAGATACTTAAATTAATTTAGTGTGTAATTGTACTAATTGTAAATATTTTTGTAATCCTGATTAATTTAATTTATATATTTAATATGTTTTTTGAATGAACGCACTACTAACACTAGGTTTTTAAGTTTCTTTTTACTAACAATAATATGGTTGTACAATGACCGAAATAAATGATTATTATTATTATTATTATAAATCACACAGATTGAGCTAGCCCCAAAGTAAGCTTAAGCTTGTGGGATACTAACTTAACGATACTATATTTTATGATAAATACATGTATAGATAAACACCCAAAACCCAGGAAAATTTGACAAAGGCTATTTTCCAAGTTGCTCTGGCTGGGGATCGAACCCAGAACCTCCGGATTAGCGGAGTAGCGTGTTGACCATTACGCTATGGAGAAAACACACAAAAGGTTTATACTTATCTCGGGATTAGCTCAATCAGTGTGATTTGTTCGTATATATTTATATTTATTAATTTGGATAATAATCCGAACATTGTAATGCTGATATAAATCAATAGTTAAAACCTACATGCCTAAAATACGACATAAACATGTCTGATTCTCTGACAAAAATGCTGGATTCAATTACGAGAAACCTTTGAAAGTGTTAGTTCTCAAAAGCTCAAACCCGCTACCGATTCCTTACACGTCCGTCTCCAATCGGCAGCCGGTCGGAACGACTTAATTTTTCTGAGCGTCCTTCAGTCAAAGAGTTTGAAATAAAAGAGGCTATAGAGCGGCGAGACATAAAACAGAATTAAATGTGCTACAATGACAACAGCCGTCGCATGATTGCTTTTTAGTAGCGCATTCCTGGAGGTGAATGATAAAATTTATGAAAAAAAAAACATAAACCATCAATAAAAAAATATATTTTCAAAATCTAAAGCGTTAAGTTAACGTTAAGTTTTTATTACTGAAAACTTTAAAGCACTCCTCAAGGCAAATCAATCGAGCCCAAACTCTGTGGTGGTGATGAGTTAAAGTGACGGTGACAGAGAAGCCTTGACCACCTTCCGGCTTCATCATGAGATTAGGTTATTGGTAATTTAATATTGCATTGTCACCTAACTTACATAAGTATGTTTAAGCTCAATCGAATAATGGGAAGTGGGTCTTATTTGCTTACAAAATTTGATTACAGACACAAACAATGAGACAGGTCAAACCAAATAAAGCTTGTAAAATACTTACCGCACTTACAGATCTTTTTATTCTTATTCAATATGCTACGCCTTAACTTCGTGACTGCCGATGTCAAAATCAGCACCAATCATAAAAAATAAACGGATGAAATCAAAGGTCAAACAAGCGAAACAACTTTTTTTCAGGTATAAATAAAATTGACCTGAGTCCCTGGTTAACAGTAAATCATTTAAAAATAATAAAGTTATAATAAGGCAGATAAATGATGTTACTTCAAATCGTACTATGCCCTTATCTTATTACTTTAGAACTGAAGGTCGTTTTGTAAACTCTATCGCCCATTTTATTTCAATCTCTTTGCTCAACAAATTGAATCAAGAGCGGAATTCCCTAACATTATTAAAGCCTCAATTTCCGAACGAATCATCGAACTTTTTCAAACTTAATCTATACCAGCAACATCTGTTACCGTTCAGAAATTCAATTTATAAACAAGTTACCATCTCGTTAAAATTCTTCTATGTAATAAGGCAAGTTGCTCCTTTGGCAGGCATTTGGTGAATTTAGATCTTTCCAGGCGAGGCATTCTTGGTAAACTTACGATGGGATAATCGCGGCGAAATATTGCTTCTCAACTTGTTTAATGGGGTTGTCGAATGATTTTGTGTTTATTTTTTTTCGCAATTTTTCGCTGAAATGATGTAGGCCTATATTGTGTAGGTATAAAGAACACTAAAGTTGTAATTAATTATATTGGGAAATGCGTTAGAAATATCAAACACGTACATGGTACAGGATAAATATGAATTCGACACATTTTATTAGAAGAAAATATCTAATTGATTGGAATTTACACAAATTTAACCATAAATTAAGTTTGTTATTTTAAAATATACTTCTTTGACTTGCGACACGGGTTATATTAATTTTGAAACTACTGAGTGTCATTCTGAATTTCGACAGCCAAATAATTCAGCCAGTCCCAATTTGAGAAACAATAGTAGAGTGTCATTCTGACTGTTATTGTTTAGATTAGGAAGTGTTATTTTTAACCGACTTCCAAAAAGGAGGAGGTTATCAATTCGTCACGATTTTTTTTTATATGTTTGTTCACCGATTATTCTAAGACGCCTGGACTGATTTCGAAATTTTTTTTTTTGTTTGAAGGGCTATACTTTCCAATAAGTCTAGTAGAAATCTTATTAAAATCGGTTGTGTTGTGCAGTGAAGTCGGATTTTAGTTTAGAAAAATTATACGATTACGCAATTACGTATTTCTTTTGTGAAATATCATTTATTAATAAATAAAGGTATTATACATAGGATGTAAATAAATATTTTAACAAAAAGGAACTAAAATACTTTAATTAATTAAATCTAAACTAAAACCTAAAGAAAAAGAAAATATAAGAAACTAAATATGAAATACTTCCTCAAATGCATCTGATTGAGGCAAAGTACCCAAAACACTCACAGCGTTGCCTCGCTGAATAGCAAGGCTAATTCTTTGATCAAGGAAGCTACCAGCTCTAAAGTCTCCTGTTGCCTCAACTAGACGCGTAGATAAATATTTTTGTAAATAAGTCAATATGTATATAATACGTCCAATTTGTCAGTTATTTTATTAAAAAGGCACCATAATCCATTACCATCGAACCAGTTCTTTGTCTTATCGAGTCGAAATAGTTTCAGTGTAGCTTCAATTTCAAATCATTTTGACCAGTATATGGCCACGGCGATCCCTCTGTCATTAGCCTCATTAAGGTCTTCTATAGTACATTTGTCTTGTTCAGACCCTAGACAACCCTCCAAATTATTTTATTCATCGAACCAGTCGAGTGTAGTCCTGTGCAATAGAGTTTAACGGGTTGACGTACAACAGTTGATTGGTGATACGCCTCCCGAATATGGTCTGATCGCATTATACTAACAGGAAGAGACAGCTTTCAAATCGGTTTGACAGCCAATCAATATAATTCGAGTAATCCCTGTATGCTATATACAACTTGAAAGGAACATACCCGTAATAAATCGAACCACAGGCTATATTAGATCACTATAGTATAATGAAATTAAAATAACAGTCAAAACACAAAAAAAATTCGGCCTTCCCATATAAAAGTGTGCAGCCGCCCGGGCAATTTGTATGGGAATGTCGATTTTGAAGTGAAAACTTCTTCAGCGGCGTTGTACACTGTTATTGATATAGGTAAAAAATGTTAAACTCGCGTCAGGGCGTCAGGGCGTCAGGACACGTGACCTGATCGAAAATTGCGTGACAACCGGCGCAGCGCGGCGTAGGAAAGGAAGTATCCCCCTCTCTTTCTACGGCGCGGCGAAAATGTATGCCTGCTGTTTCGTTTAGGCGGCGCAGGGCGCTTTCGCAAATGTTCGTATGTGTTTATGTTACAGCGTGCCACGCGCATCCATGGAAATGCACAACGTTAATATTCAAGTTTTCACTTCTGCCGGCACTCCCGGAGTGCAACCCGTCGTTTTTTTTTGAGTTTCTTAATGAGATGGGTAACTACATTATTTAAAATATTGAACACGTATTTCTAATTTTCTCTGACCAACAAAAAATTACGAAGATACAGCGCATTTCAGTATGTTAGTACGTTACGCCTTGGTCCAATTTTCACTATTAGGTGACGTCAGAAGCACCTACTTCGGAAAAAACTCTTCTGTTCCATTCTGCACAATTGGTCTGTTTAGTTGGTCGAAGTTTTATAAACTAATGTTTTTCTTCGCACATTAGCCAAAAGTGGTCGTATTTCGCAAATGTGTAAAAAAAGCTTCATGTTCTCAATTTAAACTGTAAACATTGGTTATCCAGGGCATGATCAAGACAAAATTTTAGGTAAATGATATCTCCGTTTCCTTTCCAATCATTTATTTGAAATAGGGGCAGCACTGGAGCCCGAATAATTCATGTATCCCTTTAAACGTTGCGTTCAATGACTTAGCTGGTCATCCTTTAGTCATTTAATTGGATGCCGGCTAGTGAAGGACGGGCTAGGCGTCCAGCTAGCTGGTTGATTTAACCAAATGCGACATATACATAGCTGGTTTTGTTGATGATACAATTTTGACCTTTCCTTGTATAGCAGGCAACGTATTTAAAATCAATATATTAATTGATGCACTGTGTTCCCAGCTCTTCCGACACACGACTCTCATGGAGAAGGAAGGAATTTACGAATATTATTTGTGGTCTATCAATATTATCAAATTGACGTTGGAAAATTTCTAATATCTATATATTTATTAGTATAGGTAGGTAAAGGTATTTACCCTATAATTGGGTATTTTCCAAAGTAAAAAAAAAAATATTTGGTGCTGTTAAGAAAATTAAACGTCACAAAATAATGTCACTTGACATGATCATATCCATTTTCAATGTTGTTTTACATTTATTATTGCAGAAAAACCGATATTAAGAGCGCTATTTCACTCTAAGAACTATGACGCCATTACTCTATATTTCATACAAATAGAAAATGTTTGTTTTGACGTTTCGTAAATGTATCTGGAGTGCTATTTTTCCTTTAAGGACTCACCGAAACACAAAACGTGGAGTTTTCTAACACACCGCTCGCGTAAAAAACCACTAAGCCGTTTCTTGAAAGCGTCGTGTCAGCTAAAAACAATATTGTTTTACGCAGAAAACATCGAAAATATGTCTATGGTGTTCTAAGAATTTCACCATGAATAAAAAAGCAGCATGAATCGGAACGGATTCACCATGACCGGTTTCTTTGACGTATCTACGCCACAAATGTCAAAATTACGAGTGGTCGAGACCAATCGTTGCAAATCAAAAATGCGCCCGTTTGGAAACGCTTGCGTAAACCATTCGTAATGTGACAAGTGATTTCAAAAATGCGTCCCCTGATTTAACTTGTTGGAAAGTAGCGAATTGGTAAACATTGTACATTACTGGGAGATTACCATGCTATAAACATTTCAGATTTCCGACCACAGATATCTCACCAAAGGCTTTCACCCCTATTCAAGTCATTCATTACGATCATTAATTTCAGCCTCATTCAGTTCAATGAAGCCCTGCACTTGACGTTGCACCGAGGGTGTGTACAAACATAGACGTATATATTTCTATAATGGATTACATGAAAAGCAGAAATTGAGCTGCTACTAATATATAAATTTAGGAAGCCGGGCCTCTGGCCCACTCCTCAAACCTTGTCCGGGTGAAGTAGGAAATGCCGTCCGAGGCAACCTATGTATGTCATTAAAAAAAAAAAGCAGAAATTAATTAGTCTATAGTGCGTTTGTTTAGGTATTTAAAAGGATGTAAACAATCTTGACATGTCTTTTTATTGAAATATACACTTTATAAATCAATACATTCGCAAATTACAAATTATTTATTTTATAAATTACTTAATTTATTTATAATTTGCAAAGGTATTGATTTATAAAGTGTATTTTTTAAATAAAAGGACAAGGCAGGATTGTTTACATTCTTTTATATACCTAAACAAATGGTCTATAATCTGAGATCATCACCAACAAAACTCGTGAACATATTATTGTCCTTAGACAGGTATTAAGTTTAAAAGACATCCGTGTTTAATCATTTAAGAGTTACCTGTAATACTTAAATTTTTCGGGGTCCAGTGCAGCCGCCATTTTAAAATTAATTATTTGAAAGAAAACGGAGACATAATTCTACTTTTAGCCTATACTGTCCTACCGCAGGGCAAAGGCCTCCCTTCCAGCACTCCAACTATCTCGGTTGAGGGCCTTTGAGGCCCAATCCCTGCAGTAGGAGTCAAGCTCCTCCCTCCATCTCTTTCCGGGTCTACCAGGCTTCCGCTTTCCGTTGTGTGGAATATATTGAGTCGCTGATTTGGCCCAGAGTTCGTCGGGTATACGGCAAACGTGTCCTGCCCAGTTCCACTTTAGGAATGCAGCTATTCGTCAAGCCTAAGATAACCGTTTTCAAACTATGACTGTTGCAAAAACGGCCACTTTTGGCTAATTTGTGTAGAAAAGCTTCACGTTCTCACTTTAAATTGTAGATAGTAGTTTATAAAATAATTTGAAGGGTTATCTAGAGTCTGGTCAAGACAAAATTTTAAATGATGTCTCCGTTTGCTTTCAAATCATTTATTTCAAATAGAGGCAGCATTAGACTCCGGAAAATTAAAATTCAAAGGTCACCCGTGTTAAAACATTAAAATATTACCTAATAAATGAGCAATAACTAGCGTTGCATAACAATCGATAGTTTGACTACCGATATTTGACCTCGAAAAACAGTCACAATATCGATAGAACTATCGATACTATCGATAGTATCGATTGTCAATAGTTTGCAATACTATTGATGAAAGGTAAAACTATCGATAGTATCGATACTATTGAATTTAGATACTATCGATAGTATCGATAGTTTTTAATAGATACTATTGATACTGTAACTACTTTTTGTATGAAAAACTATTGATAGCTAAATTACTATCGATAGTATAATAATATCAATATTCGTCACAATACTATCGATAGTTTTTAATACGAATAGTACCTTTACTATCGATACTATCGATAGTATCAATACTAGTCCTGTCGATATTGTTATTGTTTTTCAAGGTCACGATAGTATCGATATTTTATACTATTGCTTGCAACGCTAGCAATAACACAGTATCGAAATATGAAAAAATAAGCATTGTATACTAGTTGACCGACCAGCAGCTGATTCGAGTTTCTATAGGAAGCCAAAATTTGTTTTTCTTATCACGGTACGCTTCCTTTGGGAAATTTGTTCAGTATAATGGCTTTTTACCCTTTAAAAGTTTCAGTAAGTATATTTTGTACGACGTTATAAAGATTTTACATATAAAACACATAGTACAGTTTGTGAAAGTAGTCATCATCATCTAAGCGTATTCCCGGTTGCAACCTTAGCGTTAACGCTTCAGAGCCCGGGGTCTGCAACCTAACCAAGGTGATTTGACAAGACTTTTGATTTTAACACAGAGAGACTGCCGTCTAACCTCCGTAATACCAGAATCAATCCTTGGATATGTTTGATGAGCAACTAGATGGCGTTCGGGACCTACAGTTTGTACGTGCCTTCCAAAACAAGAAATCATTTTACTTTCGGATTCAAAGATTCAAAGATTCAAATGTTTATTCAGTAATTAGACCTTTACAGGCACTTTTACACGTCAATAAGTACAATTTATGTTACGTGTAAAGTATATTAAAATTTAATTTATTTTTAAACAAAAGCTACCGATACCAGCGCTTTGTAACGACCACTGCTGAGAAGAAACGCCGAAAGAAACTCATTTTCACAGTATTGGTCGCCTACTCGCCAGAAGGGCTTTGTCATATTATTATAATTTTCTTTTAATAAATAAATACTTATATTATAATACAATGTTGACACATTATAACATGTAATGCTTGCAAACAAGTAAACAAACAAAAATTGCGTAATAAAAAATATTAAGTAGTCAAAAAAAGCGAAGCCGAGCTGACCAGTCCCTCGGATAATCAGGTGATTCAAGCCTGCACTATCCTAACCAGACTGGAAACAACTTTTCAAAAAGTATGCTTCCCGTGGGATTCCAACCCACGACCCCCGGATCACAAGGCGAACGCCTTGACCACTTGACCATGGAGGCAGTCTTTGTGTAAGTAGGTAGGTAATCCGCTATTTTCCAACAAGTCAAATCAGATACTTTTTTTTAACGTCAAAACAATTTTTTATGGAATGTGTATGAAATACAGGCAGATGACGTCATAGATTTTCGGAGTCAAATAGCGCTCTTACTATCAGTTTTTCTGCAATAATAAATTTAAAATAACGTTAAAATGGATATGTTAAAAGACAAGTGACATTATTTTGCGCGTTTTATTTTCTTAACGGTACGAAATAATTTATTTTTGACCCAGGAAAATACCCAATTAATGTAAGTAAACACAAGGCATACAATACAGTAACAATACTTTGAATTTTAACTTTTCCTTCAATTCTTAGTCTATATTTTAGAGGCCTATGAATTTAAATTTCGTTCAAATCAATCAACTTACTAGGGGTCTTAGATCTCACCCTAGCCTTATCGGTCCCAAGATAATGTAAAGCTTCGAAAAGCCGAAGATCACGCCATCGATCATAGCAAGGATAAAATACCTAAAGGTTGCCATATTTTCAGGTGTTTCAAAAATATTTAAATGTATTTTTCGCAGCAAAAGTCGGCAACACTTCAATCGCATCACTGCAGCTGTTCCAAAATTGTACATATATCTATTTGGTATTGTGTAGATACGGCAAGTCTAGAATAATTGGCCAAGGGCGTGACGGGCCACGCGCAATTTAGGATTCCGTAGTTATGAATGCCTATTTTGAGTTTATGCCACTAAAAAGTTCTAAAAACAAATTTTCTATTGAATTTGTGTTAAATTTTCATTTTGCGAGTACATTTATAAGTTGATCGCCTATAACTTTTTAAATTGAAAACCCTACTTAGCTCTGATAGTTTTCCTTTAATTTTTGTTATTATACTATAGATGTGAATTTTTCACGTGTTTATATATAACCGTTCAGCAGACAGAGGGAGGAAAAACAAAATTTTCAGTTTAAAACCAAATATTTCAAAAACGGATCCCTAAATTGAAAAACGGTGTTCAATATCTCAAATATTTTTGAAAGACCTATTCAACGATACCCAACATGACTGGTTAGTCGAGAAAATAAATTGCCTTTTCACTTTCCTTGTATGGGAGCTACCCAAAAACATTTTTTTTTTCAACATTTTAATTTACCAATTTTTCCGCCTAAATAATATACATATATGTACATGTCAAATCACAGCTTTCTAGTACTAATAGTCGCTGAATAAAACCGCGGCCGGACAGACAGACAGACAGACATGGCGAAACTATAAGGGTTCCTTGTTTACTACGGAACCCTAAAAACGATGTTTATGTTTTTTTACCTTACGTTTCCCCAGAAATTGTAATAATTAACTAAACTTAGATTAAAAAATAGACATGCATAGGCCATACTCTCAGGAGAGAGCCCACACATATTCCGAGGCAAGCCCTAGGGTGGACCCCTCAGGGCAAGCGAAAAGTTGGTCGTCCAAAGCAGACCTGGCGGCGCACAGTTGCGGCGGAGGTGAAGGCAATCGGGCTAACCTGGCCCAAAGCAAAGCGCGTAGCCAAAGACTGTTCGCGACGGAGAAAGACTGTTGAAGCCCTCTGCCCCACCTCCCTTAGGACCTTAAGTCAAAGTAAGTCACATAAAAATTGGCGCATTAGATGAAAAGCCCTACTGAGCGAGCGAAGCGTCTCAGTTTTGAGATTGGCCAAAAATGCTTTTGTCCGGCTGTCCGTCTGTCTGTCCGGCTGTTCTCGCCTACAGGTTGTTCTCAACCGATTCACGTGTTTTAATTTTAAAATTATGAAGATTTTTTGGCGATTCAGTTTTTCTAAATTTCTAAATGGCGGAAATATGTGGTTGTAAACTTTAAAAATATGAAGTATATAGCCATTTAGAAAATTTTGCAATAATTTCATAAAACTTTTTTGTCTTATTAAGATGCAACTTTTTTATCCGATAAACTTCAACGAATCGGGGTGACTCGCGAGGTCTATAGTTGCCAAAGCCACTAGATTTTATTTATAGCAATATTTCATCTTCATAAAGAAGGCGGAATTCTTTCACTCGAACCTGCTAACGACCGCAAGAAGTCTTAATCACTGCACTTCTTTCTCTAACGACATTTTGATAAATTGCCGCCGAGGTAATGGGGTGAAGCGAGATAAAGGTTCCGTACTAGTAATGAACAGAATTAGTAGCATCATGCTGTATAACAAGCCTTTTGGCTTTTTGGTTGATGCCCAAACAGTTGATGAACTCTTATTCCTTGGGGCGTAAAAACGAATTATATTGTATACAACGTGTAGACACAATAACACTACCAGATAATGTTATTAAAATCACAATAAAAAAATAAAATAAACACACAACAAAAAACAAGAAGAAAACGTCATTCCCATACAAATTACGCTTGACGCTTTTGTAAAGATTTTGTTTTGTTTCTTGACCTATATGAATCGATTTATTACGCATTTGTATGTCTTTTACACGATGCAAATAAATGAGTACAAAAAAAGTAAAAATCTAACCTGCTGTTTAACATTTTAGTTGTGTTAAACTTCAAATACAATACATATTTACCCATCTATAGGAAAGATTTAAGGTAAAGGTATGATAAAAACTGGACAAGTGCTCGTCGGATTCGCGCACGAAGGGTTCCGTACCTTTATCTTTAAAAAATGACGTTTTTTGTATGCGAGCCTCACTTAAATATTTATTTTGTTCTGTTATTAGTATTTGTTATTATAGATATATCATCTGTGAACATTTCAACTGTCCAGCTAACACAGTTTGTATCTCTTGATAATCTCTTGAGCTTGTTGACAGATAGACGGACGGTGGACTCTTAGTACTTTTGGGTACAGAACCCTAAAAATTAAAACTCACACGATTTATTGATCAAGTAAGCCATTATTTCATAATCAAGTGATTTATTATGAAATAATAGCTCACAAATACATAGAGTACTTCAAAAAAAGGCAATTGGTAAACAAAACCGCAGAGGTAATATATGTGTGTGTACGAGTAATATTATATTTTGACTAAGCATACATTTTTTATCAAGAGTATTTTTCTTTAAAATAACATAAAAATAAATAGCAATTAAATATACATAATCCAAAATAATACAGCAATGGTAAAGGCCTATTTTCTCGGATTTAAAATGTTGATTTTCGACATTGCACGTCACCGCGTTTTTCCCGCCAGTTATTTGGCGAATAAGTGGGTATTTTGCTGGGTAAAAAATAAATTATTTTGTACTGATAAGAAAATAAAACTTCATAAAATAATGTCACTTGTCTTTGAACATGTCCGTTTTAACGTGATTTTAGATTTATTAAAGCAGAAAAACTGATAATAAGAGAGCTATTTGACTCCAAGAAACTATGACGTCATCTGTCTGAATTTCATGTAGAAAATGTTTGTTTTGACGTTTAGAAAAAAGTATCTGATTTGACTTGTTGGGAAATAGCGGAATGTTGTTAGGGTTGTCCCAACAGTATTTGTGAATTTATCGACAGCTCGGTGGGACATTCCCGGAACGGCATGTTGGCGTCACATTTTTGCACGCAATAATAATAACATAATTTCAGCAGCACTTTTCCTGGAATTTTCAGCAGCAATATTTTTCGATAAAGCGACGGCGGCGATGGTAAACGTTTTTATATAATTAAAATTATTGCATTACATACGATTTCATTAATTCTATTTG
Organism: Acrobasis suavella; assembly: GCA_943193695.1. Taxonomy (NCBI): domain Eukaryota; kingdom Metazoa; phylum Arthropoda; class Insecta; order Lepidoptera; family Pyralidae; genus Acrobasis; species Acrobasis suavella. The sequence continues at coordinate 22,303,367 of OW971934.1, forward strand.
CCGATAAGATATTAATACTGTTTTTTTTATTAGAGGAGAAGGTGGTAATGTGGCCCCCTACTTTGTTTTTGAGGCCTCATGCAAAAAATACTGCACTTATTAGTATTCCTCACTCGATTGCCTATGCATGCCTGACTGTAGAATAAATACAATAACCACAGAATAATCAAAAATTAATTTATTCTCAAAAAATAAAATTTTACAAAAAAACATTAAGTGAGGGTAATATGGCACCCTGGGGGCCAAATTAAAAGTATTAGACTTCAATTAAATTTAACGGCAAAAATCATAAATATAATATTGTCCAGACTGTGTGAGCCCATAAATTGCAAGATTGGCACTAAATCCACTCCTCACGATGTCTGTCGCTAAAATAACTGGCTTTACAAAATATGCAGCTCCACAAAATATGAAATAATAAAATAACTGGCCAATATATGAAAACTAATATAAAGTCACATGTGAAAAAATTAAAAATAAAATAAATGGCTTCACAAAATATGAAAAATGTGAGGGGGCCAAATTACAAGTATTAATGAATTTATAACAAAACCAAAATACATAAAATTATCAAATGTTTTTGCGTAATTACACTCAAAATCGGGTAAGAAAACGTCTCTCAAACACAATGTCCAAATCACCCTATGAAAAACTTAGTTTATCCAGAAAAAAATAATAAAATGCCGAGCGGTTTTAAATGTTATCCGTTGCGTGTTTCGACTGATTTCAAATAACAGAAGAACGTTACGCCATTTTACAGATTTGTTGATTACTATTCGGTAGCTGTCATAAGAGCTCCAGATTGCACGTAAATTATACTAGATAGCGCGTTCCTAAATTATTAAAATGTAAGGGGCCAATATACCTGCAAGGGCCACATTACCACCTTCTTCTCTATATTCTTTTTTTCCGGATCTTTTTCTTTATTTTATGATGGACCAGTGCCCGAGCTCGATATGTGAGTGTTACTGGTGCATGAGACGTAAGTCTTTAGTTTTTTAGTCGTCTCTTACGACATCCACAGGAAAAAGGAAACCTCATTATGACACATAAAATACAATGTACTTTGCCTCATCAGATACATTTGAGGAGGTATTTCATATTTAGTTTCTTTTATTTTATGTTTCTACAGGTTTTAATTTAGATTGAATTAATTTAAGTATTATTCGTTTTTTGTAAATATTTATTTAAAATTAATACATGTTATATGATGCCTTAAATATAATAATAAATAGCATAAGAAATATAAATTTCTTCGGACAAATCTCACAGATTGAGCTAGCCCCAAAATAAGTTCGAGTCGTGTTATGGGCTCCTAATTTCGTATTTCATGTTTAGTTTCTTTTATTTATTTTATTTTTCTTTAGGTTTTATTTGCAGATATAAATAATTTAAGAATCCTAAGTTTTTTTTTTGTTAAAATATTTATCTGAAGAAGATCATTTTCCATCTTGACCTGATCGGGGTCGAACCCGAAACCTCCGGCCGGTGTGACAGCATAGCATAATTACTACTAGGCCACAGAGGTCGTCCATGATATTATTTTTAAAATTTTTCTTTCTATTTTATACATATTTTTTGAGTGGTTTTTAAACTTTCAACTCTCTACCTACTAAACAATTTAAAGAATTTTATCACAGGTTTAAAAACTGACGATAACCACATAATATTGAAAATAAAAATTACGACTACGCAAAAACCATAAAACCTCCCCAAAAACTTAATAAAGCGAGTTACGATGTCCTCAACAGCTGAAGAAAGTTTGACAAAAGAAAAATCCGGGGAGCGTAAAAATGAAGTTGTATCTCCGAGTCTGTCATTAGACCGCCATAGTTATACTCTGTGGTAATACTGGCTCGAAATTAAAAACCATAATTTATTTTTATTGCTGTTTTTCCCGCGTAAAAAGTGGAAGGGCCCACTTTGATCTGAATTTAATTGCGGAAAAGGGAAGGCTCTTCACTTTAATTTAATTCTGTAAATCGCTTATTGTTTTATTCAACCCGCTCTCTTTTTAAAAGTATAAACAAAGGTTTTAGGCGCCCGGTGTTGTTAATGTATTTGGGTTAACGAAGCGGCTGAGAATGGCTTCTATCTACAAAGATTCTTAAATTGTACTGGTCTTTTTTAAGAATTCAGTGAACCTTTGTAATGTCTATCAATAAGGGAAACCACAACAAATTGTCTAATACTGGTAAGTGACTGTTTATTAAGAGGCATTTCACATTTGGTTTGCTGTCTCGCTCGCACAATCAAACATTTTTTAAGATTATTAAAAAATGCGTCTAACGTTAAAGTAAGTTTCCTTAGTTATGTTTATGGAAATCGGCTCAGCCGTTTAAAAGTTATTGGGGGTGAACACTTGTGAGTCAGTTTTTTTTAAATAGTCTGGCAAATATACTTGATTGCATGTCAGTGCTATTATTTAATTTGCAAAGATCATTTGTTTGTTTGTTTGTAATAACTTTATTGTACAAAAAAATACATTAAGAAGGCAAATATACAAAGGCGGACATCGTTCTTGACTTCAAAAAGTTTACTTATGAAAAAGTATTTAACCATGACTCAAGCCAACTGTAATCCAGTTAAGTGTTACATGATTCACGTGGTGATTACTAAAAAGGGGTTGAAATGAAGTGGGGTTGAAATGTAATGGTCATTCGCACATGCAATCTTTACGACTTTGCTCACGCCTATATTTTTTTTGTCGTGAATCATAACTTGGTAGTTGTACCCTCCTTTGGGAAAACACGCTGATTGCAATACAAACCTTTTCTCTGTCCTGCATTTTTACCCATTGGTGGACAAATTTTCTGTTTTTCTTCATGTCAAAATATTTTCATTATCCCCTTACCTGTTACTGGGAGGAATTCCTCCCAGGTCAATTGTTTATCTATTGTTTTATTTACCGGGACAGGTAAAGGGTTAAGAAAGGGTCAGTTTAAAAAAAATGTGCCTTTTTAGGGTTTCGTACAAAAATGAAAAAACTGAACCCTTATAGGATCACTAGGTGAAATTTGGTAGGATGGTGTAATCCTATGACCCAAACACAGATATGCAAAGTAAACAATTTTTTTTTTAAATAAGGTTCATTTTTTAAAGAATAAATTAGAAAATTAAAAAGAAAAGTTTTGCAAACAATACTGTGTTATATATCAAATAAAAGGGCTTGTTATGAGGATCTCAAATATATTTTTGTTATTAATATAAAATAAATAGTTTTGATTTTATTCATGAGAGAAGACAAAAATTGTCCATTCATTATCCCTGATCTCCAAAACTAAAGAGCCTAAAATTTTGAAAAAAAAATACAAAATATAGTTCATTGCTTGTAGATTACAGGAAAAGTAAGTACATAATTATTTTTTTTAAATAAGGGTCATTTTCGAGAGACAAATTAGGAAATTAAAAAAAAAAGGTTTTGTAAACCTAATTGTGCTATATATCAAATAAAAGGGCTTGTTATGAGGATTTCAAATATATTTTTGTTATTATTGTAAAATAAATAGTTTTGATTTTATTCATAAAAGAAGACGAAAATTGACCATTCCCCCACCCTGATGTAGATAACTAATGAGTCAAAAATTTTGAAAAAAATGCAAAATATAGTTCATTGCTTGTAGATTACAGGAAAAATAATATAAGAATTATCAATTGAAAATAAAGTGTTAAACCCAATATAATACGTTCACTTACGGAAAATCTTTGATATTGTACGGAACCCTCTCCACGCGAGTTCAACTCGCACTTGCCCTGTTATTTTCATTACAATCAATACATTTAACCTTTTACATGCCAGCGCTTATTTACGTTACTTTACTGATTTCGACGAATTGAGTCGTGGCAATGGCGATTCATTCAAGCGACCGTTTTACAAAAGTGGTCAATGATGGTCTAAAGGTTAAGTGTCTTATAATTTTGTTAACAATATGGCTGACAACAGGGTTAGAAAAGTATAATTGTAATTAGTCCGTCTTTATCTCCTCTCATAAAACTTGATCGTTATGGAATACGTGGCAATGCGCTTGAACTCATAAAGTCGTATCTTACAGATAGAGACGGTACACTGACAATGAGTTAACACAAATCTGTATTGAAACAGGATTAGAAAAAAAAATACCTATCTAAACCTAGGACAATTAAATATGGTGTGCCTCAAGGAAGTGTTTTAGGTCCATTGCTATTTATTATATATATTAATGACACAGTGAAATCAAGTAAGCATCCGATGATACTCTTTGCTGACGATAGTACAATCTTAATTTAAAAAAATAAAAATATTGACAATAACAATTATTAAAATGACATTAAAAATACAATAAATGACGTTATTCACTGGTTAGAACAGAATAACTTGAACATTAATGTTGAAAAAACAAAAATAATGCAATTTAGTCAACGCAAAGTAAGTCCTACAATTAATATATACTACAACGTATCTAAAATAGAAAAAACTGACGTTACCAAATTTTTAGGATTAAGTAAAGACAGAAATATGTCATGGGAATCTCATTCTATTGACGTATGTAAAAATTATACAAATTTTCATTTGCACTATATAAGTTGGCACAGATTGCAAACAGAGAAACTGTTCTTACAGCATATCATGGTTTTGTGGGATCAACTTTGCGCCTTGGATTAATTTTTTGGGGAAACTCTAGTTACAGAGAGATACTACTACGAGAACAGAAGCAATGTATCAGGGCTATATGTGGACTGTCACCCACAGAGAGTTGTGAACCGTACTTTAAATCACTAAAATTATTAACCTTGCCTTGTTTATACATATTAGAAGTCTGTATATTTGTAAAAAATTATCCTGAACTATTTTTAGAGAAAAAAACAGTACCAGGTTTTAATCTCCGCCCTAGGAATGTTACAATTTGTTGAAACATCTGTAAAACTGCGTTGATGAGAAAGAGTATCATAAAGATGGCTCCGAGCATTTACAATAAACTACCGGATCCTTTGAAATGTCTAAATGCACACATGTTAAAAAATGCTATTACTAAAATACTCATTGATAAATGCTATTATAATATAAAAGACTATTTTTCTGACGCAGACATATGACTTTAATTAATAACTTAATAACATTTTAATTGGCTATATATTATTGTAAGTGTATATGATATTTAATTATTTTTTTCACATTCTTTCTCTTTTATTTTATTTTAATTTGATTAATGTAATGAAATATAATTCGTAATTATGAATTTTTAAATGACTTTGTACATAATAATAACTGTTTTGCATGCCATTGTACTTTGGCTAAACATGCGCACCTTCAAATTGTCATCACCTCTATCATACCGTGTTTAATGCAAATAAATACATTTCATTTCATTTCATTTAAGATTATCCCAAAATAATGGACTCATATTTTTCAGTTTGCTAAAAAAGTAAAAATTCTCAAAGAAACGAAGCTTCAAATTTTCGGGACGGGGACTCGCGTAAAAGTCGTAGGTACCGTGACGTCATGCGAAATTTCAATGCACTGTATCTTTGTCAATTTTTGTTTTTTAGAGAAAAGAAAAAATACGTTTACAATATTTTTTTATAATCTTACCAATGGGCTAAACATATTCTATTCAAGTTATTTGTGGCCGAGTGGCTTATGGCATAGAATCAGACTTATGACCAATCCGTCTCTTGTTATAGTTGTCGTCGTCTGCTATATCTTCTCGAATTCGCTTCGTCTTAGGGTTGGATCTCACTGGTCAGCACGGCTGGTGCTATAGCGTTCCATCGTTCTCTCTCGCTCTGGCAAATGATGGTTCTGAGCGACAGAAAAGTATAGCAGCATAGAAAACTGCTGTTCCGTGCTGACAAGTGAGATCCAACCATTAGAAATCCTTGGTTGACCATTGACTTATGTACATATTATATTTGGAGAAGATAATGCGGGAAAGCGCATCTCGTAGGCCATAAAGCTAAAGCACACATCTAAAGAAAACAAAACATTAGACCATAGCAAACGATTAAATACCAGAAGATTATTCTGAAACTTAAAAAATTTCGAGTCAATTTTTTAAAACATATCAGTGTCTTCTAATTTGGTCAACAATTACGACTTTTTTATTGCTCTCCAAATCCAGATGCCATTGTAATAGTCACGATGACAGTGTGATCGTAAAAAAAAACAATAAATTCCTAGGACTTCGTGACAACGTGAGCTGACGTCGCGTACGCCACGTACACCAAGTAAAAAAAATATTACAAAACTGAGCTGTAATGCCAAACAGCTAGAGGTTTTGTCCAACGACACATATGTTGCGATTCATTGAATTTCTACCCACCGTTCACACCACACGCATGTTGCGCGGATAGAAATCCTATAAACGACGGAAATTACGTTGAACGTCATACGCTGCGTGATACTAAAGGAGTAACAAAATATACTGCAACCTATTTATGGGCTGGAGACTTGAATATTAGCATCATATAGGTAGTTGCGTAACAAAAATATTGCAAAGACAAGTTCAGTTCAAAAAACTTAAGAATTTCCCCCATTTAATATGAAACATTTTCAAACATGTTTCAACAAGTTTCTATGGCAAGTTTTGAATAAAAACAAGTTATAAGTTTATTCAAAACTCTTATGCGTAGTCCATAAACTGGCAATTCGAATTATTAGTAGGTATTCAACATACCTACTTACAAACCGGAAACTAACAAACCGGTATTTAGTATTTATATATTATAAGTATTTATTAATCAAAAGACAGACAATAACATTAAAAAGCCCTTTCGGTGAGAAGGCGATCAATACTGTAAAAAGAAATTTCTTTCGGCGTTTCTTCTCACCAGTGGTCGTTGCGAAGCGCTGGTATCGGTAGCTTATCTCTTAAAATAAATAATATACACTACACTTATTGCAATTATTGACGTGTAAAATGGCCTGTAAAAGTCTTATTACTAAATAAATATTTGATTTTTTTTGGACTAATCCGGTGTTTTTACGGGCTAAGAGTTCTACAAATTCCTATAAAAATACAGTAAAGGTCAGACATAAATAACCTAAGTAACATACGTGACGTATTTGTAACATGAAATTTCCCTGCCGCTCTCATTACCGCCGATGGCATACTTTCTACCGAGCCCCTACAACATGGAAACTCCATAACTCGGAGCATAAAAACTCGCAAATATCACAGTTCGTAAAGTTTATAACCTTACGTACATAGTGATGTGACGAGGTACTAGTTTAACCAGTACTCAATACCTAGTTTTTATCAACTGATATATTTGCGCGAAATATTCTTTACATTTTTGCTATTACAGAGTTAGTATGACCAGGCCTGTGTCACTCCCCGTTTAGGTATCGAAAATATATCTACATTATTACTATGCGTGCAGCAACCACTTCGGAGGGGATTCAGTTAAATGAATCGTTTGTCCCGAGCAACAAGAATGAAATTGGCTTGCAATGGATGTTTAAGACAAAGTGGTAGCTAAAGTGGCGCCCTCATTTGAAATAAATTGTTTAAAACTAAATATGGTGATAATTAAAAATTTGATTTGTATAAATGTGTAGAAAGACCTTTAAACTATTTTATGAATAACCTTAGAAATTATTAGTAATAGTCCGTCTAGTTTTAAAACTGTTTTTCGCCAAAAGTGGCCACTTTTGGCGAAAAACAGTTTTAAAGCTAGACGGACTACCAATATTACTTTCAAAGGTTATTCATAAAATAGTTTAAAGGTCTTTCTAGACATTTATATAAATCAAAATTTAATAATCACCATATTTAGTTTTAAACAATTTATTTTAAATGAGGGCGCCACTTTAGCTACCACTTCGTCTTAAGTATCTAAAAGAAGAGGTGAGAAGTTCTGAGGCGAGCTAAATTAAACCCTAGCTCTAACTATATTAGGTAGATATTTCTTTGAATTTCTTTTCTGAGTAAGACACGTGAGTACTAGTACTTATTCTGTGGTATGACGGGAAACAGAGGACTGTGGAAGGAGAAGTTATACAATGCCGAACCCAGATAATGGGATAAGGTGAGGCAGATAATGGTGAGATGACATTTTGTAGAGCCCTAAGTTATTTAAGCTGTTTTATTTGGTTAAACAAAACACAAAAACACCCCACGTCTTTAATAATAATAATAATAATGTTCATTTATTCAGACAACTCAGTCCATTTGTTAGTACATACAAACTTAAAATTCGAATGTTAGTAACATCATTGATTTAAATTAATTTGTAATTTAAATTAAATTAAATTGAAAATAAAATGATAAATCGTTGAAAATCTAAAATTACTAAACATTTATTTTATTATTTATTTTAATTCAATATAAATTCAATTAAAAAAAAATAATAAAATAAATAACCAGCCAAGTCCGAATCGGATTCGCGCACAAAGGTTCACGTATTTTTTTTTAAATCACTTTTGTTGCAAGCGATTGGGACTTGAAACATTTATTTTATTCTGTTGTTTGTATTTGTTGTATAGCAGGATCTGGGAAAATTCCAACTGTCTTTAGTCCATTTGGTTAAGTATTTAAATAAATGTAAACTATCTTGACGTGTCTTTTTATTGAAATATACACTTAACAAATTGATATCTTTTTCAACATTACATATTAAGAGTGTAATTCATAATTCATACATTCATTAATTTGTAATTGCAAAGGTATTGATTTATAAAGTGTATATTTTAATAAAAAGACATGTCAAGATTGTTTACCTTTATTTAAGTACCTAAACAAATGGACTATAGCTATCACGGTTCATAAGATACAGATGAACAAACGGACAGCGGAATATTAGTAATGGGGTCCCGTTTCTTTGGGTACGTAAACTTTAAAAGATAATTCGTAACATTGATTGAAAACAATGATAAAATATTCCTTAATTTCTTATATCAGTTTCATTTTGGGGCAATATAATACTTATTATTTAATTTAATTGTTATTGGGCAAGATTCCCTAAATGTAAATATCCGAACATTTCTACGTATTCAATAAATTGTTTTACCATAAATATATGTATTTTTTCACTATTTTAGTAAAGGAGTTTTGTTCTTTTTCCTTGATTGTAAAGACAATTTAAAGTACCGCGAGATAAAAAATCACCGCAAAAAATATATCCACGAGCACATCCCTAGCATAAAAACGCATATATAGCCATAGTGTACGTTTATGTAAAATTCATGTCGAGATGTAACAGGCCTGTTTTATGACAAATGTTGATGTACCGACGGTTAATGGCACAGAAATTATTAAATAGAACTTTACTACATGCACTAAAGTGAAAGAAAAACGTAAAGGGTAACACTTTACAACTCTGTTGTACAAAGAACTTTACTATTTGCACTAAAATGAGAACTTATTACTTTATATATTACTTACTATTAAGACGAAGTGGTAGCTAAAGTGGTGCCCTCATTTGAATTAAATTGTTTCAAACTAAATATGGTGATAATTAAAAATTTGATTTGTATAAATGTCTCGAAAGACCTTTTAACTATTTTATGAATAACCTTTGAAATTATTACTAATAATCAATATTACTTTCAAAGGTTATTCCTAAAATAGTTTAAAGGTCTTTCTAGACATTTATACAAATCAAATTTTTAATTATCACCATATTTAGTTTTAAACAACTTATTTCAAATGAGGGCGCCACTTTAGCTACCACTTCGTCTTAACGAGCGGTGGACTATAAGATGTTATGAATATTAATGGGTGAAATGGGAACACGTATATACAATATTTCAGAATATTTTATAACAATAAGCACAAAACACGTTTAAAGTAGTCACTACATAAGAAACCAATCAATAATCAAAAACAAGAAAATAGAAAAATAAACTAAATATAAAACGTATAAAAAGGAGGCAGTATCAGCCAGTCGCCAACACTTACTATTTACTATTATACAAAATACATAAAATGTGAGAGCAGAGAGGGCAAAAGCGAATTGGTTTTGATTTATTGCACATAAAATAAGCAACACTGGCTTGCTTTGTAACTTCTCAGTTATATATTATTTTCTCTTAAAATCAGGATTATATTCTAATAAAAGTGTTATCAATTATTAGTACGACACATCAAAAAGCTGCAGTAGTGTGTTATACAAGAAGAATAATATCAGGAAACAATTATAAACACATAAGTTAAAGCATATCATTATACCCTCAAGATTACAATATTGACAATTGTTCGTGTTATCTACCCACTTGAGTCTACCACACAATTCCGACAGACGAAATCAAAATCATACACTAGACCGACAGAAGAAGAAATCGAACTAGTTAATCCCGACTGAAGGCTATCCCGATCGTCAGTTGGACCGATACAGCATTAAATCGAAACACTATAGACCGACCTTAGGTCGAATAACTGATCTGTCAAATTTAATTGACTGTACACACCGGAACTTAAGTAGCTGTTATAGTCAACTGACAACGTCAAATTGAATCTGATATATATATAGTGTTGCCACTTGTGTTTCCCAATAATATCGGGAGTAACGAAATGTCTATCTGCCAGAAGTGCAAGAAGCAAATTAAAACTACTGATATAAAGAACTGTTCAAAGTGTGCTGCGACTTATCATTACCAGTGTCTGAAAATTCCTACCGAGAACTTGGCTAAGGAATCTAAAGCGTACAAGGCCTCATGGAAGTGTGCTGAATGCAAATCAGTTGATAAACGAAACGAAATTGTTCAGGATTCTTCTCAATCATGTACTTCCTCACACAGTGATTCACAGCCCATTCATAAATTTGGAGATTTAAAATGTTACTTCGATCGGAGTCTTGAAGAAGCTTTGACGCGGTTGCACAAGGATATAATTCGGGATCTTGCGGCCGATAATGCTGTAACTCGTGCTAAACTTCAAGAACTGACCAAAGGCATTCAATACATGTCAGACAGATATGATCAGCTCCAGGAAGCACTTACCCAAAAGAGCAAGGTCTTCGACCAACTGAGGGTGGAGAACAGGACACTGCAAGCTGAATTGGGAGGTTTGCAAGCTCAAGTCGTGGGTCCAAATTCACAGGTTAACCAATTTGAACAACAATCGCGTGAAAATAATTTGGAAATTCAGTGCATGCCCGAGCACACTACAGAAAATCTCAAAACTGTCGTATATCAACTGGCTGGATCTGTGGGCCACCTTCTGCAAGAGCACGAAGTTCTAAACTAGTGGCTCTGTGAGCGTAGACCTTGCGAGTCCCCGACCTCTCGGTTGAAACGAAGTTACTTAATATTATTCATAAAATATATATATTTTTTAATTAATAAAAACAATGTAATTGTAAATCCAAACCGGTGAAAACTTTGGCACTTAAAAAAAACATATTTTGTAAGTCTATCATGCAAATTCTGTACAAAACAATAAGTAAGTAATAAGTATCCTAATTTTTAGGGTTTCTTACAAAAAAAATTAAAAGGCGGAATCCTTGTAGGATCACTGGTGGTGCATCTGTCTGTCTGTCCGTCCGTCTGTCACAGCCAATTTGCTCTTAATCTACTGAACCAAATCAGGTGAAATTTGGTAGGATTTTTTAAAAATACGGTTCATTTTCGGGGGTCAAATTACGAAATTAAAAAAAAAATCAAACCTCAATGTGTTATATATCAAATGAAAGAACTTGTTATGAGGATTTCAAATATATTTTGATTTTATTTATGAAAGATACGAAAATTGACCATTCTAATTAAACTCCGAAACAACTAAGCCTAAAATAAAATAAAAATACAAAATTTTATTCAATGCTTGTAGATTAGGTACAGGAAAACCTATAAGAATTGTATCGAAAATAAAGCGGTAAACTCAATATAATACGTTTACTTAAGGAAAACAGTTCACTAAAACACCACTAGATAGCGCTAGTTAACTCGCGTCTTACTGTGAAGATTCAAACGAGATATTTTGTGTTAATTTAAAAACTTTGGCATTGTACGGAAACCATGTGCGAGTTCAATTCGCTCTTTTTGTTTTTTTTTAACAATTTGAAGTGAATCTGCTAAATTATTCATGAAAATTTAGATTTCCATTCAAAAGCCTAAACATGTGCGTCAACGACCAAAGTATCCGAACCGACAAACCCCTCGAATAACAGAACGTTAAGCGACAAACGAGTGAAATAAAAATGGCCGCTTTTCACCGAATAAGCGTAACCATAAAAAAGGTTTTCAATGAGCAAGTGAATCATAATTTATGAATTCCGCTGTCCGGTGCGGGGACGAGGAGATTTACGCGGGGTCATTGTGTCGACTCCTGGCCTAGGAAATGCGTAGATATCGTAATGTTTAGAGATAGAGACGGCGCTGTATTTAGATTAGAGTACGTACGGTAGGTTTAAGTGGGAAAATGTTTACAGAGGCAAATAGTAACTTGAACTTTATAAAATAAATAAATATATAGTGACAAATTACATTAATTGAGCTAGCCCCAAAGTAAGTACAAGACTTGTGTTATGGGATACTAACTCAACGATACTATACTTAAAACTTTCAACTTAATTTCTGCCATTTTGATAGACAGCTTAAAGCTGTAATATTTAGGTTCTTAGTGGTGTTATTCTGTAGAAATAACTGCATACAATAATAATTTTGCAGTGGTAATGAAATGCCCTGCTATTGCCTGTCTCTCGCTAGAAAATTCAATACCTACACTTATATGAAAGTTTTCCATCACTGTAATAATTTTTTTTTTTTTTTCTTAACGTACCTACAAAAGTAAATAAGTACGCTAATAATATTACAATCTAGCCTTAACTCAGACTAATAAGTAATTTAACATTGACCTAGTTTTATACGTTATTGTCTAAGAATGTGTCCATCGGCACTTTTCTTACTGTCTCTATTAAGGGGAAGGCACTTTGTTCTTGTGTCTCTATTGGCACATCAATGCACTATAATATCACTGTATTTTTTAAAATTACACTAGTTCAAACGGTTTAGTTCTTTTGAGACGTCGCACTATGTCCGTGTTGTCGAGGAGCTGGATTGCCTCAACATTCACATGGTGAAGCAGTCTATACCCATGTGCTTCGGCGTATTTCTTGATAACTTTATTGACGGTCTGCATGTTAAGGTCCCGGTGTAGATCGTCAATTCTTATATACCAGGGCGCATTCACAATGGCCTTCAGTACATTATTTTGGAAGCGCTGAATTATTTCAATATTACTTTGTTTGGTACAACCCCATAACTGTATACCATAAGTCCATACTGGCATGAGGACTTGTTTATAAAGTAGTATTTTGTTATTTACTGACAATGCAGAGTTCCTTCCAAGCAGCCAGTAAATCTTTTGGAATCTTATATCAAGTTCCTCTCTTTTCTTTTTGACGTGGGCTTTCCAGCGAAGCTTCGCGTCGAGTGTCATACCAAGATACTTAGCAGTGTTTTCATATGGCACCTGCTGTCCATTTATGTAGACGGGACAATAGTCATCATTTTTGTTTGTGAAGTTGACATGGACAGATTTTGATTCGTTTAGTTTAATTCGCCATTTCTTTGTCCAGTTGTGAACTTTATTAATAGCTGCTTGGACCTTCTCTGCTGCTTCGGCATGACTGTTTCCAACTGCCATAATAGCCGTGTCATCAGCAAAGGTCGCAATAGTATTTTCTTCTAGTTCTGGAATGTCGCAGGTATATAATAGGTACAGGACCGGACTTAATACACTTCCTTGAGGTACTCCAGCTTTTATTTCCTTAAATTCAGAGTATGCATGATCTTGTCGCACTCTATAGGCTCTATCGGTTATATAAGACTTTAGTATCTCTACAAAGACTTTGGGAAGCATTCTTTTGAGTTTTAAAATAAGGCCTTCATGCCAAACTTTGTCAAAAGCTTGTGCTACATCTAGAAAGATAGTTGAGCAAACTTTTTTATTTTCTAGAGACTGTTCAATGATGTTAGTTATTCTATGTACCTGATCAATTGTAGAGTGTTTTTCTCTAAAGCCAAACTGATGTTCAGGTATAAGATTTCTCGTTTCAATTATAGGTTTAAGCCTTTTAAGTAACAGTTTTTCGAACAGTTTTGACATTACAGGCAGCAAGGATATTGGCCTATAAGACGTTGTTTCATTCGGTGGCTTTCCAGGTTTTGCTATCATTATAACTTCAGCTATTTTCCACAAGTCTGGTACATACCTAAGTCTCAATGCAGCATTTATCAGATTTGTTAGTTTAATTAAAGCTTTTCTAGGAAGGTTGTTCAGTATTTCCCCTGATATCAGATCAAAGCCAGGCGATTTTTTTGGGTTGATTTGTTGTTTTATTTCACGTAAGACTTCATTCGGTGTCACAAGCTTTATGTTGTCTTGTTCATCATTAATATCGCTGATTACATCAGTTTCGGCCTCATAATTTACTTCCTGACTTTCATTTGGTTTAAAAATATCCTCTAGATGATCAGCAAACTTAGCAGCTTTTTGTTCATTAGTAACTGCCCACCTTCCAGATCCCATTCTTAGGGGAGGGATGCGGTTGATGGGGCGTTTTAAATATTTTGTGGCCTTCCAGAGTGAGTAATCTGTGCTACGGTCACTGGTAAGCTTTTGAAGGTACGTGTTTGTACACTCATCAACATGATTCTGGATTACTCGTTTAAGTTTTTTGTTCAGGTTATTTAATTTTCTCTTGTCTTCTGGTGACCTGGTTTGGTGCCATAATTGTCTTTGCTTTCGTTTTTCTGTGATGAGTTCTCTAATTTCTATTGGATATACATTTCTGACAGTTTTCTTTTTCATCTTAGGAGTGTTGTTCCATGCAGTCCGTTGTATTAGAGTAACAAACTTTTCAAGATCTATATTAAGCTGCTCGGGAGTCTTTAATGGAACTCTAAGTTCGATATTGCTATCTAATTCAATTTTAAAACTCTGCCAATCAGTATGTTTATTGACTAGAGATAAATTTGTTTCCTTACTCAGAACTTTCTCACTTATTTCTAAGTATATGGCTGAGTGGTCTGAGTTCATATCAAAGCTTTGATCTGTTCTCATATACATAATTAGATGACAATTGTTTGTAAATGAAAAAGTCTATTAGGTCTGGTATTTTAAGTGGGTCCGTTGGCCAGTATGTTGGATATCCTGTTGATGCAACATCACAGTTCAATTCTTTGATAGCTTGCATCAGCCTTCTTCCTTTTGTGTTAGTAAGTCGAGAGCCCCAATATGTGTTTTTCGCATTGAAGTCTCCACCTAATATAAATCTATCGCCAAGCGTGTGCAAAACATTTAAATATAAATCTTTATTTATTTTGTGTCGAGGTGGACAGTATATTGCTGCCACTGTTAGCGGGTAGTTTTTGGTGTTTAGTCGAACTGCAGTGCATTGAACTTGTGGTATTTCATGTTTAAGGTATTCTTGGTGTTGGATGTTTTCCTTGATGATCACAGCACTGCCACCTCTTCCTTTGTTTGCTGGATGCAATGCATAGTAAACCTTATAGCCTTTAAATGTAATGTATGATTGTTTAGTGAAATGTGTTTCGGAGACTAAACACACGTCAATATTTTCCATATCTAGGACTACTTGCAGTTCATTTTTGTGTTTAAGTAGCCCATTGCAATTCCACGCCATAATTTTAAGATTATTCATTGTTTGTTTTTGGGAAAAGCGATCTTGGTGCTATTTTCAATTTTTTTCAGACGTTCATCAAATGAAGTCATAAGCTTGAGTATTTCGTCCAACTTATTTTCATTAGGGGTGACTTGCTCTTTGCGTTGAGAGCTCATTGAATTTTTTGCGGCAGTCTGAGCATATGAAACGTTTGTACGAGTACTTATAGTCGAGACAGGCTTATTATTTGCTCTCTGCGGATTGGTTGGAGCTTCCTTATCTTGACTGACTACATGTTTTTTAGCAGTCTTATTTCTTAATTTCTGCATTTCTTTGGCTATCATACAACCTCTGTAGTTAGCCGGATGATCTTTTCCGCAGTGCACGCATTTTGGTTTCTCGGTTGCTGCTTTTTTACAGTCTTTAGTTAAGTGCTTCCCCGTGCATTTTACACACCTTGGCTCTTTAGCACAATACATTTGTGTATGACCATAAGCCTGACACCTTTTACATTGGGGAATAAGTTTCGATGTTTTCAGGGGTTGTATGTCAACCAAACACCCTAGTATGTGTTTTATTTGATATATTTTAGCAATATCCTCTTTGTTGCTGAAGGTCAGCATGAACATATTTAGTGGTTCTTTGCTTTTCCAACTCAGTTTGTTTACTACGTCTTCGATTTGTAAGCCCTTTGCTTTGAGATCTTCTACGATTCTCTCCGGCTTACATGTTGAAGGCAACTTTTTTGCCATGACTCTAATAGGTCTTTCCTGCTTATTTTCATAGGAATGCCATAGAAAGTTATTCGCTGATAAAAGCTTCGTTACGGCCCTGTATGCGTCAACATTACACGCATTAATTTTGACGCTGTCACCATTCAATATTTTAATTGAAAAGGTGATTTCAGGCTGACTTTGTGTCAAGAAGTCGTAAAAGTTTTGGTAGTTCTTTACCTCATCTACTATGATGGGAGGTGGAGGGGGAACTTTCTTTGCTTTTTCTACTTTAGGTTCTTTTTCTTGGGGTGAGAGCGTGGGTGACGTGTTCAATTTTCTTTTCTTTCTAGATTTCGTTCTTATCCACTCTGTCTCTTTGGCTAGCTCGTCCTCGTCGGTGTTGTACTCAGCGTGCACCGTAGAGGATTCTGCATTAGTAGCTGCTGGGGTCACAGCTTTAGACTCAATGACGTTTTGTAACTGCTGTTGGAGAGTCACAATTTCTTTTTTTAGGTCTTCTATAAGACTCTGCTGTTTAAGCCTTTCTTCCTGCTCATTTTTGAAACGGTCATAGAGATAACGTTCCGTGTCAGTTTTTAACTGAATAGATTTGGAAGGAGTATTCATTGTCAAGGCGGATGAGAACGTCGCCTTAACAATTACTCGTTGAACGTAATCATACCAAATGCAATGACTCACCGATGTAGGTCATCGCGGCCGGCCGAAGATACGTGACTTTGGTTTGATGCGTTAGCACTTTCACTGCACTGTATTAATGCGCGTCATATGGGATTGTGACACAACTGCTCTAATCGAAGATTGAATGAAGACTGTAATAATGATGCTAGAAAATGTTCATCTACCGTCGACTGGCAACACATGTCTCACAGGTGGTGGTTCTAAATCCAGACCCTGGTTCTAAATCCCAGCCTAAGCCGCATAGCTGTCAAATATAAAATAAGAGGCATATAAAATGAACACATTACGCAAAGACACGAAGTAACTTACTTAACTTTATTACTATGTTTTAATCATTATCCGTCCAAATCAAGTTCACACTGATGGATAAGATAGAGTAATTTTACTAGTCTATTTACAGTTTTTAAGCCCTTAATCTACTTATTTGATTTGACAAAATTGTTACTCAAAAACATATCTGAAAGAAGCAAAACACAGATAAGTGTATGCTAATTTCAGTTGTGTTAAAGTGACCTCTGAGGCCTAGTGGCCATCATGCCACGTTGTCACACCAAAGGTCCCGATTTCGATACCCGGTCAGGTCAAGATAGAAAATGATCTTCTACAGATTGACCTGGGTCTTGGATGTTTATCTATACCTATATATGTATTTGTTATAAAATATAGTATCGTTGAGTTAGTATCCTATAACACAAGTCTCGAACTTACTTTGAGGCTAGCTCGATCTGTGTGATTTGTCCGTATAATAAAACCGATGACTAACTGAATTTTAATCTTGTTTAAAAAAAAATAGCAACGTAAAACCATGTGTTTTTTTTAATAAATAAACTATCCTTTCTAATATTACTAGCTCTATGGTACACCATCGTTAATGAAACATAAGGGGTGCGCAGCATCCCTCGTATATCCCTTTATATCTGAGCTCGCGGGGCGAACAGATATAACTTTCCCGCTAATCGGCATACTAGCACAGGCCCGGGCTTTGCTCGCCTAAACGACCCTTATCAACATAGACTTAAGAAACATATTTGCGTCCATAAAAAATTGAATTGTTGCCAAAATATTTTTAAACGTTTAAATGGACGTTAATTTCTTTATTGCGAGTTCAAATGTGCGTTGCGAATGGTATGGGAGACGTAAATATTCATAAAAATTACATTATTCGCACATTGTACAAAATTATATTGTATTCATGCTACTAGCTAAGTTTTTCGTAATATGTAGATTATGAATCAATAATAAGAATTTTTATTTTTCGAGCATAAATCATTAGTTATTTTCGATGAGGGTTGATTTCAAAATTTCAAGTCCTATTTACAATTACAAATTTTCAATAAAAACCAATTCGTGATTAATAAAATCAGTTTGATTGTTACGAGTATATAGTACCGTTTACCGACATTTACTTGTCCATCGAATCATTCACCGACTAAACCTATCTCTTTTCCACGGATTTCCAAGTATGATTCGTTTCCGTACTATTGTCCGACAATTCATTTCGAATTTCGACAGCACGGTAATATACAATGTGGAAGGGACATACCCGTAATAAATCGAACCACGGGCTATACTAGATGACTATAGTATAATAAAATTAAAATAACAGTCAAAAAACAAAAAAGGAATTCAGCAATCCCATACAAAACTGTGCAGCCACCCGGCCAATTTGTATGGGAATGTCAATCTTTTTTGGCTATTTGACTGGTATTTTAATTTTATTATACTATAGTCATCTAGTATAGCCCGTAGTTTGATTTATTACGAGCATGTCCCTTCCACGATGTATAACATTACCGTGCTGACAGAACGCCTTATATCCAAAATCTACTGCATTACATATAGGTGCTTAAAATAGTGTTTTAATGTACGTTTTAAAACATTTCTCTACTATTTCTTTGTATAATGAAAGCACATATCAGCCGTTCCGGGCGGCGGAAGGTTTCTTTGTGACGCCATCCATTGCTGCAAGTGCTCGTGTATGTTCATACTACACTATTTTACTTATTTAGAAAAACAAACTAGCTTATATTTCACATAGGCTTATAATTTATAAATGTCAAATCGCAAAAAATACCTCTAGCTTATACCTATATTGACGTTGTAAGTTTCATTAATGAATCTAACAAAATGTAACAAAAAGTCACTTGTAACTATTACCTACTTGTTAACAATAGTAATGTTTTTATAACGTAAGTATATTAATACGGTATTTAACGTCCAAATTATTCTTACAAATAGAAAAAGAGAATTTCATTTAAACAATTTATAAAATTAACATTTAATAATTTAATTTAACTAAATTATTGCTAGTATTTTTCCTCCTAACTGTGAATTCACAACCATTAGCAGGATAAGACGATAATTGTCTTATCTAGTTGCCTTCTAACTACAATTAATTCCGATCAGATAAACTCAAGTTATTCTAGAATATACACACATACAAATAGCGGATTTTTTCGGTCAACCATCTTTGAATAAACTGTCAAGTGAGCAGGCAGATTAATAAGAAAGGGTATATTGGTTATACCTATTGGTTTTTTTTATAGATTGATCCCTCAAAGTTTACAAAAAATATAGCTCTAGACGACCTTTTGATTTTCTTTGGTCCATCTATTTAACATTGTCAGTATTAATATACTGCATATATTTTAGCCCAACAGAATGAATACTTAGATGGATTAACCACAGATATTCGTCTACACTCAGAGAAGAGCTAGTATCGTGGGTCTGTTAAATAGTTTTTAGTGGGTTCATGTATTATTTTACCTTCTTGGTCAGTTGCACCACCATCTTTGTCCTTCTCACATTCATCTCCATCCGCTGGTTGTCTCAAGAAAGAGTTACCTATATATAGAGATCAGAAAAATATACCCACATCTGCAGACAAATTCTTATGTGTAAAATTACTCGTACTTACAAAGATTTGCTTTTACTTTGGGAATCGAATTCTGATCGTTCAGTCGACCGATAAACGTTTATCTTCATGTTAACTATTTAAGATCAACAATAGAAATAAAAAAATATATATTAAACTTATCCTGTACAGTGTACACACACTTTACACACACGGAGAGCCTAGAAAGTACTCGTCACACAGCAAAATGGCCTGTCACTTCAGTTCCCCTATTGTTGTGTAGTTTCACATAAAATATACTTTTTATTTTATCTCAAGCGTCTTGTCCTAGTTTTGACCAAGGGAGTGTTGTTATTCGACCAAAATCGAGAACCTCGCCATTCCGACTCGCTAAGAAGAAGATGTAAAAAATGCCAACGAAATGGTAGATACAAAAATAAATATTACAGTTAAAAATGTTCTTTTTCGAATAAAAACATACAAATCATATGAAAATATACTACTATATGTACTTAATCATAAATAGAATGGTCACCATCATCATCATTTAAGCCGCATAACATCCACTGCAGGACATACCTCTCCTAAGGATTTCCAAAATGACCGATCTAGAGCGGCCTACATCCAGCGCTTTCCAGCGACCTTAGGCAGGTCATCAGATCACCTTGTGGGTGGATGTCTTACGCTTCGCTTGCCAGTACGTGGTCGCCATTCGAGAACCTTTTTGCCCCATCGGCCGTCGGTTCTTCGCGCTATGTGTCCCGCCTACTGCCACTTCAACGAACTAATCCGCTGGGCTACGTCAGTGGCTTTTGTTCTCCTACAAATTTCCTCATTTCTGATTCGATCACGTAGGGAAACACCGAGCATAGCTCTCTCCATAGCGCGTTGAACGACCTTGAACCTTCTTATGAGACCTATAGTAAGGGACCACGTTTCTGAGCCATAAGTCATCACTCGTAACATACATTGATTAAACAGTTTCGTCTTGAGGCACTGAGGTATTTTGGACGAGAAGACACTGCGTAGCTTTCCAAACGCTGCCCAACCGAGCCGGATTTGTCGAAAGACCTCGTACTAGAAGCTGGAACTTCCTGCCTGGATCAATTGACCTAGGTAGATATACTGGTCTACAACTTCGAGAGTGGAGCTCCCAACACAAACAGGTAGAGGTGCGAAGTGGACATTCAATAGAATGGTATTTAAAACATAAGCTTACGGACCTATACATACCTTAATTTCTGAAGAAGGAGAAAAGGAAAAAGTCAATAGTGTCATGAATTATAATACTGAACACAAAAAAAAAAGATTTTTTTTTCAAATAGTGTCAACAAAATTCTAGTAATATGAAAGAGAAAATAAGTCTCAGGACATGACTTATTTCCTCGAAAGCTGTTCTCTGTCATATTACTGGAATGTTTTTGAAACTTTTTGTTAAATTTTAATAGCTTCATCACGTCACGTGACTTTTCTCAGGAAATACGAGTAGAATTTAAAATTCCGGCGAAACCTCGTTCCGCGACGTGTGACGTCACGTCCGTTTTTTATTTCCAATAGAATCCACCGGCTCAGCATCTGTTAAAATATGAACCGCGCGGAATACAAATGCGCAGCGACTTTCATCAGGCTTCGACACTTCTAGAACTTTTCTAGGGTATTGCGAACACTTTTGTTTGCTATGTACCTACGTTTACCTTACTAAGGTAAGTATCCAGGTAGAAAAGTTTTGGTACGAAGTTCCTTTTCGGACGGTACGGGCTTGGCGGGTGGGGGCTGGGAGAAAAAAGGTGTAAAAATTATCCTTCACGAATTAAAGTGAAAGGTTATTTCACAAGTTTGAATATCTCGTAGATAGTTGGAGAGCGTATGCCGAGATGGTCGATGCAGTCTTTAAGGCGGCCCTTCCCGGCGGCTCTGTTTTCAACGCGAGCATAGTTTGAAATGCTTGGTGTTTCATCCAGGGCCATGCTAGGAAAAGAGGCAAACCAAAAAGAGAGAAATAGCGCCTAAGGGCATAGTTTGCATTCTATTAAATGAAATTAGTATTATTGTTAACTATCCATTGAACGAATGTTAACTATTCATAGGGTGCGGAAATTTCATAAAACTTGTTCCAGGAGATACGTGTTTATCAGTAAGCCTTACAAGTATGTGAAATAAATGTTTTGTATTCAAAATTTTCATTATATTTTCAAGGTTTGTATCGAAATATTTTCTTTACTTTTACAATTTATGAGTACTTTATGAACGGTCGAAGTTCAGCTAAAAGTAGTGCAAGAAAGCAGATTTTTGGAGGCATATACCGACTTTGTTTTTCTAAATTTCAAATTTTTATTCCGATAGAAACCTAGAATTAGCGCCCAAAATACCTGTGAGTTCAAAAATTTTCAAGAAAGATCAGATACAACGCCATAATCACGTACGAGCGTTTGTATGAAAAGTAAGACGGGAAGGCCACTCTTAATAAATAAAATTACTAACGCTGATATACATTATCACGTCATTATTCTTGACGGGGCAGACAGAGCCCAAGCCGTAAGCCCCAAAGGCCACGCTTAGCTCGATAGTGTGCGTTGATATGGAAAAAGGTATCAAAATAGTGATGGTTTGCTAGACGCATCGCCAGTTAGTATGATTCAAATCTCGCTCATTCTTTTGTTCGGCATTTACGATCTGCGCGGGAAGAGAAGCTGCTGGTACATTCTAAGTTTCTTCTTTTCTCCCAGATCAGCATGATAGCGAAGTTTAATACGTAGAATTAATAAGTATTTATTAAATTAGATTAGGTAGGTAAGTATAAGGGAAAAGTTAAGGATGTTGAAAAACTTATTTTTCCGTGGCGTTGCCAAGTAATTTATATGATCTTATTCGTTTCTCATGTAGATTATTGTTATCTCAAAAAAAGTCAAAAATCATTTATTTATCTTTGCATATTTATATCACTTGATAATTGTCATTTCTTTCAATTTCTTAATAGTTAGTTGTTGACGTCAGATCATTTACTTACAACTAACTTTACTGCCGCCTCCTAAGCGCAAGTACAAAAGAAGCGGTAACAAACTGTTCTGCAGCATTTTCTCCAAAAACGTCAACCTTATAATTAAAACGTTTAATGATGGACAGAAACTGTTTTCACACTGTTATGAAACTGGTTATCAAGTGTTATTATTTTTTCCCCTGATCACAAAAAAGTTTCATGCTAACGTCCGTCTGTCTGTCTGTGGCATCGTAGCTCTCGAACTTAAAAACGGGTTTCGACGTAGTTTTTTTTTACGTGAAAGAAAGTTTGCTTGCGATAATTCTCAGAAATGGTCATAATTTGGTACATACTTAATTTACAACTTGATTTGAAATTATTTAAAAATTTCGACATTAAAAAAAAAATTAAATTATGACAACAAACAATGTACACTCTGTCACATATTAACTATAAATACTAATTTCATTGTGAGATGACGTTCTTGGAGAAAATGCTGCAGTGCAGTTTGTTACCGCTTCTTCTGCACTAGCGCTTTGGAGGCGGCAGTAAACTTAGCTCTAAGTAACTTTTTGACGTCAACAATTATTGTGCAATAAAACAAAGTGACGATTATTAAGAGATATTATAAATATCCAATGATAATAAAGATATATTTGATTTGAATTGCTATGTTTGGTAAAAATTGATCCAGGTTTGAAGAGTATCAGCTCTTTATCACAATCTAAACCATGGGCTAGATGGCGTTATCTAGGTTTCCATTCCAATACCATTCAAACCATTTCCAATTTGCTTGGAAAATAAACTTGTTGAATGAATATACCTCCCAGTCACGAATATAGTGTAGGTACGTGTGCTTATGCCATGTCACGAATTTTAGGGCTTTTTACTTTAAAATTTGGAATAAAATTTATCCAACTGGGTAATTATTAACCTAGGGTATTTTTGCCTGAATTTCCTTAACCTGTAAAAGCACGCTTACCTATTCAAGACACAAACGTATAAGAGTTTCATTGCCTTATTCACCAAAAAGAAACACAAATACACTCTTTGACACCATTTTATCAGTTTACTAGATATGGCCTCAAAACCGTGATCCAATCCTCAAAACAAGGTTGTCAGAGACTCTTACGTATATTGGCAAAGATAACAGACCCACTAGCCTTATTTACCGAGTGGGGCCACGAAACAAGATGAAGCGACGTCTTCATTCCATTGAAAGGGTTTGTCCTAAATACGTTTCGTCAAAGGTCCGTGACAAACGGATTCCTGCCTGAGGCGCACCCGATGGTTTGGGGACATACTGCGAAGAAACACTCACGTGCCCTCCTGGATTTTCTCTATTTCTTGGTTCAGCACGTTTTTTGTGATTTTTTTACTGTAAATATAAGTTTGTTTCGGCGTTTCTTCTCAGTATCAATTACATTTTAATATACACTGCACGTAATGTAAATAATACTTATTGACGTGTAAAAGTGCCTGTAAAGGTCTAATTACTGAATAGACATTTGAATTTTGAATTTTTTGGATTTTTGTCAAAGCATTTTTACCCAATATCGAAACTGAGATGCCTCGCTTTGCTCTCTCCTCCAATTAGGTGGATCTTTATAACCGGCCAGTAGGCACGTGCAAATTGATGTATTTATTTAAACTTTAATTAAAATAACAAAATGGTACAAAAGGCGTACTTAATGCTTTTAGCATTCTCTATCAGTCAACCTTCGGGATAAATAGAAAAACTTTCGTGGAAGGCACTCAAGTGTGTACTTAAGCAGGTATTAAGCCCTCTTAAGAGACCTCAGGCATGGTTTAACTTCGATAGGCGACCACAAGTGATATAAAATATCTCATAGGTACTCCTATGTTGTTTAGAATACATAATATGCCGTTTAGATTAGCTGTTATAGTGAGATGGCAGTTAGTTGCCAAGCTGTATCTGGGGGATAACTCCATAAAATAATACGTTAGTCGTACAAAATAGTGACGTCCTATTTCTATGTCAAACCATATTAGACTTTATCATCATATGTTAGTGCTCAATGTTGCTTGACATTGAAACGTGGATACGCAGTAACGTCCGTCTTGCGTACCGCTATTAGAATAACCTGATGCCATTGAGCTTATCCTGCGAGGCTGCAGACATTTTTTATCCCCGTGTGTATACAAATAAAGGATCCTCAGATATTCAAGGCACTTTGGGTCAAGAATGGCATTCTGGCACTTTTCTTTAGACACTATTATGGCTTAAGACGGTTAAGGAAAATACTGACAAGGAAGCGCACACCTGAAAATTTAATTTGGACCGACCGCAGCTTAAGAATTGGGAGGACTTCAATACTAAACGGGTTTGAGAATTTTTTGACAGTTGGGTAAAGAAGCTATGCTGTATGGGAGCTCCTGGGCGGAGCGTCACAGATGGGAAAATGTGTAAGGAAGTAAGTGAAGAAGCAATTGAATGGCAAATTTGTAGCAGAATTTATTAGTTAGTAGACATGTGAAAACAGAAATAATAAATTCTTTTACCTTGAATTTGCAAATTTGATAAAGCACGAGCGGAGTGAAAGGTAAAAAATATAGCAGAAAAATCAAGGAGATAGTGACGGAAGACAATGCTTATTTTACATAAAATTTATATTTTATCACAGGAATATTGTGACAGTAAAAATTGACCAGAGAGCAAGGATGTGGAATGGTCTTTGTCCAAAGATTTAGAATATACAAACATTATACAAAATGAACATTATACAACTGACAAAGACAATCGCTTAAAAAACGAAGAGTTTAAATAGTTAAAAGTATGAATCTTAGCTAGATAAATAAATAATGTAATTGAGAGAAGCCCACAAACCAATCCATCTCTTAGGTTGAGGCTCCAAGCAATTTAGAAAGTGGGTTCCGAAGCATGTAGGAGCTCGAGATAAAAATAATGCTACTTGTGACTGTCAATTTTCGATTTTTCACCCAACCAATTGGTGACCACGCCTGGGGTTGCTTAACATGCGAAAGCGCAAGTGATACTAGTCCTAAATTTAACTAAGTTTCAAACTGAAGGTCTCTAAAGGAAGGTCTAGAAGATTAATAAAGGGTTCAATCACTGCAACATCATAAGACTTAATTACACGTCTTAAGCTGCGAGGCCTACAGGTGTAACTTAAGCAGTTAGCAAGTACTTAGTCGTGACATCACAAATTAGTTAAGTTTCAAGACTACTTACCGAAGATCGGGTAATTGAAATTGTTAGGTTGTTAGTGAGAAGTGTCGGATCAGTGTTCAGTGAAGTTAGTTACAGAGATGAGAACTGTGTAAAAAATATAGTATGTTATTTAATCCGTCAAATAGATTATCTAAAAATAAAGGAACTATTTCTTTTAGTTAAGCAAAGTAGTAAATATTCACAAAGGCGCATCTAAGTTTCGGAGTGGGGGTGATCTGCTAATCGGCTAATCAGAAAAAAGAAAAAAACGTATACCATACTTTTTAATAATAATTGGAACGAAGTTCCTTACGGCAGGCTTGGAGGAGATAGGGATATTGCTGCGCGACCGAACTGAAAAAATGTGATAGTAAAACCGTAAGGATGACCTCGTTAAATGAGACGTGCGCAGGCGCGACAGTCGTATACACAAGAACTTTTGAACTTCGTTCCTACCTGGTGTCCCACGACACCACATTTCTTTTATATTTTTAGTCCACATATTATATAACAATATAGAAGCAAGACTTGTGTTTATTTATTAGTACATTACTGCAGAGGCCGGGAAATGTGGCGTTGAAGGACAAGTAGTTTTCTAGGCCGAGCGTTAGCGAAGCCTTGACAATAATTTACGAGTCCGGAAATGCCATTCCCGCCGAGGCATGTATAGTGCTTTTCTCAATAAACGTGAGAAAATCATTAAAGAAATAACCAGAAATATGCAAATACTCGTTTTTACTGAAAGCAATTAATGTTTACTGCAAAGAGTATCTTGGTACTTTGAAAGAAAAGAAACTGCTTTCCCGCGTTTTTAGTGCAAAGGAAACATAGCCATATGGCCCGGTCATATTTTACGCAAAAAATGTAATACCGTAGATTTATTCTATCGCTACGAAAATAAAGCATATTTTCATGTGATATTATAACAACATTATTTTAATAAAATTGTGGTCATTAGAATATAAATAACAATACATAATGCTCGAAGAGTGCATTTTTTATTATGTGGTAGCAATTGGTTGTATGACAAGTTTTAAAATTAAACGCTTAATGTCTTTGCTAAATGTAAAAACAGAATTGTCATCTGAAACGTCAATGTCATTGTCTTGTCATTCTGAATACACTTTATTCGTCTTTTTGTTTTGAGCAGTGGCCAGGAATGAATTTTTCTTAAACATGCTCGGAAATGTAGGCATTATTGTTGTAAAAAGAAGACACGAAGTTTGTAATTCTTGGCTTGTGCATTACTTTGCTGGACTAGGCCAAGAAAGTAGTATGAAAATTCATTCCTGGCCGCTGCTTATAATAAAAAGACGAATAAAGTGTATTCAGAATGACAAGACAGTGACATTGACATTTCAGATGACAGTTCTATTTTTACATTTACCAAAGACATTAAGCGTTTAATTCCATACTTTGTCATACAGAAAATTTCTACCGCATTATAAAAAATGCACTCTTCGAGTATTGTTTATATTGTAATGACCATAACTTTATTAAAATTATTTTGCTATAAAATTACACGAAAATATGCTTAATTTTCGTTGCGATAGAAAAAAAAATCTACGTTATTACATTTTTTGCTCAAGATATGACGGGGCTATGTTTTCTTTGCACTAAAAAAACGCGGGAAAGCAGTTTCTTTTCTTTCAAAGCACGTGGGTAGTGATTGATTTTAAACTTTTTGCAGTAAAGGGAGTAAACCTCAATATTCTACTCACAAGCAGAGAATTGAGTCCGTACAAGAGAAGTTTCTTAAATTTTTATCATTCAAGGAACACAGAACATTCAACTCTTACGCTGAGGCCTGCTTGAACTATAATATGGATAGGTTAGAAATGAGGCGCGTTCAATATGATTTGATTTTCCTCCAATCAGTAATCAATGGCCAGGTAGACTGTTCCGATCTCCTGCATGCAGTGGCACTTCGAGTTCCTGCGAAACGCACGCGTCACACGCAGTTACTACATGTATCCCACAGTCACACAAATTATTTTAAGCATTCTGTGTTGTGTCGAATGGCTAGATATTAATCTATAATGACTATGAGTCATATTCAAATTTAGATTTGTTTCACCTCTCCAAATCCCGACTCAAAACTGACATTGTCAAAATGCATCGTTTATAACTTGGATGTTCCCTTTCTGCCCCCCCCCCCCCTCTCCCCCCGCCCCCTATTAATACTTAATTGCTCGGTTATTATGCATGTACTAGTATGTATACCTTAATTATGTACTTGAAACAAAATATGTAACCTTGTTTTGCTATTGCAATCAACATTAAGTTTATTTATATCGGTAAAATCCTGTGTAAACCCGTTTGGGCCCTATTAGGGCCGTAACAGACGCGGCGCAAGTTGCGCCGCGTAACAGCTAGTGATGGGCGATGCATAAATACTCAATCAACCCATTTGAGTATTTACTCACAAGATTGAGTAAATACCCGATAAATATCCTTATTTATCTATTTGGTGAGTAGATTGATTTATATAAGTTGCGACTCATATTTATATTTATATTGATTATTTCATGTTTTCATGACAATTTTGAAACTTAAATCTAGTATACACTTGCAATTCTTGTCGGAAAGTGTGTACGTACGCCATAATATGCTTAAAATGTAGGTAAACGTTATATGCGACGCTAAATTATATGAAAATACCATACTAATCATACACTGACAGTAGACTTCTTTGACTAATTATCATTTTTTGGTGGGAGGTGTGCATAGACGTAATTTTACGTAAAAATAAGTAAACAGACATCAAATGCGATGTCAATACTTAAGCACGCTCTATTTACTCTATTTATTGAATCTAGTGAGTAAATACTCAAATGGGTAGATTGAGTACTATCCACTGCCCATCTCTAGCTGTTACGCGACGCAACTTGCGCCCCGTCTGTTGCGGCACTTAAGTATATTGTATATTTTGTAACTATAAGAAACTGTATCGATGTTGGTTTATCAATAAACAAAAAAAGAATAAAAAAAATAAAAAAAAAACAATTGCTTTCGGTAAATATTTGCATATTTCTGGTTATTTCTTTAATGATTTCCTCACATTTATTGAGAAAAGCACTATACATACATGCCTCGGCGGGAATGGCGTTGCCGGACTCGTTATCATTATCAAGGCCACGCTAACGCTCGGCCTTGAAAACTACTCGTCCCGCAACGCCATATTTCTCGTCTTCCACAGTAATGTACTATTCATACTACTTTCCTGGCCTTGTCCAGCAAAGTAATGCACGAGCCAAGAATTACAAACTTCGTGTCTTCGTTTTACTACAATAATGCCTACATTTCCGAGCATGCTTAAGAAAAAAAAAAATATTGATCCACAATAAACAATTTGTACAATTGGCGCTTTCTCCCAGTCAACCATAAGGATAATCAGACATCTAGTTGCGGCGCAAAATAATTACCTAAATAAATCCAACACATACCTAATAAATATACCAACATATATACAATATGTAAGAAAAACCCTGTCTGATCCTTGAAACTCAAAGTAAAAATCGACATTGTCGTACAAATTGCCGGGCCGGCCGAACACTTTTGTATGAAAATGTTAATTTTTTTCAAGTTTCAACCATTGGTTCCCTAAGAAAAGTTGTTCATATTGACGGTCTGAGTTTCTGCTACAAGGATCGGACAGGGTTTTTGTTACATATTCTATAAACAATAAAGATGATGGTAAATATTAAATATATATTATTTTCGAAAATGATAGTGTACTTTTCTTTTAAAAGAAAATTTAGTGGAAATGTCCTTGATGTCAACGGGTAAAGCATTTCAGAGCCGTGAAGCTTGTAGGATAAAGTAGTTAGTTGTGTTAGGGAATACTTCGATGATACTATATTTTATAACAAATACTTATACAATGTGGAAGGGGCATACCCGTAAAAAATCGAACCACGGGCTACACTAGATCACTATAGTATAATGATTATAAAATAACAGTTAAGAACAAAAAAAAATCGACATTCCCATACAAATTGCCTAGGCAGTTGCACATTTTATCATGGATCTGTCGATTTTTTTTAACGTTTGTCTGTTATTTTTATATCATTATACTATAGCGATTTATTATAGCCTGTGGTGACTGACTAGTGGATAGACATGTTAACCATTACGTCACTGAGTTCGACTTTAAAGAAGACAACCAGAAAAGGTGCTCCCCGGGCTCCAAAGCTGCACAGCTGAGCATGAATAAGAATCTTCTTCTTCCTAAGAGATAGTGTATCTACGAGTATCATTCTGTGTGAGTACGAAAACAGTCGTTAGCGATTACACAAGTTGTACACCACTAGAAACTAGTTACGAACAAGTTGTGAGGTGTGCACTGAAGTGCTAATAGAAGTTAGCTAACGCGAACATTCGAACAGGTGTGGATCAGCCGCCAGATTTAGTTGACTGTCAGTTAACATGGCCACGGGCAATGTTCAGAAACTAAACTGAAGCTAATTCTGACAAGTTTGATAACTAACCAGTAAAGTTTCTGTACTTAGGCAGGGTTCAGAAAAACGGCGCGCTTTAAAATTTGATGCATATCAGAGTCTTATTTTATTACACACCAATACAATTCAAATTTCATTTACCGAAGTTCACAAGCACACACCTCGCCTTCGCCACGCGCTCGCCTTGCTTCCACCTTGCGCTAACTCGTGCTCGGTCGGTGCTTCCCCCGACTGGACTTCGGTAAAGGCAATTTGAGTTGTGACGTGTGATACAAATTGGATGTGGACTCAAATTATAAGCAACAAACAAAGCGTGCTAAGCATGGGCTAGGTGTGCGCTTGGCATGCGCGTGTCCTCTGACAGCGGTGACTGGAAGCGTACAATAGAGGCTTTTGGCCAGCAATGGGACATGGGATAGCTGATAAAAGACTCGGATTAAGTAGGTATGTGTAGGAACTCCTAGTAGGTAGGTAGCTGCGCTCTAGCTGGGGCAGTTGGAGCTCCTACAATAAGAGGTAGATAAGGTACGTAGTGGAGAGCTTGAGAGAAACAGCAAAGAGTTATTTTATTTATTATAACTTTACAATACTGATTTATATAAATTTACAATACTGATATAAGATTGGTAATGGAATGAATCAGAATGATGAGGAAGGAATCTAAAATTTAAAAATTGAATTTGAAAATGAAATTATTTTTTAAAAAACGGAAAAGAAGGTAGACTGGAACATGAAGGATAAGGTTTATTGTAATATCGTTACATGGTAATGGTTTATCAAATAACGATCGTTGTGACTGTGGCTCTTCAAAACATGGACCTACTCTCATGCCTTAACTGCTCAACATCTTTAATAATAGAAGAATTAAACTCTGCTAGTGACAAAGAGTAAATTGTGGTCAAATACTGGTCTACAATCTACATTACGACTCGCTTAGAAGGGAAGATAATACGACTTTCAATCTCCAACTAATGAAAATAGAGTTTCTCATAATTTTTGATAATGTCACGCTGGATTAAGAAAGTGATTTTTAAGAAACTTCTTTAACGTGGCTTATGGATTTGAGAGACCAGAGAGACAAAAACAAAATTAAAATAAATATAGTGATCATTTTTTTTGAAGGAAAGGCGTGATTAATATACCTCCCCCGACGGAGATGTCCTTGCTTCACATGATTTTTATTCCATGGAGGATTTTATCTCTTATTATAAGTAATTTTATAAATTTAATTTTAATGCAAAGTCTACAAACCACTAGGGTTTTTGTGTGATTAATCTATTGCTGAAAAGATACGCTGAAATAAATTCTGTTAATTCCACGAACTATTTATTCTACGCCAACCCCCAACATTTATTAAAATATCTTTTTATCCCAAGACTAAGGCTAAGGAAGAAATCGCTTTAGTAGTGAACTTGCCTTTGTACCTTCCTTATATTTACTTTCAAGTTGTTGAAAAGAACAACTACTATACTACTATAAACAAACAACTACAAAGGTGGTGCAATAAAGAAGTTTATCTATTTGTCATTAACATCATTATCGGGTCTTTTTTAGACTCCACTGCAGGAGCACAACCCTCTCTGTACTACCAGAGCCACACTTAGCCAGACTAGCCAGACAATTTGGTCTACACTCACTTTCCTGGCCAGACGAGTTGGAGAGGTCTCATTAATGTTTGTAACCTTTTTTTTAGCTTCTATTAATAAATATCTCCCGTTACCAGCAAATCGCCCACCCGATGAGAAACTCCCACCAGGTAGTGACCTCCCCTGGGCAATCTGGAAGTCCTTAAACAGACTCCAGGCTGGTGTTGGGAGATGCCACGAGAACCGAGTTAAGTGGGGTTTCTCATACAACGACCCTTGTGAATGTGGAGCTGTTCAAAGCATGGCCCACCTCCTGTCATGCGCCACCTGCCCAACCTCTTGTACATTAGGACATATAATCTCGACTGATTAAGTGTGGCCATACAATGGTCTACAGCCTTATGAAAAAGCCTTTCCGACTCGCTAAGAAGAAGCTTGTATTTCTTAAGTTGCCTTCTACAAAATACATAGAAAGACTTGGTGTGGTCCTATTCCACACGTCACGGCTATCTTTCTATACTTTGTTGGAACTGCAGTTATATTTTTAACTAGAAACTATTCTATAAAGCAGAACCTGCAGTTTAGATTCAATCAGAACTTCAACATTAACAGAACAGAAACTATATCGCAACTACTAACATTTGACAAGGCAAAATAGATTTTTCAAACTTAAATATTCTTGTGCAGTGTGGGGTTCCTCTGAGTTACACAATAGAGTGAGAGCAGAAGAAGATTCTTAAATAAAGACCGACCGTGTTATTTTGACTTTACTTGGATGTCAGGTGTTCTGTCTTCATAGAAAAAACTTGGTTGTTGTAGTTTATACCCGGTCAATTTAGAAATGACTTGCATACTGGTCTTGGTGAAAAGAAAAAACTTTGAATGTACCAATTGCTTCTCTTTCCGAGCACATCAATGAAGCCGATTGAGGGTTTGGGGGAAGATGGGAATCACGTTAATAGGCGTTGTAGCAAACCGTCACTATTTTGATTGCTTTTTCTACCTTTTTGCCAATCATCACGCTAATAGTG
Organism: Acrobasis suavella; assembly: GCA_943193695.1. NCBI lineage: Eukaryota > Metazoa > Arthropoda > Insecta > Lepidoptera > Pyralidae > Acrobasis > Acrobasis suavella. The sequence goes on from OW971934.1 coordinate 22,336,426, forward strand.
CCCTTTGAGTCGTGCTACACTGGCTTATGTTAAGCAGTCGATATTTCGGAGCTGAAATTGTGGTGATGAGGTTAACTTCTAAGTAACTAATCTTGTATTGTTACTGTTATTGTAATAATATTTCGGAATCACTAAGTTATGTATATTTCTTTATATTGTTATTACATTAAAATAAATAAATATATAGGGAAAAATAACACTGATTGAGCTAGCCCCAAAGTAAGTTCGGGACTTGTGTTATGGGATACTAACTCAACGATACTATATTTTATAACAAATACATATACAGATATACATCCAAGACCAAGAACAATTTGAAAAAGGCCATTTTCCAACTTGCCCTGACCGGGGATCGAACCCGGGACCTCTGGGTGGCGGACTAGCATTGTGACCACTACGCCACGGAGGTCGTCAAAATCAGGCAATGTTGTAAAAAGCTTGGATTGTGATGTTGCAAATATTTGCGAGCAATCATTTTTTTTCCTTCCCTTGATTTATTTTATCCCACTTCATTTCAACTGTCACATTTAAATTATCCATATTATGAGTTATGACACATTCCTTTACATTGGCCTCTCTCTATTTTTGTTCCCGTTTACTTTCATATTTATTTTCTCTTCTCGCAACGTTCACGCTATCGTTCTGTCGTCTCGATTTTTGTCCAAGAGACAAGTCTACTTCGTAACAACTATCAACTTGAAGATGTATCGTTCTCGGAATTTCTTTGAGGTTTCCAACATGTCGAAGTTGCCAAGTTGCAGTAAGTTACAGCACTTATTTTAGTCTAGTACGTCGTTATTTTCAGGAGGAAGTTAATGGAGGAATCGTTTAAAATTTTAAGTGCTTTTGATTTATATTAGACGCCTTTTTTAATTTATTATTTAATTAATGCGAGGCCAGTCTGAAATTCATAAACTATGCTTTTATGCACATTGCTCGTTTTGTAATAATTTTTTAAATGTTGATATTAATTAATCAAAATGAGTCAAATTGTTAATGTTTTGTTGGTAAAATATGGTTTTATTTTATATCTTATACTAGAAGCCTGCATTGCACGGATATGTATTCATGTAAATATTTTCAGCGAATTGTTCTTGACATTTCTTTGTGACGACATTGACATTAAAATAAAAACAGCATCAAAATCGGCTCATGAGATTATCAAGTACAGAAAAAAAATTGCGCCATGAACTACATTATTTTCGCTCAGTTAAATTAAATCACGTAGTTCTATTAATAAAGTCATAGAAAGAGCGTTATGGCAAAAAACTGTTGCTAATAACCATCTCTTAAATAAATTGTTAGCCAAGTAATGTTCTTAAAGAAGGGTAAAAGACATCAAACGTTAAATATCAATTCCAACAAGATCGGACCAAACAATACCAAACGGAACATACAATTGAAATTCTCGGGAGAAAATCCAGGAACTAAACGAAATAAACACTAAAATCATTGGCTAATGTTCTTTGCAATAGAAGAGATTCAAGACGAAGAATTTAAAAAGAATCGAAGTGCACCGTAATATGGCGCGATTGGACGTCTTAACTTGTTTCGAACAAAGATGGCCGCGACTTAGAGCATGTTCCTATTTAGAGGTGACTTGTTACTCTGCAGTGTACGACTTAGTTCGGACTTCCATTTGTACCTCTTTGTACGAAAGAATCTTTTTCTTAGAACGACGAATGAAAATCTTTGTTAGTTTCACTTGAAAGTATTAGAAAATATCTTTCTTACTACGGAAGCGATGCAGTCTAGAATTTACGTGGAAAAGCAATGCATGCATTACAAATATGTATCTATGGGTACTTACCTAATACGAAGTTACTGCGAAGCGAAGAGATTGCCAATAAAGAATTCGATTGGGTAAAAATGCAATGAAAATAACACTACTTGAAAAAAATTTTACGTATTTAAGATTGAATACTGAATTTTTAAAAGTCAAAAGTTGACTGGTAGACGTAAGAGTAGACCTTGAGCTATTGTGAGTTGCACCTATCTACAATATTAAAAATTTTACTTTTGTCATATTCCATGTGTGTACATGAATAAATAAATAAAATAAAAATGTGGTTAACAAAAATGGAATACATAATATGCATGACGAATGAAGAAAGATCTTTAAGCCATCGGTTAGATGAATTAGAAAAATTTTGTACGCGTATTTTTTCTTTTCTCTGCGTAACAAAAAATTACAAAGATTCAACGCATTGGAATTTCGCATGACGTCACGGCTACGTACGATTTTTACATAGAGGTGACGTCGCAAGCCCCTATTCTGAAATTTTGATACTTCGTATCTTTGTAAATTTTTACTTTTTTGACAAACTGAAAAATATGGGTCCATGATTTTAGAATAATCTAAAAGACGGACTAATAACACTTATACTTTTCTAACCCTGTCGTCACGCCTATTTTCCGTACAGCTGTCTACAAAAAAATCTAAGGTAAAATAGCGAAATGTCCAAGTATATTAATATCGTCTATGGTCGAACATAAATACATACATACATACGAACGTAGACCCGCCGTAGACCGTAGATAGGTCTATGTCCACCAATGAACTTCTTAAGGCTGATATTAGATCACTAACGTTAAAATAAAAATAAAAATAAAAAAAGAATCTAAAAAATATGGACATTCCCAGACAAATTGCTCGGGCAGCTGCACACTTAAGTATGGAAATGCCAATATTTTGTTTTTTAGTTATTTTACTGTTATGTGTCCTTTATACTATAGTGATGTAGTATAGCCCGTGGTTCGATTTATTACGAGTACGAGTAAGTCCCTTCCACGTTATAATAATATATAGGGACAAATAACACTGATTGAGCTAGCCCCAAAGTACAATACCCGGCACGTAAGTTGAACAAAAATGGCGGCCTTCGGCGCCAGCACCAGAAAAAACTACGTAAACTTTGTTGAAATAAGCCCTCGCGGTTAGTTTGAAGCATGGCCTAGTTTCCAAATCTCAATTTGGATTCCGTAACGCTGCGCACACGTAATTAACACAGCCTTAATTAATGTTAACAAACTCATTAGACGTCGAACACGAACTTGCTAATTCGTACGTTTATTGTGAGACGAAGAAAGTAAAGATACACGAATTTATTGTTTATTTGGCAATGGCTCTTGACGAGTTAGAGAATTAAGCAAAGGTTTCCAAGTCTATTTGAACAATTCAGCGTTTGTATAAACAACGTTTTTTGATGTCGTCCGTGGCGTAGTGGTCACTATGCTAGTCCGCCACCCAGAGGTCCCGGGTTCAATCTCCGGTAAGGGCCTTTTTCAAATTGTCCTGGGTATTGGATGTTTATCTATATACGTATTTGCTAAAAGTATAGTATCGTTGAGTTAGTATCCCATAACACAAGTCTCGAACTTACAAAACCCGTCACGTAAGTTGAACCAAAAAGGGCGGTCGTTGTTGTACGTTGTTTGTCCGTTTAGAATCACATTTCTATAACATTTCTATCCGAACTTTAGATAGAAATGATTTCAGCTTTGAAGAAAGACTCAAAAAATCAAAAAACGGGTCTGCGACGGGTCTGCAATGGGTCTGCGACGAGTCTGCGACGGGTCTGCGACGGGTCTGCGACGGGTCTACGATGGGTATGTGATAGGTCTACGACGGGTCTGCGACGGGTCTACGACGCGTCTGCGACGGGTCTACGACGGGTCTACGACGGGTCTACGTACGTATGTATGTATGTTCGACCATAATTCAAATATCTTTGATTGAATTTTATGAAGAGGCAAGTAGATTAACCTAGTAGAATTATTAAGTCGAAATATGAGTCAATTCGGTCAAGTGTTTCCCGAAATATGGGGAGCCAAGACGTCTCTTTAATTTTTTTAAATTTAAACTTAACCTTTTCTTAACCTCCAAGAAAGAAGGGTGTATATGCTTCAAGCTTATGTTTGTTCTGCGTGTTTGTCTGTGGTAACGTAGCTCTAGAAGGGATGAACGGATATTGATGCGTTTTCTTTTCGTGAAAGCAATTTCTTTTGCGGTGGTTCTTTTAAACGGCTAAATCGACTTTCATCAAACATAGCTATGTTTGATGAAAGTCGGTTAGGCCGTTTTAACGCTGGAAAGTCGGGGTTTTTTAATTTGCCTGGCAAATAATTGATAGCGCTACGGATAAAATGTTTAGTTCCGCTTCTCATCACTAGATGGCGTTCATGAAAATCGGCGAATTTTTAATTTGCCTGGAAAATTTTGTTTGGATTTCTTGTTATAACGACCATAGTAATACATAGTCTTTCCAGCTTCCATCGACCATACCCGTACATTCGTTTTCTTTCACAACGTTAATCACATTCCAACTTTGCCTCTTATTTTCGTTCCACCCACAATAACATTCTTATATTTCGTCTATATATTCCCCCAGTGTCATCGCGGCCCTAGTCGCTGCAATTTATGACGTCACGGGCTATTAGTGCGGCGAAGCGCACCCTGCATCGCTATAAAGACAACTACTGACATGTCGGGGTAGTTTGTGAATGTCTTGTTATTATTGGGATGGCGAAAATTTAACTTTTTAGCGTAAACTGATGAAACTTAATACCAGTCGCGGGGCCTTTTTTTTTTTTTTTTACAATTTATTGGTTTAGGCATTTATCCTCAATCTCACCTGATGGAAAGCGACGATGAAGCATGCCTATCCAAAAGATACCCATTCAATCTACTTTTGAATGTCCCGGGGCTGTACTTCTCTGGGAATATAGACGCAGGTAGTTCATTCCACACCTTAGCTACTCGAACCAAAAAGGAAGAAAGGAAAACTCCTTAGAAGCTGATTCCCATCAAGTTCCCTCAGGGGTTTTTACTATATTAAACTTACTTATTATTACTAACAACAATTATGACCTACGAATATCGGTACACCGCGTAAAATATTCATTTACTATTTTCATATGCTAGAATCTCATATGCTAATTTTATAAACTAGCACCATGACTACATTGCGCACACCTATTATATAAAATTCGAAAATTTTCGCTGTTTATTCAAATACAATCACAGTGATGAATTTAGTATAAACACGCCCAGAGACCAAGCCAATAATAAACTCAGTCATTTCAAAACTAAAAACCGTCTTCACCACCAAACTACACAACCGATTGTAATAAAATTTCTACGGGACTACCTGGCAAGTATAGGGTATACTTGCCAGGTAGTCCCGTAGAAATTTTATTCAAACAACAAAAGATTTTTCTAAATCAGTCTAGGAGTCTTCGAATAGTCGATAAACATACATAAAAAAGATTCCCACGCAACCTCCTCCTTTTTGAAAGTCGGTTAAAAATAAAAATATGCGGATTGTGAGTCAGACAATAAATGGCATATTAAGGGGATACCTGAAATTTCCGGGGTCCAATGTCGCCGCCAGTTGAAATAAATCCTTTGATAGGAAACGGAGACATTGTTTAAAATTTTGTCTTGATCAGGCACCAGATAACCCTTCAAACTAGTGCCTGGTCAAGACAAAATTTTAAATGATGTCGCTGTTTCTTTTTAATTGATTTATTTTAAATGGGGGCAACACTGGACCCTGGAAAATTCAGGTAGCCCCTTCACTTTTATAGAACCTAATTGGAACGATTTCCCGCGTAGTCCGGGTTTAAATATGACCACTCCATCTCTTCCTGTGGATGTCGTAAGAGGTGACTAAAGGCAAAATAGCACTAAAAGCTTGTGCTACAATAGCATTCCCAAGGAGTGTTGACGTCAGGCAGGCGGCCGGTCGTAAAATAAAGCCAAATCAAGCATGGAAACGCTGAGAGAGAGAAACTAATTGGAACGATATTTAATTTGTTTCGTAGTTTAATGGCTGTACCAGCCCAAATTATCACCACATATACTATCACGATAACTTTTGGGTCTTACGGACCTAAGCAGACAAAACTCCGGGCCGCCAGACCCAAAGGCCACTCCTAGCGTGATGGTGATTCATCATGATGGTGATTGATCATTCTGCGAAAAGTATTTTGAAAAGCCATCATAATTTGATTTCGACTCTCCTCGAGAGTGCAGTTGTTGCACGTCGTAAGTTGCACGAGATAATTGTGCCTTTTACCATGCCTGTGTCACTCCCCGTTTAGGTATCGAAAATATATCTACTTTATTGCTATACGCGTGGCGTCCACTTCGAAGGGGAAAATTCAGTTACATGAATCGTTGGTCCAGATTAATAAGAATGAAATTTGCAATGAATGGGTTGCAATTGGATGTCTAGGTATCTAAACGATGAGGTAAGGAGTTCTGACGCGAGCTAAATTAAACCATAGTGCCAACCACATTAAGTAGATAATTGTTTGAATTTATTTTCTGAGTAAGACTTCTGTACGTGAGTACTACTACTTATTCTGTGCTTTTATCGCTTCTTGTGACATCATCAAGAAGAGATCGATTGGTCGGCATAATAAGGATGTGGAATGGGTAAAAATATATATTATTTTAATTAGTCCATCTACTAGACTATCCAAAAATAAAGGACCCACATTTTTTCAATAGTAATAAATCACAAAGATACATAGCTTCGAAGTTTCGGAGTGGGGGTGATTTACGTCACCTTTGGTTAATAATCGGACCTGATCGTGACTTAACGCGAAATTCATCAATAGAAAAAAATCGTATACCATACTTTTTGAACATCTATTAAAAGAGCATAAAAATGTTTTTGTCCACATTTCTACTATATATAACTACGAACAAACTCCCGCAAAACAGGCTTCTTATTCTTGACATATTATGGCGTAGGGTGCGATTGGTCACACTAATAGTCCATGACGCCATAAATTATAGTCAATAGGGAATATAAATTCGGTGACTTGACTTCAAATGACTACTTAATGATAACCTATATTGTTATGTTATGAAACAATTATTTATTTATTTATTCCACATCCCTATTGTCTCTTATGTAAATCCTTATGTGCAAGTTAAGTTGTTGAGCAGACAAAAAAAGTGTACAGTAAAGGAGGTTCATAAAATTTACGTGACTATTTAATTTATTATTGATTTATCCCTTTTATATATATATATTATATTTCAATCAGTGTAATTTATCTCTATATATTTATTTATTTATTTATGAAGTTTGTAATATATTTATTACAGTCATTGTTATCGAGTTTTTTTTAATAATTAAAGTATATATAAGTTTTCGTAATAAACTCCTGTAACGACTTGTACTCATATTTTCCATTTCCGCACGACGCACCCTTATTTAGCTCCTGTGACGTCACCGTCGCATCCGTGCAGATATGACGTCATGCTGTTAGCTAATGCACCCTGCTAACTAGTTTACTATCACTTATCGTTAGTGTAACTTGGCTTTGTAAAGCAAATGCTTTTTTCTGTTAAATATCGTGGACAGACAACGTTTTACTACGTATTTTTAAGTTTATAATAAAAAATCTCAAAAGGATTTTTGTGTTTTTTTTTCAATATAATTTTCAGGCTCGAGAGGAAATTTATTATCATCATCGCTCTTAGCGATCTACTGCTGGGCATAGGTCTCCTTTTGTAAGCGCTAATGAATCCTATGGTAGGCCGTGTGGTTTCCGATAGATTAGAATAGGGTCACTCCAAGTCCTCCCGTTGATGTCGTAGAAGGCGACTTAGGGAATACAAGCTAAACAAAGCTTATAAACATCAGTGAGACCTCTCCAACCCGTTTGGCCAGCGAGAAGAGTGTAGGCTAAGTCCTCTGGCGGCTCTGGCCAAGTATGGCTCTGGCAGTACAGAGAGGGTCGTGCTCCTGCAGTGGAAGCAAAGACCTGATGATGATTGAATCCTATGACTTGTCATACCTGTCCAGGAGGGACTATTTTTCATTGAGGACTCACCGAAACACAAAAAGTATAGTTTTCCAACTCACCGCGCGCGTTAAATACGATTTAGTCGCATTTTTGAAACCGTCAGCGAGAAACAATATTGTTATACGCAGAAAACTATGGTAAATTTTCTACAGTTTTCTGAAAATTTTACTATGAAGAAAATAGTAGCGTGGATCGAAACTGATTCTTAATAAAAGGTTTCTTTGACATATCTAAGCTAGATTAGTTAAAATTACGAGTTTTCCATATAAGCTTTAGATAATTCTAATTGTACTGTATTGTTTTACCTGCAAGTCATTCTACATGACTCTATCCATATCATGTTTGCTTGTAATAACTGTATTGTACTATGTTGTTATTTTATATAATAATATTTTAATAAAGAGTAAATTAACAACGGTTATTATTGGTTGTACCTGTGCCAGCCCTCTACTTATATCTTGAATTTTCTCATGAACTCAAAATAATATTAACATGAAAATATATATTCCGAAAGATTTTAATGAAGTCTTCCAATATAAACATTTTTGTGTTAATATTATTTATAGTTTAAGAGAAAATTCTAGATATATCCCGGGACATTCAAAAGTAGATTGAATGGGTATCTTTTGGATAGGCATGCTTCATCCTAGTCTTCATCGTCGCTAACCATCAGGTGAGATTGAGGACAAATGCCTAAACCAATATATTATAAAAAAAATATATAGGTAGAGGGCTGTCCAAGGTATCTCGTTGACTCACTGTACTATCATCACTGCAGCATCAATATCGAAGTTAATTATGCATGTGCAGAACCAACAGGCTGACAGACCCTCTGCCTAAGATTTCCTCTCAGTCATTGCTGAGCGAATCTTTCAGGACAGATGAACACAAAAGTGCTAGCTTAAATTATTCAAAACCAAAAACCGACTTCAACCGATTTTTGATAAAATTTTTATGGGACCATCTGACAAGTATGCCTTTTCGAATTCTTACATTATTTTTCCTGTAATCTACAAGCAATAAACTATATTTTTATTAATTTTAAAATTTTAGGCTCTCTAATTTCGGAGATCATGGTCAATTTTCGTCTTTTTTCGTGAATAAAATTAAAACTTTTTATTTTACAGTAACAACATATATATTTGAGATACGAGCCCCCATTCATTTGATATATGACACAGTAAGGTGTGCAAAATTTTTGTGTTTTGTGTCCTAATTTGTAAGTCGAAAAATACACTTATTAAAAAAAAAGTCTTTACTTATTTTCCCTGTAATCTACAAGTAATGAATTTTACAGTTTAAATTGAGTTGCATTGAACGTGAACATTTTGTCACAACTCAGAGAATTACGTCTTTTTCATTCGTTACATTGTATGCTATATTAGGAACATAATATTGCTGCACATAATCTTGCCTCGCTATTTTGTATTAATTGAAATTTCCAAAGAGGGACGGCAGGCAGGCCGTCTATCGTGAAACTATTTATAGGCAAATCGTTGAAACTATTCCGGATCTATCTTCCCAATTTTGCACTGGGTGATCATTGACAAGCATGTTATATTTAGAGAGGAAAAAGTATGAAATTGCATTCTGGGCTCCAAAAGGGCACAGCTGAGCATGCAACCGGGAATGCGCTACGATAAAGAAGATGATAAATATGCAAATCTAAAAATAATTAAAAAGTATTTTACAATCAACAGTACCAGTTTTTTTCCACATTTTCGTCGCGACTGCACGCGACCCCATGACTTTTCCTGCAAAAGCGTTTCCCTCAAAGGAATGCAGAGCACTCTGCGTGGATATTAAACTCAAATCATGTGCCATGAGGGTGGCCCTGTCAGTGCAACGCAGTCACGGAGACGGCAGAAAAAAAAAAATTTATATTTTTTTTATAAAATATGTGCGAGTCTACTGAGCTTAGAGATTGTAAACAAATTAATTGAAAGACATTAAAACTAAGTAAAACTAGACAAATTACTAAAATTAATTATAAATTACTTTATAATTATAGATAAGGAAAAATCATACTAATTGAGCTAGCCCCAAAGTTTAAACTTGTATTAAGGGATACCTAAGTCCCAGGACGATTTGAAAAAGTACATTTTCCAACTTGCCCTGGCGGCTGCGGATTGGATCCCCAGAACCTTCAGAGCGGCGGACAGACGTGTTAACCCACTACGCCACCGAGGTTCTCAATTAGCACGTCTTTCCAGACAGAGCATTTTGGGTCTTGCGGATTTTTGCAGACAAAGCCCAGGATAGCAAGACACAAAGGGCAAAGCATGTAGGTGGGCGAGAAGGCGAAAAAAATAATCAAAATAGTGGTAGGTTGCTAGCCGGATTGCCTATTAACATCATTCGCACTTTCACCCATTCGCTCGATCGGCTTTTCCGTTCTGCGCGGGAAGATAAGCTGTCATATTTTAATAAGTTTTTTCTTTACATTTCAGGATAGCAAAACTATCAAAAGTTACTCGCCTATCTCCTAGCCTACATATCTCAAGTGCATCGCCACTGTAGCCCCTGTTGTCCAGTGATTGCAGCTAATGACTACCCCATAGGGCTGTCACCGCCGGGATATTGAAAACGAGACAAAACGAGTGACGAGTAATGGAACGGAACGCATACGCTACGTTACCCTGTTTTGAAACTCGTGTACATCTTTTGAGGGGTGTCGATTTCTTCGGGGGAAAGTCATGGAAAATTTGTTTGAAATAGATGTTGGTACAACGATTATGAACTTAAACTGGAACTGGGCAGGGTACCTAGCAGTTGGAGTAAGGCACTGATTTAATGGTGGCCCAGAACGGGTGAGAGAAGCATCAGACTGTCTGTGCGATGGGTTGACGACGTAATCAAAGTCGCGGGTCACACCTGGATGAGAGCAGCACAGGACCGAGATGGGTGGCGTCGACGAAGATAGGCCTATGCTCAGCAGTGGGCGGAAGAAGGGCTAGGATAATGATAATGATGATGAAGTAAGTATAGTAAGTAAGCACTTAGCTATCGTTTACTTCTTTAGGTGCCGCTTCATTTCTGAAGATTGGTAGTCAGATCTTTAAATTTTAATTTATCAATGGCAAGCCTGAAAACTAAAAGTCTATATACCATTTTGATACCACTCCATTGTCGGATGATACTTAGCTATAGCTAGTATTATATTATCAAAGTATAAAATCTCATGTGATTTTGCAAAGCAACAATTAAAGCGCTGGAAAGAATAAAGGGCCATTGTGAGGGCCTGAAAGGATTTCAGGTTTGATATACAGCCGCCGTCGAACCGCGGGGGCCTTAACTTATAAATAAGTTATGGCTTCAGTGGCGGTATTAGGGCAGCTAAGGCAACCGCCCTGAAGCGACAATGTAGCCGCTCAGGTCTATCCAAGTGGGCCTAATACCACAGAATAAGTACTTAGTACTCATGTACAGAAGTCTCACTCAAAAAATAAATTTTACAAGAAATATCTACTCAATGTCGTGCGCGATGGTTTAGTTTAGCTTACGTCAGAACTCAGCACCTCTTTGGTTAGATACCTAGACATCCTTTGCAAGCCAATTTAATTCTTATTTCGCTGGACAAACGATTCATACAACTGAATTTAACACTCCTTAGTGGTCGCCGCGCGCATAATGATAATGTAGGTATATTTTCGATACCTAAACGGAAAGTTCGTGTGACACGAGCTAAATTAAACCATAGAGCTAACCACATTGAGTAGATATTTCTTTGAATTTATTTTCTAAGTACGACTTCTGTACGTGAGTACTAGTACTTATTCTGTGCCTAAACACAGGCCTGACTGAACACAGTTTTCTCAAAATTCGCATCGATAACCTGTCATCTTCAATCTTTTTTTTCAACGACGACCTCAGTGGCCTATTGGTCATCATGCCACGTTGTCATACTGGAGGTCCCGGGTTCGATTCCCGGTCAGGTCAACATGGAAAATGATATTTTTAGATTGATCTGAGTTTAGGAAGTTTATCTATATACGTATTTGTTATAAAATATAGTATCGTTGAGTAAGTATCCCATTACACAAGTCTCGAACTTCTTTACTAGCTCAATCTGTGTGATTTGTCCGTATATATTTTTTTATTTAAATAGGTTGTCACTACAGAGGCTGTGTTGCAAAAGATCACCGCTACATAAATAATATCTTTATTCCCCGGTGTCGCCCGGGGTCGCCAGTATTGCTGACTCCATCGCTCTTGGGAGATTTACACTGGTGCTTTATATTAAATTCCAATAAGATTTACAGCCGCGGCGCGTCCTTTCATACTTCTGCACGACGCATTAAAATCTTCTTTAAGTTTTATTCACACTTTCGAGCATTTATATCGCGTTTCGTGATTTTATTTCGCGGTTTAGAGGTTTCGTCTGGTTGAATTCAATCTCGGGAATTCCAGAAGAAATTTTATTCAAACAAGAAATATAATACAATACAATACCCTCTATTGCACAAAATAAATAAATACAAGACAATTATCTTTAAAAACTAGGAAATGCGCAAAAAGCGGCCTTATTCCTAAGCAATTTCAGGCAACCTCGCTTTACAATATGTAACAAAAACCCTGTCCGATCTTTGTAGGAGCAACTCAGACCGTCATTATGAACAATTATTCCTATGGGACCAATGCTCGAATATCAAAGAAAAAAAATCGTCATTTTCATACAAATTGCCGGGCCGGCCGAACACTTTTGTATGAAAAAGTCGTTTTTTTTTTAGTATCAAGCATTGAACCTATAGGAAAAGTTGTTCATATTGACGGTCTGAGTTGTTCCTGCAAGGATTGGACAGGGTTTTTGTTACATATTGTATAGAAAATAGTAGTAATTTTAAAGGAAAAAGAATTTCTAAGATTTTTGATTTTAGCCCCCTCCAAAAAAGAGAGGTGTTATAAAGTTTCACGCTAATGACTGTCAGTCTGTCTGTCTGCCTGTGGCATCCGTAGCCCTCGAACGGATGGAAAAAATTCAAAGCAGTTTTTTTTATGTGAAAGTAAGTTCCCTTGCGGTGGTAGATGAATATCGGTTTAGCAGTTTAAGAGTTATTGGGTGTTAACGCTTGAAAGTCACAGCTTTCCATGAAAAAATATAGATGGCGGTACGTATGGCTAGTTCAGCTACTCATCACTAGATGGCGTTCTTGACATTTGGGGTTTTTAATTTGCCTAGCAAATAAACTTGTATTTTATATTAAAGAACGAATTAGCAAACTTGAAAGGCCTCACCAAAAACTTATTTCATTTCATTTATTTTTCCTTTATTTTAACTTACATGTTGCATAAGGTGATAATATATTGGTGCAGTATTACATGTACCCATTTTGGGTGTAGCGATGCAAACATCGAAGAAAATTATTCACAATATCAGTAAATTAAAGTTAAAGTAAACATTAATATAAGTTACCGTTAAATACATTATTAAATTTTAGCATGAAGACAGTGAGGAGTGTATATGAAGCGAAAGAGGTCTGTCAGGATCGTAGCAAATATAGAGGTCCATAGTCTCTGCCTACTCCTGTGGGAAACAGGCGTGATAGTATGTACGTAGTTTTTTTTTTATAATTACTACCTTTAAGAAATTATTTAGTTCTACTTTCGGCAAAACTATCACCTAGCACAGCAGCGCACTGTTTTGGCCGATCTGGAAGTGCCTTAACAGGTTAAGAGCCCAGATTAGTAGATTTATCTATAACTGGTGGAAATACACACAATATTACGTCACATTTTTTCTTTCGCCTGTAACATTTATTTTTTCACAAGTTTAATAAATAAATTAATATAAAATATTTATAAGACAAATGTGAAAGGAACAGCAGGAAAGGGCTTCGGCGAACATTTTGCGACCAGATTGCAGACGTTCTAAAAAAATGAGAGGTTAAAAGTACCCGTAACCGAACGGCTTGAAGCGATTAATGAGTGTAGATGAAGCGAAAAAAAATTGTCAGGATCTTAGCAAGAGGAGGTTTATAGTCTCTGCCTGCCCCTGTGGGAAATAGGTGTGATATTATTATGTATGAATGTTTAAAAAAGTTAAAAATAACGACTGTGATTGTGGTGCATCGCCAAAGACTAAGCTACATTTGCTACGCTTTCCAGTATGCCCCGATACCTGATCAAGAAAAAAGCAAAATTTCAATCACTTTTAAAACGCCTCTACAGCTAATTAACAAGAATCAAGCCAAAAACGCATTCACAAAATGATTTACATAAAGTACGGTAAGTGAAAAGTTGAATGTACCTCCTACTTAGGGAACTCGGGAAATCTTAAAATTCCCAATCGGTTAAGAAGCTCCAAGTCGTAAGTACTGTTTGTAAACCGATTACCATATTACAGGGTATTGGAGCTGTGTAGATGTACGGGTGTTGCATTGAAGAGAAATGTTAAGAGCAGCCTTCCCGTCTTACTTTTCAAACAAACGTTCGTACGTAATTATGGCGTTGTAAGTGATCTTTCTTGAAAACTTTTGAACTAACATATATCTTGTGCACTATTTCTAGGTTCTATCGAAAAAAAAAATCAGAAGAAAATAATTCAGTATACGCCTCCAAAAATCTGTTTTTTGCACAAATTTTAGCTGAACTTCGACCGCTCATAAAGTACTCATAAATTGTAAAGGTAAAGAAAACATTTCAATACAAACCTCGTAAATGTAATGACAATTTTAAATAAAAATCATTTATTTCACACACTTGTAAGGCTTACTTATAAACACGTATCACCTGTAACAAGTTTTATGAAATTTCCGCACCCTATGAATAGTTAATATTCTTTCAATTGATAGTTAATAATACTAATTTCGCTCACTAGAATGCAAAGCGAGCCCTCAGGCGCTATCTCTCTCTTTTTAGTTTGCATCTTCTTCTAGCAATGCCCTGGACGAAACAACAAGACTTTCAAACTATGCTCGCGTTGACGACAGAGCGGCCGGGAAGGGGCGCCTTAAGAGTAGGTTTTAAAGGCTCCACTGCCTTGGGAAAAAATACTCTCAATGTCTGCGGCTAGCTATCAATGTCTAATTTTTGGAAGCATTGTACTATTGACTACTCTTTTGTAGCACTGAGTTTCTCAATTCCTTTATGTTCTTTACCTACTACAAAAGAGGGGTGTCTGTCAGTGTCACCGTAGCTCTCAAACGGAGGGACCGATTTCAATATTGTTTTTTTATGTAAAAGTAAATTTCCTTGCGGTTGTTTTTAACTATGTTTGATGAAAATCGGTTCTGCCTTTCAAAAGTTATTGAGGGTCAACGCTTGAGAGTCGGTGTTTTTTCTAATTTGCCTGGAAAATAAACTTGTCTTTTGATGTATATTACGCGGTGTGCCTCCAGAGCCACCAGTTCATACAGACTGTAGCTGCCCGTTCTCTGTTAACTATCGACGACCTCCGTGGCATAGTGGTCACCATGCTAGTCCGCCACCCAGAGGTTCTGGGTTCGATTCCCGGTCAGGGCAAGTTGGAAAATAGCCTTTCTCAAATTGGGTCTTGAATGTTTATCTTTATATATATTTGTTATAAAATATAGTATCGTTGAGTTAGTATCCCATAATACAATTCTCGAACTTACTTTGGGGCTAGCTCAATTAGTGTTATTTGTCCCTATATATTTATTTAATTCTTTTATTTTTATTTTATTATAGCTCAATTCATCGCCTCATACTACTAGAGGTGGTGACTAATCCTTTTCTACTTACTTTGTCATTTCATTTTTAATTACTACCACTTGCTTCCAGCAAAGGAAAACATCGTAAGTGCGAGTTCGGACGACACGCGTATGCCAAACCTACGCCAAAAGCACTTTTTGAAATTTGTTGCATATAATTTGAATCTCAAAGAATTTACACATCAATACAACTCAAATTGCATTTGCCAAAGTCCACATGCGCACGATTCGCCTACGCCACGCGCTCGCCTTTGCTTCCGCCTTGATCCCGCCCGGCCGTCACCCTACCTGGGATTCGGTAAATGCAATTGGATTTGTATTGATGAGTAGTAGGACTTAAATTATAGGCAAAAAATTCAAACCGCGCTTGTCGGGCTTGGCGTACGTGTGTCGTCTGAATGCGCCCTAAGGAAACCTGTACACTAAGTTTAATAGTGTGTAATAATGACTGTTGTTGCTAAATGACAGTCATTGAGCTACGTAAGATGCCTTTAGCATGGAGCTGGAGTAATCTGTAGCACCAATGTTAATTAACACAGTACCATCGATTTTCGCATTTTTAATTTCAACACCAGGCAAGCTCGCTCAGTGATTGTTTGATAGACAAGCTACGATCTAATCGTCGTCTCTATGTTGATAGTAAGTCAGTGGAGTGCGGTTTGAATTTTCTCATTTCAAAAAGTTAACGACCTCTTACACGTACTTTGAAGATTCAACGTGCGTATCAAAGTTTAATGTTTACATTAATATTTTCTTTCGCGATTGCAAAGCCTTGAAAGTATTCTCTAGAGTCAACATTTTTATGAAAAAAATATCCAATATACAATGTGGAAGAGAACCGTAATAAATCAAACCACGGGCTATACTAGAACACTATATTATAATGAAATTAAAATAACAACCAAATAACCACAAAAAATTTCGACATTCCCATACAAATTGCCCAGGCGACTGCAAATTTATGCATGAAAATGCCGAAAAATGTTCTGTCTTAGCTGTTATTTTAATTTCATTATACTATCGTGATCTGTATATACGTATATAGCCTGTGGTTCGATTTATTACGGATATATCTCTTCCACGTTGTATAAAAAGTACTTGATCATATTAAAATTTTAGAAATGTTAGTGAAATTGATCTTTTTATAAATATTGAATAATAAACCAGGAACAAATTTTTTTTTGTAAAGAGTTTTCTTTCACAAGCGCATATTTCGTCGTGGAACATTGTATAAACCTTTAATTACTTCGAATATTAGCTAATGGTTTTACTGAAAACACACTCTTTCTAAATATTCGAATTTTTGATTTTTTACTACCTTTGGGTTATGTCCATAGCTAGGTAAATACCTCCCCCTTATTCTTTCAATCATCTCTATTTTTGCTATTACTATTTCCTGCCATTTAAAGCATTTATTAGTCACCTTATTTGGTTTTTGGTCTGCCTCGATTGCGACGTTTTATTTAAATTTATTTATTTAACTTCATACACAAATACAAGTGTAATGGCGGACTTACAGCCTCAGGCCTTATCTGCACGTCAACCAAACGGGTGCTGTGGAGAATGTCAGGGGTAGTGCTAAACTTGAAATAGGTATGTGGCGACAAGACTGTATGTAAAAATAATCATCAAAACAATAAACTACATACAAATAATACACACACTTTTAAGTATACTATGATAAACAATGCCTATATAAATACATTATAATCTATCTCATTATTTTCATCATATCAGCCACAAGAAGTCCACTGCTGGACATGTGCCTAACTAAGGATTTTCAAAACGACTTGTTCATCTACCAGACCAGATCTCAATCGACACATAATATGGCGTCTTCGTGTCTATATCTACAATAATATATTTACGTTACTCTGGTATAATACAAAGTCTGTACTTGTTTCAATTGAATTAAGTTTGATGAGTTTTTTTCGGCGTTTCTTCTCAGCAGTGGTCGTTACGCTGGTATCGGTAGCTTTTCTTTAAAATAAATTAAGTTTCAATATAAACTACACGCAATGTAAATTATACTTATTGACGTGTAAAAGTGCCTGTAAAGGTCTAATTACTTAATAAACATTTGAATTTGGAATTAAAAAAGTTGGTTAAGGGCCGTAACAGACGGGACGCAAGTTGCGCCGCGAAACAGCTAGTGATGGGAGTTGCATAAATACTCAATCAACCCATTTGAATATTTACTCAGTAGATTGAGTAAATACCCGTTAAATATCCTAATTTATCCATTTGGTGAGTAGATTGATTTATATGAGTTGCGAATTATATTTATATTCATATTCATTATTTCATGTTTTCATGACAATTTTGAAACTTAAATCTAGTATACACTTGCAATTCTTGTCGGAAAGTGTGTGCATACGCCACATCTAGCTTGCGGCACTTAAACGTGTACGTGCATGTAAGTGCCGCAACAGACGGGACGCAAGTTGCGTCGCGTAACAGCTAGAGATGGGCAATCTACCCTTTTGAGTATTTACTCACTAGATTTAATAAATAGAGTAAATACAGCGTGCTCATATATTGACATCGCATTTGATGTCTGTTTACTTATTTTAACATAAAATTACGTCTTTGCACACCTCTCAGCAAAAAATTATAATTAGTCAAAGAAGCCTACTTTCAGTGTATGATTAGTATGGTATTTTCATATATTTTAGCGTCGCATTTAACGTTTACCGACATTTGAAGCATATTATGGCGTATGCACACACTTTTTGACAAGAATTGCAAGTGTATACTAGATTTAAATTTCAAAATTGTCAAGAAAACATGAAATAATGAATATGAATATAAATATAAGTCGCAACTCATATAAATCAATCTACTCACCAAATGGATAAATTAGGATGTTTATCGGGTATTTACTCAATCTACTGAGTAAATATTCAAATGGGTTGATTGAGTATTTATGCAACTCCCATCACTAGCTGTTACGCGGCGCAACTTGCGCCCCGTCTGTTATGGTCCTAGAAATTACAATTTGTCTGAGCGTTCGTCAGTTGTAACTCATTACTGTCGAATAATTATTTCTTTGTCTCGATATCGTTTTATTTTATTTCGCCTTTCGGCTTCCGAGGGCCGTTCTAATTGCTTGGCCTAAAAAATAAGCGGAATATCCGTTTGAATTAAGGGTGGGGTCACAATTCAATCCTAAATTATGCCGGGCGTTAAATTCTTAAAAAAAATTTACAGTGAACAAAAAATATCGTAGAAGCCGATCGAGGGAGTGGGCGAATATGCTCATCATTTAAATAGGCGACGCGGCTAGCAAACCATCACTATTTTGATTCCTTTTTCCACCTTCTCGCCCACCAACATGCTAAAAGTGACCTCTGAGTATTAGGGCCTATCTGCTTAGAACCGCGAGACCCAAAGTGTTCTGTCTCCTCCGTTAGGGAGAAAGACGTGATAGTATGTATGTATGTATGTAAAATTTACCTACTCTCGGCATAGGATCAATTCGGTATTTAACTCGATTTTTTTTCTTGTTCATATCAAAAAGTAACATGATACGAAACCGAAAACATAAATAATTTTACTCCGCTCAAAAATAAGCAAATTATAAGCCTTTCAAATCCAGTGGTAGGGGAAACTGTCAAATAACAGAAAAAGGATACACATACACCCGCGTGACGTCACTGTCATTATGTGTCACGCTTACAAAAGAGATAGCGAGATGTTCCCACCACGCTCCCTCTCTCATATTTAATATGATAATTGCTGCCTCATTAAATAACCAATTTACTTTCTATTTTCGGCTTCTTGTTAGTCATACTTGCTATTCGTATAAAATATTGTCCAAAAACACACCAAGTCAAATTGCCTATTGTTTTTCGTGTGTGTGTGTGCTGCCTAAAGGCATCTGACACAGCTTGACGACTCCCATACAACGATGACAGCCGGAACCAATGGCTTAACGTGCTTTTCCAAGCACTAAGGAGCTCACGAAGGAGAGAAGACATTTTTATGTCCCTTGTACACCCATTCAAGTGAGGAGCTTGAGGAGAAATAAAGAAAAAAAAAACAGTCGGTGACCCTGAACAACTTTGCTAATAGGAACAATTACCATGATGTCACAAAAAAAATCCTACCAAAGCTGTGGATTGACCAGGTAGTTATTAAAGAAAATTTGTTTTTTTTTTTATAAGACTAGCTGACCCGGCGATCATTGTTCCGCCCGTCCCCGCCCCAGTCCCTGTCCCGTCACCCTTCCACCGTTTCACCACTCCATCGTTCCTACGCTCGCTCCCGTTTCTCTAAACCTTCTTGGACTTCCGTACCCGTTTTTTTATTTACATATTTTGTCAACGTTTTGAACCTTCCCTGGACTTCGACAAATATTTTAACATCAAAATAAGCTAAATCGGTTCAGTCGTTCTCGAGTTTAATCGAGACTAACGAACAGCAATTAATGTTCATATATAAAAAGAAGAAGATTAGGGCATTGATTCCATAATGAAAGTGGTATATATTATTTACAACCTAAGCCATCCCTTCAAATAGTTAATTCGTAATATTTTATGAAATAGTTAATAGATTCAGGTGTTATTTTACGGAAGTCAAAGTTACATACTATATGATTTGAATTACTTTGTGCAATTCCGCCACCAGTGGTGGTATAAAGTACAAAGTAATTCAAATCATATAGTATATTTTAACAAATATACAAAACTACCCGAGTCATGGCTCAACTCAAAGGTAGTTAAAAAATTTCAATCTGTAACAAAAAATAGGTAAGGTAGTTACCTCAATTTCATATGTCTACATTCATTCTTACATACATACATAATTTCACGTCTGTTTCCCATGGGGGTAGGCAGAGACTGTGGATTTCCACTTGCAAACCTCGTTTGCTTTGTCATTCATTATTCATTATTAACAGGCTTTTTTTAGTTTCTACTGCAGGAGCATGATGATTGATGTTTATAATCTTTATTTAGCTTGTATTCCCTTCTACGACATCCACTGAAAGACTTGTAGTAGACTATTCCACTCTGCTGGAAACATGATTGCGACGTTATATCAAGGTCACATTGTTAATTATTCACAGCAGCGCACACCCATAAATCCAGCACAAAAGTAGCTTGAGGTAGCCTCATTTATCTTTCAGCGCGTACAGTCCCTAATGTACACTAAACATCTCTGAGATTCGGCATCCAGGTCTCCTATAAATTGCTGTTTTCACTGCTTTTTGTGAGATATTTCTTCTACTGTATTCTTAAGTTTTAATCTGGAAGGTATTGAAAAATCTTGGCGTGGTCCATATTCGTTTAGTGACTAAAAGTGGCATTAAATACCTCGAGATTTTTTGTGTTTCAGAAGACACCTTAAGCGAGCATTGTCGACCCTTTCTATGCTACTTTTATAAAAGTCAAAGATTTTTTTGAGATTTCAGTTGCTTCCACTGGGCTTGACACCATCAACTGAAGATAAGGTTGACAGGAAGGGCATTCAAGTGGCATATAAAACTAAGGTAAATTGGTAGACAATGCTTCCTGATTAGTTTAACCTTTTGTATTTATAATCGTAAGATTATTGTGCAATTAATATCTTTTCCGTGCTTGAAAACGCACGTTTAGGCTGCTGCAATAATGCTGGTGTATTGACGAGAAAAAAAAACCAGCCAAGTGCGAGTCGGACTCTTGCATGAAGGGTACCATTATCTATAAAAAATCACGTTTGTTGTATGGGAGCCCCACATAAATACATCATCTGGGAAAATTTCAATTGTCAAGCTGTCACGGTTCATGAGAAACAGCCTGGTGACAGACGGACGGACAAAGACGGACAGAAAGACGGACTGACTAGCGGACAGTGTAGTCTTAGTAATAGGGTCCCTTTTTACCCTTTCGGTACAGAACCCTAAAATTCACACGACACAAAAAAATGTTTTTTTTTTTAAGGTTTTTAATCGCTACCAGTGGGGCCTTACACCATCGACTGAAGATAATGACGCTTCGACTGCACTCGTCCTAACGACCTTTATATTATTTAGGACGACCCTTTCCCTGTTTAATTAATTGATGAAAACGCCTCCCTCATCTTCGGTTTTATTTCTGTTTATATTTATATCCGGACTTTTCATTTGCATTCTTTGGATTGACCGAAATGAATTTAAAAAAATTGGGAAAAAGAATAAATAAATATATAGGGACATAAAACACTGATTGAGCTAGCCCCAAAGTAAGTTCGAGACTTGTGTTATGGGATACTAACTATATTATATAACAAATATAGATAAACATCCAAGACCCAGAACAATTTGAAAAAGGCTATTTTGCAACTTGCCCTGACCGGGGATCGAACCCGAGACCTCTGGGTGGCGGACTAGGACAGTGACCACTACGCCACGGAGTTCGTCAAGAAAAAATACTTAAAATGTACTGGCAACTAGTACATTTTAAGTTTTTTTTCTTTTTTAAATTTTTTTCTATTTCCACGCAGATTATAAAAGTCGACCGAGGGAAATGAAAAATGATACGACTAGGTCGACTATACTATTTTGATCCCTTTTTAACCGACTTCAAAAAATGAGGAGGTTATCACTTCAGTCAGAATCTTTTTTTTATTTACTGATTATTCGAAAACACCTAGACTAATTTAGAAAATCCTTTTTTTTTTGTTTAAAAGGGCTGAGTCAAGTTCCATAGAAATTTTATCAAAATTGGTTGTATAGTTTGGGGGCTAAGTTTTGGATTTCAAAAATCAGAAGTCAAAAGATAAAAATCTTTTGACTTCTGACTTAATGAAAAAGGACGTCAATCTAGATATTTTGCTTTTAATTATTATCTCTTTTCTATGATAAAGTATTTATTGAATAGCTTAATACTTATGCTTAGACAACTGAAACATTTTCATCAAGTCGACATCAAGAACATCTCCACAATTTAAAAAAAAGTCACTCTTATTTTCAAAATAATGTTTCCCCTTTCATTTTCACCATCACTATTCATTGTTTATATATTATAGATTGTATGTATTTATGTTTGTATCATCGTTCATCATCATTTCAGCCGCATAACGTCCACTGCTGGACATAGGCCTCTCCCAAGGATTTCCGAAATGACCGATCTAGAGCGGCCTGCATCCAGCACCTAGTATATATACAATATGTAACAAAAACTCTGTCCGATCCTTGAAGGAGCAACTCAAACCGTCAATTTGAAAATTTTCCTATGGGACCAATGCTTGAAACCTGCAATTTGTATGATTTTTTTCCAGTTTCAAGCATTGGTCCCATAGGAAAAGTTGTTCATATAGACGGTCTGAGTTGCTCCTACAAGGATCGGATAGGATTTTCGTCACATATTCTATACATATTATAAATGTAGGTATATTTATTAGGTATGTGTTGAATTTATTTAGGTATGTGTTGAATATATTGCGCGGTAACAAAATCTCTGTTTATCCTTATGGTTGACTGGGAGAGAACGCTTTTAGCCCTAAGTCCGCCTATTTTAAACAATTGTATATTTTGATTCAATAAAGATCTTATAAAAAAATTGCAAAAAATATACAATTCAACAAATCAATAGAGACACAGACGTAAACACTGCCTACCACAAAAGTTACTTCGGAAAATTATTTTCAGCTAAACAAATTCCTACATCCATTGCTCATACGAATACCTTCAAACTACAACCTTCTCGCCCTACAATAAGGTCTATATTCCCCCAGCAAGCGGTTCTATGCGGTATCTCCAGACGGTCATCATATCTACTGCCAATTTGATGCATCGTGCACACTACACTGCACTCCTTACGGATTTCCTGAGTACGGTATGCCATAGACTACTGCATGCAGGAAGCCTTTGACGTCATATGTCCCGAGTTCAAATTGCCTTTCGCTCTGATGAGAAGTCATAAGTAATAATAGTAATAGGAATTTTTAAACAAGCGAGCGAAGTTCTCCGAGACTACTTGAACGACGGATGCATGTTTGTTCGACGGTAACTCGAGTACTTTTGATCGGAGCGTCATGAAATTCGGTATAATACCTGTAGCGGGAGCGAGGTGATATGCTCGACCGCCATAAAGGGAACATCTACCCGTTCCCGCCAGGTATGGTGTTGCTCCACGGCGGCTCCGTGAACCGCGGCTCCAACGGTGTATCTATTTTTTTTTGAAATGACAAAAGTTGCCTCGGACCTACTTGTCCGGACAAGGGTTGAGGAGCAAGCCAGAGGCCTGGCTATCTATATTTATAAACTAAACGGAGTATCGTTGAAGTCGTATTTATGCAGCGACCCGGGCGAACTCTGAGATCGAGATGTAGGATACTGCTGGCGCCATCTCATATGCTTCTTGTGAACTATGGTATCGCTCTTCTCTTCATTCATTGTTGTGGTTGTAGTTCCTCGTAGTGGCGTAGAGATCGCCACTAACCTTTAGAATTTTTTACTTCATACGTGAGCCAAATCGGTCAAAGGCTTGACGAAATATGGGGTTAACGAGTTTACAGATCGAGGCGAAATTTTAGTTATTATTATCGTTGAGTTAGTATCCCATGACACAAGTCTCGAACTTACTTTAAGACTAGCTCAATCAGTGTGATTTGTCCCTTTTTGTTTATTTATTTTATTGAGTTTAGATAGTATGTGTTGGTTGCTATTTTGTTTTCTAACCGGTTTTATCCACGTGGACATATTTTTTTAATTCGTTACTGAGCTACTTACATTTTATAAAAAATTGAAAATCATGTTAATAACCTACACGGCTATAGTATTTTGATTCCTTTTTACCTTCTCGCCTATCATAATGCTAAAAGTTGCCAATTTTTCCCAAATTGTTTTGTCCTTTTGTCCCCAGAATTGCAAAACAAAAGAAACCCACACACTACTGTTCTGAGACTTTTCACTTCTTTCACCACCTTTGTTTCAGAATATAAAATAATGTACTATGAATTTTTTTTTTGTTTACTTATACAGGTATATATCATTTTACCAAAATCTATGATTCTGTCTGTATCCCTATCCTATTTCTACGTGTCTACGTTGTCTTTGTTCATTTAATACCTCCACGACAACAGCTATACAACTATTATTACACCGTTTGATGTCTATCATCGTGTTTGGACGGTCGAACAATAAGGGGGACTAATGAAAGCCTGTGAGCTTCGCTAAATAGCTAATTCTGATAATAACCGAACGTATGACTTCCGGTAAACATGTGATAAACAAATACTGTTAGTACAGCAATGATTCTTTGAATAATGTTAATTGTAATAAACATAATATGTTGTTAGTGTAGAGATAATACTCGTACTTTTAATATGGCGTCTTTAGCTATTTTGACTCGGGGAATTTTATAGTTTCTACTTCTTATACAAAGATGGAAGGGCTATACGTATCAAGCTAAAGGGAGGGAAATTCCACTCATAAATACTAATCGCTTTTAGTACAGGACTAACAGTTACAATTTTTTTTCTCCAGCCTGTTAGTGTGTCCCACTGCTAGGCAAAGGCCACATTACAATGAAACAAACGCCTGAAAAGGAAGCATCTCTGTTTGTAAATAAAAACATTCCCTGTAATAATAATTATGCTACACAACGCCTTTCATAATTCCCACCGTCCTGTTACGTAACGGTGATAGTAAAAAGCGGCCAAGCGTGAGCTGGGTTTTTGTTCATTGGTTTTTGTGTGTGTATATACCTATAAGCGACCAATTTTCCCCAACTATAGGATCTTGACCTTACAAATAATAATAATAAGGGTTAGATTCAGAAGGCAGTTCTTCTGGACACGACACTTATAATTGTCAGCAGATTTTTCTCTCTGCGGCCCTTGACTTGGGCCTTTTTGAAGTCTGTTAAAAACCCTGAAGCATAGCCCGGCCTTCGCAGCATTATAGCTGAGGATGCAATTGCGAATACGCTGTTAAAAGAAGAAGAGAGAAAGAGAGAGGGCTGATAAAAAAGCGAGCAAGTGTGAGCCGGTTTTTTGCCCCGTTTTTCAAATGTTCAAGAAACTAAGTTCATCATGAACCATAAAATTAATATAAGTACAGTCTTTGAGTGATAAGCTTCGCTTTGCATTAGTTAGTGAGCGCCAAAAGTAGAGTAAGTAAAATAATTAAAATAAAAATAAAATCTATGTTTTATATGAAGGAAATGAACCATTTTATAATTTATTAAAACACACAATATTATGTTCACTTATTTTATTATTATTATAAATGTAAGTTTATTTCACTAATAATTTAAACACAATAGCATTGGAACGTTAACCTCCTAGCGGTACCAAAGGTGAAGGTGGAAAGTGCGCGGCCGAGAAATGACGTGCAAGGGTCGTGCCGTGACTCAGGCCAAGTTTCAAAACCGATGTCTTACCTACACGACCTGTGTGCATTTACACAAATGCAAAGCTGAGCTTATATCTTGGGACCTGTACTAATGTACAAAATGCATGTTTACCAATTCTTTTACACCTTTTTAAAAATGGCGTGTAGACAAAAGTGGTAAGGCGAGTAGACGAAATAAAAAATTAAGTCACTAAAATTATTTTTCGACGACCTCCGTGGTTGTCATGCTAGTCCGCCACCTTGTTCTTGGTTCTGAATTCGATCCCCGGTCAGTGCAAGGTGGAAAATGGCCTTTTTCAAATTGTCCTGGGTCTTAGGTGTTTATCTATATATGTATTTGTTATAAAATATAGTACCGTTGAGTTAGTATCCCATAACACAAGTCTCGAACTTACTTTGGGGCTAACTCAATCAGTGTAATTTGTCCCTATAAAAATATGTTTATTTTATCTAAGTAGACTCGAAGAAGAAAATTAAATATTATATACATAATACATATTTAATTGACGCAAGCCTTACTTGTAAAGTCATATGTATTTTATTACCATGCACGGAACCCTAAAAATATACTGAAAAATACAGAGAGCCCACTACGAGCAATTTCATTCTCCGTAGTGAAATAAAAAATCTGGGTCAGGTACGGGGAGGGTGCTGCGAAAGTTGGCGTAGTAAAAATGAACGAGATTTTATCTAGATATTGCTTGAAAGTAGGGCATTGTTACCTGAAAACATAGTATATTATTAGTTTAGGCTTTTATTTAATTTGCAATGTATTTTGTATATATGTATACCTATTTTTGTAAGTTTAGTTTATGTTTTTATGTATTTACTAGCTGAGCCCCGTGGTGTTACTCTCAGCATCTTGCCTACCTAATTTTATCAAAATTGATCCAGCCGTTTGCGCGTGAAGAAGTGACAAACATATACACAAACTCACAAGCTTTCGCCATAATAACATTAATGTGATAAAGGTTTGTAATTGTGTATAATATGTGTAAATTTATGTTATTTTATTAAGTTTACAGTTGCTTTAGATATAATTTTTCCTTCTTAATCAGTTGCACCACCGTCTTTATCTTTCTCACAATCCTCTCTATCCACTGGTTATCTGGAAGAGATCGCTTTAAGGCGGCGCTTAACGGCGGCTCTGTCGTCAATGCGAGCATAGTTCAAAAAGCTTGTTTTTTCATCCAGGGCAATGCTAGAAAAAAAACAAACCAAAAAGAGAGAGATAGCACCTTAGGGCACGGTTTGCACTGTATTGAATGAAATTAGTATTATTATTAACTATCCATTGAACGAATATTAACTATTCATAGGGTGCGAAAATTTCATAAACCTTGTTCCAGGATATACGTTTTTGTCAGTAAGCCTTACAAGTTTGTGAAATAAATGTATTTTATTTAAAATTTTGATTACATTTGCAAGGTTTCTATTGAAATATTTTTACAATTTATGTGTACTTTATGAACGGTCGAAGTTCAGGTAAAATTTGAGCAAAAAAGCAGATTTTTGGAGGCGTATACTGAACTTGTTTTTCCAAATATTCATTTTTTATTTCAATGGAAACCTAGCAATAGTGCACAAGATATCTGGTAGTTTAAAAGTTTTCAAGAAAGATCACTTACAACGCCATAATGACGTACGAGTGTTTGTATGAAAAGTAAGGCGTGAAGGCAATTAAAATTTTGAGAAACAAATTCAGTATAAGCCACCAAAAATCTGCTTTTTTGTACAAATTTTATTTGAACTTCGACCGTTTATAAAGTATTCATAAATTGTAAAAGTAAAAAAAAAAAATTCGATGAAAACCTTGCAAATGTAATGAAATTTTTTAATAAAAATCATTTATTTCACAAACTTGTAAGGCTTACTGAAAAACAAATATCACCTAGAACAATGAACCCATACAATAAAAGTGATTTTTAGCCGTTTTTTGCCCGATATTAATAACGGCAACAGGTAGACGCTTGAAATATTCACAAAATATTTACTTAAAAAAAATTAAATTTATACAAAAAAATATATTTAAGGGGGCTCCAATACAAAAAACGTGATTTATATAAATAGATAGATACATAAATTCTTCATTGTACATTAAAAGGCACAATTAAAATACCTACAGTAAAAAACAAAAACACAATAGCACAAAGGCGGACTTATCCCTGTCAGGGATCTCTTCCAGTCAACCCTACAACCAGAGGAGATAACTACAAGAGTGAGGTGGAACATTGTACAATACTTACACGCTAAAACACTTAATTTCATAATACATATAGATATACACATACATAATATATATAAATAGTGGTACGGAACCCTTCGTGCGCGAGTCCGACTCGGCCTTGGCTGGTTATTTATTGTTGGTCTTTAAGCGCAGCGCAAATCCACCAAAAACCGCGGGCACCGACCACTTTCCTGTAGTTTTTATTCATTTTGTATGGACTCGCCGCACACGGTGACTCTGGTGACGGCCACTAAATGAGTAGGAAAGTGGTCAGTCAAAAAATGGGGGCGCTACAAAATAACTGATTTTTTAAAGTGGGCGTTTGACAAAATAAGTTTGGGAACCTCTGGCTTAAAACAAGGTAATATACTCGTAGGTCTTACAAAAAATAAGAACAAACATGTTTTGCTAGTAGTAATAGCATGCAAATATTAGTAGTCAAAGAATTGTATGAGGCTTTAAAAGTTTTTGTCATGAAGCCATTAAAATTATTCCATCAAATAAAACGTAACGTTAAGTACATAATCAAAAGAAGATAAAGACAAATACTACAAATTATTGAAAATAAAAGAGGGAATATGTTTGGTCATCTACTACGTCACGATGCCTTCTCTATAATAATAAAATTAAAGGAAAAATTGAAGCAAAAGAGGAGTAGGAAAACCCAGAAGAAAATTATTCGATCAGATTAAACGTGAAAACATACAAGAATGTTAAGGGGGCACCTGAATTTTCCGGAGTCCAGTGCTGCCCCCATTTTAAATGAATAATGTGAAAAGAAACGGAGACATTATTTAAAATTATATTTAAAATTTTGGCGTGATGGTGGAAAATAGGAACGAAATAGTAATAAAATAAAAATAAAAAAAAAATATTTCTGGTACATGGACTATACGGTACGTGTCTGTCATTGCACTGTCGCATGTAGGGACAGTCCTGTCTGTCAGCTATCGACGCCAGGACGGTGTTAAATTGAAGCAGGCCCGCACCCTACGCACCAGGGAGGCGGTGCGCTTGCGCATAGTAGCATGAAAAAAGTAATGGGTTGCTAACTGCATTGATTATAACCATTGTTAAGAACCGTCATTTGCAATAGCTAGAGAAAACGACAGCACGCATCAGCATTGCCGATTCCAGGGCATCCCATATCTCTCTCGTTCTAGCAAATTAGGGTTCTGAGCGACAGAAAAGGATAGCAACATGCGTAAGATCCGTTCCGTGCTGACAAATGTGTCGCAACTTTAGTTCGCATTTTCGCTCATTTCCTCGATCTACGCGGGGAGCGAAGCGTCTGGCTAGCAACCTATCACTATTTTGATCCCTTTTTTTACCTCCTTACCCACCTTGGCGTGGCTTTTGAGTTTTGCGGCTCTGGGCTCAATCTGCTTAGAGTCGAAATGCTCTATTTGTTTCATTTTTTTACACGGACATATAGCCCCAAAGTTAGTTCGAGACTTGAGTTATCGGATACTAACCCAACGATACAATATTTTATAACAAATACATTATTATATAGATAAACATCCAAGACCCAGGTCAATCTGAATAAGATCATTTTCTATCTTGATATGACCGAACCCGGGACCTCCGGTCTGACAGCCTGGCACGGTGACCACTAAGCCACAGAGGTCTTAAAATCATCCATTAGGAATAAATACGTGATAGTACGTATGCTACGTACTGGCAAGCGAAGCGTAGGACAACCACCCACAAGGTGGTCTGATGACCTGACTAAGGTCGCTGGAAAGCGCTGGATGCAGGCCGCTCTAGATCGGTCGTTTTGGAAGTCCTTGGGAGAGGCCTATGTCCTGCAGTGGACGTTATGCGGCTAAAATAATAGCGATGAAAATGAGTATGTATGCTATGTTATTAACAGTATGTTATGTAAATTCTTTATTGTACAAAAATAACACAGCAAAAATACAAAATAAGGGATCTCTTCCAGTCAACCCAAAACCAGAAGAAATAATGACATTAAGTAGGGTGGAACATTATCTGTATTATCGACTGCCTCCGTGGTCCAGTGGTCAAGGCGTTCGCCTTGTGACTCGGAGGTCATGGGTTCGATTTCCACTGGGAAACATACTTTGTGCAAAGTTGTTTCCAGTCTGGATAGGATATTGCAGGCTTGAATCACCTGATTATCCGAAAAGAAAGATGATTCCGTGTTTCGGAAAGCACGTAAAACTGTGGGTCCCGAACGCCACCTAGCGTTTGATCATCAAACTATCCAAGGATTGGTTCCTGGTTTGCCCTTTGGGTTGTGGAGGTCAGACGGCAGTCGCTCTGTGTAAAAACCAGTAACCTCGTCAAATCTCCTTGGTGAGGTAGCGGACCCCGGGCTCTGAAGCGTTACTGCTGAGGATGCAACCGGGAATACGCTCGGATGATGGTGATGATGATGAACATTGTCTGTATTATATATATGCTCTTTTCCATCAAAAGCACCATGTCATTACCTGATAACTTCACAGTGTATGAAGCCGCTTTCAAGTACAGAATCCTAAGTAATAAGGTAGTGCATGAAATTCATATTGCCGCAGCACAACACATTATGGGAGGTACTCGTGTGACAAATTGGTTACGTTGACGTGGTTACGTAACCAAGCTACGTAGATAAGACGTGTAGGGCTAGCATGTGCGCTACTATATGAAGAGATACTCGAATCTACGTAATATAATGGCAGTCCACTAATCTATTTAACTAGGTATTCTGATTTCCTTAGGGTTAAGTTCCAAAAGGGTAAAAACGGGACCTTATTACTAAGACTCCACTGTCCGGCTGTCCGTCTGTCTATATCTGTCACCAGGCTCTATCTTATGAACCCTGATAACTAGACAGTTGAAATTTTCACAGATGATGTAAGTATTTTTGTTGCCGCTATAACAACAAATATAAAAACATGGTACCTATATAAGCACATTCATCATAAAATTTTATGTATTTACCTATATTTATACATTTATACAAATAAATAATTTGATTTGAAATAAAATAAATATTTAAGTGAGGCTTCCATACAAAAACCTGATGTTTAGGGTTCCGTACACAAAGGTTAAAAACGGGACTCTGTTACTAAGACTCCACTATCCGTCTGTCCGTCTGTCTCCTGTGTTTCTGTCCCCTGTCACCAAGCTGTATCTCATGAATCCTGATAGCTAGACAGTTTAAATTTTCACAGATGGTATATTTCTGTTGCCGCTATAACAACTAAACACAGTAAAATAAGTCCAAGTCCTCCCGTGGATGTCGTAGAAGGCGACGTAGGGAATACAAGCTAAACAAAGCTTATAAACATCAATGAGACCTCTCCAACCCGTCTGGCCAGCGTGGAGAGTGTAGGCCAAGTCCTCTGACTGCTCTGGCCAAGTATGACTCTGGTAGTCCAGAGAGGGTCGTGCTCCTGCAGTGGAGTCAAAAAGACCTGATGATGCTGATGATAGAAAAATAAATATTGAAGTGGGCATACCAAACAAAAAATAGTATATTATGTAATTAGTGAATAAAGGACGGATTTAAAAAATGAAGGTTAAATTAATTAAAATGGACATTAAAATTGGAACAATTACTAAAATTAAGAGTAAATTGTTCCAAATTCAAACATCAAAATAGTGAGTAAAAGTGCATTTTATTCACTGTTTTCAGTGAATAAAATAAACTTTTGAGAGGGGGAATGGTATAAATGTAGGGTTCCCTACCATAATTTTTTTATAGATTATGGTAGGGAACCCTCCGTGCGCGAATTCGACTCGCACTTTACCGTTTTTTTTTTAAATCAAGCCACATTTATAGCCGTAAGAATGTGCGGAATTCAGTATTTGACTTCATTTTTTTTCTTATTCATATCAAAAAGTAACATGATACGAAACCGAAAATATAAATAATAATTTTACTCCACTTAAAAATAAGCAATTTATAAGCCTTTCAAATCCGATATAAGGGGAAACTGTCAAATAACAGAAAAAGGATGCACATACACCCGCGTGACGTCACTGTCAATAGGTGTCACGCTTACGAAAGAGATAGCGAGATGTCCCCACCACGCTCCTACACTTATATTTAAAATGATAATCGCTGCCTCATTTAATAACCAATTTACTTTCTTTTTTCGGAAAACGGCTTCTTGTTAGTGTTATTTGTTATTCTTATAAATTATTGTCCAAAAACAAACTAAGTCAAATAGCCTATTCTTCCCTGTAGCTGGGATCGGTGTTTGTATGTTTGATGTTCGACGATATGTCAAGTCCCATTTTTGATCTCAGCTTCATGAAATTTGGTAGCTGCGATAAATATTACTTTGCGGATAACTTCTGTTTAAATCCAGTTAAAATATTCATTCTCATTTCAAACTTCGTGTTTTAAAAGAATCTTGAAAATATAACAATTCTTCCGATAGAAGCACTGCGTCAGGAAATACCTTACGTAGCGTGCAAGTGACACGCTGTCACGCGCGGTACTCTTTTGTCCCGCCGTAACGCGACGTGACAGCGAGCGAGGTATTGGGAAATACTGCTTGGTTTAATATCTAGAGTGCAAAAATCGATTCTCGATAAGAAAATAAAATAAAAATATACCCAAATTTTCCGGGGTCCAGTGCTGCCCCCATTTGCAATAAATTATTTGATAGGAAACGAATAGATCATTTAAAATTTTGTCTTGACCAGATAACCCTTCAAGCTTTTCTATGTACATACGCCAAAAGTGGCCGTTTTTCGCAATAGTGCGTAAAAAAAGGTTCACTTTCACACTTTGAACTGCAAACAGTAGTTCATAAAATAGTTTGAAGGGTTATCTAGTGCCTGGTCACGACAAAAAAATTAAATAATGTCTCCGTTTCCTATAATATGATTTATTTCAAAAGGGGGCAGCACAGGACCCCGGAAAATTCAGGTATCTCCTTAAGACTAATCTTACGTAGCGTGCAAGTGACTCTCTTTTTTTATCTTGCAGTAACGCGACGTGACAGCAAGCTAAGTATTGAAACTACGGTTTGGATTAATATCTAAGCGCCAGTGATCGATTTTCAAGAAAAAAAATCGAGAATTCAACCCTAGTCCGGAAATAAAAAGCAGTGCATTGTCGGGACAAACCTCACGTAGCGTGCAAGTGACAGGATGTCACGCGTGGTACTCTTTTGTCCAGCTGTAACGCGACGTGACAGCGAGCGAGGTATTGAAAACTACTGTTTAGTTTAATATCTAAAAGTGCACGAATCGATTCTCAAAAAGAAAATAAAAATTTAACAATATCTCCGAAAACAACAGTTCATAAAAAACTCAAAGCTTTTTATTTCAGATCTACAATTGTTCAATTTTCAATTTTTTACCTTCATACAATTTTAACATCAATATTTTCTATTAAAAAAAGTAAAAATAATCAAACTGCATTGATTGAGTTGCCAACAAATGTCAAAGTCAAAAATCATTTATACAGGGTTACTTGTAAGTAACGTAAATCCCCTTGATATCAGAATCCTAACATTATATAGATCTGCAAGAAAAAAAAACTAAGCAAAATAAATTGGACTCTTCATAGAAACTCGACCAGGTGATCAGTGAATTTGTATTTTCCATTTTTTTTCTGCAATTTTTGTCTTTTTTCTTGCTGATCTATAATGTGTTGGGGAGTCTGATTATGATGTAAAGAGGTTTTGCTATCGTTACCAGCAATCATGTATATCTTTGGATATTTGTATATCATGATAATTGGGTATTTTCCTAGGTAGAAATTAAATTATTTTGTTCTGATGAAAAAAAATAAAACTTCGCAAAATAATGTCACTTGTCTTTGAACATATCCATTTTACCGCGATTTTAGATTTATTACTGCAGAAAAACAGGTAATAAGAGAGCTATTTGACTCCAAGAAACTGTGACGTCATTACCCAGTATTTCATACCAATCCCAGAGAAACTGTTTGTGTTGACGTTTCGAAAAAAAGTATCTAATTTCACTTGTTGGAAAATAGCGGATTGTCAGTGTGTCGGTCGTTGAAGATTCAGCAATGATGCTGAATCTTGAATAATCGGGAACTACTATAAATCAGACTTTTAATCTTCATAAGAATTTAAGAGTAACCTATGTGGTAATCCAGGGTGTCAGCTACCTGCATACCAAATTTTGACAAAATTGGTCTAACTGTTTGCGCGTAACAAACACACACTCACAAACTTTCGCCTTTGTCATAATAGTATGATGTGATTTTTATAGCATTGGCACTCGTTTTGTGTAGTCCCACTTTAACATATGTAGATGATTTTTTAGGGGTTTAGTGCTGCCACAATTACAATTAATTATTTGAAAGGAAACAGAAATATCATTTACAATTTTGTCTGGATAAAGCCCTAGATAATTAAAACTATTTTATGAAATACTGTTTATAATTTGAAGCGAGAACGTCAATCAAGCTTTTCTTCGCATATTAGGCAAAAGTGGCTGTTTTTCGCTAATGTGCGTAGAAAATCTTCACGGTCTCACTTTAACGTGAAGTTTTCGAGGTCCAGTGCTGCCCTCATTTGAAACAAAAAATTTGAAAAAGGAGATATCATTAAAATTTTAGATAAACTATTTTGTTTCCTTTCAAATTATTTTATAAACTACGGGTATACATGAATTTTTCAGACTCCATTTGAAATAAATCATTTAGTTTAGTGAATGACTATTATGAACTTAAATGATTTATTGATTATAAACAGGAAAGAAATCCATCGTCTTAGACATCAAAAAGCACTCAGTCTGTCCATTAAAATATTAATGGATGAATTCATAAGCTCGTGATGAAGCTTCCATTCGTCATGATTGCAGCGAAAAAGTTCGCAACTCCGGAAAGCTTGAGGAGCTTACAACTTTTATTTTAACAAGACAATACGTTATTTATTGTCGGGTGAGAATGGTGATTTTTTCCAAAGTTATTTTAAGATTTTTTAACCTAGCTTTTACCCGCGACTTTTGCTTAGATTTAGTACTTTGTAATTAAACCTTATATGGCAAAATAATATACCCCATGCAAAGTTCTATGCCCCTATTTATTATGTTAATGGCAAATTTTTAGGAAAACGAAAACCTGTTCATAGGACTAAAAATATTATTCATCTCATCTACTCAAAAAACGATATTTTCATCCCAAAACATTTGGAGCTAAAGTTACTGATTATTCTCTCGGGACTAAAACGTGAAAAAGAAAATCTCTAGGGATTAAAACCGATTGGAAAACTAAACACGAGTGTTAATCTATGTGAAATTAAAAATAATGTTGGCAGTCCAGCAAAAAAAAAGGACTTACGTTTTAAAATAAAAATAATTGGCACAGACGTCTTGATTTTTTAAATTTGGAATACATATCGTCGTCAACATGGATGAATGTAGGTAAACATTTTTATGTTCTTCGCTTCGGAAAAAGAAATAAGTATAATAAAAAAAGCGCTATTTTTCTCTTTTTGATTCAAGTAATTACAGAAGTAGGGTTTATAGAAGAGGTTATTTATATTGACATATAATTATTTGTGTAAATTTGAATATTTGTAAGTTTGAGCCGATAGTGAATAGGTATCAAACTTACTTATAAAAAGATATGAAGGACCTCGCAAACAAAATTAATAAGTAAACATTTTATCGTAAGTTCGTACTCTTCGAATAATTGTTTTTTTTAGTATTTAAACAAAGGTTATATTTAATTGTCGGTTGATTAGGTTTTACACTAATTCTACTTTTCTTTATATTCTGTTTAATAATTACTAGTTTTTCTCATAGATGGAGATGAAAAGTAGAGTGTGCTACTCGGGTACGGTATTATTTTTATCTCGGGCGATATACATCTCGCCTACAAAATATTTACTTTATCCCCTTGTAGCACAATCTTCTATTTAGCTCATTATACAGATCTCTTAAACGTATGGTATATGTACGTTTTTTATCTCTGGATTAACACTTAAGTTACTTTTTTCGCGGGTAAAACCGCGGGGCGCAGTTAGTATATGTATAGGGACAAAAAATACTGATTGAGCTTGCCCCAAAGTAAGTTTGAGACTTGTGTTATGGGGTATGAGTTAGTATCGACACGATACTATATATTTTAACAAAAACATACCTAAATAGAAACATCCAAGACCTAGAATAATTTGGAAAAGGCCTTTTTCAACTTGCCCTGACCGGGGATCGAACCCGGGACCTCTGGGTTGCGGACTTGCATCGTGACCACTACGCCACGGAGGTCGTCAATCTTTGGAATGTCGGTCTTTCTGTCTGTCTGTGTACGTAACTAGCACTTATGTTAGAGTTTTCAAACTGTCTGACATACAATGACATCTGCCATAGCATAAAGGTAGTAAGAGTGTATAAACGTTGCGTGGTTTTGAACGTCTCTAAAAGTACGCATATTTTACGATGATTTAATTTTAGGTTGTATGGAGACGACACCGCTCGATGTGTCCTTTTTGTCTGATATAAACTTAATAGTCGACTGCAATTACACTGATAGCTTGGTGTAAGTGTCACAAGAATCATAATTTTATTTCCTTATCTTCGGCTGATTGTGTAAATGTTTTCAGAATTTCTTTCCATGAATGAAGGAAGAAGAAAATAAAAAATCCGACTAAGTGTGAGTCAGACCCGTGCACGAAGGATTCCGTACCAATCTATAAAAAAATCACGTTTGTTGTATGGTAGCTCCATTTATATATATAATGTATTCTGTTTTTAGTACTTGTTGTTGTAGCGGCCATAGAAATACATCATCTGTAAAAATTTCAACTGTCTAGCTATCAAGGTTAATGAGATACAGCCTGGTGACAGACGGACAGCGGTATCTTAGTAATAGGGTCCCGATTTTACCCTTTGGGTACGGAATCCTAAAAATAGCAATGCCAATCAGATGGTGATAAGTGTATGCGAACAAGAAATTAGACTTAAAATGATATCTAAACTTTTAAAAATACTTACGCGATTTTGGTTCATTGATGCTGACACTCTTGGTCTGTTTTTTTTTTCTTTTTTTGTGGTCTCAGCCACACATGCATATATACATAGCTGTGATTTTAGGCCCATTTTCGTTGCCCCCGCTCGTAGCTCCAGGCGCGGGTCTGGTGGATCGTAGCGGGTGACCTGAAGCCTTGACGCGTGACTTCGCCCTATGTCTGTTCGTGTCATAGTAATTCAATGTAATTAAATTTAATTTCGCGATTCGAATGCTGAGTGCGCCTTGTCCTACAAATAATTAAGCCGAATTTATTCTCATCAAAACGCTCCTAATGGCGGCTATAACATTATTATTGGGACTTATGAAGGAATTTGTTATTAAAATTGAAATGACAATTTTAAGGGGCATAATTTTGACGGGATACGAATATCTGTTTAATATCTTTTAATTGTCACGGGACTGCTTAAAGTTCTTAAGAGGCATTTTACATTTGGTTGGCTGTCTCGCTCGCACAATCAAACATTTTAAAGATTATTAAAAAATGTATCCCATTTGTAAAAAAGTGTCTCATTAACATTCGATATAATTATATTGTGGATATTTTAGACATACGTTTGTATATTGTGTAGAAATTGACTAAGTTTTGATGACCTAATTCTCGATACACACACAAAAACAATAAAAAAACATGTCTTAAATATCTAACATATAATTATATTTAATGTTAATGAAACACTTGTCTTCAAATGAGACTCATTTTTTAATAATCTTTAAAAAAATTTAATTGTGCGAGCAAGACAGACAACCAAATGTGAAATTTGTCTTAGGTACAATTGAATACCTACCTGGTTTAAAATATTTGGGTAGATGTCTAGATCAAAAATAAATTATTCTGTATAGTTCAATAAATAAATCGTCGCAAAATATTGTCACTTTCATTGATCATATTTATTTTCAACAAGATTTTAGATTTATTAATGCAGAAAAACTTATATTAAGAGCGCCATTTGACTCCAAAAAAGCATGATGTCAGTTTTTGTAGTCAGCTTTTCAAGCAAGTCAGCTTTTGTATTTCATACAAATCCCATACAAAATTTTTGTTTTGAAGTTTATAAAAAAGTGTCTGATTTGATTTATTGTCATCTAGAGGATTGTAATAAGGAAGTGAAATTATAGTGTATTTAGATACGGATCATAAAACTTTAATGTAAATGCGTAATTTTTTTTACTCATTACCATGTCTTTAGCCCTCAAGTGGTAGACATGGCCTGGTTAAGCATGATAAAAAAAATCGACTTATTGATCTTTTACGATCTGCGGGGGGAGTTTTTGGCGGGAAGTCAACGGTTTCAGTTGGAGTTAGCTTTAAAGTGTTCTGCAAATTGATTCTAGTGGAA
This sequence comes from Acrobasis suavella, assembly GCA_943193695.1. NCBI lineage: Eukaryota > Metazoa > Arthropoda > Insecta > Lepidoptera > Pyralidae > Acrobasis > Acrobasis suavella. The sequence continues at coordinate 22,374,779 of OW971934.1, forward strand.
TTTATAATATGAAATTGGTGTAGTTTAATATTATAAATGTTCATGCTCATGGACAATATGTAAATTGTTTAAAGTGGACACTCATAGTGCGGTTGTAGTGATATTTATTTGCGGACTGTGGTGGGCGTCTTTAGGCGCCGTCAGCCACTCAATCAGCTATGAAAACCAGTGGGCTTGTATAAATTTTTCGCCAGAAGCTCCCTTGAAGCAATTAAAGGACCTACACCAACCTTTGATTGTATAGTTAGGGTTAGTGTCAAAAATAAAGAAGTGAATAAATAAAGATAGGCTCTAAAGGACTAGTATCCAGAGCCGTAAAATAAATATAACGAAAAAAAAAACGATCTGTGGGGGATGAGATTACTGGTAGATTCTAAGTTTTATCTTTTCTACCTTTTCTGAGACCAGCATGTAGGATGTTAAAAAAGTGTTCTTTTTTAACGACTGCAAAAAAAGAGGAGGTTCTCCATTTGTCGATTTGTAGGGTACCGTACCCAAAGCTATCACTAAGACTCCGCTGTCTGTCTGTCTCTCACACTCACCAGGCTGTATCTTATGAAACGTGATAGTGACATTTTCACAGATGATGTATCTCTGTGGCCGCTATAACAAGACATAAACTAAAAACAGAATAAAATAAATATGAAAGGGGTCTCCCACACAAAATGATATTTTTTATAGATTTCGGTACGGAACCCTTCGTGCGCGAGTCCGACTCTCACTTGGCCGGTTTTTAAAGAACTTTAAATCTCTTTTAGTTCGAGAATAATCCAAAACGAACAACCTTATTGGTAACAAACGAATTAAGAACGCAAAATACCGGCTGCAGACACAGCAGACTCCCGTTTAGCAGCTGAAAAATGAAAAACAATTCCAATTTGTTGCGTCAACCGTTTGAATTTGGAAGAGGCGTCGAGCCGTGCGGCGCGTCGAGGCGTTCACATTGCACGACGCAAACGGAACGCACCCGGTATGCAAGAGGGGTTGAATGACATTCGAAATTTGAATTTGAATGAGCAGACAGATTCAGCCGAATAGAAATTATTAGAATGGGAAAGGGATGAAAATTTTCAAAAACACCTTAATTATTTTCTATTGTAAGGAATAAAATTCCTATTTATCGTAAATAAATATCCGTTTTTTCGGTCCAGTCAATTAATTATAATATATTTATAGTTGTATTTTTGAGGTGAACGCACAATTATCCGAGCCGAATGCGTCGAACGAGCACAAAGAATCGAATTTTTAAATTCTTTATATGAAATCCTATGAAACCTCGGACACCTGACCGCGTCAAATAGTCAGAATCTGGAAAAAAACAGAATTCCTAGAGTAATTCGGATGACGTCATCAAATTCGGTGCGGGTGATGCGATCGAATCGCATGCATTGCGAGATTGACAAGTGTATGTGGAAGAGCAACGAGAGTTATGTGATCAAGTAACTACTTCGATTTATTTTAAATGTTACAAAAATTAGTGATCCTAACATAATTGATTAAAAAAGCACTGATAATAAAAATCTCGTCCAGATTCATCACAATTCACATGTAACAGTAACAGTGCGACAGGTGTAAAGGAAATGGAAACAATTCTTTCGGCGCGCTCGATTCTTTCGGCGCGGTCGTTTCTTTCGGCGCGGTCGTTTCTTTTGGCGCGGTCGTTTCTTTCGGCGTGTGGTTTCTTTCAATAGATATGCGAGGCCTTAAAAACTTCGTTCGATTCGACGCGTTTGCTACGGATGAATGTGCGTTCACCATTAATCCCAATTTCGTACACTACTCATCTCAACGCCGCCATTTCTGTCGGTCGTCTCGTTTGACGTATAAAAAAAAGTCATGTAAAATGGTTAAAGCGGACACTCATAGTGCGGCTGTAGTGATATTTATTTGCGGACTGTAATGGGCGTCTTTAGACGCCGTCCGCCACTCATTCGGCTATGAAAACCAGTGGACTCGATAGATTTGTTGCCAGAAGCTCCCTTGAAGCAATCAAAGGACCTACACACCTTTGATTGTTAGGGTTAGGGTTAGGAATAAAGAAATGATAAAATACAGATGGGCTCTAAAGGACTAGTATCCAGAGCCGAAAAAAATTATAAAAAAAAAATGATCGATGAACATTACATGATATGATAACAGATGATCATGTCCACGATTCAGATTCTCCTGCGTGGAAAAGAAAGAAAAAGCAGCTCGTACATTCACCTTTCATCTTCCAGACCCGTATGAATGAGAACGTACCTACGCACTTTTGACTTTTAAATCCTCTCATATGTAGTATTTGAATTCTCTTTGATACTTACTTTATATTTTGAGAATAGTGAGCTGTAACTGCTGCATGTTTCACATATCGCTTGATATACGACCAACCCATTTGCTAATCACCTGTCCCGTTCAATATTCAGCCTATGAATGCGATACCGGCATTGTTCACTAAACACGAATAGACAGAACGTGCCTATTAATATTTGCAGCTTGATCGATGTCCGATATGCGGCTCTGAATTTTGTATAGCTCTGTAATTGATACAGCATGAATTGGTTTTATTAGAACATTACAATTTGAACATAACGAGATTGATACGTTATTTGTCTCTGACATTTATCAATGGCCACGTATGGGCAAGCGAAGCGTGAGGCATCCACTCACAAGGTGGTCTGACGACCTTACTAAGGTCGCTGGAAAGTGCTGGATGCAGGCCGCTTTAGATCGGTTAATTTGGAATCCTTGGGAAAGACTTATGTCCTGCAGTGGACGTTATGCGGCTGAAATAATGATTTAAATAATTGATCATTTCGTCGGAGTCTGTTTTTTTTTCTAATACTAATATGTTCACTGATTACTCAAAGACGCCTGGAGCGATTTGGAAGTTTTTTTTTAAAGGACATACTTGTCAAGTAGTTCCATCGAAATTTAGGGGTAAAATCGCTTTTTAGTTTTTAAAAAAATATTGTAAGGACGAGCGCATGCTATACTTCCCTCTTAAAAAGTGGCGTTGTGGTAACCATGCTAGTCCGCCACCCAGAGGTTCCGGGTTCGATCCCCGGTCAGGGCAAGTTGGAAAATGGCCTTTTTCAAATTTTCCTGGGTCTTGGGTGCTTATCTATATATGTATATGTTATAAAATTGTAATATAGTATCGTTGAGTTAGTATCCCATAACACAAATCTCAAACTTACTGTGGGGCTAGCTCAATATATATATGTGTGTGTGTGTGTGTGTGTGTGTATTATTTAGAAGTCTCAATGTCATCACAGCAGAGCTCATTAAAGTCACACAAACAAACGCTCAGAGCCCGCGGCTTCAAATAAAAATAAACTAATGCAAAACGAAAGCGGCGGATATCTGAGGAAGATAGGCGGAATGGAAACGTGAGATCACAAGGAGCTGCGAAAATAAAAATGGAGTTTCTTTACTAAATTAATGCAAGTTGATTAACGCGATCAAATTAATAATATAAGGTTTGTTCCCCGTTAAATACATACATACTATCAGTGGCGTCGTGTGATTTTTTGGCTTGGTACAGGCGGCCATTTGACGACCTCCGTGGCGTAGTGGTCACCATGCTAGTTTGCCACCCAGAGGTTCCGGGTTCGATCCCCGGCCAGGCCAAGTTGGAAAACTGACTTTTTCAAATTTTCCTGGATCTTGGGTGTTTATGTGTATTTGTTATAAAATATAGTATCGTTGAGTTAGTATCCCATAACACAAGTCTTCACAAGTAAAAATTGAGTTTCTTTACTAAACTTAATGCAAGTTGATTATCGCGATACGATCAGCTCAGGCCGTGAGGCTGTGTGGTTTCCGGCAGAGTAGAATATTACATACATTACATTCAAAGTCTTTTCTTTTCTCCCTGACCAGCATGGAAGGAAATACATTTTTTTATAAAGCATTTTGCGCATTGTCGAATGTATGTTGTTGTTCGCGTGGTCAAAAGATATTTGACAATCCTAAGGGAACATCAATATTTTGCGGGATAAAATTCTATTTGCTTTTCTTAGTAATAAGCTATCTACATGTCAAATTTCATACAAATTTGTTTAGCTTTAGTTTTGGAGTGAAAGCGCAACAAACTACAACATACGTAATGGGCCATACAAACGAAATGTCGCATTTACAATATAAGTAGGATTTTGACAAGCTTGTTCCGACTATCCACATATTATTTTACCCGATTGCGTCAGAAGGAGGGTAATATTTTTCGAGTGTATATAAAGACGCTCTGCAGCTCAAATGGCTTAATGGATTTAAGCTTGAGAGGTTTTATTAGATTCGTCTTAATTCTAAGAGTAACACTGGCAATACTTATATTAATACTATGACATTGGGTATATATTAACCAGCCAAGTGCGTGTCGGGCCACACGCAGTGTAGGGTTCCGTAGTTGCGAATGCCCACTTTGAGTTCACGCCACTAAAAACATCTAAAAACTAATTTTCTATTGAATTTGAATGAACTTTTCCTTTTCCGAGTAGATTTTATATGTTAGTCGCTTTCAACTTTTTAATTTGTAAACCTTACATAGGTCTGATAGTTTTCTTTTAAACTTCGTTATATATTTTCATATGTACCACTTATAATGGAATCTAACATAATATACTTACTAATATCAGTAATTACAAATTATCAGATAAAATGTCTTTTACACTATAATAACAATTTTCAGTCAACAATAACTTAAATCTTTTCTTGAATAAATTTAAATTTAGTTCTTTATATTGTTTCGGTATTTGATTATATATCTTTGGTGCCATACATACTGCACTATCTTGCAATAAAGCAGTTTTAGATGCATGCAGACACAAATTATCACAACATAACTCACGACGGTTTCTTTTCACTACATCAGATAAACTAGGAAACAGATGAGAATGAGTCTTTACAAATATTGCTATTGCCATTATGTATAGTGACGGGAGTGTTAGAATTTTATGTTTTTTAAACAGTGGTACACAACTATCTGTACTTTGAAGACCGAACATTGCTCGAATTCAGCGCTTTTGCATTTTGAATGCTATAAATTTATCGAGTATATACGACATTACTTACTGTATTACCTTGATATTCTACATTGAAATTGTCTGCCTTTTTAGAAAGACCTATTCAACGATACCCTACACTTTCCTAATATAGGAGTTACTCTAAAAAGGTTTTTTTTATTATTTTATATTACCACTTTTTTGGCATGATTAATATATATAACTATACCAAATTGCAGCTTTCTAGTACTTTTAGTCTCTGAGCAATACCAAAAACGGACAGACAGACAGGCATGGCAAAACTATAAGGGTTCCTTGTTTACTACGGAACCCTAAAAAGGCAGTTGGGGCATTTTGCTTTTTTTAATAATTACTTGTTTAATTATAATGTTTATAAATTTTATATCAAAAACTCGTAATGAAAAAGGCTAGTCTGACGGCAAAAAACCTTTACGGTAACAAAGTACGCGCACCACTAGACTTTTGAGCTCGTAAACAGTTACAGATCACCTATGTTTACATAGTTATCTAGATAGCCAGCTGTTATCTAGGTATCCTATCCTTTGCCCTGAGTCTATCAAATAATTGCATAGTCCCAAGCAATGTTACGCTTCACATGTCAAATCATGAAGCATGTCACCACGGTCGTACTATCTGCAAGCCTGCGTGTACGCGTGTATAAGCAAATAGGGGTTGGTTCACACTAAAAGTGAAGCGAAATCCGAGATGACAGAATTCAGAATCATGATTTCTGTCATCTCGGATATGTCAATTTCAATATATGTTCAGTTTTTGTTTACTTTGTCTATGCTATGAATGACAAGCATCAATTCATTTTATTTACGGATTTTATTTAAAGAGAAAATCGACATACATTATAACGGTAGAATATTCGTTAAATAATAAAAACCTATAATCATTTTTTATACCCGACGAATAAAAAGAGGTGTTACAATTACAAGTTTGACGTGTCTGTTTTGTTCTAAATGAATGGACCGATTTTAATGCGGATTTTTAACGAAAGTGTGAAGTAAAAAATAAAATAAATAAAATCATTCGTTTAGGTCATCAAAAGTTGATAAAAAACAAGTTTAATAATATTTCTATATGTTATGGTCTAAGTGATTAACAAGAATGGACACAAAAATGACCCAATTAATCACTTTGTCCAAAACATATGTTTATAAATGACTACCTGTTACTTAATTAAGTAAGTGATACTAAAGAAGAAAGAACAATCATTTAAATATACACACAGAAATTAGAATGTACAATGGGGGTAAGTAATGTACTTATATACTCCCTGCTGTGTTCGTATTAACTAGATAAATGTACCTTTTAGCAAATTTTCGTAGTAGAGTTTTTTTAACTTATGTTGTGTTCTATGTGGCCGGACCATTATGGCCAAGCTGAAGCAATAGCTGATGCCAATAATTGCTTATCAGTGCACAAAGGGCGACCGCGCTGAATCACCAATTACGCTAAGCACTGAACTTGCTTGATTAATTATCAAAATTAAGTGGTACCTTTATTAAGTGTTTGTTGATAGGCTTATAATTATTGTTAAATGATTAATCAAATATGTAAGTACTGTACGATTACTTGTTATTCTTTGATTAAAGAGTATGTTTCTAGAAAGGATATTTAATATATTAATTGCATGCTCAGTTCGTGATATTGTGCGGCAATAAAAAATACATACGACATACTTAATTTTTTAAACATAAGGTAACACATCTAAATTATTATTTCATTCAAATATGAACCACAATTACTTTAGTAATGTAATATCATATCTAATATTTCATATATCATCTTATGTGTTATGACACTATGACACTCAAAATTATGTACCTAAAAAACGTAAGAGTACCTAATAAAGATTATGACTACACCACTATATGAGAAGGAGCATTATTTTAAATGATGGTTATGACAAATGAATTATGACAAGGTCATTATAACAAACAATATGACGAATTATAAATTTATGAGAATGATGGTGATCACTTATTTAACTATGTTATTTGGCCATCAAAAAAAAAAACCAACTGTCAACCTCCATTCGTTCCCACCTCGCAGTTCATCACGTAGATATCCACCGGGTAGCTGAAACTGTAGTGCGACCTATTTCAAATTTCTCCGCTCCACAGCTAGTTTTTTTATTCTCTGAATTTAACTAGTTCAAAACATGTTTGGATACTAACAGAGTTTATTTTCATTGCCGCACTTTCAAATAGGAGAAGGTGAATGCCGTGTAGCATAGCGAAAGCGAAGTAAAACAGTTAGCGGACAAAAGAGAGAAATAAAAGAAAATTCATACTCCACCGACAAGTGCGTAGATCTTAAATATAAACGATGATGCCGTACGTTTATAATTCAAACTATTATTGAATTTAAAAATAATCTACCGAGAAACTCAAATCAACTTTCAAACCACAATTACTTCAGTTTCTGTAAAATCATATCATGTGTTATGACAATTTCAGACTTAAAATTATGCCAAAATACGTAAGGGTACAGATTATGACTACAGAAGTATTGTGAAAAAGAGCATTATGCTAAATAAGTTATTATGACAAACAATGGTATGAAAAAATCATGAGAATTGAAAGGCGATCTCTTATTTAACTATGTTATTTAGCCACTAAAAAGAAAACCAACTGTCGACGTCAATTTGTTCCCACCTCGCAGTCCACCACGTAGCCCGCCGCGGGGGATCTGAAACTGTAGTGCGACCTATTTTAAATTTCTCCGCTCCACAGCTAGTTTTTCTATTCCATGAATTTAACTAGTTCAAAACACGTTTAGATACTTACAGAGATTATTAATTGTCTCACTTTCATATAGCAGAAGGTGAACATCGTGTAGTACAACGAAGTAAAAATACAATATAATACCCTTTTTCGCACAAAATAAATACAAGAAATAATTATATTAAAAAACTAGGAAATGCGCAAAAGGCGACCTTATCGCTTAGCAATTTTTTCCAGGCAACGTTGCTATATAGAAAATACTAATGGGAAATAAGGTATTGCGGGGTGGTAAACGATGATGCCGCACGTTTATATTTAAACTATTATTCAATTTGAAAATAACCTACTGATGGTCATTTTTCATCGACAAATGCTGAGAAGAAACGCTGAAAGGAACTCAAACCAACAGTTAACTTCCATTCGCTTCCACCTCGTAGTCCTCCACGCAGACCGCCGCAGGGGAGCTGAAACTGTAGCGCGACCTATTTTAAATTTCTCCGCTCCACAGCGATTCTGTTTTTATAGTCTGCGATTTCCAATACTCTATGTTTGTGGAACATAGAGTGAATTTTCTTAAGAGGCATTTCACATTTGGTTGGCTGTCTCGCTCGCACCATCAAACATCTTAAATATATATAACCCAAAGGTCTATCAACGCACAGCCCAAACCACTGGACGGATCGGGCTGAAATTTGGCATGCAGGTAGATGTTATGACGTAGGCATCCGCTAAGAAAGGATTTTGATCAATTCTACCCCTAAGGGATAAAATAGGGGATGAAAGTTTGAATGAAACTTTGTCAATTTTAAACGGATCGGGCTGAGACTTTGCATGCATAAAGCTAATATGACGTAGGCATCCCCTAGGAAAGGATTTTCCACCCCTACGCGAGCGAAGCCGCGGGTAAAAGCTAGTTTTTAAATATAATTAAAAAATGTGTCTCGTTTGTAGAAAAATGTTATTTATTTTATAAATTACACATTTATATTAAATATTACAAAGATTTATCAGCTACAAGCTTCGTCAAAAAATTCACAAATAAGTATCCGCAACATGCTTCGTCAAAAGTTCTACTTACCTAATTACAAATTAAATATTATATAAAATATCCACAATATTATTATATTGAATGTTAATGAAACACTTTTCTACAAATGAGATACATTTTTTGATAATCTTTAAAAATGTTTGATTGTGCGAGCGGGACAGCCAACCAAATGTGAAATGCATCTTAACGGTGTTGATATATCGCCTTCTAGTTTATGAACTAGTTCAAAATATAAATTATATACTTAAACCACAGCTATGGCACTTCATAGATGCAGAGTACCGTAGATCTAGATACCTAGTATCTAAAACATATACAGGGTGGAATTGAATTGGTTAGCATCCTTCTAAGTATCTATTATACCCCTGATACAAAGTAATTTAACACTAATAAAACGTCAATCAAAAGTCGTCATTTTCATATTAAAGAAAACCTCTAAACATGCGTTAGAACCTTTGATAGGTCCCATTACTTCAATTATAAATAAAAAAAACTAATCTTATAAAACTCACGAAAAAGAAATTAATTATAATAGTATCAATTTCGTGGCGTTGTAGTTACCTAACATTCGTTCCTAGTTTGAATGTAACCTTGAATAACCCACTATCCTCAAGCGTTCGTGTAACACCACCCGTCCCCACTCGATTTTAAACCTTATCCACGTAATTTAAAGTCTACTTTTGTGTGCCGGTCGCCCGCGCCCGCTCAGTGGCTCAGCTGTGTGCGGCGAGGTCTCAGACCTCGCCGGCTCGTGAGTATACACAATAGGTGCGCGCGCGGCTCAAGTGTTTTGATACTTTGATAATTTTTCTCAATTTTTGATGCTTTTTTATTTCTGCATTAATTGCAGTGTTGTCACCATACAAAATATCCTTTTTGCGAGTATGTTAGTAAGTTAAATTAATGCTAATGATTTCAATTGCACCCTGTATAAAACATTGTCATATTTTGCTTTCTTTATTTTTGTATTTTATTTAGTAAATATAGTCGTAGAAAAAGTATTGTATGCAAATACTCAATGTTTGTGGAACATAGAGTGAATTTTCTTAACGATGTTGATACATCGCCTTCTATTTTCGGAACTAATTTAAAATATACTTGTGAAAATACTAACTAAACCACAGGTATTGCATTTCATAGATGAGGCGTACCGTAGATACTAACCCTCATATTCATAAAAGATATCAATCGTTTGCTAAGCCTTTTTTAGTTAAAATATGTTTTCTCTCGTTCTTACTATGTTAAATATTGAAAAGAGAGACAAGGACAAAACACATTTCAACTAAAATAGGTTTAGCATACAGTCGATATTTTTTATGAATAAGGGGGCTAGTATCTACCAAACATATGTAAAACAGTGTCTTATTTTCGTTCTTTATTTTTGTATTTTATATAATAAATATATTCATGGAAAAAGTATTGTATGCAACGTTGTGTAAGCTTGTTAAAAATGCTCGATGGCGTTTTTTAGGATGCTAGCTTTCGCCACTGGCATTTTTTGATCCTTCTTATACAACCGATGCATAAAATACTATTATAATCAAAACCTTTATTTATCTAGATAAACATAACTAAGGACAATTTAAAGAAGAACATTTTTGAATTCACCTAAGGCTACCGAAGCGTAAAACCCGGGACAGCGAGAACCGGGATGAATTATAGATGATGACGCGGTATTCTACGAAGAGATGTACAATTGTACAAGCAGCAAATGCTATATTATTGTTCTGAGAACTAATTCCATGGTAAAGTATACAAAAAAAAAACTTTTTTTTATAGTTATTTGTGTGAGGTGTCTTAATGAACTTACCCGGATCACCAAATACACTAAATTTATTGTAACTCAAAACCAATTGTAATATAAATGCTTCTGGTGTTTATGATTTGAAACAATTATTAATAATATCCAGTTTTGAAACAATTATTAATGAACAAACTTTTTAATATATTATTATCCTGAAAAATCAATATTTCCATTATTTTGTTTACAATCCGCAAGAAACAAATAAGTAACTCCATTTAAAGTAACTCTAAGTACATAAAATCAGCTAATGTTTGTCTTATTTCCCATGTGTGTAAGTAGCCAATCAGTTAATAAAATAGGGGAATACGAGTTTCGTTTTTTTTTTAGGAATGTACTTACTTAATACAATATGTAACAAAAACCCTTTCCGATCGTTGTAGGAGCAATCCAGACCGTCAATATGGACCACTTTTCAACTTTTCCTATGGGACCAATGCTTGAAACTCGAAGAAAAAATTGACATTTTCATACAAACTGCCGGGCTGGCCGAACATTTTTGTATGAAAATGTCAATTTTTTTGTTCGAGTTTTAAGTATTGGTACCATAGGAAAAGTTGTTCATATTGCCGGTCTGAATAGATCGGACAGGTTTTTTGTTACTTATAGTTTTGCATTATCTTATGCAGTCCGCTTACGCATTCAGTTTTCTAGCCATATCATTTCCCTTTGTAAAACTATCCCATTCAGGCTGCACGCGCTCCGCGCCCATTGCGCATCAATAATTCATCCGCCTGTATACGGACCCTGGATTTATGCTCGCTTTTCATGTGCCGATGTTGGCTGAGAATGTAAGGAGAGATTTTGACGTCTTTACCCGTTACTATCCGATATTATCCAAACTACGCCGGACGGATTCAAACGTCTCGTATCGTACGATACGAGACGTTTGAGTAGTAGGGTTTTAGTTAAGTACAGGAAGATTCTTGCTGAAACAACGTTTATTTTTTTATTTAAACTTTATTGCACAGTTTAAAAAGAAATGCACAAGAGGCAGACCTAATGCCATATGGCATTCTCCCCCGGTCAACCATTAGACCAAGCAGAAGATATATGTGGCTGGCGGCGATAAAATTCGTGAATAAGTCAACAAAATATAAATATCTACATAAGTGAATATACAAAACTATTTAACAGCAACCACTATTAACAAAAATAATTTATCCAGTAAATGCAAGCACAGCACGGAGAAAGAATGAACGAAATTTTTTTTTAATTTTTTTATTAAGGCCTTTTGTTTGGTATCCGATACGGTATGATTCTAATCGAATCATTTTATTTTTTATTTTATTTTTGTCCTATAGAGGGAGCCAAAGTAAATTTTACTGCTTTCATGTTTATCTATATACGTATTTGTTATAAAATATGGTATCGTTGCGTTAGTATCACATAACACAAGTCTCGAACTTACTTTGGGGCTAGCTCAATCAGTGTTATTTGTCCGTATATGTTTATATATTTATTCATATAGGCTTTAACCAGTGGGCATCCAAAACGCTTCCAACGATAGTTCATTTGTCAAGGTATCGGTGATATCATTGAAAATATGAGGAAACATATGACATACATACATGACAGCGAAATATACAATGTGGAAGGGACATATAATGACCACGAAGGCACTAATGAAACCCATTGGATCTGGTTCGATCCATCACCGTCTACAGGCCAGGAGTGGCAGCGGGATAGTGGATACTTTATTCGAATTATGTAGAGTATTTATACTAAAACATTGTACAGTGTTATATTAAATCTACACGTCCAGTTAGTAAGTGATGTGCTTAATTAACAAAATAAATTATTTGCTTTATAATTAAATATATATCCTAGTTTACATCACTTACAACTATAAAGATGCCATTGGACATACCCGTAATAAATCGAACTATGGTCTAAACTAGATCGCTATAGTATAATGAAATTAGAATAATAGTCAAAAAACCACAAAGAAAATCGATATTCCCATACAAATTGCCCGGGCGGCTGCGCACTTTTGTATGTAAATTGCCAAAATACATTTTTGTTTTTGACAGTTATTTTAATTTCATGAAACTATAGTAATCTAGTTATAGTCTGTGGTTTGATTTATTACGGGCACATCTCTTCCACGTTGCATAATCCAAAAAGAGGTTCTTTTTGGATTCTCGTGTGATGTGGATCGGAAACACTACTAATGAAACTCCCGAGTGATGGATTAACACTGGTTTATTTTAACCGTTATATTCCTTAAATACTAATGGGTTACATAGATGTCTAACATTATGTATTAGACGGTATATAAAGAGTTACTAAGCTCTAATTACAATAGGACGCCGCCTACATTCCAGTGTCCGATTACAAGTGTTTATTACAAGTTAAAATTATTTAATTTGAGACTTTAATTGATCCATATTCCTTAAAAAGAAATATGATATGTAATATAATACTTTCTTTGCTTACTACCTATATCGCTATATAATTATGGTTCTATACATATACATAGTTTCATTAATAGTGTTTCCGATCCACATCACACTCGGTAGTCGGTAAAGAGCGTGAGGAACTCATAAAAGTTCCTTACTGACAGGAGTACTAAAATATTGTTCCTGCTAAAATCTCTCCATTTGTTCCGATAATAACAATCGAATCACCCCTCATTAACCAATTAATGGCCAATACAGAAATACAGAGAATGAAACCGATGAGGTTTTTATTAAATAAGAATGTCATAAGCAGGGCATTCGATTCGGCTATCAAACCAGCAGTAAATGTAATGTGCCCGAATGTTACTCGATATGGTGGTAATAAAGCATTTTCACTGTCGTACACGGCACGAGAACATAGAAATCAAAGTTAGCACCTATAAAATATTTTTGAATTCATGTTTAATCAAAAGTTATGCAAAAATTACGCTATTATAAAAAACCAATACTGCATAAACTGATTTGTAGCTAAGGAATACCAATAAAGCTGATGTTAGCTATAACAACCGGTTTCACATGGCTCTTAAAGTACAGAGAGTATACAACTTTTGTGATTAACTAACCATCAAGTGGGTTTCTTTGTTTAAGGACTGTTAGTCCGTTTTTTTGATATGAGCGGTTACAGCTGTTTACTTAATCTGCATAATAATAAAGCTACAAGTTCATATAACGATCAATATATATGGAAGTACGTGTGATCCTGTTAAGTGGTTTTCGAATAACATTAGTAGATGGCGCTATAATTGCAGCTCAGTTATAATACAGTAAGTAATCTATGTATTCTCCTCGCGTCGCCCTCAGATCATGGGAGAATTATTACCTACGAACGAATTTGTTGGCCTATAGTCTTAATTTTCTCTTCAACGCCCGATGCTCTTTCATTCTACGTGTTGTGTGTGCCTACTCGGGTCGGCCGAATGGCCGCCGACATGTTGGTCGCTTCAGGTAGAGATGGGCCGACGAGGTACAGAAAGACCTGCGAGGCTTCGCCGGTCTTTCTGAGTTGACGACTGGCAGCAACGCTCACAAGACCGCAAGAAATGGCGCCAGCTACTGACGGAGGCCAAGATTCACATCGGGTTGCTGCGCCACCGTATAGTAAGTAAGTATTGTCTTAATTTTCTACATAGTGCAATGAAAACGCGCAAAGCAGTTCGTCAATCCAATGCGTGTCGTAGACGGCTAGTGGCAATAAAACTTAATGAGCCACCCCGATTGTTAACGCCGGACATGTGTCCAGGACTGTTGGCTACGCAACTGTAGTCACACCTACAGGATTTCAGAAAATAGTGTAGCCTTTTGCGTAAAAAATAAAGTATTTTGAGCTGATAAAATAATAAAACGTTTAACAAAACTAGATTTTACCTTTGTGGCAGACCATTGAGTTGGACCAAAGGTCATTTAATTGTATTTGTATAACTCAACAGTAGGAATAATGTTGTCTTTGTCTTCTTAGAGTAGCCCTTTCTTAGATTGTTAACGCTGGACATGTGTCCAGGACTGGTGGCTACGCAACTGTTGTCACACTTAGAGAATTTTAGAGAATAATGTAGTCTTTTGGGTCAAAATAAATTATTTTGAGCTGATAAAAGAATAAAACTTAACAAAATAAGTCTTTCACTTTTGTGGCAGACCATTGAGTTCCAGAACCAAATATCATTTAATTGAATTTTTAAAACTTAACAGTATGACTAATGCCGTCTTTTTCTTCTTAGAGTAGCCCGATTGTTAACGCCGGACATGTGTCCAGGACTGGTGGCTAAGCAACTGTTGTCACACCTACAGGATTTTAGAGAATAGTGTAGGCTTCTGGGTGAAAACTACATTCTTTTAAACTGATAAAAGAATAAAACGACTAACAAAACAAGTCTTTAGCTTTGTGGCAGACCATTGAGTTAGACCAAAGATCATTTAATTGAATTTGTATAACTCAACAGCATGACTAATGGTGTCTTTTTCTTTTTAGAGCAACCTGATTGTTATCGCTGGACATGTATCCAGGCTTGGTGGCTACGCAAATGTTGTCACATTTATAGAAAATTTAAGAATAGTGTAGTTTTCTGCAAAAAAATAAAGTATTTTAAGCTGATAAAACAGTCAAACTTAACAAAATAATTCTTTTACTAAGTAATTGTAATGTAGACCATTGTGTACCAGAACCAAAGGTCATTTAATTTAATTTGTATAACCTAACAGTATGATTAAAGCTGTCTTTTTCTTGTTAAAGATAAAATTTTCAATTTTCGCCCATTGAGCATGAAAATGATTATTATAGTTATACCAGATACATTTAAATTTTTTTTATCAAATTCTTACTTAAAGCTTTGTCTCTCTGAAGTTACATCAACTTTCAAATTCCCAATCCCTAGGTACAAAACAAACGTCGTAATACACGCGTTTGTTTCTTATTTATGTTGTTTTGTGTGCAGATTTCTCTGAAACCGCCCGCCGAATAAGGAGTTAAATCCTAGTTTGAAGTGTTGTCTAATAGATAGAAGATAGTTGTTATGTCGATGCTTTTTAGGGTTCCGTAACTCGAAAGGAAAAAACGGAACCCTTATAAGATCACTTTGTTGTCCGTTCGTCCGTCTGTCTGTCTGTCAATACCCTTTTTTCTCAGGAACAGGACGTATCAAGCGCTGGAATTTATATCAAATACTCAGGTCAGGAAAAAATCAAACTTCTAAGCCAACGCAATCAAAAGATACAGCTGTTTATGCCGCAAATTTTTGACACTCGCAAGGGAATCAAACCTACAGGGTACTTCCCGTAAACTCAGAATCTTAAAATTTTGTACGAAGCAACGTCTTTTAAGCACAAATAGAGGGAAAATTGCGAAAACTGTAATTTTTTTGTTACATCATATTATAATATAATATTTTTAATAACTTTAAACTTACTATACCTACAGGTTTGTACGGAACCCTCAGTGCGCGAGTCTGTATCGCACTTGGCCTTTTTTTAACTGACTTCCAAAAAAGAGGAGGTCATCAATTCATCGCTCTCTTTTTTTTATGTATGTTCATCGATTATTCGAAGACGCCTATACCGATTTGAAAAAATTCCTTTTTTGATAGAAAAAGTATACTTATCAGGTGGTCCCGTACAAATGTTATCAAAATTGGTTGTGCAGTTTGGGGGTGAGGTCGGTTTTTAGTTTTAAAAAAATATTTACAAATTTCCGTCATTGGAACATCGTACAAGCTTTTTTTAACTACTAAATTATGATTGTATGGTATGTTGTTTGTTCCTAGAAACCTAGATATAAATGCAATTAAACGATTAAAGATGTTCATGTAAGTCAAGTTTCGACTTCTTGATGGCAAAGTTGGAAGGTACGCCCAAAAAGGTATACAATAGAATAATTAAGGGTAAAAACAAACTTTTTGATTTTTGAATAATTCATATATTATACATATACTTTCAAATATATCTCATTCTGATACACTATCACATATTTATACTAGTAAACCTACACTTTTTTTGTGCACTGGCACTTTTAGGCGCACTGCTTCGCATTCCGCTGCGTAGCGCGGGGCCGCCATACAAAAACGACACGCGTAGATGCGGTGAGATACTTGCAAACTACGTAGCGGGGTGTGGAGCAGTGTGCGAATCGCCTTAGATGGGCGTGAAGGTAGAAGATAGTCAAAATAGTGAAGAGATACGGATTTTTTCTTATTCCTTCGATCGGCTGTTACGATCTGGACGGGAAGAGAATCATTATAAGTATTTACTTTTCTTCCAGACTTGCACGTAAAGCTATCTAGATAAATAAATAAATATATACGGACAAATCACACAGATTGAGCAAGCCCCAAACTAAGATCGAGACTTGTATTATTGGATACTAACTCAACGGTACTATATTTTATATATAATATACATACATAAATAAACATCCAAGACCCAGGTCGATCTGAACAATATCATTTTCCATCTTGACCTGACTGGAGATCGAACCCGGGGCCTCCGGTGTGACAGCATGGCATGATGACCACTAGACCACGGAGGTCGACATTTAAATTAAGTGAGAATAATAAATAGAAAGAATATTAAATGCGTTTTAATATTTAGCCATAATAAAAATCCTTCCAATATTGCAGGCAGAGATTACGTTAGGAAATCAAGTTTGAAATGAAATTGAAATCAGTTCAATACAGTTGTTTACCGAGCTATATTGGCACTAGGCAAAGAATTAACTACCCGATGTCTGTGATAGGCCTAATTCGAATTGAGTCATCCTCATTAGGCGTTTTGTGACATAAAACTTTAAAAACCTCTTTTACATAACATTCTTGAATGTTTGCGCTTAAAAAGATTGCGCTTTCGTTGGCGTTCAAACACATACCGGCAAAACTTGTAAAAAAATCTAGGTCTATTGCAAAAATAGACATGAACAACAGATTCACATTTAATGAAAGACAGGCTTAGCAAAATACTACTTTAGAGATTTAATAGATCCCACGTCAAAAATAGGTTTTAACTAAAATTAGGAGATAATCTAGCTAAAGATATTAGTTGGACACACAGCATCTGCTAAAGAGAAGCAGGGCTACACTTGAATATTGCAGATATTACCTTAGGATATCAAGTTTGTAATGAAATTGAAATCAGTTCAATACGGCTGTTTACTGATATCGAGACCAGCCGAGGAATTAATTATGCAGACCACTATTGAATGACAGGGGAAGCTACCTGATCGATGTCTGTGATGGGCTTACTTTGGATTGAGCGCTCTTTATTAGATGTTTTGTGTTATAAAAACTTTAATTAACATAAACCTCTTTGGTATAACATGCTTGAATGTTTGCACTTAAAAAGATTCGGATTTTGTTGGCGTTGAAACACATACCGGAAAACTTGTTGAGCGCTCTTTATTAGGAGTTTTTATGTTATAAAAACTTTAATTAACATTAACCTCTTTGACATAACTTTCTTAAATGTTTGCACTTAAAAAGATTCAGTTTTCGTTGGCGTTGAAACACATATCGGCAAAACGAGTAAAAAAATGTAGGTCTATTGCAAAAATAGACATGAACATCACACTCATATTAAATGAAAGACAGGCCTAGCAAAATACTACTTGGTTGGAGATTTAATAGATCCCACGTCAAAAATAAGTTAAAACCAAAATAAGGAGATAATCTTACTAAACTATTGTTGGACACACAGCATCTGTTAAAGATAGAGATTGTTTGAAGAGAAATAGGGCTACGCTTGAATATTACAGAGATTACGATAGGATATCAAGTTTGAAATGAAATTGAAATCAGTTCAATACGGCTGTTTACCAAGCTATATCGGGACCAGCCGAGGAATTAATTATGCAGACCACTATTGAATGACAGGGGAAGCTACCTGATCGATGTCTGTGATGGGTTTACTTTGGATTGAGCGCTCTTTATTAGGCGTTTTGTGTTAAATTAGTATTTAACGGAAGAGCTGTATAAAAAGGAGCAAGAATGCGAGTGGCGCAGGTTCATCGTAAGGAGACGCCATCAAACATTTTTGACGTACTTACACAACGTTGCATACAATACTTTTACAAAACAAAACAATAACAATAAAATACTTCTACGACTATATTTCTTGGCTAAAATACAAAAATTTACAAAGAAAAATATGAAATGTTTGGCAAATACTAGGTATCTATGGTAAACAATTTTTTTATAATTTGTCTTCCTAGTAGCTACGTTAAAAAAACAAAACGTTTTTATTATGTTGGCAGTATGATAGATCTAAAGAAAAAAGTTCTAGGTCTATGGCTAGGCGTATCTTTTTAACGAAATTACGACACATGTGCTGTTATGGGAAATAGACTATAGACTTGCTTGAAATTTTATCAGTGTTTTTATATTAGAGTTAAAAATACAAATAATACAGTACAGGAGTAGGAAAAGACTTTAATTAACATTCATAAACCTCTTGGACATTACGTTCTGTAATGATTACAGTAGTAAAAAAAAAATTGGTCCATGGTTTACACTTCAAAAGATATGGTTTTCGTTTTTGTGCATTAAAACACATACCGGCAAAAACTTGAAAATACAATTTTAGGTCTATTGCTAAAACAGTCATGAATATCACACTCTATATAGGCCTATAAAGGCTTTAACGCCTATTACGTTTGTTATAAAGTTAAATAAATGAAAATTCTGTCCACCTTTTTCAAATTTCATTTCTAATTTCAATTTATAAATTTAGATACATTCCTTCCTGATCATTCTGACTCATTCCTCCACTGCCTCTCATGCAAGCAACTTATAACTGTTGAATTATATAATTTTATCAGTGCTGACAAATAAATATATTAACCCTTGTCGTGTCTCTCTCTTGCTCTACGACTGTTTTGAATCTACATAATTTATGTGGGAGCACAATTACTAGCTGCGACAGATGGAGTTCCCACACAATAAAAGACTAGTAGTTTTAAATATTAATTGGTTGTATAAATTATACAAAAGAGAGCAATTCGGCAATTCAAGCAACAAGAGCAATTCGGTCGATCTACGGACTAAAATCATGTATAAATATTCTTACTGTGACATCTCAATTTATTTACGACAATCTTCTGTTTGTTAAATCTAAATAATTTCAAGAAAAATGACGATGATGTTCACAGTTACAATACTCGTAACAAAAATCAGCTTCATACGCCTAAATTTCAACTTGCTAAAACTAGAAAGTCACTATTAGGTCTAGGTATAACATTATTTTTTCTACTCCTGTACTGTTATCTGTATTTTAAATAGTCCCGAACACTAATATAAGAACATAGATTATATGATTTCAGAAAAGTCTATAGTCTATTCCTAATATAATAGCACATGTATCGTTATTTCGCCAATACGATACTCCTAGCCATAGACCTATAACTTTTTTTCTTTAGATCTACCATACTGCCAACATAATAAAATCGTTATTTTAACATATGGTGCCATTTTTCAAACGCGGAGTCACTGAACAAACGATTCTTTGTATGAAAAACATTCGTTTAAGTGACTCCATGTTTCAAAAATGGCACTTTTGGTCACTAGGAAGACGTCAATAAAAAAAAATTAAATCTTCCATAGATACCTAGTATCTACCAAACATATGGTAGTATTTCGTAATTTTTTTGTTTTTTTTTTTGTATTTATTTTAGTAAATGTAGTCGTACAAAAAGTATTGTATGCAATGTTATATAAGTACTCGTATGTCAAAAAATGCTCGATGGCGTCTCCTTACGATGCTCGCCAAGGCTCGCATCGTAACTTGCGCCACTCGCATTTTATGAACTTTCATATACAACTGTTGCATAAAATACTATTATAAACTTTCCGAAGCGATCGTTAACCTACCAATGGCAAAATTTAAAATACATGTTAAAAAAGTTTCATTGAATAATACTATCAATGATTATTTAAAAGATAAAAACGCGTGGATACTTCCTAAACATTTTCCATTACACTCCACACATGAAACATAAAATAGCTGCATTTTCTGTTACCATAATAAGCTTACTGTAAAAACATGTAAATGCTCTGCGATCAATAGGTGAGCATCATATAACTAATATTTCCTCTTGATATAATTAAAGGTCTGCGAGTTCGGGTTTTTCATGCTCACTAAAATGTCCAATCCGGTGGTGGCGTCGCTGGTCAGGTCGTTGGATTCCCTCTAATATGGTTGAGTTTAACGATGGCTGATCCGTGCGTCAACTCGTGAACGGGTGCTGCCGGGAGGGACTGGTCAGTTCGGCTTCGCTTTTTTGACTACTTAATATTTTTAATTTTTTATACGCAATTTATGTTTGTTTACTTGTTCGCAAGCATTACATGTTATAATGTGTCAACATTGTATTATATTATAACTATTTATTAATTAAAAGACAATAATAATAATATGACAAAGCCTTTCTGGCGAGTAGGCGACCAATACTGTGAAAATGATTTTCTTTCGGCGTTTCTTCTCAGCAGTGGTCGTTACGAAGCGCTGGTATCGGTAGCTTTTCTTTAAAAATAAATTAAATTTTAATATACCTGACACGTAACATAAAATAAACTTATTGACGTGTATAAGTGCCTGTAAAGGTCTAATTACTGAATAAACATTTGAATCTTTGAATCTATAGAAGATATCACGCCAAAAATAAGTAAATCTACCTAAAATATTAGTTAGACGCACAGCATCATCTTAATATAGAGATTGTTTGAAGAGAAGCAGGACTACGCTTGAATATTGCAGAGATTCCCTTCGGATATCAAGTTTGAAATGATATTGAAATCAGTTCAATTCTACTCGGGACTAGCCGAGTTATTAATAATGCAGACCTCTGTTGAATAGGAGGGAGCTACCTGATCGATGTATGTAATAGGCCTACTTTGAACTGAACTCTTTTGATTAGAAAACTTCTTCTTTTTTTCAAAGATTTATAATACACATATTTATCTTATACAGCTTTTGTTGCTCTCAATCAAAGATTTATAATATAATAGAACAGCTCAGTGCATAATCAATACAACTTGGAATGGACACACCCGTAATAAATCGAACCGCGAGCTATACTAGATCACTATAGTATAATTAAATTAAAATGACAACCAAATAACCAAAAAAAAAACTACTTTCCCATACAACACGCCTGGGCGGCTGCACACATTTGTATGAAAATGCCGATTTTTTTTTGTGTCTTGGCTGTTATTTTAATTTCAATATACTATAGTGATCTAGTATAGCCCGCGGTTCGATTTATTATGGGGATGTCCCTTCCACAATGTATATATATAATTGGCCAAGTGCGTGTCGGGCCACGCGCAGTGTAGGATTCCGTAGTAACAAATGCCAACCTTGGGTTTATGCCTCTGGAAACGCCTAAATCTGAATTTCTACGAAATTTTCCTTTTCCGAGTATATTTTATAAGTTGATCGCCTATAACTTTTTAATTTGTAAACCCTACTTAGCTCTGATAGTTTTCCTTTAAAGTTCGTTATATATTCTATGGCTGTGAATTTTTTCACGTGTCCATATATAACCGTTTAGCAGATAGATAGGACACTTGACTCTAACAAAAATGTTCACTTCAAAACCAAATATTTCAAAAACGGATCGCTAAATTGTAAAATGGTGTTAAAGAAAGGATTTTTGGAAATTCGTCCCTTAAGGGGGTAAAACGAGGGTGCAAAGTTAGTATAAAACTTTGCCGTTTTTGAAGTTATTCGGACGAAATTCAGTATGAAGTTTCTTTATTAAAAGGCATGAAACATGAGTAAAATATTTTTTTTTAAATTCATCCCTTCGGGATTAAACGGGGGTGCAAGTTAGTATGAAACTTTGCCGTTTTTGAAGTTATACGAATGAAATTCAGCATGAAGGTTCTTTACTGAAAGGCATGAAACATGAGTAAAATATTTTTTTCAAATCTATATATATATAAAGAAGAAACTGAATGACTGACTAAGGAGGTGAAACGGGGTTCCAAAGTTTGTATGGAGAAACAAGATTAGATTGACTATTTTATTCGAAACTTCGCAAAAGTATTCCTGGCTCTAAATTAGTAAAATAATATATATTTCAGGATTTTTCAAACGAGGGACGGGGGACGGGGGACGGGGAGAATCCTATAAGAACCGACTTTTACGCGGACGAAGTCGCTGGTTAAAGCTAGTCTACTATACGTGAATGCAACCATGAAAAAAAGTGATACGTAAACTGATTTCAATCACCTGCTGCACATAAGAGCTCTTATCGAGGATGGTAATAGCTAACACAACAGATTTTTGAGCTGCTTAAGGCGGCCCTTCCCGGCCGCTCTGTTTTCAACGCGAGAATAGTTTGAAAAGCTTGGTGTTTCTTCCAGAGCAATGCTAGAAAAAGAGGCAAAGCAAAAAGACTGAGATAGCGCCTAAGGGCATGGTTTGAACTATCCATTGAAAGAATATTAACTATTCATAGGGTGCGGAAATTTCATAAAACTTGTTCCAGGTGATACTTGTTTAACAGTAAGCCTTACTTATGTGAAATAAATGATTTGTATTCAAAATGTTCATTACATTTGCGAGGTTTGTATCGAAATATTTTCTTTACTTTTACAATTTATGAGTACTTTATGAACGGTCGAAGTTCAGCTAAAATTTGTGCAAAAAGCAGATTTTTGGAGGCTTATACTGACTTTGTTTTTTCTAAATTTCAATTTTTTATTTCGATAGAAACCTATAATAGCGCCCAAGATACCTGTGTGATCATAAATTTTCAAGAAAGATCAGATACAACGCCATAATTACGTACGAGCGTTTGTATGAAAAGTAAGACGGGAAGGCCGCTCTTAAAGGCATCTGACGAAACTCAATGACTGTCATTACTTACTACACACAAGCACAGTGTGCAGCAGGTTTCATTATGATCTTTCGATAGTTCGAACTGCTGGGATCAGTAGCTTTTCGTAAAAATAACCAGCTATGTGCGAGTTCGATTCGCGCACGAAGGGTTCCGTATCATCTATATCTATAAAAAATCACGTCTGTTGTATAGGAGCCCCACTTAAATATTTAATTAATATTCTATTTTTTTAGTATTTCTGTTTTTAGTATTACAACGGACAGACGGACAGCGCAGTCTTAATAATAGGGTCCTGTTCTTACCCTTTGAGTACGGAACCCTAAAAGTAGAGACACATTTAATTAAATTGAGCTTCCATATTATAACTGATGACAAATCAATTCCCAACACTGAAGAAGTGACTCAAAAAAGACGTGTACTATTGATCCGGAGGTAATGCCCTATAATCTGCTTAGTGCTCATAAGTATGACTGAAGGGGATTATATGGTAGCTCGAGTGATTGCTCGCAAAGCTGTGTTGTCAATTGGTATAATACCTAGGCTTGCGTCTATTATTGATTGGTGTATTAATTTGGTCTTTCGTGAATAGACAGACTTTTTATTTGAGAAAATTCAGCAATGTCAGGCCTGTGTCACTCCCCGTTTAGGTATTGAAAATATGCATGTCTACAATATTACTATGCTCGCGGCGACCTCTCCGGAATGCTAAATTCGGTTAAATGAATCGTTTGTCTAAAGTTTTAAGAATTAAATTGGCTTACAATGGATGTATAGGTATCTAACTGAAGAAATGCTGAGTTCTGACGCGAGCTAAATTAAACCATAGCCCTAACCACTTTGAGTATATATTTATTTGATCTTATTTTCTGAGTAAGACTTCTGTACTTGAGTATTAGTACTTATTTTGTGGCAATGTTGAAAAGGTCATGTTAATGTCCTACATATTTTACAGAAATGTTTTCGAAATAGAAAATCATTACTTAGAGCATAAAATTTATATAACAAATGACATTAAACATAAAAAAAGAAAATATGCTATCACAATAGTTACTCTCAGCATTATATCGAGGCTTTCTGAAATCAAGACGCTGGTTTTCAAAGGAACCAGTTGTGCAGGCATGGTTCTGCCTTACAATAACTACACTGATTTGACTAGCAGTCAGTAAAGAAATTAGTTTTTCTTCCAATGACAGTGTACGATGTTATTCTGATTGGACCAAGATGGCAAAATTTTGTTCACAGAGCCAAAGATAATATAATTACCTTCGAGAGCCCACGACCATCTTCAATATATTGACGGCAGCGGTCTGCATCCTCAATATTTTGCTCTAAATACCTTTTAATTATCCAAATTTTGTACATTGTATCTCGTACTCATTTATAATTTACAATATCTGGGAGAACTGCAGTGAATTGAGTGGTAGACTCGTGTTGTATGGTAACACACACTACCGTTTTTTTGAATGAAAAGTCACGTAGACGACATAAAATATAATTTCATCATAAACTTGCGATCATAAATTTCTTCATTTCAAATGCCATACAATTAATTAATCTCATAAAACTCAAGTTTAATCAAACGGTACTGCACGAACAAACGTAGTTTAATCATATTTTGATAATGTTATTCATAATTTTACTATGTTCCTTAGTAGTTTCATTCGAGTGCATAAAAGGGGACTCTGAAATGAACCCGAAAGACCGGGTTGTGGTCAAACTAGATCCAGACCAAGTTGTAGGTGCTTTCAAATCTGCCATGTCTACAGAATATCTTCGAGGGATAGCTCATGTCTTGGCAGTGAAGGCTGCTGAACAGTTTCTTAGAGTGATGGAGGACGTGAAACAACTACCAAGGCATGGAGACCAAATGGGCTACAGGTCTTAAATACTATTTGTATTAATGTCTGTTTCTACGAAAACAAAATCTTGAAATATCCGTGAGATGATGGAATTTTCATGGGATTCCTGTAATTTTTATTATTCTATTCGTGGGGAAAGCTCAAAATGAAATCAGGTATTTTCCTGCTAGAAGGTTGCCAGTGTTGCACTTTCACAGCGTTATCGTAGCGCTCTAAGATAAGAAACAAACTAGCGAATAAATAAAATAGCGAAAGTATGCCCGCGGCACCTGTCGGTGACGGTTGGTGCCCATTGGCAACTGTCGATGACTGTCGTTGATAATCGGCGACTATCGGCTACGTCGCTTGCGGTCGCCCTGCAGTTTTTGTCAGATTGACATGTGTCTCGCGACCGTTTACGACAATTGCCGGGGGAGGCTCCAGCTCTCTCACTCACCGAACGAAGCACGACGCTACTACTCAGACGTCGATTTTCTGTGAGAGTGTGGTACTTCCCCGGACGAGCCGGCCCATTCATGCTACTAGCAAAACTGAGTTTTGCCGGTAGAGTGGCTTTACCACAAATTCATTTACACTCATCACTTTCTTGAGATGATATGAGATTTGTTCTTGCTTTTGACATATCTTGAGGCACTGCCTATAGCGTCCATAAGCACTAACTCAGTTTGTCTTTTCCACGTTGTGTTATGTACTATTTCGAATAAATAATAATATGTACCGATTTCTTTCCGAAAATATATACTTAGTCTGGCCATAAATACTGTTACAATTAAAAAGAAACAAAATATTACATTTGAATTTGGAACCCGTTTTTTTATATGATTTTTCATTGTGTTTTCTTATTTTGGCGCCAATGCATTGTACAATATTTTGCGACATAAAAATGGAGTGGGGTGATAAAGAAAACCGAATCGCTGTGATTGCATTACACAAAGTAGGTATGGAGCCAAATGCAATTTTTAAAACTCTCCATACGCTTGGTATTAGTCAAATGTTTGTGTACCGGGCTATTAATAGCTACAATGACACCTCCTCTGTTTGATACAGAAAAAAGATCTGGCCGTCCAAGTAGTGTTCGTACGAAAAAGGTGGTCTAAGCAGTAAGGGAAAGAATTCAAAGAAATCTTGTCCGAAAGCAAAAGTTTAGCCTATAAGAGACGTACTGGTCATTTCTTAACTGATAATTTAAAAAAGAATAGGGTGGTAAAATCGAAACAACTACTGAAGCGGTACGCAAAGGGAGGTTACAGAAAAAATTTAACAAACAGAATGACCGTATTTATGCTTAAAGCTCTACGAAATCTTCCTAATTAGTCAACAGAGTGCAACGTGGGCATTATCCGACTTCAGTGATGGTTTGATGGGGTGTTTGTTTGCTATGAAGGAGTGACTGAGCCATACTTTATCATATATTTATGAAAAAGGTATCAAAACATTGGCACAAGTGTATCAAGATACCATTCTTGAGAAGGTAGTTAAGCCCCTTAACAACACCATGTTCAAGAATGGTCCTTCCAGCAAGACTCGGCACCGGGTCACAAAGCTCGGTCCACGCAGTCTTGGTTGGAATCGAACGTTTCCGATTTCATCAGAGCTGAAGACTGGCCGTCGTCTAGTCCCGATCTTAATCCGCTGGATTATGATTTATGGTCAGTTTAAGAGAGTACGGCTTGTTCTAAATGCCATGATAATTTGGAGTCCCTAAAACAATCCATACGATTGGGAGTGAAGAATTTTACCATGGAAAGAGTGCGTGCTTCTATTGATAACTGACCTCAACGTTTAAAGGACTGTATTGAAGCCAATGGAGCCTACATCGAATACGCATTTTATATTTTAAATTGTTTTATTATGTACTAGCTGATGCCCGCGACTTCGTTCGCGTGGACTTTATGACTCCGGCGTATTAATATAAATAAAAACTAATGAGAGAGAAAGAGAGAGAGAGAAAGAGAGAGAGAGAAAGAGAGAGATAAGAAAGTACTTGTTACAGTGTTAGGAGTTAAAAGTCAATATTATTTTAATTCTTTCCTTTGGGAGCCAATATGAAAAGAGCTGAAGTATTACTAACCCTGGAGAAAGCCACATTAAGTTGGCCATGCGAAAAACCAGTCCTTAGATCCACATCAGCAGCTTTAAGCCTCTAAAACTGTGACTTATTTTCATAGCAAAGCAAGTAAACATATGGAACTGTGTATTTTCAAAAGGAAAATTGTTAGGGATGAGTGGCATACGCGGAATGAATACAGTTTCACTGGCACCACTCACAGTAAACTTTAAGTGTCTCAGCAGACTATGCCGAAGTTTAGCGGCTAAAGTTCAGTGTCGAAAGTTCGGTGGGGATGACACACTAAATTAGCTGAAGTTCAGTGGAAACGCCGGACAGTAGTGATGTGCCGATATGAGAATCTTCCGTCTTTGGCGCGTCTGCGGCGAACGGAAACGGGAGCGGAAGAGGGAATGGAAGTGGAAGAGGGAACGGGAGCGAAAGTGGAAGCGGGAGCGTAAGCGCGAGCGGTAGCGGAAGCGGGAGCGTAAGCGCGAGCGGGAGCGGAAGCGGGAGCGTAAGCGCGAGCGGGAGCGGAAGCGGCAGCGGGAGTGGCAGTGGCGGCGGCGGCGGTGGGAGCGGTGGCAGTAGTGGCGGCGGGAGCGGGAGAGGGAGCGGTAGCGGGAGCGGGAGCGGAGGCGGGAGCGGAGGCGGGAGCGGAGGCGTGAGCGGAAGCGGTGGCGGCGGCGGCGGGTGAGGCGTCGGTGGCGGTGTCGGCGGCGGCGGCGTCGGCAGCGGCGGCGGCGGCGGCGGTGTCGGCGGCGGCGGCGTCGGCAGCGGCGGCGGCGGCGGCGGCGGCGGCGGCAGCGGCGGCAGCAGCGGCGGCAGCGGCGGCGGCGGCGGCAGTGGCGGCAGCGGCGGTGGCGGTGGCGGCGGCGGCGGCGGCGGCGGCGGCGGCGGCGGCAGTGGCGGCGGCGGCGGCGGCGGCGGCGGCGGCAGAGGCAGAGGCGTCGGCGGCGGTGGCGACGGCGGCGGAAGCGGCGGCGGCGGCGACGGCGGAAGCGGCGGCGGCGGCGACGGCGGAAGCGGCGGCGGGAGCGGAAGCGGTGGCGGCGGCGGCGGGTGAGGCGTCGGTGGCGGTGTCGGCGGCGACGGCGGCGGCGGCGGCGTCGTTGGTGGCGTCGGCAGCGGCGGCAGCGGCGGCGGCAGCGGCGGCGGTGGCGGCGGCGGCGGCGGCGGTGGCGGCGGGGGCGGCGGCGGCGGCGGCGGCGGCGGCGGCAGTGGCGGCGGCGGCGGCGGCGGCGGCGGCGGCGGCGGCGGCGGCGGCGGAGGCGTCGGCGGCGGCGGCGACGGCGGCGGAAGCGGCGGCGGCGGCGTCGGCGGAAGCGGCGGCGGCGGCGGCGGGAGCGGTGGCGGAAGCGGTGGCGGTGGCAGAAGCGGTAGAGGGAGTGGGAGCAGGAGCGGGAGCGGGAGCGGGAGTGGGAGTGGTAGCGGGAGCGGGAGCGGGAACAGGAGCGGGAGCGGGAACAGGAGCGGGAGCAGGAGTGAAAGCGGCAGCGGGAGCGGGAGAGGGAACAGGAGCGGTAGCGGAAGCGGGAGCGGGAGCAGGAGCGGGAGCGGAACGGGTACGGGTACGGGTACAGGTACGGGTACGGGTACGGGAACGGGTACGGGTACGGGTACGGGTACGGGTACGGGTACGGGTACGGGTACGGGTACGGGTACGGGTACGGGTACGGTACGGGTACGGGTACGGGTACGGGTACGGGTACGGGTACGGGTACGGGTACGGGTACGGGTACGGGTAAGGGTACGGGTACGGGTACGGGTACGGGTACGGATACGGGTACAGGTTCGATTCAGGCAAAAGCATCGGAAGTTTGGCATTATGTTTTGCTAGTAATGCAAATAACTAGTAATGCAACAACAAAAAAAAAAAAAAAAAAACATTGCAGGCATGCTTTGGCTAAAATTCAGCCGCTGAACTTCGGCATACAGTGCTGAGACACTAAGTTGGGTTCCGTTACACAGTTTCGGCGGAGTCAAATTTCGCATCAGCATTATTGGCCCTCCGACATTAAGACTTATTTTGTGAGCCGAGAGTCCATTTTCTGCAAGTGAATTACGAAACTCAACTGGATAATTGGTGGCGTCGTCAACAAAACTATCCAAGAAATTAACAATAATTTGCGTCATAAGTTGATTTTTAATTTTTTGTTGTCAATATGGCGCGTTCACGTAACCAAGAATTTTTCTGGTGTGTTTTGCTCGGAAGGTCCGCAAATACTGAACTTATAAGTTTTTCTTCGGACTAAACAACTTTTTTTTGGAAAAATTTTCAATGTACAGACACATTTTTTTACTCTTTTATTATAGTATAGATAGATAGATTTAGTATGTTTTTGTTCAGCGGCAACAAAAAAACATCATCTATAAAAATTTCAACTGTCTAGCTATAATGGTTCATGAGATATCGCATACGCGACACGTGTTTCGCCTCTCCACGAGGCATCCTCAGGCACCAAACTGTAGTTGTTGATCGTTCGATCGGAGGGAGCATGCATCAGCTGTTGGCAGGTATGCTGGGACTAACAGTGGTGGGTGGGCGCCGGCCGGCCATAGTTTGCATGAACTTACTGGTGGCGGAATTGCGCAAAGTAATTCAAATCATGTAGTATATTTATAATGTACTTAATATGATTAGATAAGGAGAGCTAACCTTAAATAGAATGAGATAGAAAAAGAAGAAGGTAATTTGTAGCTAATTATACTTGACATGTTCACAGTGGAAACCGGTTGACTAGACTGAAGGCAACATCCTTCGTTAACCCACCAAACCAACCCAAAGCGTCAATGAAGGCAGAAGTGGTGCAGGAGATTGAGAGGTTGTGTAGCCTGGTTTCCAGAACTTTATTTACTTACTTTTAAAGCTTTTTATTAATTTTTGATATTTTTTTATGTGGTAATAAAATAAAACCTAGAAATCAATGATCATCATTAAGAACGACTGAAAATTTAATAAATCTCAATCTAAAATTTAAATATCGTGCTTAAAAGTTGCTGATTTTGAAAAAAAGGATTTACAAAGCCAAAAGTAGACGTGAGAAGTAAAGTTGAACAAACAAATCTAAAAATGATCATGATGCTGCTGAATCGTTTCTTTGGAACCACAGATGCTTGCATACGTGCTTGCAGGTTTATACAATGCATACCTTTAACCCGTCAGCTTCCAGACGGTCGGATCCGACCGAGAGAATAATAGATAACAATGGGTTTGCAAAATTGCGGTTGTTGACGGGTTAAATGTACCTACATTGTAACACTTACTTACATCAACGATATGTATTGTATAATGTAAATAAAATATTACAGATAATAGAAATAGATCAGGTCTAATGTTCGATCATCTATAAAGTCACGATGCGTTCTTTAAAACAACAATTAAAGCAAATATAGAGAGAAAAAGAGGAGTAGGAGGAGGAGTTTGACGACCTCCGTGGCGTAGTGGTCACCATGCTAGTCTGCCACCCAGAGGTCCCGGGTTCGATCCCCTGTCAGGGCAAGTTGGAAAATGGCCTTTTTCAAATTATCCTGGGTCTTGGATGTTTATCTATATACGTATTTGTTATAAAATATAGTATCCTTGAGTTAGTATCCCTTAACACAAGTCTCGAACTTACTTTGGGGCTGGCTGAATCAGTGTTATTTGTTCCTATATATTTATTTACATATTTTATTAATTTATGTAGTAGGAAAACCCAGATGAAAATTTTTCGATCAAATTAAAGGTGACTTAGCGGAAGAAAGAAGACATGGAAAGCATCCCACCGAAAAGAGTGCAGCTCTTAAATATACGAAGAATGATAGTGCAAATAAATATTTCTTGAGTATTGATATTCTTTTTTTCAGAACACAAGATCGATTTCAGGAGCCCGCGGCATCAGACTTGAATACTAGTATAATAGACGTTAACCAAGCAATGACACTAATAAAAGAGCCATCTCCTGATGGAGACAACCTGGACCTTATTTCTCCTAACCTGAGCGACGACGAAGAAGCAAAGGAAAGGAAAAAAGGCAAGCCCGTGATACACCTGATGAAAGTCAACGGGAAGTATGTCAGGCGACTTCTTGGTTTTGTTTAAACGTTAAAATAAATAACGTATATTTTTTGGTTTTCATTATCTGATAGGGTTGGATGTGACTTGGCAGACAGAACGCTATAGCACCGTTCTCTCGCGCTGGCAAATGACGATTCTGTGCGACAGAAAAGAATAGCAGCTTAGAAAAATTATGTGTTATTTATTTAAATTTATTGCGAACAATCTAATGACGGATTGTTTAAAATAGGTCAAACTTAATGCTAATGCATTATCTAGTTTGCCTTTGGGACATAGTATGAGATTGGAGCAAGGGCGGATCCAACTTTGGTGCCAGGGGCGGGGTCACAGAGTCGTGATCAAGTCACAAGAAGTTATAATAAATTTTTTATATACATAGATACAAGTAAAAAGTAGGTATTTTATTGATGTATGTAAGTACTTACTGTACTTAAAAATACATATATTTAAATGACAAATGTGGTGGCGATGTGGCGCGGTAAAATTCATATTTTCAATGAGTTCGTTCCCTAATAATGCGTTTGCCATTATACAAAATATTATATTAAATTTATTGAATATTGAAGGTACTTACATAAAATCTATATTGTGACAAAAAATATCTAAAAACATTATGTTTAACAATTTTAATTAGTGTTCCACCTAGGTCCTGGACCCAGCCCAGAGGGGGTCATGACCTCCATCTCAGCTACATGATGTCATGTAGCTGTTCCGTGCTGATAAGTGAGATCCAACCAATTAACTCCACCCTTTTCGAAATGGTGGTGGCTAAGTGGTTTAGGGACTAGTTGTGCGTTTGTGAAGCATGAGTTCGTATCTCAAGAGGCGCGACTTGTGCCATTGTATTTGCCTTGTGACGTTAGCCTTCTTGCATAGAAGTGATAGGATGCTCGCGACACCTGTCCTGTGCCGCCGACTATCGGCGACAGTCGCTGAAAGGTGTCACGGGCACACTGTCGCTCGTCTGTGAGAGCTCTTAGGGTCAATTCAGACAAGGCGTAAAAATGCTTGAGTTTTTTTTTAAGTAGTAACTAAATGTTAACCTTATTCCATTCAGACAAAACTGAAAATAGTATGCAATATTATAAAATCCTCTCAAAACGATAGCAGCGCGTGTTCGAACATCCTCTCAACATTTACGCAAGCGCGACTGCTAGAAATTTTTTGAGTTGTTGATCATGCTGTGACCACAGGCGGATCGATCTTCGAATATTCACAAGACTGTTCGGTGTTTCTCTATGTGATCAAATCAGAAATGAGAAAATTCGTAGGAGAATAAAAGTCCCTGAAATAGCCCAGTGGATTAGCTCGTTAAAGTGGCAGTGTGCGGGACATATAGCGCGACGAACCGATGGCCGATGAGGCAAAAAGTTCTCGAATGGCGACCACGTACTGGCAAGCGAAGCGTAGGAGACCCACCCACAAGGTCTGACGACCTGACTAAGGTCGCTGGAAAGCGCTGGATTCAGGCCGCTCTAGATCGGTCATTTTGGAAATCCTTGGAAGAGGCTTATGTCCTACAGTGGACGTTATGCAGTTGAAATGATGATGATGTTCGAGTATCCGCGAGCTATTTGCGCGTTGTGTGTACATGGCGGCCAAGAACATTCTCGAACATAAGCGAAATTTTTTCCGCCGAGTTTGAACTGACACTTATGTGGCTGAAATGATGAAAATTATGATGATAAGAAAACCCAGGATGGCTATATGTATGTGTAACTGTACTGTAACCTCACCATCTGGCCTGCAGCCGACCAGTAACACAATAAAGCCAATCTCGCGCTCCATTCGAGTCACGTCGGCGCCCTAAATTCCCCAATTAAATTCTGCCTGGGAAATTCGCAGAATACTGGCATTTGGTTTTAGTGCACCTTGTTCCGAATAGCCAGGATTTTGAGGTCATGCCTTTACTAAAAATAAGAAGGCCGTGGAATCGAATAGAAACATGAATCGATTGATCACTTCACACAAATGGATTCCGGCCTAAAATAGGATCACTCCATGTCTCCATGTCTTCGTGTGAATGTTGTAAGAGGCGACTAAAGGATCACATCTTGTACTACGATTGCATTCTAAATAAGGTTGATGTGGTTTCAAAACCTTTTAACCGACTTCCAAAAAGGGAGGTTATCAGTTCGTCGCGATCTTTTATTTTTCTTTTTTTAAGTACGTTCACCGAATAATTGAAGGCGCCTGGACCAATTTAGTTTTTTTGTTGTTTGAAAGAGTGTAATTGTCAGGTTTTTGCCATTGAATTTTCATCAAAATCGGTTATGTAGTCTGGGGGTGAATTCGGTTTAAAGTTTTGAAAACTTATTTCTCAATTTTTTTGAGAGTGATGTTTCCCTTGAATTTCCATGTTGATGTCCGGCAGGCGGCCGGACATAAAACCATAAAAACATAGCCTAATAACTTATCAGCTATTTCTTTCGCATGATCTTCGGTATCGTTGGAAGAATCGAAAAAACTGAGCAAAGGAATAGGCCGAAATCTGATGAATCATGCCAACAGCCTCTATGTGTAAGACAGCCCCAAAAAAAAGTGTTTAATATACCAAAAAGAAATGGCAGCGGTGGGATTCGAACCCACGCCTCCGAAGAGACTGGTGCCTTAAACCAGCGCCTTAGACCGCTCGGCCACGCTACCAACACGTAACTTGACGAAATAGCTATGTTGTTCCCTGAAATAGAACTCATTACTATTGTAGTTTTTCGAACTAAAAATAGAAATCGTTCTTTATTTTCGCCACACAAAAAAATTTTTCATAAAATAAATATTTAGGTAGATAATCATGATTCCCCCGTGACAATACTAATGGCCTTCCTTATTACAGTTGGAAAAAAAGTTTCCGCCAAATATTCAGTTTTCTGTCGCGAGAAATAATAATTGAAACTAAAAGTATTTAAAAATACTAATTTATCTACTAACTATTCGTGCAGTGTCAGCATTTTCAACTTACTGATTACTTTTCTTATAATTTTATTTTATTAGGTAATCAGATTGCAATGTAATTAATTCAAGTGCGCCGCGTATAGTTAGGCATCGGTACAGTGGGCCAAAAAGATACCTGAGCCAGCCTTCTATCTATATCTTGAATTTTCTCTTAAACTCAAAATTATTTTTAACATGATAATATTTCGGTATTAAAAAGACTTCATACAATCTTTCTCAATATATCACTTTCATTTCAATGTTATTTTAAGTTTAAGAAAAATTCAAAATATACGTAGAGCACCGGCTCAGGTATTTTTTGGCCCACTGTACATCACTCGCGTGATAAATTCTTTAAAAAGGCAACTTTACCTAGAATTGAATTAGTTAAAATCAAGTTTACTTATCATTTCTTTTAATCACAGTTTCGGCTACCCGAACAACTTAAGTATCTACTTGAAGTAAACTTTATAAACATTACTTACATCTTTATCTCAGCTTTATCGTTTATATATCTTATATCTAAATATATATAACTCAAAGGTGACTGACTGACTGACACAGTGATCTATCAACGCACAGCCCAAACCACTGGACGGATCGGGTTGAAATTTGGCATGCAGGTAGATGTTATGACGTAGGCATCCGCTAAGAAAGGATTATGATCAACTCTACCCCCAAGGGGATAAAATAGGGGATGAAAGTTTGTATGAAACTTTGCCAATTTTAAACCGATCGGGCTGAGACTTTGCATGCATAAAGCTACTATGACGTAGGCATCCCTTAAGAAAGGATTTTGATAAATTACACCCCTACGCAAGCGAAGCCGCGGGCAAAAGCTAGTGGTAGATAAAACTCAATATCATAAGACCCAAAGGTCACTTTCAGCGTAATGTAGGCTTTACAATTTGCGCGTGAAAAATGCTGGTACAATTTTCGTTTCTTTCATTTTGTTTTAGACTTACGCCAACAGTAAGTAGAAAAACAGTAAGTAACTGACGAATTGGCTGTTATTTTAATTTCATACCCTTTCACCGCGAAACTTTATATCAGTTGCCGTGCCCCCAGCGCGAGGGGTAGTAAATTTTAAATATGTACCTACAACCAAAAAGGGATGTGGATACTTAAGTTATGTGCAATACGAGCATGTTTTTTGTCGGAAATATCCGACACTCGCGGAATGGGCACGACTCTGTTTGTCGGATAAATCCGACGTTCGCGGTGAAAGGGTTAAACTATAGTGATCCAGTATAGTCTGTGGTTGGATTTATTATGGGTATGTCCCTTCTACGTTCTATAAGTAGAAGAAACAGTTGCTATCTTGTTATAGAACGTAATAAATAAATATATAGGGACATACAACACTGATTGAGCTAGCCCCAAACTAAGTTCGAGACTTGTGTTATGGGATACTAACTCAACGATACTATATTTTATAACAAATACATATATAGATAAACATCCATTTTTCAACTTGCCCTGACCGGGGATCGAACCCGGGACCTCTGGGTGGCGGACTAGCATGGTGACCACTACGCCATGAAGTCGTGGTGGAGAACGTGGACGTTCTTTTTAACCCTCTAAAAAAGAGGTGTGTTATAATATAAGTTTGACAATAATGTCTGTCTGTAGGTCTGTTTGTCATTCTATCAGTGTATCGGTCTCTGGCATCGCAGCAATCAAACGGATGGACCGATTTCGATGCGGTTTGTTGTTCCCTCGCTGTGGTTTTTAGATATGTTTGATGAAAATCGGTTCCGCCGTTTTATAGTTATTGGGGTTAACGCTTGAAAGAAGGGAGTTTTGGGTTTCGCCACTTATCACTAAACGGGTGACAGAGGCTTTCTTAATTTGCGTATGAACTTGTTTTTAAAGAAGACTCCCGCAGTATGTCAGCTTCTCTTTTATCTCTGTCAGCTATTAAGAAGCGCCCTCGCTTTAAAAAATTACCTTTACCCCTTGTATTATAATCTAGCACATTATACTACAAGGGGTAAAGGTAATGTTTTTAAGCGAGGGCGCCACTTTATGTCCAAAGCAAAACGAAGGATGCCACAGTTTAATCACGAGCGAAGCGAGTAATTCTACGGTGGAATCCTGAGTGAAGCGTGGATTCAAGTTTATAGCTCGAGATAAAAACATTACTGTACCCGGGCAGCACACTCTACTTTCATCGCCATTCATGAGAAAAACTAGCAAATGCAAAACAGAATTTAAAGAAAAGTAGAACACCTTCAAGAGCCAAATCAGAGTTCAACCGACAGCTACTAATCGTTTGGTGCCATTTTACTTTTTTTTTCTCCAAATGCACCAACTTTTGATAAAACTTTCATTCATAACTTGGTTCACCTGGACCTAAATATCTTTTTATTTTTATAATAATAATAATAATGTATTTTTATTTCAGATTATTTAAAAATCCATATAGTGTTAGTAAACTTAACCAATGTTAGTAATCAAAAAGAAAAAAGAAAAAAGAAATAAATAAAAAGAGATTGTTGGTAAGGCTTTGGATCGGCATTCATGTGCGAGACACATGAATTCCGATCCAATGCCTCACCATCGGACAGTCTATCCTATTTGCTAACACACTTAGAATGCCGTTGGAGCTATTTCGGACACGCTGCATTAGCGAGGCGACTCTTTTTCTGACGATTGCCTGAAAGCCGTCAGTGTGCCTCTCCGCAAACATGCCCGAAGCACTACAATGTTTTGGCAACCCCAACAGCATTCTAAATATGTTATTATAAGTACGTACAGGTACTTACTTATAAAAATAAAATGCATATATTTTTATAAGTAAAATAAAGTGAATATCAGGATATTCACTATTGGCTGAACTTACGAAAAAGTATTAAAATTTACAGAAATAATTACATGTCAATACATAACCTAAAACTTCAGTAGTTACTTTGAATCAAAGAGAAGTTCGCTAGCAATTATTTGTTGTTCTTCTTGTTTTTTGCTGGACTGCCAATATTATTTTTAATGCTATATAGATTACACTCGTGTTCATTTTTACAATTGTTTCTAATCCCTAGAGATTTTCTTTTTCACATTTCAATCCCGAGAGAATCAACAGTAATAATTATAGCACCAATTGTTTTGAGATGAAAGCATCGTTTTTCGAATCTATAGGTGAGATGAAAAAGTCCCAGTTAGTCTGCATTTTATAATAAGTAGGTGAGTTTTTTGGCTGTAAGTAAATGATCTGACGTCTAAAATTATTACGAAATCGAAAGAAAAATTGACAATAGGGAATATGCATGAAAAAAATATATGTTATATAATCAGTTTATCCATAAATATTCAAAAATAAATTACTGACAGTGAAAACAGAATAAGATTTGGTTAAAAAACGAACGAGACATAACAATTTTACGAAACTATGTCTATCTCACTCGCAAAAACGCTATTTTCTATGGCAAATGTATAGATGATGTGGACTTTGACGTCATCAGTACATATCGGACTTCTCTTTCTAATTGAAACTTTGAATTATCACATGTTCGTCGCTGATTAAGATATTTTATAAATTCTTTCATATTTGTTTACTGTGGGTAATAAGGAGTTTATTAAGCAAATAAAAAAAATACGTGCATATTCTCCATTATTATCAAGTGATACAAACATCCAAAGATGAATAAATTATTTGGACTTAGACTTTGAAAAATGTATTTATTTATTTTGTAAGAAGTGACCAGAATGCAGACGTTCTTAAAAAAGGAGAGGTAAAGAGTATCCGTAACGAAGGGCATGTTTGAAGAGATTGATGAATGTAGACATAGCGAAAGAGGTTTGTCAGGATCGTAGCAAGTGGAGGTCCATAGTCTCTAACCTGTGGTAAAAAGGCGTGATATCATGTATGTATGTACCTATAAGAAGTAAGTAAGCTTACTAGCATTCATGATCGCAGACTAACGACATAAGTTTTTACCTTGTAACGAACCATAGCTTTATAAAATGGCTCCCAAAGCTACTGTTAGACATAATAAGTTCATTGTTGAGTTATCTTGTAACTTTCAGGATTTTCTGGTCTGATAATTAAGTTACATTACCTACTAAAACAGGCTGTTAGAGAAAGGCAAAATTGGCCATGTAACGTACTTATTTAAGTATTCAGAAAGGTTTATATTAAAACTATTTATACTATTTAGATGCCAACTTTCTTATCTGTTTATCTTTTCCTAAAGGTTGTCAGGGACGGAATGCTTTAGCATTAGGTCCACCTTTATTGAGCTTTTGGCTCAATAAAATTAAAAAAAATATATATATAAAAAGGCCTCAAGAAGAATAATTTTGTGGTGTGGACTACTTTACAAAGTATCCTATTGTCCTGTTAAGCCTAAATTAGGCGTGTCGAGAGATATGAGAGGCTTCGTCACAGGGATTTGGTTCGTCACACGTACAGTGGCAAATACAGGCTTTAGGGCGACCACAAAGGAGCTAAAGAGCACAGCTCTGAAGCTTGATACTTAGCTGTCAAAATTTTCACACAAAAAATATAAATACATAAATATATACGGACAAATCACCTAAATTGAGCTAGCCCCAAAGTTAGTTCGAGACTTGTGTTACGTTATGGGATAACTAACTCAACGAGACTATATTTGATAACAAATAAATATATAGATAAACATCCAAGACCAAGGTCAATCTGAAAAAGATCATTTTCCAACTTTAACCTGACGGGGATCGAACCCGTGGCCACAGAAATTGTCAATCATAGAAATAAGATTCGTACACAGGCGTCTGTGTGTGAATTTAATGTAGGGCTATCAAAGATTGACACATTTCACTCAATTGTTTTATACTGTTTGTCAACACTTTGTATTATTGTAACAGGACAAAAATTTTCTTATA
This sequence comes from Acrobasis suavella, assembly GCA_943193695.1. Taxonomy (NCBI): domain Eukaryota; kingdom Metazoa; phylum Arthropoda; class Insecta; order Lepidoptera; family Pyralidae; genus Acrobasis; species Acrobasis suavella. Next base: position 22,413,909 of record OW971934.1, read on the forward strand.
TCTTTTACTGAACGAGTTTTCCTGGCATTTTTCCGTCATACAGTAATAATAATAAGTCACTTTAATAAAACTCATGACAAGTCCTGTTTAAATTTATATTCTTATTCTGTAATCTCATTATATATTTTCTAAAATATAAGGTACTGTTTCCTATTTTTAAATACTTAGGCTGCACCGTTACAGATACCAACCAAAGAGGTGAGGAGATAGATATCCGGATCCACAATGCCCTCAGGTGTACAGCCGCACTTCACAAAGTCTTCGTGTCCAAGCTATTACGCAGAAGAACCAAGATACGAGTCTACAAAACTGTTATCAGACCGATTTTGATGTACGGGTGTGAAGCTTGGACGCTGTGTTTAAAGGAAGAGAACAAGCTGCTGGTGGCGGAGAGGAAGATCCTCCGTAAGATTCTGGGTCCGACGCAAAGGGAAGATTCAAGCTGGAGAATTAGAAAGAACCAGGAGATTGAAGATCTAGTGTCCAACCAAATATCATCGGTGAAACGATAGCAGCCAGGCTTCGCTGGCTCGGACACGTAGAAAGAATGGGAGAGGATCGGGCGTTGAAGAGAGCCTACTTAGGTCGGCTGAATGGCCGCCGACCTTTTGGTCGCTGGGCCGACGAGGTACAGAAAGACCTGCGAAGCGTCAGTGACCCAACGCTCAGAGTGACCGCAAGATATGGCGCTATCTAGTGTCGGAGGCCAAAATCCACTTCGGGTCGCTGCTGTAAACAGTACCTTACTTTAAACAGTACTACTTACGATAGAAGTACTTTAAACAGTACCTTACTTACTAGGGTGGCCCTAGTAAGTAATTTACTGTTTAAAGTAGGTACATAGGTACTTATATCTAATGTTAACATTTTAGCATTTAAAAGCCTTAAAAAAACTTAATTAATTCCTTATTCATTGCACATCTCAAGATAAAAAGTCAACCGAGTCCTCGAGATTAAATGAAAACTACTTTTTGCGAAAGACGATAGTGCTCGGCCACCCTAAGGGGCTCTTTGTCCGCGTGTTTAATTTACGTTTTTTTCCTTTATTCCTTTAATATAATCCCTTTGTTGGGACAGCTGTTCCTTAATAGGGCTTGTAGCGACAAAGAGGAATGACACTTGTGCTAAAAAGCTTGTGAGATTTCGAGCTTTCCTTTTTCTTGAGACTTTTACTGTAAACGTCTGGGATAAACAGGTTTTTAGTACTTTAAGTTGTTATTATAAAGAATATTATTTGGAGACCGTCGTGGTGACACACGGTCAAAAACTAAAGAAGTTTTTTGGTGTGACATAAAATAAATCTTCTATCACAACAAAGCTTATAAGGTGGGTAAAATCTTCTATCGTAAGTAGTACTGAAACTTGGTTGCAATGACGGCCAGAGGGTTTGTGGAACCGTTTCGACAAACAAAACTTTCTCTAGTAAACCTAAAAGTTGTTTATTAGCCAAAAAATAAACCAAGAAAAAAGTAAAAAAACAACAAAAATAGGATGCAATTTTTTAGACATTTTTTCTGCAAGTAATTGTCAGTGGTCAGTATTATAATAAAATAAATTAACAAAATAAAATAGTTTGAAACATATTGCCGAAGTGTTTCGAACTATTTTCTTGCCACCAATTTACACAGTTGTCAGAGCCCATTGCTTTCAAAGATTTACCCTCATATTCATAAAAAAATACAACCGTTTGCTAAACCTATTTTAGCTAAAACATGTTTTGTCCCTTTCTCTCTTCTCAATATTTGACATTGAAAGAACGAGGCAAAACATATTTTAACTAAAATAGATTTAGCAAATGTTTGTAATTTTTTAAGAATGAGGGGGTTAGAATATACAAGTAGTGTAGATTTGCCACCGAGCGTCCAGGGGTAAGAAAAAGACATATTAATGATTCTACGTATATTTTTTCATGGTCGGGTCATAGGCACACTTTAAGGATATGCAATTTGAAGTGTGCCTAATAACCCGACCATGAAAAAATGTTCGGTTGGTGATAGAGACAAAACATGCCACTCTTTTCTTTTTCTTCTTTTAGAAATCTCAATAAGTCTATCTCGCTCTATCAAAGCGTGTCAGGCCCTTGATTGCTTTACATTATTTTTCTACACCTAATTGTAAATGGCCAGTAATATTGATTACGAATATTATGTTTCGAACATTCCTTGCTACCAATTTATATAGATGATGTCATTCCTTCGCTTGTCATAGGTATAATGTCATAGACAATAACTGTGAACGCCGTCTGATTTCCGCACAACGACTTCATTAGACTGGTCTACTTCATTCTGGCCTGTCTCCGATCTGTAAATAATACGCCCACTAGACTACAATTCTACATGAGTGAGTACTGATAACTTTGTAGGGGATAAACCTTTTTTTTTAATGAGCGTTGGCGCTCAGTCGATGATCCAAAGTCAAACTTCTCCTTTTCACTTCACGCTTCGACATCCTTGTTATATGCACCTAGCATATAATTTTTGGAGACAAAAAATCTGGAGAAAGATTCAAAGATTCAAAGATTCAAAGATTCAAATGTTTATTCAGTAATTAGACCTTTACAGGCACTTTTACACGTCAATAAGTATAATTTATGTTACGTGTAAAGTATATTAAAATTTAATTTATTTTTTAAAGAAAAGCTACCGATACCAGCGCTTCGTAACGACCACTGCTGAGAAGAAACGCCGAAAGAAACTCATTTTCACAGTATTGGTCGCCTACTCGCCAGAAGGGCTTTGTCATATTATTATAATTGTCTTTTAATTAATAAATACTTATAATATAATACAATGTTGACACATTATAACATGTAAAGCACCACGACCGAAACAGCATAGATTACTATGAAACTGGGAACGAGCTACCAAATTGGAAGAAGAAGAAGTATCAAGAAACAGAATTTACCACACATATAGAAAAAATAATACTAATATACACACTATTACGCACTACTACACTTTTAGGGCGTATTCGTACGACACGCACACGCTAAGCCCATGCCTAGCGCAAGCCTAGAGCACGCTTAGCACGCTTTGAATTTTTTGAAATTTGGTGTAAAATATATATATTTAAGTCCTATAACATATCAATACAACTCAAATTGCATTAATCGAAGTCAATATGCGTATGCCTCGCCTCCGCCACGCGTTCGCCTTGCCTCCGCCTCGCCTCCACCTTGCGTCTGCCCGGTGCTTGCCCCAACTGGACTTCGGTGAATGCAATTTGAGTTGTATTGTTGTGTGATAGGAGTCAAATTATATGCAACAAATTTAAACCGCGCTTATCGTGCGCTAGGCGTGGGCAAAGCGCGTGCGTGTCGTCTGAACGCACAATTAAAGCACAAAAACATTACTTGCTTCCTATTATTTACTCATTCAGGGCTGCTATCTTCATCATCCGAGCGTATTCCTGGTTGCATCCTCAGCAGTATCGCTTCAGAGCCCGGGGTCCGCTACCTAACCAAGGAGATTTGACGAGGTTCCTGGTTTTTACACAGAGCGACTGCCGTCTGACCTCCACAACCCAAAGGGCAAACCAGGAACTAATCCTTAGATAGTATGATCAAACGCTAGGTTGCGTTCGGGACCCACAGTTTTACGTGCCTTCCGAAACACGGAATCATCTTTCTTTTCGTATAATCAAGTGATTCAAGCCTGCAATATCCTATCCAGACTGTAAACAACTTTTCACAAAGTATGCTTCCCAGTGGGAATCGAACCCATGACCTCCGGGTCATTAGGCGAACGTCTTGACCACTGGACCACGGAGGCAGTCATTCAGGATTGCTATCTATCGATATTTATTCATGCTCCATTACCAGATGATACGGGGCGGGGTAGCATTATCATATTAATGCGCGATAGGCGTTAAAAATGGTTATGGTCCTGATATACATTGTTTATGTATGATATTATACGTTCGAGGCCCACTCACTTGGAAACTGAGTCATACTTTGATCGTAAAGATTACAAACGTATGCGATCATTTGAAAATTAACGCACAACTCTCGACCCTATTTATTTCTAACTAGCTTTTGCCCACGGCTTCGCTCGCGTAGGGATATAATTTATCAAAATCCTTTCTTAAGGGATGCCTACGTCATAGTAGCTTTATGCATGCAAAGTCTCAGCCCGATCGGTTTAAAACTGACATAGTTTCATACAAACTTTCATCCCCTATTTTATCCCCTTGGGGGTAGAATTGATAAAAATCCTTTCTTAGCGGATGCCTACGACATAACATCTACCTGCATGCCAAATTTCAGCCCGATCCGTCCAGTGGTTTGGGCTGTGCGTTGATAGATCACTATGTCAGTCAGTCAGTCACCTTTGAGTTATATATATTTAGAATTGGGTACATTCCTGGGTCAAAAATAAATTAATAGGTACTGTTAAGAAAATAATGCGTCACAAATTAATGTTAAATTATGATCATATCCATTATCAATTTGATTAATTATTGCAGAAAAACTGATATCTAGAGCGCCAATTTACTCTAAGAAACTATGACGTTATTAGCTTGTACTGTAAAATGTTTGTTTTGACGTTTAAAAAAAAAGTACTTATCAGATTTGAGTTCCTGGAAAGTAGCGGATTGACGATCTAACAATCTTAAGTTGGTAAGGGTGATTAAGTTTGGAGAGACAAATACAGGGTTGACACACTTGAAAGTGGTACTCACTCAACCCTGTAAGGATATACTACTTTTAAATTTACCAATGCTGTGCTATTTAAAATAAAAAACATCCAAATGCGTGTCGGTACGTGCAGTGTAGGTTTCCGCAGTTATGAATGCCGATTTTGAGTTCACGCGAGTAAAAACTAAGTCTAAGAAATTATTTTTCTATTGAAATTGTATGAAATTACCCCATACGATGGGTTAGTCGGGAAATAAATAATTGACTCCCACTATACATGTATGGGAATTACCATAAACAAAAACAAATCTAAGCTTTTTTAACCAATTTTTTGGGCATGATGAATAATCATACCAATGCCAAATTTCAGCTTTCTGGTAATTAAAGTCTCTGAGATGAACCGTGGACAGACAGACAGAGAGACACGGCGAAATTAGAAGAGTTCCTTGTTTACTGCGGAAGCCTAAACATTCACATATAACGACTTAAGTTTTGAACTAGTATTTTTTTTTGAGATATCATCATTGGTGTCTGTATAAAAAGTTTTTTTTTAATTGTTGGCCTAAATGTCGGTCCCGAAGGCCATCTAGCGTTTTATCAAACCTATCCAAGGATTGGTTCTGGTCTACTCTTCGGATTGCGGAGGACGTCGTCAAATCTCTTAGGTTAGGTAGCGGACCCTGGGCTCTGAAGCGTTACCGCTGAGGATGCCACCGGATTATACGCTCGGATGGTGATGGTGATGGGCCTGTGTATTGACACCTTATATAACATTTCACGTAGGTACCTAGCCGTGTGGTTGCAGCCTAGAATAGGACCACTAAGAGTACATCTCTTCTTGTGCATGTCGCCTGAAATTAAATTTCATCCACACCACTTGGATAGTTGACAATCAACCACCGTACGTTTTAAAAGGAACTTTTTACCACGTACGACCGAACTATGGAATCAACTTCCTGCAGTAGTGTTCCCGGACCGATACGACATTGAAACCTTCAAAAAACGATTCTATATCTTCCTGCGGCAACGCTTCTGTTATACCCCTGGTGTTGCAGTTGTCCATGGGCAGCGGTGATCACTTACCATCAGGTGATCCGCTTGTTCGTTTGCCGTCCTATAACATAAAAAATGTCGTAAAAGGCGACTAAGGAACTAAGCACAAACATCTTGAGCTATAACTTAATTCCTAAGGCTGCTGGACTGCTGAGGATGCAACCGGGAATGCGCTAATATAAACTAGTGGCTATGTGACCTGTAGGTAGACCTCGCAAGTCACCTCCAACCCGTAGAAGTTTATCGGATAAAAACGTTGTTCGGATAAAAAAAGTTGCATCTTTGTAAGAGTAACAAAAAAGGCATACATCATTTAAAAAAAAAAAAACGAAATGGCTTCAATATGATATTTTTTAAGTTTCAAACCCCATATTTCAGACATTTTGAAAAATTTTGAGAAACTAAATCCACAAAAAAATTTTTAATAATTTTCAAACCCGCTCACTAAATTTCACGAGAGTCGGTTGAGAGGCCAGAACAGACAGACAACCGAACAAAAGCATTATTGACAATCTCGAAACTAAGACACATTGCTCGCTTCGCCCGCTCGCCCAATAACATTTCACGTAACGGAATTCATCGAAGATTAAACGCAAATATTTTCACGCAAATAATCAATTTAATTTTTTAAGCCAACACTTCGCAAAATATATCCAATAAGTTGGCTGTAAAAAGCAAAATCCGTTGGAGTGTTGTTGACACGTTGTTAAGCCGCATCACCCGGGTCGATCGGTAAAAATAAGGTAAAAATACACGTGAAACGCACCTTATTTACCATTCGGCGAGCATTGGCGCGGGAGATTGAATGAGCGCTACACAAACACAGATCTCTATTTGGGAATGTAGGTGAAACGTTTAAAATTGCATCTACAGTTAAATTGATTGGTGTGTATTTTGATAATTGATGAAAGCGTTTCAGCTTGGGTTTCGTTTAGGAACACATTCAATTTTTTGCCAAAGAGGTAAGTTAAAAACCATTAGGGCGTGTTCGGACGACACGCGCACGCCAAGCCTACGCCTAGAGCACGAGTGCGCTTTAATAATAATAATAATAATAATTCTTTATTGCAGACACAAGATCCATAATTATATATAACATACTCATATGTACAGTCATAGTTTAAAATAAAATAAAATAAATACACATTTAAAATTTACCTTAAAAATTATTAAAATTATTTCACAGAAATTAATGCATACCATGAGTAAGCCTAACCCAACATTGGTATGTTTTAGTCGTCAAAAGCCTTTCTGCTAGGCTACTGATAATAGAGTTTTTACACCTGTCAATTCTGAACATAAAGGAAGCTATCCTCTTTCTCTGAATGGCATTGAAGGAGTCGACACGACCTTCTGTAAACATTTCTGAGGCACTGCAAAAGCGTTTCAGACCCATTAGGTGTCTAAAGATATTATTATAGGCGACCCTAATGCCATCAATCGACTTCTTCGTATAGTCCGTCCAAAGTTGACATGTGTAAAAACTCTGACAGAAAGATCTGAACAGTGTTACTTTCACGTCAAAAGAGGACTTTGAAAATTTTCGGGCTATCATATTGCCTACCACGCATAGGGCCCTTCGCTGTCTTTCGACATCTGCGTCATCTTTCAGAGTAGAAGTTACCATGTGGCCAAGGTACCTGAAACTGAAACTTTTGAAATTTATTGCGTATATTTGAGTCCTATCAAATCAATGCAACTCAAATTGCATATACTTCTCCTCAGCAGTCCAATAGCCTAAGGAATGCAGTTATAGCTTAGATGATTGTGCTTATAATAGTTCCTTAGTCGCCTCTTACGTCATGAACAAGAAGGTCCTATTCGAGGCTGCAACCACACGATTGGGTACCTACGTAAAATGATATATACGGTGTCAAGGCACAGGCTCATCCCCATCACCATCCAAGCGTATTTTCCGGTAGCATACTCAGCGGTAACGCTTCAGAGCCCAGGGTCCGCTACCTAACCTTAGTGATTTGACGACGTCCTCCGCAAACCGAACCCGAAACTTTTGAAATTTGTTGTATATAATTTGAGTCCTATCACACATCAATACAACTCAAATTGCATTTACCGATGTCCACACGCTCACGCCTTGCTTCCGTCTTGCTTCCGCCTTGCCTCCGCCTTGCGCCCGCCCGGCGCTCGCCCCGACTGTACTTCGGTAAATGCAACTTGAGTTGTGTTGATGTGTATGTAATTTGAGTCTTATCAAATTATATGCTACAAATTTCAAAGCGCGCAGGCGTGGGCTAGACCTGGCTTACGCTTGGCGTGCGCGTGTCGCCTGAACGCACCGTTATGCAAAAAAAAAGTTAACCATACCATTGGGGCAGAAATAGCTAGCATTTTGGGTCTTGATACTCTAAGCAGAAAAGCCCAGGGCCGCAATGCCCAAAGCCACTTTCAGCGTAATGATGGGTGAGAGAGTGAAAGAAAGAATTCAAAAAAGTGATGACATGAAAAAAGTGACGAAAGTTCACATTTTTGCTCATTCCCTCGATCGGGTTTTGCGATTTGCGCTAGAAGAGAATCAGCTGGTAGATTTTAAGTTTGTCTTTTCACTCAGACCAGCACAGAATTATTATTATGATATTGAATTATTATTATGATTGAATTAGGTAGAGTTATTTATGTACTTACATTGATTTCATACAGCGAAAGAATAAAGTGGATATACCTCAAATCCCGAAATTAATTTTAAAGAGCAGAAAAATCCCGTGATTTATTAAATAAGAAAGTTACTTACTATTACACAATTTAAACCACTGCACGCGTGACGTTGACAATATATAAAAACTAATAAAAATACTAATGTAAATATTTAATTACATTGTATGTTAATTATTTTTGTTTTATTTGTCTGAGGTTTTTATTATTATATATTTGTAATTTTGTTGTCAACACGGGATTGAACATTTAAAATCCCTGGAAGATCCATATTATTATCAACTCTGATTATGATAATTTTATTTTTAACAGAAATAGACCTACTTCATTTTCTTTCAGGAGTTTCTTCCATATCTCCAAAGTTCTTCATCATATCTTCACCAATTCAATATAAGACCAACTGGGTAGTTAAGGCTTCCTAATAAAAAAAAGAATCATCAAAATCGGTCCACGGTAGACGAAGATATCGCGTAGCACACATCTAAAAAAAAAAACAAGAAAACATACATTCAAATTGATAACCTTCTCCTTTTTTGAAGTCGGTTAAAAGATAATCAGATTATTACATTGACAGTTACGTACAAGACTCATTCTAGTAGCCTCGAAAATCTAAGCTAAGCAGACAACTTATTATGGAGCTACGAAGGTACCTACAGTTTCAGCCTGGCTGCCTGAAACACAAATTCAAATGGCAGAGCGAATCCACACTGAACTTGCATCCGGCAATTAGACTCAGAATCATACGCCGCTATTTACATTAATTACCATCCCTACCAACTCCAGCCTTTAGAGTCAGAGATCATTCACATTGGTAGATACTGAATTACTGATACTATAGAGATTTACTCGAATCAGAATTTTCTAACCACTTATTAGGCGAGGTAGAAATGGTTGGGTGCTTTTCGCTTAAAGGATTAGCATTAACTATCCAGCCACGGGACGTAGCCAGCATGGGCAAGACGACATTTTACAAGCTTTTACTGTTCCGTGTTTGTTTTTTTTTTAGTTTAGTTAAGTTTTTTATTTATTGTATCCTATAAAAGAAAACGCTAATTATGTGATTTTTGTTTTACTTCACTCCAAATTATTTTTGTGTAAATGCAAAGATATCTTTTCAATTTTAACTAACTAGTACTATCTGTTACTGTTTACTAGAAACAGCATCAGCCATTATAGTAAAAGGAAGAAGTTACCGATCAGTAAACTATGTAAACGCACGATTGTACCCGCGACAATCTCCTGACTAAGGTAGTGTAAAATTCTCTAAATAAGTAATGTTATTAATGTCTTATTTGTCATTAGAATTACTGCTTGTGACGCTTGGTACGATTTTCCTCGTCAAATGGGCATTTTGTGAAGCCTACTCCTCATTTATGTGAAACATCAGTTCAAGGACAGTTTTAGAAGATTGATTTTCCTCTATGTCTTCGTATAGTTTATTTAAAAAAAAAAAAAAAACTACGGTGCTTCGATTTTAATATGAATTCCCTACTTCTCCTAAACGGCTGTAATATATGTTTTTTTTTTACACTTATAAATAAAGAATCTTTTATTATTTAAATTAGAAGATGCTTTTTGAAATCAAACAATATCTTCTTTTAAAAAATATCGAAACAATTTTTTTTTGCAAAGGTGCTCTGCTCGGGCGCGGGCAGCAGTCGTTCGCTGGCATTCAGAGGGGAAGGCTGTGTCACTCGCTACCAAATTTTTACTAACGATCAATCGTGTTTTCTTTTTGTTTGTGTTGCTTGGATGATGATGATTTGTCATTAAAATCCAAAGCAACACAGCTTGAAGTTACAAACAAGAGCGTGCAAAATTAAAGAAAAATTGTCATTAAAATTTATTTGTTGGTTCAAAACTTACTGACCAATTAACTCTACCAATGTCAGAAGCTAGTATGCAAATAAAAGCACCACCTAGTTTGCAATCTGAAAGCGGTGTTTGACAACCGATGCGATCACAGCGATCCATCGTTCTTTTAGTTTGCAACTTTAAATTACTATTGCAACTGGTCCGTCACGAAAAATAAAGAGAGAGTAGATACTGCATTGCCGGTCGGTTTCCGGCAGAGTAGAATAGGACTCCTCACAGTCAATAAGTCGGTTAAGGAAAACTGTATAAAGTTTAATAAGAAACTAGCTGTGCCCGTGGACTTCTCTCCTCGGGGGAATTTCGGGTTAAAAACTATTCTATGTCCTTCCCTGGGTTTTAAAATATATCTATACTTAATTTCATCTAAATAGGTCCAGTAATTGAAACGCGAAGTGGTAACAAACAATTAAATATACGAATTCATTTTTGCATTTATAATATTAAGGAAGGATAGTAAGGATTTCCAGAATCGGTCCTTGAAATGCCAGATAGAAAATTTATCAAATTACTTTCTTTACATTACAAAGAAAGTAATTTGTTAGATGATTGCCTTAAAGACAAAAACGTCTGGCTTGAGCTTGGCGCGGGTTCCTATTAAAAGTTAATATTTGTACACTCACTAATGTCATAATTTGAGTACATTCGGTACATGTTTTAAGTACTCAATTTACAAATTTACATTAACTTACTTACATTATAAAATATTACTAAACAATATACAATAATATTATATACCCATTAAATATAAATATCAGAATGAATATCTACTTATACAATACACACATACATTTACTTAAATTAACAATAAATAGCTATGAAAAGAAGAACTAAATAATAATGACTTTATGAAGAAAGGGAGTTAAAAAGGTGGACGTGAACTTTTCTGTTAAAAGAGAATTTGGTAGAAATTTGATGTCAACTGGTAAAGCATTCCAGAGCCGTGAGGCTCACAGGATATAGATTTCTGCAGATGGTCGCAGGAAGCCGGGCAGGCCTAGAAAACGTTGGACTGATGACATCAGATATTTTGAGAAGAATTGGTCACATCGCACAAAATCGGGATAAGTAAAAAGTTAAAAAGAATAGAAGTACACTTCTACACTGCCATTATTTTGTCCAATGCAAGTTTAATAGTGTCAGTATAGATTGGAATAACATCGGCCCTGGTATTATGAAACTGTGAGAGCGTCGCAGTATCGTTTTTGTTGACAAATAGGGCACCAGTTCTTTCTGTGATTGCAATTTCTTTAACAAACGTACATAATATTACATCTTTATCCAGTGCCGGGTCTAGACCTTTTTGCAGGAGGGGCAAAATCTAAATATGGCGCCCCAGCATCAAAATAGGATACTTCTAAATGTGCCGTTCCATGTCCAATTATTCGATAGTCTAAGGGGTCTAACAGCAAGTCTAACAGGGGTCCAGGATTTGACGATTTTGGCGTCCGCTGATACTGGCGCCCGGAGCGCGTGCCCAGGTTTTCCCCCCTCTAGATCCGGGCTTTTCTTTATTACCAATGCAGCAGACAGTGCATTTTGGGCCCTGCAGACAGAGCCCAAGGCCGCATGATTCAAAGGCCACTCTTAGCGTGATGGTGGGCGAAAAGGAGGAAAAAGGAATCTAAATGGGATGCTAGCCGCATCGCCTACTAAGGCCCTGTATTCCAACGGCCCCCTTGGATGAGGTGTGGGGCGATCTGCGAGGCATCCCGCAGACTTTTACATATATCGTCTTACTGATGAACGGGAAGCGGGGAATGAACGTGAAAAGACGCGTAATGTAGATTTTATCGGTTTTTCTTAAATAATCATTTTCCAAAAAGTGACCAGAAACAGTTATAGTATGTATAATTTTTTACATGTTTTTTTGTAAGTAATGTTTTCATAAGCTCTGTAATAATCAATAGTACATCCAAAAATCGTTGAATTAGCTTCCGCTGCCGATTTTTTTTGATCAAGGTAAGTTTTTTTTTTAAATCCCTTTATAATTTTGCTTATACAATATGTAACAAAAATCCTGTCCGATCCTTGTAGGAGCGACTCAGACCGTCAATATGAACAAGTTTTCCTATGGGACCTTTGCTTGAAACTTGAAGAAAAAAATCGTCATTTTCATACAAATTGCCGGGCCGGCCGAACACTTTTGTATGAAAATGTCGATATTGTTTTGGAGTTTCAAGCGTTGGTCCCATAGGAAAAGTTATTCATATTGACGCTCTGAGTTGCTCCTACAAGGATCGGACAGGGTTTTTGTTACATATTGTATACAAATAGCACATAATACTTTTATGCTGCTTTTCTTCCCGTGCAAACCAAAGAGGAATACTCGGGTCTAATTATAACCAAGAGTTCTTTAGTACCATATTTCTTTCTAACCGACTTCCTAAAAGGAGGAGGTTATCAATTCGTCGCGATCTTTTTGAACCTAATGAAACGTGACAACCAGACAGTTGAAAATTTCACATATGACGTATTTCTGTTGATGCTATAAAAACAAATACAAAAAAAGTATTAAAATAGGGCTTATAGAACATACGTGATTTTTTATAGATAATGTTACTGAAGTCCGACTCGCACGTTGCTGATTTCCCAATGTAACCAACTGGTTCATCATCATCATCATCATATCAGCCACAGGAAGTCCACTGCTGGACATAGGCCTCTCAGAAGGATTTCCACAACGACCGATCGGAAGCGGCCTAAATCCAGCGCCTCCCTGCAACCTTGCTTTTTTCATCTAGCAGGTGGGTGTCCTACATGACATCTCCCTGTCTCACGCCTCTATTCAATGGAATATCCTTAGTACTGTGCTCCTGTACTCGGACCGACAGCTTTGTTGTATAAACACTTCAACACCTCGATATACCGAGAGTCAATGCGGCACCGCTAGAGAGACTGAAGCACGGCCCATGTTTTGACTACCAACTGGTTGATACGTACCTATTTAAATTTTCCATGTAATGAGACATTTGAGACATCTAAATCCAATGCCTTTACGAAAAATGTAATGAGGACAATATTCCTTTATCGCACGCAAGTTAAATGTCCCGAAGGTGAATTGTGCATGATGTAAAGCGTATTGAAAATCCACAAAGACCGTTTGATGTTCACGTAAAGAGATTTTCAATTTACTTCGTCACTGTATTGTGTGTTGGAAGTATCGCATTCTTATGATGTAGGATAAGGTGAGGGAGATAATAGTCTACAAGTATATACTCGTATATTATGTATAGTACAGAACATTTTTTTAAGAAATTGAATAAAAAATTATTATTATTATGTTGGTACGCTTTTCAGCCACGGGTCCATGGGGACCCGGTCCTTTGAGGCGTTCATGGGGCCAAAGCCAACATGAAGAGGCCTTTTAGTACCTTTTTATCTAAAATGTGAGATGGCTGCATCTATGGAGGTCTATCCCTTAATGTACCATTGAGATGCACCAACGGACAGTCCTCCACAGCTGCTGAACTATTGCCAGGGAGGGATTTACTTGGTTTGGGCTTTATGGATGGGATGTTAGTGGACCGGATAATTGGGTTATGGAGTGAGATACGGACATCTACCCAAAAATCTCTCACAACAATTTTAGCCTGGTAGATGGTGACTCGCTGCTCGTTGGCTATACTACCTGTGGGCACCCTAACTAGCCACGAAAATGCGGCCAGGGCGCAACACAATGTGAGCAGTTGAGGGTGTCGAGAGGTGCGGCTCCAGTTTCACCATCACGGGGCTTACCCCCGAGAGCGCGTTTCCCCGTTATTACGCCATTACGTGCAATACACTTCCACCCTGAAGCGTATGTTCTGCTCTTGCAACTCCACTCTAGCCGGCCATTATTTTTATTATTAAGTACAGTACAATTTATATTGTATTGTATTATGACGACCTCCGTGGCGTAGTGGTCACCATTCTAGTCAGCCACCCAAAGGTTTCGGGTTCGATCCCCGGTCAGATCAAGTTGGAAAATGGCCTTTTTAAATTATCCTGTGTCTTGGGTGTTTATTTATATATGAATTTATTATAAAGTATAGTATAGTTGAGTAAGTATCCCATAACACAAGTTTTGAACTTACTTTGGGGCTTTATATAGTACAGTCAAGTACCAAGATATCTGACCAGGCCCTCTATATATAACTTGATTTTTTTCTTAAACTAAAGATGATATTAACATGAAAATTTTTATTCAGACAGATTTTAATTAAGTCTTTCTGAATATAAATTTTCATGTTAATATTATTTTTAGTTTAAGACGAAGTGGTAGCTAAAGTGGCACCCTCATTTGAAATAAATTGTTTAAAACTAAATATGGTGATAATTAAAAATTTTGATTTGTATCAATGTCTAGAAAGACCTTTAAACTATTTTATGAATAGCCTTTGAAATTATAACTTATAGTCCGTCTAGTTTTAAAACGGTTTTTCGCCAAAAGTGGCCACTTTTGGCGAAAAACAGTTTTAAAACTAGACGGACTACCAATATTACTTTCAGAGGTTATTCATAAAATAGTTTAAAGGTATTTCTAGACATTGATACAAATCAAAATTTTTAATTATCACCATATTTAGTTTTAAACAATTTATTTCAAATGTGGGCGCCACTTTAGCTACCACTTCGTCTTAAGAGAAAATTGAAGATATAAGAAGAGGGTCTAGTCAGGTATCTTGGTACTTGACTGTACCCACCTCGTACTCAACTAAGTACTAACCCTTACCTAATTATGATTTTATCAAGTAGGTATACCAGTGAGTGTTCCAATTCGTCGAGTTTAACTTTTTAACCATAGAAGTTATCATTTTTTTTGTAAACATATTTTTAACTATGTCACGACACGACGTTGACACAGTTTTGTCCTAAATTAGGTATTTTCCTGGGTCAAAATTAAATTGTTTGGTACCGTTAAGAAAATAAAATGACACAAATTAATGTCACTTGTCATTGATCATATCCATTTTGCATTCATTTTATATTTAGTATTGCAGAAAATCTGATATTATTAGCGCTATTTTACTCCAAGAAACTATGACGTCGGTAGCCTGTATTTCATACACATTCCATAGCAAATGTTTGATTTGACGTTTAGAAAATGTATTTTATTTAGCCTGTATTTCATACATATTCCATAGCAAACGTTTGATTTGACGTTTAGAAAATGTATTTTATTTAGCCTGTATTTCATACATATTCCATAGCAAACGTTTGATTTGACGTTTAGAAAATGTATTTTATTTAGCCTGTATTTCATACATATTCCATAGCAAACGTTTGATTTGACGTTTAGAAAATGTATTTTATTTAGCCTGTATTTCATACACATTCCATAGCAAATGTTTGATTTGACGTTTAGAAAATGTATTTTATTTAGCCTGTATTTCATACATATTCCATAGCAAACGTTTGATTTGACGTTTAGAAAATGTATTTTATTTAGCCTGTATTTCATACATATTCCATAGCAAACGTTTGATTTGACGTTTAGAAAAAAGTATTTTATTTAGCCTGTATTTTATTCATACACATTCCATAGCAAATGTTTGATTTGACGTTTAGAAAAAAGTATTTTATTTAGCCTGTATTTTATTCATACACATTCCATAGCAAATGTTTGATTTGACGTTTAGAAAAAAGTATTTTATTTAGCCTGTATTTTATTCATACACATTCCATAGCAAATGTTTGATTTGACGTTAAGAAAACAGTATTTTATTTGATTAAAACTGACGATTATTAGCATCTCGACTGGACGCACCATATCTGTCGCGAGGCAGCTTCGTGTACGCGCGTCCTCTAGTCACATTAGCTCTGATGATGACCTCCGGATGAGGTCGAAACATGGCGTCTATTAGCTGACTCTCTACGTGAGTAACCCGTTAATTCATGCAATAATATCTCATTTGAGTTGTTGAAAAGTAGCGAATTCTAACGTTTTGTTCATAAGGATTGGGAAAGAAATATTCCATCTACACGCATACCTATGTTGCCTATGAGTTAGTCTGCAATTATAAGGCATATTTTATCTTCATCTTACCGTGTTCCCTCTTGCATCTTCAGCTGTGATACTTCGGAGCCCCGGGGTGCGCTTTGCCGCTTTTTTATTTCCAAATATAATATGCATGTCAATGGGCACTCAAGCATGCAGAAGACCTTGCGAAAACGAGAAGAAATAGATTTAGCTTTAAGGAATATTTTTATATCTTCTACATAATCTCCTTTTACACATTTTACGACTAGGATTTGGGAAGTTTTGGGAAGTTTCAAGTCTCGGAACCTGAGGAAACTAAATTTACAAAAAGTTCGAAGTCATGAAGTCTCGGGGAGACACGACACGTCCTAGGACCCAAACCCTTTAGGGTTTGGAAAGTCTCGTCAAGTCTATAGACCCAAAACAACAAAATTAACAAAAAGTCCCTGAGACTTCGAGACATCCCCGGACCCAAACCCTATTAGGGTTTGTGAAGTCTCCACAGTTTCAAATCTCGGCACTCGAGATAACAAATTTTATAAAAAGTCCCGGGAGTTCGAGACGTCCTGGGACCCAAACCCTATTAGAGTTTGGGAAGTCTCGACAGTTTCAAAGTCTCAGGACCCGAGACAACTAAATTTACAAAAAGTACCTACGACTTCGAGATGCGAGACGTCCTGTAACCCAACCCCTATTAGAGTTTGGGAAGACTCGACAGTTTCAAGTCTTTTGACTCGAGACAACTAAATTTACAATATGCCCGGGACTTCGCGACACGAGACCTCCTAGGACACCGTATTAGAGTTTGGAAAGTCTCGACAGTTACAAAGTCTACGCAACTAAAGCAATTTTTCCAAATGTCTCGGGATGTCCAAGCCTACATTATTAGCCTCCACATAAAAAACTCAACTTAGCCACTAACCTTCTTATTATAAAAACAGGACTAGGTTTAAACCATTATCTGCCCATATCAAGTTGACATTGACAGGTGAAATAGTGTGTGGTTCTAGATGGCAACTTGATTTGGGCGGATGATGGTTTAAACCTAGTAACAAATTTAGTTTGGGTTTTATAATAAGACGGTAAGTCTCTAGATTCAGACTAACTACTTCCGATCAAAATCAATGTAATTCCTTTCAAGATTTTTCTATTTCCACAAGTTTCAGCCCCCCACCCATCAACTCACCCTATGTACCGCATTGTCCGTAACAGGGGCGGATGACAATAGTGCACATATTGGCATTCCACGGCTTCAATACCACCCTTACGCCACCCTTACAGCACCATTGTGCGTTGGGCTAATGACAAATGACTGAAATCTGTGCAAACGCCTCAATGGCTATTGATTTTGGGCTCATTGTTGGCTGTTTATGACATTGGTTGGATTTGACACATCAGATATAAGGATGAACTGTACATACAAACATACAATCACGTCTTTATCACTAAAGGAGCTGACAGAGCATTTTGAGTATTACGGTTTTGCAGTACCGGATCTAGGATTTTTTTGAGGCGGGGCAAATATGTGAATGTGCCGCTTGGTTTTGCCTGACATTACTTGGTGCGTATGGTCAGTTAAGATTCACACCGAGATACAATTGTTGCACATTTTTGTGTAGTAAATAACTGCTATACTTCCAAAGTAACCAGAAACCGCCCCCATTCCGTATCGGTAGCATGGGAGTGGTGGATATATTCGATTTTGCCAGCCCTCTCACTTCGCCGCCCGGGGCATGGGCCCCGGCCTGCTCCCACCTAGATCCGGGGCTGCGGGTTTGAGCAGTAAGTATCCAGGGCGAGTAGGTGAAAAGAAAAAATAGTGATAGGTTGGCATTATCGCCCTTTCCCTCGACATTTAGAGACTTTCCACGAGGGTACCTAACGATTTATTCTTTACATATTTCTCTAGGGGGGCACTACTTATAATTACATCGGCTTTTACAATCTTCGCGGAAAAAGAAGCAGCTGTTACATCCTAAACAATTGACACAAGTTTTTTTTTTTGCCGAATAAGGATCTTTTTCTTTCATTCAATGACCTCCGTGACGTAGTGGTCACGATGCTAGTCCGCCACCCAGAGGTTCCGGGTTCGATCATCGGTCAGGGCAAGTTGGAAAATGGCCTTTTCAAATTGGCCTGGGTCATGGATATTTATATATATGTATTTGTCATAAAATGTAGTATCGTTGAGTTAGTATCCCATAATACAAATTTCGAACTTACTTTGGGGCTAGCTCAATCAGTGTAATTTGTCCCTATATATTTATAATTTATTTATTTATTCATTTTTTTTCTTTTTCTAGACCATTTCGGAAAAACACAATATTTCATAAATGCTATTGCATTGCATTTATGAAATATTGTGTTTTTCCATAATGGTTTCCATAACCTTTCAGTAGTTTAGCTACTTAACTATCTACGGTATCTACCGTTGTTTGCACAAAGCCGTCCGCGCACAATCTGGAATAATTATTCTAGCTGGCTTCCTAATTAATTAATTGCCACCCTAATGATACCCAGTTCGATCTTCATTTGTTTGGCTTGTAGTTTCCCTTTGGTGAGGTTTGAATGGATTCGGAAGCGATTGTTATATCGATGGAGGTTGGTGCGTTAGCGAAAATAGTTTTCCTTGTAGTCCTAAAGCATAATAGCTATTTTTAATATTTCTTTTCAGAAACAATCAGGCTTTGTCTGAAACAATCACGCATTTTAGCTAAATACAGTATATAACGCTATCTTTTATCGCATTACTTATCTATTAGACGAATTTCTACATATGCGTTTGCCACCATTTGAAAATAACTCAAAATACTTAAGTAGTACGTCTTATTAAAGAATGTGAAACATTGTAAATGCGTTAAAAGAGTACCTACATCAGATGCCTTTAGGTAGCTCGGAAAAACTGACACTATTATCAGTAATAAAACATACAATAAGAAGAAGTTGCGATTTTAATTATTATTATTATTTTATGTAACAACAGCTTTCTTCAATTTGGAGCCGCCCTACGTCGAGTGTGTTAAAAAAGCGTAAATAAAAGTTATTAGTATTGACAAAGAAATGGTTCCTTGAACGATTTTACGACCCCCACGTGAAGTAGCCGGCACATTCTACCTACGTTTCCAGAATAGCAATAAAGGGTTATTATGTGTACGACACATAATATGCGGTTGAGGAACAACAATGGGTATTACCATCGTCATAATTCACACCGTCAAAATAAACTGTCTTATTGAACCACGGGCGTAGGTATAGCTTTCACAAAGGGGTCTGGGGGTCCAAAAAGCAGAAGGTCATTATGTTCGTCCATGCTGATCTTGGTGAAGACTTAGAAATGTACCAGATGCGTCTTTTCACGCGCAGATAGTAAAAACTGGTCAAGATAATTGTAAAAAATCGGAATCATGTTATTAGGCAAGCAACCCATTAACTCATTCCTTCTTTTCCTTTTCCACCTATCAATACGCTTAAAGAAACCTTTGAGTCCTACGACTCTAGGCTCTATCCTCCCTGTTAGGGATAAACACGCGATACTATATCTATAAATCATAACGAAAAGAAAGAAGATGTGCATCGCTGCCTCCACGTGTAGCTGCATATGCCTACAAAACAAGCAGTCGTAGTCGCATTTACCTGTAGTTGCTGCAAGCCTTGCTAATAACTGGTGTAAAGGAGTACATTAAAGAACATTCAATGGAAATAATAAAAAAAAAAGATTGTAGTATTGTTCAAATATTTATTATGTACGACCTTACCGTTGTACATATCTTATGTCCATTCGCGATTTTAATTTTCGTCGTTGCCAAGGGAGGGTCCGGTCCCCCTGATCCGTCTTTATGTACGCCCACGCTGAACACTGATCAAACGATCATAAAAACGTAAACAGAACATTTTTACGAGATTCCACTTTTATGGAGTTTTTGAAGACTTATCATTTTCCACATAAAACCTGGTTTAATGCCTCCATGAAACGGAGAGACAACGAATTTTTTATTGCCCATTTGACTGCTTATAAAGATGAGGTATAAATAAGGAAATATTCTTCAGATGAGCTTTTGGTATACTTGGATGACTTTGGTAAATAATGATGTCACTTCAAGTTTTGAATTCTTGAAGATATTGCTTGTTAATAATAATGTAAATAATTCTTAAGTGCTTCTTCAAATCATATAATTTTGTTTTGTACGGAAAATGTTACAAAGTTTTGTTCTTGAACGCCCAATGGGTAAAATCCTCAACCCGTCAACATAGATCACCATATTTTTTACCCTTCGGGCATTTTGGATTAAAGCTCTTACAATAGTGAATATAGTAAGACGCGATGATAAATACTATAAAGTGCCTAAATATAAAAAAAAGAAAACTACTGCTCTGCCTGTTATTGTACCAATCGATCAATAGGTAGATAGTTATTCAACCCAAATTGTAACGCCTTTGGGTTCACATTGGGTTAACATTGATATGTTAGCAAAAACTCGTTTACCGAATTTCCATTCTTTTCGAAGCATCATCTACTGATGTAATCCTTCCCTAAGGATTTAAAAGACCGATTAAAAGCGTCCTGCCTTTTCAAATTATCATCATATTAGCCACAGGAACTCCACTGCTGGACATAGGCCTCCCCCAAGGATTTTCAAAACGACCGACCGTGCCTTTTCAAATTAATGCAATCAAATAATTTTACAATCAAATAAAATTAAATAAACAACGTAACCAAACGAAATAAGCTAGAAGCAGTCATCACATATAAATCAATATTAATTTACTAATAGAAAGCAAGTTGTGTCTGTTATTGTGTCAAATTATTATTTAATTTAATGATGTCCAATTTTTACCAATTTGGGGAAACAAATGTGGCGATCTCTTGAATTGGTATTAATGATGTTTTCATTTGATCAACTGATGATCCCTGCGATAATTGTACAAAAACAGAAATGATCTTTTTATCAATTCTTTTATTCAATCAAGTGGTATTTATGTGATATTATCTTCAACATTAGAATTATAACTACGTAGATAAATGTTATAAGAGAAAGAGAAAAGAAAAAATAGAAATTATCTTGTATTAATTGTTTTATTCAATCAATTGGTGTTTATGTGATATTGTCTTATACATTTGAATTACTTCATAGATAAATATTATAAGAGTTTTTGTTTTTCGTGTGTGTAAGTTTCCAACACTGGTGTTAGATTTTTCAGGTTGCCTATATACATCTGACATAGTTCGGCCACAAAATATGTGATATATATATATATATATATATATATATATATATATATATAGATAAAGGTTGAGAAAAGAAAAAACTTAAAACCTATTTTGTATTTTCTTTGGAGAAAGTTGTTTAATCTTGGACTGAATTTACAATTAAAATAGTTTCAGTATATGTCAGACCATGTATGTATATCAGTCCTTTACGTTATATTACCGGCTATAACTTTCGGAAGAATATGACACACAATATCACCTAATAAATGACAATGCTCTTCCTGGTCCCAAAATAGCCTTTCCCATTAGCGGATGACGCGTCAACACATGGCCGGGCGATGACGTAAATATTATTATATTCGCCATTATTTCTGCTCCCCTGGTACTTGGTGGTGAAATAAGCTAAAATATCTTGCTAAGAAAACAATACACAACAGTGTTACATCTAATCTTCTCATCGAGTATGTTATACTACTCGTGTAAGAATTTTTACAATCATAGATTTCTTTGAAATGCGTAACTAGACCTAACTAGCCGAGTGTGACAGATAATAAGATAACTGTCATCCTCACAAGAGCAAAAGAAATAGCGATTAATCTGAGAATGAGACAAGTCTTCATACAAAACATATGAACCATTATCACTCTGGCTCGAATCGAACATCGTTACATGAAAATTAGATTTTTTAAATTGTAAACTGTTTTAATTTGAAAGATATCTTACCTTGGAAAGATGGTATCGTACTGCTTTATCGATAGTTCTTGTACTAGGTACAAATTCAACTCTTACGAATATATAGTCACACAAAAATATTTCGTTTCTGGTCACATTTTACAATACGCTATATTCATCTTGTACAATGCGACACAAATAAGTTGAACAAAAATAGCGGAGTTCAAAGTATTTTTATACAAATTCCCAGCGCGTAGGTTAAACCAAAATGGCGGTTATCGGCGCAGGTAAAAATAGTGTGCCGACAACCGCCATTTTGGTTCAATTTACGTGTCGGGAATTAGTACATGCTTTGAAGTCCGCCATTTTTGTTCAATTTATTTGTGTCACATTGTACCTTCTGAATCTAAGCATCTAACATAGCTTGACGACTGTCGTCTAATGATAATCTTAAAAATTAAAGGCTTGTAAAATACTCTTTGACCTACTCATCATCCACCTATCATCTACTGGCATCAAGTGATGCCACTAAGGTTCTCACAAAAACTTGGATGGACCAAATAAGTATTCAATCAGAATCCTAGTAAATAAAAATTGATGGTCGATACCCTGCCTGCATGAATAACATTTTACGTCTTTACCGAACGTGGGTAGAACATGAAACTATCCACGTATCTACTCACATTATTAAAACGGAAACTGTTGCAAAGTTCCGTACACTTTATACGCGAAATAAAAACTGCGGGGTGCATAAAATAAAGATAACTTTATATTGTGGGAGTGGTGTGTAGACGTCGTGTTCGTTGTAAATCGGATTTGTTTTGTAATGGAGAGGTTTGGAGGCTTTATTATGAGGTGAGTTAGTCAACGAAATATACGTGAACGGCTGAATCGAAAGGAAGGAATTTCTCTTACTTACTTACTTCGCTGGCTCAGCGACCCGAAGTGGATCTTGGCCTCCGACATTAAAGTGCGCCTTTCTTCCCTTTTCTGTGCCAAATCTGACCAGTCAATCACTTCCAGCTCTTTCAGGTCTTTGGCGACTTTATCTGCGAACTTGGAAATCTTGTGACGGCAGAACAGTGAACCAACCAAAGTGATCATGTGCTGAGAGATGAGAGTCACAAAAGCATGGTTGAGGATGTACGGAGGTATCGTCAAGCTGACTGTGACAGTGACCATTATTTGGTGGGGGTTAAAGTAAAGGTTAAAATCAAAATTAAAAGTCGTAAAGGAATTTCTCTCGTTTAACAAAATAATATAATAAAATCTATATCATCCATTGGTGTTTAAGAGGCATTTCACATTTGGTTGGTTGTCTCGTTCGCTTAATCAAACACTTTTAAAGATTATTCAAAAATGTGTCACATTTGTAGAAAAGTGTTTCATTAACATTCAATATAATTATATGTTAGATATTTTGGACATGTTTTTTGTTATTGTTTATCTAGAATTATGTCATCAAAATTTTTTAAAGTTTTGATAACCTTTATTTTCGATGGTTGATTCACGTAGGTTTAACCAAAATGGCGGCTATCGGCGCAGGTACAAATAATGCGCCGACGACCGTCATTTTGGTTCAATTTACGTGTCGGGAATTGGTACAAAAATGCTTTGAAGTCTGCTATTTGTGTCGCATTAAACCGACATTTTGTACGCGTCCACTAAATTTTAATTTGTAAGTTCTCATTACAAGTGAATTTTTAGATTATTTTACAATAGTGCAAGTATGGTAAATGACAGAAAGAAGTGGAAACAGTTGACATACAGAGCCGAC
The DNA here is from genome assembly GCA_943193695.1 of Acrobasis suavella. Classification (NCBI taxonomy): domain Eukaryota; kingdom Metazoa; phylum Arthropoda; class Insecta; order Lepidoptera; family Pyralidae; genus Acrobasis; species Acrobasis suavella. The sequence continues at coordinate 22,437,760 of OW971934.1, forward strand.
CCCAAATAGGGAAGTGGCGAGCAAAATGTTGATGATGAAATAAATGCCTTTTAACATCAATCAATCAATCAATCATTTATTTGTCAAACATAGGTACAAATAGATAAGATGTTACAATATAATATAAAATAGTTCGCTATGTTTTGCCGTTTTTAGCATACAAATATTTAGAAACTAAAAATATAAAAATAGGTATTAACTTTACTTAAATGTCAAGAAAATTGGTATAATAATAGTAATGTCATATAATAAAAGGGTAGTCTATAATTATGTCTACGAAATCATTGAATAATGGCAAAATCAAAGCTTGTCGTCTCTGAAAAATTCTTGAACAGAATAGTACGATTAATCTACAAGTAGTCTAAAGAGTCGTTTTTTAAACATTTTAAAATTTAATTCTTTTGAGTCATTAGGTAATTTATTGTAAATTTTTATAGCCATACTAAGAACATATTTCTTTTATTTTGATAAAAGGTCATTTTAAACTTGTTTAAGTCTGTGTTATGAGCGTTTCCATGTTTAAATTATTTCCGTTTTTTTTCCAAACATAGGGAAGACCACTATTTACTTGTTAACTTTACATTGAAAATATTTTCCAATAATCTTAACCTTCACAAGTAAACCTTTTCACAATCTTAATCAGAAGTGCGATTTGATTACCGTCTCAAAGGCGCCATTAGCAGCTGTTATGGTAATAGCCATTAGCGCAGTGTTGGACACCGAGTGCATTTACATTGCTAACTAATAGTGTTTGGTGGTTCTGATCGCCTTTTTAGGAAGTTTGTCTACCTCTGTGTAGCGTATTTATAGACAGGCTAGTCCACCACTCGACGTTCCTGGGTTCGATCCAAGGTCAGGGTAACTTGAAAATAGCCTTTTTCAAAATGCTTAATTTGTGTTATAATTAAATACGACCACTTTTAATGCCCGTGCTCTAAATTCTCAATTTCATCATACTATGTTGATTCCAATAGTAATCTCTTGAAATAGTAAAAAAATATATAACTAATCTAAACATAGGGGTAAAAACGGGACCCTATAACTAAAACTCCGCTGTCCATCTGTCCATCCGTCTGTCTGTCTGTCACTAGGCTATATCTCAGGAACCGTGATAGCTTGACTGAACTGTGGAATCAACTTCCTGCAGCAGTATTTCCGGACCGATACGACATTGAAACCTTCAAAAAACGAGTCTATATCTTCCTGAAAGGCCGGTAACGCTTCTGTTACACCCCTGGTGTTGCAGTTGTCCATGGGCAGCGGTGATCACTTACCATCAGGTGACCCGCTTGTTCGTTTGCCGCCTTATGACATAAAAAAAGATACTTTAAATTTTAAGAAATGATGTAAGTATTTATGTGGTCGCTCTAAAAACAAACACTTAAAACAGACGGGGCTCCCGTACAAAAAACGTGGTTTTTTATAGATTTTGGTAAAGAACTCTTATTATAATAACCGTTTATTATATTCTGCGCGGAAAGAGGTACTTTTTAAGTTATTTCTTTTCTCTAACCAACTTAGAAGTAAATAAAATACATTTTATTTTCTATTTTCAAGCCTTCCTTATTCCATGTCTCAAATAAGACGCCACGCGCAGAACAGTGCATCTGATAATCTCGTAGACTACAGATAAAGCGCAGATGCACCCTGCAATCTCTTTGAAGACACGTTATCGAAAATTTAATATACTCGTACCGTCGGACTGAATTCGATTCCCGTCCGAGTAATCTCGTTTCACGCTTGGCTACGGCGGATTTGCAAGACTTAGATGTAATTTCGGATGATATGGGATTATAGTGGTCGATTTGATTGGTTGTATGTTTGTTTGTGGTGATCGGTGGAAGTTAAGAGGCTTATGTATGTTAAATTATTTTATGTCGACTTGTTTCGTGAGGTTTTTATATCGTTTTTATATCTTTTGAATGCTGAATATGTCAATACTTCAAAGAAACACGTCTCTTCAGTACAGTTACGTTTCATATTTTTTAAGCTTCTAATAGACGTTTTGATGAACAAAAAAGAAATGAGATTGTAAAGATACAAAGAAAAACACGTCTACATTTTTTTATAACTATACATATAACATATCTACGTAATTATAATTTTTTTATCCCGGGCCGTCTAATAGGGAAGATCTAATAATAATATAGTTATAATAAAGAAGAAAAGATATAATAATAATCTGTGGTAAACGGTGTTGAACACACATTTATTTTACAACTCACTAATATTGAATAACTGTATTTATTGTGTTTTTGTTTGTTTACCCCAATAAAGAGAGAGAAAAAAAGAACGAGCATTTAGGGTCTTGCAGCTCCAGCTTAGGGTCGCATGACCCTTCTTACATCTCTGGGACAACGGCAATACGTAAAACGATGATTGTTATTTGTAATAGACAGCGTCCCGGAAAATGTTTAAATTAAGTTTGATGGAGCAAATAAAACAACTTTTTGCAAACTTTAACTATATAGCAAATTACTCACGGTGTGTTTTTGGCTTCAGCAAAACACTCGCGGTATTTTCGTTTTCCCAAAACACTCACGGTGTGTTTTTAGGTTCCAAAAAACACTCACGGTATTTTTCGTTTTTCCAAAACACTCACGGTGTGTTTTTCGTTTTCGCAAATACTCACGGTATTTTTCGCCTTCTCAAAAAAATCACGGTGTGTTTTTCAGCAGTCAACGAATTTCATGCAAACAAAATTAAAGTTGCCGTATTAGTGAAGGTCCCTAATTTCTTACGACACATTACCACCTAATGTTAGGTCCTCTCCGCAGAGGAATGCGTCGGCGCTAATAAGCCGCCATTACCGAAATTAAAGCATCAATCTTGAGAAAGCCTGCACGCATTGGAACTCATGCGTGGTTCCGTAGTTCCGATGCTTTGCTTTTATAATGTCACAGATTAGAAAAATACTGACACAGAAACAGATGTTTGTTTTGTTGTTCGTTTTGTTTGTTTGTAATAACTTTAGTGTACTCAAGAACAAAATAAAGTACATAAATTTGAAAGAGGAAATGTACAATGGCGGACTTATCTTATATTAGGATCTCTTCCAGTCAGCCTGCGATAAAGTGAGAGGATATTTATTCAATTAAAAAGGTAGAAGTAAGTACGTTTTTCGTGAATTTAAGTGGCCAACAGTGGAGTCAGCTTTTTCAGGCTGCCTAAAGGCATCTGACATAGCTTGACAACTGCAATACTATGATGACAGCCAAGACCAACTACTTATACGTGCCTTATGAAGCACGAAAACAGATACAAAATCCGATATTACATTTTTTGTCATTATAACAAATTAGACAGAGCAAAGAGTCGAAAGATTCAAAAGCCGAATTTTTTTTCTTTGATACTAATTCATGTTTTTTCGTTGATATTAATTCAAGTTACACTTTTTGAGCGTGGTGACCGATAAGAAAACAATTTTTTTTCTTTTATTGAATAAATGAGAAGTTAATATCGTTTAAAATATTTTTATTATCTTACATATAAGTTATTCAGGAATATTTATTATGAGCAATTAGCAGCTGTTCTACACGCATACGTCTAGTCGCACGCACACAAACACCGTGCCGAAAAGTCTGCCGAACTGAAACGACGTTAGACGATGCGCGGCTTTCAACGCCGCGCCGCTGTGCCGGTCGCCGGAAGCCGATAAACGTTTAGGCGGAGATCGCCACGCTCAAAGCCCGCGATAAAGGCTATACAATAGCTTAAAAATATAATAATAAGTATTTTTTAGACAGATACATCCATTTTATGTTAGTATAGCACTCAACTTATTGTAACACTCCTGTGCTACAGATATTGGTAGCTAGCAACAGGAGCGTGAAGCTGTATCCAGCGACTTACTTTACTTTACTTTGCGATTATTTACACAATGGCTATATATAGCTATATAAATTATTATTGTTATAAGTATTATACATATTTTAGATTAATATCACTTTGCCGATAAACTGCATGGCAGTTTGGCAAAATAAATTAAAATGTAAATTAGATTTAAGTTTTTGGAGAAAAATAAATAAAAAAAAAAAAAAAAGACTCAACAGAGGGGAGTCCCACCGTTCAGCCAATGCGTTCAGGATTGCGTTCGATGAGCAACGCACGCGCGCCCACAGCGAGGCGCATCGCTTTCTAATGATGGTATTAAGACTTATAACAAGTTTATTTATTATAACACCTTACACTATTGATATTACCGTAGTTTAATTTTAATTAAACTAAAATAACGAAAATTGCTACAAATTATTCAAAAATCCACATCCACAATAATAAATTAATCAACTACCGGAAATTTTGATTACAATCACAAAGGGTAAAACACATTCACCAATCTTTTCCCTTTGTGAATACGGGATTGTTTGGGATTGATCCTCAGCTAATATTTACACTGTGGCTCAGGTGAAAGTTAGTTCCCGCAACATAAATTAGAGGTAGACGCAATATACGCATTGTTTCCCGGATTTCGGCCCGCCGAAATTTGGCTTCGCCGAATTTTCGGGCAGGGGTAGTTGGCAATTGATTTACTGCCGGTGGCAGTTTCGTTGCAAGAAATTCGGGATGTCAAGGCTGTTTGGAGCTATTTTGGTTGGCGTGATTGCATTTTCGTTTGGTTACAATATACATGAATGGTTTGACGACCTCCGTGGCGTAGTAATCACCATGCTAGTCCGCCACCCAGAGGTCCCGGGTTCGATCCCCGGTAAGGGCAAATTGAAAAATGGCCTTTTTCAAATTGTCTTGGGTCTCGGATGTTTATCTATATATTTATTTGTTGTAAAATATAGTATTGTTGAATTAGTATCCCATAACACAGGTCACGAACTTAGTTTGGGGCTAGCTCAATCAGTGTTATTTGTCCATATATTTATATATATGTTTATTTCTCTATTTATAAAACGTTAACAAATATTTGCTGAAAAAATTGTGTTCAAAAAGGACGCTGTGGAACAAATTATGCAATCGGGTACTTTCCTAATAAAAAATAAATTACATGGTAATGTTAAAAAAATAAAACGCTTACAAAATAATGTTTCTTTTCGTGTTCATATCCATCATCAACATGATTTTAGATATATTATTGCTGATGACTCCAAGAAGCTATGACGTCATTAGTATCAAGTCATTAAGATCAAGGGCAGGTCACAGTGGTACTTTGTATATTTATTTTAAGATCTCTTGTTACCTGTTTCCACAATAAAGATGATTTGATTTGAAAAAAAAAAAAAAAAAGTATACATTTCATAGAAATACCATAGAAAATTTTTGTTTTGATGTTTGAAAAAAAAAATAACTGGCCAAGGGCGGAGACTCGCGCAATAAGGAGCCTCCCTTGAATATTTATTTTATTCTGTTTGTAGGATTTGTTGTTATAGCGGCAACAGAAAATCCGCATGTAGGTATGATTAAGCACGGAAGTTAAACTCGCATTAATAAATAAATATATACGGACAAATAACACTGAATGAGCTAGCCCCAAAGTAAGTCCGAGACTTGTGTTATGGGATATGAACTCAACGAAACTATATTTAAAAAATAAAAATCCAAGACTCAGGTCAATCGAAAAAGATCATTTTCTATCTTGATCTGATCGAGGATCGAAAGAGGCACCACCTGTCGTAATGACCACTAGGCCACAGAGGTTGTCAATAGGGGTGACGACAGGGTTAGATAAGTATAATTGTAATCAGTCCGTTTTTTAGATTATCCAAAAATAATGGACCGATATTTTTCAGCTTGCCAAAAAAGTAAAAATTCACAAAGATATGAAGCATCAAAGTTCAGGAGTGGGGGCTAGCGACGTCCCTCTGTTTAAAAATTGTACGTAGTCGTGTCGTCTTGCGAAATTTCAATGCGCTGTATCTTTGTCATTTTGTGTTTCTCAGAGAAAAGAAAAAATACGTGAACAATATTTTTCAATAATCTAACCGATGGGCTGAAAATTTCGTCATGCCTATTATCATATTAGAAAACAAAATTGTAATATTAGAAAACAAATTCATTATATTAGAAAACGAAACCAAAGTCTGTTATCTGAATTCTCTATCTGATTCCAAGTTTAAATTTATTCCAAGGTACAATTTAAGTATAAATCCCACGGTCTCTGGCCTTAGGGAAATCCAACGTGGAGCCAATGCACACACGTTCTCAAATGTGGATTGTACATCCGACGCTGTTACTGAAATATAGTGGTTTGGAGGGAAATTATGAATTTATGACAAAGCCCTTCTGTCGAGTAGGCGACCAATACTGTGCAAATGAGTTTCTTTCGGCGTTTCTTCTCAGCAGTGATTCGAAGATTCAAATGTTTATGCAGTGGTCGTTACAAAGCGCTGCTATCGGTAGCTTTTCTTTAAAAATAAATTATATTTTAATATAATTCACACGTAACGTAAATTATACTTATTGACGTGTAAAAGTGCCTGTAAAGGTCTAATTACTGAATAAACATTTGAATCTTTGAATCTACTGTTGATTATATGTGTTAAAATATGATAAATTTTTGTATACATGGTTACTTTTTAACCCCCCACGCAAAAGGGAGGGGTGTTATAAGTTTAACGTGTCTGTCAGTGTATCTGTATATCTGTCTGTGGTATCGTAACTCCCAAACAGATAAACAGATTGCGTTTAGTTTTTTTTGTGTAATAGATAATTTTATCCCGAGTGTTCTTAGCCATGTTTCATGAAAATCGTTCAGCCGTTTGAAAATCATCAGCTCTTTTCTAGTTGATGAGGCAATCTGGCTAAATTATGGGCGATCGATTCGAAATTTGGTACCGTGTTACTTCATGATATTGAAAGGATATGGTAAGGTAACCATGACCTGATCAGCCATTTGAAAATCATCAGTTTTTTATTAGTTGATTTATTTTTTAGTTTTCAGAGATTTTTCTTGTGTCGGGTTTTTTTTATTTTAAATTTTACTTTTATTATAAATTAGCAATATTTAAACTACTTTCTATAAACACGATTATCAAAAAATGAAACAAAAAATTCAGCTCCCCATATAAATCAGCGCACATCCAAATGGATTTGTAAGAGAGGACGAAACATTTTTATCGATTTTCAATATATTTTTTACAGAAAATAGTTCAGTATTATGGGTTGAATTTTTACTCCAAAAATGTTGCTGATATTTAAAAATTAACCCTGATTATGTAAGTACTATTATATACTTAGGATTACTAACCCTTTTAAAACCTACAAATTCAACGAGAGAGAAAGTTAAATTTACATGATTAAATAGCTCGTATTCTGAGTTTAATATCGCAAATACAATTTGACCCAGGCAGGAAGTTCCAGCTTTGAGGAATAGGTCTTTCGACGAATCCGACTCGGCTAGCAGCGTTCGGGAAGCTACGCAGTGTCTTCTCGTCCAAAATACCTCAGTGCCTTAAGACGAAAGTGTGTTACCAGTGATGAACTATTTGTCCCTCACTATATGGGTCTCATAAGAAGGTTCAAGGTCGCTCAGCACGCTATGGAGAAGGTTATACTCGGTGTTTCCCTACGTGATCGAATCAGAAATGAGGAAATTCGTAGGAGAACAAAAGTCACTGACATAGCCCAGCGGATTAGTTCGTTGAAGTAGCAGTGTGTAGTAAAACACTATATTGGTTAACAATTATTTAATCTTCAATGTCCAAACAGTATGCACACGATGTTTATCCACTACCGTACAGAACGTCAGTCCACAAATTAGATAGTTATTCCGTCAGTCCCGTTCGTTCGCAACCCACGCCACGATGAGAATGCCCCCACCTCCGCCAGCCGCTAGTGTTGCAAGCCCCTCTTCGATTTTCCCAACTCAAATTATTCGATGTTTTACGCGATTAATCGATATACATATATTAATTAACCTTACATTCGTCCATCCTGAACTCGTGTATGTCCCCATGCACGAACCCAGGTGGAACCCGAACCTTACATTCGGCCGGAGGAGAAAGCATTCTTAACACAAAATATTATATAGTTAGACATGTCAACAATTGTTCATAAATTAAATCATAAAGGCATATACAAGTTTCTATAAAAAAAAAATTCATTCTTGACTATTAAACAATGTAACGATTTCTGTGAAACTGATGTCCATCAATAATCGGCGATACTTGCTAACCCATTCCATTCTAGCAAGATCACCCTAAATCTAAACAAATCACAACCATAAACCAATTCCATTCTTATGGCTGTAATCTCCATATAACTGGCAATACTTGCTAACCCATTCCATTCTAGCAAGCTTACCCTAATTCGAATTAAATCGTAACCGTAAACCCATTCCATTCTTACGGCTTTGATCTTTACATAACTGGCAATACTTGCTAACCAATTCCATTCTAGCAAGGTTATCCTAATCCGTATTAAATCGCAACCGTAAACCAGTTCCATTCTTACGGCTTTGATCTTTACATAACTTTCGATACTTGCTTACCCATTCCATTCGATAACTTAATTATTACAATTTAATTATCTACTTTTATTACCTCTCAATATTAACTTTTACTATATATTTTTTGTTTATGCATCTATCCATTCATTAATATATATCAGTTTATGATTGTACTGTTTAATTATCAAACATTTTCGTATATATTTATCTATATCCTATATTAACAATATAAATCTGTGCCTATGTTCATCTACTAGTGAATCTCATTTGTAGCTATCTAAAATTATTTCATAATATTTACAAAACATGTATAAGGTACTTATGCATGTTTATATAACATTAATTATTATATTATATAACAATAAAAACAAACTAATTATCATCAATTTCTATATTACTAGTGCTGTCAGACTCATTATCATCACTTTGAACATTTAACGAAGCCACGTGCACCCTTTTTTTTTTTTTTTTTTTTTTTTTTACGGAGGAAAGATCCCTGTTACGGATACCCGTCAGCCTGCGGGGGAGGCTGTCGGGTTATGTGGGACTCCACGCCAGATCGACGTGCCTACCCACTAAAAAACCTCCGGAGTTCCATCTCAACCGCTTTTGCCGGGGACACGGGAACGGAAATACATCCGCGAACCCCGGCGCGGCTGGCCGCCAAAGCGACCCCTCCTCGGGGGCGTCACAGCGCCCCCCCACTCACCAAGTCGGCGCGTCCGGAACTCACGGACGCGCCATACCTCCTCGGCCCAATTGAGAGGCGGCAAACTCCCACGCAGTCCACCGCCTGTGGACCCATGAGAGCCAGATAAACCGGCTCCCAGCGGCGGAGAAGATAAAGGCTCCGCCGCTTACCTCTCACCGCAAACGCGGTGCGGCACCGCTCGGTCGCGGAGGATAGGGAGAGCGGCAACGTAACACCGACACTCCTCCTCCTCCGCGACCGATCTCCAACCACAGCCACGGCGGTGTGGCCCCGCCTGAAGCGCCGGGAGGGCAATGAAACATTCCCCTCCCGGCGGCCCCACCCCGGGTGGGGGGAGAACTTCCCACTCCCCCGCCGCCCCATTGGGCGCATCCCTACAGGCTCAAGGCCGAAGCCGAGCCCGCGGGAGCGCCCCTCCCCGGGTGGGGGGAGATCTTCCCACTCCCCCGCCGCCCCAATGTGGGCGCTCACTGCTGGTTGACGACAGCAGGAGCGCCCCATCGCGGGTTCCTCTTAGCTTCCCCGTGGCTCGAGGCTACCACGGGTACTGAGCCCCCCCGGTACGACAAACCGGGAACCCATGGGGGGGAGCCACGTGCACCCAAGGCAACATCCGGTCGGAAGCAACAGTCGTCTTGCGCTTACTTTTCTTCCCTGTTAGGCCTGGTACAGATGATAACCGATAACGATCGTTACCAAGCACTGCAACTACGCGGTATGGCCCTACATACGACGGTAGGAGCTTTGCACTTTTGCCGTCATTTTTAAAACAAATCCTAGTTATCTTCACTAAGTCACCAACAGAATAGATACGAGCCGGGTGCCTATTTTTGTCATTATTGAGTTTTTGTCTTTCCTGCCCTTTCTGAATGTTGTCCTTGACTTCATTACGGATGGAAACTAAATCGCCACTCTGACAAGTTTCGCGCCTAATATCATTTAGCCTAGGATCTAATTCGGCATTCATAGAAGTCCCGAACATTACCTCAGCTAGACTTCGTCCTGTAGTTTTCTGGCAAGTATTATTCAGTCCCCACTGAATGCGACCGACTTTCGTGTCCCAATCTTTTTCATCGTAATTTAAGTTCTGGGCAGTTAACGAACTTAGGATTGTGCGGTTGTACCGTTCGACCTGCCCATTGGATCTTGGGCTGGCAACCGCGTTTAAAACATGCTTTATGCCCTTGTCCAGGCAAAACTGACGGAAAGCATGAGATGTAAAACACGATCCGCGGTCACTGATGAGGCGCTCAGGGTTACGGAAAATGTAGAAAATGTCTTCTAAAGCCTTAATAACGTTTACAGTGTTAGTGTTCCTCACGGGTTTAAAGAAAATAAATTTCGTAAACGCCTCTACTACTACTAGCATGTGAGTGTTCCCTCGTTTCGATTTAACAAAGGGCCCAAGATGGTCTATGTGTACCGTATGAAATGGTACATCTATCTTCTCTATTGTGTGCAATACGCCTTCCTTTGTGGTTGGTGCTTTTTTACTGTAAGCGCACTCCAGACACGCACCGACGTACTTTTTTATGAACTTGGTCATCCCGGAAAACCAATAAGACTTTTTTATTCGCTCTAATGTCTTCTCCACCCCAAAATGACCAATGTCATCATGGTTCATGCGGCACAACTGCCATCTTGCGCCCTTTGGCACAACCCAACGAATTTTGGTCTTATCGTCATCGTCGATGTATTTGTAAAGCCTGTCTTCCTTAAGCACGTAATTCTCGTGAATGTATTTTAGATCCTCCACATCAACCTTAGACGTAAGGATACTCCATATTCTATTTAATTCAGTGTCTCCTAACTGCAATGTTTGAAGCCAGTCCCCCTGGCTTATAGACATAACTGTCGGGTAATGATCTACCATGCGGCAAGGATCCACGCTAGCATCGTTTTCACGAACTGGGTTGCGCGATAGAGCATCGACATGGGACATCTTAGATCCCGAACGATACTCGATCGAGCAGTTGAACTCCTGCAAGAGAAGCCACCATCTCGCTATTCGTGAAATAACATCACGCTTTGAAAAGGTGGACCGTAAGGCGCTGCAGTCCGTGACTATTTTAAACGTTTTGCCTAGGAATTTTCTCAGCGAGCAGACTACGGCTAGCGTCTCTAATTCATAAGCATGAAAATGCTTCTCTTCAGGCGTCGTCTGACGACTATAAAAACTCACTGGCTGAAACGAATCCTTGCCTTTAGCTCGCTGCAACAAAATTCCACCCACACCAATCTGACTGGCGTCCGTGTGGAGCTCGGTCTCAGCGCTAGGATCGTAGATAGCTAAAATAGGGCGGGTTACTAAACGTTCCTTCAACTCTTGAAATGCATTTTCCTGAGCCTCTTCCCAACACCACTCTGCGTCTTTTCTTAACAATCTATTCAAGGGATTGGCAATTTGGGCAAAGTTCTTAACAAACTTGCAGAATTACCCAACCGATCCTAAAAACTGCCGTACGGTATGTATATTGGTAGGACGAGGAAAGTTAATAACGCAACTAATTTTCTTGTCACCCGGCCTTACACCTGCGGATCCTATCTCGTATCCTAGATAATCTACGTTATCGCGCAGGAACTCACACTTAGACAGATTTAAGGTAAGGTTGGCACTTTCCAATGACTTTAAAACCTTCTCCAGGCGCTCTAAACACTCTTCCTTATCCTTTCCATAAATAAGTACGTCGTCAATATAGGCCATAGCCTCAGTGTACCGTGAAGATCCCAACACCCTGTTCATCATTCGCTGAAATACAGCGGGGGCGTTCGCCAGGCCAAACGGCATACGATTAAATTCGTACTGGCCGTCCGGCGTAACGAAAGATGTTACAGCCTTAGATTGCTCCGATATCGGGACTTGATAGTAGCCCGAAGCCAAATCGAGGGTTATGAAAGACGATTGACCAGAAAGCCTAGCTATCTCGTCCTCGATGATTGGCATCGGGTACCGCTCCTTCACGGTCACTGAGTTCAACAACCTATAATCCACACATAAACGTAGATTGCCGTCCTTCTTGCGCACCAAGATTATAGGGCTCGCATACTCCGACACCGATTCCCTTATAATTCCTGCGTCAAGCATCTCGCCCACCATTTCACGAACCTGCTCCCTTTCCTTATGTGATAGGCGGTATGGACGGTAAAATACTGGCTGCTTACTATTTAACTCGATGGTCATTTCGGTAACACTAGTACATCCTAGCTGTTTTAATGTATTTGCGAAACAGTGTTTGTACTTGTTAAGTATCTCGAGTAACTTCTGTTTTTCTTGGTGGTTAGCCGTGTCACCTATCTTTACCGATTGCTCATCAATATTCGTGCACTCCAATATAACGTCTTCAGACAAGGGCGTCGTGTTTCGGTTAACCACTTTTACTTTAGTAGCGCGACCAAAAATAGTACCTCTTATCAGTTTACAAGATGGTGCCAAAGGTTTAACGCAAACGTAGAACACACTATCCTTCACCTCGTATAACCCACCACAAATCATTAACTCCTGTAGTGGCTTTCCTATTACTTTTGTGTTTACTAAAACTGCACCACTCGTGGTCGGTTCTGTAATCACTTTTATAGAAACTGGGCCGTATATGTCGACACAAGAAGCTAGCCTAACCCTGATCATTTCGTTGTCACTGATGTCGCATTCGGCAAAAGGCATCTCTTTCCCAAAACTGAAAAACCTTAAATTTTCGGAATTTTTATAGACCTCAACATGTGGCTGTTCGGTAAAGGATTGTCCAACTATTAGGGGTAAATCCAAGAACTTATCTTCAACTACCAAAAACTTCACACTAGCGACAACATCATCAATTTTCAAGTCAACATTTACGCTTCCTAATGTATGTACAATATAATTCCCGAACCCCTTCAACACTGATGTATCGCCAGTATTACGCTCGAGGCCTAGGACCCGGACAAGTGAATTTGTCATAAGCGACACTTCACTACCAAAGTCTACGAAAGCCTTGGCTTGTGCCCTATTAATTAGTACATTCTTATTAAACTTTGTGCTAGAGCCCGTCGACGAAATACACATAGTCTTTTTGACGGTGACGTTTTTTCCGTCCTTATGGTCGGATGTCTTACTCCTACAATTATCTGCCTCGTGCCCTATTCTATAACATATCGCGCATTTTACAAGAGGTTTAGGGCACTTCAAGTAAGGATGCCCCTTTTCTTTACAGTTGAAGCAAAACAAACTAGTGCTAGCCGAGTTAGACGGGAATGGAGCAGATAAAGTTTTCGTTTTGTGATCAAAATTATTATAAGTTGAGTTGGTATCGCCCCCCGGTTTGGTCTTATAATTTTGAGGAAAACGATCTGAATTAAGAGACGAGTCCTTGTTGCTCATAAGAAACTGTAGTAATTGATCCGGTTGGGTACAACGCAATGCTAAGGCGCTAGATTTCATTGTTCTGTCGCTTAACCCATGAATTATGCAATCGACTGCGCGCTTTCCGACGATGTCGCATTGGTTTAAAAGTGACAGCTTCTCGTAATAGTATACTTCTAAAGGTTCATTGTACTTGCTCTTGCGACGCAACATGTCCTCCAGGATTTGGCCAAAATTTTGCTCGTAAGGGAATGCACTCAAAAGTTTATCCTGCCATTCGGCCCAGGAGAATAATATGGTATTGAGACTTTCGTACCAAGTCTTGGCCAAACCCTGGAGTTTTTGTAAAGCAAAGTGAACAGTCGTTTTCTCATCCCAGCCATAGACGGTAGCACACTCATTAACTTTCTTGAGCCATATGTCGACTCTTTGATTTTTAGAAGAGGGATCGAATTCTGGAAGCATATTCTTTTGGTTTAAGTGAAAATTTGTGTTATTGGTGTTCACCGTCTGTGGCTGTATTGGAGGTTGTGGTTTAAGCGTTTTTAACAAGTTTATGACAACATTAGTACTAAAACTAGGATAAGCGAATTCATTCTGATTTGAAAATGAGGGTACCTCTTGTCGATTTTCGCGTCGGGGTGACTGACCACCCACACCTGATTCCCTTGGTGGCGAAGTTACGGTCCGACGGCAGCGCCCGCCGACAACGCTGTCACGCCTACGGCTGCTTCGCTGGCTTGGGGAACGTCGCAGGCGACTCCGCGATCTTTCCAAGTCACTTTCGAGAGCTCGAAGTCGCCCCCGTTGTCACTCCACTTCCAGCTCCCGCTGTCGTAGACTAAGACTCCGCCGGTCCTCTCGCATAGGGCTTCGGCTCCGTCGCCTCGTAGCTCTTTCTTCGCCATGAATATCGTTACGACGACTTCGACTACGGCTACTCCTATCCCTTTCCATTGTTCGAAGGGCCTCAGGAGTAGACAATCGGCGTCGTGATCCGCCTTCGCCGTCCATTTATCTAAAACTCACACACAAAAGAAATATATTAGTATGAATATCATATAAAATGTCAAATATCTTGGAAACGGTGCATTTAATCGCAAAAATGACAAAATTTTCCGCCCCGTAGACCTCTAAGAACGACCTACAACTTTTAATTTCCACTAACAAAAAGTGACCTCAGATGACCTTTACCTAGTTTTTTTTCTTCTTTTTATTATGGGTTGTACGGTAATAGAATAGGTGATAATAAATTCAACACAGCAATGAAAAGTATAATCTACAATTTCATGCAACAGATGTGACCTCAGATGACCTCAACACTTGCACATAAAAGAAAAGAGTAAAATAGCTAGAAACATTAAATAAATCTTCCATCCAACCTTGTATAAAAGATATGTAATTTTTTTTTTTTCTTTTTCTTTTATGGTCCACATGCCCTTGAGCAAAAATCAGATCGGTTTAAACAGATATCAGATTAAAACAATGGTTGTTAAGTCTTTCTAAGTACAACACGTTTCGACACACGTGTTATACGTCTCGAGACACGTGTTTATTAAAATCAGATCGGTTTAATCAGATATCAGGTCAAAATAATGGTTGTTAAGTTTTCGTAAGTACACAACACGTTTCGAGATACGTGTTTATTAGAATCAGATCGGTTTAATCAGATATCAGGTTAAAACGATGGTTGTTAAGTCTTCGTAAGTGTAATACGTCTCGACACGTGTTTATTTGTTATAGAAGATTATGTAATGTACATATTTTATAAAAATGGGCATGTACTTACCACTTCTGATATGTAGTAAAACACTATATTGGTTAACAATTATTTAATCTTCAATGTCCAAACAGTATGCACACGATGTTTATCCACTACCGTACAGAACGTCAGTCCACAAATTAGATAGTTATTCCGTCAGTCCCGTTCGTTCGCAACCCACGCCACGATGAGAATGCCCCCACCTCCGCCAGCCGCTAGTGTTGCAAGCCCCTCTTCGATTTTCCCAACTCAAATTATTCGATGTTTTACGCGATTAATCGATATACATATATTAATTAACCTTACAAGTGGGCGGGACACATAGCGCGAAGAACCGATGGCCGATGGGGAAAAAAGGGTCTCGAATGACGACCACGTACTGGCAAGCGAAGCGCAGAACACCTTGGTCAAGGTGGTCAGACAACCTGACCAAGGTCGCTGGAAAGCGCTGGATGCAGGCCGGTCTTGATCGACCGTTTTGGAAATCCTTAGGAGAGGCCTATGTCCAGCAGTGGACGTTATGCGGCTGAAATGATGATGAACACAAATATAGTGACTTGCACAATAGACCCAGAATTGCATACAAATACTATTTATTATATAAGGATAAGTGCGTTAATTAATACGTAGGGTGTTACACTGAAACTACAAATCAAAAAAATCTAGTTCTATGCTGATACATACGAGAATATCAACTTTATATTCCCCTCTATATACATCAAGATATACAATTCTCTACGTGTATGAAATGAATCCCAAACACCAAAACATTTATCCCACAAAATCTATCTTCTCCCAACGAATAATTGATAAATCGCCATACTCCATTTTAAACCGGGAACAGATAATTAACAACCAACAATGGCGAACAAAATAACGGCTCCATTTCGTCACAAATTATGGAATTTACAGAAGTGACACCTCATAGAATGTGCCTTGGAGGCGAGCTCCTACTTTGTATTGTTTTTTGTTGGTTTTTGCCTTGCCAACTGTGAAAAATCTTAAGAGGTCCTTTTAGACACATTCGTCGTCAAAACATTGCCACGCCACTGTAAATGCGTCTGAGTAGAGACATCTGTATTATTAAAAAAATATATTTTTTTAACTGCAACAGCCTGGCTTTTAAATGTTGAGAGACAGAATTGAATAACTTTACTTAAGTAAGCATATTTTTTCACGTAAATTTGCAATAAAATTATCTACAAAGGTGTTTTAATTAGTGCCTATAATTTTCACTTCCTATTAATTATTAAATTAGGTATTTAAGAAGAAAGAGTAACCTATCTAATAACCACTAATGTATGTTTTCTGTTTTAATCACCAGGCTCTTGTCGATTTTATCTTCAAGGGTTTTTGGCCAATTGTTTTATCTACCTACGAGTATGTAACTATATATGTATTTATCACTAATATTCACTAATCACGCGAGGGCAGTATTCGCGGTGGTAGCTTATTCTTCTGTAGACTTACTTTGCAATATCGTTTTGATAAAATGTTTTTCGCCATGAATATTTCCTTTGTAAGCCTGGCTGCATGGAGTGAATTTCCTGAGTCCAGTTTGAAACAATGCCAGGTTGAGTGACGTTATCGGAATGTTTTGTCTGTGTCTGTCAGAATTTGGCGGGAAAAATTAATACAATACAATTAAACTATGTTTTGAAAGAGTAAAAAAAGCAAATTGCTGGCCAGTAGTAGTATTGAATAACTAATCATTTAAATATCATTTTATTTTAACAAAATAAGTAAACCTTACTTCAACTTTTTAAATCTTGCTTTTCTAATCACTAGTTTAAAATTCAATTCACTAGTTTAAAAGAAAAAAAAGTGTGAGTCAGACTCACGCACTAAGGTTTCCATACAATTATCTATAAAAAATCACGTTTGTTGTAGGGAAGCCCTGAAATATTTATTTTATACTGATTTAGTATCTGTGAAAATGTCAACTGTCTAGCTGTCACAGTTCATGAGATACAGCCTGGTGACAGACAGACAGACAGACGGACCCACGAACGAACGGAGAGTGGAGTCTTAGTAATAGGGCTTTTTTACCCTTTGGGTACGGAACCCTGAAAACAAACAGGTAAGTACGTTCAAGCGCGTAGGGCCGTAACAGACGCGGCGCAAGTTGCGCCGCGTAACAGCTAGTGATGGGCGATGCATAAATACTCAATCAACCCATTTGAGTATTTACTCAGTAGATTGAGTAAATACCCGATAAATATCCTTATTTATCCACTTGGTGAGTAGATTGATTTATATGCGTTGCGACTTATATTTATATTCATATTCATTATTTCATGTTTTCAAGACAATTTTGAAACTTAAATCTAGTATACACTTGCAATTCTGATCGGAAAGTGTGTGCATATGCCATAATATGCTTAAAATCTCGGTAAACGTTAAATGCGACGCTAAAATATATGAAAATACCGTTCTAATCATACGCTGAAAGTAGGCTTCTTTGACTAATTATCATTTTTTGCTGGGCGGTGTGCAAAGACGTAATTTGATGTTAAAATAAGTAAACAAACATCTAATGCGATGTCAATATATGAGCACGCTCTATTTACTCTATTTATTAAATCTAGTGAGTAAATACTCAAATGGGTAGATTGAGTACTATCCACTGCCATTTCTAGCTATTACGCGACGCAACTTGCGTCCCGTCTATTGCGGCACATAAAAGAAATTATTTTGCGACCATGGCAATTCCACATACTGACGTCAATCTTTCTCTTATCCTCGGTCGCTCGATCGCAATACTACACTACTTGTATAATATAACATACATATAGTCCATTTGGTTAGGTATTTAATAGAATGTAAACAATCTTTACATGTCCATTTATTTGGAAAAAAAAAAATATAAATCAATACTTTTGCAAATTACAAATTAATTTGTGTAATTTATAATTTATAAAATAATTTATAAAGTTTATATTTCAATAAAAAGATGTCAATATTGTTAACATTCCTTTAAATACCTAACCAAATGGACAATCTTTATAACAAATATAGATATTTCATCTCTCTGGTATCAATTTGTAACAATTTTGATATTTGTTGTTGCCATTACTAATTTATATAATTTCTGTTTTTTAACTTATCTTCCAGAACCATTTGACACTATTGAACTAACATTATGTTAGACACAATAAGTACCTACATTTTATTTTAAGTAACAAGCATCCTCTTAATGCGGTTAATTTCAATTTTCCCCTTTATTAATGTTACACCGTACAAAATACAATATTAAATACCCACACAATTCCTGTAAATCAATAGAGTGATACTTTTTATTATCCCGTGTATTGTTTGGATCCATCCAACCCAGTTTATTACAGGAATCGTAATGGTCGACTGGGCTTTCCATGGAGCTCAGAACTTTAATGGAGTTGTCTTATGTTATTTATTTTCTCTCTTTGCGTTACATTTATTTACATTGTGTTAATAAACTTGTTACGATGTTACAATAAATCACTATTTTGCATGTTTTTACTCACCTCCTTCTTCAATCATTTCATTCTATCCTTCTTTTCAAATTTCATTTCTTAGTTAAATTTTTAATGCTAGACACATTCCTTCCTCATCATTCTGACTCATTCCTCTTCCACCTCTTAGAATGATAGCAACTTACTTATAATTGTATAAATTTACCAGTTCTGCTATAATATTTTTTGTTCTATTTACGATGCCTTCAACATCCCTTTTGAAATTTACTATTGTTGAGGTCATTCTCCTCATTTTGAAATATCAGCACAACTAGATATAGGCCTTCCGAAATAAATGTCTTTTATTATGCACATTTGAGTAAATTAGCTTTTACGTCCATAGAGCCACCAACTAATGGTTTATTGTTATCTATTCATCATATGTTATCATTTTCAAATTTATCCGGATCCCTAAATCTCTCAATATGATTTTATTGAGGGATTTAGGGATCCGTTTCTGAAATATTTGGTATTATATTGCAAATTTTTGTTAAAGTAAATGTCCCCCTTCTCTATCTATTAAAGTGTCCAACTCTCTATCTATTGACTAAATCTATGCATGGCCATGTGAAAAAATTCACAGCAGTATATACATAACGAAGTTTAAAGGAAAACTTATTAGAGCTAAGTAGGGTTTACAAATTAAAAAGTTATAACTTTATAAGCGACCCACTTTTAAAATGTACTCGGAAAAGGAAAAGTTCATACAAATTGAATAGAAAATTAGATTTAAGTTTTTTAGTGGTGTGAACTCAAAGCGGGCATTTGCAAATACGAAACCCTACACTGCGCGTGGCCCGACAAGCACTTGGCCGGTTTTTATCTTGCAATATTTTTGTGAGAATTCTTAAAAGATTTCAAACAGAACCTTTAAATTCTATGCCTGTTCCAATGTAAACTCGTAAAGCTCCCTAGTCTATAATATTATCTTTTCTAAATTAAATAAGCCCAAGGATTTATTAATGAATTTACGTAACCTCTACCTGTAGTTAAGCTCCTTGGATTTTCCTATATCAAGTTCAAATAATTCATACCATGTGCATTGTTTAGGAATTTAGATACCGAAACCAATGTTTTGTTATGATAAAACAATGATTGTGGGTAGTATACTTGTTCTAGCGTAACGGTTTCAGGTCTTTGTAATAGAAAGTAAATTTTCATACTGAAACAGGAAAAAAAATTGTGGATCTGGATAAATTATTAGGTTTCAAAGGCTTGAAATCCGACTACTTCCGTGGGGTAGTGGTTACCACGCTAGTCCGCTCGGAGGTTCCGGGTTCGATCCCCAGCCAGGGAAAGTTGGATAAAGCCTTTTTTAGGGTTCCGTAGTAAACAAGGAACGTTTTTCTGTTTATCTGTCTGTCCGTCCGCGGTTTATTTCAGAGACTATTATAGTACTAGAAAGCTGTAATTTGGTATAGATGTGTATATTAATCATGCCAAAAAAGTGGTAAAATAAATGGGAGACACATGAAATATAATTATTTTTAATAGTTAGTAGAAAATAATAATACATTTATTAGATTTTGAAAATTACATCCCTATAGGGGTGAAATAGGGGTTGCAAGTTTATACGAATTTTCGACATTTTTTAAGACGAAATGTTAGTTAAAGTGGCGCCCTCATTTGAAATAAATTGTTTAAAACTAAATATGGTGATAATTAAAAATTTGATTTGTATCACTGTCTAGAAAGACCTTTGAACTATTTTATGAATAACCTTTGAAATTATTACTAATAGTCCGTCTAGTTTTAAAACGGGTTTTCGCCAAAAGTGGCCACTTTACACTACCAATATTACTTTCAAAGGTTATTCATAAAATAATTTGAAGGTCTTTCTAGACAGTGATACAAATCAAATTTTTAATTATCACCATATTTAGTTTAAAACAATTTATTTCAAATGAGGGCGCCACTTTAGCTACCACTTCGTCTTAAAAAATGACGAAAATTCATATAAACTTGCAACCCCTATTTCACCCCTATAGGGATGTAATTTTCAAAATCTAATCGTCTTAAACGAGACACATGACATTTTTGAATTAGAGGTGAATAAAAAATAATAATACAGAAATAAGATTTTAAAAATTGCATGCCCTGGGGTGCATATGAGTTAGTATCCCATAATACAAGTTAAGCTTACTTTGTTTGGGGCTAGCTCAATCAGTGTTATTTATCCCTGTATCTATATTTATCAAATTAAAATTAAATAATGTAGAAAATCAAATGATAGAGGAATTAAAAAAAAAACGACTTTCAAGACCGCCAACTAGTGATGAGTAGCGGAACTTCATGTTTCAATTGATATCCGTAGCGCCATCTATTATTTTCTTTTTTAATAAATTTTTTTCAATGATCAAAAGCAATCCCCACCACTGTCGCTACGAGCGAAGCGAGCGATCGCTCGCGCCGCCCGCGAGACCCACCATTAACATCAGTGTGTGGTGCAGCGGCTTTGTGCACGAGCGTGTCACATTCGCCATGATGAAGACCTCCGGATGAGGTCGAAACATGTCGGCCAGTAGCTGACTCTCTACGTGAATAACCCGTGCTTTATTAATAATTTTCTAATAAAACCTGTATTTACCTTATCTTGACTATTTCATTTCCTAAAAGGAACACCCTGATTTTTCAGAAGTTAACCCCAAATAATTTTTAATCAGCTGTACCGATTTTCATAAAATATAGCTAAGGACCACCACAAAGAAACTTGAAACCTACGAAGGCCGAACTCCGTGGCGTAGTGGTCACCATGCTAGTCCGCCACCCAGAGGTTCCGGGTTCGATCCACGGTCAGGGCAAGTAGGAAAATGGCCTTTTTAAATTGTCCTGGGTCTTGGATGTTTATCTATATATGTATTGTTATAAAATATAGTATCGTTGAGTTAGTATCCCATAACACAAGTCTCGAACTTACTTTGGGACAAGCTCAATCAGTGTAATTTATTCCTATATATTTTAAATAATTATAAAAAAAAATCCTCATCGAAATCAGTCCATCCGTTCCGGAACTACGATGCCTCAGACAAAGAGACAAACAGACAGACATAAGCGTCAACTATATAACACCCCTCTTTTTCGTCAAGGGGTTAAAAATACAAAGTATCAATAAATCATAGTTATTTCTCCATGCGTTAGCCTCACATTCGATTTCAATTATTCAATCAGTTCATTCCAATTTCATTCAAAACATGTCGTTTATTTGACACAGTGCCCATTTAAAATTCCGATAGATCGATCGCGTACTCAATTATTGAAGACATTGTCAATTATTTTGCCATGTTGTTCGTAAAACAGCAAAATAATGTTGACCTGTGCTGCGGCGCGGCGCGACAAACACGCATTGAGCGCGTCAGGGTTGTCATTTTACTAAATATGAAATGTATTTATTTATTTGAAAATGAAAATGAAAATGAAAATTGTTTTATTGTACTATTAAGTAGTTTACATAATGTGTCGGAGAATCCTTTTAGGCGTGAGCCTGTGCCAGGGTTCTCCACTCCTTCGTCCGTGATGCGATCATAACATAATAGTGACATACCTAATTATTTAAAGTATTTTTTTATTTTTATTTTTAGTTTTAACTTACAAGCTATTACACCAGAATGTTTTACTAGTTTGTTTTGCGTGTACATGTGTGTGTGTGTGTGTGTGTGTGCGTGCGTGCGTGCGAGCGTGCGTGTGTGTGTGTGTGTGTGTGTGTGTGTGTGTGTGTGTGTGTGGGGCTGTGGGTATGGGTGTGTGTGTGTAGGTGTGTGTGTGTGTGTGTCTGTGTGTGTTTGTGTGCGTATGTAAATATATACAGAACATATGTGTATGTGTTTTTTATATAGTTTATATAATTATAATACAATATAGTATATTTACAAATTTAACTGAGCCTCAGCTTCCTCATAAGTTAAAGTTCTTACCCATTTTATTACTAAATCTTTGCATTCATGGAGAGTTTTAGGGTAGATATTTATTTTATCATTGATTCTATTATATAATGTAGCAGATCGGTATTTAAATTGTCTTTTAGCGAATTTTGTTTGAGTTACGGGAATTTTCATGACGGTTCGATTTCTCCTTTTTTTCATTTGATTGAGGTCATAAATTAGTATTTTGTGTGTTCTTAAGGTAATTTGTAATATATATAATTTCCGGACAGATAAAAGATTACATAATTTATACAGTTCGTCAGTAGAGAAAAGTTTACTTTTGAAGTAGATTATTTTTAGCAAATATCTCTGTGCCCTTTCAACATCCAGAAAGCGAGTTTTAAGGGCACCCCCCCAAATAGTTATACAATATGTTATTATGGATTGTACTAAGGCAATGTAAATGTTATTGAGAAGTGATTTATTGGGATTAGTTACACATGGGGAGGGAGCTATGTGTCGTAACGATTTAAACAACCATATTAATTTCCTTATTCTTGTGCACATAAGCTCAATATGAGGATACCACGATAAGTTTTGGTCCACAAGAACCCCTAGGTATTTTGTTTGACTAACTTTGGATATCGTGGAACAGTTACAATCAGAGTCAAAATTTCCACATTTATGTATTTTTAGATTAAATGTTGTGTCTGGTTGTGAGTTGTTATATATACTGAAACAGATGTAATTTATTTTATTGACGTTTAGTGTTAGAAGATTATTTTCAAGCCAGTTAGCTACCTCGTACATGCCCTGTTCAGCATTTTTTTTGGCCTCCTCCCATGTTTGGCCCGAGAAAATAATTGCGGTATCATCGGCATATGAAAGGATTTTTCCATTTTTGATATTCATATTGCAGAGATCATTGATATAAATCAGAAATAGAGTGGGGCCGAGAATACTTCCTTGTGGCACTCCGCAAGTTACTTCAATGTCGTCGCTGATTAGATCCTCTACTTTAACTTTTTGCTTCCTATCTATCAAGTAGTCTTTGAATAAAGAGAGTTGGGTACCTCTAATTCCAATTTTTTCTAGCTTTTGTATGAGAATAGAGAGAAAAACAGTGTCAAAAGCTTTTTTTAAATCAATGAAAATAGAAAGGCATTTTTCTCCATTGTCTATATGTTCCGTAATTTGTGATGTTAGAGTTTTTATGGCATCTTCAGTGGATATTCCTTGCTATTTATTTAACTTATAAGTAGTTAGTTTAGAACAATAAATAAATAAATATATAGGGATAAATAACACTGATTGAGCTAGCCCCAAAGTAATTTCGACACTTAGGCTATGGGATAATATCTCAAAGATACTATATTTTATAGCAAATATATAATTAAAAACCCAGGACAATTTGAAACCATTTTCCAACTTGCCCTGACCGAGTATCGAACCTGGGACCTCTGGGTGGCGGACTAGCATGGTGACCACTACGCCACGGAGGTCGTCAAAAACTACGATAGCTTGTTTCTACCGAATATCTCACAAAACCATGTCTTGGCAACCCTTTAATCGATTTTGTTTATATTAAATACCATAAGATGGTAAACCCGGTGGAAACGGAGTTCCTTACGGTAAATTCGAAAGTTTTATAAACATTAAATTAAAAATTTAATTCAGTTTGAAGAAAATATTTCCCGCCGCCATTTTGGATTTCAAAAAGTTTAGACCTACAAAAACCTAGGGTTTCGAGTTTCAGTCAAATGACATTCAGCTGTGAATCGGCAGTCATTACTGATTGATTGAAAAAAGGCATTGGTTCGGCCTTCGACCTCCTCGATTAGTTACTTGAGGCGGGTGCTGTGGGGAGGGGGAGTTGAGTTGTGTTCTTCGGCTTAAAAGGAAAGAAAAATCCATTGGTATCAATGAAAATGTACAGCAGCCCTACTGGTTTCGGTGTAGTGTGTTTGTCAGTGCAAATAAAACTGCAGAGTTTGGGCGGTTAGTTAAAATTTCACGAGTTGCGCCCGACGCACCACTGTTGTGTGGGAATTCTGATATCTTTCCACTGCTTTTTTTTAAGGTTGCAAAAATTCCAGAGAGATTTTCCGATCGCAACCAAAAACTTAATTAAGCTTTAGACCGTTGTTAGACACAAGCGCCATCTATATGGCTTGCATTGCATTAAGTAGGTATTAAGTACTCTAGTATTGAATATTGTATCAATGTTTGATGCTTGTAGCATCCCTGTAAATAAGTAATTCAAGTAGTCGCCACTAGATGTCATATTGTACTAGTATAGATAGTATAAAAGGAAATTTGGACAATGACCGCCCTTTGTTTCAACGCACCTTAGCTACTGAGCAGTTACAAATAAATATATATAATATATACCAATTTCCCTCTTTCTCTCGGGCACCTATTTAACAAGCGTCATTGAGCCTTTAGTTGCAACATGACGTGACTGAGGCGCCATTGACGACCTCCGTGGCGTAGTGGTCACCATGTTAGTCCACCACCCAGAGGTCCCGGGTTCGATCCCCGGTCAGCATATGTGTCTTGTGGCTCTTAGCAGATAGAGCCCTGCACCGTTAGATATAACTTCAGGTCTATATAGGACTGTCATAGTGAACTCCGACTTTTGAAATAATGATGTACGGAACTTCGAAAGTTTCTTCACAGCAAATTTTATGACGACCTCCGTGGCGTAGTGGTCACCATGCTAGTCCGCCACCCAGAGGTCACGGGTTCGATCCCCGGTCAGAGCAAGTTGGAAAATTGCCTTTTTCAAGTTGTCCTGGGTCTTGGATGTTTATCTATATATGTATTTGTCATAAAATATAGTATCGTTGAGTTAGTATTCCATAATACAAGTCTCGAACTTACTTTGAGGCTCAATCAGTGTTATTTATCCCTATATATTTATTTATTTATTCGAAGTTCCCTATAGAAACTTTCGAAGTTCCGTACATCGATATTATAAAAATCGGAGTTCAGTATGACAGTCCCGTACAAACCATTATTATTGCTGAAATAAAATCGTACGCAACAGGCAAGTAGCTTGCACCGTCTAAATAGGCCTTTAGTGTGATGGTGGGCGAGAAAGTAGGAAAACGAATTTTAATTAGTGATGAGTTACAAGCCGAATCACCTATTAACATGATTTGCATTTTCACCATTGCCCATCTGGTAAATTTGGAGTTACAATACCATTTATTTTTAACAAGGACGGATTACTCACGTAGAGATTCAGCTCCTTTCCGACATGTTTCTACCTCATCTGGAGGTCTTCACTAGCGTGTCACGTAGTGGCTCCCTGTACGCGCGTCACATTCGCCGTGACCTCCGGATGTGAGTAACCTTCGCGTGTTAATAATGCCTTTGTCTCACGTTAGTTTTAAATAATACAATACCTTTTCCACGAAATCTTGAAAACTGTCTTCAAACAAATGCATCCAAATCCCATTTAGTCATAAGTCATAAAGTTTAAAACTTCATTTTAACAATCACTATTCTCACAAAATCATGAAAACAGTCTTCAAAGAAATGCATACAATCGTATCAAACTTGGATTTGCAGTCTGTATAGGCTCCATTATAAACTTCACAGGCTCAACTAAATTAAAGATGACAGATATCTGTCAGAAGCGTCCAAAGAAAGCCATTGTTTGTCAAACTATTTCAGCTCGCTTTTGTAAAGCTATCATACTCGCAGCTGCATTGGGTGGAAGGAAATTTAATTCCATTCAACGTCATTTAAGGCTAGAACAGATAGTTAGCGGTTTGTTGCATTGTTATTGCATCTCAGTTCTAGAAGTTAAGAAGAACCGTTTTTATCGATAACCTCGTTAGCTTTTATTTATTTATATTATTTACAAAATTCATGTACACGAAAACAAACAAATTAAGAACATTAAGGACATAGGTACTGCTTATTTCATAAGAAATCTCTTCCAGCAGGCCGTACGTGTACAAAATAGACAATAAATAGTTAAATACAAATACATATAGGTACTTATCTAAAAGTTGAAACATAAACATACATATTAAATAATACATCAACTAAAATATACCTAACTATAAATTATAAAATTATATACATTAAGATTAGATACATATACATACATGTGGGAGAATGAGATGCTTTACTCAGGCTTTCTAAAAAATGTGACGATAAGTCAGCGCCCCACCTCGCGCTGATCCATGAGTTTCAACCACATGAGTTAAACCCTCTAGCCTACACAGATATTCTGTGTCCACCTGGGCTTACCGTCCAGCTGAAACAAACTGTTATTGCAATAAATCAGTTAACCAATACACATATATTACAATAATCACAATTAAATGAGTCATAATTATTTTTGATATAGCGGCAACAGAAATAGATCATCTGTGAAAATGTTAACTGTCTATAACGGTTCATGAGATACAGTCTGGTGACAGACAGATAAACAGACGGACGGATAGCGCACGAAGTTAGTTAGTAAGTAATAGGGCCCCATTTATACTCTTAAGGTACAAAACCCTAAAATCACAACGTCAAAACCCATTCTTTAAAAAGAAAAAAAAATCTTTTATCCGTGAGCTTCGCATGATTTAAGTAATTATATTTTCTATGGCCGATATGTATCTTTAATTAAATTGTAACGTTGTAACATATTCGTTACGATTTTTAATATAACTAAAACTAAAAATAAAAATAAATAAACTATAACTAAAATTAAAATAAAAAAAAAGGAAAGGTTTTCTTGTGCCTGAGCGCGTTAAACACGGATCCCTAAATATCTCTCGTCCCGCAAAACCTGTTTGACCGGTGCCCCGGCGGCTGCGCGCGCGCCATTGCGTCGCTGATCTTATATTGAGACGGACACGTACTGCTGGTGATTTGGCTAAGGTCGAGCCTGCATTCTGATACTTTTTAATTTATAATTAACCTTTGGCAGTAGCTGTAAACCAGCCTAGTATTGGCTGCTGTGTGGTGGTTTTCCATTAATTTAACTTATTTGGATTATTAAACCCCGTTAGGGTAAGTTTGAACAATGTTTTTAAATAAAAGTGTAGGTGGTCATAAAATTCTTTGCGTTCACATTAACATTTTGAAAATATATTAGTTCGTAGTGTTCATCACTTTAGCTTTGTTTAGGTTGCCTGTCTCTCATCATCAAAATCAATCATCATTAAAATAATTCGTCATCATTTATCATCAAAATCATTTATCATGTCCTCATCTGTTAATCACCCTTTGTAAACTCCGCTTTTGATTGCCTCACGCCACTTTCTCCTTCTACCTTAGTACTTCTTGTATCTACTAGCTGCGTGGCATGAGCAATCACGGATGTCAACTGCTGCCTAGATGCTTAGTGCTTGGATGATGATTCCAGGGTCCCAAGTTCCGGCTGAAGGTGCCGGCGGCGAGCGTCGTGTTGGTGACTTCTTCACGCCCGGCCATTTTGAAGATCGTCGATGCCCGCTTGGCCCACAAGGGAAGTACTAGACTGCGTGGCAAGGTTAGGTGGCCATCCGAACTCACGACCTAATTGTGATTTTGTGGGGGTAACCACTAAATAAATTTTGTTTAACGTTACCGGTGTTTCATTTAATATCCGGAACGTAACACTGGCGCCAAGACGTGGTTTATTATACATGGCCTAACCTTGCTTCGTAGTAAGTAGTTGGTAGTTGGTGGTTGTGTTCTTTATTTTTTTCTGTTTGTGAAACGTTTATTTTATTTTTTGGTTGCATTCTGCGCTAAAGCGTACCTTTTTAATACTTATTACCCATATGGTTCCGTATTGTTAGTTTTACAAATATTGTTGTTTTTTTTGGTGTTTGTAGTTTTATACATAAAAAGGTACACCTTAGTCGTTTCAAGTTTTTTTTTTCTTTCTTTTTTTGTGTGTTTTATTTTATTTTATATCATCATCATAATCATCATATTTTTATGCCAACCTAAACGTTCCATAGTTATTAATATTTTTATTGTAACAAAACGGAGTATTTTTTTTGTTTTAAATATATTTTTAGTGTCTCATTGTTCACAATTTACTCTATTGGGTTATTATACATAGTTAACTTTAAATTATGTCTTATCCGGTAAAATTTTTATCATTACAAAAGACTGAGTTAGAATATGAGGTTGCAATCAGAGGTGCCACACCTGCATCAACGGTAGAGGAATTGCGGAAACAGATTTCTAATTTAGGCCCAACATTTCCATCTGAGGACATTTTAGAAAGTTGTTTCGATGTAATTGAGGATTTAAAGGGTATTAATATTGCACTTGAAAAAATAAAATGTAATCTAGTATCATCCTTAGATAAAAGCAATTTACTGAGAACAGAAAATCTTCTGCATCACTTATATCATCGATTCAATAGAATAATCGCTTCTGATGATACCAACGATTTGATTGAGACCTCCTCTCAACAATTTCGTTCGTATTTCGATAAGTATAATTTAGTAAAGGATCAGGGTGTGGACCGGCTGATTTCTCCAAACATTACTGATGCAGCTACAAATGCCCCATTTAACATCACAGTTTCCTGTAGTGATCGTAGTAAAACTGCCGATATTGGCAAATTCAAGTATGATGGCAAAACATGTGTGCGAGCGTTCATACAACGTATTAGCGAGTTTTGCGAGGCGAGAGAAATATCGGATTCAAAAATTTTATCCTACGCGACAGAAATATTCACTGGTGACGCAGTTCACTGGTACAGGAGCGTCAGGAATCGGATTTCGAACTGGGATGAGCTAATTCAATTATTAAAACAAGATTTTGATCAGCCTGATTATGACTATAGGCTTCGTCTTGAAATTCATTCCCGAACACAGGGTAATAAAGAGAGCATTATAGTGTATTTAGCAGTGATGTCTGGACTATTCGCACGACTTTCAAAACCATTATCTGAGGAAGAAAAGCTCGAAATCTTGCTTCATAATATTCGTCCATGCTATGCAACCCTATTGGCCTCTGTACCAGACATTAAGGACATCGACACATTGAGGCAACTTTGCCGTAACTTTGAAAATATTAAGGCACGTGCTGCCCAGTTTCATGAGCCCATCGGTCCGACTCCTGATTCCTTAGCTCCTGAATTCGCTTATGTTGATAATTCTAATAAATCAAATAATCACTATAGTAAAAGTTACTCAAACAATAATAACACTAAACTTAATTATAATAGAAATTTGAATGCAAACAATACAATAAATCAAAACTATGTACATGCAATCCAATCTAATGTAAAAAAGCCGCTTTATTGTCCTAGATGTCGTGTCGATACACATAATTTAAGACAATGTACTGCTAATAAGGACAAGATATTTTGCTTTGTTTGCGGGCATGAAAATGTTAAGACACCTGATTGCCCTAATTGTTCAAAAGGTCAACCAGTTGCCTCAAAAAACTAGTTGGGCAGAATTGTGGCAATATTGACCAGAACAGGTTCAATGGCAAGGATTGGAATGACTGGTTAAGATTCATCTCATTATATTTTAAATCATATAAAGTTGACACAATTCTGCAAACTAAACCTCACAATGATCTTAGGCCATATGCCGATGTTAAAGTAAACGATGTGCCGGTAGCAGGTCTCCTTGACTCCGGATCTGCAGTTACTATAATTGGTAGCAAACTCCGTGCACTTTTGGAACGGAAAGGTACACAATTGGTAGAGGATGATTTTATTACCGTCTCTGCTGCTGGTGGGCAAGTTTTAAAAAGCTCCGGATACTTTAAATTATCTGTAACTTTCGAAAACTGTACTCATGTCATTAAAGCGTACTACATTCCAGAGATCACGTCATGCCTCATTCTAGGTATTGATTTCTGGCGCACCTTCAAAATTTGTCCAAAATATTTAAATGCAATATCGCTGAAAACTACTCACCAAAATGTTGACGATAATTCGGTTGCATTTGTTCATGGTTACGATAAACTAGATTCTGTCGAAAAAGCTATAGCTGATGATGTAATTGCTCAATTCTCATTAATTTCTTCTACTTCTAAGGGCTTAGGAAAAACGTCTTTAATTGAACATGGCATCGACACCGGTAATGCACAGCCTATCCGTCAGCGTTATTACCGAATGTCACCCGAAAAACAGCGGATATTGGTTGAGCAAGTAGACGAAATGTTAGGTCTAGATGTTGTCGAGCCGTGCGAAAGTGCTTGGTCATCTCCGGTGCTGATAGTTAATAAAAAAAACGGCAAGCCTAGATTCTGTCTCGATAGCAGAAAACTTAACGCAGTTACTAAACGCGACGCATACAATTTGCCCTACATTTCCGAAATTTTGGATAATCTTCGTGACGCTCGTTATTTATCTAGCATAGATTTATCGAATGCATTTTGGCAAATACCTATCAGGCGCGAGGATAGAGACAAGACCGCTTTTTACGTTCCTGGGAGGGGCACTCTCCGTTTCAAACGTACTGCGTTCGGTCTAACTAACGCACCAGCAACTCAACAACGTTTAGTTGACCTGTTGTTTGCGGAATTCGATCTCAAAGTTTTCGCTTATCTTGACGACATAATTATAGTTTCCAATGACTTTAACAGCCATGTCGCCATATTAAAGAAGGTGCTTGAAAAGTTAAAAAATGCGAATTTAACAATAAACTTAGAAAAATGCAAATTCTTTCGTAGTGAGCTCAAGTATCTAGGGTATGTTGTAGATAGCAATGGTCTCAGAACCGATCCCGAAAAAGTGGAAGCGATTGTTAATTATCCGACCCCTACGTGTCGTAAGGATGTTAAACGCTTCCTAGGTACAGCAACATGGTACCGACGTTTCGTTCCCAATTTTAGTACGATTGCCGGTCCGCTGAACGCCTTAACCTCGACTAAGAAAGGTGCACCGAAATTCAGTTGGACTTCAGAGGCTGATGCTGCCTTTTCTAAATTAAAAGAGTGCCTTGTTTCTGCCCCTGTTCTTTCATGCCCCGATTTCACCAAAGCATTTGAAGTCCATACTGACGCGAGTAATTTTGGGATTGGGGGTATGCTTACCCAAGTGGTGGATGGTAAAGAACATCCCGTAGCATATATGAGCAAATCATTGTCAGCGGCCGAGAGGAATTATAGCATTACAGAACGCGAAACGCTTGCTGTAATTGTGGCTTTGGAGCACTGGAGGTGTTATTTGGAGAATGGGAAGCAGTTTACCGTTTACACGGATCATAGTGCTTTAAAATGGTTCCTATCGATAAGTAATCCAACCGGTAGGCTAGCTCGTTGGGGTGTCCGTCTGTCGTCTTTTAATTTCGAACTTAAACATCGACGTGGTAGTGATAATGTTATCCCTGATGCTCTTTCTAGAGCCGTACCAGTTAGTTCGTTGTCTTCCACATCTTTAGAAACCAAGGACAGTTGGTATAAAAATATTTTCAATGGCTGTATGACCAGTCCGGAAAAATTTCCAAATTTTTTATTAAAAGATAATGTTCTTTACCGGCTAACAAAAAACAAACACGAACTTACGTCTGAGTTTTCTTGGAAGGAAGTAGTGCCCCTTGAAATGCGCGAAAAGGTCATCAATGACAATCATTCCGAACCTACAGCGGGACATTTAGGAATTTTTAAAACTTATAGGCGCCTTGCTTTAAGATTTTTTTGGCCAGGAATGCATCAAGATGTTATAAAATTCATTGGTTCTTGTGAAAAGTGTCTTTCTTATAAAGCTCAGAACCACACTACTTTAGGTGAAATGGGTCGGCCTAAACAATGTTCGCGCCCATTTCAAATGTTATCAATCGACTTAATGGGCCCTCTTCCCGTTAGCCGTAAACAAAATAGCTATTTACTGGTAGTAACTTGCTGTTTTTCGAAATTTTGCTTAATATTTCCTATTCGTAGTGCAACTTCAACGGTTATCACTAAAATACTGGAAGAGTCAGTTTTTCTTGTCCATGGAGTTCCTCAGACTATACTGATGGATAATGGTACACAATTTATTAGTAAAATCACAGATTCTTTGTTTAAAAAATATAACATACCCAATGTATTTTTTACGCCTAAATACACTCCACAAGTTAATACTGTGGAGAGATATAACAGAACTATAATTACTTGTTTATCTACGTACGTCGATAACGATCATAGAACCTGGGACGTTTTTGTTCCAAAGGTGCAATTTGCTATCAATAATTCCGTAAATGAATCAACTGGTTTTACCCCGTCATTCTTGGTTTACGGCAGGGAACTTGTGACGTGCGGCAGTCACTATACAGATAACGACTTGGGTGATGAGGTCTTATTTCTTCCACGGGATCTTTATGCGGAAAGTTTGGGCTGCCTTTCTACTATTTTTAAGGAAGTTCAAGCTAAACTTTGGCATGCCCATTCTCGTAACACGTCTCATTACAATTTACGTCGCAAAGCCATCGAGTTCAATGTAGGCGATGTAGTAATGAAACGTGCTTATGTTCTTAGCGATAAAGACAAGTTCTTTTCAAAAAAATTAGCACCCAAGTTTTTAAAATGTCGAGTGATTGCAAAAAGGTCTCCTCTGGTCTATATTTTGGCAGACATGTCAGGTAAAAATATTGGTGCTTGGCACATCAAGGATTTAAAATTACCACTTGTTAATAACTAAATAGTAACAATTAACATGTAGGACATATTTCTTGCGAATTTTATTTAAAAGCTAAAATCCGTCTTCAAAAGGGGGGTACTGTAACGTTGTAACATATTCGTTACGATTTTTAATATAACTAAAACTAAAAATAAAAATAAATAAACTATAACTAAAATTAAAATAAAAAAAAAGGAAAGGTTTTCTTGTGCCTGAGCGCGTTAAACACGGATCCCTAAATATCTCTCGTCCCGCAAAACCTGTTTGACCGGTGCCCCGGCGGCTGCGCGCGCGCCATTGCGTCGCTGATCTTATATTGAGACGGACACGTACTGCTGGTGATTTGGCTAAGGTCGAGCCTGCATTCTGATACTTTTTAATTTATAATTAACCTTTGGCAGTAGCTGTAAACCAGCCTAGTATTGGCTGCTGTGTGGTGGTTTTCCATTAATTTAACTTATTTGGATTATTAAACCCCGTTAGGGTAAGTTTGAACAATGTTTTTAAATAAAAGTGTAGGTGGTCATAAAATTCTTTGCGTTCACATTAACATTTTGAAAATATATTAGTTCGTAGTGTTCATCACTTTAGCTTTGTTTAGGTTGCCTGTCTCTCATCATCAAAATCAATCATCATTAAAATAATTCGTCATCATTTATCATCAAAATCATTTATCATGTCCTCATCTGTTAATCACCCTTTGTAAACTCCGCTTTTGATTGCCTCACGCCACTTTCTCCTTCTACCTTAGTACTTCTTGTATCTACTAGCTGCGTGGCATGAGCAATCACGGATGTCAACTGCTGCCTAGATGCTTAGTGCTTGGATGATGATTCCAGGGTCCCAAGTTCCGGCTGAAGGTGCCGGCGGCGAGCGTCGTGTTGGTGACTTCTTCACGCCCGGCCATTTTGAAGATCGTCGATGCCCGCTTGGCCCACAAGGGAAGTACTAGACTGCGTGGCAAGGTTAGGTGGCCATCCGAACTCACGACCTAATTGTGATTTTGTGGGGGTAACCACTAAATAAATTTTGTTTAACGTTACCGGTGTTTCATTTAATATCCGGAACGTAACAAAATGATAATTTAAAGGGCAAGTGCTGACCTCTTTGTTAAAATATCTAATAATATAATTGGTAACAGAATATATCTATACAATATGTAACAAAAACCCTGTCCAATCCTTAAAGGAGCAACTCTGACTATCAATATGAACAACTTTTCCTATGGGACCAATGTTTGAAACTCAAAGGAAAAATCGACATTTTCATACCAATTACCGGGCCGCCCGAACACTTTTGTATGAAAATGTCGATATTTTTTCGAGTTTCAAGATTTGGTCCCATAGAAAAATTTGTTCATATTGACGGCCTGAGTTACTCCTACAAGGATCGGACAGGGTTTTTGTTACACATTGTATAATAAAGATCTCGGAAACGGCTCCAACGATTTTGATGAAACTCGGTATTTAGAGAGTGATGAGGCTAAAAAAATTATATTCATAAAAAAGTAACCGAGCAAACCTTAGTCGTCCAGCTAGTAATACTTACCCTATACGTTCATGAAGCTTATACCTTTCATCCAAAACTCAATTGCGTTCAAAATAAAGTTACTCGTAGAAGTTAGAGAGAGAGTGTCTTGAGAGAACAAATTTCTTCATTTGTGTAGTTAATCAAAAATGTTAATTAGTTTATAACCTACATAAGCTGTATATTTTCATAACTTAAAAGCAAAATATCTAACTCCATGATCTAACAGCAACTACTACTAAGAACATATATTTAAATTAACTTGATAGTTCGGTAATATTCGTCTGTATAGAGCCTTAATTCGCATTCAACGCCATTTTAAACAGCGACCAAGATAATTAATATGGAATATGCTTATTTTAGTTCTCACGAATTTCATAGAATTTAATTTTCACAAAAGTTTGCCAATTTACATTTTATTCGCACGCGGGTAATGTATGTGGAGGATGTATGAATGCATTTGGTGTATGCTGTACGTCTCTCTCGCATATTTTTGGTATGGAAACTATTGAAATAATATTTTAGTTCCTATTCTGGAAATAGTATTCGTGATACACTGAATTACGTTACGTTACGTACGTGTTCTACCTTAAATATATAATTTTCCAAAATTGAAAACCGACTCCAACCTTGAAACTATGCTATCGATATAGATATTTTTTTTTTAAAACTACCAATAAATATGCCATTAAAAAAAAATCCAAATTGCCTGCAGGCGTCTTCGAGGAATCAGTGAAGACAATATAAAAAAAAGCATTTAAGATTCGGAAGAATTGATAACCTTAATAACGAAATAATTATTTAATTTGTTTGAAACAAAATGTTTATTTGTATAATGCTAAAAATGTTGTTTAATAAATATGTATTTTTACTACTCTATGTTAGAAATATTTAACAAGTAGTCAAATTGCACAAAAATACCTTGCTAACTGTTTCAGAAACTTTCATAGAGGATTTAACCTCTATGAAAGTTTCTGAAACAGTTAGCTTATTGCCAACATTAAAACAACCAATGTCATTGTAACCACATAATATCACTCAAACGAGTGTTATAATGTTGTACTAAATTTCATTATACAATGCAAACTTGATCCTTAAATTTAAGCCCCTGTCCATCGCTGGGCGACAGTTTCCGGTGCTGGGTGTGGCTTTAGGCCCATTAGCCTGGGCTCTGTCTGCCCCGCAACGGACAGAGACGTGATATTATAAAAATTGCTCGTGCAATGAGTTTTTCAAAGATCATCCAGATATACTAGATTAATTTTTTTAATATCTGTTGCTGAAACTATGGTTTCAGAGGGTCTGTGACGAAAAAAAAGGTACGATCCAAAATATAAATAATTATTACAATAAATAATTCTATTATTACCTATACATAGTTTGTTTGTATTAAATACTCAGCAATACTTATTATGAATTTACATAGAGTTCTTACAACACTGTAAAACACCTTAAGGTTTCAGAATCTTTTTTAGAGGATTCATATCATGGGTGTAGGTCAAGTTTTGCAACTGTCATAATTAGGTATTAAAACACTCATGTGATACTATTATCAGTCTCGGCTTCGCCTCGTGCGTAAACCCACATTTGTGTTTTAATACCCTTTATTATACAACAGTTGCATAAATAACTATTAAAACACAAGACGGTAAAATGAACATCAAACAATACCTATCCACAGAATTTGATACTCTACTGAAAATTATAAAAATTACGCTTCACGTAGTAACATTTTATTTGTCGTCAACAAACATAATTAAAAAGATATTTTCGTGCTGCACTGAAGATAAAAAGCATTAAGCTAACAAAAAGAAAAGTATCCTCCTCCATTTAACAACACTTAGAGCTGAAAGACTACTAAATTAGTTTCATTATCGCTCCCTCGCAGGTGCACAATGGTTTTGGCTGGATTACGGTGATTACACACGATTTGCAATGTCACAAATGTTAATTTAAATAAAGAATTAAGTAAAAAAAGTATTTTTTACGCCACTACAAAATAAATATTTCCATGATCAAATTTAAAGATCTGCGCAAAAAGAAAATCAGCTGGTAAAATTTGTTTTGTTGCTTTTCTACTAGACTAGCATGAAAGGTCTGTTCTGTAATGAAACTCATCATCATCATGAAACTCATCTGTTTTTTTTTTAATTTATAAATAGAAACCGAAGTTGGATCACGTTTTATCAGCAAGCGGAATTTCAGAAAAAGTTTATTTTTTTTGTTACCTACTTTTTTCAGTTGCGTCGGCAACCGAGTAAACGTCAAGTTTATCCCCTTTGCTCCATGTACAAGTAAACTATTTCACTAACGCGTGGTATTAAGTGAACTCTTTGCTAGTTTTAACTAAGTTATCTGACTGCGGGATTAAAGCATGCTTGTTGTCTGGAAAACGAGAGTGTTGTGCGGTGGGAAATGGTTGCTTTTAAATGATAAAGATGTTGATTTTAAAGAGTTTTTGCGGCATTAAAATGGGCATTTTATTTCTTGGTATATATATATATATATTTGAAATATTAATACTTAATTTATTTTCAAAATTTTGTTTTTATAAAACAATTACATTTTGAAGAAAGACTTTGCAAATCGTAAACAGCAGCTACGAAATAGTAATCACTAATCACCGTCTGAGATATCAATAAATATTTTTTTTCCTTTAGCTTCTGGCCACGGGCGCTAAATGCCACTCTTTAATCCGGGTGGACATAAAATACTTTGTTCTGACAATCTTCTGTTGAAACATACAAAATAATTGTACAGATAATCTATAACGGGATAAACAGATGCTAATCCTGTTAGACCCAAGGCCACGTTTTTTTTTTATTTTTTTAAAACACTGATTGAGATAGCCCCAAAGTAAGTTCGAGACTTGTGTTATGGGATACTAACTCAAAGATACTATATTTTACAACAAATACATATATAGATAAACATCCAAGACCCAGGACAATTTGAAAAAGGCCATTTTCCAACTTGCCCTGACCAGGGATCGAACCCGGGACCTCTGGGTGGCGAACTAGCATGGTGACCACTACGCCACGGAGGTCGTCACGTTTAGCTTGAAGGTGAAGTGATACTGATGAGTTTCTAACCGCATAGCCTAATATGACATGATATATATTCTGATTTTTAAATAATTTAGAAATATATTTATAATATTACTTTTAAGGGTTTACTTAGTAATTTCACCATTATTTAAAGTAGAAACATCGAGATACAAATTTCGTCTTTTCATTCTATCAAGCCTTCACTCTCCAATTCTCATTCCATAATGCAATAGCTAATTATAATACAGTCACATTAATGTTGTAAACAAAGTCCCAGGCTCAGGTAAACGAAGTTTCTCCTTTAAATTATGACATCTAATTAAATAGCCATTGAATTTTCCCATTGCATTTAATTTTGTTTGTACAGGCGACGTGACGCCTTGTCCTGTGGTGTAAGTTACGAGCGGTAGCGAGAACACGGTGATGATGCTTAGGCCGCATTCTGACGCCACGCACGTCAACACCCGCGTCTAGCTCGCTTCGAAATTTGCGGCATACAAATTAAGTACTATCCACACATGAATACAACTCAAATTGCACATGCCTCGCGCTCGTTCCGCGCTCGCCTCGCACTCGTCCCAGGTCCGCCTCTCGCCATCCCGCGCTCACCTCGCATACGTGTTGCGGCTGCACTTCAGCTGGTGTCATATAATCTTCACTAGTTGTATAAGCAGGCGCGGCGCAGGCGTGGATTAAAATCAGTTTCACTATACAAATTGACTTAAGAAACGATGAATGGAAATAGAGAGACTCATTTTCTCTAACAAATTGTGATAAATGATAACGCTCGATAAACGCTGTCGCCAGTGCTTTGCTGGGAGGTTTGCGCTTTGAGTGAATACATAAATTTTTCGAGGTCCAGTGCTATTTGAAATAAATCACTTGAAAGAAAACAGAGATATGATTTAAAATTGTGTCTTGACCAAGCCCCAGATAACCCTTAAATTTTTTATGAACTACTGATTATAGTTTTAAGAGATACGTGAAGCTTGCCTACGCACATAAGCCAAAAGTGGCCGTTTTTTGCAAATGTGTGTAGAAAAGCTTCACGTTCTCTCTTTGAATTATAAACAGTAGTTTATAAAATAAATTGACGGTTTGTCTAGGTCTTGGTCAAGACAAAAATTTAAATGATATCTTCGTTTCCTTTCCAATAATGTATTTCAAATGGGGGGTATTTTAGGGGATACAGCACTGGCTGTATCCCCTAAAATATCTATTTACTTTTTTTTTGAGTTCTTTTGGGATCGCCGCTTCATCTCACACCACACCCCAAATGTCGTTTAATTTAATACGAGAGCGTTCAAGTGTGCGCTGATAAATTATTCCTCTCACCTCCCACCTGGTAATATTGCCGGGTTTTTGTGAAATTAATTTAAAACGCGTGTAATTGTCACTTAATTAAGTGAAGGACGTTTGGGACGCGCTTCACTAAGATTCAAGCGATATTAAACTCGTGACGTTTGCATGTGAAGATAAATAAATAATAAATTACACAGATTGAGCTAGATTCAGAAGATGCTGAGTTTATTCATTAACTAGCTAATTAATGTACGCTCCGTGGGTTTAACAAAAATGCTCCACGCGGCGTTGCCCGCGTGGAGCATTTTTGTTAAACCCACGGGATAAAAAATATTGCGTAACAAACATCCATACATACAAACTTTCATGTCTATTATATTAGTAAGATAGGAAGTAAGATATCAGCACCAAATATATTGTGACTGGAAGCGGTAAGCATCCAGAATTTTATTGACTTATTTCAAGTAGTCTGACCATCTAATAGATGTTGATTAAAATATTATTATTGTTTACTTGTACCTACTATTAACTAGACTGTGATAGAAGTGAAAATATAATATCCCAGTTGCTTCATCTTCTCTAAAGTTAATAGAATATATCTGTCACTTTTTGTGATAAATAGTTTCAATCTTCATAACCACCACCTTGTTAATGCTATGTATACCCCTTAGAGGTAAAGACGGGTAAGTGTAAAACGCAAGTAGGATTCCTAACCTAATCGCAAGAAATTACAAAGGTATTTTAAAGGTAGGTAACGCGTTCTATAATTTATCTTTCTTTTATTAAAATTTGTCGTTAAAGATGTGCAGCTCGGGAGCGCGTTATCAGTCAGTATTCGAAAAGCTGTATCTCGGAGGAGCAGTGCGTGCACATTGTCTCCAAAAACTGTCAGTAGTATTGTAAATGTAGTTTATGTATGATTGATTTTTGAACGTATTTATGGATATTTTTGTGTAGGTTTATAGGCGATGTATACGATTAATATATACTTACTTAATAACAATAAGTTTTCTCCTTTTATGTATTTTTAGCCAATTTCTGTTGTACTTACCCCAAAAGATTACTTTCTCAGAATCACCTATTGGTTGACTGGTAGACAATTTTTTTTTATTTATTCGTTTCGCAAACTGGTTGTTACAATAATCTTAACGTTTCCAGTGAAATATACGTGACATTAAATGTACAACCTTCTAGGAGTGAACACAGCATGCACATAGAATGAATTGGCTCGCAGTAAAATTTTTCTTTTTTTTTATGAATGGCTACTTAACAGAACACATATATGTATATATAGTAAACTAACATTATAAAGTATGAATAAAAAAAACCTTTTTATTATGTTGGGCGATGCACTAAAGACATCCAAATCGTGGCAAATTTTATTATATTGATAACACTTGCGACGTCGCGGTGATAAGCGGTGAATGATGACGGTAATTTGTAAGATTTTGGTTTGCCGTATGACAAAACCAACCAATTTTGACGCCTTTTTTATAATATTGTCAATATGATCTATAAAATTTAGTTTACGATCCATGATGACACCGAGATTACGAATATTTTCAACTTCCTGGAGAGATGTCCCATTTCTTGTGTAGTTTTGATTCTGCGAAATACGTTTGAGTAAGAATTTTATAAAAAAGCATTTAGTGGGATTGATGATCATACCATTTTCATTACTCCACTGGCTGATTATGTTCAAATCGTTTTGTAATATTGCCACATCTCGGTCAGATTTTATTACTCGATAGATTTTTGAGATCATCAGCAAACATCCTAAATTCTGATTGCAAGTCCGCAGTAAGTTCATTGACAAATAATAAAAAGAAAAGAGGACCAAGGTGTGAGCCCTGTGGGACACCGGAAGGAACAGCTTTGGCTTGTGACTTAAAACCTCGAACTAAAACCAGTTGGGAGCGATTTCTCAAATAAGATTCACACCATCTCAGCAATGGACCGCATATTCTGGCATGGGCAAGTCTTTTTAGAAGTATGTTATGGTCAACCACATCAAACGTTTTAGAATAGTCTGTATATATTGAGTGGACTTCATTATTGTCTTCCAATGCTGCTGTTATATCATCCACGTAACCCAAGAGATTGGACACCGATGATCGATCAGGCAGAAATCCATGTTGCTGTTCATTAAACAACGGTTTACGATGAAAAAATTAATGTTTTTGGACCAGTGATTCAAAAAGCATGCATATAAAAGATAAAATTGATATCGGTCGGAAATTAGCAACATTTGCTAGGTCTCCCTTTTTGTGAACGGATGTAATGTAAGCTGTTTTCCATTTTGTGCGGAACACACCCGCTGAAACTGATTTATTAAAAATCAGATACAGAGGCTCGACCAATTGCTCAGCACAGTTTTAAAAAAATACAGGTGGTAAAGAATCAGGTAAAATTTGAAATAGAACTAAAGTAAAGGAACTAAAGTAAAAGCTGATAAATCAAATAAAGATTTAATATTTGAATTTGAAATAGAACTAAAGAAAAGTAACAGCTGATAAATCAAATAAAGATTTAACATTTGAAATTAAAATATAACTAACTTAAAGTAACAGCTGATGAATCAAATAAAGATTGAATATTTGAATATGAAATAGAACTAATTTTACGTCAGTAATCTAGAAAATTTGACATGCCTTCAACAAATTAATGTTCGCTTTACATACTGCAGTTACTAATATCAAAATATCAATTGATAGGAATTTAATTTGCGTTAAATTTATTAGTCATGAATATTCGTGTAACCGCAAAGCCGCCAGTTGATAATGAACTGCCCAAAAATTTCATCACAGTCCGATTTAATATTTGCCGCAACATAACTAATTTATTACGCCATTTGAAAATAATTATTTGCGCAGGCTTGCAAATTTGAGGTTATGAAAATTCGTTTTGTCTCCTGTATTTTAACTGCATCGGATAAATGTCTTAACACACTATGCCGAAGTTCAGCGGCTGAGGTTCAGCAAAAGCATGCCCGCAGAATAGCTTTGCATAACTATCGATGGTTGACTACTGTAACTGCTTTTTGTACGAAAAACTATCGATAGTATTATAATATTGATATTCGTCACAATACTATCAATAGTTTTTAATACAAATAGTACTTTAACTGTCGATAATATCGATAGTTTTAATTAAAAACTATCGATACTATCGATGGTCCTATCGATATTTTCACTGCTTTTCAAGGCCAGGATAGTATCGATAGACTATCGTCTGTCCTCGGTCTGTCGACATAGTGTGCTCAGAGACTAAAAGCATTTTTTTAGGGAAATGGATAAGAGTTAAAAACTATAGAAACTCGGTAATCGCGAAGACTATATTTTACCGCGTATATACCAGCGCCTTAGTTATTGTTCTATTCTCTTACTAACAATAAGTGAGGTTAGTAAGGAATTGAATGTGCTCGACCACTTACGGGAAAAAAGTTTCAAATCTACAAAATTATGAGAAATAAAATATTAATCTAACATATTTTATAAAAAAAAATTACTTTCGTCTATTTTATTAAAGATCTAAGCACTTGTCAGTGAAGTTTTAGTGAAGTGAAATCACTAAAGGAATTGCGGTTGGGCATACATATAGGAGCATCAATGAGGATTTTAAACTTATAAAGGCAGATAGCTACAATATGCTAAAGCATTCTTTCCCAATTGAGTAGTGTTGCATAACTATCGATAACTTGACTATCGATAGTTGACCCCGGAGAATAGTCACGATACTATCTCTTTGAATATCAAACAATAGGCATGACGAATCACAGATTCGATACTAGTGACGAATAGAAAAATATTTTTAGCCCATCGGATAGATTATTAAAAAATATTGTACACGTATTTTTTTTCTCTGAAAAACAAAAAAAAAGACAAGATACAGCGCATTGAAATTTCGCATGACGTCACGGCTACGTACGATTTTTACATAAAGGTGACGTCGCAAGCCCCCACTCCTTAACTTTGATGCTACGTATCTTTGTAATTTTGTGCTTTTCGGGCAAACTAAAAATTATGGGTCCATTATTTTTGGATAATCTAAAACGTCTTTTAGTTAACTAATTACAATTATACTTTTCTAACCCTGTCGTTCCCCACTATTCGATTGTAAATTGGCTATCGATAGTTCATACAAATATCGATACTATTGATTATTTCAATAGTATTGCAAACTATTGGCCGACGATATTGTGACGATTTTCGAGGTTACGATAATATCTATCGATAGACACAAATTGCAACACTTCTATCGACCTTTAAGAGTAAATAAACAGACAACAAAATCGGCGTCTAATTTTAACAGGGTGAGGATGCAAAAGTGACTTTAGTGATTAATATTACTAAGCAGTTTATTCATGACTGGTACTCTACTCCTGGGAAATGACTGGTATTAAATAGTGTCATAAAATTAAAACCTCCCACATGTCACTCTTGCGTTCAGCAATAAAATTTTATTATCTCTTGCAAAACAAATTTTCATTTACTGCATTGTCGTACCCCTACGACCTTAGTTATTTTGGGTCATTTTTAGGGTTCCGTACCCAAAGGTTGCCAGCGGAAGACTCCGCCGCCTGTCTGTCTGCCTGTCCGTCGTTCACAGGGCTCTATCTCTTGAACCGTAATAGCAAGACACATGACCTATTTCACCTATTAAGTATGTATTACTGTAGAGGCTATAACTACAAATACGAAAAATAATATTAAGTTAAAAAATGAAGGTGGTCGTCATACAAGAAACGTATTTTTCTTTCAGCGTTTTTAATTCGATCTTTATATGCAAAACAAATATTCATATACTGAAATCAAATCCAAGCATCTATTATATCTACTTCCAATCATGCTGCTTTTGAAGAGCTGAAATGTGGTTCAAGAAATATTATAATTATTAATTATGAATCAATAAAGTAAAATAACATCTTGTTAAAAATAAAACAATTTACTATTGTTACAAATAAACTGGTCAAGTGCGAGTAGAATTCGTACATTAAGGGTTCCGTACTTTCGTATAATGTTTTTCAAGGTGTACCTGAATTTTTTTTTTTTTTTAATATAATATCCCACCCCCTGACATTATCAGGGACTATGTTTTCCGTTAAAAATTATTTACAAATAAATATTGTTTTATATATATATTAATAAATATTATATAAAATATACTAAATATACCTGAATATTTCGGGGTCCATTGCTGCCCCCATTAAAAATCAATCATTTGAAAAGAAACGGAGATATCATTTTAAATTTTGTACTGAGCAGGCTCTAGATAACTCTTCAAACTATTTTATGAACTACTGTTTACAGGTTAAAGTGAGAACGTGAAGCTTACCTACGCACGTTTTCGGAAAACGGCCACTTTTGTCGGTGCATAGAACAGCTTCACATTCTCACTTTTAATTGTTAACAGTAGTTCATAAAATAGTTTGAAGGGATATCTAGGGATTGGTCAAGACAAAATTTTATATGATGTCTTAGTTTCCTTTCAAAGTATATTGAATGGGTATCTTTTGGATAGGCATGCTTCATCCTAGTCTTCATCGTCGCTCACCATCAGGTGAGATTGAGGTCAAATGCCTAAACCAAAAAATAGTAAAAAAAAAAAAAAATTTCAAATGGGGGCAACACTGGACCCCGGAAAATTCAGGTAGCCCCTTAATCTATATATATATAAAAGAAGAAACTGAAT
Source organism: Acrobasis suavella (assembly GCA_943193695.1). Classification (NCBI taxonomy): domain Eukaryota; kingdom Metazoa; phylum Arthropoda; class Insecta; order Lepidoptera; family Pyralidae; genus Acrobasis; species Acrobasis suavella. The sequence goes on from OW971934.1 coordinate 22,482,456, forward strand.
GAGTGGGTGAAACGGGGGTCCAAAGTTTGTATGAACAAACAAGATTAGTTTGACCATTTGATACGAAACTTAGCAAGAGTACTCCCGGCGGTAAATAAGTAAATACATGTTTCAGGATTTTTTAAAATTCATCTCCTATATGGTGTAACGGGGGTCCAAAGTTTGTATGGAGAAAGAAGATTAGTTAGACCATTTTATTCGAAACTTCGCAAGAGTACTCTCGGCAGTAAATAAGTGAATAAGGATTTTAGAATTTTTCATAATTCATCCCCCATGGGGGTGAAGCAGGGAGCAGGGAGCAGGGAGCAGGGAGCAGTGAGCAGGGAGCAGGGAGCAGGGGGCAGGAGGCAGGGGGCAGGGAGCAGGGAGCAGGGAGCAGGGAGCAGGGAGCCGAGAGCAGGGAGCAGGGAGCAGGGAGCAGGGAGCAGGGAGCAGGGAGCAGGGAGCAGGGAGCAGGGAGCAGGCAGCAGGGAGCAGGGAGCAGGGAGCAGGGGGCAGGGAGCAGTGAACAGGGAACACGGAACAGGGAGCAGGGAACAGGAGACAGGGGACAGGAGACAGGGGACACGGGACAGGGGACAGAGAGAGTCCTATAAGAACCATTTTCGATTTCTACGCGGACGAAGTCGCGAGTTAAAGCTAGTGCCATTATAAAGATTGAATTAAAAACGCTGAAAGAAATACACGTTTCTTGTATGACGACCACCTTCATTTTTTAACTTTATTTTATTTATATCTTTATATTATTTTTCGTATTTGTTGTTATAGCCTCTACAGTAATACATGATAGGTGAAAATGTTATGTGTCTTGCTACTACGGTTCAAGAGATAGAGCCCTTAGATCGACGGACAGGCAGACAGACACACAGCGGAGTCTCAGTTGGCAACTTTTGGGTACGGAACCCTAAATATTATCCAAGATAACTAAGGTCGTAGGTGCATTTTTACCGTGCGGCATTGCCACATCTAATTACTGAATTTCTATGGCAACTGTTTTTCCTGTAAATAAAATCAAATCAAATGATTTTCTGCCAATTCATCTGTTCAATATAAAATGAACAAAATTGAATAAACTTAGTTATATTGAAATGATATTTGCGCTAAAAGTGGCACAGCTAAATAAAATATTAAAATGGCACAGGAAATCGAGAAAGCTATGATTTTCCATCGAGTGTTGTCTGTACGTGTTTTTTTCTGAGCGCTGAAGCTTTCATCGATTGTAAACTAATACCCGATATAAAAATGGTTGGTGTGCTCTTACTTGTACTTCTCATTTGACCTCTTCAATCTTTTGCTTATTTATTTAAATATTTATTGGCAACATTTGTACAATTGTTGGACTTGCATTCTCTACCAGTCAACTTTGAGTGAAAACAGAAATTAATTAATTTGAGATAGGCGCTTACATTTATCCACGTATTGTCGTATTTGGCTGTATTTTAGATACATTTTTTATCATAAAATTATTATAGAAAATCTAGTTAGAAGTTATGGGTTTTGTGTGAGTTATCGATTAAATTGGCGTATATCGTACCAATAAGGCTTCAAATTCTTTCTAAAATTTTAATATTTTTGTGCGCGAAACGCTAAAGTTTATCACACAACTCGTGCAGCATGTACTTAAGGTAGATACATTCTTTAGGCAATTATGTGTGAAGCTAGGTAGGAACTCTTCTTTAGTATATTATAGTAAAAAAAATATTGAAAAAATGTGTTGATTTAGTAAAAATAAAAAAAAAACATAATTCCACCAAATTGGTCTACGTTCAGCGTGTCTCGTAATGTATTTCGATTATACATAGTTTGCCAGTCAAAAGATGCAAAATGAGAATCGTAAATAGTACCCATATATTTTATTTTACTAGGTAGTAAAATAAAATATATGGGTACCTGATCAGAAAAGCAGCTAGTTTTTTTTTTGTTTCCAAAAGCGCGAAGTCCAGAAGAGAGTAAACTCGTCAGAGTTGTTCAATAACGCTAAACTTTTACGACTCGATATAACCACAGTTCTGGTATTTACTGCACTAAACATAAAGGTTAAAATCGTGTGGCAGCCCGTAATGGTGACAGCATAGACATTTTGAACATGCCACAGGATTGGAATTTATGACACAGATGTTGTGTTTAAAATGATTTTATTTATTCGGACAACTTGTCTGCTCTAATGATGAGATATGCAACGGCGTTATGGCGAAAATATTTCATTTCAGATTTTATTTTTAACTTCATTGACCGAGTGAGCGAAGCGTCTCAGTGGTGGTATTATTTCTCACACGCGGAGTCACTTAACGATCAGTTTTTTCTAGGGAAAAACCATTCGTTAACTTTCTTTCTTTCTTTATTATTACTACACACTTTTACATTGCCATTACAGTTTACACCAATGCGACATTATAAGACTAATTACTACTAATACAATTCTCTACATTGTTCGCGAATTTCGTCAGCGAACATGTAAATAAATCTAAGTCAGGATACTTTTCGTTAACTTCATTTAATAAACGAAGAGACCTGGTCAGCGGCGCTGTCTTCGCGTTTCAAAAATAGCACTTCAATTTCGAGATTGGTCAAAAATGCTTTTTATACTTCTGTTTGTTCTTGCATTTCTCAACCGATTTTCGTGATTTTTTGTAAACAGATTCGATAATTATCGAATCTGAATATATATAAAAAAAATCCTTTGTGCCCATTACGTACCTAACAATTGTTAGGTACGTAATGGGCACAAAGGATTTTTTGCCGATGCAGTTTTTCAATTTTTTTCAAAATTGCTAGTAGAATTTAAAAGTTAAGTTAGTTATAGGGTAAATGTTTGAAGGTGAATCCAAACATATTTCAGACAAAAATAAACTACATGTAGAATTTTTTTTTTGTACAAGCTTTTAATTTTTTTGTGAGGCCAAAGTACTTATTAGAAAAATGAGATAAGCCCAAACTCGATGGAGTTGCGTCGTTATATTGTTGAGTTCCATCGACCACCTTTCGTCTCCGTGATCTTCGTCTTAAACATCGTCTACCATAAAGTGCTTGTCATGACAAATCAAACGAGTCCAACTTAATGAGGTTATGTTGTTTTATAACTGAGTTCCGTCGAATATCTCCCGGCTCCATCATGAGAACAGCTCGTTGACTCCATAATATTGTATTGTCAAACGATTTCCAAAAAACTGAGTTGCGAGATTTGACCTAAACAAACATTCTTACATACATACAAGAAGCATTCCTCTATCCTATGTATGCCTGTATGCCTCTCTTACATAAACATCTCCTCTCACAGGCCTACCGGAAGAGATCTCTTTTCAGATAAGTAAGTAGTACCTTTTTACAACATTAATGTGATGTATTCTCTGTTTACATTTTCCGTATACATAAATTGGTAAAAAAATAAATACATTTCAAGTTAAATAAAAGCTTGTAAATAGATACAATCACTACAGTTCTATTCAAAATCCGCACATTATTCGTAACAACAATATCTTCTAAATATATATAACTCAAAGGTGACTGACTGACTGACATAGTGATCTATCAACGCACAGCCCAAACCACTGGACGGATCGGGTTAAAATTTGGCATGCAGGTAGATTATAACGTAGGCATCCGCTAAAAAGGATTTTGATCAATTCTACCCTCAAGGGGATAAATCTTCTAAATATATATAACTCAAAGGTGACTGACTGACTGACATAGTGATCTATCAACGCACAGCCCAAACCACTGGACAGATCGGGTTGAAATTTGGCATGCAGGTAAATGTTATGACGTAGGCATCCGTTAAAAAAGGATTTTGATCAATTCTACCCCCAAGGGGATAAAATAGGGGATGAAAGTTTGTATGAAATTTTGCCAATTTTAAACCGATCGGGCTGTCTTTGCATGCATAAAGCTACTATGACGTAGGCACTACCTAAGAAAGGATTTTGATAAATTACACCCCTACGCAAGCAAAGCCGCGGGCAAAAGCTAGTGCGTTTATAATTTCTTTAGTATTCCAGAATGCTAAAACAACACGAAGGAAACAACAGGAGGAAGGCTTAAGAGCTTTTCATTTAGTTTGTGCAAATACAAACATCCTAAGACTAGGTAAATTATATGGTGCCCAAAACTCGCAGAGAAAATATAAATACGCCGTGTACAGTGTTTCTCAAACTTTCGTTACAAGACAATGGTGGGTAGTAGGTCGTTACACTATAACCAAAACGTTTTGTTCGTATCAGATTTGTCTGCTCCACTTGTCTTTGGAAAATAAAAAAAAGGGAAAATGACATTTTCAAAAGACATCTACGAATGAAATTAAGATATGAATGATTCCTTTCATATAATAGTATTTTATGCAACAGCTGTATAAGACCGTTCATAAAATGCGAGTGGCGCAAGTTATGATGCGAGCCATGGCGAGCATCGTAAGGAGACGCCATCGAGCATTTTTTGACATACTTATACAACGTTGCATACAATACTTTTTCTATGACTACATTTACTAAAATAAATACAAAAATAAACAAAGTAAATTACGAAATACTACCATATGTTTGATAGATACTAGGTATCTATGCAAGACTTATTTTTTTTTATTGACGTCTTCCTAGTGACCAAAAGTGCCATTTTTGAAACATGGAGTCACTTAAACGAATGTTTTTCATACAAAAAACCGTTTGTTCAGTAACTCCACGTTTGAAAAATGGCACCATATGTTAAAATAACGATTTTATTATGATGGCAGTATGGTAGATCTAAAGAAAAAAAGTTATAGGAGTATCGTTTTGGCGAAATAACGACACATGTGCTATTATATTAGGAATAGACTATAGACTTTTCTGAAATCATTTAATCTATGTTCTTATATTAGAGTTCGGGACCATTTAAAAGATAGATAACAGTACAGGAGTAGAAAAAGACTTTTATATTGTTATTGCATATCTAAATGCATTAATATTTCCAGAAGAACCTAATAAGACCCTAATTGTTTTCTGGTCCTTACTTTAAGAACCATTGTCACTAGTATTAAAACTGGAGTAGGTACTTTCTACATGTGTACCTAAACAAGAATATTTTCGTTCATGTAAAAACTACTTCAGAGTCCTTATTTCAAATGCAAAAGATTCAAATTCCTATGACCAGAATGTTAGAATGTAAACGTTGCTATTTATCCGGAGAAAGTCTTAAATCTGCGACATACAGACGATGAAGATGTAAAACAATAAACGATCAGTCAAAGAATTCTCTATGACTGGTATCTTACAGCAGATCTTCCCTAATTTGTCTTTAGGACTAAACTTAGCAGGCTGAGACATACGGCTGGCTAGCCTAGCCTCTAATGATGCATTTTTACTAAGCTAAATGCGCAATGCTCTACGACTGCGTGTGTCACAGTAGAACTTACCTAATTTGTCTTTAGAACTGAGTTTAGAATGCATCTTTTCTATGCTAAATGCTGGCTGGCGTTTCTCTATAACTGTGTGTCTCATAGTAGAACTCGCCTAATTTGTCTTTACGACTAAGCTTAGTGGCCTGAGACATACGGCTGGCTAACCTTGCCTCTAATAATGCATGTTTACGACAGCTTACCTGCAAATAAAAAGTAATGTCTATACAGTGTGTCACGTAAACTAGGTTGAAGGAGGTCGCAGTAATTATGTTGTTGCGGGTTCGGAGGCCTGCTGGTGAATATCTTATGAATTTACAAGAATTCTTGGGCATTATTTTCCCAAGAATTCTTGTAAATTGGCGAGGCAGGCGGGGCAACAGAGGGTTGTACTCGGTGATCGAATCAGAAGTGAGGAAATTTGTAGGAGAACAGAAGTCACTGATATAGCCCAGCGGATAAGCTTGTTGAAATGGCAATGAGACACAGCGTGATGAACCGATGCGATGGCAGATGCAGCAAACATGTTCTCGAATGGCGGCCACGCACTGGCAAATGAAGCGTGGGATAGCAACACACCACTATTTTGATTCCTTTTTCTACTTTGATGCCCGGTTTTGCGGCCTGGGCTCTGTCTCCTTAGAGCCGTAAGACCCTCAAAATACGTCCCAATTTTACTATTCTGTTCTTGCGCTTAGGAAGCGGTAATAAACCTATCTGTAAGTAAATCTCATCAACAGCTATAAAGAAATTGAAAGAAAAATTTACAATAATTAAGTGAAACAAATATCCAATATTAAAAAAAAAATGACTTTTTTGACTCCTATTTATTTTCCGGGAACAGAAGCAACAAGGACATTTTTAGTTTTTTTTTAATTATCTTAATGTCGAAACATAACTACAAGTAGCAATCTGAGAAGCCAATTTGTTTAATAGGAGCTTGTTCTTAATTACATCATTATTTCTGCAGCATTTGTGCAGCATTAATATGCAAACGAGTGTGGTGTTGATGCAACAGGGGAAAGGGAAATTGTCAGACGAGCTTTATGCTCCAAATGTGTCATAAAGAATAGGAGATGCCACGGAAACTGAGCCGAATGGGGCTTCTCAACCAACGACTGTTGTGACTGTTGAGCTGTTTAAAACATGGCCACAGAATAATTACTGGTACAATGCGACACAAATAAGTTGAACAAAAATGGCGGTTTCAAAGCATTTTTGTACAAATTCCCGGCACGTAGGTTGAACCAAAATGGTGGTTATCGGTGCAGGTACAAAAATATTGCGCCGACAACTGATCAATCAATTTACGTGTCGGGAATGCGTACAAAAATGCTTTGAAGTCCGCCATTTTTGTTCAACTTAATTATGTCGAATTGTAATTACGTACATAAGTCTCACAAAGAACAGAAACTCAAAGAAATATCTAGTCAATGTAGTTAGCGCTATGGTTTAATTTAGCTCGCGTCAGAATTCAGCACCTCTTCGTTTAGATACCCAGACATCGTTTGCAAGTCAATTTCATTCTTATTACTCTGGACGAACGATTCTTAAACTGAATTTAATACGCCAAAGTGGTCGCCACGCGCATTGTAATAATGTAGGTGTATTTTCGATACCTAAAGCTCACCTACTTTCTTTTGTTTGCTTTTCGTGAGGCCAACTGTCAGTGTATGTGTAACAGTCAGATTTTTCAAGCTGCCCAAAGTCTGTCCGCCGAGAGTTGACAAATATTATCCGCCTAGCGACTGTCGCTTAATTATCGCAATATGTATGGTGGCCGTCGCTTGACTCCCGCTGTAGCCGTTAGCGTGGTACGAGGCCCGCAGTTGATGTCAACCGCGGCCCGAACGGGCAATCGGACGCGGCTCCCATTCCGTTCTGGAACTTCTGGAATGCGCTTCGCGTTAGGGTATTTGTAAAGTTTTTGAATAAATTGAATAAAAAGCGGGCCGCAATTTGTAATGAGTTAAAAAGCCCTTTTATCAACTTTCCACGAACAGACTTGGCATGTAACAAAGGCATACTTGACGACTATCATACTCATATAACTGCCAGGACCAACGGTTTTACATGTTTTTCGAAACACAGAGGAGCTCGAGAAAATTCCTTTTTCCGTCACGGGTTAGCAGAAAAAATATAAATACAAGGTAAAGGTAAAGGTCAAACCGCTCTTACACATAACGAAGGTTCAATAAGGGTCCTTGTATGGTCGGGTATTGGACCCGGGAAGCCTGGATAAAATTCTCTTATCTCGACTCAGGATCTACCGGCCGTCAAACGAATATTAAGCCAAATTAAAGGTATAAGGGGTGTTCAGGATTAAATGGTTTGAATATGCTTTTATAATAAACTTATAAAATAAAGTACACATGGGTGCAAATCATACTCGCGCACGAAGGGTTCCGTACCATTATTTATAAAAAAATCACGTTTGTTGTATGGGAGCCCAACAAATATTTATTTTAGCACGTTTCTGGGATTTATTAGCGGCATTTATAGCGGCACCAGAAATACATCATCTAAAATTTCAACTGTCTAGCTATCACGGTTCATAAGATACACAGCCTGGTGACAGACAAATCTACAGACGGACGGACGGACAGACGAGCAGCAAAGTCTTCATATAGTATAGCCAGTGGTTCGATTTATTACGGGTATGTGGTAGGGCCACATTGTATAGATAAACATTCAATTTTGCAACTTGCCCTGGCGTTGGGGATTTATTAAAAGACAGGTGAATTTACAATTTTTGTATACCTTTTACATTTTTTAAGAAACTCGACCAGTAAGTGTATATAGAGCTTAACTCCAATGAAGGCTCTCGTTGGCGCAGGATCTCGTTTACCTTAATTTTCTCCCAATTTATTAGGAATCCCAAAATATTTCCATTTCGGTCACAGACAATTTATGGATAAAACGGCTTATGTATTAAAACGGCAGGTTTAGGTATGTAATAACATTATATGAGCTATTTTTAACCCCCGACAGAAAAGAAGGGTGTTATGAGTTTGACACTAATGTCTGTGTGTCTGTCTTTGGCAACGTAGCTTCCGAACGGATGGACCGATTGCAATGTGTTTTTTTTTTACGTGAAAGTAGTTCCCTAGCGGTCGTTCTTAGCTTTGTTTGATGAAAATATACACAGCCGTTTAAAATATTAGGGTTAACGCTTGAAAGTCGGGTTTTCAAATTTACTTGGAAAATAAGAGATGGTGACAAAGATATAAATTTTACTCAACATCGTTTGGAATATGTAGTTCCTTCACCGATCACTAGATGGTGTCGTTATGGTTTTTTTATTTGCCTGGCAAATTAACTTGTGGACCAATGTAATGAAAAAGTTAGGTTACAACATAGTAATCAAAGTTTTTACTCTATTACTTATCGTATGCACGTGTGGTTAAATAACTTTTTAAAGATAGCATTTCTTTCTTGAAACTACAGCATACCTATTTTATAGCTCAGTCTTTCTTCTTCCTCTTTGGTTGCCGCTTCATTCCTGAAGATTGGCAGTCAGATCTTAAAATCTGATTTGTCCATGGCAAGCCTGAACAGTATTGTTGTACTGTTTTGATACCAGTCCATTGTTGGATGTTCCTCAGCCATGACATTTTGCGACGTCACCTAGCGTTTTCCGGTAATTTTACTCATAAATATAAATATAATGAACAAATTACAATGATTGAGCTAGCCCCAAAGTAAGTTCGAAACTTGTATTATGGGATACTAACTCAGAATTACGTTCTAGAGTAGATGGTATTGTGGGTTTCTTAACACGTTCGAACTAGCTCAACTTTTTTGCTCCAGAATTTCAGCATTAGTAATATGACCCATCCAGCGCCTGTGAAGCATTCTCATAGCTCAGACTTAGACGAGTTATAAAAGGAACGGTGAGCTGGTGACCTACTGCCAAATATAGTCGTTCTGGATCCGTAAAAGGGTTATGTAACTTCAGGTCGTCAAGAAGAGATATACGAAAGGTGCAGTGAGCAGATCAATATGAACGACTGAACTACTTTTAAATAGACAAAGGCTGGGTGCATTGCAAAACCTATTAACCTTTTGACGACCTCCGTGGCGTAGTGGTCACCATGCTAGTCCGCCACCCAGAGGTCCTGGGTTTATCCCCGGTCAGGGCAAGTTGAAAAATGGCCTTTTTCAAATTGTCCTGGGTCTTGAATGCCTATCTATATGTATATGTATTTGTTATAAAATATAGTATCGTTGAGTTAGTATCCCATAACACAAGTTTCGAACTTACTTTGGGGCTAGCTCAATCAGTGTCATTTGTCCCTATATATTTATATATTTGTTCAAGGATTGGTTCTGGTCTATTTGGGTTACGAAAGTCAGACGGCAGTCGCTCTGTGTAAAAAAACAATAACCTTTTCAAATCACCTAGGTACCGGACCCCAGGCTTTAAAGCTTTACAGCTTGCAACCAGGAATACGGATGATGATGAAAGGCTGGGTGTATTCTGCCTCATTTTCAATGTCTGATACACACACTGGAATTTAAAGGCAAGGATTGAATTCCTCAGAAATTTTACTCTTCTCCAAACAGAATTAGACGCAGAGTTTTATTCATGTGTCACAAAAAAAAACTTGAAAACAATATAAGGTGGGTGTACCATGGAAGGCCACTCTAACAAATAAACAGTTATTATTCGTTTATTTACTGGATAAATAAAACTTACAAATATTTAAGTAATACTTTGTTTTATGACGTAACATACAAACCACTTTTTTATTGTAGATTTCTAATAACTGTTTATTTGTTAGAGTGGCCTTCCATGGTACACCCACCTTATTTTAACGTCGTCGATTCCCGATATCGAAGAAGCGAGGGACCGTACTGCCAAAATAGTAGCGCGAGTGATTCGCCGCCGCGTCTGTGATTTCCAATTCGATGGGTGTTTGTGTAAATAGAAGGAATTTGTCATCACATGGCAAAAACTACGAAATTTTAATAATTGGCCTTCGTAGAAGCATGGCCTACCATGGTCTACCCACCTTACGTACATATATTTTCGGCATAATCATATCAGCATTACCTGCAAAACACCACCCTCTTAGCTTAGTTACGCACAGAAACTAGGTGACGCCTTTGATGCTTATTTAACAATTTAGGGGCTACCGTGCAGAGTTCAGAGCTTGGAACTTCAGTCTTAGTATAGGGAATTCCAGGAATTTGCTTTAAGGTAAACAACATACTAAATTAGCATAAACATTTGTTTGTAATTACATAAATACTGTAAAATCACGTCTTTATTCATTTAGGCAGAAAGACAAATCATTCTGGGTCTTGTGCCTTTAAACAGACAAGACTTCGAAATCACTTTTGATGGTAGTCGAATTGCTCTCGATCAGCTTCTACCATTTGCCCAGGAAGAAAAATCAGCTAGTATTTTTTTTTCTCCTAGACTTATAATATCAGCATAAAAGTTAAGAAAACTTGAATTGTGAACTCGTGAACCCCATAACTCGGCAAGCTCTTTTTTTTTTCTGTTCCGTGCCTCGATACGATTCATGTGCAAACTTAACAATTGTATTAACTACATTTGACGATCTCCGTGGCATAGTAGTTACTATGCTAGTCCACGACCTAGAGGTCCCGGGTTCGATCCCCGGTCAGGGCAAGTTGGAAAATGGCCTTTTTCAAATTGTCCTGGGTCTTTGTATCTATATATGTATTTGTCATAAAAATATATAGTATCGTCAAGTTAGTATCCCATAACACAAGTCTCGAATTTACTTTCGGCTAGCTCAATTAGTGTTATTTGTCCCTACATATTTATTTATCTACATAACTACCAAATTTTATTAAGCTCTTATCAAACTTAATCAAGTTATCGTCGAATAAATACACATACTTACATGCATATTGCATATAATGCCAGATTGATCAAGTACACTCAAATAATCAAATAGTTATTTCACTCACTATGAGTTACGACTCTTCCAAGTCCAAAGCAACATGTTAATGAAGTAATTAAAGAACTTACCGACTTGTCAAAGAAAGTGGACTCCCGCTTAGACAAGACATTAAGAGCGCTCGTTAAGCACTTGAAATTTCTGCATCTAATCAATCTCAAAGGTTTCTTATTAATTCCTCAGCTAAATCACCTTTACAGCGGAGCAAAAAGATTTTGCCCATCAAGCAACGTTGCAGTTTCCACGCCCCTACTATCAGAACATGAGTAATTAATGGCTTTAGATTTTCTCGTTTAAAATAGCGCTGGGTGGGTGCTATTAGATTGGGCATTATTAATTTTAACTAAGCCCCTACATGAAATGTAAAGGAAATTGTGTAAATTCCTCAGCAGAGAAACAAAGACTCTTTATTACTTTACTTTAAATATCAGACTATTACAGCACTGTTATTATAATCATCATCATCATTTCAGCCACATAACGCCCTCTGCCGGACATAGACCTCACCCAAGGATTTCCAAAATGACCGATTTAAAGTTACTTTTTAGTTTTGATATTTTTTTTAACGGCACTGTTATAAAAATATAAATAAATTTTATAGGCAGGTATTTTTGAATATGTTGGCTGTAAAGAAGAAGATGTATGCATCAGAAATTGAAAATGAAATTTTGAAATTTTATTTGTTAGTTGAACGGCATCAGATGATGAAGAAACGAGTTGGATAATATGTCGAAACATACATATATAAAAATGTCGAAACATGTATTTCAATACATGTTTCGCCATTTTTAATAAAGGTACTAACGATGTATATTGATCATATTTGCCTAGGATAAAGGGCCCTGCTAGGCTTGGTATGAATTCACATGCAGCATCGTTACAAGCATATATTTTTTCTACAAATCGACTAGAAAGGCAAGCGTTTAATTACAGTGGGTGAGTTCATGTCTACTTTAGACATTCCTACGTAAATTAAAAAATCCATAAGTTTAATCCGATCAACACTGGTGTATATCAATTTTTATCCTCCTATTACTATTATTCACTTTTGATTATTGTGTTGTAATTTGGCGTTAAATATTATTATTAAGGCATCAAAATATAGGCAGTGTATATTTTGATGCCATCCTGAATTCTAATGCTTTCCATAAATTATAAACGATAGTAAAACAATTTTTTTTGTTATTATAAATGATTTAACCCGTCAACAACCGCAATTTTGCTCTCGGTCGGATCCGACCGTCTGGAAGCTGACGGGTTAAGGACCTAGAATCAAAATTTTCTGTCTTCTTCCATCTAAGAGTATGACAATTTAAAAAACTTGATAACCGTGCGAGAACATATCGAGTTTCCATAGTTCCTTCCCTTTAATCCCCGTCTATGAGCGGTGAGCTAGGAACTCATTAACGGAAAATAAAAAGGTTTTATTACATATTTTTGTTGTAAGCGTTCAGTTTGCATTTTTAAAACTTAATAACTTGCGGTTTCTGAACAATATAGTTCGGATGAAGCTTATAACGTAGTCATAACGTGAGTGTTCTGGTTTCTTTCACACTTGCCGCGTGAAAGATGTTTTATGTGGCAGGTTTATTGCAGGAATGTAAATGAAATTGCATGTTGAAGTGAAGAATAATTTTGACTGTAAAATAGGTAAAATGTTTTACTTTGAAATTTTTCTTCGCCAAACTTTCTTTCATAGTTTTTAACATGCCCACGATGCGTTTAGCTTTTGTTTTTAGATTCATTATCATCATAATCAATTTATTCATAAACATATTTACACGTCATTCAAAAATGTCATTTCATTACACCTACATCATCATCACTGGTCCGAAACCTATGGCCCTAACAGTAGCCAAAAATCAAACATTGGACAATAAATAAAATATTACCTCTCAATGTTAATTAGTGTTTCGTACCCAAATGGTATAAACGGGACCCTACTAAGACTCGGCTGTCCATCCGTCCGTCTGTCTGTCTGTAACCAGGCTTTATCTTATGAACCGCAGCCAGACAGTTAAAATTTTCACAGATGATATATGCATGTTGCAGCTATAACAATAAATAGCTAAAACCGTAGGTAGGTGCAAGTGCGATCAGTTGTGAAGATTATTAAGTTACGTGTTAAAGACTAAATAAAAAATAAGAATAAACTGTAGGACATATAGATACACAATAAATAAATATATACTACGTCTTAAAAAAAAATTATAAATGTGGTTAGTACTCGTGTTGTGAAATTTATAATAATAAGCCCAAACCAAGTAAATCCCTCCCTGGCAATAGTTCGGCAGCTGTGGAGGACTGTCCGTTAGTGCATCTCAATGGTACATTAAGGGATAGACCTCCATAGATGCAGCCATCTCACTTTTTAGATAAAAAGGTACTAAAAGGTCTCTTCATGTTGGCTTTGGCCCCATGAACGCCTCAAAGGACCGGGTCCCATGGACCCGTGGCTGAAAAGCGTACCAACATAAAATAATAAAAAGTTTTATTGACCTGTTTCAAAATGCACTTAAAAATACAAATGCAATGAGTATAAATATAAAGGTACAAATACAGTATTATCACATTAGCATTTTATAAAGAAAAGAAATATCACTTAATACTAATTCGTACAGTCTAATACTAATTCGTACAGTCAGCAGCCTGCCATCGAACTAGGAATGAACCTGTATCTCGATTGGCAAGTAGCATCACGATGGTTTCAGTGTGATGATGACTTAATGATAAAGTACACTGTCGTATACTATACACATGAACTTAACAGAAAATAATGGTGATAGATTTAAGAGCACACAGTAATTCCCAAACTAGAGCAGCACACATTTGAAAGTGTGCCGCTGATATTATTACTACTGTATCGTCAATTTCCTTCAATAAAAAGGGCAAAATTACGGCAATAGCACTCTCCGAAACAATAAAACGGCGCATCCGCTCGAGCTACGAGTATCAAACCCCAATTAAATTCAGCTAATTCGTAATTTCACCAGTATTGCCAGCCTTCCGGACAAAATGGCTGCCATTCAGTTTGATTAAAAAGTAAAACGAGAGCGTCCGGCAACAAACTTGTAGACGTAAATTGTTTATTTTCTATTTTATGGTCGGTCGCCGTGACCTGTGTACGTTGCGACATTAATTGATGAAAATTTCACCGTGGAGGACAATATAATATGGCTTTTGTATAATAAAATTCGTCCATGTTTCATGCTGTGAATGCGGCAATACATATTTCAAAGTCAGTTTTTTCACAGATTATTAGTATGAATTGTATGAGAAGTTTTAATTTTTTAAACACCTATTGCAATTGATGTTTATTGTTTATTTATTTATTTGATATAAGATCGTTGCGCAGGTCGTAAAAAATGTTACAATCTATAAGTATAAAGGATCTTTTTACCCGACTGCGCCACAAGGCGGGTTTTGTTTTTCGGGAATATTTATGTATGTATGTATGTATAATTGTTTGGCACGCTCTGCAGCCTGAACGGCTCGATGGATTTAAGGTTGAGAGGTGTCGTTGGATTCGTATTTACTGTGAGAGTGACACTGGGCATATAAAAAGTCAGTCGTTTTTTTTAAATAATGACTTGTTATGTATTATGTTTTGCAATCGTTTTCCATTTAATGAAAAATTTAAAATTTATTAAGTGACAGATATCGAATGTATTGAAAATCGATAAAGAAAACGAAACTTCGCCGTAAAGTCATAATTCATTTTAAAATCTGACGAGTACTTATAATAACATTTCCAAGCTTTATACTAAGCCTTTCATCAGCATCATCATCATCAGGTTTTTTAGTCTCCACTGCAGGAGCACGACCCTCTCTGTACTACCAGAGCCATACTAGGCCAGAGCCGCCAGAGGTCTTGGCCTACACTCCCCTCGCTGGCCAGACGGGTTGGAAAGGTCTCATTGATATTTATAAGCTTTGTTTAGCTTGTATTTCCTAAGCCTTCTACGACATCCACGGGGGGACTTGGAGGCCCTATTCTACTCTGCCGGAAACCACACGGCCATTACTAAGCCTTTAAAATACTAAAATTATTTGAGGGTGAAATCAGTGCATGATACCGTATCTGTACGATTACTTTGTAGCGAAATCGAAAATCAATTTCTGACCTCTCATACAAGTGAATAAATAAATAAAGTTGACTTATCATTAGGTGATCCAATCTTGTATGAGAAACATAAAATATTTTTCATATTATGTTCCTTGGGGAAAGTTGACTGACATCCATAAAGTAGTTTTATTATAATTTGTTAGACGTTAATAAGGGTCCATGTAATGTGTACTCGTACTAACGTAGTAGCAAATTCCTGGAATTCCGTAAACTAAGACCGGGTTGCAAGCGCTCAAGGGACGCATTTTTAAAATCACTTGTCACATTACGAATGGTTTTCGCGAGCGTTTCCAAACGGGTGCATTTTTGAATCGATCGTATGCGAAGGATTTGCAACGAAGGGTCTTGCCCATTAATAATTTTGACAATTGTACTCGTAGCTAGATATATATAAGAAACCTATAATGAAGAATTCGTTTCAATTCACGCTGTTTTTTTGAATTATTGTGAAATAATTTAGAAAAGCATAGTCATATTTTCGAAGTATTCTGCATAAAAGAATATTGTTATTCCCTGACACGACCGTTTCAAAAATACGACCAAATGATATTTTACGCAAGCGGTGAGTTAGAAAACTACAGGTTTTGTGTTTCGGTGAGTCCCTAAATGAAAAATAGCACTCCTGCGTAGCAGCGCAGCGCCGCAAAGTGAAGTAAAAGTGTGACATCAAAGGCGTCATCTAGTTTCTGTGCGCTACTTAAGTTAGTAGCTGGATGGAGTTAGGAGGTAATGCTGATATTATTATGCCAAAAATGTGAGGCTTCCGTCAGGTTATTAGACACACAACGTTTACACAACAAAGTACTATGCTCGCTAACCTAAATCAAGTTTCCCAACAAGTAGGCGTTAAAATGAACAAGACAACAAAATGACATTAATTTCGAATGCGCGAAGAATCGATTGCCGATGGGGCAAAAAGGTTCTAGAATGGAGACCGCGTACTGGCAAGCGAAACGTAGGACACCCACCCACAACGTGGTCAGACGACCTGAACAAGGTCGCTGGAAAGCGCTGGATGCAGGCTGCTCTTGATCAGACATTTCAAACAATAGCTTTAAAAAATTTTAAATTGCTGAATCTTATTTTTTATTTAGTGTGTTTGTATAAATCTTTAGCGGTAAGCCCCACATTCCAACTTTGCCTATCACAAGATCTCAGAGAGAAGTCATCTCTGTTTGAAAAAACAGCGTTACCTCGAGCCTTGAGGTAACATAAACTGAGCGTAGGTTATCTGAGTACATAACTAGCGTAATCTTTAATTTTGTACCTTTTGGCAATAAATTACAATGAAATTTTTATTTAATTTAATTTTGTACCTCCTTTGGGAATCACCAGTCTTTTAAATAAGAGGCTCTTTGAGAGGCTTTCGTGGAGAGAAATACTCGAATCCAATACGTAGAGGTCGTTTGAAGAGGTTGATGCTAGATGGCGCTCCCGCCAAAACCCATTCATTGATATAGCTATGAAAGGTGTAATTGAATAAGTTCGGCAGAAGAAATATCTATTGCAAGAAAAGGGAAAGGTCTATGGGTTATGGACTAAGAATAGGATGCACCAGTAAAAAAAAGTGGTACTCCGGGATTGCCGACATAAGTGAAAACTTGTTGACGGTTACGGTAACGGTGTCGCGAGTCTGACTATTGTAGGCAGGTGGTGTAATTTAACCCTTTCACCGCGAACGTCGGATTTATCCGACAAACATTGTCGTGCCCACTCCGCGAGGGTCGGATATTTCCGACAAAATAAAACCGCTCGTATTGCACATAACTTAAGTATCCACATCCCTTTTTGGTTGTAGGTATTTATTTTAGATTTCATATTACCCATCGCGCTGGGGGCACGGCAACTGATATAAAGTCTCGCTGTGAAAGGGTTAATTTATTATTAGGTTGTCAACCGTCATGACAGCAGTGACAGTCTGCAATGATCGCCGACTATATACATAGGGCACACTATAAGTTTCCGGAACTGGCCACTTACATAAACAATATTTAAAAATTTATTGCATCATTTGAAAATAGAACTCTTTGGCTGTAGAATGCAGTTTGTTTCATCTGACTGTCTTTTGTTTTTACCTTGTGGCGCCATTTAAAAAATTGTGTGTCTGCATCAACATGGATTTAATTCGGGAAAATTTTCGTTGTATGATTTTCTACGATTTTAAGTGTAATTTGACAGCTCAACAGAGCATCGCTCGGCTTGAAACAGCTTTTGGCAATGAAGCACCATGCAAGACAACTGTTTATAGCTGGTTTGCAGAATTCAAGCGTGGTCGTATCAATCTCAGTGACGAATCTCGCGATGGTCGGCCGTCCACCGCTGTGACCAACAAAAACATCGATGCTGTGCGCCGTATGATTGAAACAGACAGGCATGTGACCTACCATGAAATTCGCGCATCCTTAGAAATAGACATGAGTCAAATACAATTAATCCTACACAAACATTTGGGTGTGAGAAAGCTGTGCTCGCGGTGGATCCCACACAACTTGACCGAGGCTCAAAAAACGGACCGCGTCACTTGGTGCAGTGCCATGCTTACCAGATTCAACAAAGGTGCGTCAAATTTGGTGTGGGACATAGTAACAGGTGACAAAACATGGATTTATTGCTACGATCCCAAAACAAAGCAGCAATCGAGCGTATGGGTCTTTCAAGATGAGCCGAAACCAACTAAAGTGGCGCGCGTGAAAAGTGCATCTAAGCGGATGATTGCTTCTTTTTTTAATAAAACTGGACACGTGGCTACTGTTGCTTTAGAGAATCGTCGTACAGTGAATAGTGACTGGTACACGACCATTTGTTTGCCGGAAGTTATTGACGAACTCCGTAAAAATAACCGTAAACGCCGTATCTTCCTGCACCACGACAATGCTAGTTCTCACACGGCCAGACAGACAAACGACTTTTTAAAGGCGAAAAATGTAGAACTCATGAGTCATCCTGCATACAGTCCCGACCTGGCACCTTGTGACTTTTTTCTGTTCTCAAAAATTAAGAACCAATTACGCGGTCAACGATTTTCATCACCAGAAGAGGCTGTCGAGGAGTATGAAAAACACGTTTCAGAGGTCACCACAGAGGAGTGGCACAAAAGTTTTCAAAACTGGTTTCATCGAATGAAAAAGTGCATAGACGCCAAGGGAGATTATTTTGAAAAACAATAAATTAATTTTGTACCTTTAATAGTATTTTTTCATATTCATTCCGGAAACTTATAGTGCGCCCCACGTAGTAATGTATATAATATAATGATAATGATGTAACCGCCGCGCTGCAACGATTTCGATGTAATTTAGTAGCGAGTATGAAAAATTTATCAAGCAAGGTTTTATTCTTCGAGAACCCATTTTTCTCTTCATCGAGCAGAGCTCAATCGCCCAGGTACTTGTAAATATAAAGAAACAATCCGTATTTCCGAATTTCAAAGCCGCGGTTGTTCAAATAAAAGGAATTAAATGGAATTTACGGCTCACTTTGTTTCCGCGCCTTTGAAATGAGAACCTTTGACTTTTAAGTAGTGGTTTGCGGTTTGAGGAATTTTATTCTATCGAGATTACAGTTGCGGTCTGTTTGAACTGTTGACGAAGTGTTGTAGTTATTTTTCAAAATATCTTATTTATTTACACTTTAGTTAATAGATTCATAAATAAATATATAGGGACAAATAACACTGATTGAGCTAGCCCTAAAGTAAGTTCGGGACTTGCGTTATGGGATACTAACTCAACGATACTATATTTTATAATATATACATATACAATATGTAACCAAAACCCTGACCGATCCTTGCAGGAGCAACTCAGACCGACAATATGAACAACTTTTCCTATGGGACCAATGCTTGAAACTCGAAAAAAAATCGACATGATCTTACAAAAGTGTTTTGCCGGCCTGACAATTTATATGAAAATGTCGATTTTTCTTCGAGTTTCAAGCATTGGTCCCATAAGAAAAGTTGTTCATATTGACGGTTTGAGTTGCTCCTACAAGGATCGGACATGGTTCTTATTACATTTGTATAGATAAACATCTAAGACCCAGGACAATATCAAAAAGAACATTTTCCAACTTGCCCTGACTGGGGATCGAACCCGGAATCTCTGGGTGGCAGACCAGCATGGTAACCACTACGCCACGGAGGTCGTCAAAAGTCAGGTTACGTATACGTGATTCGAATTACTTTGTGTGATTCCGCCACCAGTTCGTTCATGCTACCATTGCATAACTATCGATTGTTTGATAGTTGACCTCGAAAAACAGTCAAAATCGATAGTTTTCAATACTATTGATGAAAGGTAAAACTATCGATAGTATCGATACTATTGAATTTAGTTTCTCCTTCTTCTTCTTATCGAGTCGAAATGGCTCATATTAGATATTGTTAGACCAGAACCTAGCCACGGCAACCGCCCTGTCATAAGCCATATTCAGATCTGCCTTAGTACAAGGAATCGGGCAGTTGGAACATGACAAAAGATGGTCCATGGATTGTGTGACCCCACAGTCACACAAACTGTTGCCAGAGTTCCAACCCCATTTGGCTCTGCTCTCCCGGCATCGCCCTGTACCAGATCGGAGTCTGTTTAAAGATTTCCAAACAGCCCAGGGGAGATCCTTACCCGGGGGCAGCTTCTCGTCAGGTGGAATGTCAGATGGTGAGGACGGGTACATATTTTGCCACAGTGTGAGTTTAGTCTTCGAGGCTTCTTTAGGTGGTAAGCTACGCTGTCTCAAAAAGCTGTTGCGGCTTTTAAGACGCGGTGGGGGAGGTTCTTGCCCATAAAGCAGATGTTTGCTGTCATGTGTCTGTTTGTATTTTTCTCCTTCACAGGCAACAGTACGCCGAACGCTAGGTGGGGCTATTCCACATAGCGTATATAACTGGCATAATGGGGTAGGCTTTAAAGTTCCAGTGATAATTCTGCACGTAACGTTAAGGGCAACATCCACATTTTTGGCGTGTGCTGAGCGTGCCCACACTGGGCTTGCATTTAGTTACTATCGACAGTATTCAATACTATAGGTTATTCGATACTCTCAATAGTCCTGTCGATATTGTGTCTGTTCTTCAAGGCCACGATAGTATCGATAGACTTTTACATATGTTATTTTATTATAGCTGACCTAGAAATTTAATGTACGAATATCGATAGCTGAATCACACAAATTTTATTGTTTGCACTTTTTATGTAGGTTAAACATTAGGTATGTCATTGTTATGATTTAAAATTATTATTTATAACTCACTTTTTTCTCTGGCCATATTTATATTTTTATTAATAACTATTAATATGTACTCGTAGATAGCGAGTCCTGGTGACCCGTAATTACAGGTTCGTCGGAAACCTAGCATGGGCACCAGTCCTCCGCAAACACTTTAAATAGACTTATATTAAGGTTAATCTTTTATTAATTTTGTACGCAGGTTTGTAGTATAAGAAGAATTAAATACAGGTTATGCAGATATGTAGCGAGGCCTGGTGACCCATAATTACAGGTCCTTCGGAAACCTAGCATGGGCACCAGTCCTCCGCAAACACATTTATTGATTGATTAAGTTTTTTTCGTGTATATTTGTTATATAAAATTGTAACAATTTTTTTTGGAGGAAATAAAAACATTTATTATTATACTATCTTTATTTAACACTATTGCTTGCAACACTAGTTCATGCGAACCATTGCCAGCCGGCCAACACTGGTGTCAGATTTCTCAGGCTGCCTAAAGGCATCTGACATAGCTTGACGACTGCCATACAATGATGACTGCCATAACCAACGTCTTATGCGTGTCTTCCGAAGCTCGGAGGAACTCGAAATTTTCTTATGCTACTTGTGGTCACACATCCAGGTGCGGACCAGGCCCGGTGTTGCTTTACTTGCGAAAGCGCTAGTAATACGCCGGGCCACCGAGCTCGTCATGTTCCTTTTTGGTACAATAGAAAAAAAAACGACGGGTTGCACTCCGGGAGTGCCGGCAGAAGTGAAAACTTGAATATTACATTGTGCACTTTTGATATTTTGGAATGATTAGAGAATAATTTTGCACGAATTGCTTTAATCTTCTTCTTCTTCTTCTACATATATATAAATCAAAGGTGATTGACTGACATAGTGATCTATCAACGCACAGCCCAAACCACTAAACGGATCGGGCTGAAATTTGGCGAACAGATAGATATTATGACGTAGGCATCCGCTAAGAAAGAATTTTGATCAATTCTACCCCCAAGGGGATAAAATAGGGGCTGAAAGTTTGAATGAAACTTTGTCAATTTTAAACCAATCGGGCTGAGACTTTGCATACATAAAGCTACTATGACGTAGGCATCCCCTAAGAAAGGATTTTGATAAATTCCACCTCTAAGGGAATAAAATAGGTGATGAAAGTTTGTATAAATCTTCTTACATTTTCGATTGATTGAAATGAAATCAAAGATTGGAGCTACTGTGATGAAGACGTTCGCTTAAATAGGATTTTAGGGATGATGGAGGATGTAAATGAATTAGTTTAAACCTATCAGTACCTAATGGAACGAATAAATTAAGACGAACAAAATACTTTTTAGTTCTAAATGCTGACAATAGATGGCGTTGGTATTATTTTAAAACGCGCTATCGTTGTGTTTCACTGAGTTATATGTACCCGATGATGAGTGGCCGCCCTATCTTATAGTTCATACTATATATATATATATATATATATATATATATATATATATATATATATATATATATATATATATATATATATATATATATATATATATATATATATATATATATATATATAACGGACGTCTCCTAGTAGTAGTTGGCTTAGTAGTTTTCCAGATTGAGTTGGCCTTTCGTGATGAGAGAGTGAGTGATTTTCGTTTATATATTATATTATATATATATATATATATATATATATATATATATATATATATATATATATATATATATATATATATATATATATATATATATATAAACGAAAATCACTCACTCTCTCATCACGAAAGGCCAACTCAATCTGGAAAACTACTAAGCCAACTACTACTAGGAGACGTCCGTTGAGAAAGGATTAAGGAAAGATTAAGAAAGGATGAGTAAGAGACAAATTAATTGTGATAAATAGATCCGTCGCTCACCTTTGCTCTAGCAAATGAGGGTAATGGGAACGGGAACAGGAACGGGAGCGGGAGCAGGAGCAGGAACGGGAGCAGGAGCGGAAGGGGGAGCGGGAGAGGGAGCGGGAGCGGGCACAAGCAATTCAAAGATGTTAAATTTTTAAAATAACAATTCATATGTTTATGATTTCTACGCAGACGAAGTCGCGGGTTAAAGCTAGTTATCAGTATAAAAGTACTATAATTTATGTGGTAGAATACAATATTTATTTATTTACAGCGTGCCACGTGCAAGCGCCCTGCGCCGCCTAAACGAATCAGCAGGCGCAGGCATACATTTTCTCCGCGCCGTAGAAAGAGAGGGGGATACTTCCTCTCCTACGCCGCGCCGGCTGTCTACTCGCCATCCGTCTTACGAATTTTCGATCAGGTCACGTGTCTTGACGCGAGTTTAACTTTTTTACCCATTACAAAAAAGTGTGCAACGCCTCTAAAGAAGTTTTAACTTCAAAAACAAACGTAAACTTACTATAACTTAACATAAACAATTCAAATCTTGATTAAATAAGCCGACGACTGGATTCCCAGTTCCCAGCCATTAAACATAGCAACACTATGTCATAGATATGGAAGGTTTAACGGTGCAAGTGATATATTAATGCCCTGCGACGTAGACTGAGTCTGGTGACAGGAATTCCTGAGCTTTGATATGATAAGCGAGCTTATTTCAAAATGAAACAACCATTCTTGTTTTGACGTTATTCATATAACTATGTATGACTTTACTGTATTATTCTCATAAACTTATTTCTGTTTTTCCTAAAGGCTGACTGGTAGAAAATGCATTAGCGTTAAGTTCACCTTTTGTACCTTTTTGGTCAATAAAGATTTAATAAATAAATATTATTTCGTTCTGGGAAACATGACCAACTTATTACGAAAACCGGCCAGTTTTGGCAAACGTGCTTATTAAAGCTTCACAATCTCACTTTGAAATGTTAACAGTATTTGATCAAATAGTTTGAAGGGCTTGGTCACGGCAAAATTTTTAATTCCATGTCAGTTTCCTTCCAAATAGTTTATTTCTAACTAGCTGCGCCCCGCGGTGTTACCGCGCCTAAAGTAGCTATGTGTCCATCCAGGTTGTCAGCTTCCTACATACCAAATTATATCGAAATTGGTGCAGCCGTTTGCGCTTGAAGAAGTAACAAACATTCACACACACAGACACACACTCACTAACTATCGCCTTTATAATATTAGTGTGATGAGGCAGCAGTAGATCCCGAAAAATTAAAGTATCCTCTAAGGTCAAAATTTGCTTACACTGATTGGAATTTGTTGTAAGCAATGTTTTGCTTACTCGTGTCGTACCCTGAAAATACGGAACAATAATTTCATACGAGATATTCGCAACAAAACATCGTTTTTCACCCGTAAAAAAACAGGAGCAAAATTAAATCCACGCAGAAAGGAAAGCGCGAACTGGGCCATGTGTTCCCAATCTCTTTGCACGAAGTTATTGGACTGTTTTCCTTTAAATTTAGGACTCCGTACGTGACCTAAGGAGGGTCGGCCGAGACGAGTTACGAGCTAAGTTTAGAAACGGAATATAGTAACTTTCAGCTTTTGACTGAGATGTTAAACTGCGTAGATACGACGGTATGTTTCTGTACTGTGTTAAGACTACTTTTGTAGTTGTAAACCAGATTTTAGTAGTGACAAGCTCGTCGCATAAGCAAGAGAAATGGTAATCGTTAAAGGAGACTTTGATAGGCCTGGCTGGGAGAAAGTTAGTAAACCAACAATATACTGGGCTGGTGAAGTGGTGACATCTAAAAAATACTGGGCAATACTTGAATGCAGAGTACAGAAGACTGGACTAAGTCGCAAAAATAAAAAATAAAAAATATTTTACTTAGTCTGTAAAAAATTAATGGACCCATATTTATTTGTTTAGATTAAGAATGGGGTGATTTACATCACCGTTGGTTAAACATCGTATCTGATCGTAACGTCACGCGAAATTTAAATGCGCAATATTTTCGTCAATACTTGCATATCAGAGAAAATAGAGATACCATACTTGTTATTAAGCTATCTAATAACAAAATAATATTTTTAGCTCTTATCCGTATTCAGTGGTCATCTTTATCTGATTAAACTGCACATAAACGCATCTACACTGTTAACATCTACGACACTACTAACGTTTACTGCTTTTGACGTTCTACGACCATTTGTAGTAATTATGTACTGTGGCTGCGGCATGACTCCGTTTAATGTGTCAATCAGGGCGTAAGTAAACGAGGTACAGTCGACTACACATCAACTAGAACACTTTAGACAGTTTAGACACAAGTGACAATCCTTCGTTACCTAATAAACTTTTGACTTTAAACTAAAACGGTTGCCTACTATATTTATGATGACTTATAACTTAAATATTTCCACTGCGCTGTTATCCATTTTTTTTTATTTAATTTAACTACATATTTACCCATTTATTGTTTTTATTTATTTAATTCTGTTTTTAAATTGTTGTTATAGCGGCAACAGAAATACATCATCTATGCAAATTTCGACTCTCTAGCTATCACGGTTCATGAGATATAGCCTGGTGACAGACAGACAGACGGACAGTGGAGTCTTATTAATAGGGTCCCGTTTTTAACTTTAGAGTACGGAAACCTACAAACGAGGTTGCACCAATAAATATATACTACTAGGAAGGGACATACCCGTAAAAAATAGAACCACGGGTTATACTAGATCACTATGCTTAATGTAATTAAATTTAAATTAAAGTAACAAAACGAAAAAAATCGACTTC
Source organism: Acrobasis suavella (assembly GCA_943193695.1). Taxonomy (NCBI): domain Eukaryota; kingdom Metazoa; phylum Arthropoda; class Insecta; order Lepidoptera; family Pyralidae; genus Acrobasis; species Acrobasis suavella. The sequence goes on from OW971934.1 coordinate 22,507,833, forward strand.
CCCCATAAAAATTTTCCGGGCGGGGCTGGACACTTTTGTATGGAAATGCCATTTTTTCTGTTTTTTTGACTGTTATTTTAATTTTATTATACTAAAGTGATCTAGTTAGCCCATGTTTCGATTTATTAAAAACAAAAAAAATGACTGATATGACCATGCCACGCTTTATGTCTAATCATTGCTTAAAGTGATACATAATTAGTATTGTTACAGCACTGTTACATGACAGTCACGAGATACGACTTGTAGCGGAATGCAAGTTTAATGGCTTGAATAATACATTTACATTCCGTTTGGACCTCAGACATGCTGGTATCACGTGACGTGACGAGATAAATAAATTATATAATATACAGGAGATTATGCGCGAGCTTCGAGTAACAGAAAGACAAACTAAGTATTAATATATAGGTGTTACAGTTAAAACCCGTTTTTAGATATAACGCGTTTTCCCTAGTTAAAACTAGTTCTTACTAAAAGCATTAGTTAAAACTGGAAATACCTCGTCAAAACTGAAATTTACCGCTGATATATTTGATTTTCAGATAAAACTAGTTCTCACTTCGAGTTTTAGTTAGAACTAGCACTAGAAAAACTAATTTGGAATTGAAATAAGATAAACTTTTAAAAATATTTATTAAAATATCTAGAACATGGAGTCTAGGAACATTTGTTAACACACAATAAAAATAAATCAAATAACCTTAAAATTAAATAACCTGTCAAGAGCTAGTTGAACTCGCGCCCGATGGGTTCCGTACCTTTATCTGTTAAAAATCACGTTTGTTGTATGGGTACTTTATTAAATATTAATTTTATTGTATTTTTAGTATTTGTTGTTATAGCGGCAACAGAAATACATCACCTGTTAAAATTTCAACTGTCTAGCTATCACTGTTCATGAGATACAGCCTGGTGACAGACGGACAGACAAGCAAACGGACGGACGGACGGACAGCGGAGTCTTATTAATAGGGTTCCGTTTTTATCCTTTGGGTACGGAACCCTACAAAGGATAAAAATCTACTTACAATAAGACAAACTATCGTGGCATTTTGAGTTAAATGGAAAGGGTTACGCTCGGTGTTTCTCAACGTGATTGAATCATAAATGAAGGAATTCGTAGGAGAACGAAGGTCACTGACATAACCCAGCCGATTAGCTCGTTGAAGTGGCAGTGTACGGGACACATAGCGCGACGAACTGATGGCCGATACGAAGACCTCGTACTGGCAAGCGAAGCGTAGGACACCCACCCAAAAGTTGGTCAGACGATCTGACCACGGTTATTAGAAGGCGCTGGATGCAGGCCGCTCTAGATCACGGTCATTTTGGAAATCCTTAAAGAGAGGCCTATGTCCAGCAGCGGACGTTATGCGGCTGTAATGCTCATGATGCTGATGATTTTGAGTTACAAAGGTAACCATTTTTCTTGTAGAGACAACTTTTTGACATACTCCTTTCTTGCATATGTACGGTATGATGAGAATTAACCTCGGTCGGAACAGTTTTAACTGGTTCGCTTCGGAAAAACGCGTTTTGTCTAATAAGAACTAGTTGTACCTTATATTCAATTGTGAGCATTAGTTAATTCTAGTTTTAACAAAGGCATTAAGCAAAAACTAGTTCTTACTAGGGAAAACGCGTTCTATCTAAAAATGGGTTTTAACTGTAACATAGGTACTTACACTATCAAGTTTGGGAATGATAGATATCTTTGGCGATTTTCTTTTTTTAACTGATTCACACATCCATACCATACAGACAAACTTTCGCGTTTATAATATTAGTCCATCCATCCATTTTCAGCCCACATTAACCCACTGCTGGGCATAGGCTTCCCTTTTTCGCGCCATTTCCCACGGTCGTGTGTCATTCTCATCCACTGCTTACCCGTTAACCTTACAATATCGTCTGGTCAACGGGGCGGTATTTTCCCTACTGGTCTGTTCCCCTGTCTCGGCCACCACTCGGTTACTGCTTTAGTCCATCGCCTGTCTTTTCTCCTAGCCAAGTGTCTCGCTATTCCCACTTCAACTGCGTGATCCGTCTACCTACGTCTTCGACCTTAGTTCTGCGGCGAATCTCTACGTTTGGTACACGGTCCATCAGCGTGATTCCGAAGCGCGTTCCATCGCTCTTCGTGCAACCTTTATTATGTGCATGCTCTGCTTTGTAAGCGTCCACGTTTCAGCACCGTAAGTGAGTATGGGTAGAACACATTGGTTGAATACCTTGGTTTTCAGGCATTGTGGGAGTGATGACTTTAAGATATCTACATGTTTTCCAAAAGCAGCACATCCCAGCCGAACCCGTCTCTCAATCTCTTTCTTTTGTCCGTTTGCATCAAAAGATAATCGATGTTCAAGATAGAAATAATCTTTAACCACTTCCACTTCTGAATATAATATTAGTAAGAAGATATAATAATGATGTATTTGAACCGTCTCTATCACTTTAGTATAGGCACTTTTATCGATACCTAACTTGAAAAGCCGAACTGCGTGGAACGGAGGCTGAGCGAAAGTTTGAAAGGGCAAAGTTTGGAATGATTGATGTCTCGAACGACTTGTTTCAACTCTTTCGGTAATGAAAAGGTGGCTTTTGAATTAATTACGAGAAGAATTGATATCTTATTAAAGGTCCCAGAAATTGGCAATGGCAATCGTTGACAGTTCATTAAAAAGTATTTTAAACTAGCTGTGCGCTCGGGTTTCGCTCTCTGTAGGAAATTAAGGATAAAAACTATCCTATGTCTTTCGCTGTTCTCACACTATATCCATACCAAATTTCATCTAAATAGGTTCAGTTGTTGAATCGTGAAGAGGTAACAAAGAAACAAATATTCTTACTTTCGCATTTACTAACTGCGCCCCGCGGTGTTACCCGCGGAAAAAGTATCCTATGTGTTAATCCAGGGTGTCAGCTACCTGCATACCAAATTTTAACAAAGTTGGTTCAGCCGTTTGCGCGTGAAGAAGTAACAAACATACACACACACATACTTACAAACATTCGCCTTTATAATATTAATAAATGAGTGTGATAATATTACTTGGGATGGGATAGGATACTTCTTCTTATTTACCTTACCTATCCCAATCTGGATGGGGCATCCAAATAGAGGATATATTTATCCAAATAGGGATAAGGGGACGGGATTACAATTGGATGGGACAGTCAGCACATACACGTATAGTATTTTAGATAGCACTACAACTCTCGAGACGTAAGTTCAAATTTGCATTTGTCTGAGTGCACACGGATAGTGTAGGTGAAACACCAGCGTGAGGCACGGCACGGCCCGCGTTGGATTAAACCGGTTTATACTGGTTTTTAAAACTCAGCCTGAGACACGGCACGACCCTCGCGCACTTTCACCTTCAGCTTTGGTACGGCTAGCAGCTTAACGTTTCTTGACGTTTTTGTGTTGGAATTAAGCTAACATTAATAATTCATATTATTATAAACTAACATTCATCATCATCATCATTTCAGCCGCATAACGTCCACTGCTGAACATAGGCCTCTCCCAAGGATTTCCAAAATGACCGATACATAGCGGCCTGCCAAACATTAAATCGTGTTTATTCTTTAAATAATCAAAGTGGTTCATTTCTTTCTAATAAAACAATGATTTTATTTTTATAAAGTGATACAAATATCCAAAGATTAATAAATGATTTTTGACTTTTTATGTAATTTTTTGGGCAACTTAATTAAAGGCAAAGCTGAGCTTACGCTTTGAGGACTGGCAGTAGATGATATTTTTTGCCTTAGTTTTGCCCGAGAATCTGGCAAGAGGTTCATCAAAAATTTCAGAAAAGGATAGGAAAAACACTTGTGATACTTTTGGCGTGGCTTATTTGGATAAAAAAAACACGTTCAACTAACTTGTGACGTGATCATCAATGGTTATTGAAACAAAACAATCACAATACTTGTATATAGTACGTGTGACTGGCACATTTAGATACCTAATTACACACTTTGGGTACATGCCTTTACCAAAAATGCAGTCTAATCTCAAAAAACCATGATATATTTAAAACGTGTCGAGTAGATACGTATATTGTTATTGTACCAAGATTACTTATTTAACATAAGCTATACCTGAAGAGGTCAATAAGAAGGACTTTAAAAGTTTATAAGCCCATATTGTAATAGTAGTTTATGATACAAGTGTGGTAAGTTGTTAATTACAGTTGAGGCGGGTTGACTCACAAGCGGGCGAAGCCCGCGCGTGTGTCTATGGAGCCGAGACTTGTGATGAACAATACGCACGTGTGCCATACTACGTTTCTCAACACATTAGTGAGGAAAAAATCTTCAATAATAAAACACTTCACACTTACAATAAATCTCGTTAAAGAAAATTAGAAATATGGCGCGCTTACATTTTCTTTTTCAGGCGCATTTTTATTTTTTTAAACAGGGAAGATTTAAATATTCATTTTAGTGTTGTTACAAGTATTTTTAATTAATATATAAAATGGAATAATTTGAGTAAAACAAGGTTTTGGTATAAGTCTAGGCTGGCTGCATGCAGAGATTATATATTTCAAAAATAATATTCGATATTTTGGATTTATAGATTTTTATTCCTAAAACATTTAAAAAACACTTTACCGCACTTGTGCGGTAAGTAATATTTACCGCACGATTTCGAATGTGTGCGTAATGAATGGCATTACATAAGTAAAATTAGTGTGGCAAATAGCACTTTCCGAGCTAATGTGTTGAAAAAAACTCTAATTAAGCATATAAAGAATTGAATTGAAAACACGAAGAGTTCTAGTAAATACTTATATGTATATAGGAATTTTTCTTACTTGAAATAAACCATTTTTATATGCGGAGAAATCCACAAACGGTAGTTTTAGCTCGATTTTTAAAAGGAACAGTTCTTCTAACAACCAAAGCAAATATTTTACAAAATTTTAATCTCCCAAGTGGCAAGTTTCCGAAACCGTTGGACGCACTGGTTCCCTAACTCCAGCAAGATTATTAACTAAAAGCAAAACGCTGTACCATGCCGGGATCATTCCATGCATAAAATAAGTACTCGCTAAGAAAATTCGCATGAACTCCGTCGAAAATCGAGACTTACACCACAGTCTAACAAAAATCCACACAAAAAATTACACACTGATATTTTTTATCATACAACATAAAGAATTTCGCTACTCTGTGGAACATATTGTACAATTTTAATCTTCTCATATGTGTACATAGTGTTGTACTCTGTTTGTGTAAGCTTAATGCATTCTAGCGAAATAAAAGGCTTTTTCGACGTGATTCCTGCGCTTGTTACGAGGACACTCGTGCGTAAATATTTACTTTTATTTACATACCCGATGTTGTTTAAAATACCTATGTAAATGTCACTTTTGTTCAGGAGCTTGCTCTTGTATAAGCAGCTTTATTAAAATTATCTTATTTTTTTTAAATGTTAAGGGGCTACCTGAACTTTTCGGGGTCCAGTGCTGCTCCCATTTCAAATAAATCATTTGAAAGGAAACAGAGATATCATTCAAAATTTTATCTTGATCAGACCCTAGATAACCTTTTAAACTATTTTAAAAACTACTGATTACAGTTTAAAGTGTGAACGTGAAGCTTTTCTACGCACATCCGCCAAAAGTTGCCGTTTTTCGCAATTGTGCTTAGAAAAGCTTCACGTTCTCGTTCTTTTAAACTGTAAACAGTAGTTGATAAAATAGTTTGAAGGGTTATCTAGGGCCTGGTCAAGACAAAAATTTTAATGAAGTCTCTGTTTCCTCTCACATGATTTATTTCAAATGGGGGCAGCACTGGACCCCGAAAAATTCAGGTAGACCCTTATCTAATAAAAAATATTCTGAATGCTGCATTAAAATTGTGTACAATTAAAAAAATATATACTTTTTTAAAGGCCTCCTAAAAAAATTACTCGTTTATTAATTTTTAAAAACAGACAAATTTATAACACAAAGTGTGCCAAACTGTGCAGCAGTTTGGCGGCAGTGGTTCTCGTGGATGACTTACACAGCTAAATGTACGACTTAGGTCGTCAGTGACTGAAGATTATATTATTTATAATAATTTTTAATTGTTTACAGTTTCGACGAAGCATATTGCGGATATTTTTATGTTTATTTGAAAAAAGTTATCCTTACCTGTTTCTTAAATTTTCTGATACAGTAGAAAGAAACCGTCGTGAGGACAAATTGTGCATGCATTCATCTAAAACTGCATTATTACATGATAGTGTATTAGGTATGGCACTGATGATATACAATAAAATACCGAAACAATACAAAGAATTAAAATTGATTTTGTTTAAGAAGAAAATTAAGTTATTTTTGATAGATAAATATTATTATTATAGTGTTAAGGATTTCTTATCTGATAAATTGTAAATTGACTTTGTTTTATAATAAATTGTAAAAGGTTCATAGATTTAAGTATATTTTTATAGTATTATGATAGACAGCTCTTCTGAAAAAATTTGCACACTGGTGATGGTAAACATGATTGGACGCAACTGAATGCAATATCTTGTAACGCATGTTTGGCAAATAATTATCTTTATCCTTACAGTTTTGTACGTGTTATGGATATTTTTCCGTATACCTATCTTTCTTTAATATTTATTATCACATCCAGAATTAAACAAAGCGTAACATTTAAATGCTTGCCGAATAAATCCCTCCTTTATTAGCATAACAAAACCAAAAATCAACCGAGTCCATTTATTTTAGTACCTACGTAAATACGCATTTCTAAAAGCGACTAACTTTATTTTTCTTATTTTTGATTTGTGAAGTTTTGCCAGAAAAGGTCAAGGCTGGAAGCCAAAACGAATAAAAAAATTTAGGACCTTATCCTAGTTAGCAATATTTTTTTTGGTAAGGCAGTTTTGTTACCGTACTGATTTGGATGGACTAACTAAAACTTTTTCAAATTCAACTTGACAATGGTTGGTTTGCACAATATATCAAATTTACCAGAAACCAGAACATTTTGCGATGTAAATTTTGATCAACTTTTCATATAAAATAAATTTTATATGAATAGTTGATTTTATCAAAGTCTACAACAAACAAAAATACTCTTGAACTCTAAATCGTCAAAAACGGAGTTACTGACGTTCAGAACTAAGCCGCTTTTACACAATAGAAAAACAAAGGGTATTCCAACCTTCCTATATCATTCGAATTGTCGTACATGTGGGACAAACTGCCGTGTTTTCGTGTAATGGCTGCCTGAGTTTGCGAAATGGCGTCAGTTACTTTGTGAAGTGGTCGTGCTAGTATATAAAATGACCCAGTTGTCGTACTTGCTGCCAAGAAATTTAAAACTTTGCAGATAGGAAGTTTTAGCTTGCAAAATCTTGCGAAAAATGCTGCACAATTAAACTGATTTGTCGACGAAACTCATATAGGTGCATAGCTAAATTAATCAGGGTTACACCTAACGTTGTCTCAGTATAACGCTAGGCTCGGACCACGTTCGATGCAACCCGGTCGAAACATCAACAAAAAATTTTTTTTTTTTAGTTAATGTCATAAAAAGTCCATGTTGATTTATATGATTTTACTTGCAAAAATCAATTTTTATTTTTGTACTACATATAGCTGGCAAGCTTTTATTGCTGGCAACCCCCACTTATGTTTTTTCTCTTCTCTGTTGCATTGTGCTAGGGAGTCAGAAATACATTCTTCCAAGTAAAAGTTAAAACAATATAATTTCATACTTCACCAGTTAAATAGTATTTTAATTTAGCCCAAACCGAACAGATATTCCAACAGTTCACATTACCCTTTATACTACTAAAATATATAAACAATACAATTATCTATATAAAATTACTAGCTGCGCCCCGTGATGTTACCCGCGGTATATATAAAAAGTAGCCTATGTGTTAATCCAGAGTGTTGGCTTCTTGCATACCAAATTTTATCAAAATTGGTCCAGCAGTTTGCGCGTGAATAAGTAACAAACATACACACTCAAAAACTTACATCTTTATAATATTAAGTGTGATATTTTGGTCCTTGATTTTGTGTCAGGAACCCCTTATACCTAATTAAAATGTCTTAATATAAATATTTACCTACTTTGAAATTAACATATACAACTTGAAAGAGACATACCCGTAATAAATCGAGCCACGGGCTGGCGGGCTATACTAGATCACTATATTATAATGATTATAAAATTACAGTGAAAAAAAAAAACTTCAACATTCCCATAAAAGTATTTTACGACCAATACTGTGAAAATGAGTTTCTTTCGGCTTTTCTTCTCAGCAGTAGTCGTTACAAAGCGCTGGTATCGATAGCTTTTCTTTTAAAATAAATTATATTTTAATCTAAGCGCACGGTAGTGCTCAGGCCAAGTTCCAGCAACAGGCCGCGCGTATGCCGTGCACTATTTACACGAACCGTTTCGACCCACATTTGACTCCCTTGTCCCTTCCCTTCCTTGTCTTCATGTTCCTTCCTCATTGTATATTTTTGAAACGCTTTTTAGCGAGTCAAATTTGTAAATAAAATGTTTTAAAAGTACTCGTAACTTTAACCCTTAAATCTACCAAACAATGGCAACCACATTTAACGTAACCCTCAATGTCGAACGAAAACGGAAAAAACCTCAAAAGCAATTCGAAATTGACGTTACCTCCTGAATCAAAAGTGGCCGAACTTCGGGACGTAACCGCGCCCTTACCACATGAAACCAATTTTGGCACAAAGCATGCAGGTTTAAAGATTAAACCGGTTTATACCGGTTTAAACTGGCGACAACAATGCGAAAAACCACAACGACAACTGTCGGCGCGTGTAACATTTATTGGAAAAGTTCTGTGGTAAATATTTGGCTCGAGTTGTAAGTGAGAAGCGATTTCATAGTTTGAAATATAGGTAATGAATAATGACACAAACCGCTGGTTTCCAATAAGTCAAAGTTTCCTTTTTTAGGATACCGCGCCAAAAAAAAAAACCAAAATTCAAAGGTTTTTGAGTAATCAGACTTTAACAGGTACTTTTACGCGTCAATAAGTATAATTTATATGACGTGTAGTGTATATTCAAATTTAATGGATTTTTAAGAAAAGCTTCCGATAACTGTGCTTCGCAACGATCAGAAGTGCCATTTCTGAAATGCAGAATCACCTAAACGAATGGTTTTCCCATACAAAAAACCGTTCGTTTAGTGACTCCGGGTTTGAAAAATGGGACCACTGTACTGACAAAAAAGGCGGAAAACGACTCATTTTCACAGTATAGGTCCATTAATTGCCAAAGGGCAAAAACGGGCGCCTATAACTAAGACTCCGCTGTCCGTTCGTCTATTACCAAACTGTATCTCATGATCAGCTTGACTGTTATTTTCTGTTGCCGCTTTAACAACTAATACTAAAAACAGAATAAAATACACATTTAAGTGGAGCTCCCATAAAAACGTGATTTTTTATAAATAATGATACGAAACACTTCGTGCGCGAATTCGACTTGCACTTGCGACGCCGTTCATTGTTTATAACGTCAAAATAAATATTTTTTTAAGAAATTCCAAACCGTAACGGCATAGTTTCTTGGAATCAAATAGCACTCTTAATATCAAGTTAGTTCTAGATACATATTTTGTGGATTTTGAATTACTGAAATGGTATACAAATAGCACTGCTTTGTGCCACACTCTAGGAATGTGTAGGACCGCACCACTTAACCGCCTGAAAATATGTAGGTGAGTATACCTGGGTTGGGTGCAATTGTTTTTTACTTTTTGCTAACCATAGTGGTTTAGAGTTTTTAGTTATGTATGACCAAAATCGGTTCAGCCGTTTAAAAGCACTACTCTACACGATTTTCGCAACAAAATACTGGCATATGTATTTTTAATAATTGAGAGGCGCTGAGTTTGAATATGTTTTTAAGATAGTCTAATTTTTTGCAGGAGCGTAAAAATTTATAAGAACCAGTCGTAATAAATAAACAAAAAAAAAACCGAGAGTAGTTTTAAAAAGTAATAGAATCAATAATCACTAGTGTAGTCAGAACATCATATTTACACCTTTTGTGTGTTGACTAGCCGTTCATTTGGTGCGTTATTCTTAAAAAATCGTGGGAAAATGAGTAAATTTGCCAAACGTAGCTGTGTGAATCCTCCTGATTCATTTTGTTATATTTGTGGATCTTTTACTACCCAAACACAAAGAAGACCTATATCCGAAAACGTTAAAGTGCTATTTGAGGCCTATTTTGGCTTTTCTGTTGGTCACCAAGACAAAGAATGGGTACCTCATTGTTGCTGTGTGACATGTGTAGCAAACTTAACCAAAAAAAACAGTCGTTTAAAAAAGGGGTAACACAATTTTTAGGAAATAAAAGATCAGAAGATTACGAAAGCATTATATCGGAACTACTAGAAAACTACAAGAAAATGGGTTGTAGAATGTCTTTAAAGATTAATTTCTTACACATTTGAGTTTCTTTTCATCAAACTTGGAAGAATTCAGTGATAAACAGGGAGAAAGATTCCACCAGGACATCCTTGCCATGGAGCAAAGATATCAAGGTCGATGGGACCCAGGAATGATGGGTGACTACTGCTGGTTTCTCATGAGAGAAAGTAATCAAAATTTCAAGAGAAAATTACCGTACGCGATGGAAAAATCAAGCAAATCGAGCAAAAATTATGTTGTTCTTTTATTTTATCTAAAGCTTTAGTTCTTGTTAATATAATAACATGTAAATTTTAAACTTTCGTCAAGTTGTTTAATTTCAGTGAATTTTTTCAACTCACTGTGGACTTAAAAATTACGAAATAAAGACAAGCCCTCTTATTCATAAAAAATTACAAACGTTTGGTAAACCTATTTTACTTAAAATATGTTTTGTCCCTTTCATTCCTTTCAATATTTGACTTTGCAAGAGCGAGACAAAACATATTTTAACTAAAACAGGTTTAGCAACCGTTTGTATTTTTTTATGAATAAGGGGGTAGGTGTATAGTTCAAAAACCTGACGTGATAAAGAGATTCTGTAAACAGATTCAGATTCAGCATAGATCCTTTACCAGGATGCAATGGTAGCGGTTTCTGTTGCGCACCAAAAAATTTCATTTGTAGAGTAGTGAAGTTATTGGAGGTTAACGCTTTAAAGTCAAGGTTTCTTAATTTACCTGGAAAATAGTAAATGGCGCTACGGATATCAATTCCACGTAACATTGGTTGGATTATGTAGTCCCTCTCATCACTAGATGGTGTCATCGGTGATGTGGGGGGTTTTAACAATTTGTCTGGCAAATAGAATTGTTGAAAGTACTGAGACATTTGGCAGATTTTTTTCCAAAGTGCGAACTTCTCGACATGTGTATCCTGCCCATTCTTACCTATGTTGCACAAATATGCTTGCTGATGTAGAAACAAAAGTCCAGACTCAATATCTGCCAGCGGGCGATGGAACGTAGCATATTAGGGGTAAGCCCAATACACAGTGTACAGAATATACAGACCTTCGTTCCAACACTAATGTTGTAGGTTGGAGATGCAGGGTTGGGACTCATCTGCCAGCATGGAATAAAACTTTCGCATGCTGCTATCCCTTTCTGTCGCTCATAACCTTCATTTTCTAGAGCGAGATAGCGACGGAACGCATAATTATGCTTCTGAGAAGTTCTGTAGGCCTTTCTCGCTCTAGAAAATGACGGTTCCGAGCGATAGAAAAAGTTAGCAGCATAAGAAAGTGCTGTTCCGTGTTGATAGATGAGTTCCAACCCGTAGACGTCAAGAATGACAGACTGAGATGGATTGTATGCGTTGCATGCAAGCAGACAGTCGGGCCCAAAGGTTCTCCATTCTGGCACCAGATGGGCGAAGACATAGGGGTAGACGAATAGAAAAGTGTTATTCAGTGTTAACAGATGAGTCCCAACCCGTAGTTGTCAAGAGTGACAGACTGATATGGGATTTTGTGTGCCGCATGCAAGCAGACAGGTGGGACTAAATGTTCCCCATTAAAGCACCAGATGGGCGAAGATGTAGGGGTAAACGAATAGAAAAGTGTTGTTCCGTGCTAACAGATAAGTCCCAACCCGTAGGCGTCAAGAGTGACAGACTGATTTGGGATTTTGTGAGCCGCATGCAAGTAGACAAGTGAGCCCTAAGGTTTCCCATTGTATCACTAGATGGGCCAAGACGTAGGGATAGACGAATGGAAAAGTGTTGTCCCGTGCTAACAAATGAGTCCCAGTCCGTTGGGGTCAAGAGTGACAAACTGAGATGGGATTGTGTGTGTGTGCCACATGCAAGCAGCTGTCTGCAGCTGGTGGCAGGTGGGCCCAAAGGTTTCCCATGTGACACCAGATGGGCTCAGACCAGGGGGCAGACCAGGGAAGACATGGCGTGATGACGTAAAGGGTTTTTTGGGTGGATCGCAGCAGATTGCTCGGGATAGAAATAGATAGAGACTGGGTAGAGGGGGCATTGCCCTCAGTAGGACGCTAGAATTAGGTAGAAGTATGTACTTTTAGTTTATGCATACTCGCTAGACACGTGCAATAGTGGTTAATAGAATGAGCGTGTGGCTGGATGTTTAGTAATCACTACTGAGAAAATAAGTGCTTTGTTTTTCAAGTGCGCTCTGGTGTCAGATTTACAAAGCTGACCTTAAGAAATGTGACATAGTTTGACGACTGCCATACAATGATTACAGCCGGGATCAACGGCCTATATGTGCCTTCCGAAGCACGGAGGAGCTTGAGAATTTTTTATGCCACTTGTGGTTACCCATCCAAGAGCGCATCATGCTCGGTCTTGCTTTACTTACGAGAACGCTAGTATTACGCACTCCCAAAGGACAGCCGAGCTCCTTAAAAAGATAAGTAAGATCTGGAAAAGGCTATCGGCGTTATTTATATAATTTTTTTATTACACATTAAAACATATCTCATAAAAACTTTGCTGACGAAATCCCGAATTTCGTCATAAAAGTGTCGGCGAAATTTGGCCATTTTACTTTCCGATCCGCAAACTTTTTAATTAGAATGCCCGCGTGTGGGTAACTAAGTAAATTTATTGGACATCCCGTGAGAACGAATGAGCATGTTTGTACGAACATTGTGTTTGAAGTATGGACGTGGAAAAGTTTATTGTACACAAGGCGGCTTTTCGGAGCCCTGGGTTTCATAAAACATTTATTTAGGGTCAGTTGAGTGAGACAGAAAGGAGCGCAACAGAGAGGATTGATTATGACATTCAAAAATAAACTATTGGCATATAGTGCAAGACGCGACGAGCAAGCTCGCGCGGTCTCGAGACCCCGCGGCTCGCGCGGGCATTTTGTCTAACCTGACAAAATGCTGGAAGTCCAATAAACTATTGGCATGTAATGCAAGACGCGACGAGCAAGCTCGCGCGGTCTCGAGACCCCGCGGCCCGCGCGAGCATTTTATCTAACCTGACAAAATGCTGGATGTCCAATAAACTATTGGCATGTAATGCAAGACGCGACGAGCAAGCTCGCGCGGTCTCGAGACCCCGCGGCCCGCGCGAGCATTTTGTCAGGTTAAAAAGTTAATATAGTGCTCAAGCATTTTTTTCTCTCTGTCTGAACTGATCCTTTATCGTATCATTTGGTGAATTTCTTAATAGGGTTCACGACAGGGTCATAAAAGTATTATTCTATTTAGTTCGTCTTTTAGATTATCCAAAAACAATGGACCAATTGTGTAAAAATTCACTAATATACCGAGCATCCAAATTCCAAAATGGAACATTATTTTGCATACGTGTAATTATTAATAATACACACATACGTTACCGAGCTCGAGAGAGTTTTGTATACGTGTACGCACGTGTGTATTATTATTTTAATAATACACACGTACACGTAAACAAAACCCTCTCGAGCTCGGTGGCCCGGCGGAAGCGCGCATTACTAGCGCTTTGGCAAGTAAAGCGACACCGGGTGTGGTCCGCACTTAGATTGGTGACCACAAGTAGCATGAAAATTTCTCGAGCTCCTCAGTGCTTCAGAAGGCACGTATAAGCCACTGGTCCCGACTGTCATCATTGTATGGTAGTTGTCAAGCTATGTCAGATGCCTTTAGGTAGCTTGAAAAATCTGACACTAGTGTTGGCCACACACGAAAAACAAAGCAAAGCTTGATCAAATTGATTGGCTAAAATATCTTTCTTGTCGTTATGCATGCTTGTTATGCTAATATAGCGAATCAAGTTAGTAGGCGATGCGAATGGCAACTTATCACAATTTTAAATCCTTTTTCCACCTTCTTGTCAACGATCACAACAAAATAAAAAGTGGTATTTGAGTCTTGTCGTCCCGCTCTGTCTGCTGAGAGCCGTGGGAACCAAATGCTCTATTTGTTTCTTTGGGAAAAAGACATGATAGTTTGTATGTATATAGGTGAGCAAAAGGACAACCGAAATCATTTTTTACCAACATGCAACGAAAAGGAAATATCAGCCCAAAAGGGAGTAAACGTACTAATCAATGTGAAAAACTTTTCTTTAATATGAATCGTTTGTCCAGAGTAATAAGAATGAAATTGGCTTGCAATGGATGTCTAGATAACTAAACGAAGAGGTGAGGAGTTCTAACGCGAGCGAAATTAAACCGCACCGCTAAGCACATTAAGTAGATATTTCTTTGATTTTTTTTTGTGTGACTTCTGTACGTGATGAGTACTTGTAATTATATACAGATCTATACAAAATTAAATACTAACCTATTAATAAATATATAGGGACGAATTACACTGATTGAGCTATTCCCAAAGTAAGTTCGAGACTTGTGTTATGGAATACTAACTCAATGATTCTATATTTTATAACAAATACATATATAGATAGACATCCAAGACCCAGGACAATTTGAAAAAGGCCATTTTCCAACTTGCCCTGACCGGAAATCGAACCCGGAACCTCTGGGTGGCGGATTAGCATGGTGACCACTAAACCACGGAGGTTATTATGCCAAAATGTACGATGTACATGTGTTGCGATTTTAGGGATGGTCTCAGAGCTTTGACCATCCCTGAAATCATAAAAAAATAAAATACTGTTTGATACATTTTGGCAAAATAGGCCCCAAATCCATAAAAACTAACAAAAGTTTGCTAAACCTCTGTTACTTAAACTATATTTTGTCTCATTCTTACTATGTCAAATATTGAAAAGAGAGAAAGGGACAAAAGATTAAGTTTAAGAAACGGTGACTAATTTTTATGAATACAAGGGTATTTATTTAATTTTGTATAGATCTGCAGATTTTTGCGATTTCAATAATGGTCCCTTTGTAAAAGTTGTTCATATTGATTAGTACGTTTATTCCTTTTTCAGTTGATACCCCTTTTCTGTCAGATACACTTTGTATTTATAAATATGTATATTGTGTATGTTTAAATATGCGTACATGTAACAGTTACTTTAATTCATTTTCACAGGTAAGTTATCATATTAAGGAAATCCCCATCAATAACTAATACCTCTCCCTAATGGCACTAGTTCGGCAGCAGGTGCGCGCACCGAGTTCCGAACTACGAGTAGAAGTGGGCCAGCATTTAATTCATTTTTAATTGATCCTGCAAGTTCCAAACGAGGCATATTTAGAGCTTATGTTGAGTTACGATGTTACCTTATTTGAAATGTATTATCTGGGGGCACGGCAGTGCCCCCGCCAATTCGAGCAAAAAAACTGGCACTAACATCCCTTTCTCAAAGCAGTGCAGGCAATTTTCGACCTCCTATTACTTTGTTGTGGATAAAACTAGAAGCCTGAATTTGCAGTAACCAGACAGGTGTTGTATTAACACAGTTTATTTCTAATTTCATTCAATTCGAACTAGAAGTTTAAGAATTACAACAAGTCAAAGTTTCTTAATTTTGTCATTCACTGACTAACAACCGATCATCAAAATTCTAAGGCACTTCTAGCAGATATAGAAGCTTCATAGAATGACTTGGAAATCGCACTAAGAAATATAATTTAATATAATATGTATTACGTGTGAGATACATTGTGTTTTCATGCGATGACCAAGTCATTATATTTATTTAAAACATAAAAGACTTTTAATATTGATATAGTCACTATTAGATGTTGTTAGGTTAGCTTATTACGTAATAACTAATAACTTAAGATAAAAGAACCCTTAAGTAGGGACTGAATAAATTAACTTGGTATTACTGGATCTCACAACTTTTTACGGCAGAAGAACTGAGTTGCGAGACTTGGTTGTTTTTACAAGTTATGTTTTTGATGGCATTAGCATATGCTTATAAAATATGTATTTTTTGTGCCGTTGGTCACAGTTCTCATGATAGTATGTAGTAGTACGCTTGACGTAAAGCCGCTTGACCGTCTCCGATGCGCTTTACAAGACCTTATTTAGCTCTTCAATGCAGTATAGTTTGTTTCTTTCGTTCAATAGAGTTACATCGTTTTTCGAAGTGCGCATCAGGCAAGGACTACCCTGGCTGGTGGCCAACTAGGACACTGCGCATTTTTTATGACGACTCCGCGCTAGATATGGCATGGGCCTCGTTCAACTAGGCCGTTGAGGGTAATATTAATAAACAGTAATGATGTTGGCAAGAGAAGCCAAAAAGTGTACTTGAAAAAATAAGTAACAAAAAGAAACGTGAGTTTGAAGTAGAATTTCTTGAAGAAAACATACAAAAAGTTCCCGAGTGTGGTATGTAATGTAGGAGGAAGTTCTTCTTTTCATTTCAACGACCTCTGTGGCCTAGTGGGGTAGACCTGACCCGGTATCGAACCAGAGGTCCCGGGGTCGATGCTTGGTCAGGATCAGTTGGAAAATGATCTTTTTCTGAATGACCTAGGTCTTGTTGTGTGAATGTTTATTTATGTACATGTATTTTGTAATATATTATCGCTGAGTTAGTATCATATAACACGAGTCTCAAACTTACTTTAGAGCTAGCTTAATCTGTGTGATGTGACCGTATGTATTTATTTATTTTTAATTTATTTTGTGATTATAATGTTCCACAGCCGGTGTAAAATATTTAAACGCAGTAAAGCGTTTTATGGTACGCAAAATAGTTTTGGTAATCTGGAATTTTATTTTTGAAATTGTAGAGATAGGAAAGAATATACTTTGTTATATTGTCCCTAGTTGATGTCCACTGCTTTCCAAAAATCAAATTCTAACATTTTTCAAACAAAAAAAAATTATGGGATTTTTTTGAAATGCACGCTTATGACGTCATAGTTTCTCGGAGTCAAATAGCGCTTTTTATATCAATTATTCTTCAATAATAAATCTAAAATGACTTTGGAAATGGATATGATTAATCACAAGTGACAATTTTTCGTAACGTTTTATTTTTTTAACAGTACCAAATAATTCATTTTTGACCCAGGAAAATACCAAATTAAAGAAAACATGCAAAAAGTGAAGATACGTGAAATTAATTAAATAAAAAAAATACTTACAAATGAAAGGTTATGCCCTTATAAACAAAAAAAGAATTTTCAAAATCTATCTAGGTGTCTTTGATTAATCGGTGAACGCGACGAATTGATAAAAGGAGGACGAATTGAGGAAAGGAGAAGGCTCCTACTTATATAATTAAGTTATAATTTACCTCTCATTCCGAAATTTCCCAGCTTACTGAAATAAATCACACAACACGCCTACCCAATATATCACACGTAAGAAATTACTTTGTGCCGGAACAGACGGGGCGCAAGTTGCGCCGCGTAACAGCTAGAGATGGGAGGTGGATAAATACTCAATCTACCCATTTGAGATTTTACTCAGTAGATTAAATAAATAGAGTAAATAGAGCGTGCCCATATATTGACGTCTATTTATCGATATCTATTAGATGATATTTTAGCATATTTTTTTTTATGGTATAGGGCGGCAAACGAACAAGCGGGTCACCTGATGGTAAGTGATCACCGCTGCCTATAGACAACTGCAACACCAGGGGTGTAACGGATGCGTTACCGGCCTTTCAGGAAGATATAGACTCGTTTTTTGAAGGTTTCAATGTCGTATCGGTCCGGGAACACTGCTGCAGGAAGTTGATGGACAGTTCGGTCATACGTGGTAAAAATTCCTTTTAAAACGTACGGTGGTTGATTGCCAACTATCCAAGTGGTGTGAATGAAATTTTAATTTCAGGCGGGTGGTGCGGTGATGAAATTTTGCAGCAGGTATTAAATCGAATAATTCTTAAGATGATAATTACGTCTTTGCACACCTCCCAGCAAAAATAATAAGTCAAAGAAGCCTTATTAAGAAGCCTTAGCCTACTTTCAATGTATGATTAGTATGGTATTTTTATATACTTTAGCGTCGCATTTGACGTCTACCTACATTTTAAGCATATTATAGCATATGCACACACTTTCCGACAAGGATTGCAATTGTAAACTAGATTTCAGTTTCAAAAGTGTCAAGAAAACATGAAATAAAAGAATATGAATATAAATATGACTCACTACTCATATAAATCAATCTGTTCACCAAATGAATAGGTATGAATATTTATCTGGTATTTACTCAATCTTCTGAGTAAATACTCAAATGGGCAGATTAAGTATTTTTATTTTATTGTTTCGTGACGCAACTTGCGCCCCGTCTGTTCCGGCCCTTATATCTTGGAAACATACGCGACATCTGCGCCATGCACGAGCTTATTAATTTTCCGAAACTTGTTCCGCAACCGTACTTAATCGATACTCGATTCTACTTTATAGCATTCTGTCTTCAGTTATCATGAACCACAGAGACATAAAGGGAAGCAGACTAAACATTATTTTATAATAAATACAAAGAATGCCGATTGGCATGAATTTACACTAAAGCTACATATGTTTTGTTGTTTTTCTTTAACATAATTGGTAATATTTGGAAAAAAGTAGAGTACTATACTTGTGAATGTAGAAGAATACTTAGTATACAAAACACACACGATAACTGTTTATAAATATATTATTAAGGCAATACAAAAATGAGCTACGAGTGAAAAATTGCACGCCTTATAAGTATGTAACGTTTAGCCTGCTTTTCTTTGTAGTCTCAGTCGCGGACCCTCCTTAGAAGCCGATTCCCGTCGAGTTCTCTTAGGGGTTTCTAATATGTACGCATTTATTACTAACAATTATAATTTAAAACCTACGTATATCCGCGCACTTCCTATCAAAATGTCCATTTTTTTTTTATAAGCGGTAAAGAAGCCGCATGACTGAATTGCCCACACCCACATATTCAAAATACGAAAATTTTCGCTGGTTATTGAAATACACTCACAATGATAAATTTTATTGTTTGAAAACTATATTGCACTATAAATTTTTGTATAAAAATAATTAGAGACACTTACACTATGTTAATAAGAATATGCTAATTATAAGCCGGACATTGAACGGCTTATTAACCTTAATTGAATTTTCCGGGGCCCAGTGCTGCCCGCATTTGAAATAAATCATTTGAAAGGAAACGGAGGTATCATTTAAAATTTTGTCAAGTCCAGGATTTAGAATAAACCTATAAACTATTTTATGAACTACAGTTTCCAGTTTAAAGTTAGAATGTAAAGCTTTTCTACGCACATTTGCGAAAAACGGCCACTTTTGGCTTATGTTCGTAGAAAAGCTTCACGTTTTCGCTTTAAGCTGTAAACAGTAGTTTATAAAATAGTTTAAAAGGTTATCTACGGTCTGGTTAAGACAAAATTTTAAATGATATCTCCGTTTTCTTTCAAATGGGGGCAGCACTTGACCCCGAAAAATTCAGACAGCCCCTTAATAATAGCCAGACTAGCTCATATTCTCGCCCAATGCCACTGGCATGTCTGTGTGTCTGTCCAACTAATTGATGGTGGAATTGTACAAAGTAATTCAAATCGCATAGCTCGCATCGCCTATAAAACTTTGGTTTCCGCAAAGTAACACCTGAATTTTTTAGATATGTTTATGACAATAAATATAATTTACCTACTTTAATTTACCAATCTACGGAAAAAAAACCACACAAAACGTTTACTAGTTCATCACACAATTATATCTTGGTAACATATTCCTTACCCGACATCTGTGCTCAGCACGAGCTTATTAATTTTTCGAAACTTTCTACGGTTTCCGTAATCGATACCCGATTCTACTCGATTATTCGGTATCGAGTGACGGCTAACAAGGAAAATAATATAATACTCGCGCCAGGTGTCGCGTGACCGGTGAAAAAATCGTATTCTGTAATCTATATCCCGTTTGGTACAAGTTAAGGAAAAATCGCGTCTTTTGCTTTTACATTACATCAGGTATGTACATTGTTACTAAATGTGTGTCAGTTTACTGATTAGAATTTTCTTTATGTGTTTTAAATTAATATGTGATGAAAAAATTTCCTCACGTATTATTAATTTTCGCTCCTCAAGTCTGTATGTACCATAATTTCCATGCTCACATTAACCAAAAGTAGCCGTTTTTCGCAAATGTGCGAAGAAAAGCTTCACGTTCTCACTTTAAACTATAAACAGTAGTTTATAAAATACTTTTAAGGGTTTTTTGGCATGATCAAAACAAAATTTTAAATGATATCTCCGTTTCCTTTCAAATAATTTATTTCAAATGGAGGCAGCACTGGACCGTATGCAAGTCCGAGAGTAGTAAGTTGATTTTTATGTATCAGGGGAAGGGACATACCAGTAAATCGAGCCACAGGCTATACTAGATCACTATAGTATAATGAAAATAAAATAACAACCAAAACTCAAAAAAAAATTCGCCATTTCCATACAAAAGTGTGCAGGCGCTCGGGCAATTTGTAATTTTTTTTTTGGTTTTTCGTTGTTATTTTAATTTTATTGTACTATAGGGATAGTATAGCCCGTAAGTTGATTTATTAAGGATATGATCCTTCCACGTTGTATAAACAGGACTTAGCATCAACATTATACATACATACATATATTTATGTGTTCAAAACGCAAATTTTGAAAATCAATGTTGCAAACAAATTATTTTTTTATTCATAAAACGTCTAAGATTCCCAACAATATCTAGAACTGAATGGGTCAATGTGTACGAAAAGCATAATTAAAAACATCTGACACCAAGAAAATCCTGTTTCATATCGCCGTCAGCTCATGAATTGCTCTACTCAACGAAAACTTATTAGTTTTTGTATGAAGACAGTTTTGACACGGTGTCGAAATATCGAATGACTGAGCGAATGAGTTTCACTACTGAATACCGCGGATCGATTTTACCATTACACAATGCAATTACAAAAAGAAAAACATCGCTGCGTGCTTATTTCTGGGATTTCTTATTTGTTTTTACTTTCTTGCTTAAGTTATTATCCTTATAAACTTGCTCGAAAAGAAAATATTTAGTAGAAATTTATTTGTTAGATGCTGAATAAAATAAAATATTTATTAGATGTCTTCTTTTCTATATCAGTTTACTACTAGACTACACATTCGATGAGTTTGGATATTGTATCTTTTATCTGCTATAATATATATACCAACTTTTGAACCCACTTGAAAAAATGAAGAGGTTATCAATTCGTTGGTATTTTTTTAAATGTATATTTACCGATTATTCAAAGGTGCCAGAACCGATTTAAAAATACTTTTTTAGTTTGAATAGAAAAAAAGACAATGGAACCACCTGACAAGTATGCTCTATACTTGTCAGATGAATCCATAGAATTTTTTTAAATAAATTGTTTGTGTAGTTTGTTTAGTTCTATAGATAAGTTAATCGGTTGTGTAGAAGTTGGTATTTAGTATTAAAAAAATATTACATCATCATCATCATTTTGACGACCTCCGTGGCGTAGTGGTCACCATGCTAGTTTGCCACCCAGAGGTCCCGGGTTCGATCCCCGGTCAGGGCAAGTTGGAAAATGGCCTTTTTGAAATTGTCCTGGGTCTTGGATGTTTATCTATTTAAATATTTATTATAAAATATAGTATCGTTGACTTAGTATCCCATAACACAAGTGTCGAACTTACTTTGGGGCTAGCTCAATCAGTGTGATTTGTCCGTATATATTTATTTATTATTTATTTATTTCAGCAGCATAACGTCCACTGCTGGACTCAGGCTTCTCTCAGGGATTTCCAAAATGACCGATCTAGAGTGGCCTGCATCCAGCAATTCCCAGCGAACTTGGTCAGGTCGTCTGACCATCTTGTGGGTGGGTGTCCAACGCTTCGCTTGCCAGTAGGTGGTCGCCATTCGAGAACCTTTTTTATACTGTTAAACCAATATTTAAAGATCTGTTTTTCATTTCCTAAAGGCTTAATCGAAGTTTAAATAATTAAATGCACGAGTATGATGTATCGTGTAGGATTTAATGTACTCTCAGTAGTCATATCTATATAATCCGATATTTTTTTCGCGGATGAATTTTGTGTGAGTTTGCTAAGGAAAATATTTGATGAATCCTTTTCTCTTAAAGTGCAATATCGTCATATAAATAAATCGTAAGCAAAACATGAATTTCCAACAAAACATTAGTGTTAAAGTACAAAGATCTAACGTCGGAAATAGCCGCGTGCCATTAAACGAATCCTTTAGGGTCTGCGTGAATAGGTTTTTGTTAACAAATGTACGATTCGCCACGCACGACGTTAAATAGAAATGTGGGATTCGTCACAGATAGCCGTATGGATATTCTGGTGTGAGTTATACTGTGCAATGTTTGAACTTTATCAGTAAAACTGCTAAAATACCAAATAAGTTATTAAACCTTGTAATACAAACAGGTATTAGTTTAGGCTAAATAGGTTTTTGTTAACAAATGTACGATTCGCCACGCACGACGTTAAATAGAAATGTGGGATTCGTCACAGATAGCTGTATGGATACTCTGATGTGAGTTATACTGTGCACTGTTTGAACTTTATCAGTACAACTGCTAAAATACCAAATGAGTTACTAAACCTAGTGATACAAATAGGTACTAGTTTTGGCTAAATGGGTTTTTGTTAACAAATGTCCGACTCGCCACGCGCAACGTTAAAAAGAAATGCGGGATTCGTCACAGACAGCCGTATAGATATTCTGGTGAGAGTTATATTGTGAACGGTTCGAACTTTATCTGTAAAATTGATAATTTTCGCAAGTTCAATGGTTTTTTCTCATCTTAAAAATGCACAAAGCGCGTTATGAAGTTTTCAAAAAAAAGTAGTACTCAGGGAGTGCCAACAGTAGTGAATTATTGCTGTCGGTTACGGTAACGGTAACAGTGTCGTGATTGCATTGATTTTTTCTCATCTTAAAAATGCCCAACGCGTGTATAGAAAGGTTAACATTTTGAAATTGTAATATGCGCTAAACGCACAACTTTGCATTGCAGTAGCTACATTTTGCAACGCATACTCCTAAGTTTTTGTAGCCGCTTTATAAATGACCGCGCGCTTAACCACTTCCTTCATTATTAATGTGAATATAAACGGGGTTTAGCACGAACCTTTTTTATTACGTCTAACGTTTCGAATAGGTATTACGTCCTTCGTGCTCGCAGATGGACTCGCTGGAGTGCAGTTCTATTGATGGTGAACGCAGATTTTTGACATTCTTGATATGACACTACCCTCATTTCATAATGTCACTACCGACATAGTCTTAATATTAACGCATTAGCCACGGTACATCTACACTAACTGTATCTATTTTATTCGATACTGACTTAGACGTTTTAACTTTTCCAATCACTGGGTTCAAAAACCAACACTTCCCTGATTTTTCTACGATACGAGTTAGATCATTTTTTTAAGAGATTGGGTCTAGCAGTTCTAAAGAGCCACAATTTTAGGGTGGGTTAGAAGGTGAAAAAGTAATCAAGATAGTGATAGGTTCCTAACCGCATTGCCTATTAACCTGATTCATATTTTTACCCATTCCCTCAATCGGCTCTTACGATATACCTGTATGGGAAGAGAAGCCACTGGTACATTTTATTTCTTTTCTCCCAGATCAGCATGTAAGACTAAAAAATTATTTTAACTTAATTCAAAAATTGTGATTTGCGCATAATGTACAAGTTTATATTGCAGTACATTTTGCAACGCAAGCTCCTAAGTTTTCGTAGCCACAAAGCCTAAGGTTTCGTAGTACAAAAATGCTTATAAATGACTGGTACTTAACCACTTCTATCATTGTTCTACGAGTCAGATCATTTTGGGTCTTGCGGTTTCAAGGAGACAGAGTCACACTTTTAGGGTGGACAAGAAGGTGAAAAAAGAATCAAAATAGTAATGGGTTGTTAGCCATTGCTAGCCTTTTAACCCGATTAGCATTTAAGCCTATTCCCTCAATCGGTTTCTACGATCTCTACGGGAAAAGAAGCAGCTGGTATATTCCAATATTTTTTTATTTTCTCCTATATCAGTATGAAAGAATAACAAAATTAATACTTTAACTTCTTCCAAAAATTTGCGCATAATGTTCAACTTTACATTGCAGTACAATGCGACGCAAATAAGTTGAACCAAAATGGCGAAATTCAAAGCATTTATGTACAAATTCTCGACAAAATGGCGGTCGTCGGCGCAGTATTTGAACCTGCGCCAATAACCGCCATTTTGGTTCAACCTACGTGCCGGGAATTGGGAATTTGTACAAAAATGCTTTAAATATAATTTAAACCCAGAGGTCCCGGGTTTGACCCCCGGTCAGGGCAAGTTAGAAAAAAATGGTCTTTTTAAATTGTCCTGGGTCTTGGATGTTTGAAATATAGTATTTGTCATAAAATATAGTATCGTTGAGTTCGTATCTCATAACACAAGTCTCGAACTTACTTTGGGGCTAGCTCAATCAGTGTTATTTGGCTCTATATAAAAAATTTATACAAAAATTTGAAATCCACCATTTTTGTTCAACTTAATTGTGTCGCACTATACAACGCAAACTCCTAAGTTTTCGTAGCCGCTTTATAAATGACTGCGTGCTTAACCACTTTCCTGATTGTTCTACGAATAGTTAAGCAGCGGCCGCAGACCGCACCATTGTAACCATACTTTCAATGCTATAACATAGTACATTACGGTATTGTGGAATTAACTGGTTATAGTTCCTCTGCTTTGTGATTCTATTACCAGTTGCTTAGCGGCAATTCGTCTTTACAGTACTACAAAGTCATGATGAATTTTATGTGCAAAACAGTATACATTAGTTGAAACCCACATTTTCTCACTGCTAGCTGAGTTTCAAAGAAACTTTAACCTCTGTTATCATAATATTAATAAAACCCCCCTTCCCTCTTCCCCAATAAGTCTCCCACTCCCCTTTCTCCTTTGTTTAAATTTTCGCATTTGTTTAAAGTTGGCTCACTCTGGTCTGGACTCTGGCCACGGGTGCTGGTCTCGTACACCCAATATCTGTCACGCAATGATATTTGAGTTTATCTCGTAACTAATTCTAAAAAGTGTGTACGGAATCGACTCCTGCGTCTGGGAGGGGTAGGTCAGCTTATTTGTAAATGTCTCAATAACTTACCTAGATCATCATATCAGCCACATTAAGTCCACTGCTGGACATAGGCCTCCCCCAAGGATTTCCAAAACGACCGATTTTAAGCGGCCTGCATCTAGCGCCTCCCTGCAACCTTGCTCAGGTCATCTGACCATCTAGCAGGTGGGTGTCCTACGCTGCGCTTGTTAATTTAATTTAATTGCTATGTTTAATTTCAAATATTCATAATCTTTTTTAATTTTATT
The DNA here is from genome assembly GCA_943193695.1 of Acrobasis suavella. Taxonomy (NCBI): domain Eukaryota; kingdom Metazoa; phylum Arthropoda; class Insecta; order Lepidoptera; family Pyralidae; genus Acrobasis; species Acrobasis suavella. The sequence continues at coordinate 22,533,553 of OW971934.1, forward strand.
AAATTGTTTAGTATCATCTGTGGCGAAAAAGATTGAGTCCCACAACACAGGAAATCCTAGTACGGGTCCATGGGGACCCGGTCCTATGAGGCGTTCATTGGGCCAAAGCCAACATGAAGAGGCCTTTTAATACATTTTTATCTAAAAAATTAGATGACTACATCAATGTAGGTCTAAACCTTATTGTACCATTGAGATGCATCAACGGACAGTCCTCCATAACTGCTGAACTATTGCCAGGGAGATATTTGTTGGTAAAGGATTACTATCTGTCTTTATCATCCTGATCATCATATTTAGAAATATTATCTTATGTATTCATTAATTGTATATATCAGTATATATTTATGTATTTATGTAAGTTTATTTTACGTACGTCTATGTAGGTATGTTTATTAATTTATTTATGTTTTTTGTAGGTATAAGTATTTATTTATATTGTACACGCCAATTACCTCTTTCTTCCCATTTCCTCTCGCGGGTCTACTGGAAGAAATTTCTTTAGAAATAAGTAGCACCTATGTACTACGTTAACTTTTATAAGGTTTTATTTGTAAATTTTCAAGTGTACATGAACCAATAAAATAAAATAAATAAATAAAAATAATTTTATTTCAAATGGCCAAGCCCTGGACCCCGAAAAATTAATGTATCCCCTTAAACAGGAAAACAGACGTAAGCTAAGTAAGCCCCCCTGAACCTGAAGAAGCACATCCAGATTCAAATCTGATAAACCTCTTTCGTAAACAAAATGCGCAAAAACGTTTCCACTTGCAAATGCGTTCTTAAAACACAACATCAAAATTTTAAACCTTATTTGTATGGCAATAATACACAAAATCGCTTGTGAAGTTTTTGAATTTTCACGCGTTTTTCAAGAAATTTAAATTAAGGCTTTACTGGTTTGGTATAAGGATGAAAATGGCGTAGTTTCGGTGAATCGTGGAGTACAGCTGTTTTGTATCGTGATATAATTTTCCGTACTATTGAACTGGTATTGGCAACACTCTGCTGACAAGTGGGTGTATCGGGATCCATTGAGGATTTTCCGGTATGTAGATCACAGTGTTTTGTTGATACTTTTCCATGTCCTTTTTGTAGACTATCTTTTATACGTACTAAGTTTAAATGTTGTTATGTTGGGGTATTAGATAAATCTATTGTATTTTATATAGAACTAGTCGCGCCCCGCAGTTTTACCCGCGGAAAAAGTAGCCTATGTATTAATCCAGGGTTTCAGCCTCCTACATGCCAAATTTTATCGAAATTGGTCTAGCCATTTGCGCGTGAAGAAGTAACGAACATAGCGCGTGAAGAAGTAACAACAACATCCGGCTCGAAGGACCATTTTATATGTACGGGTTATGTACATATAAGAAGTTAATGGTAGATGGGAAAGGGGGATTGGTAGATAGAAAAGATTTTATATAAGTAACAAAAAGAAAGTTTATTGCGTGAAACACAAATAAACCACAATTATAAGGACTTATACAAATATAAAATGGTAAATAAATGGTAAATTGGAATGTTGGTGAAAGATGGTAAAAGGTAGGGTGAAGTTATGAGTACACGCGACGAGTGTTTGTAAATGGTTTAAACGAACTCGCGGATGGTAGGAAAGTTGGTGGCGTACTGACTAAGAAAACATTCGAAGTTAATAAAATCGGGCGCGGCGACAATCTGCTGACCGTGCCCCCGCGCGCGGTCAGTGTACGTAAACCAAACACACACACACACAAACTTTCGCCTTTATAATATTAGTGTGATTTCGTCAAGTATGCGTAAGAAGTCTGGGAGAGAGGAAAAATACTTTGAATGTACCAACTGCTTTTCTTCCTGCGCCGATCGTGAAAACCAATAGAGGGAATGGGCGAGATTTGATTTATGATAATAGGCGATGCAGCTAGCAACCCATCACTATTTAGATTCTTTTTTCCATCTTAACGCCCACTATCGCACTAAGCGTGACCTTTGAGTCTTACGGACCTGGACTCTGTTTACCCCGTCAGGGATAAAGACATGAAAATATCTGTATCTGTATGTGAAAGTAGTTCAATAATTATCAAACCTAAAATCTAATTAATTGTTATTTGTTAGTAAAATTGTATGAAAATGACTATACCTAATACAAGTTTCCTCTTTATTTAAAAAAAAAAATGGTGTTATCCTCCCATTTCACTCAAATATAATAAAAAAATTTAGCATATAATTGGTCACCAACAACTCTAATAAAGTATTGAGTCTCCAAATAATTAGTCTTTTACATCTGCGAACTCTCGGCAACATTTCATTTAATTTGTTTCATGTTCGAAAATAACAATTCTATTTCACCTACTTACGAAAAAAATCTGACGTTCGGATTAAAAAATACTCAATCAGATCATATGTACAAACACCGGATCTTATAAGAAAATTCGGAAACTTCACCCGCTAGTTACGAAAGCACAAACGGAGTACGGAAGACCAGCGCAGGTGCTTCGTTTACATAATACCACAATTATTGAAAGAAAGAAAAATATTTTATTCAGTGCAAATTTACATCAGTTGCATTAATAAATAACTGAAATTAGTTATACACCGTAATGTCACCACTCAGCATAGTACAACGATATTATGTGCCTATACACCATGCCGCTGGTCTTCCAAATTGCCGAGTTAAAGGGCAATTTGGAGGGTCGATGGCATATAGTTTTTTTTAAATATATATTTCTAGATCATAAGTTGTTAATCAGTAAAATTGAGAATGTTGATCTTTATAATAATTTTATATCTTATCATAGTTCAAATATGAATTAATTCTTGCTGGCAGTGTTTTCAGATAGGCAACAACCAACAAATGATCACATAGTGCGATTGACAAATAAATTGAAATGCCTAAACCGCCAACCCATTAATACTTATTTCATTAATCGGACAGCGACTGTCAACACCGGCGTCCGGACACGTCCGAACGCCAGAACGCTCCAACGTATCCGGTAACCGGAACAAATCCCGACACTGTCGGACATTTCACGGATATCGTTCAAAGTGACACAGTAGTATAGAATCTGTGATGATATTTATTTTGTGCAAATACGTCAAAGAATTGATTAACCTAGTTTCGTGTGTCCAGGTTCCAGTTGTCTGCATTTGTTTATATTTATTTATTTATTTTGCCTGCAGGTGGCATTTCTCAACCAATTCTTTGGAAGTTTTGAGAGCAGGTTCGAGAATAATTATACAGAATTTTTGTGTCAGAAGTCGTATATTCAGTTTATTTATTTTTTCAAAATGGAAATATGGAGGAAACTTAACAACATTTTTTTTTCAACAACAGACTCGTGAAGTCTGCAGCTTATAGAACTACTAGTTAGGCATATTAACAGTTATACCTATCAATATGAAAACAGATTCAATCCGTATCATAAATGATGTACGTACGTAGATACCGTACATGTCTACTAACTAATAGTGTATTTTACATGAGAGATAAGATTCAAAATTTTCGTTCACTAAAAAGCCTATGTCCAGCTATGGGCTTCCTGTGATTGATATTCCTCCAGGATCTATATATAGAATTCAAGCGCGAATATTAAAAATTGTCTTAGCGGACGTTTTCTATCTAATTCCGGCATTGAAATACGGAATCAAATTAATATAGCCACATTAACATGGTAACTGACAAGCTTCGTCCATTACAGCGACATTGGGCTAATGGTCGCCCGGTGGGCAAATAGCGAATGTTATTTATTGGCGACCAGTGCCCGGCGAGTTTATTTATGGATCTTCTACATACTTATTGATGCAAAACATTTTTTGGAGCACAAATTCTGACTTTTGATTTCGAATTTCAGACTTAAGATTAGACTTCGGACTGGGGACTGCGTACTGCCGACTGCCAACTGCTGACTGTCGACTGCCGACTGTCGACTGCCGACTGCCGACTGCCGACTGCCGACTACCGACTGCCGACTGCCGACTGCCGACTGCCGACTGCCGACTGCCGACTGCCGACTGCCGACTGCCGACTGCCGACTGTCGACTGCCGACTGCCGACTGCCGACTGCGGACTGTGGGACTGCGAACTGCGGACTGCGGAATGCGGACTGCGGACTATGGACTGCGGACTACGGACTGCGGAACTCGGACTTTAGACTTCGGACTTCGAAATTCATCAGACTTCGGACTTAGGACTTCGAATTTCGGATTTCAGGTTTCATACTTTAGACTTCATACTACAGGTTTCCAAACAAGTATACCTACAGTGTTTAGTCTCCGGTCTCTCGTTACTGATTTCTGATTGCATTTCAAGATTTACAAATTTTTATTCTGAAATTTAGTGTCTGACAGTGCCTGTGATTTTTAACCAGCTTGCCTTAAAGGATATTTCATAGTGACTAAAATGGAAAAAAAATATATATAATGTCTTTAAGAAACACACCTTCGTCCCCAACACATGCCACATTAACCCGCCACTGTGCAGCCTTTTGTAGCGAATTCCGGAACCGTCAACAATGCATGTCGCAGTCAAAGTGTTCCGGACTTTTTATTTGACTCCCTTTGGACCCTGGTGAATAGACACTTGTGGCACATTTCCAATTTGTTTTCTAGTTGTTATCTAATTTGTGTTTATGAAATTCTGTCAAGTTTCCTGATTTCTTAAGGATTTATCTCTTACGGAGTAGATAGTGCCTAGGTTGATAAGGCTTTACTTTCCTCCCCCCTTTATAAAGATAATGATTATGTAATATTTTGGTCCTTGAATTAGCTGCCAGATGTCAAGCACAATATTTTTTCACGAGCGGAATTATTATTTTTCTTGATGGGATGAAATTGTTTTCAGATTTCAAGCCAACTAAAGGCATCTGAAATACGTAACTTATTGACTAATGAAAGTTTGTTTCAATAACTTAACTTTGTTATTTGTTTTTTTTTTTATCACTTATATGTCACCAAGGTAATACAAATGGGGAATAAAAATATCTGCCACATTAGGTAGATTATTAAAAAGTATGGTATAAGTGGTATTTCTTTTCTTTAATAAGCAAATAATGACGAAGATACTCGTACAGTACAATTAAATTTCCCGTTTTTTTGGATAGTTGACGGTCTAAATGAAATAATAAGTTTATTTTTTAACCAGTCCATATCCCTGTTTTATACTTCGCTTTATTTTTTTTAATATGCCCAATAATATTATATTGTTCGTATGCTCGCTGGGCCATCGAATCCAATTAATAGAGCTCAGCGGAACACACTAACTTTTCGACAATGCCTGTCTATAACTCGCGTACCTGTGTCATGGCTTCCTGGAGAATGCCCAACTTTCGCCTTTCATGTCGGTAAAAGTTGAAATGTTTGAACGACGACAATCACGCGTTTGTACCAACTAAGAATTATTCCAAGGAGCTGTCTTTGAGCTTCATATGGAAATGTTTAGGCTGCGGAGTTGTTTATTTATGAATGCTAGGAAGAATTTGGGAATTGGAGCAATGTTCGCTTTTAAACTTCAAAATGTTGAACTTTTTTTTTTGTATGTGCGATGCTTTTGTTTTTATTCCAAGTGGCCAGCTCTGGTTTCGCAATTCGAATGTAAACCTTTTCAAAGAAATGCTCTACAAACATACTTTCATCACGTTCTTATTCATTAATACAGAGGCAGAGCCCAACGCAATTCCACACTATCATCAAGAACTTTTTCAATTCTTACGCTGTAGCCATACACGTGACTTGAAGTCATCAGACATTCTCTAAATATGCCAATGCATCGGTCATCCTTCTACGACAATAGGGAATATGGACATTCTTTTATTTGTTTAATAAAATCCTTATTATACACAGTAAACAAATATAAAACAATTTATAAAATATGCTAATTAGCGACGAACATGTGATACTTTAAAGTTTCAATTAGAAAGAGAAGTCCGATATGGACTGGTGACGTCAAAGTCCATATCATTTATGCATTTGCATAGAAAATAGCGTTTTTGCGAGTGAGATAGACATATTTTCGTAAAATCGTTATATCTCGTTCGTTTTTCAAATACTTTTTATTCTGTTTTCACTGTTAGTACTATACTTTTGAATATTCATGGATAAACTAGTTAGATAACACATATTTTTTTCATGCATATTCTCTATTCATTCACAGTTCAAGCTTTGCGTTTATGGAACGAACTGCCTGAGTCTATTAGACGTGCACAATCTGTCTCTATCTTTAAAAACAGACTTAAAGAATTTTATCTAGCTCAGTAATCGTACATTTTTAAAATTAATTGTATTATATAGGTATATTTATATGTATACTATATTAATTAAACTTATTTATGTAGTTATATTGTATTGTATTGATGTATTTTTTTTTTGTAAGTATATTATAGAATATTCGTGAAATATAGTATGTAAATGAAAATTAACCTTAACTACCTATTGACTTAACTTATAGCTTTGTTTGCACGACTGTTATTTTTTATTACTCTCCACCGGTTTTCTGGAAAAGATCGCTCTAAGCGATAAGACCGCCCTTTGTACCTATGTACTTTAAATGGTAAAACTCCCTTTTTAGGATTTTTTTTTGTGTTGCTGCAATAAAGAGTTTTTCATTCATTTATACATTCATTCAACGCCATAAGGCTCAAGGCCTTGTTTATGAACGTACGTTAGGTAGATACATAACACTCCCTTTATGTATTTTGCAAATTTAAAAACAAATTTGTATCGATATTGTACTTTTATGAAATGAGATATATGTGGTGGCCTACGAGCGGATGTAATTCTCACGTATGATTCATGCGAGGTCTGTTTATCTCGCGATAGTGGAGTGCGCACCTTATTTACGGCAGCTACCGGCGATATATCTGATAGCAGTCGTGACTCAGAACCTGGGATCAGTAGCTTCTATGTTTATTTTTAACCAACGAGTAGACAAGTTTATTTGCTAAAGATTCAAATGTTTATTCAGTAATAAGACCTTTACAGGCACTTTTACACGTCAATAAGTATAATTTATGTTACGTGTAAAGTATATTAAAATTTAATTTATTTTCAAAGAAAAGCTACCGATACCAGCGCTTCGTAACGACCACTGCTGAGAAGAAACGCCGAAAGAAACTCATTTTCACAGTATTGGTCGCTTACTCGCCAGAAGGGCTTTGTCATATTATTATAATTGTCTTTTAATTAATAAATACTTATAATATAATACAATGTTGACACATTATAACATGTAATGCTTGCGAACAAGTAAACAAACATAAATTGCGTAATAAAAAAATATTAAAAAGTAAAAAAAAAAGCGAAGCCGAGCTGACCAGTCCCTCCCGGCAGCACCCGTTCACGAGTTGACGCACGGATCAGCCATCGTTAAACTCAACCATATTAGAGGGAATCCAACGACCCGACCAGCTATGAAAAAATCCCTGAACATCTAGTGATAGCGGCGGCCGGCATATTCCACCCGATTTGAAGTAGAATAGGCATGACGAATCGAAATTATATATTACTAGCTTTTGCCCGCAGCTTCGCTCACGTAGCGGTGTAATTTATAAAAATCCTTTCTTAGGGGATGCCTACGTCATAGTAGCTTTATGCATGCAAAGTCTCAGCCCGATCGGTTTAAAATTGACAAAGTTTCGTACAAACTTTCATCCCCTATTTTATCCCCTTGGGGGTAGAATTGATCAAAATCCTTTCTTAGCGGATGCCTACGTCATAACATCTACCTGCATGCCAAATTTCAGCCCGATCCGTCCAGTGGTTTGGGCTGTGCGTTGTTAGATCACTATGTCAGTCAGTCAGTCACCTTTGAGTTATATATATTTAGATTATATATGGTTAGATTAATATAAAATATTGTACACGTATTGTTTTAATTCTCTGAGAAACAAAAAATTACAAAGATACAGTGCATTGAAATTTCGCATGACGTCACAGATACGTACGATTTTCAAATAGAGGTGACGTCGCAAGATCCAACTCCGGAACTTGGATGCTGCGTATTTATGTGAATTTTTACTTTTTTGGCAAGCTGAAAAATATGGGTCCATTATTTTTCGATAATCTAAAAGACAGACCAATTACAATTATACTTTTAATACCCTGTCGTCACCCCTATTGATATCCATAGCGCCATCTATCATTTGGCAGATAAACTTACAAACCCCGACATTCAGTTAATCCCCAATAGCTTTTAACGGCTAAACCGATATTCATCAATAGTAAAAAACCACCGCAAGGAACTTGCTTTCACGTTAAAAAATCGCAAGCAGATTTCGAGAGTTACGATGCCACAGACAGACACACATACAGACAGACTCTTGAAAGTCGAGGTTTTTAAATTTATCTGGCAAATGGCGGTAGGTACGGATGTCAATTCCATTTAACATCGGTTGGAATATGTAGTTCCGCTATTCATCACTAGATGGTGTCTTCGGAGGTTTTTTTAATTTGCGATTGATATTTAAGTGGCCTACGTTGGTTTCAGATTTAATATGTCTTCATGAAGTTTCAGTAAAAAATACTTAAGCCATCTTCGAACATACATGCATGCAAACATTGATGATTCAAGTACTAAACCCGGAGATCTTCATTCGTTCAGTCAGATTAGTTTAAATAAGAAAGATATAATTTACAAAAAATATTAATTTCGTTCAAACAAATTTTATTTTTATTTTTTTGGATGAATCATAAGAGATTTTGTGAGCTAAACTCTTATTTTCGATTTATTCATAAAGAATTCTCATTTTATATACCTACCAAACAAAAGAAAACAAACATCAAATCGAAGATCTTTCATCTTCGGCAAACAGTTCAAAAAGGCTCAGGCAGTTAACTTCGACATCCACCAATATTCCCACGGATAAAATTTCGCGAAGAACTAAGTTCATTTATAAAAGTTAATTATTTCGCATTAAGGCCGTCACTTTGGATTAAATGAACGTCACTTAAACGAATTAATTGGGATCGGGACGGATTAGCGAATGACTTTGAAATAGGGGTCAATATTTTTCACGCAGTTGGAGTCTCTTATCTTTAACCCCCGAAGTAAAAAGGATGATATGGGTGTTATAAGTTTAAATAAATAAATATAAAGGGACAAATTAACACTGATTGAGCTAGCCCCAAAGTAAGTTCTAGACTTGCGTTATGGGATACTAACTCAACGATACTATATTTATTAAAATATACATATATAGATAAACATCCAAGACCCAGGACAATTTGAAAAAAGCCATTTTTCTAACTTGCTCTGACCGGGGATCGAACCCAGGACCTCTGTGTGGCGGACTAGCATGGTGACCACTACTCCACGGAGGTCGTCCTATCGATAGTATCGATAGTATCAATACTATCGATAGTATCGATAGTTTTTAATCGATAGTAAAGACACTATTTGTATTCAAAACTATAGTATTCTGACGAATATTGATATTATAATTCAATCGATAGTAAATTAGCTATCAATAGTACAAAAAGTAGATACAGTATCGATGCTATCGATAGTATCAATTAAAAACTATCGATACTATCGATAGTTTCACCTTTCGAATACTTGTTCTATCGATACTATCGACTGTTGTGACTGTTTTTTGTGGTCAACTATCGATTGTTATGCAACGGTAGTCGGAATATCTTATTTTTAATCCCCAAAATAAAAAGGACGATGGGTGTTGTAAGTTTGACGCCAATGTCTGTCTGTCTATGTTCAAATCAATTTATTTATTGCATTTCATAACGTACATCAGTTCTAACTACTAAAAGTCATCGTCTTGTAATAGGTACCTACACTATTGTCTCTCGAACGGATGAACCACTTGTGATGTCTTTTTTACGTGGCAGCAAGTTTTTTAGCTATGTTTTATAAAAATCGGTTCAGACATTCAAAAGTTATCGGGGTGAACTTGAAAGTCAGGGGATTTTTGTCTTCAAGTTGGCGACAGCTGGCAAAAGCGCTGGCTTGCTCTTGTGCTGGAGGTCAAGACTCACTTTGGATCGCTGAGCCAGGATAGTAAGTAGTGAGTAAGTAAGTATGAATGAGGGACTTTCTAATAGGTTTGTTCTTTGACAAATCACACAGATTGAGCTAGACCCAAATTAAGTTCGAGATTTGGGTTATGTGATACCAATTCAACGATACTATATTTTATAAAAAATACATTTATTGATAAACATCCAAGACCCGCAGGTCAATCTGATTAAAATAGTTTTCCATCTTGACCTGACCGAAGATCGAACCCGGGACTTTCGGTGTGGCAGCGTGGCATGTTGCCCACTAGGCCACAGAGGTCGTCAGAGTTATAATTAAAAAGAAAAGATTTCTAAAAACCTCGAAAGATGGTATTCATTTCACATGGCCGACATTCTGTACTCAAACGCCTATTAGCACAAAATTAACGCCTTGCAAATTACTTTCTGTTCATAAGCCCATAAGAGTAACGTGAATCTCGTCAATTTTACGAAACGGCCAGGTCACACATTTTGAATAGGGAGTAGTAATCTCAGAATTTTTAAATAAAAAAGCGGCCAAATGCGGTTTCGGACACGCCCATGAAGGGTTCCGTAGCAACAAGTAACATAATATAAAAGTTCTTGTAGTTCGTGGTAACTTTGATCGATGTTTTAATAAACGTTAAAAAAAAAACTACTTACTAGATCTCGTTCAAACCAATTTTCGTTGGAAGTTTGCATGGTAATGTTAGTCACATATTTTGTTTTATCATTCTCTTATTTTAGAGGTCACAGGGCACGACACACATTTTACCACTTTGGAAGTGTCTCCCGCGCAATCTATAAGATTAAAAAAAAATTATATAGAAACTTCAATATCATTTTTGAAGACCTACCCGTAGATCATCCACACTCGTATGGGTTTGATAAAAAAAATTGAATTTCAGTTCTAAGTATGGGGAAATCCCCAAAACTTATAGTTTTTTTTTTCTATTTTTGTATGAAAATCTTAATGCGGTTCACAGAATACATCTACTTACCAAGTTTTAACAGTATAGTTCTTATAGTTTCGGAAAAAAGTGGCTGTGACATACGGACGGACAGACATACAGACATGACGAATCCATAAGGGTTGCGTTTTTTGCCATTTGGCTACCCTAAAAATAGCCATATCAATCTTGTATCTTTTTCCAAAAATACACAGAAAAGAAAACCTGTTTCCCAGATTGTCCAACTTTTAAAAATACAACGCAGTTAAAGCGCAGTTTACTGCAAAACTTCGCAACTAGCATTTCAATACCGGTGGAATGAGTTTGTTGAAATTAGATATTGATATTCATAGAAATTTTACAACTTCTTTTATAGTCTTTCTTAGTTTGAATCGGGGAATTTTTCGTGCAAGTGGCGCTCTGAATAAATTTGCAATACTGCTCTGAATTCTAGTTTTCGCCGAATAAATAAGATAATTTAAAAAATCACATTTTTACAAGAAAGTTTTTGATTTTACTTTAATGCTGAAATATTTTTAAAAACATTCTTCACCTGGGTCGTGGATGTTTCTCTATATATGTATCTGTTGTAAAATATAGTATCATTAAGTTAGTATCCCATAATACAAGTCTCGAAATTACTTTGGGCAGGCCTGTGTCACTCCCCGTTTAGGTATCGAAAATATACCTACATTATTACTATGAGCGCGGCGACCACTTCGAAGGAGAAAATTGAGTTACATGAATCATTTGTCGATGTCTAGGTATCTGAACGAAGAGGTGAAGAGTTCTGACGCTAGTTAAATTAAACCATAGCGCCAACCACATTAAGTAGATATTTCTATAAATGTCGTTTCTGAGTAAGACTTCTGTACGTCAGTACTAGTACTTATGTAACACAGGCCTGTTTTTAGTTTAGATGCGCCTCTTAATAATCCAGTTTGTTATTTTGTTACAGGTTCTACTTTATAGACGTTCAGTAGGTCAGTCTAATATAGGTACGTGGAGGCACATAATGTGGCTAAGACCAGTGTTATATGACGATACATAACTACCTACGTAGTTATTTTATCCTAATAAAGTTACAATAATAAATAAACGAATAAAGAACAACTGAAACTCCATAACAGAAAAACTCCATTAAAAAGCACAAAATCAACTAAAATCTATATTCAACTGTATTTTCAATATACATCCAAACAAAATAAACAATATTTAGTGTCACATCAAACGGAAAAACAAAAATACACGTTGAATAAACATAACGGAATTGGACTTTATTTATAAACAACCATCGTCACCTTAACAAAAAGTCTGTGTTTAGAAAAAGCAACTCTATATCTATGTGCACAAAGTAGCTTATTATTATTCATAATGAAAAGTGACATAGGTATTATAATTTATTTCAAGTTATTTGAATTTTGACATTATTGTTTAGTCATTAAGGTTCAAAATGAGTTTCAAATAATATTAGTTTGGTTAAGGTATGATAGTTTTCGGAAATAGGGGAGTGCGCACGCGCCTGTCAGCTGTTTTTATGTTGACACCAACGATGACAGGGTGGCATGTTCAAGAATAGGGATGTGGACAAATAACTTTTTTTCTGCTTTTTAGATAAATTATTAAAAAATATGATATACGTATTTTCTTTCCTCTAATTAGCAAATAATGACGAATATACAACGCATTTAAATTTCGCGTGACGCACGATCATCTACGATTTTTAACCAAAGGTGACGTAAATCACCACCACTATATATAAACTTCGAAGTCAGAAATCTTATTTGCCAGAATACAATATCGTTACGTTACGAAGCGCTATATTTTTGTAATTTTTTACTAATTTGCTGGCCAAAGTATAATATCCTTTATTTTTCAATAATCTAGACGGACTAAATAAAATTATATATTTTACCCAGTCCACATCCCTATTGTTATTAAAGAATTTTTCTTTTTTATTTATTCTATAAACAGTCAATTAGTCTCAAATTGTTGTTAACATAAGTTTTAGCTTGAGAAAAACGACAAAAAACTAAGTTTCTTACTATATATAATCTAAAGTAAGTTTGTTAAATTGTATGATTTCTACATAATAAATTACAATACTTTTGTATTGAGTACAACTGATCTTCAGAACGTAACTTATCTAATAAAAATAATTAGCAGTGCACCTCTGTTATAGAAATATTTTTTTTTATAATTACCTATATTATTTATCCCTCTAGAATGTTTTTTTTTTCTAAAAATGCTTAAGTAACAGACAGATTAAAAACTAAAATCGCTATCATTTTGCTACATACTCGCCATGTGGTAGGTAGCGTATTCAAATTAACATTTGCTAACGCACTTTATCGCTCTTATTGCGATGTGCTAAAGTCTAAATTACAACATCACGGGATTTTTATAGTAACAGATGTTGAAATCGACCCCAAAGGTTTGGAGGGCACTAATTGATTATGGTTTGTATGAAGGCCGTAAGCGGATTTCTTTGATAGTTTTCTTTTTGTCGGACCCTACTTGGGGAAGAATTGCGATATGATTGCTTTTTCAATGTGTTTTTATCAGCAGATATGGTGCATTATTGTCCTACAAAATTACTACCTACAATCAATTACAATTCAACAGAAATATATCTTTGTTATCTAAGTTTCTCAAATTTCTCAGCAGTGGTCGTTACGAAGCGCTGGTATCGGTAGCTTTTCTTTAAAAATAAATTAAATTTTAATATACTTTACACGTAACATAAATTATACTTATTGACGTGTAAAAGTGCCTGTAAAGGTCTAATTACTGAATAAACATTTGAATCTTTGAATCTTTGAATCAAAGGATATTTATAATATCTCTTAAGAATCCCCTTACCCTAACCTTTTCCATACAAACGTAGCCTAGCTTTTATTTTGAAATGACATGTGAGATATCGGCAGTATTTTGTAATTTTAAAGAAATTGCATATATCTAGGCATATAACTAGGTTTCGACAGTCAAATATGAACTTGTAAGAAAATATGAGATTGTAGAAGTTTTCCATACTGTTGGTCAAATATAATAAATATATATGAACAAATAACACCAATTGAGCTAGCCCCAAAGTAAGTTCGAGACTTGTGTTATGGGATACTATCTCAACGATACTATATTTTATAACAAATACATACATAGATAAACATCCAAGACCCAGGACAATTTGGAAAAGACCATTCTCCAACTTGCCCTGACCGGGGATCGAACCCGGGACCTCTGGGTGGCGGACTAGCATGGTGACCACTACGCCACGGATATGTATCATATGATATGATATATTCTCTTTTAAGTTCATATCTTGATTGTGAGAACTAGTAATATGCCTTAATATACGCAATTTCTTTGAAATAATATTATTTCGGCAATATCGGACATGCAGTTTCAAAATAAAAGCTAGACTACGTTTGTATGGGAAAGTCTGATTCTGTTCAGGGTAAGGGGACTCTAAATAATCGTCACTTTGTTTTGTTGCACAATGGGGAAAGGATGAAAATTTAAAAAATGCCTGAAACTTTTTTTGTATTTAGGAATAATATTCAATTCAATTCAATTCAAATATATCTTTATTATCACAGGATATTTATAATATCTCTTAATAATCGTCACTTTGTTTTAATACACAATAATTGTTGACGTCAAAAAGTTACTTAGAGCTAAGTTTACTGCCGCCTCCAAAGCGCTAGTGCAGAAGCGGTAACAAACTGCACTGCAGCATTTTCTCCAAGAACGTCAACTCACAATGAAATTAATATTTATAGTTGATATGTGGACAGAGTATACATTGTTTGTTGTCATAATTTAAATTAATTTTTTTAATGTCGAAATTTTGAAATAATTGAAATAATAATAAAAATAGTCTTATTTATCGTAAAAAAGATTTTTTGGTTCAGTCATTTAATTATAAAAAATAAAAATGTATAAATCGCAATTTCGTTGACCAATCAGCTTAACCTCGTCATTTCTTTTGCCCGTCTGACGTGTAAAAAAGATGATGTCATTTGACAGTTGACAACTGAACTGCCATAGCGAAAATTATGGGACCACCAGTCAGGTATTTCTTAAAAAAAAAGAATATTTTTAATCGGTACAAACGTCTTCGAATAAATCGATCAACATGTTATAAAACATAAGATTCCGACGAATTGATAAACTCCTTGTTTGGAAGTCGGTTAAAAAGAAAAATTTAAGCGAAAATAGACATTTAATGAAGAAAAAAGAAGGTTAAATTAATTAAAATGGATATTAAAATTGGAACAATTACTAAAACTAGGAGTAAATTGTTCTAAATTCAAACATCAAAATAGTGAGTAAAAGTGCATGCAATGCACTGTTTTCTGTGTAGTGAATAAAATAAACTTTTGAGACCGGGAATGGTATAAAATGTTTTTTTTTGACGTTATTAAAAAAAGTATCTGATTTAAATCATTAGAAAGTAGCAATTTTGTAAAAAAAAAACAGTTTTAGTTTTCTACCCTGTTAGGAATATTCAATTCAAATCATTTATTGCATTTCATAAAGTACAACAGTTCTAACTATTAAAAGTCACTGTCTTCTATAATAGGTACACTATGAACCTTGTCGGGTATCGCAAATAAAGACGTGATAGTGAATCTGCGTCTGTAAATCCATACAAATGACATAATAATTTAGTGCCATAATATCTAGGGTCTGATCACGGAGACAAGGAAGGTGATCGAGGGAACTCAGTAAAAAACGATGCACCTCATCGATGTTTGGGGATATTACGATTGTCTTGATTAGTACTTAGGCCTTACAATACTTTTACGAAAAATTATTGAAAAAAAAAATTATTGATTCCTTTTTGCCCACCATCACGCCAAAAATGACTTAAAGCGGCCCTTCCCGGCGGCTCTGTCGTCAACGCGAGCATAGTTCGAAAAGCTTGTTTTTTATCCAGGGCAATGCTAGAAAAAAAAGGCAAACCAAAAAGAGAGAGATAGCGCCATAGGGCACGGTTTGCACTGTATTGAATGAAATTAGTATTATTACTAACTATCCATAGAAACCTAAAAATAGTGCATAAGATATCTGTTAGTTCAAAAGATTTCAAGAAAGATCACTTACATCGCCATAATTACTTACGAGCGTTTGTATGAAAAGTAAGACGGGAAGGCTGCTCTTAAGGGTCCTGCAGCCCTGGGCTCTGTCTGCATTGAGCCGCTAGTCCTTATTACTACTTTTAAAAGAGTTTTGCTCTCCATCTAATCTTAAAATATCCGGAAAGCATTTAAAATAATATAAACACGGACAGTAGCACGGATGCGGTTTGCAACACTGCGGTCGACTCACCGGATCTGCCTCTGAGAGATTCATGGGCTGATAGAGATAAGTACCTAACGAATAGGTAAGTACATTAAACCAGTAGCTTGCTCAATTTATAGAATCTGCTTTCAATAGATAGACATTGACTTCATATTCTTCACCTAATATGTATTTCTCATAATATTTATTTAACATAATTTTAAATAAAATGTAGTATATATTTTTTTCAAACAACGATTAACACCAAATAAACCATAATGGTTTTTTTAATAAAAAGTACCTACTCGCTATTACAAAAAAAAGAAATTCTTATGTTGGCAGCTTAATCTAAACTATATTTTCTGTAATTTTACATAATGTGTTATTTTTTTACATTATGAGACTCAAAATTATGATTCAGTAACTTTAGGTTACTTACGATTATGACTACGAAAAGAAACATTGTCAAACTTTGATTATGAAGAAACAACTACGACTTAATCATTACGACAAACAATATTATTATGAAATAGACAATTATGAGAATCAAGGGGATAGTAAACGAGTTGCGTATTCGAGGTGAACAACTAGTTAGTATATTCGCAAACTAAACAAAATCAATTGTAATTAATACATAAATAAAACCAAATAAGATTAGTCTACTTCCTATACGTACTTAACTATCTGTTGCTGGCAAATCGGCTTAGTGATGATATCTGTGATAATATTAATTGAAGTGTCCCCTCCCTAGCCTACTGCAGGCAGTGCACGCACTGCGGCGGTGCCTGACAAAACATACGGCCTGTTGATAATCGACTTTTGTATCTAAGTATTACTTAACTATTTTTATAAATGGAGGGGCCAGAAAGCGATGTGTTTAACCCTTTCACCGCGAACGTCGAATTTATCCGACAAACATTGTCGGGCCCATTCCGCGAGTGTCGGATATTTCCGACAAAAAAAATGCTCGTATAACACATAATTTACGTATCAACATCCCTTTTTGGTTGTAGGTATTTATTTTAGATTTACTACCCCTCGTGCTGGGGGCACAACAACTGATATAAAGTCTCGCGGTGAAAGGATTACAATAATACTTTTATTAATTCTGTGGTTTAGGCTCGGTACATACCAAGCTTTTCCTGGTCAAAGGAACAATGAAATTGTAGGGACACATACATAGGGCGCACTATAAGTTTCCGGAACTGGCCACTTACATAAACAATATTTAAAAATTTATTGCAACATTTGAAAATAGAACTCTTTGGCTGTAGAATGCAGTTTGTTTCATCTGACTGTCTTTTGTTTTTACCTTGTGGCGCCATTTAAAAAATTGTGTGTCTGCATCAACATGGATTTAACTCGGGAAAATTTTCGTAGTATGATTTTCTACGATTTTAAGTGTAATTTGACAAGCCTGTCCGTAAGAGAGAGAGAGAGTGCGAGGTATAAAGGAAATGGAAACAATTCTTTCGGCGCGCTCGATCTTTCGGCGCGGTCATTTCTTTCGGTGCGGATAGATATACGAGGCCTTAAAACTGCGATCGATTCGACGCGTTCGATTCGGATAAATGTGCGTTCACCATAAAATGACGACCTCTGTGGCCTTCACTACCTCTGTGGCCTAGTGATCATTATGCCACGCTCTCACACCGGAGGTCCCGAGTTCAATCAAGATGGAAAATGGTCTTTTTCAGATTGATCTGAGTCTTGGATGTTTATCTATTATTTGTATTGGTTATAAAATATAGTATCGTTGAGTCAGTATCCCACAACACAACACTCGAACTTACTTTGGAGTTAACTCAATCTGTGCGATTTGTCCATTTAATTCCTCTCAGTGCTGGTTTTCCGAGCTCGTACAATAAATCTTCGGCTCGTACATTTAATATGAATCACTTTTCTTTACTGTCTTTATAATTTACAAAATTTTATAAAAAATCTTACACAGCGCATTTCCATACGGAATCAGACACGAAGCGGCCATTTTCTTTTTAATTTTGAAGGTTAGAGGATAGATTAATAAATGAGTTCTACTTTACCTATTAATTAGGTAATTGAGAGGTGTATAATAAATGTGGGAAGTATAAATTTGTTTAAAATAAAAATAATAAAACGGTTAAGTGCCAGTTGAACTCACTTGGAGAGGGTTCCTTACATTGTCAATGTTTTTAAATTAATATAAAATTTCACATTTGAAAACGTCATAGTAAGACGCGAGTTAACTAATAATAGCGCTATCTAGAGGTGTTTTAGTGAACTATTTCCGTAAGTAAACGTATTTTATTAAGTTTACTTCTTTATTTTTATTTGATAGAATTCTCATAGGTTTCTCTGTAATCTACAAGCACTAAACTATATTTCCCTACCCAACCTGATGGGCTATATTACAGTTACAATACAGATTTACACTTTAGCTAGGTATCCATTATACTATATATTTAAACAATACAATTAAAATTTGCAGTCATCTATTTCCAAGAATTTTAGACGAAAATTGACTAACCCTGATCTCCAAAACTACTTTTGGAGATCAGGGTTAGTAAATGTTCGTCTTCTTTCATGAATAAAATCAAAACTATTTATTTTACAATAATAACAAAAAAATATTTGAGATCCACATAACGAGCCCTTTTATTTGATATATGACACAGTAAGGTACACAAAATTTTTTTTTTTACTTTTCTTATTTAGAAAAAAAAAAGAATGAGTTATAGGATTACAACATCCTACTAAATTTCACCCAATTTGGTCAAGTAGATTAGAATAAAATTGGCTGTGACAGACGGACGGACAGACAGACGCACGAGTGATCGTAAAAGGGGTTCCGTTTTTTTCATTGTTGTACTCAACCCTAAAAAAGATAAAGGTAGTACATCTGGCGTAGACATTACTTATACTAAAACAAAAGGCTGCGTATGGCAGTGATAACATCTTCATCATGTCTTTTTTATCTCCACTGCAAGAGAACGATCTCTCTCTGTACTATTGTATATTAGGCTTGAACAGTCAGAGGATTTGGCCTACATTTTCCACTCCACGCAGGCCAAGCGGATTGAAGAGGTCTCACTGATGTTTATAAGCTTTGTTAAGCTTGTATTTTCTAAGTCACCTTCTACGACATCCACGGGTAGACTTGGAGTAGTCCCATCCTACTTTGCAGGAAACCACACTCTCACTCATCTCAACGTTTTCCCCAGTTGCGTCTTTAGCTGCAATGTTGAGCAGCCCGCGGTCTGCCTAAATCACACGATGAACGTAAATTAAATAACAAGTAAAGGTAAATCAAAAAATTACATCGACCATAAAACTTGCAGAGGTCACGAAAAATTTAATAAGACTCCTTTATGCAGATGTGAGTGGTATGTCGGGTGCTTTTACAGTCCGCAGGACGAGAGCGTGACGCGCTTGAGAATGTACCTGATTAAATTGACGAGAGTACAGAAGATTATTCCCGAGGAGAGCGAGATGGCAGACGATGTATGTACTCGTAAGGCATGTAGTTTTATTACAGCCAACTGACAACCTCCGTGGCGTAGTGGTCACCATGCTAGTCCCCAACCCAGAGGTTCCGGGTTCGATCCCCGGTCAGGGCAAGTTGGGAAATGGCCTTTTTCAAATTGTCCTGGATCTTGAATGTTTATCTATGTATGTATTTGTTATAAAATATAGTATCGTAGAGTTAGTATCCCGTAACAAAGTCCCGAACTTACTTTGGGGCTAGCTCAGTGTAATTTGTCCCTATATATTTATTTATAACTTGTTTAAATTGTTTTTCCCTTTTGCATGGGAGACCGTTTGAAGTTTTGGTATTTTGGTATTTTTGGGTGACCGTTGACAAGCATTATCTTTTTTGAGCCGAAAAAGCCAGAAACCCTAACCTTGGTATTTAAAAAAGCACTATTGGAAATAAAGACAGGAAAACACTATGTGCTAATGTGATGAGAGTAAGAAGAGAATAATAATTTACGAGTTTATGAGGTATCAGAAACTGCTGTGTGGTTCCTAGATTAAAATAGGGCCATTTCGTCCCTTCCTAAGGATGTTGTGGTGATTAGACCAAGCCCAATTTTTTTTTAATTGTTTACATCGAGCGGAAACTCTTATAAAACAAATGCATTTCGAAGGAGTGTTGATAGATATTACAATGTAACCTAATACCTATCAATGATGTTCCTATGAATATCGATGTTACGATCAATTATAAAATGCGCTCGTTTGGAAAAAAAATTAATGTAAGTATTAATAATAAAATAGTAATATGACTGACGATTTCAAAAATGCGTCTTCTGTACGAGAACGCAAATATTCGTGCTAAATGTACCTTACTTTTTGCGTCCTCCTCTTATCATGGCATCATAGCATCCTTGCTCCCTTTCCATACCCTTTTTATGTTGTGTTGCAATGAAATATGGATGAACCCTAGCTTTGGGTGAGGTCTAGATAATGCAGGATTTGCATCTCATGCGGGAAAATTTGGGAGCTGGAAGAATTTACGCCTTTTTTCTGGACAGTATTTCATATTATATTAGGTTAGGTAGCGACCTTTTTGAAGTAAGTTACATTTAAATCTAGTGGTTATCTTTTTAAGTGGAATAGTACTATTTGAAATCAACTCTTACAAATGTATGCACTTACGAGTTGAATTTAAATTGTCCTTAGTAATAGTGCTCTTTCCTGGGTAGTTTGGAAGTGCTAGAATAGGCGGACTGGTGCTGCCGTGATAACCGAGCCAAGTAGTTGCTATTTAAGAATCTTTCTGTCCCCGTGGTCAGCCAGTTATTGTAGTTATGTAGCTATACAGGGTAACTTTTGAAACACCAGCAACATTTTTGGGGCAAGTTTAGTCCATGATACTGAGCTCAGTAGCTTTGCATAAACACAATTATCGAAAAACGAAAAGAAATTGGGCTGAACGCAGATTTGTATGGGATAAATCCGCGTTTAGCGAAATGAATGTACGGGAGGACGAAATTTTAAATATTATTTTTTAGGGTTCCGTAGTAAACAAGAAACCCTTATAGTGTCGCCATGTCTGTCTGTCTGTCCGTCCGCGGTTTATACAGCGACTATAAGTATTAGAAAGATGTGATTTGGCATGGATATGTATATTAATTGTGCGGAAAAAGTGGTAAAATAAAATACTGAAAAAATATTTTTTTTTTTTATGGTAGCTTCCATACAAGTTGATAAGACAATGTTTTTTTCTCGACTAACCAAGCATGTGTGGTATCGTTGAATAGGTCTTTCAAAAATATTATGAGCTTGTTAACACTGTTTTTTGATTTAGGGATCCGTTTTTGAAATATTTGGTTTTAAATTGAACATTTTTGTTAGAGTCAAGTGTCCCCCCCATCTATTTGCTAAACGGTTATATACAGAAACGTATAAAAATTCACAGCTGTAGTATATGTAACGAACTTTTAAGGAAAACTATCAGAGCTAAGCAGGATTTACAAATTAAAAAGTTATAGGCGATCTTTTAAAATGTTCTCAGAAAAGGAAAATTTCGTACAAATTCAATAGAAAATTAATTCAAAGTTGGCATTCGTAACTACGGAACCCTACACTGCGCGTGGCCCGACACGCACTTGGCCAATTGTATAGAAAATAGTTTAGTATCATGGCCTGAACATGATCAAAAAATGTAGCTGGGGTTTAAAAAATAATTTTGCGTATTGCGCATGCTGAGTTACGTATGTCTATCACATCTCTTTCTTTTACGGATAGACAGATACTTCTTCTATATTTAAGAGCTATATTCTCGTTGGTGTCATTTATGCAAACAGTCGCAAACAATGACGATTTTTGCCGGAGATAATAAAGTTTTTTTGATATGGTCTTCTTAATAACACGCACTCTTAAATTTAAAAGTAATGTGTGTGTGCAGATTTCCTCACTTATGAGACCATACTTTGGAGACTCCTATAAAAATCCAAATTTCACGCATGGCTAAGAATTCAAACTTTTTTCCAAGTGTAAGCCTAACTAATCTATTTAAAGCATTATTATACGTTACTGGTAATGTAAGTACCACACAAACACAACATTATATTTTTATTGGAACGAAGTTCCTTACGGCAGGCTTGGAGGAGATAGGGATTTTGCTGCGCGACCGAACTGAAAAAAATGTGATAGTAAAACCGTAAGGATGACCTCGTTAAATAAAACCGTTAAATGAGACGTGCGCAGGCGCGAATTGTGTCGATTCTACATTAGCCGAAGGAACTTCGTTCCTACCTGGTGTTCCACGACACCACATTTCTTTTTTTATTATTTTTTTTTTCTATTTATCGTTGTGAAATACATACAATTTTTCTTAACATCAATCAAATCTCAATTTTAATAAACCATCAAGCACATTTCATAATTTGTGGATGTCAATTTACTTTTCCAACTGATTTAAGAGATATAGAATAGAAGCCTGAAGGGTGAATACACAAAATCAATAAACCCCGCTAACAAAGCCAAAACATTGGAGGCACTAAATTCGGAAAGTTTTCCTCCGCTGTATTTGCTTAATGCTCGAAAATGGGACTTTAATACTTTGCGACTTGTTCGCCAAAACAATATACATTGAGTATTTTGTTGCCAGCTTGAAGAATTGTTGTGAAGTTTGTACGCGTTAGTTTGATTTTAATCTTGGATTTACTGGTGTTTTGTTTGCGGACCTTGATTGACCGAGCGAGCGAAGCGTCTCAGTTTCGAGATTGGCCAAAAATGCTTTTGTTCGGCTGTCCGGTTGTGTGTCAGTCTGTCTGGCTGTTTTCGACTACAGGTGGCATTTTTCAACCGATTCTTGTGAAATTTTGTGATATAATATTTTCATACCATTCCTCCTCTAAAAAGATTATTTTATTCACTGAAAACAGTGAATAAAAAGCACTTTTACTCACTATTTTGGTTATTTATTTTATAAACTGAAAACAGTGAATAAAAAGCATTTTTTTCCAATTTCACTTTGCATTTTAATTAATTTAAACTTCCTCTTTTTCTCTAAATGTCTATTGTCGCTTATACCTGTCTTTTTCTCGTAGTCAAGGTATAAAGTATAGTATGCAACTCTTGCATAAAACGGATTTAATCGAGGGCCATGAAGCACACGCGTCGCTCAGGATTCTAAAACTTGAATCATCATGAACTCCCTACGGTCGTGATTCAATCGTTAGAATCCTTCACTTGCTCGTGATTCATCCATGGCCCTCGAATTAAATCCGTCTTTTATTTACTAATTGCATAATATACTATTAGTATCGTTTCGAAATTTATGTAAAAATAAAATTGTCGGTTTAATTGAAAACCTTAAAATTATAATCTATTTTTCAGAAATGTCGTAAAACTTTTATGTTATATTCTTATTGAGATGTAACTTTTTTGTTTGAATAACTTTTGTATCCGATAAACTTCAACAGGTCGAGGGTGACTTGCGAGTCTATAGCTCATAGAGACCCTAGTCATTGTTCTTGTTCAAGTAGGTATCCAAAATCTTCTTTTCTTAAAGCATCATCATAATCCGAGCGTATTCCCGGTTGCATCCTCAGTGGTACACTTCAGAGCCCGGGGTCTGCTACCTAACCTAGGTGATTTGACGAGGTTACTGGTTTTTACACAGAACGACTAACGTCTGACCTTCACCATCCAAAGGTAGAACCAATCCTTGAATAGGTTTGACCAATACCCTAACCAGACTGGAAACAAATTTTCACAAAGTATGCTTCCCAGTCGAACACACGACCTTCGGATCACAAGGCAAACGTATTGGCCACTGGACCACGGAGACAGTCAATAAGATATTCTTATCTTAAAGCATTCCGTGCTGCTTTAGAGCCTTAAGTTCTCACTCAGTATTTTTAACACTCGTCTCAGTATTTTTTAAGAGAATGTCATCTTACAACGACCCTTCATTGATTACAATCTAGGATTATTTTCGATGCATAACATCAAAAATTAATGCATGGAAAAGTTTCTGGTCGATGAAGGAACTATTTAAAGGCAACTTACCAACTTGTCTCAAGAAAAAACTCTTCGATATGTGTATTCTGCCAGTCCTAACCTACGGTGCACAGACTTGGTCCTTAAACAAAGCACAAAGGTTCAAACTGCAGGTTTGTCAACGAGCTATGGAGCATAGCATGCTAGGTATCAAACGAACAGATCGTATCAGAAATACCACCCTACGTTTCATAACAAAAGTAGTATACATTGGCAAAAAAACAAGTAGGCTAAAATGGGATTGGGCTGGTCACGTTTGATGAATGCCACCGGAAAGATGGGCTCATGTTGCCACTGGCTGGACCTCGACAGACGGTAGAAGGAAAAGAGGCAGACCAAGGTCTAGGTGGTCAAATGAGTTGAGACTGTTTGATAGGAATTGGGAAGGAAAAGTTAACAACAGATGTGTCTGGAAACATAGAGGGGAGGCTTTTGCCCAGCAGTGGGACATAGAGAGCTAACAAAAAAAAACAGTAAAAATTCCTAGATTTGGTTCGATTTTTAGATTTGACCGGAGCTATTAAGAGATTGACATCTTACAATTGGTACGGTTTTAATATCTTAATGCGCCTTCATAGTTCAATGCAGGCACACTGAGCTATTGAAACCGGCTTTCATTGTAAGATGTCAGTCTCTAGCTCCGGTCCTAGCGTTAATAATAGGTACAAATACAAAATAAAAAGGCTATGTAATTACATTCAACAACCAAGCCGCCGGGTACTGGGCGCATAAGGACTAGCGGAACGAGCCGATCTGCAAAACCCGGCTGCACGAGTCACTCAGCAAAACCTGGCAGTGAGTCACAAGGCAAAATCCAGCGGCGAGTCACTCGGCAAAACCGACGGCACGAGTCACTAGGCAAAATCCGGCGGCGAGTCACTCGGCAAAGCCATGGCACGAGTCACTAGGCAAAATCCGATAGCGAGTCACTCGGCAAAGCCGGCGGTACGAGTCACTAGGCAAAATCCGGCGGCGAGTCACTCGGCAAAGCCGGCGGCACGAGTCACTAGGCAAAATCCGTCGATCCATGCCGTCGTCGCCGTTGTTAAGATTATGTTTTCTTACAAAATAAAAAGACGAAGTGTGTTTATTTCACAATATATTGCTTCAATATCATACGATACGACTACTCACAAGTTAAAAAGTAAAAGTTTCCTACCATCAAAGCTTACAAAGAATAATTAAAACAAACACAGGTACAAGCCGTGTAATCCGTCATTTTTACGACCTTTCGGAGACTTTACGACATCGATAAACATACTGGCTCGATATAAAGCGATCGATTATCTACGCTGCTATTGTCCACAAAAACAATTGCAGCTAAGAACGCAATTAAAATTTTAAATGCGAATCAATTCGCGGTGTCTTACTGTCGGTTCTCGATTGCTCAATTTACGCACAATTTTTTAATAATTTTGATTTGCGTATGACCATTACAAAAAAAATGAATTAGTTATCAAGGACGTTTTAATTCTTGTATAAAACGAGGATTGTGGAAGCGGCTTTCGACGATTTCTGAAGGCTGAAAAATCGATCTAGCTAAGTCTCATTATTGGAAAACCTAGTTTTCTTGTTGTATTTCAGTGGGCAAAGCTCGGTGACCCAGGTCCAAGATCTTTTGTGCTGTACAAATTATTTTATTTCTTCATGTTTTCTTTGTGTTATTTCTATAGAACTTTAAAAACATATACCTCCTATTATAATCGGAAAAAAGTAGCTTATTTAAGTTCTCGATGACATCATGAAGTTGACGTAGGTAGATACCTTTGTGAAATGTGTATTTTATAAAAACACATTTCCTCAATATATATTTGGGACAACCCAGATCCATTTAAAAATTAAAACATGCAATATTTAATAAGAGCATCATTTACAATTCAATGCTTAAATTACTGCCTCCGTGGTTAGTGGTCAAGGCGGTCGCCTTGCGATCCGGAGGTCATAGGTTCGAATCCTACTGGGAAGCAAACTTTGTAAAAAAATTGTTTCCAGTCTGGTTAGGATATTGCAGGCTTGAATGAATCACCTGATTATCCGAAACGAAATACGTATAAACTGTGGGTCCCGAACGCCATCTAGCGTTTGTTTATCAAACCAATCCAAGTATTGATTCTGGTCTACCCATTGGGTTGCGGAGATTAAACGGCAGTCTCTCTGTGTAAACACCAGTTTACTCGTCAAGTCATCTTAGGTAGTAGTTATCGCTGAGGATGCAACCGGGAATAATGATGATACAAATAATTACATAAGTACTAAATACAGGTAACTGTAAAATTAATGCCATACTATAAAACGAATAGTAATACGTAAATAATTGTGACATTTGAAAGAAATTAAGCCAAACCATGTTAGTTAATTTACATCAAAATGAACATCACGCTTAATAAGTAATACAAACAGCGATCTCTTAATGCACCGGCATTGGAAGAATAAATCAACAACAAAACTAACACTAGCTACCACTTCCAACAAACGTCAATCAGAAATAGAAATGAATGGTAATTCAATATGATCTGTTGACAGCTTGACATGTAGTCGAATTACGAGATTAGATGGATTAATCGAACGAACTGAAGCTGGTTAAATGTTTAATGTAATCGGGTTCTTTGGAAAAAAAAAGAAAAAGCATATTTTGTTTATTGTTTATTATGATAATTCAATTTGAATTTTAATCTAATCAATCTTTTCACCTTACTTTGTTTAACAGTCAATTAATTGTTGATTACAATATCTATATAACTTATTTTTGTCTTAAAATATTTTTTAAGCTTCGAATGTTATCAATTCTCAAAAAAAATAGCTGTTGAATTTAGTGTTTGTAATATTAATAAGAACATTGAGATGTCCAGACTGTGCCAGGATGTGATATTTTCGTCACTTTCGAGTTGCCTTCGACGACCTGTGGTACTGAAAAAATGTTTTATTCAGTTGATTTTGCTTACAAAGATTTTAATTTACAAAATAATATCAGCATATTTTAGATATGTAGTACTGAGGTATATAAAGATCCGTACAGACTGACACAAACCTCTGTATTCGTAGAAATATATAATATATAAATAAATAAAATAAATATATTTATGTCAAATATCAAAACATTACAAAACCAACACGCTACAATAGGCTTTGAAATTTCCTGCCCTGGGTTGTCCACCCCGTTAGGGATGAAGAAGTGATAATATTTGTATCATCATCATCATCATATCAGCCACAGGAAGTCCACTGCTGGACATAGGCCTCCCCCAAGGATTTCCAAAACAACCGATCGGAAGCGGCCTGCATCCAGCGCCTCCTTGCAACCTTGCTCAGGTCATCCGACCATCTAGCAGGTGGGTGTCCTACTACACTGCGCTTGCCGGTACGTGGGCGCTTTCTGCCCCACCCACTGCCACATGGTATTGGTATGTTATATGCTATAATGTATCTACTTATTACAATACACGTTCAATGTAAAAGACAAAAATATTTGTCTGAATTTTGTACTTGAATCATGATGCACCCATTTTTTTTCTCTATCTTTCTCTTTCATGGTATTGCAATCTATCTCTTATGTAAATTTAGTAATAGATTTATGTTTCTTATTTAGTCGCTTTCGCGGTCCAAGTGCAATGATTTGCCCACCTCATTAAAGTTGATAATATAGTATTTTTTGTGCTAAACCGTATATATTTCATTTAGACTAGCTGGGCCTAAGTAACCTCAACTTTTAATTTAAGTAGCCTTTTGTCGATAGTGTAGTGTAGGTAAACTCGATTTAAAAATGTACCGCACTCTTTCCGTCGACTGTCCGGTTGTTCATCACCCGAGATACAGACTATGTCTAGTTCGGGGATGGATTTCCGGATGGGATATGGACTGGGCGCCTTTAAGTCTTAAGCACTCGTATGATACAGTACCTACTTCGGTTGCCTACGCTATAATATTATAATTATACCATTCTGTAAAATGTTTTAGGCAAATAAAGAATTTATTATTATTTATTATTATTATTTTGGGCAAGCATGTTGCAGATATTTTTCTTTTACAGTTTATACGCAGCACGTTGCGGATGTGTCATTAAATTAAAGTAAAGATAAAACTTAAAATTACTTCAAAAATACGAGGGTAGTCCCAAAAGAACCGGACCTGATTGTTTTTTTTTAAACTACCTATATTTCCAGGTAGTATAAAAAAAAACAATTACTGCGATTGACCACCAATACCACATTTCAAAAACTTAATTTTAAAATTTTTAACTCTGAATCAATTAATATTTTTTAAACAGCCATACGTACCAGTTTGTATGTAATAATAGAATAATAATATATACGGACAAATCACACAGATTGAGCCAGCCCCAAAGTAAGTTCGAGACTTGTATTATAGGATACTAAATCAACGATACTATATTTTATAATAAATACATATATAGATAAACATCCAAGACCAGGACAATTTGGGAAATGCCATTTTCCAATTTGCTTTGACCGGGGATCGAACCCGGAACCTCTGGGTGGCGGACTAGCATGGTGAACACTACGCCAAGGAGGTCGACAAAAAAAAACCTTACTTGTTTTTTTCTTTTTACTAGTCGTATTAGTCATTTGTCATCGTAAGGTAAGTAATGAAGTCAAACATATTTTCGCTAGTACATGTAGATTAAATATACAGCAGAGGGTCAAGAAACAATGTTGAGAAACGTATGTTCAGTACAGTCATGGCTTTCATGCAAGTTTCCGGTACAAACAAGATTTGGTGCTCCTGTCAAAATAGGTAATGTAGTAATGTATAAGTAAGACTAACTCCACAACGACTATTGACACAAACTACCAACTTCTGCAACAATTGCTTTACTCCGAGTTGGTACTCGATCAAGTGCACAGTGTAAACACCTCTTAAGCCTGGTGTAGAATTAAAAAGTAACAGAAGCGACACCCGTTTGACACCTTTAAATGTATTTTTTTTCCACAAAAAAGACTAATAAATATGAATTAATTCTTCATCACAAATCTCGTGCAATAATTAGGTGATACTTTTTTTTTTTCTGTTATTGCATAAATGTTTTGTGGACGGATATTGTCTATTAAGTCTGGGTTCGATCCCTAGTTAGGGCAAGTTGAAAATTGTCCTGGGTCTTGGGTGTTTATCTATATATGTATTTTTTACTGTAGAACCTTAGACCCCTTTCGGATTTAGGTCATGATTGATCAGTGAATCACAGCATCTAATATAATAATATATTATATACAAGGACAGATCACACTGATTATGCTAGCCCCAGAGTAAACTTAAGCTTGTGATATGGGATACTAACCCAACGATACTATATTTTATGATAAATACACATATGACTGGGATTAATATGTATTCATACTATAGCCAGTAAACAGCTAATGAAAAGTAAACCAGTACTCCCGTAAGGTAGGTAACCTTCTGTTTTCCTCTATATTTGCGTCCTAAGCCCGGCGACCAGTTTGATAAAGTTATGCATTATTAATGAATGCCGACGTGTAATTACAGGGTACGGATTTATCGGAGAGTAAGAGTTGTGCACATTGAATGCTCGGAAATTGACGGCTCTAGAAATGTAGCAGCTCTATGGCTGGAAACAACGTAGAAATGATTTATATAGAAATGGCAACGCCAATATTTATTATCACAGTTCAACACGACCTAAACGAACAACTGTAATGCCATTGTAATAAGCCAGTTTTACCAGCCGAATTTACGAAACGAGATTTTTAAGAAACGAGAAATTAAAAGTATTGTGGGATATTGACGGCACAATAAGTAGGTAGTGTTCATAGAAGTTTAATAGAGTACGTAGACACCGACATTAATTCGGAACTGAGAGGTTCTCCTGAACATCTACATATTCTTTCAAGTCCTTCTAATACATCTTCGTCAAGCTTCTCGCATCATATAATTAGCATCATTAAATAGCCTATTTGGATATATTTGACGATATTTGTTTTTCTTATTCCCACTTTTACCTCCTGAAAATATTTTGATCAAACATAGGTAAGAACCACCGCAAGAAAATTGGCTTTCGAAAGAAAGCCAGTTAGTGTCGGGGGATAAAAATAACGACAAAATGTTTACAATTCCGGATTTTTGTAAGGAAACATTTGGTTCTTCCAGAATACATTGTACTGCTAGAAGGACGTGATCACAATTACATACAAAACGTCGTCCTGCTCGCAGGCCTATTGAAATCTTTCCAGAAGACGCTTCTAGAAGGATATTAGCTTGGACGATCTATCATTAAGCATTGATTTTGACCAGATCTACGCCATAAGAGACAAAACACAGGGTTTATTTATAAACACTAGCCATATTTTAGGAGCAAGTTCAGTCTACGTTACTAAACTTGACGACCTCCGTGGCGTAGTGGTCACCATGCTAGTCCGCCACCCAGAGGTCCCGGGTTCGATCCCCGGTCAGGGCAAGTTGGAAAATGGTCTTTTTCAAATTGTCCTGGGTCTTGAATGTTTATCTATATATGTATATGTTATAAAATATAGTATCGTTGAGTTAGTATCCCATAACACAAGTCTCGAACTTACTTTGGGGCTAGCTCAATCAGTGTAATTTGTCCCTATATATATATATATATATATATAAAAAAAATATTTGCTATAAATAATCCTTCCATACAAATCCATTTGACTGATAGACTGTAGATCTTATTTTTTCGTTTTTCGATATTTGTTTTTATGGAAAGTATTTTGGACTGAACTTCCTCCAAAAATGTTGCTGGAGTTTTATAAATCACTCTGTATAATATTATTTTATTAAGGTATGTATTATGTGTGTGTATAAATAGATAAATTAAATATGAACCTCCAAAAATCTCTACTACTTTGCATTTTGAACAAAAGGTTACCAAGGGAACTCTTATAACAATTGAACCTACATAAAGAAATATTTATTTAATTTTATTAAACTTTATTGTATAAGGACATTCATCATCATCCGAGCGTATTCCCGGTTGCATCCTCAGCAGTAACGCTTCAGAGCCCGGGGTCCGCTACCTAACCAAGGAGATTTGACGAGGTTACTGGTTTTTACACAGAGCGACTGCCGTCTGACCTCCACAACCCAAAGGGCAAACCAGGAACCAATCCTTGGATAGTTTGATAATCAAACGCTAGGTGGCGTTCGGGACCCACAGTTTTACGTGCCTTCCGAAACACGCAATCATCTTTCTTTTCGGATAATCAGGTGATACAAGCCTGCAATATCCTATCCAGACTGGAAACAACTTTGCACAAAGTATGCTTCCCAGTGGGAATCGAACCCATGACCTCCGGGTCACAAAGCGAACGCCTTGACCACTGGACCATGGAGGCAGTCGTTTATTTTATAAGTACATTGTGAACAGAATATAGGCTCACTTGGCTTTCTAATTTAAAAAATCCTATCTAGCTAGATAATAATTTTAATTAGATCTTATTAGGTACAAAATACAAGCATCGATTACGTTTGATTCGAATAAATTAAAGCTTTGAATTAATCTGAATAAAATTAATTATTAAGAGGTAACTATGAGTCGATAATTTTTCTATACAAATTTCGGAGGGGATTTTTTCCACTGTTTGACATTGTACATTCAAGGTCTAATATGATATCGTTTTGTCTAATTATAAATGTTGTTTATATGGATACAGAATAGTTGTGGTTATGAGCCATCAAAGATTCGTTTTCTTTTGCTTATTTTTACGCAACTTTCGGCGTAAACTTTTTTTTAGGGACAAATAACACTGATTGAGCTAGCCCCAAAGTAAGTTCGAGACTTGTGTTATGGGATACTAACTCAACGATACTATAATTTATAACAAATACATATATAGATAAACATCCAAGTAAGTAATTAAAGAAATAAGTAATTAAAGAAGAGTAAAATCTCAAAAACTAAGTCCACACCTACACGGCTTATTTATCGAAAAATTTAATAATCTTTATTTGTAATCGATTTATGCAGTCATTTTTGCATAAACCCCTTCTCCCAAAGGACTTTACGTATTTTACGCGCTCGGTTTACTATGAATTTATCGTGCATATTACCT
Source organism: Acrobasis suavella (assembly GCA_943193695.1). NCBI lineage: Eukaryota > Metazoa > Arthropoda > Insecta > Lepidoptera > Pyralidae > Acrobasis > Acrobasis suavella. Next base: position 22,565,792 of record OW971934.1, read on the forward strand.
CACTGCTTCGCCCGAACACAATGTTAGATGAGACAGCATGCTTTTAGGCCGCGCCCACCTCATAGTTCGGGCCCGCGACTAGTTCAACCTTTAGGCCCTGGGCTCAGTCACAGATTAAGTACTAGTACTCACGTACAGAAGTCTTACTCAGAAAAGAAATTTAAAGAAATATCTACTTAATGTGGTTAGCGGCATGGTTTAATTTAGCTCGCGTCAGAACTTCTCACCTCTTCGTTTAGATACCTAGACATCCATTGCAAGCAAATTTAATTCTTATAACTCTGGACAAACGATTCATGTAACTGAATTTTCCCCTTCGAAGTGGTCACCGCGCGCATAGTAATAATGTAGGTATATTTTCAATGCCTAAACTGAGAGTGACACAGGCCTGGCTCTGTCTGCATAGAGCCACGAATCTAAAAATACTCTTTCTGCCACATTTGGAATAAAGATGCGAATGTATATAAATAAATTATAAATATTTGACGCATGCAAAGACGAAATGTAATCAATATAAATATAATATATCAATATCAATAAAATATCAACCGAGTTTATTCTCAAAAGTGCCAATGTGTGTGGTTCTTTAGATTGAGATGTCGGATTGAAATTTTATTGTTTTGTTATTCATAAATACAAGGGTTTTGTTCTTGTTTTCGATTGAGTTTGCCGTGACTAAGTGGTTTATTTTCATTGAACACTTTAATGGTATGCGTATATATCAATAAATAAAACAATATGTAGTGGCTATAACAAACTTGGATATGTTATTTAACATATGGCAAAATTACAAATCAATCATTAACAATGAGCGGAAATAATATGTCAATGTGAAAAGAACTTGAATATAGAATGCGCTCTTTGATTTTTTTTCTTGTCACAATGTATGTAGCCAGTGTTTTTTAAATTAAGAACAGAGGTTGCAACTTCTGTGCATACAATTCCGAACATTCTTTCTCAATGTTAAAGTTACTATCTTATTTTATTTTCTTAAAAGGCTATTTGAATATATGAAGAAGTGGGGGATTTGCTTTTATTATTTTACCTGGATTGTTTTAATTTTTATAGGGGGTTATAATATAATACTGCTGTACTAAAATAAATTATTGACTTACATACCTATAGGTCTAATAGTGATATGTGAACCAGTGCACCCATATCATCCTTAACTGATATTATACTAAGTATATAAAGACCATTGGTTCTTCTTACCAAGGATGTTCAAGACTGTGCGAAATGGAGTAGAAATAGTGTAACCCGGACCTAAAAGCTAGGGTAGACAAAGCTTCAGAGAAGTGATTCAGATTCTTGCCCATTCCGGCGAAATGCGTTTTCGTTTTTTCTGTTCTCCAAGATCAACATTTAAGTCTATCTTTTTATGTGAGTTCTTGAATCACAAGCGTAGCGAGTGATTCTACGGTGGAATCCTGAATGAAGCGGGGAATTCATGTATATTGCCCGAGATAAAAATATCAGCGTATCCGAATAGCACACTCTACTTTCATCTCTATCTATGACAAAAATTTGCAAATACAAAACACAATATAAAGAAAATTAGGACACGTACAATACTACATACAACTAATCAGAGTAACCGATAGTTACTTACCTTTATTTGGTGTCGTTTTCATTCAATTTTACTAACTTACTAAAATATAATTTTTCAAACAGCACCAACTCTAAAAAAAAAGTCCATTTAGCGTCAGGACTTCTTTCTAAAATGTTAGCTTTTTTTTTTACAAAAATATTGATAAATATTAATTACTTTTTACCCTTAATTATGATAAAAATAAACCATGCCATGTGTCGATTTAAAAACGATATCACTGAAATTAATTTGCATGCTTTTAACATGACCGGCATCACTTTCCGAAATAAAAATCAAATTAACCGACGTCAAATATTAAATTTATTATGGCGAGCGGTCGAAAAATTCGTTAAAAACTAATTAATATGCCAACGGGGCGCCTTTTATGAGGTTGCTAGTGGTCCCTTTATTGAAATATTATGGCCTTTAATGTAGTTATAAGTAATTTGTCATATTTCTATATGTACCTATGAAGATATTTATATTTTGTTTATTGGATCTTAAATTTTATCACGCCAGCCACATATATTTTCCGCTTGGTCTAATGGTTGACCGGGAGAGAATGCCATATGGCATCACGTCCGCCACTTGTAATTTTTTTTAAATTGTGCAATAATGTTTAAGTAAATAAATAAATTTGTATGGATTTACAGACACGGATTCACTATCATGTCTTTATTCCTAACGGGAACTTTAACAGATTTGCTTCTTTCCAATTACTCAAATCTGATCCTTATTTTTAAACCGTCAAAACAAATATTTCCCAAGGGATTTGTATGAAAAATAGACTAATGACGTCATAGTTTCTAAGAGTTGAATAGCATTATTAATATCAGGTTTTCTACAATAATAATCCTAAAAACATTTTGAAAATGGATATAATCATGACAAAAGACATTATTTTACAATGTTTTATTTATCATCATCATCTGGTCTTTTTGTCTCCACTGCAGGAGCACGACCGTCTCTGTACCAGAGCCATACTTGGTCAGAGCAGCCAGAGGACTTGGCCTACACTCCCCTCGCTGGCCAGACAGGTTGGAGAGGTCTCATTGATGTTTATAAGCTTTGTTTAGCTTGTATTCCCTAAGTCGCCTTCTACGACATCCACGGGAGGATTATGAGTGGCCCTATTCTACTCTGTCGGAAACCACACGGCCAAACGTTTTATTATATTAACAGTATTGTCAGTTCCCAATTGTATGTCCAGTCCCACCAAATTTTCCTTGTTAAAAAGATATTTTATGAAAATCTAGGTAAGGCAGCATGTTGTTTATCATCACAGAGGTAATAATGCATATACTAAATGTTGCAGTGCGGTTTGTTGCCGCTTCTGGTAATAAACTTAGCTGTAAGGAATTGATTTGACGGCAACAATTATTATAAAATCAAAAGAAAAGTGGACAATTATACATCACAAATTAACATAAAAGAATTATATGTTTTTGTCACCCGACTTTAAAATCTAGCAAGGCTTTGTCAAAAAAAATTACTCACTTGACATTTTTCGATTCATGCCCACTTTATATTAGTGAAAAAACGAAATACTCAACTAATAATAACCGGATCAAAAAAGTTATAACACCAATTACAACTATAAAAAGTGACTTTAATTCATAAAACGGAATCATTTTTAAAGAGGCTTATCTTGGATACGCTATTGGAGGCGATATATTAGAATTATTTAAATGAACCTGTGTAATCCTTGATGGCGTAACGGGACCACATTTTTCATTACATTACACTCGTACACGTTGTATTTAAGTTGAATGGAATCGGCTTTACATGACGGAATAGGTTTTGATAAGACTGAAACAATGAAAGATATGTGACTCGAATATCATATACTCGTCTAATAATTTTATATTATAAATGGGGCAGGCAGGACACATGCTGATGGACATATAAAAATGGGCTAAGATGACTGGACTGTGGAATCTAAAAATTAAACCTATTATTATATAATAGATAAACCTATTTACTACAATGGAGATCCGACGTCGAACAAAAGTTCATGACGTGTTCTCTAGGGGCGGCTTTAAAGTAGAACTGGGCAGGAAAGAATGGCAGGTGGAGCAAGGCTTTCACCGAATGGTATCACAGAAATGGGAAACGTAGTGTGGGACGTCCCGGCTAGGTGGGTTGATGACATCAGGCAAGTTGCTGGAAATAACTAGATTGCGATAACCAACAACAGAGCAGGATGGCGCAGACAAAAGGAGGCTTATGCCCAGCTGTGGGAACCTGAGAGCTGTTGATGATGATGATGGTGATAATTTACTACAGTAATTATTTTAAAATCCTTCCGGTTATATTGTGGCGACCTCTACGGCCACTACGAGGAACTACAATGAAGAGACAACCGACAATATAGTTCACAAGAAGCATATGAGATGGCGCCAGCAGAGTATCCTACATCTCGATCTCAGAGTTCGCCCGATAATATAAACTCGGGTTCGATACCAACACACTAAACATCAAAATTTTCGGAGTAGTCGTTTTGATTTGTATTGTTGGTTCTTGATCGTAGTACTAAGTATACCTTTTAAAAAAATAATAATAAAATGTTGCAGCCATGTCTACTCGTAAATATATAATTATACCATTCTGTTGGTTTAATATAATAAATAAATAAATATATACGGACAAATCACACTGATTGAGCTAGCCCCAAACTAAGTTCGAGACTTGTGTAATGGGATACTAACTCAACGATACTATATTTTATATCAAATACATATATAGATAAACATCCAAGACCCAGGACAATTTGAAAAAGGCCATTTTCCAACTTGCCCTGACCGGAGATCGAACCCAGGACCTCTGGGTGGCGGACTAGCATGGTGACCACTACGCCTCGGAGGTCGTCATGGGTGTTTGTTTATTTATATGTATTTGTTATAAAATATAGTATCGTTGAGTTAGTATCCCATAACACAAGTCTCGAACTTACTTTGGGGTTAGCTCAATCAGTGTCATTGGTCCCTGTTTACACGGTGATTTTTCATTGGTTTTGGAGCCGAAGGCCACTTTATAAGGATCGTTAGTAAGACCTAATTAGCTAGTCTAAATAAAAGTACAGAAAAAAAAATGTTGACTAAAACTCGAAAGTAAAATCGTGAATTAGTAGTACCGGCGCCGGCTAGATTTCGAGTTCATCGGGGTCATGCGGCAGTTTTGGACGGGCGTAACTACGTGGTCTCGATCGAAAATCATTTTTGCAACTTTTGTATTTTATGTCATACACAAATTTGGATTAATTATATAGATAGAGGAATTTATTTACTTTACGACATTTCTTTTTCCAAAACCAATGAAAATTCTGCGTGCTTTTACTGTATCTTTTATATTAACAATCAATTTTTATTAAAAAACATTTTGAAATTACTGGATCCCTTATCAACGATTAAAAAAATCATAATTTCAAAGTCACTGACAAAAGATGATAATCTCGAATCACCAAATTTTAATTATAATGAAATCTCTGAACTATTATATCCGTTTAAACCCCGTTTGTTCATTATACAACTGAGGACACACTCGTTCGAAGCTAAGAGGCTAATAAATACATTTTATTATAGTCGGAGAGTTAGTTGTCATGATTTTACATACATACATACATACATACATATTATCACGCCTGTTTCCCACAGGGGTAGGCAGAGACTAAGGATGATTGTTGTCATGATTTTATATTTGTAAAAAGCTATCAGACCTTCAGTCTTGGGAGGGAGTCCTGTGGCGACCTCTACGGCCACTACGAGGAACTACAATCAAGAGACAACCGACAATATAGTTCACAAGAAGCATATGAGATGGCGCCAGCAGAGTATCCTACATCACGATCTTAGAGTTCGCCCGATTCGCTGCATATATACAACTTCCGACGATACACCGTCGGAGCCGCGGTTCCCCAGGCGCAACAACATGCCTGGCGGAAAGATCTTCCCTTTGTAAATGAAAATATGCATATCGGTGGGAGAAGCCCACATATTTACAGATTTTAAAACCTCAAAGTCATCTTTGTTTTGTTTTCTGCGCATGTACGTGGCCAACACGGTGTCAGATTTTTCAGGCTGCCTAAAGGCATCTGACATAGCTTGACGACTGCCATAAAATGATGACAGTCAGGACCAACGGCTTAAACACGGAGGAGCTCGAGAATTAACTATGCTATTTGTGGTCACCCATCCAGGTGCGGACCATACCCAGTGTCACTTTATCTTTTCAGTCAATATTTAAATCATTAACGTACATAGGCATATTATATTTATCATCATCATATCAGATGCAGGAATTACACTGTTGGACATAGGTCTCCCCCAAGGTATTATCTTTTTGGTTTATAGGATATTAATTAAAATTTTGGTCAAACCCAGCCAAATAAATAAAATATTATCATTTGAAAAAAAAAACGATAAAAAAGGCGTTTAAGGCTTAAGATGAAAAAAATAAGGCTTACCTGGCCCGAAGTGCTTTTACTCAAGGTCAGGTAAGCCTTATTTTTTTCATTTTTCAACACAAGTCAGCGTAGCTCAAGACCTCATTGACCTCAAAGTCAAAGTCAAAAATCATTTATTTATCTTTGGATATTTGTATCACTTGATAATTGTAAATTTTTTCTATCGATTTCATGGTAGATAGTTGTTTATTTATTTATTTAACTTTAGTACAAAAATTGTAACAGGCGGACATAAGACCCAGGGCCTTTTCTACCAGTCAACCTACAGGTGATGCAGATAAAAGCTAATTTTGGACGACATGGTTGAAGGAAAATGTAAATTGTAGTGTATGGAGAACTGAATGGACTGTGTATGTAACTGGTAAAATGTAATAAAAATCCACGAGTTAAATTCAACGTACTGCTTTATTGGCACACAGCGAACAAGAAGGGAAAAGTTACAATGTTGCCATAAGAGAAAAAATAATATTAAAAAAATAATGTTGGGTTGCCAACATTCTTATTTAACTATAATTTAATTTTATTCATTATATACTTAACTATATATTCATAAACATACTTGTAAAAATACACAAATATTGCATAAATTCATAAACCCTACATAGACTACATAAATATTTATAATACTCTATGACAATTGGTGAAGAATAATTAGCGCGCACAGCTCTTGACGACAAGGACTAGTTGACTATTTGTTGACGTCAGATCATTTACTTAGAGCTAAGTTTATTGCCGTTCCTAAACGCAAGTACAGAAATTCGACCTCACTAATAGTTCTCGACATCAACCGCTGCCTGCGGCAAATACGTGGCATTTTCTGGCCTGAGAAGATCTCCAACAAAAGTCTGTGGGAGGCGTGCCGGGAAATGCCAATAGACAAACAGATCATGCGCCGCAAATGGACATGGATAGGCCATACTCTCAGGAGAGAGCCCACATACATTCCGAGGCAAGCCCTGGAGTGGACCCCTCAGGGCATGCGAAAAGTTGGCCGTCCCATGCAGACCTGGCGGCGCACAATTGCGGCGGAGATGAAGACCATCGGGCTAACCTGGCCCGAAGTAAAGCGCGTAGCCGAAGCCGAAGACAGTTCGCGATGGAGAAAGACTGTTGAAGCCCTCTGCCCCACCTAGGGGCCTTAGGACCTTAAGTCAAGTAAGTCATAGTTCTCGACATAGATCTTCATATCGAAGAACTATTGTTAAGACTGCCTACCGAAGGGCTAGGTTTGTAAGTCAAGTTCCAGTTTTATCTATTCAAAAATTCAAATGACTTTTTGTCATCTGCCTCTCTGCCTATACAAACGTAGTCGGGTTAATGTTAGCCACCTACGTGCAATCAAGTATTTAAATAAACTTAAAATACTACATGTGTTTGCTTGCGTGAGGGTCGGAAGGTTGAAAGTTACAATGACTTTTACAGTCCGTTGTTGAAGAAAGGAAATAATTTCATTTCGCATTAGATATAAATATGTATACTTATTTAGGAATACTAATAATTATAATTAAAAAGAGTTTCTTCTCGTTTATCTTCTTGGCAATGGACTCTAGTCTGTAGCTATTACATTAAAATAACACAAGTTTTAAATTAGGCACCTTGGACAAAGAATAAATATATTCTGTATTAAATGTAAACCTTAAAATAACACAATTTAGAATCAGAACAGAAGAAAAAGCACGAAAATACTAGTTTAAATCAAAGTTAAAGATCTTGTGAGTGAGATAAATTATTTCTGTTTGCCTCAACAAGGCCTTAACGCCTAAAAATAAACGTCACTTTTATTAAATACTAGCTTTTGCCCGCGGCTTCGCTCGCGTAGGGGTGAAATTTATCAAAATCCTTTCTTAGGGGATGCCTACGTCATAGTAGCTTTATGCATGCAAAGTCTCAGCCAGATCGGTTTAAAATTGACAAAGTTTCATACAAACTTTCATCTCCTGTTTTATCCCCTCGGGGGTAGAATTGATCAAAATCCTTTCTTAGCGGATGCCTACGTCATAATATCTACCTGCATGCCAAATTTTAGCCCGATACGTTCAGTGGTTAGGGCTGTGCGTTGATAAATCACTATGTCAGTCAGTCAGTCACCTTTGAGTTATATATATTTAGATTTAAAAACGGTATTACTCACGTAGTGTAGTCGGAAAATGCCGTTTAGTTTCGATTGGTTTAGACGATCATCATCAAGGCGAGTGTTGTTAAGTGTTGTCTTTATTTATTTTTCGTTTTTATTTTTGACGACCTCCGTGGCGTAGTGGTCACCATGCTAGTCCGCCACCCAGAGGTCCCGGGTTCGATTCCTGGTCAGGGCAAGTTGAAAAAAATGGCCTTTTTCAAATTGTCCTGGGTCTTGGATATTTATCTATATATGTATTTGTTATAAAATCTAGTTTCGTTGAGTTAGTATCCCATAACACAAGTCTCAAGCTTACTTTGGGGCTAGCTCAATCAGTGTGATTCGTCCCTATATATTTATATTTATTTTATTCGTTTGGTTTACTATACGCCGTAAACATAGGCTAATAAGCGCGACCATGTCAAGACCACAAAATATAATGATACAACTAAAATGAGAGATCAAATAAAAATGGTCTTAAGTTATTTGGCAAGTTTTGTTTCGAAATTTTCAATAATTGAACTACCAATAAAACATGTTAATCGGAGCTTAACCTTATCCAGATTACACTCCTTAAACGACAATTCATTAACATATCGAAATAAAGAGTGAGCAATAAAGAAACTGTATAAACTCTTTACCTTAATCCAGTGTTCTTGTCCAAATCTTATCTTTATTTCATAATCTTTGGCGCGAATGTGTCGCAATTCGCTAAGTCAAACCACAATTCAATTTTTTTTTTACCAAGAAATAATAGTACCTAACAAGTTAAGTTTCAAGCACACACAGACAGAGAGATTTGGAAGTAAAGAGGCCTTTGCCTAACAGAGAGACACGAACGCCTACAAAAAAAAAAAAGAAAAAAAAATGATGAAAAATATTAAAACATTTTCCACAATACCAGAAAATCTAGGTACTTATGTTTTGAATTTAGTTTTTTTTTCACTACATTCTCTTTTTGTTTGTTCTCTCCGACTTTTAGATCTTTTGTGTACAGTCTAAAGTTTCTTAACCACTTAAAATAACGGCACGCGTATACCATCGTCTTATATTAATTTTTAAATGAAAAATACTAGACAAATAGAGAAAATTACCAGATTTTTCCTAATAATTTTATACGTGAGGGACAAAGGTGGGAATAGCCTTCAGAGAAATATTTAATTAGCTCATTCAAGAATGTTATCAATGCGAATTTGAAAGGTTAGTCCTAACCGAAATTTATTTGCTGCTTAAAACCATAAACCCTTTACAACCAATTCGATTCGCAAATGTGTGGACCGCCTTGTTCAGTTTATGCTGTGTTAAGCATTTTATTGTTATATTTTTATGTTGGCAGTTTATAATATCGTTTTATTTTATATTCTGGACGTTTTTCGAGTCATCATATTTTAAAATAACATGTTACTTTAGTATTTCGGTAAGAATATTACAAATATTCTTATTATTTTGTTTCGGTATATTTTAACATCATCCCTCCATAAGAATGGAGCTCGAAATGTTTGTGCTCATTTTTTTACTGGCCTTTTACGACACTTACAGAAAGAGATACAGTGGATCTGTTGTAGACTGGAAACCGTAGGGTAAAAAAATATTTTTTTTTTTACAGTGTAGGATCTCCTTGTAGGTACGTAGTCACGCATTATCTGGGGCAGTTGGAGCTCCTACATGAAGAGGTAGGTAAGGTACGTAGTGGAGAACTTGAGAGAAACAACGAAGAGTAATTTTATTTATTATAATTTTACAATACTGACATATATAAATTTACAATACTGATATAGATGTAATTAGCTCGAGAGAGAGGTAGTGGAATCTGATTCATTCCACTATGATGAGAAAGGAATCTAAAATTTAAAAATTCAATTTGAAAATGAAATTATTTTTTAGAAAACGGAAAATGAGATAAACAGGAACATGAAGGATGGGGTTTATTGTAACATCGTTACAGGGGAAAATTCTCGGAGTCTACACGAACAGTCCGGCGTTTGTATGTATGTATGTTTGTTCGACGATAACTCGAGTAGTAGCCAATAGAATTTTTAAGTAGAAACATGAGCCTATCTGTCAAGGGGTTACCGAGATATGGGGTCCGCAAGTTCACAGTTCGGGGTGATCTACTAGTTGCAATATAAATATAATGTATATATTGTTTTTAGTGTACAATTATTAAATTAAGTTTACAAACACAAATACGGACAAAAAACAATTATATTTAATTAAAATATTTTCAACCCACCCCTTGACATTTCTGCTGCAAAAGTGCCCAATATACTAGCCGCGTTACCGCGCTGAATGGCAATGGCTAACCGTTGCATCAGAAATGAGCCAGAGCTGAAATCACCGTATTTCTCTCTTAATAATTAACTAGTCAAAATCTTCTTTCTTCGCTACTACATGCAATATATTAAAAACTATCACTATAGCTTCATTAAGAAGCTTTTAAGAATTCCAAAACAATATAATTTAATGCATCAAGTTCGTTAGCCCTACGGTCTTTTAGCTTCCCTTTTATTTATGACGGTAATAATGTCTTTATTTTCATATATCGGCTTTAATTACATGCTGTAAGCGTTTATTGTTCATATTAGGCATGTTTTGACGCGGCATAAATTAAAGTAGGTTATAGATGTGACTCCTTTCTTGCTGGTCTGGAAGAAAATAAAAAAATTGGAATGTATCAGCAGCTTCCCTTTCCGCGCATGGAAGTCCATCCAGCGAATGGAAAATGCAAATCGTGTGAAAAACCGATGCGGCTAGCAACCCATCACTATTTTGTTGTTGTTGTTGTTGTTGTTGTTGTTGTTGTTGTTGTTGTTGTTGTTGTTGTTGTATATCTTTATTGTACAGTCAGGCTTCAAAAATGGAGTCATCATTTTTCATACAACTAGTATGAAAAATTATGACTCCATTTTTGAAGCCTGACTGTACATAAATACTTTAGGAACAGACAGACGTCCAGCCGCCCGGGCAATTTGTATGGGAATGTCGTTTTTTTTCGTTTTTGACAGTATTTTTATTTTCATTATATTACTATAGTGATCTAGTATAGCCCGTGGTTCGATTTGTTACGGGTATGTCCCTTCCACGTTGTATATTGTAGATAATTTTGTCAGAATTTAATAGTAATAGTGATGAGATATTGAGGGGCAAATTTTTTTAGTCAATGAACTATAAGTATTTTACCTCAGTTGAACACGTCAATCATTGATGAGTCATAAGAAAATCTAATATTTTGTAACTCACTATAAAGGTTGAAAGTTGGGAAGTCAAGGGGTTCAGTTGGAGTTTGCTTTAAATTATTTTGCAAATTGATTCTAGTGGACTTTATAATATAAAATCGGTGTAGTTTAGTGTTATAAATGCTCATGCTCATGGACAGTATGTAAAATGGTTAAAGTGGACACTCATAGTGCGGCTGTAGTGATATTTATTTGCGGACTGTGGTGGGCGTCTTTAGACGCCGTCCGCCACTCATTCGGCTATGAAAACCAGTAGACTCGTATAAATTTGTTGCCAGCAGCTCCCTTGAAGCAATCAAAGGACCTACACTAACCTTTGATTGTATAGTTAGGGTTAGGGTTAGGAATAAAGAAGTGATAAAATAAAGATGGGCTCTAAAGGACTAGTATCCAGAGCCGTAAAAAAATTATTAAAAAAAATCAATGACTATTTGATTTAACTTACGTAAGTATAACAAATCACTACAGCTATACTTCTGTGATCTCTTTTATTTGCTCCTTCGCTTCACTCGCGTGGGCCGATTTTAGTTGGGTTCATGTTTCTACAAAATGATAGGTTATTTTCAATTAGCGTATGAAATGAAATACAATATTTTTGCTACAAATTTTAGGCTAAGGCTTTTTCACATATTTCACATCTCTCCAAAAAATATTGGCGTAAGTAAGTGATACGCATGTAAGATGTATTCTATTTTTCCAAAAATAATCGATGTACCTACATGGCAAGTTAAATATACAATTCAACTATCCTTTCTTAATCCTCGACGGAGTAGACAGAGCCAAGCATGCCACAACCACAGATTAATAAATAGTTTGCCACAACGCCGCCTGCCAGCCGAGGTAATAGTTACAATTTACTGGATGTTTTTTGTGAGTCATCTAGTTTTGTCGTGATATGAAAAGCGTGCAATCATGATTTTGATTTATCAAAAGTACAGATGTGATTTTATAAGATTTTTTTTAAAAGTTTTTGACGATCTCTTTAGCCTAGTGGTCATCATGCCACGCGGTGTCCCGGGTTCTATGCCCGGTCAGGTCAAGTTGGAAAATGATCTTTTTCAGATTGACCTAGTTCTTGTATGTTTTTCGATATATGTATATGTTATAAAACACAGTACCTATCTTGTGGTTAAATAATCTTTATTTCTCAAACAGAGAAATCTTAAAACTAGTATATAATCTATACTATAATAAAAGAGTAAAAAAAATGAGTCTGTACATTGAAAATTTTTCAAAAAAAAATATATGGGGCGATGGAGATATAGTAATAGAGTAAGAAAATAAAAAAAAAGTCTGTCTGTTTGTCTGTTTGTCTGTTTGTCTGTTTGTACACGCTAATCTCCGGAAATACTGGACGGATTCGAATGAAACTTTTTTGTTATATAGCTGTGAAGCCTGAGCAACATATAGGCTATAATTGATTTTGGAAAATGGAACACATGATGCAGAACTATAATGGTCCAGCTAAACTATAAGAAATATTAAAATGCCGCCTTAGCAAAAGTTGTTAAGTCTGATGAGAACTTTTTGTTGAGTTATAATACAACTGGCCAAGCGCGAGTCGGACGCGCGCGAACGGTTCCGTACTATAATCTATGAAAAATCACGTTTGTAGTATGGGAGCCCCCCATAAATACTTATTTTATTCGATTTTTAGGGTTCCATAGGGTAGGGTAGAAACGGGACCCTATTACTTAGACCTTCCGACTGTTTGTCTGTCTGTCTGTCACCAGGCTGTATCTCATGAACCATTATAGCTAGACAGTTGAAATTTTTATAGATGATGTTTTTTTGTTGCCGCTGAACAAAAACATACTAAATCTATCTATCTACACTATAATAAAAGAGTAAAAAATATGTGTCTGTACATTGAAAATTTTTCCAAAAAAAAGTTGTTTCGTCCGAAGAAAAACTTATAAGTTCAGTATTTGCGGACCTTCCGAGCAAATAACACCAGAAAAATTCCAACAGAAAATTAAAAATCAATTAATAAAGAACTTATGACGCAAATTATTGTTAATTGTTTGGATAGTTTTGTCGTCGTCGTTTGTTCGTTAATTGTCTGGATAATTGTATAATATCCAGTTGAGTTTCGTAATTCACTTGCAGCAAATGGACTCTCGGCTCACAAAGTAAGTCTTAATGTCGGAGGGCCAATAATGCTGATGCGAAATTTGACTCCGCCGAAACTGTGTAACGGAACCCAACTTAGTGTCTCAGCACTGTATGACGAAGTACAGCGGCTGAATTTCAGCCAATGCATGCCTGCAATGTTATTTGCATTACTAGCAACACATAATGCCGAACTTCCGATGCTTTTGCCTGAATCGGACCCGTACCCGTACCCGTACCCGTACCCGTACCCGTTCCGCTCCCGCTCCCGCTCCTGCTCCCGCTCCCGCTCCCGCTCCCGCTCCCGCTTCCGCTCCCGCTCCCGCCGCCGCCACCGCCGCCGCTCCTGGCGTCGCCGCTGCCGCCGCCGCTGCCGCCGTCGCTGCCGCCGCCGCTTCCGCCGACGCCGAAGCCTTTGCCGCCGCCGCCGCCGGTTCCGCTCCCGCTCCCGCTCCCGCTCCCGCTCCCACTCCCGCTCCCGCTCCCGCTCCCGCTACTGCTCCCGCTCCCGCTCCCACTCCCGCTCCCGCCACCGCTCCCGCCACCGCTCCCGCCGCCGCCACCGCCGCCGCTGCCACCGCCGCTTCCGCCGCCGCTTCCACCGCAGCTTCCGCCGCCGCCGCCGCTTCCGCCGACACCGCCGCCGCCGCTTCCGCCGCCGTCGCCGCCGCTGCCACCGCCGCTGCCGCTTCCGCTCCCGCCCCCGCTTCCGCTTCCGCTCCCGTTCCCTCTCCCGCTCCCACTCCTGCTCCCGCTTCCGCTCGCGCTCCCTCTCCCGCTCCCGACTCCACTACCGCCACCGCCATTGCCGCCGCCGCTTCCGCCAACGCCGCCGCCGCCGCCGCTGCCACCGCCACTGCCACTCCCGCTGCCGCTTCCGCTCCCGCTCCCGCTTCCGCTTTCGCTCCCGTTTCCTCTCCCGCTGCCGCCGTCGCTGCCGCCGCCGCTTCCGCCGACGCCGAAGTCTTTGCCGCCGCAGCCGCTGCCGCTTCCGCTCCCGCTCCCGCTCCCGCTCCCGCTCCCGCTCCCGCTCCCGCTCCCGCTACCGCTTCCACTTCCGTTCCCTCTCCCGCTCCCACTCCTGCTCCCGCTCCCGCCACCGCTCCCGCCGCCGCCGCCGCCGCCGTTGCCACCGCCGCATCCGCCACCGCTTCCACCGCCGCTTCCGCCACCGCCGCCGCTTCCGCCGACGCCGCCGCCGCCGCTTCCGCCGCCGCCGCCGCTTCCGCTCCCGCTCCCGCTTCCGCTCCCGTTCCCTCTCCCGCTCCCACTCCTGCTCCCGCTCCCTCTCCCGCTCCCGTCGCTTCCACCGCCACCGCTCCCGCCGCCGTCGCAGCCGCCGCTTCCGCCGACGCCGCCGAAGCCTTTGCCGCCGCCGCCACTGCCGACGCCTCCGCCGCCGCCGCCGCCGCCGCCGCCACCGCCGCCGCTGCCACTCCCGCTGCCGCTGCCGCTTACGCTCCCGCTTCCGCTTTCGCTCCCGTTCCCTCTTCCACTTCCATTCCCTCTTCCGCTCCCGTTTCCGTTCGCCGCAGACGCGGCAAAGACGGAAGATTAAATTCTCACATCGGCACATCACTACTGTCCGGCGTTTCCACCGAACTTCAGCGGCTGAACTTCAGCTTATTTAGTGTGTCATCCCCACCGAACTTTAGACACTGAACTTTAGCCGCTAAACTTCGGCATAGTCTGCTGAGACACTTAAAGTTTACTGTGAGTGGTGCCAGTGAAACTGTATTTATTCCGCGTATGCCACTCATCCCCAACAATTTTCCTTTTGAAAATACACAGTTCCATGTGTTTACTTGCTTTGCTATGAAAATAAGTCACAGTTTTAGAGGCTTAAAGCTGCTGATGTCGATCTAAGGACTGGTTTTTCGCATGGCCAACTTAATGTGGCTTTCTCCAGGGTTAGTAATACTTCAGCTCTTTTCATATTGGCTCCCGAAGGAAAGAATTAAAATAATATTGACTTTTAACTCCTCTCTCTCTCTCTCTCTCTCTCTCTCTCTCATTAGTTTTTATTTATATTAATACGCCGGAGTCATAAAGTCCACGCGAACGAAGTCGCGGGCATCAGCTAGTTATAATAATAATTACATTTCAAACAATGTTGGTGAGAGCATTCAAACAAATACAAAAAATGAAATAAAACAATGTAGGTAGTTTACTAACAGTCATATGCGCTATACGAAGTAGAAGACGCAAAACATCTGTAAAGGTGGTCGTTCACCTGCGTTAATAACAAATGGACAGGGCTTAAGTGATTAAGTTTTCAATTAATAAATAAAATCCAAAAATGTCGTAAAAAACATGAGTGATAAATTTTAATCCTAGTTAAACACCCTTCTACATTTAACAAAATTCTTACGGACACCCTTGAGGTCTACAGTTTTTGAACATGTTTGTTTGTTTGTTACATCAAAGTACTTTTCAAAAGATGTTGTAACGGTATGCTTACGTGTTAATAATAAAAATATCGTACGAATATCGGCTACCGTCGGTTTTGTGTAGGAACACCTTTATATTGTGACGCTGATACTATGCACAGGGGCGGACTCAGTATATTAGTTTCCTATATTGGACTTACTTTGGATATATTATATTCTTTTAGTTTCGTTTTAAATGCATTAAAGCTGGATAGTTTGATTTCCGATGGCAATTTATTAAAAACCTTTGAGCCTCCGTATTTGTTTTTTTATTCCATAATTTTTAGTTCGCGCTCTTGGGAGAAAAATATTATTTGAGCTTCTGAGCAGTCTTAATCCTAATTCCTTTTTAATCTAAAAAGATAGTTCAGAGTGTAGTTTTTTATTCTATTTTTTTTTAAATTAGAACGCAAGTATTATATTGAAAAAGCTGTTTTATAGACATAAGTTTGGTATCTTTGTAAATTTTATTTGTCGGAGTTAGGTAATCATATTTAAATAGTATTTTTATTACTTTATTTTGGGACCTTTGTATATTGTTCAATAATGTTTTTGCTGCGGAGCCCCAAACTTCAATTAGATAATCTAAGTGTGATTTGACTAGTGGAAAGTAAATATTATATCAAACTTTACGAGGAATATATTTGGTCATACCATTAAGTGAACCAGTTAAGTTTTTTGAGTTAGTATTCCATAACACAAGTCTCAATACTTACCTAGCTCAATCTGTGTGATTTTTATGTATATATTTATTTAATTTTTGGTTGGTATATTAACTGGGAGTACTGTGACATCGAACTGGAACGATTTTTTTTCTGGTTACCTTCCTTTTTATATCACGCATCTGTGTAAAATAATAAAAGAAATGGTCTACTTATTTATTACAAGTCATAACTTTATTGACGCCAGTATAAAAATAGTCCTCAAATGAAGACATAATTTTAATCCACAATAAATTCGACATTTTACGATCATTCTGACGTTTCCATTAGCAGGACATCGCTTAAGGCTATCTGATGTACTAAATCAATCATTATCATTAAGCCGAGAATCGAACCCATGTCCTGCGGTCACAAATCTCAGTCAAATCTTCACCGTCACAATAAACCATGTACTAAAAAATCGGCTAAGTTCGAGAACAGTGATACAGGATGGGTTCCGTAACCTGCCTAAATAGTTGATACCGGTCACCCAAAACGTTCTTGTTATGATGATGATGATGATCATCATCATAACAATCATCATCGCTGAGGATGCCACCGGAAATACGCTCGGATGATGATGATGATCATCATCATCATCCGAGCGTATTCCCGGTGGCATCCTCAGCGGTAACGTTTTAAAGCCCGAGGTAGTAATAGGTAGTAGTACCTAACCAAAACGATTTGACGAGGTCACTGGTTTTTACACAGAGTTACTGCCGCCTGACCTTCGCAACCCAAAGGGTAGACGAAAACCAATACTCGGACAGGTTTGATGAGCAATACGTGCCTTCCGAAACACGGAACCATCTTTATTTTTGGACAATCAGGTGATTCAAGCCCGCAATATCCTATCCAGACTAGAAACAACTTTTCACAAAGTATGCTTTTTAATGGTATTCGAACCCACGACCTCTGGATCACAAGGCAAACGCCCTGACCATTGGAACACGACGGCAGTCCCTAAAAGTTCTTGTCGTTGAGGATTAAAGGCATCACCGAAAATGACATAGGTAACAATTCGACGATTGACGACTCCGTGGCGTAGTGGTCACCATGCTAGTCCGCCACCCAGAGGTCCCGGGTTCAAGTTGGAAAATGGCCTTTTTCAAATTGTCCTGGGTCTTGGATGTTTATCTATATATGTATTTGTCTTAAAATATAGTATCGTTGAGTTAGTATCCTATAACACAAGTCTCAAACTTACTTTGGGGCTAGCTCAATCAGTGTTATTTGTCCATATATATTTATTTCTTATTAATTCGAACCTACATGATAATTCGCTACTTTAAATCAGATACTGTTTTTGTAAACGTCAAAACAACCATTTTCTTCGCGATTTGTATGAAATATAGACTAACGACGTCATCGTTTTTTGGAGTTAAATAGCGCTCTTAATATCAGTTTTTCTGCAATAATAAATCTAAAATCACGTTGAAAATGGATATTTCATGACAAGTGACATTATTTTGTGACCTTTTATTTTCTTAACAGTACCAAATAATTTATTTTTGATCCAGAAAAGACCAAATTAGTAATATGTATATCGACCAATATTTTTGATTTAAAAAAAAAGTTATAATAAAGTATGTAAGTATTTTTCATTAGAAATTACTGTAAAACAAACAAAGTAAAAATGTGATTGATCAAATAACTGAGACAAAACACAATTATGGTTTCATATACTTTTCATGCATCACGGCATCCTAAAAAGTTTTAAGGCTGTGGTCGCATTAAAACTTGAGTCGAATAGGTATTTTAAATTATGTGAGTGCTTCATTTTATTTAAGCTGTGCCTTTACGAATAAATATACCTCTTCTTCGCTACGATCTATTTCATTTCATAACAAAAGACCTTTTGTGTTGAAATATAATATACAATATGTAACAAAAACCCTGCCCGATTCTTGTAGGAGCAACTCAGACCGTCAATATGAACAACTTTTCCTATGGGACCAATACATAAAACTAAAAAAAAATCATCAAGTCATTTTCATACAAAAGTGTTCGGCCGGCCCGGAAATTTATATGAAAATGTCGATTTTTTTCGAGTTTCAAGCATTGGTCCCATAGGTAAAGTTGTTCATATTGACGATCTGAGTTGCTCCTACAAGGATCGGACAGGGTTTTTGTTACATATAGTATATAATATAGCTTGGCCTAATACACTTAATAATTATTGATACTATAAATACAATAATTATAATTTAAGAGACCCATTTTACATTTATACCACTTTTTTATACAACCAATGTCAAAAAAAGAATATACAGGGTTACTGGTAACTAACGCAAAACCTTTTAACATCGGAATCAAAATCCTAACATAATATAGATCTGCAAGAAAAAAATAAAAAAATCTAAGAAAAAAAATTGGAATCCCCATATAAACTAGATCAGGTGATCAGTGAATTTGTATGGGAGGCCCATTTTATTTTCTGCAATTTTTGCCTTTTTTCTTGCAGATCTATAATGTGTTGGGGAGTTTGATTCTGATGTTAAAAGGTTTTGCGTTAGTTACCAGTAACCCATATTTATTTATACATGATGTCACTTTGTAACTCTTTTATTGAAATTACTCATAAACAGTAACAATTATAATTCAGTAGGCAAATTGTTAAATAGATTTATCGATTGAACTTAAGAGCTGTGCTTTACAGTGTTTAAACGTGTGTCTAGATAAATCTAGGTAAATGTATCATTAAAAAATCTAACATAAAATTTTTCATGCACACACGCAACTCAAGCGATGGATAGGAGTTTTATGCCTAACATAGAAAAAGATTCAGGCGTTTTTAAAATTTTCAGCCCTTACACATTGTACTTTCATAACACTGTATGATATTTTTAGTTAAGTAAATAATAGTGATATATAGTAAAAATATGTATATTCACAAATAATTGCATGTACCTAATCTTTTTAAGTGTAACAGTTCTCTCTAGTATCATTTAACTATTATGTTTCGAAGTTAATAGACACACACATATTAGGTTGGGGAAAAAGTCTTTTCGCATATAGTATGTAGGAACTTGTTATAAAACCACTTTGGCTATACTATTTGTACCTGGCTGGTTTTGGTATCATTTAAAAGTTTAAATTTTAAAGAAGATAATTCCAAATTCAAATTAGGAAAATGCGTGATTTTCATTTGTTTATCTTACCGTCAAGATGAGTGAATCTAATAAAGAAATTAGATACATTTTAAAATTCTACTACCAAAAAAGTAAACATGCAACGCAAGCCGCGAAAAAGTTTGCGATGTTTATGGACCTAGTGCAGTGTCTGTGAGTAGCACAAATTTGGTTTAAGCGTTTTCAATCCGGAAATTTTGATGTCAAAGATGCACGTCGCTCTGGTCGCCCTGTTACGGATAAAATGGATGCTATTTTTGAAAAAGTGGAGCAAGATCGGCATATCAGTAGTTACAACGTAGCTGAAGAACTGGGAATTGACCACAAAACAGTTTTGGCGCATTTGAAAACAAATGGGTACACAAAAAAGCTTAATATTTGGGTACCTCACGAGCTCTCTGAAAGAAACCTAATGAACCGTGTACTCATTTCTGATTCTTTATTACGACGTAATGAGACCGAACCATTTTTGATAACTGGTGATGAAACGTGGATCACGTACGACAATAACGTGCGAAAAAGTTCATGGTAAAAGGCCGGTCAGGCTTCACAGACTGTGGCGAAACCCGGGTTAACTCGCAACAAGGTAATGCTGTGTGTGTGGTGGGATTGGAAGGGCATTATTCATTATGAGCCGTTACCACCAGGCAGGACCATCGATTCAGAACTCTCTTGATACTGAACTGAACTTGAACTGATAAGATTAAAGCAAGGAGTTGAGAGAAAGCGGCCGGAATTAATCAACAGAAGGGGTGTGGTTTTTCATCATGATAATGCTAGACCTCACACATCTTTAACCACTCAGCAAAAATTAAGAGAGTTTGGCTGGGAGGTGTTAATGCATCCGCCGTATAGTCCTGACCTGGCACCTTCAGAATTCCACCTGGGTCGGTCTCTTCAGAATTCTTTCAGCAGTGTCAGGTTAACATCACGAGAGGACTGCCAAAACTACTTGATGCAGTTTTTTGATCAGAAGCCCCAAAATTTCTATAGCAATGGTATCATGTCCCCACCTATAAGATGGCAAAAAATTATCGAACAAAATGGTACATACATACTTTAGTTAAATGTAAATAAATAAATTAAAAAAGGTTTTGAATTTTCATATAAAATGCGAAAAGACTTTTTCCCCAACCTATTATGTTGGATTATAATTAAGAACATTACTTTTTATACGCTTATACAATATTGTAATAAAATTGTAATCTGTTTTGTTTGTTAATAAACCAATAAATAAAAATAGTTACTTTTTCTAAACGTCAAAACAATCACTCTCTATGGGATTTGTATAAAATACAGGCTAATAACATCATAGTTTCATGAAGTCTAATAGCGCTTTTGATATCAGTTTTTCTGCAATCATAAATCTAAAATCGTAATTTACCGTAGGAAACCAATTATAATCCTAGATAATTGAAATTTCTTTAAAATTACAATTTTTTTACGAAATCTGACATGTCGTTTTAAAATAAAACGACTAAGTTTGTATGGAAAAGTCTAGGGTAAGGAGATTCTCAATAAGCACATTTTAAAAATAAACGAGTAAACATTGTTAGCGGTAAATGGCTCTCGTAGTCCTGTATAGTTATTTTTAAACGTATATCTTGTCGTCATCCGAGCGTATTCCCGGTTGCATCCTCAGCAGTAACGCTTCAGAGCCCGGGGTCCGCTACCTAACCAAGGAGATTTGACGAGGTTACTGGTTTTTAAACAGAGCGACTGCCGTCTGACCTCCACAACCCAAAGGGCAAACCAGGAACCAATCCTTGGATAGTTTGATAATTAAACGCTAGGTGGCGTTTGGGACCCACAGTTTTACGTGCCTTCCGAAACACGGAATCATCTTTGTTTTCGGATAATCAGGTGATCCAAGCCTGCAATATCCTATCCAGACTCGAAACAACTTTGCACAAAGTATGTTTCCCAGTGGGCATCGAACCCATGACCTCCGGGTAACAGGCCGAACGCCTTGACCACTGGACCACGGAGGCAGTCGGAGGCAGTTAAACGTATATCTTGTATACTTTATAAAGTTTTGAGATGCGTGACATCTTAACTCTTTTAAAACAAAGAACGGTGCACCACATACCTCAACATTTTTCCCTATCCCACACTTATCTATCTCTCATCCCAAACATCCCACGTCGCCGGTGGTCACCTTATCAGATTAGATCGATGTTATTTGATTAATTACACCATGTTTGATCATTCTTATATTACGGCGTGTGCGGTAAAAATCATTGTTTTATCTCGAGATTGAAGGAGAGATAAAAAGGGCTTTAGACAAGAGTCGAGACGCGCTTTTTTGTTACGTCGACATGCATTATGTATGAATGGTTGTTTGTACAGGTTTTTGATAGAAATCTTGTTTATCTATTCGATATGTAAAATGAATAGCTGATAAGTTACGTCGATTGTTATGGTGAGAGAGAACGAAGTAAGTGCTGTTGGAATCCAGAAAAGTTGTCCATAAAAAGCACATATACTTAAAAACTTGAAATCTTTATGCCTATCTTACAGTATTGATAAGACCATTGTCAAATCAATTTAGATACATATATAGATTTTTATCAAGGGCAGGTCACAGTGGTATCTTATATATTTATTTATATATAATTTGATTTGATATATTTACAAACACATATAAATAAACGTAGATTAGAACTTGGTATACAAAATAAAAGTTAATACACTACTGCATCAAATTCATTCTAAGTAATCGCATCCTATTATACCTGTCTTCAATTTTGAAATGAATACCCAGTATTCCCATTAAACCCCGGAACTGCTAACACCCATCGCGTGTCTCAGCACCATAACCCACGCAAAACAGAACTGCAGACACTACATCCTCCGTTATACTCTCTCATTATATCCAAACGGCTATATTGGCGATAATAGCCCAATATAATGCCAATATAGGAGATATATGAAGACAATCAGATTTTTGGTAAGTAAAAATATAACTACACTGTGGGTTTGAACGAACATACTGATCCTTCAGGAATTTATAATCATCATAACTAAAAACAGTACATATAATAAATAGTGTACGATGTCTTGGTTAAAAATCTGTCAAACTGTTCCATAAATTCCTAAAGTTTTTGTCTACATAGTTAAAATAAAACACAACTACATCTCAATCACTTTAAAAAATCGCACCCTGTTTTAACTGTCTAAAATTTTGAAATGAACTACCCAGTATTCCTATTAAACCCCGGAAATGCTAACATCCATCGCGTGTCTCAGCACCATAACCCACGCAAAATAGAACTGCAGACACTATATCCTCGGTTATACTCTCTCATTATACCCAAACGGCTATATTGGCGATAATGGCCCAATATTAGGCCGTTATAGGCAATATATGGAGACAATTATCAGATTTTTGTTTGAGTCAAGATGTGTATATAGGTATTTTATACAACGTAATGTAAAATATCTATAACAGTGTTATAAATTTTGTACGATGCTATCATGAAAATCTGTTGAGGTATTCTTTATGCTCTCTCTTCTTCTACCATCCAAGACCAAATGCCTCTTCAACTCTGTCATTAAAATAAAATTCGGTTTAGCATGCCCTATGATTTTCTTGCCCGAGTAATAGAAAACTTTTACCTCAGTTGCTTATGGCGGCCTAAAAATAATGTGGGTGGTACAGTCTTAAGATCGCTATCACATCTTTAGAATCACGGATTTTTTAAATTTGGGATTCAACGTCGACATTCCAATCAAGATCCGAGGGCTCATTAGACCCGTACCCGTTCTTAAATTAAACAATCGTAAGCATACGCGTTCCCGCTTCGCCCACTTCTTTGTCCGAGCTATTTCTGACAGCGGCGTAAGGGTTAACATTAAGCGATTATATATTTTTTAAACGAAAAGTTTGAATTATATTAGACAAATAAATATTTTGAACCTGTTGTGCACTTTCAAGCAGAAGAAAAAACTTATTACTTACTAAAAACAAAAAAGTCTTAGCCGGCATTTAAAATACCGAGGGCACACAAATATTCTAGAAATGATAGCTGAAATGTTGTTTTAGCCTGAACACCTAACTGTCTCCAGACAGAATCAATAAAAATAACAACTGATTTACTTATATAGTCTGAAAATATATTTACTGAAAATCAGATATTATACCAAATCTTAATTATCCCACGATCAAAACCTTTCTAAACGTGGCATATGAGTTCTGTGAAACCATCACCGTAAGTTTTAAAATCGCTACCGCCTATGACTTGTGCAACGATATCGACGTGTAAGGTAAGTCACGACTGGCCACCGAGCCAAAAGCGACATTTGATAATATCGTTCCTTTATCCGTTTGACCCTCGGGACCTTTGAACGCTGTTGGTCCGAGTTTGTATTGCAGCTAACTTACAGTTCGTAGTTGGAAACTGTCTCTTGGATGATGGAATTATTATGGCTACAGTCAGATTTAATTTGTTTGATGCGGACAGATCGTGTCAGAAATACCATCATGCGTTCCACAACTCTTCTTCTTACCGAGTCAAAATGGCTTATATTAAATATAGTTTGACCAGAACCACAGAAATAATATACATAAGTATTAAATACAGAACAAAAACTAAGGACCTGCGCAATATGCGTCCCTGTTCCCCGTCCCCACACCTCTCCCCCCATTCTCACCTTGTCGAGTGTATTAAGAGAGCAAACACACGTGGTAGGCAAAAATGCTACTCCGCTTGTATAAAGTGCCATACCTGTGCCAGAACCTAGGCATGGCGACAGCCCTGTCATTGGTCACACTGAGATCTGCTTTAGTACAAGAGTTGGGCAGTTAGGGCATGACTTGAGTTGAAAAGATGGTCCATGGATTGAGTGACCCCACAGTCACACAAACTTTTGTTAGAGTAACCTCATTTGGCTCTGCCCTCTCAAAATCTCCCTGTACCAGATCGGAGTCTGTTTAAATATTTCCAAACAGCTCAAGATAGATCCTTACCCAGGGGCAGCTTCTCGTCAGGTGGAATGTCAGATGGTGAGGACGAGAATTTATTTTGCCACAGTGTGAGTTTAGTCTTCCAGACTTATTTTGATGGTAGACTACTCTGTCTCAAAAAGCTGTTGCGGCTTTTAAGACGGGGTGGGGAGGTTCTTGTCCATAAAGCTAATGTTTGCTGTCATGTGTCTATTTGTGTTTTTCTCCACTACAGGCAACCGCATAAACATAACAAAAGTGTAGATGTTGCCAAAAAGACTGGTAGGCTAAAATGGGATTAGGCTGGCTAAGAGTGTTATATGGCACAGGAAAGATGGGCTCACGTAGCTTCTGCTTAAACTCCTCCATATGGCAAAAGGAGAAGAGGCAGAACAAAACCCAGTAGGTTGTACGAGTAAATACATTTTGAAAGGGATTGGAAAAGAAAAGCCAGCAACTGAATTGTTTAGAAACATAAATGGAAGGATTATACCCAGCAACGAATATCTTGCTAAGCGTAAACTACTAGTCGTGTGACTCTTGAATAAAACAAGGATACAGACGTGATAATTTCTTCTTCTTATTATAAAATAGCTAAGCTCTTGTCTGTGGAGCAACCAATGCCTTCTATCTCTCTCTTTCTCAACTCCTTTATTTTATTTATTTAACTTTATTACAAATGTAATAGGTGGACTTAAAGCCATAGGCTTTATCTACCAGTCAATCTACTGGTGATGCCGAGATTAAGAAGTCTTTTGAAGGAGGCGCCAAATATGTAATTTTCCTTTACATTCTTGTAAGTTGAAACATTGATTTGATCTTTTAGTTGTTTTATAAAACTATTTCTAGATCTTCTTTTGTCTCTTCTTTCTTCTATTTTCTCCTCCAATATTACTTTTAAACATTCATCACGTCTTATAAGGTGTCCTAACCTTTTCGCTGTTACGTGATAATTTATCTGTATAAAATATTGAAAAGCAATATGACTACTATACTATACTATACTATACTGTTACGTGATAATTTATCTGTATAAAATATTGAAAAGCAATATGACTACTATACTATACTATACTTCATCACTTTTTCCAAGTCTTACAAAATGACACTGCAATTCCACTTGAAGGGCTTAAGGGTCGCCAAAATTAATTTATCGCGGTACAAAAAGCTCCTTTTCAAAGGAACTAGGGTCTTGCCCACGTGACCTTATAGTTGATGAATGTCACCCTTCGACCCTTTGTCGCCTTTATAACTTGCGCCCTTTCGGATTGATTAGCTGACATTAGGGTTCAGTTGTATGGCATCTTGAGGTGTAGATAGGAATGTCGTTGGAGTAATGGTTAGTTTGAAGTTATGGGTTTTCTTTAGAAAGGATTTTATTGATTAAGTTTGGATATGTGTCTACTTTCTATATTTATTTTGTACAAAAGAAACTGCAAATATTTACATAAATGGCAAATTGTTTCAATACAGTTGCCAAACTCAACTGGCTGCCAATCAGAATGCGCAGAAACACCCATATTCTTTTCCCTCTATTTAATATCCTCTTCAATCCTTTCGCTCCTGCCTATTTAAAACGACAATTTTCATTCCAACAGATAGGTCGTCTATGTGCTTCTAAAAATCCGCTCCTGGACATTCCCCCGTATTCAACGCAGACATACGCCAAGTCTTTTTCAGTCATTGCGGCCAGTCTATGGAACTCTCTTCCTGGTGATGTGAAAATCGCTACGTCGCTCAACTCTTTCAAATCTTAAATCCTTAGATATGTTGTTACTTCGGACATTTAATCTTATATTTATTTATTGATAATAACCATTTTTCAACTTGATTTAAAATTTATTATTGCAGAAAAACTGATATTAAAAACACTATTTGAATCCAAAAAACTATGACGTAATAAGTCTATATTTTTCATTTAAATCCTATAGATAATGTTGGTTAACACGAAAAGAAAAAGTATCTGATTTGAGTTCTTGGAAAGTAGCGAATTTGACATGGTCTATCAATTGAGATTTGTTTATTTAGTTGTGTATAAAAACATATTTTACGTTAAGGACATTTGAGGGGCTTAAATACATTATCCCACCTGCTTGTTGAAAGTCATCCACAGGTCAGACATATGGCCTCTAAAATATATGAGCATCCCGTCCCCTATAATAATGACGCGGTGACAAAGTACCTAAATTCGAAACTAAACACCCGCAACGTGTGTGACGGTAATGACCGTCATGGGAATGACGCTGATTATAATATAATTATAATATAATGCTCAAAGTATTAAGATATTAACGAGCCGAAAAATATTTGTGTACATTCTATTTGAATTGAAATGTGTTTAGGTTGAAACTTTTATTTTTTGTTTTTGAGATAATATCTTAACTAATACATGTGAGAAGTAAATTATTAAAAATAATTTGAGATTATCTTCCTCCCTCTTTAAGAGTCAGGCTCATATCCTCTGAGTTAGGAGACAGACGCACAAAAATACGATTTTGGCAGAGATAATCGAGTGGACTGACATTGTATTGAAAACCTTCACGTACACAGTTCTTATTTTACACTTTGGACAATAATCAAACTTAATGGCCCATATTAAGCATTAAGTTTATGTTTGTGAAATTTTATAAAATATTATTGTATGTATGAAACGAATACTAGGAAATAAAGCATGTGATACAGAACTACGTCATCGAACCCACTGATATCTTTTGTTTTTGAATACTGAAAAATTTTAAATTGCCCATCCGATAGATCATAAAAAATGTTGTACACGTTTTTTTTTATAGAAAAGAATAGAATATTCATTTATTCTTTCGGGTATGGTGGTAACAAGGTATTTACAGAGTATAACAAGAACAATAATATTTTGCCATCATAGGCGTAAGAATTTAGATACATGAATGAACAATACAATTTTATTAATATTAATTAATTTATATTTAGAAATACATACGAATTTAAATTTGCAGATATATTTTCTGAATATCTAAAAACTACGAAATACAGTGCATTTCAAATTCGTGCTGCGTCACGCTTTGGTACAATTTTTTTTCAAAACCTCACAAGCCCACACTCCGGAATTCAAGCGCTCTGTATCTTTGTAATTTTTGAACTAATTGGGCGAATTGTAAATTAAGTGTCTATTTTTTTGTAGATCAAATAACGGACTAAATATAATTTAAAAAATCTGACCCAGTCATATCATCCGTTTCTGTCCCAGTGAACAATCGATAACCAGATAATTAACAGCGCAAAAAAATTTATATATTAATCCATCCAAGAACGATTAAGACAAGAGGGCTGGTTTTTTTTCACCCAACGCATCTGTATTGCGATCTTACGGAGAAATTCAGCTAGCATTCTTGGCACTATGCCACTTGGGCATGATTTTTAGATTAAATTTGTAGTAGGTATTTAATTTTTTCGTTTTATTTGTAAATATGTAAAATTTTATTTCTTACTTATTTAATCATACAATTTGTGCGTACGTTAAAAATAAATATAACGTTCCTGTAGAATATCCTTAATAACCAGAACTAAATACCACAAAAAGGCTATTTATAAGCAAATTCACGGTATCATTACTTCCCAATCACTATCCTCACATTCTTCCAAAAGTCTTTGTATGCAGTTTAGATGACGTCCGATAAAGCTGACAGTAGCGGCCGTAATACTCATTTTATGGCCCACACCTGTCTATTACGGCCCTCGTCGAAATGGCATTATAATATATTTAAATGAATGGCCGAAAATGCCTGAGGGTGCAGGTTGTCGATAACAGCGTATCTGTTTTTTTGTTTTATTTTTCCTGCGCTACTAATAGACTTTGTCTGGAAGCGAACAAAAAGGCTAAATATATTTTTCCATGTTTTTTTACCTCATGCGTGAAGATATGGTCGTAACTTGATCCTTAGGGCCGTAACAGATGCGGCGCAAGTTGCGCCGCGTAACAGCTAGTGATCAAACTATTTGAGTATTTACTCATTAAATTGAGTAAATACCCGATAAATATCCTTATTTATCCATTTGGTGAGTAGATTGAGAGTGTACTGAACTTTCCGACAAGAATTGAGTGTACTTAACACTTTCCGACAAGAATTGCAAGTGTATACTAGATTTAAGTTATAAAATTGTCATGAAAACATTAAATAATGAATATGAATATAAATATAAGTCGCAACTCATATAAATCAATCTACTCACCAAATGGATAAATTAGGATATTTATCGGGTATTTATTCAATCTACTGAGTAAATATTCAAATGGGTTGATTGAGTATTTATGCAACTCCCATCACTAGCTGTTACGCGGCGCATCTTGCGCCCCGTCTGTTACGGCCCTTAAAGGCATTGGTATCTATTAGTGTTGCAAGCAATAGTATAAAATATCGATAGTCTATCTATACTACCGTGGCCTTGAAAGACAATAATAATATCGATAGGACTATTGATAGTATCGAATAACCGATACTATCCGTAGTATTGATTGTCGAAAGTATGCAAACGCCCTGCGCCGCCTAAACGGGGGATACTTCCTCTCCTACGCCGCGCCAGCTGTCTACTCTCCATCCGTCTTACGAATTTTCGATCATGGTCACGTGTCCTGACGCCCTGACGCGAGTTTTATATTTTTTACACATTACAAAAAAAGTGTACAACGCCGCTAGAGAAGTTTTCACTTCAAAAAAACTTTATTTTACTTACCTGACACAAAACTCCTCATTACAACCCGACAAAACTGTGTAGCAGCAATTTTCATTATTATATCTACTATTCCTTGCGGGTCCAGGAGAAACGAGAAAACTTGGAATGCACCAGCTGCTTCTCTTCCCGCGCAAATCCAAGAAGCCGATCGTGGGACTGGGCGAAAATGCGAATCATGTTATTAGACGATGCGGCCAGCAAGCCATTACTATTTTGTTTCATTTTTCCACTATCTCGTGAACTGTGAGTCTTGCGGCCTTGCTTAGAACTGCAAGACCCAAAATGCTCTGTCTGGCCCCTTAGGGATAAAGACGTGTTATTACGTATGTATGTTATTATACAACGTTATCCTTCTATCCCGCTTCCGCGTCACCGCTCACACTTAGACCCCGCCTGATAACTCACCCTCTACATATAATGCATTTGACGTGCTGTAAGCCAACTGGCCTAAAACTCACACCTGCCTAATAACTTTATATAACAACCCCAATGGCGTATTGGTTAATACGCTTGTTCATCATTGTAGGTCCTGGGTTCGATTTAGTGCATGCACCAAGATTCAGAGGTTTTGCTTAAATATTCTGGGGGTTTGCACAACCCTCATAAGGCAATTCAAGAAATTCTTTCGTTTGTCTGTTTTGTTAGGCCAATGGATCAAATATTGGATCTAAGGTAATATTTAGATCACTTACGTTAGTAAGAATCAGGGTCAACATGTTAGTGTATTTTTAATATTAGACTTAATGTCTCCCTGACAAGATAAATTCGTTTTTGTATCAAATGCATCTTGCTGCTTAAGCTTTTTAGGCTTTTAAAGTAAAAAGGAACCCTTAATAGTTTCACCATGTCTGTCTGTCAGTCAGTCCGCGGATCTAATTAGAGACTATGAGTACTAGACAAAAAAGTGGTAAAATAAAATCTTGATAAAAAACATTAAAGGTTCCCATGCATGTTAAGTGGGAGTTTATTTTTTTCTCAACTAACCCATCGTGTGTGACTAACTAATCGAACTTTCTGCTACTTACCAATAAACTGTACCCCTTACTTTGCAATCAGGTATGAATTTTACCCACATTAATCATCATTTTAACATAAATTATACTTGCCAGCTCACCTTTTTCCACATCACCGCGCTCACTGCGACCCCGCCCGATTACACAAACCCTTGACGTGTGAACATCGACTACCCATATGCACAAATTAAAAAAGATACAAAAAGATAACCATTAATTCAAATTTAAAGGAGTCTCCATTATGTTACTTATCGCATTTTTAACTCGTCTGCAAAACTGTGGATTTCCTGTAAACCCTATTTGATACATTTAATTTTTTATTTTATTTGAAACCTGGTTTTTCTTCTTCTCGAGTCGAAAGACCATTTAAATTTATAATTTTAATTAATCTGGTAGAATTTCGGTATATTTTGCGTCACCATCTACAATTTTCTGCTGCGTTTTGCTTGTTATAAAGGAGTTTAATAAGACACAATACAATTCCCTTTATGCACAAAATAACTAAATACAGGACATAATTAATTATCTTAATAACTAGAAAATGCACAAAAGGGGCTGCCTTTATTATATAGGATTCCAATTTATAAATATGCATTGTTTCACTACGACGTGGTGAGCTTAGACGGAAAACGGGAATGAAAGTCGTGTCATTGTAAGAAATTGGCTAAAGAACTTATAACAATATGTCTTTCTGTTTGGGTGAAATATCATGCTAATATTCTTTCGCGAATTCAAAATTAAACGTTGACCGTTTCGGTGTGATACACTTTTAAAATGCTGTAAAAAATTACACACTTTACATGTGTGCACAGCTATATATTAATGCAGTGTCACTTCTGTTATGATGTTTATTTGTACCATCAGCAAAAGGCAAGCTCACACCTGCTCAATAGCTACTTTACATGCCCATTGTCCGGTGGACGTAAAATTTGAAATTTTCCTCGCCTGTCGTGTCAATAGTCTTCTATAGGCACATTCTTGAAAGTCTTGTATTTTTTGTTATCTTGCGTTACGTAAGTACAACATTATTATGATGATTTTGTGGCAGGCTTTTGTTTAAAATTATGTTGTTGAAGCAGCGAATTTTAATAAAAATGCGACTATTCATTTTAAATGAACAGATATTTTTGTTTATAAAAATTATTTACAGAATATTTTTTTAACTTACTGATATTTATTTAAATGTAAAAACAAATGTTTTTGTGTCTAAAACTATTTCAGAAATTAACAAGATACGGAAGTTTATTTTAACTTGAAAGGAAGAAAAAAAGAAAATTTGTTTATTTCGGTAGAAATAAAATAATTTTTATTAAACAATTTACTTGTATCATGATAAAAAACATCATCCCGTAAGTATATTCTGTATCTATTTCTCCTATATTTCTATTTCAGCCTATACTGGTACACTGCAGGACAAAAACCTCTCAGCAATCCAACTCTTTTGATCACATTTCTAATCTCCAATAATAAATAATTAAAATAAAACAACGAAATGCACAGTTAAACATAATTTATTTCATATTATTTTAAGTATCACAGATCCATTTATTTTAATAGTCATCACTTTAACAAAAATATATATAGTCTACGGCAGCATGTATATCATTTACAAAACAGGGATAGTCCCGCTACTAGAAACTGCAGTACGAGTATTTACATCCTACACGTATATACAGGCGAAGTGAAGTATCACCCGAAAGTCATTCTTGAGAATTTGTAGAGGCTTCCAATTAGTTCATTTAAAGCGGTCTTTTTATGATGGTCATTCTAAATGAAGATTAAATATTTTTAATTTCTTAGTTCATTAAATGATATTAATAAACGACTTTTTTTCTATGTTATTTTTTCATGTGCCATAGTGAATACGTGACTCAGTTAATTTGTAAGTAAGTCCAAAAAAGTAAACATTTTCTATTTAAAATGCTTTTGACCACTACAAATCTCAATTATAACTTTTATGGGTTTACAAGAAAGAATGTGTAACTTGTGAAGTTTGATTATGTTTTAAATGCAGTTTATGAAAAGTTTCAAGATTTATAGACGAGAATGTTGGATGACTTTTGCGTATGAACGTTTTTTTTTTATGAATTTATTCGAAATTATAAACCTACCTACGCTTTGAATAAATAATATATTTTCGTAGTTATTAAAACTTGAAACATTATCTGTTTTGTATCAAAATAAAATGCATTATTTTTACTATAGTAGGTAGATAAATTAAAAATCCATTAAAGTAAAAAAAAAAAACTCGACTTCCTATTTGGATTAACAAAGCCTTTTCTTTTCAAGTCTTAGGTTAAAGATACATTGTTTCATACTACATTTAGCCTCAAAAATTATTTCAAAATTTCATCCACGCACAGTTACCTCGCACTGGTCTATAAAACCCAATCGTAACTTTTCAAGATAATTTACTTGATTAAATAAGTTTATAATTGAATTCTATAAGATTTTCTCTACTTCATTGTATTCATTAAGGTACCGTCATGACAGTTTCAATTGAAACGTTCCCTTCAATACAAAAGGCGTGCCTAATTTAGTTGTAACAGTACTAAGCTCGGATAAATTGAATAAGTATAACTTTTGAATTGAAAATATAGGGCAAAATCTAGGTAGTGTTTTCTGATTCTTTTATATTGAATTACCATATAATAATGTACCTGCGATAGAGCCATCAATGGATGCTCAATATGCTCATGGCATGTACAAGTAAGATAAATAGTGAAATAATTTAATAAACAATAGCCTATTGGAAAAGCATCTGATAGCATTGAGGCGCAAGATTTGCAATCAGTATTTTTTATCATTTTCTCATAGCACATTTTCAATTCAAATGTTTTATCTTGTAATGCAATTAAAACTATAAAGTATAACATTTTCAAGTATTATTGCCAAAAATCGAAGTGGCATCAGAGATTTGGCACACCATTAATACCTACAAAGCATCAAAAGAACCAGCCAAATAAAAAAAAACTAAGCGATAAATTTTTCATAATATGTGAACACTCAAACACTTATAAAAATAACAAAATAACCGTGACCAACTAGAGTTGGCAGTGTTCTTTAAAAGACATTATAGGCACTATTATTGCTACTATAATATAATTTATTTCCCATCGCTTATCTACAGCATAGATATACTATACAAAATATACTACGACAATTTTACAAACTTAGGCCGTTGGCCTACGAAACTATACTTTGTCTAACGTAACATTTAAACTACTCATTAGCGTACCAACAAATCGTCCATATATATTCGAATAGTCTATGCTTTCACATGTCTCGAGTAGAGTACAATCGAATCGAGAATCGTTAATTAAAATCAAGATCTGACTTGTCGATGATTCATAACCAAGATGGCCGCCCTTGCAGTAAGTCAGCGGCGTCGTGGCGGTCCATCTGGCGCAACGCGGCAGCAAGGCCCGCCGTGGCGCCCGAGCCGCGTTCCCGGCACTCCCACAGCTCCAATATAGCCTCTGTGGGCGAACTCTTGGTGGCAAACCACGTCGTGTACCGATCCACGCCGAGTCGAGACGCTAGCGCGCGCCAGTCGTTACCGCGGGCGTTCGGCGGATCCAATATAGCGCATAGCTGCCGTTTTATTCGTGCACTTAATTTAAATGGGCCTTCGCCTGCACATTCATTTACTCCCGCCTCGCTCACGGTTACGTTCCGCTTGCCGCTGTCGCTTCCCTCCTCGCTCCGGCACATCCGAGCCTCCAAAAGATTTTCGGTTATATTGAAGCTTCGCTGAGATTCGGCGCGGGGTGAACGGCCTCGGGGCGACCGACTTCGCATATCCTCGAGGGATATTCGGAATGTCTGTTTGTAGGATGGATTGGTCCTCTGACACGCGGAGATGCTAAAGTCAATATTGTCGCAGTCGTGGGTCCTCTCGAGGACGAAGCTACAATGGAGCGCGTTGTAATGCGAGCTCCAAACATGATTGAATGGAATCTCTTGGTAACCTATGCCCGGTTTGGCTTTCCAGCCGGGGCTGACGTGTTCTAAGTTCAAACACAAATTGGATCCGCCATCTTGGAATAATAACGTTTTGGTGCGTTCGAGGAGGATTCCTCCAAGTTTTTTCTCTTGTTCCTGGCAGTAATAAGGTGCGCACGGCGTGTCTTCAAAGACATAAAGTCTAATATTGTATTCCGTGGCTGTTTCGTTTATTGACGCCGGGGCGTATATGGCTAATTGGAGGCCTTTGACCGCTTTTCCATTAAAGCTCTCGCCTACTAAGACGAAGGTAGACAGCATATCTGTCACTAGATAAATTTTATCGTTGTCGAGTTGCGTGAAGACAGGAGTATTGATAGTTTCTTGTCCGAGCCCAACGATCTTTCGCCACTGCGGTTGGGAGTTATCAGATTTCGCATTGTTGTGATCAATTGCGTACAAAGAGAGATTCCAGAAGCCATGCTTGAGGCTCGCGCAGTGCGGTATCTGTAGTATTACGGATTTATTTAACTGTAGACGAGGAGGGCCGCATTTAACTACTGGACTCAGTTGCGTGATACCTGCGGGGCAAAATTTATTCTTAATAAGGCATCTTAGAACACAGAATAAAATATGTGCAACGGTTTAGCCTAGAGCAGTGCGTGTTTTTTCTCCGCATAATTACGGCTCTTTGATTTCATAGCGTAATTATGTATTATTTAAGTGAAGTTAAAAATGAAGAGAATTTATCGCGAGGTTTAATAACATAGGTAAGCGCCGCAAACTGTTTTTCACAAGCTTGTTGTTGTTCTGTAAAACATGTTGTAAATATATTTCAATTTAATGAATAAATTAAATTGAAAGTTTAAATTATTGATTATACAAATCTTTAACTTCATTTTCAGAGTCAAGTAGGTAAAGTAAAACTCATATTACATTTTTCTAACAATATGTCTATTATTATCTGATATTATCTGACATAGCTTGACGATTAATATACAACGTGAAAGGAACATACCTGGAATAAATCTAACCACGGGCTATTATAGGTACTAGATCTATGTAGTATAATGAAATTAAAATAACAGTCAACAAACAAAAACAAATATAATTTCCATACAAAAGTGTCCAGCCATCCGGCAATTTGTAAGGAAAGGTCGTTTTTTTCGTTCTTTAGTTATTTTTATTTCATCATACTATGATGTAGCGCGCGGGGTGTTTTAAATCAAACACACTCGGAGTACGTTCCTAGGTAACTGCTTGTTTATTACTGATTCATAAGGTTTATATACATATTGAAAATAAAGCACAAGTCATCATAATTAAAATATGTTTATCTAGATCTAGGATGAGTAATCTAGCTGTTCTACATATAAAGGTTACAAGGTGTAAGTAGGACAATAATGAGTTCAAGTACTCACGCTACAATACTGTAGTGATCTAATATAGCCCATGGTTCGATTTATTACAGGTATGTTCCTTTCACGTTGTATAATGACTACTGGCACCGACAAACGTGGTAGACCCAAGAAATGCTTACTTAACGACGTCAAGGATAATATATGTATTCCTGTATCAATCATTCATTACGTAATAAATTTATCTTTCACACATCTTAATACACCATTCCACCCGAGGTACACCTACAGGCTAAAACTGAAAACCAGTGTGCCGCCTTTTAGGCCAACCACGCTGAGTTTTGGCCTACTTTGCGCTACTGCAGCACATACATGTGCAGTATCACTGATTTCTACTGTTATTGTTGCATGTTTATTGTTAAGTATTGTTTATGTATTGTTCTGTTGTTGTGTCTACTATAAGTGTGTGTATGTGATGCAGTTTTCGTAAATAAACGTATTATCTATCTATCTATCTATCTATATGTGCAAAGGTCTTACAACCAAGGATGCTCAAGACCGTACAAAGTGGACCCCAGGCTTCAAAGAATTACAGCTGAGGAAGCAACTGGGAATAACACTGAGAGAGAGAGATCTTATTATAACACTTCACGAAGGAGCTAGACTTTTCTGAAAGTGCTACATATCAACTGTACTCACCTTTCCCAAGCCTCGGTCTATATCTGTCATCCTTCACGACCGCCACATACATCTGCTCCCGCCGACCTCTGCTCAAAGCGCCTTCAGGCACAGACAGAGCCACCCCCGCGGCTGGTAGCGCCAGTCTAGCTCCACCACCAGATACCGACAGCGATTGAGAGGTTGGCGAGTTGGAGACCAGCTCGGCTAGTTGGAGGGTAACCGATTCATTCGCTGCGTCATACATGGATCCAGCTGGAAAGAAAGGTTCCTTGAGATTTGGAAATTCTGTTATTAACATCATTACATTTCAACTTGATTTAAAAGCCAGTTAAACTGTGTACTCATTCTAAAGTAAATAAACGACTTAATCGTTTGTTGTACTCTTTTGTTGGCTTGCCAAATTTAAGTTATTGATTATAATATTGTTATCACCTGTTCAATCGTCTAATAGGACAAAAGTACTGATGTATCTAGTTTAAATGTTAATAATACTCATTTACTCTAAAACGCATGTTTATGTTTTCAAACTGGTTACTATGATACCTTATTTTTCGGCTTTACTGATACAAATATTGTTGTAGTATGTACAAACTCTGAACAAATAAACTTTAATTAATGTTATTCGTCTAATAATACGAAAAACTGACGAGAGGTATCTAGTTTAAGTGTTAACAAAGATATAATTAATTATATGGTGTTCATTTACTTTAAAAATTGCATGGTTATGTTTTGCAAACTGGTTACTTTGAAACTTTAATTTACAGCTTCACTTATACAAATATTGTTGTAGTATTTATGCTCACTCTGAACAAATAAACGTTATTTTATTTTTATTTTTCGACTGATTTCAAAAAAGAGTGAGGTTATCAATTCAAATGTAGATGATTTATTCGAAGACATTGTATGTTCAAATTTGTCCAGGAGGACCAATTGGAAACGGCATAGTGAGGTGGTTTCCACGGAACAGACAAATGGCATATTTAGCGAAAAAAATGTTGGTCGGGCGGGCAAAACGATCTCAACACGTGCTCGAATACGACTGATGTACGGAATCGGTCGATCTTGTGTAGTTTTACCGGATTATGACACGCGTGCCACGCTCACTTGGCACTTCCACCTATTTCTCTGTTCCGTGGTGGTTCCATAGAAATTTTATCAAAATCGGTTGTTTAGTTTGGTGTTGAAGGCGAATTTTAGTATTGAAAAATAATAAGGAGGTATAGGTACAACACTATTGCGTCTTTATCCCGAACGGAGTAGACAGAGTCTAGGGTCTTAAACCCAAAGGCTACGTTTAGCGTGCTAATGAGCGGAAAGATGGAAAAAGGAATCAAAATAGTGATGGATTGTCAGCCGCATCGCCAATAGAGTTGATTAAAAATTTCGCCCTCTCTCTGTTGGCTTTTACGCTCTGTCCGGGAGGAGAATCAGCTGGCACATTCTACGGTTTTTTTTTCTTTTCTCTTTAGAATGGAAGTATACCAACTCTGGCGCCTTATATTTTATAAGAAAATGCACTTATTAGAAGAATAAAATTATCAGAATTGAAATTGAAAACGCGAACTGCTACAAATATTTTTAATGAAAACCCCACAATACAAAATAAAAGCGCAGCGTACGCAACACGTCCTCTGAATCCCTAATCCGGTTCCTAATGCTGACGCCTTGAGAAGCTTGTCGCCTCCCGCGCACCAGTCCCCGCAGGCAGGAACAATGGTTCTTTCTTCTTTACTTCTAACACCATGTGGATTATTTAAAAGAAATTATTCAAGAAAGAGCCTATTTTTAAGTATCACTAAGATATCATATTAATATGGGCTCAAATAAGAAGAGAAAAAAAAAATATGATAAGAAATTGGCAGTAAATTAGTGGAATATATAAGTGCTTACCTAATTTATTAAATTAACAATGTTAAAAATTTATTCTAATCAAACCAATCACTTATGTTTCGACTTAATTTTTCCTACGAGAACGCGCTAAAATTTTAGTAAAATTTATCATGAACGGAGCACATAAATTAAAATGAAATTATAAATTATTTTAATTCAAGGCGATTTTGCCTTTAATAACTTTTGAAGGTAAAAAGAGTTAATAACTGAAGGCATAAAGCGGTATTTAGGTTAAGAAGAAGCAATATTGAATTATAATTTGGAATTTTGACGCAAACCGTCAGCAAATTAAATTTTCTGCTTCAAAGGAGCGTTGGGAATGCCACATATTACAAATGCTTCGGCGAAATTGAGTAAATTTGAAATTCGGGTTTAAGATTTATCTATACTTGGAAAAATTAATATAACAACGAGTATAAAACATACTTTTGCTTGCGACTTCTGAATGATTAATAGGCCGATGATAAGTCTTATATCCTTACTTATATGTGATTACCCAGATTCTGGCCTAAAACTCAACTGATTTAATAAGAATCCGTCGTGGCTCGCCTAAAGGGAATTTACTTTATAATAATTATTAATAATTTTTAGGGTAGGTACCTAAAGGTAGGTAAAAACGGGACCCTATCAGTAAGATCTGATGTCGGTTCGTCCGTCCGTCTGTCTGTCTGTGACGATCTTATGAACCGTGATAGCTAGACAGTAAAATTTTCACAGATGATGTTTTTCTATTGCCGCTAAAACAACAAATCGCGAAAACAGAATAAAATAAATATTTAATTGGGGCTCCCATACAAACGAGATTTTTTATAGATAGTACGGAACCCTTCGTGCACCAGTCTGACTTGTACTTGGCCGGATTTATTACCTACCTCTTTCTGCACGTGTATTCCAAAAATATATTCTAATTTTCTTAATTTGTCCGAAATAACCACAATAACCTAAATTAGAATTGGAAATTGGGCTCCGAAGAACAATAATCTAGAATGCCACCAGGAACACGTTTAGTGGACAGAGAAGCGTAGACATTAATAAATATACTTTACTTACATAATAGTTTATGTGCCAGGTAAATTAAAAAAAAAAGAGTTTCAAGTGTTCAACCCACATCCATTTTTATATAACAACCTCCAGGCTAATCTTAATATGTTATCCCACTCAAATTACTTCTGTAAACAACTTGTGTTTAAATATCTCCTCACGTTAAACTACATTGGAACTGAAAATTTACTCCTCATTCCTAAATAATTAGCTAGGCTGTTGAGATACCTACTTAATTTACAATTCTTGAAACCCGCATTACCTACAACATTCACATACATACACCCACCAAATTCGAAATTAAAACTTATCTGGGCACATCTGGAACACCTATTAACAATATTTTATTGTTTAATATATCGTATGTATGTATGTGGGTGTATATGTATACATATGTGTGTATGTATATATACATGTATGAATATGTATGTGTATATGTATATATATGTGTATGTTATGTATATTTATAATTATCCTTAAATTTGTTTTGATTTTTTTTTGGACTGGAGAACTGTGGCACAGGCCTTGCCTTTAACAGTCTCCAGTCTCCTTAAATCGGTGTTAGCAACATTTATACTGTATTGTTTCTGTATTTATCTTGTGTGATGTTTGGAGAAATAAATGACTTTTTACCTTTACCTTTTTACCACATAACTTTTGAATCATAGAACCGATTTCCATTAAACATTGCGTTGGGGCGCAAGGTTACGGTGGTAAGAAATATGACAAAAGTTAGTTAAAAATATATTTATTCAAAGTTTTTTTTTTAATATTTATTTATTTATTTAGAGAAACAAACAGGCTTAAATATTTCACATAGGCTTATGATTTACAAATTTCACATCGCCCAAAAGTTTCTACTACTAGCTTATACCAATATTGACGTTGAAAGTTTTTAATAAATATAACAAAATCTAATAAAAAGTTGCTTATAACTGTCACCTAATTTTTAACAATACTTATGTTACCTAAAACGTACTTATAGTTATACAAGTAAGTCCAGTATAATTAGTTATGTTTCGATGTAAGCACACAGCTAGTTAAAATTGTAAACTGAAGTTTACATCACGAATAGTTAAAGTTATACAACAGACAATGTTAGTTGATAAATATTGTTATTGTTATTTTATAAAGAAAATATCAAAAGTTAAGTTAAATGTTAGAATGCACCCAGACTTGCTGGCGTTTAGTTGTGAACTGCTTACTTGTTACATAGTGTAGCGTGTGGCGAGTTAGGTAAAATGAGAAAAGTGTTTGCATTTATTGAACCGAACACATAGCTAAGCCAAGAACCACCGCACTTTCACGTAAAAAACCGCATCGAAATTCGTCCATCTGTTCGAGAGCTACGATGCCACAGACAGACATACAGGCAGACAAACAAACAGACACTGGCGTTAAGCTTATAAGGCCCCTCTTTTTTGTCGGGGTTAAAAAGTGACGGCGTGTCTAACAGTTCTTACACGCTTACTAAATCGTGGTTTTGGTTTACTTTACATTATACCATACAATAAGTACTAGTACTCCAGTACAAAAGTTTTACTCAGAAAAGAAACATCTACTTAATGTGGTTAAAAATAAATAAATAAAAAATAAATATATATATACGGACAAATAACACTGATTGAGCCAGCCCCAAAGTAAGTTCGAAACTTGTGTTATGGGATACTAACTCAACGATGCTATATTTTATAACAAATACATGTATGGATAAACATCCAAGACCCAGGTCAATTTGAAAAAGGCCATTTTTCAACTTGCCCTGACCCTCACCGGGACCTCTGGGTGGCGAACTAGCACGGTGACCACTACGCCACAGAGGTCAAGCGTGGTTAGCGCTATGGTCTAATTTAACTCGCGACAGAACTCCTCACCTCTTCGTTTAGATACCTACCTAGACATCCATTGCAAGCCAATTTCATTCGTATTACTCTGGACAAACAATTCATGTAACTGAATTTTCGCCCCTTAAAGTGATCGCTACGCGCATAGTAATAATGTAGGTATACTTTTGACACCTAAACGGGGAGTGACACAGGCCTGACTATACGCCAATTAGGTCTTCAATGAAAACGTTTAGACCCTCGCTTCACATTCATTAAACATTCTATTTGGCATCTATGATACAGCAAGTAGCAAACACTTAGTCATATTCTAATATTATTACAAGGAGTAACCCGGTTTGATGGTTTTATTCATAATTGCAACATAAAATTTGTATGATTTCTTTGATATTTGCGAGATGAAAAAGCAAGTATTTTTCAAAACTGAAAACTGACTTCAACAAGTGAACTATCATATAAACTTTCTATGGGACCACCTGACAAGAATAATCTTTCAAACATAAAAAAAAAATTAAAATCGGTCCAGTCATCGGTCCAATAATCAGTGAACACACATAAAGAAAAAACATGAAAGATGGCGATGATTTGATAACCTCCTCAGAAGTCAGTTAAAAATCTCAGAAGACACTATCTGGCCAGGTCAAATGTTAAGATTCTTATAAATAAATTCCAATATTCTCTAAGAACTTGGCGGCCATTTAGATCGTAATATTTTGTCGGATTCTGAACTTAGCTCTCATTTTCACATTTATGTTTTTGTTGAGATAATCATTACGAGATCACGCAAAAAAAAAAACACTTTCAAATGGCAAAAAAGCATAAGCCAATCTTCGGTTCGGTTTTAATGATCGTAGGCTTTTATAGATAAGGCACTAGCCAATGGGCCACTGAATAGTCTGTGACATGTAGATCTGTTCTGATATAATATTAATATGACAAAACCCTTCTGGCGAGTAGGCGACCAACTGTGAAAATGAGTTTCTTTCGGCGTTTCTTCTCAGCAGTGGTCGTTACGAAGCGCTGGTATCAGTAGCTTTTCTTTAAAAATAAATTAAATTTTAATATACTTTACACGTAACATAGATTATATGTACTTATTGACGTGTAAAAGTGCCTGTAAAGGTCTAATTACTGAATAAACATTTGAATCTTTGAATCTTTGTTGATTAGGTTGAACAAAATCTGTACAGAGATGTTGTGTTATATTTTGTAACAGTCCGTCACTCAGAGGTTCTTGGTCCAGTCTCCAGGGCAATTTGGCAAATGGCCTTCCTAAAATTATTTTGGGTCTTTGGTGCTTATCTTTTATGTACTTATTATTAAATATCGTTAAGTTAGTAACTAAGTATCCCATTATACAATTTTAAACTGACTTTGGAGCTAGCTTAATCAGTGTGATTTGTCCCTATTTATTTAAGGGGATACCTGAATTTTCAGGAGTCCAGTGCTGCCACCATTTGAAATAAATCATTTGATAGGAAACGGAGACAATTTAAAATTTTGTCTTGACCAGGCTCTAGAAAACCCTTCAAACAATTTTATGAACTACTGTTCAAAGTTTAAAGTAAAAACGTCAAGCTTTTCTACGCACAATTGCGAAAAACGGCCACTTTTGGCGTATGCGCGTAAAAATGCTTCACATTCTTTTTTTTAAATTGTAAACATATATGTAACATAATGATAAATGACTATTTTTGGTTATGTCAAATACTTATCATTATTGTTTTTCTGCATGTATTAGAAACGTATTCTTTTATTTCTGTGTGTGTTTCCTAAATTTAATTGCCATTTTTGTACTCGTTCTCTATTATATCAACAGCTACATATATTTTCCTCAATATCAGATTGAACGGTTGACCTATTTAAATTCTATTGAAAGTAGACCATCCTCATTGATTAATTATTATGTTAACATTCCCAAAAATTTCGATCTACCTCATATAACACCTTCATGTTTCCGCTGCATCTATACCTTAACATTAGATAATGGATGATATGACACAAACTTTAAATGATATAGACAATATAACTATAGCAAAGAATATCGAATGTAACTATTGCGATTTATCAAAACACATACATGTAAACAAAAACGATTTTACTGTGATGACCCAGAATATAAGAAGTATATATTGCAATTTTGATGACTTTATAGTTAATTTAAGCACTCTTTCGTTTGATACAGATATGATTGTCCTCACTGAGTGTCGACTAACTACTGATAAGCCTTTGCCTCAACTTACAAATTACCAAACCTATGCAACCACCTTCCAGTTGAACCAGAATGACGGGGTGGTGGTTTATGTAAAAAATACACTTAAATCTAATGTTAAAGAAATAAAACTCAGTGAAGCTTCTTGTCTACAAGTAGAAATTCTTAACAACGTTGTTTTATGCATTTACCGCTCTCCATCAAATAAATGTGCAGATAAATTTATAAATTCGTTAAATTCACACCTAGAGGCTATAAAAACACAAAAAAATATAATTATTACCGGTGACATTAATATTAATCTAATAGCTAGAGATAAGGAAAAAAAATATGAATATAACAATAGAATG
The DNA here is from genome assembly GCA_943193695.1 of Acrobasis suavella. NCBI lineage: Eukaryota > Metazoa > Arthropoda > Insecta > Lepidoptera > Pyralidae > Acrobasis > Acrobasis suavella. The sequence continues at coordinate 22,609,553 of OW971934.1, forward strand.
AACTACCTAAATGGTTTATCAGTATTTGGTATACTACCAGGACACACGTTGCCGACTAGAGATAATAACTGTCTGGATCATTATATATTAAAGTTAAACAAAAAAAAAACCTCTGCAATTATCGCTATCTTACATAGTACTATCACTGATCATTTCTCAATATTCTTAGCATTATCTAAACAAAAACATATAGAAACTGTGTCTAAAACTACTACAACCATTGACTTTAATTTGGCCTTAAAGTGTTTACAGGATCAACATTTGTCTGAATTACTTTTTTGTGATGACCCAGTTTTAGTGACCGAACGTCTAATAGAAAGACTAAGCAAATCTATTAAAAATAATACTAATATTAGACAAATACCTAAAAGCAAGCGAAATATAAAGCCTTGGATTACTCCTGGCATTCTACGATGCATTAATAATCGCAATAGATTACAAAAAAATTTTAAAAATGATCCATATAATGTAACTAAAAAAACTACTTACACACGTTATAGAAACTATTGCAATAATTTAATTAAAAAACTCAAAAGGAAATATGAAAGGGAACTAATTGCCAAATCTACAAAAAACAATAAATTACTATGGAAGAATATAAAACATATAACATACACAAATAAAAATAATAAACAAAATACAGAATTAATAAACATAAAACCGACACCCGTAGAAGCTGCGAATGCAATCAATGATTATTTTGTAAATATTGGTAAAGACCTTGCCCATAAAATAATTTCTCGCAAAAACAAAGATCATACAGCATTTTTAAACGAGATACCATCTCAACCACAGTCATTCGTTCTTTTAGAAACTGACCTAGATGAGGTACACAGTATTTTGATGAGCCTTAAGACTGATAGCGTCGCAGGCTGGGATAATGTAACTACCAAGTATCTAAAACATGTAAAAAATGAAATTATTCCCATTATAGCACACTTGGCTAACCTCTGCTTCAAACATGGTATTTTTCCTAATCTTCTTAAACGCTCGATAATTACACCAGTTTACAAGGGAGGGGATAGAGATGATTTAAGTAATTATAGACCGATATCAGTCTTACCTGCAATATCTAAAATCATAGAAAAATTACTTAATAACCGATTGATTAATTACTTTAATAAATTTAATATATTGTCTCCTTCTCAATTTGGGTTCAGACAAGGAAAATCTACCCAGGACGCCGTTTTAGCCCTTACCTCTCTAGTGTCAGAAGAACTTGATAAAGGAAATAAATGCTTATGTATCTTCCTAGATCTTAAAAAAGCGTTCGACACGGTCTCTATTCCCATACTTATACAAAAGTTAGAAAAAGTTGGAATAAGAGGAGTACCGTTATTATTACTCAAGGATTATCTATCTGAAAGGAAGCAAAAGGTTAGGCTGAATGAGCATACCAGTGGAGACGCTGAAGTATTGTACGGTGTCCCTCAAGGAAGCGTTTTGGGGCCTACACTATTTCTTATTTATTTAAATGACCTTTGTAATATGAAACTAAATCAAGCCAATTTTTTCTCATATGCCGACGATACCGCAATCGTTTTCACTGGTCAATCTTGGTCGAGTATAAAAAAAACTGCCGAACAGGGTATGGTTTTGGTTTCTGAATGGTTAAGTGCTAATCTACTGACGTTAAATATATCCAAGACAAACTATATCTGTTTTACAATAAATAAACGCACACAACCTAAAAATGACCTCGATATAAAGATACATATGTGCGGGGACGACGAAAACAAAAACTGCCAATGTCCTAAAATAGATAAGGTTTCATGTACTAAATACCTAGGAGTTGTAGTGGATCAAAGGCTGTCATGGTACCCGCACTTGGAACAACTGGCAACTAGAATAAGAAAGTTAATCTGGATTTTCAAGACCCTTAGACATGTGATGCCAAAAACTGAATCAAAAGATACATTAGCAAAAAAAAGTCTTCTTACGCAAATATACACTGCGATAGTGCAATCAGTCCTGATTTATTGTATTCCTATATGGGGAGGTGCTTTAAAGACTAAGTTCCTGACGGTGGAAAGAGCTCAGCGGTCATTAATAAAAGTTGCCAATTTTAAAAAAAGCCGTTTTCCTACGGATGAACTATATAAAATAACTGGTCTTCTAACTGTTAGGAAATTATATTTACTTCACATAATATTAAAAAAACATAAAACGTTACCCTACGACTCCCACTTTGAAAATAAGAGACGTAAAAATACAGTAGCAAAAGCCCCAATAACTAATACTAAATTCGCCGGCATACAATACGAGAAACGTTCATCCCTTTTATATAATAAAATAAACATAATACTACATATATACCCGATGTCATACTATCAATGTAAGGAAAAGATGCAAGAATGGCTTACATCCCTCAGCTACGATGAAACAGAGGAATTTATTCAATAGCTCAATAGGTAGGTATTAAATATATACAAACTGACACACAGACATAAATGACAAACGGATATACTATGACCGACAGACAGACAAACTTCTAACTATTATTATTACATCTATGGTATTTTTTAGTTTTAAGAATTTCTTGGCACGATTATACTTTGTAGTTATAAAAATAAATTGTTATGATAAATCGAAGAGCGGTGTCTCCTGGCACAGGCATTATTATGCTTAAAAGGAGACTCCAATCAAATGTGGAGTTTTAGTATAAACTTATTTTTAAAATAAAGAATTATTATTATTATTATTATTATTTGTTTTCTTTTCGTTTGGAATTCTCAGGATATACCTGGCATCTTAATGGAATCAACACGGGCTATTTAGCCAAGTGTTAACCCATAACAGTCTTGTTATTATATATTTTGCGAGTTCTCCATATCTAATTGTAAAAATTTCCTCACAATTCTACATGTATTTAACACTGCAGCTTTTTGTAATGTCACATAAGTGAACTTAGGTAAACCTATTTGCTCTAGTCTATGAAACATTTCCGAAGGAATAACGCCTGTAGTAGATATAATGATCGGTACTATTGTCACTAAATTTAATTTCCACATTCTTTTAATTTCTTCTTGCAGTTCAGTGTATTTTCTTATTTTTTCTGTTATAGTTGTTTGTATGTTATGCGTGTTAGGGATTGAGATGTCTATGATGAATGCGTGTTTATTTTGTTTATCTACAAGAGTGATGTCCGGTCTATTGTTATAAATAGTGTGATCTGTGAGTATAGTGCGGTCGTAGTAAAGCCTATGAGTATCATTTTCTAAAACAGAATGAGGGGTATATTTGTAATATGGGGTAGTTATGTCGGTTATGAGCTTGTGCTTTATTGCAAGTTTTTGGTGTATGATATTTACCAATTGATTGTGCCTATGTGTGTAGTCATTCTGTGTTAATGTGACACATGCGCCTGTAATATGCTGAATGGTTTCCGGTTTATTGTGACATTTCCTACAAAGATCACTAGCCATGGTGCTATCTTTTATTATGTATTTCCTAAAGTTTTTTGTGTGTATAACTTGGTCCTGAATAGCAATAAGGAATCCTTCAGTTTCCGGGAACAAATATCCAATGCTCAGCCATTTATTTGACGCTTCTTTGTCAATGTGTTGCTGTCCGAGATCTTTTAAGTGTCTACCATGTAATTCCTTTTGTTGCCATCTATTAATTTTTTCCTGTACAAATTTACGGGTATCTAACTTTTCTATGGTTTCGTCTGTGAGATTTAATGGTGTAAAATGTTTATCTAGCATACAAATGGTATTATGTAATGGACTGAAAGATTTCTTATTGATAAAGAACCTTTTTAAACTGACTATCTGCTTTGTGTGTAAATATGTAATATCAATTAAACCCCTACCTCCGTCCTTCCTAGATATTGTAAAACGCTCTATTGCAGACTTCGGGTGATGGTACCGGTACTGTGTTAACATAGTTCTTACTTTTATCTCTAAATGTCTGAGTTCAGATTTCGACCATTTTATGACTCCAAAGGAGTATGTGAGCAAGGGTATCGCATAAGTATTTATTGATTTAAATAGATTTTTGCTGTTTAAATGTGCTTTGCATATTTTGTGAATTCTTTGGATAAAATCTTTTTTCAGCTGTTCTTTAACTTGTCTCTGCTCTATTGATTTTGCCTGTTTGTATCCTAAGTATTTATATAGTTCATCACTAGTCATGGCTTGTATGTGTTCTTGCTCATTAATTTGATAATTTCCACTTATTATTATTATGTGAATAAAAATATGAATAAAAAAAACAGTAGTTTATAAAATAGTTCAAAGGGTTATCTAGGGCCTGGTCAAAACAAATTTTAAATGATGTCTCCGTTTCCTTTCAAATGATTAATTTCAAATGGGGGCAGCACTGGACCCCGGAAAATTCAGGTAGCCCCTTAATCTGTTTTTGAAATATTGTCATACAATCGATCAAATTAATTGTCGAACGACCAATAAACTATCGCACCTATGATCTTTCGCCTTCTAACTCGCATTCGATTAAGGGCTGCCACGCCCATGTTTCTATTATTCCATTTCTTAAATCACGTTTTCCAATCAGTCATTATGCAATGTTTAAACAATGGGACATTACATAAACATTAATGAGAAACAGATAAGATCGCAATTATTGTAACCCGAAGGGAACAACCTTCGAGTGACACTTTCGAAATATGGGCATTATTATGACAACCGTGCATTGGGCCAATTATTTTAATAGTTATACAAGTAAGAACAATAGACCTCCGTGGCGTAGTGTTATCATGCTAGTCCGCCACCCAGAGGCTCCGCGTTCGATCCCCGGTCAGGGCCAGTTGGAAAATGGCATTTTCAATTTTTTCCGGTTTGAACGTTTATCTATTTATGTATTTGTTATAAAAAAAAATAGCGTCGAGTATCCCATAACACAAGTCTGGAACTTACTTTGGGGCTAGCTCAATCAGTGTTATTTGTCCCTATGTACAACGCGAAACCAAATAACTTTAAGAAATTTCGACATTCCCATACAAAATGCCCGGACGGCTGCACTTAACAGTTAGTAAAACGTTTATGGGAAACGGTATACTTTTTTTATAATAAACTGCCACAATCGGTCCTTAATATGTCTGACAAGTTTAAAGCTTATGTAAAGAAGGTACTCTGTGAAAAGGCTTATTATAGGACCGATGACTATCTTAAAGATAACAAAGTCTGGCTTGAGCTTGGCGCGGGTCCCTCTTAAAGATTTGTATACTCAGAATTGGTCATAATTTGGTACATTAGGTACATACTGAATTTACAACTTGATTTGACATTACTTTAAAATTTCGACATTAAAAAAAAATATTTAAATTATGACAACAAACAATGTATACTCTGTCCACATATCAACTATAAAATATTAATTTCATTGTGAGTTAACGTTCTTGGAGAAAATGCTGCAGTGCAGTTTGTTACCGCTTCTTCTGCACTAGCGCTTTGGAGGCGGCCGTAAACTTAGCTCTAAGTAACTTTTTAAGTCAACAATTATTGTACAAAAAAACAAAGTGACGATTATTAAGAGATATTATAAATATCCTGTGATAATAAAGATATATTTGAATTGAATTGAATAAAATTGAACACTTTTGTATGGAAATGCTGATTTTTTTGTGCTTTGGCTGTTATTTTAATTTCATTATACTATAGTGATCTAGTATAGCCTGTGGTTCGATTTATAACGGGTAAGTCCCTTCCACCTTGTATATAGGCCTTTTCGAGAGCGTTAATAAAGTTCCAATATTTCTGATACATTAGAAGAGGAAAGAGTTTGACCATATGATATGACACGAAGATTTTATGAAGACTTTCACTGACTGAAATTTACTTTTATAAAGTACCTATACAAAATCAGACACTGATCAAAGTCATAGATATAGCTTTTTCAAACACTGAATGCATAAAAAAGGCAACCTACATTCACAGAAATCAATATTCATGAACGTTTAGTGCGCCAGATAAAATGACACGAAGATGTTATAAAGACTATCATTGACTGAAATTTACCTTTATAAATGTACCTATACAAAATCAGACACTGATCAAAGTCAAAGATATAGGTTTCTTCAAACCCTGAATGCATAAAAAAAAATTGGCAACCTACATTCACAGAAATCAATATTCATGAACGTTCAACCCGCCAGATAAAATTGTCGTTAGTGTTTGACCTACTTTCAATTGCTGCATTCATCCAACAAGTGTTTGGAATGCACCAGCGGTACAGATTACTAATAAATTATTGATTTTTTTTAACAGCATTACAATGCTATGAGACTATGTGATGAGAAAATTCGTCAGGATGATTCGAAGTCACGGTAGCACAATTGGTAGTGCACTCACGGCATTCACGTGAGGGACGCGGGTTCGAATCCCACTCGTGGCGAAATTTTTCATCACATGTTTTAAGTTGGATTACTAATAAGTTAGTACGTAACAGGCCCATCACCTCTCTACATATTTTTGCGACACTCCGAAAGTGCCACTGTTTTTTATTTGCTCCTTATAGAAACTCGGTTAGTCAACTTATACGGAATTACAATTTTATTTTTTCAAAATTATTTAGAAATTGAGCACTTTCAAGGTTCCGTAGTAAACAAGGAACCCTTATAGTTTCGCCATGTCTGTCCGTCTGTCCGTCCGCGGTTTTACTCAGTGACTATTAGTTCTAGAAAGCTGTAATTTGGTATAGGTATGTATATTACTTATGCGAAAAAAACAGTAAAAGAAAATATTGAAAAAAAAATTTTTTTAGGATAGCTCCCATACAAGTAAGGTCAACAGTCAATTTTATTTTGTCGACTAACCAATCATGTGGGGTATCGTTGAATAGGTCTTTTAAAAATATTATGAGCTTGTGAGCACCGTTTTTCAATTTAGGGATCCGTTTCTGAAATATTTGGTTTTAAAGTGAAAATTTTTGTTACACTCAAGTGTCCCCCCCCCCTCTATCTGCTCAACGGTTATATATGGACATATGAAAAAATTCACAGCTATTGTAAATATAACAAAATTTAAAGGAAAACTATCAGAGCTAAGTAGGGTTTACAAATTAAAAAGTTATAGGCGATCAACTTATAAAATGTACTCAAAAAAGGATTTCATACAAATTTGATAGTAAATTAGTTTTTAGACGTTTTTAGTGGCGCGAACTCAAAGTTGGCATTCGTAACTACGGAACCCTACAGTGCGCGTGGCACGACACGCACTTGGCCAATTATTTATAACAATACTAGCTTTTGCCCGCGGCTTCGCTCGCGTAGGGGTGTAACTTATCAAAATCCTTTCTTAGGGGATGCCTACGTCATAGTAGCTTTATGCATGCAAAGTCTCAGCCCGATCGGTTAAAAATTGACAAAGTTTCATACAAACTTTCATCCCCTATTTTATTCTCTTGGGGGTAGAATTGATCAAAATCCTTTCTTAGCGGATGCCTACGTCATAATATCTACCTGCATGCCAAATTTCAGCCCGAGCCGTCCAGTGGTTTGGGCTGTGCGTTAATAGATCACTATGTCAGTCAGTCAGTCACCTTTGAGTTATATATATTTAGATAGAAGACTTACAGCTGGTGAAGCAACTGGACACGGAATGTTCCGACTCGCTGTACGGTTTGCTGTCATAGTCGTCGCTTTGTCCTTTGCTGGAGGCGCACGGGGTGATCTGGTGGTCAACCGGAGATGCGTAGCTACGGAAAAATATGTCTTATAGTTACTGAACATAAGGTATTGAATAACTAAGCACGAATATCTCGAGCTACAACTGCATTTTCAAGGGGGGTTAATATTGGCCGGCGGCCGGTTTTAAAACAACTTTAAACACAAATGCATTCCCAAAGAGGCCGGTCGCAAAATAATAGGAAATCTTTTAAGGGGATACTTGGGCTTGTATGGAACTTCGAAATTTGCTAAGAAGAAACTTTCGAAGTTCCGTACATCGATATTTTAAAAGTCGGAGTTCAGTATGACAGTCGGATGCTCGAATTGTTCGGAGTCCAGTGCTGCCCCCATTTGAAATAACCGAGAAAACCGTTAAATTATTAGCCTTGATCAGTTTTTAACCGACTTCCAAAAAAGGAGGAGGTTATCAATTCGTTGCGATCCTTTATTTTTTTATGTATTATTACCGATTATTAAAAGACGCCTGGACCGATTTAAATAATTCTTTTTTTGTTTGAAAGGGTATACTTTCCAGGTGGTACCATGATAGTTTTATCAAAATCGGATGTGTAGTTTGGAGGCGAAGTCGGTTTCTAGTTTTGAAAAAATTATTGTTTGTTGTGATAAAAACTATTTAAACTAATCAAATTTATCACACATTACAATTATAAGATTATACGTACATGCAAAAAAGACGATTATAATTATATATTAAATATAATTAACTAAGAAAAAATGTATATAAAAAAATATAATGGCTTATGTTAAAAAATATACATGTCCGTCCGTCCGCACTCAACAAATATCAAAAAATTGACAATTGACATTTGTTGATATTTGTTAATGTCACTTAACAAATATCAAACCCTAGATAAAATTTCAAACTATTTTTTGAACTACTGTTTACAGTCTCTTGAAAACGTGAAGCATTTGCGAAAACAACCACTTTTGGCAAATGTGCGTAGAAAAGCTTCACATTCTCACTTTAAACTATAAACAGTAGTTTATCCAATAGTTTGAAGGATTATCTAGGGCTTGATCAAGGCAAAATTTTAGACGACCAGCCGATGCCCGCGGCTTTGCCCGCGTGGAATATTTGTGAAAATCCCACGAGAGCCTTACATTTTACCGGGATAAAAAGTATCCTATGTGTTAATCCAGGTTATAAGCTATCTACATGCCAAGTTTCATTCCAATCCGTACAGCCATTTTTGCGTAAAAGAGTAACAAACATCCATCCATACATACAAACTTTTGCGTTTATAATATTAGTAAGAAGTAAGATATCTTCGCGTTCGTTCAAAAAATTTATTTCAAATGGGGGCAGCACTGGACCCCTAAAAATTCATGTATTAGAGAGGATACATGAATTTTGGGAACAGATGAAGAAATCTGTTCCTTCTATTCCTTCTCGTGTTGCGAACTTACAGTCGCTTCTAAGAGCCCTAAGGAATACTTCATGCATCTTATTGGCCATACTAATAATGGGTTTGGTGATGTTTATATTTTAATGAGTTTTTTTTTTATTAGCTCATTCCGTCCCACTGCTAGGCAAAGGCCTCCCCTCTAGTACGCCACTGATCTCTATGTGGCGTGATGGATTTCCAAGTCTCGTCAAAAAGCGCCAAATCATCACACCAGCTTGTCCTTGTTCATTTTAATGACTTATATGAAAAATTTTAAAGAACTTCAACAGAACATTATTTGAAAAATAGTCGAGTCTCGTATTTTACCTATTCGTAAGATGTGGGACATCATAATGATGTTCTGCTCTGGTGTCTGGTTGAGGATGCTCGTATCTTGGGGGCCGGTGCTGCATCAGGTCCGGAGCGAGGGAGAGAGACTGCTTCTCCACCGTCGGGTACATTTCTGGTTGGAAATCTGGCAGAAAACACATCAAAGAGATTCTTATATTAGAAACAGTAACCATACGAAATAAATAAATATATAGGGACAAATACACTGATTGAGCTAGACCCAAAGTAAGTCCGAGACTTATGCTATGGGATACTAACTAAACGATATTATAGTTAATAACAAATACATATATAGATAAACATCGAAGACCCATGACAATCTGAAAAATTCCCTGATCCCCCAGTCAGGGAAATTTGGAAAATGGTCTTTTTCAAATTGAACCCGGAATTGATCGAACCCGGAACCTCTGGGTGGCGGACATGCATGGTGACCAGTACGCCACGGAGGTCGTTGAGGATATAATGGAGAAGAACAAGAATTATTAAAGTAACATTTTGTTGCACAACCTAAAGAAATACATGCGAAGTCGTTTGTTAATCATGGTTTTAAGAAAACACAGTGTGTGTAAAGTCTTTAACTTCAATCTTAAGGCTGATCGCCATCTTGAAATAAAAAAGTTAGGAATTAAATTTAGTTATACGTCACTTACCGGTTCTCGTCATAGTGTACAACGAGTGGTCCCTTGTCTTCCTCTGCAAGAGCTTGTAGACCACAGCAGCACCGGCCAGAAATACCACCACTGCGACGGCGATGCCGATGTACAGAGGTACGTCGCTGTATGCTGCTACTGTCAACAAAAAAAGCTTGTTCAACTTCTAAATTTTTGATACAAAATCATGAATTTCAAAGTTTCCAAATATATATTACAGGCACTAGCAGCCTACGCCGGTTTTTCATAATAACCTTTCTGGCAAAATAAGTTAAAATTGGTTTAGCATTTTCTGAGTTGATCGATTATAAACAGCAGACAGATTCTACAATTATATATATCATCATGCCACGCTGTCACAACAGAGGTCCCGGGTTCAATTCCCGGTCGGGTCAAGACAGAAAACGATCTTTTTCAGATTGACCTGGGTCTTGGATGTTTATCTCTACACAACGTGAAAGGGACATACCCGTAATACATCAAACCACGGGCTATACTGGATCACTATTGTATAATGGAATTAAACTTACAGCCAAAAAACAAAAAAATGCCAAAAAATTTCACATACAAATACATGTTCCATCTATCTATATATGTATTTGTTATAAAATATAGTATCGTTGAGTTAGTATCCCTTAACACAAGTCTCGAACTTACTTTGGGGCTAGCTTTATCAGTATTATTTGTCCCTATATAGTTATTTATTAAATTTTCCGGGCAGCTGCACACTTTTATATGGACATGCCGAATTTTTTTGTTGTGTTTTGGCTGTTATTTTACTATACTAAAGTGATCTAGTACAGCCCGTGGTTCGATTTATTAAGGGTATCCCTTCCACGTTGTTATTTATTTGTTATAAATAATAGTACTGTGGAGTTAGTATCCTATAACACAAGTCTTGAACTTACTTTGGGGCTAGCTCAATCTGTGCATATTTTATATTATTATTAATTGGAAACCATGTGTTAAATTTATGAGTTTAAATTCGTTTATTTTAACATGTATACCTATCTTTCAGATTTACTTTTCATATCGAGCAAAGGGTATAGCAACAATATTATAAACTGAAGACAAAAAAGTAAAGCAAATTTTTTATGGAACATATACAAATGTATAAACTAATAAATAAAACACAGTAGATGTTAATGTCAATGCAGGGACAGAACATGATGGCGAAGACAGAAGAAAGGTTAATGACTGTAGGTGCATCAAAGTTGACGTTGATAATTAATGTTATAAATTGGCAGGCCAAGAACATTGGCAGGCCTGTTCACTCCCCGTTTATGAATCGAAAATATACCTACATTATTACTATGCGCACGGCGACCACTCCGGTGTGGTAAATTCCAGTTATATGAATCGTTTGTCTGGAGTGACAAGAATGAAATTGGCTTGCAATGGATGTCTATGTATCTAAATGAAGAAGCGCTGAGTTCTGACGCGAGCTAAATTGAACCATAGCGCTAACCACATTGAAAAGATATTTCTTTGAATTTATTTTCTGAGTGGGACTTCTTTACGTAAGTACTAGTGCTTATTCTGTGACATTGGCTAATCTACATTACATAATGCATAACAACATAGATTAAGAAGGTACAAGATGTATATAGCGTATTGTAAACTCTGATCAGAAACGAATTTTTTATGGTGTGACCTTAAAAGGGTTGTATTTGCACCAAACACGAACTATCGATAAAGCAGAACGATTCCATCTTTCAAATCCTACTTGCACTCTACAATTACTCTTTATTATTTATGTTTTAGATTAATGGAGAAAATAAATAAACATTTTACTTCACTTTACCTACTTTACCATGGTAATATAACTTATAAATTAACACAGTTTAAAATTTGAAAAGTACACTTTTCGTGTGTCTATGTTCGAGTCGGGGTGTCTGTCAAAACAATCTCATTGTCAAATTGATCGCTATATCTTTTGTTCTTACGGAGATGACAATTGGGTAGATGACTGGGTTAAAAATAAATTACTCAGTACAGTTAATATAATAAAAACGTCACAAAATAGTGTCACTTATCATTGATCATATACATTTTGAACAAGATTTTAGATTTATTGATGCAGAAAAACTATAAAGGGCGCTATTTGACTTAAAAAAAGCATAACGTCACGCTTTTGTATTTCATACAAATCTAATTTTTTTTTTATGTTTAGAAAGTAGTAGGTAGTAAGTAGAAGTTTCTGATTTGAATTGATGTCATCTAGCGGATTATCGTATCTGTCGCACTCAGCTAGTGTGATCTTTTAACGCAATAAAAAAATTCTAGGTCTATGCCTAACAAAATGGCCTCGAACGAAATATCAAAGAAAATCATAACAGAATTCTCAGAAAACATAAAAGATCAAACTACGTCAATGTTACGCTCAAATTGACTTGGAAAATAACAATTTGCTTTGTGCAAACTGAAACAAAAGAACTAAGTAGTACAAATCCTTTGTCAGATTGTTTTGGGTGTTCAAAGCCTTATAAATTACTTTCCTACTTTATTTGAGATCAAACTCTTCGGAAAGTTTTATAATATCAGTTTCTGGATAACATCAAGTCTGTTCTTCTTATATATATATATATATATATATATATATATATATATATATATATATATATATATATATATATATATATATATATATATGTATATATATATATATATATAGACGAGGATTTAAGCTGTAGAAAGTCGAGAAATAAGCACCGAAATCAGGCCTGTGTCACGCCCCGTTTAGGTGTCAAAAATATGCCTACATTATTACTATGCGCGCGGAGACCACTTCGAAGGGGGAAATTCAGTTACATGAATCCTTTGTTCAGAGTAATAAGAATGAAATTGGCTTGTGATGGATGTCTAGGTGAGGACTCCTGACGCGAACTAATTTAAACCATAGCGCTAACCAAATTGAGTTGATGTTTCTTTAAATTTCTTTTCTTAGTAAGACTTCTGTACGTGAAACTAACTACGAATTTCAACATGTTCCAGGACACTTACGGCTATAGATGTATATCTATTGTCATTTTTACCGACTTCATGAAAGGAGAAGGCTTCAATTGGCTGTGTATTTTTTTTGGTTTCCATACCTAAACGGCGCCAACAGGACCCTGTAACTGAGACCTGCCGTCTGTCTCTATGTCACAGGGCTTTATGTCTTGAACCGTAATAGTAAGTAAACACATTACATTTTCACGAATTATATGTATTACGGTAACCGATAACAATAAATACTAAAAAATAAGATAAAGAAAGTTGCAGTCTCTAGAGCATCGTCGCAAAGTAGCCTGCTTATCGTTTTTTTATAGGATACATTTTGGAGAGTGTTCGAAGGCTCTTTTTGATCTCGTGAAACCCTCACCATTTCTCTATCGGACTACGAGGCGCGGACGGGGGTTTCACCCCTTTGTCGTTGAAATACCTAAGTCTCGAACTAAACGCTTCGACAATACCTTTTTGGTTCGAGTAGCTAAGGTGTGGAATGAACTGCCTGCGTCTATATTCCCAGAGAAGTACAGTCCCGGGACATTCAAAAGTAGATTGAATGGGTATCTTTTGGATAGGCATGCTTCATCCTAGTCTTCATCGTCGCTTACCATCAGGTGAGATTGAGGACAAATGCCTAAACTAATATATTGTAAAAAAAAAACTTGAGGGGGCATTAAGATGATATAATCGGCCAAGTGCAAATTGGACTCACGCACGAAGAGTTCCGTACCATTATCTACAAAATTTATATTTGTTGTATAGAAGCCCTGCTTAAATATTTAATTTATTCTGTTTTTATTTTTATATTTTGTTACAGCCGCAACAGAAAAACATCATTTGTGAAAATTTTAACTGTCTAGCGATCATGGTTCTTGAGATACTGCCTGGTGACAGACAGACGGACAGCAAAGTCTTAGTAACAGGGTCCCGTTTTACCCTTTGGGTACGGAACCCTGAAAAGGAAACAACACGTCAAAATAGATGGGTTGCTATTGCCTATTTACTTGATGGAAAACCTTGCCCATTCCCTCGATTGGCATTTACTTCATACTTTACGTACAATTGATGGATGCTAATGCCACCAATGTAAGGGACCTTTCACTGCGGGAGCAAAAAGTTTAAAACTGTAAAATAACCCTCAAAATTATGACGAACACCTGTGTATGCTACGTTTTTATAACTTTACTCTTCAGAATAAAAAAATCCTAACCAAATGTACAGTCCTTATGGCGTTGCAATAAAGAACAAAATCGTCTGAATTATTTGAAATAAAAAAGGCGGCGTGTCTTGTTATAATTTATGTCAACGCTAGAAGTTAACGATTCGGTGATGGTAATGATTTTTTATTCGTTTGAAAGGATGCCGAATTTAATGATGATGTTCTTTTTATTTATTTTTGGGAAAAGGTTAATGATATAGATTTTTTTACGTTTCTACACATAGCCGTAGCCAGAAAGTGCTTCGTGGCGGGGTTCGAGCCAGAGCTTACCTAAAACCCATGTTGGTTTGGCGTCTATTTATTACGCGAGGCGTGTTTGAAGAATTTTCGATTTAGCCACTAAGCCGTTGTCTCCCCTGCACTCTTCCAGGTGAGGTTTGATGAACTTTGCTTGACCCGCTCCACCTTTAATTACCTCACGTAATTAATGGACGCCCTCTTTAGTTGAAGTAGACTGTTTCTACAAGTGTGTATATTTTACAATCATTTATTTTTATTAGATAACACATTTACAAAGCATGTTTTAGAATGCTAATTATACAAAAAATCTTTGCAGTGTTTCTGGTTGTGGATTAATACACATACAGATACATTTCACGTTTTTATCCCTGACGAGGTAAACTGGGCCCAGGACCATCAAACTCGAAGTCCACGCGTCGCTTAGCGTATGGAAAAGGAATAAAGAAAGTGATGGCTTACTAGCCTCATGACCTATTAACATGATTCAAATCCCATTCCCTTGATAAGCTTGTACATACGCGATACAGGCTTGTACCTAGTGCGGGAATCTTTGATAATCATGGAGTGTAGTGTTCTCTCGTTAAATAAATGATTTTGTATTTTTGTAAATGATTTTTTTGTAAGCTTTAACGATCTGCGTGGGACGAAAAGCAGCTAGTATATTCTAAGTTTTTTCCTTTCTTCCAGACCAGCATATTAGATATTTTATATTTATATTTTTGTTTAAGTTTAATTTTATAGGTTATGTTTTTCACTAATAAAATAAAATGGATGTTATGATATTTTTATCGCTATATTTATAGTGTTGTTAAAAGGTTAATCTAAGAGTGTAACTGAATAAATAATAAAATATAAATAAAATATTTAAAAAAATATGTTTTCAACATGTTAAACTTCTGATTGCAGTAATCGCAACTTTGCGCGGGTAAAGAAGTAGCTGATTCATTTTTTCTTTTTTCGATACCAACATGGAAGAGGAAATCTCCTGAACATCACTTTATTTAAAGAGGGCGCTGAACACGGATGCATTTGACAAAGTGCTGAACTTAGTGCAAGTGCAACCAATGGCAGGACACAGTTTGTAGTTAATGCATTCCACGTGTTGGCAATTTGGAATTCATAATAGAATCCTCTGGTACCAGCCGATTGAACAAACTGGCTAGATAAAAAATTGTATGTACTAGTAGAAATGTATGGCGTAAGGTCAGCCTATTTTGTTTGTAATCATGTTAAGACGAAGAGGTAGCTAATGTGGTGCCCTCATTTGAAATAAATTGTTTAAAACTAAACATGGTGATAATTAAAAATTTTATTTGTATCACTGTCTAGAAAGACCTTTAAACTATTTTATGAATAACCTTTAAAAGTAATATTGGTAGTCAGTCTAGTTTTAAAACGGGTTTTCGGCAAAAGTGGCCACTTTTGGCAAAAACCCGTTTTAAAACTAGACAAACAAAACATGCCGCTAATTAGGAACTACAAAAAAAAAAACAACATCAATAATCTCTTATATTCTCTTTATAAAATAGGTCACGTGGTTAATTTGGTTGTTAGAAACGTTTTCTAAATCAAGCACACGAGGCGATACCTATTGTACTGTACCTATTACATATTTACCAATCTCCTCACCATACCACACAACTAATATAAGTACTAAACCATGCATAGATAAACATTAAATTAACATGCATTATTCCCAACATCTTCATTATTATTCCCCAATTTCCAATGAATAAAACACGAACTAATGAATCGCACATAAATCAATCTGACACGACAGTTTCCCAATGACGTCACAATCTTAACGGCTGATAAAATAAAAATTTCATCTTGCAATCTGATAAAAAGTTACTTAAAAACGCCACGCCTAAAAACAGGCAACATTTTCTGACAAAATAATTTTCACACTTAAACAAATGTGAATAAGGTTTAATAATAAATGAGTTTTTAGACGTAACTGTTCCACAAACTTTACAATGAAGTCATTCGATAAGTCTGATAAGGATCTGGGACACGATTAATTAAAAATAAAGTGAGTGTCGTTTCGTTTAATACCTTTTTAAAAAGATAAATCATTCGCAGAAAAAAAAGAAATACGATTTTGATTGTACAAAACACACAGTAGGTAGCACTATAAATTCAAAACCAAAATTTCACAGAATTTAAATTTATATTTCTTTTTTGTAACTGTTAATAAAAATTACCAACATAAAAATAAAAGGTTATTAAGGTTATTTGTTAGATAATGCTTTTTTGCATTAAGTCCTCCTATTATGTATTTTGTACTATAAAGGTTAAATAAATAAATAAGAATGAGTGAGAATTTTTATCGAAGTTTTCGATAAAGCACAGATTTCCTGAGATTATTTGATGAGTTAAAAAACTCCATTTACGTTATTGTTCTTTCTTTTTGATATTTTAACTTGATAAATCACTGTTACATTACCGTATAATGATTTTATAGACAGTGTCAGAAATCAGCTCAAGAAGAAATGCCTGTGGTTAGCAGTGAGAAAAATAATGCTTGTGACCGGCAAAATGCGAGTCGGACTCACGTTCAAAGGGTTTCGTACAATTTATCTATAAAAATCACGTTTCTTGTATAGGAGCCCCACTTTAATATATATTTTATTCTGTTTTTAGTATTTGTTGTTATAGAAATATATAATCTGTGAAAATTTCAACAATCTAGCTATCATCCGCATGAGATTCAGCCTGGTGAGAGACAGACAGACAAACGGACAGCGGAGTCTTAGTAATAGGGTCTCGTTTTTACCATTTTTTTTTTAAATATTTAGGTACAAATGACACTGATTGAGGTAGCTCCAAAGTAAGTTCGAGACTTGTGTTATGGAATGCTAACTCAACGATACTATATTTTATAACAAATACGTATATAGATAAACATCCAAGTCCCAGGGCAATTTGAAAAAGGCCATTTTCCAACTTGCCCCGACCGGGGATCGAACCCGGGACCTCTGGGTGGCGGACTAGCATGGTGACCACTACGCCACGGAGGTTGGGTACGGAACTCCAAAAAGTAACAGAAAAATACCTAATCTATCACAAAAAGCAATAAGTTTCAAATTTATTTGTCCCACGTTCCACATCGATGCTGCAAGCGTTTTTGCTAATTGGGATTCAATCGCGATACACATGGCCTGTATTTAGGGCGTATCTAATTGCTCGTATTCAATGCAAGTCGATGTGACATATGGCGTGAGTTACGTTCTTCATGTTATGAATATGTAACAGGGCTCTAGGTCTTTCCCACGTTGGGTAATATAAATTCTTTTTGCTTTCAATTGCAAAACATAAATGACCTATATTATTATCTTCAGCAATACGTGAACCTACATAATGCTTACTACGTATTTCAGTGATTCTATAAAATTAAACATTATTCAGAATAAAATTAAAACTTCGCTAAGATAAAACAAAGTAAGATCTTAATCTAGTTCTTTTCTAAAAATGTGTCACCCTTAAATCTTTATTTTTCTACCTATGTACTCCTTTTGTAGGTAAGTTTGCTGGTACTTAGGAATCTGGTCATAATAGTTATAATATTAATTGTGTTTATTTTAGTGATACTACTAGTAATATTTCTAGAATAATACAAGGTCTAGTACCTACAATTACCAAGAATAGATATACTGTAATCAGAAAATAGTGCTTTAATTCCAAGTTTTATAAATTCTAACACCGTTAAAACGTGTTAGCATGACACTAAATGTAAATTATATTGAACACTAAATTTTATGACAGCACGTTATATTGTGTTAATGAGGCGCTAAAAAGACACTTTAGAAGAAATCTGTGAGGTGAATCTGTATGCCAAAAGTCGATATTGTTGAAACGTATTTTGATTCTAACGTTCTAGCTAATATGATAATTTTCCATAAACAAACCAAACGTAGAATTAAGAATTATGATGTTTAAAAGGTATATAAAATACATTAAGTGACTGCAATAATGATAACTAAAACTAACATTGCATCGGATTAAATAAAATAGGTACATGTCAAACTTAACTACAAACATCGGAAAGTAACAACATCAAAAACACGTGGACCGGTCAATGTTGCAACCAATGATATAAACAAGTTCCATTTATTGCTAACCGATGTTTCGAATCCCATAAATCAGTAGAACATCCGCTACTTCATTCCATCCAACCACGTAATACTTCCATTAATAAATTTATGAACGCGGCCTTATCGGATTAATTTCAAAATTTGTACGCACTGTAAACATTTGTCAGTGCCAGCCGTATATTCCATGTCCGCTGCAGAGATTGCTGATACGAAAAGCAATCGAAATTTACAAACCCTTGTAGTTCTGCCCATAACGTAGTAGGAGGCCTCGCGAATTGAAACCCTCGACTCGGAACAATACAGGAAAATCTAGACTTTATATCCTGGCCGATAGAGAATGTAATAGCTTGAATGGATTTCGGGATATGTGAATGCATTTTGCGATCTCCTGCTGCGCTCACTCGACGAAATCACAACAAATCATTCACGGGGTCCACCTTTAGTAATCACCATTTTGTATATTGATTTTTACTGTTGATTCATCAATCGGCAATTTCATTGTGCGACTATTAAAAGACAAACTATAAAATTGCAATAGAATGGGGAATAGTAGCTATAAAACGTCAGAACCTTTATCTTGAGAACAGTAGCTGTAAATATTAATGGTCCATAAAGCGGGGAAGATGCTCTTCAACCACTGAATGCAATTTAAAGTCAATAATAAAACAGTGACTAGAGATAACATGGTAAATCCGCGAGACACATAAGGTATAATTTCATATTAGAATACTGATAAATTGATTTCTTTATTTATTTAATTAATAAATAACAAAATACGTCCATAAAAAATAAAGACAAATTCCTGTAAATATAATTTTAAGATAAGTATTGAGCAATGATGAAGTAGTAAGTACATAAGGAAATGCAAAATAGAAAGTAAAAGAGAACAAATTTAGCATGCACTGTGGAAACGATACAAACAATTTTGTAACAAAATTTCCAGCGACGAAAGAATAAAATGTCCCGTGTAAATTATGAACGCAATAAATTGAAATTCTTAGCAAATTGTGCAGCGGAATAAAATACAACAGCCATTCAAATTCTATCTCAAGGTACTATTAACACACTTCCTACGCCCATTACTACTAAGCTTCGCTTAATAAATAACATGTTCACATTCTATTTGGATGTTTAGGCAACAAAAGATGAAAAGCTGCCATAAAATTTTCGCCGTTTCCCCTTTGTGCGCTGGCAATTAGACTAATGAAGTACTACCTGCGGAATGAATGGCCCCAACAAACGTTCTTTACATTCACTCATTCGCTCACCTTTCATATGAGTAATTTGCTGATGGCTCGAGCTCAACCTTACTCGAATTAGCTGAAAGCAACGGTGTATAATGGTCTTTCGCAGATAGAAGCCAATTCCCTTTTAATTTTGCTGATGAAAAATTTGTGTCAAATTGGACACGAAATGTTTCGTCGGGTTTATTTATAGAATCTCTATTCCGGTCTGGTTCAGTTTAGGTAGTGAATATGGAAAGAAGTGTTTTTATGTCCGAGTTTAATACTGCGGTTAATATCATAAATTTGGGTAAAAAGAAAAACACACTAAAAAAAAAATATATTAAAAATTGTTATAAATTTTAAACCAATTTAAATCAAGAAGGAACTTGCTTTGATACATTCGGTAAAGATGTGTAAAAGAAATATGAAAGTGGAAATTCAGTAGCATAGTTGATAAAAGATGCAATATCAATCAATCTATACACGTCGATAACAAAAACAACTCACAAGCAAATATATCTAAAATTGCAGATTTATAAGGCGTGAAAACGGAGTATTTTCGTGAAGGATTGTTTGGTAAAGCAAAGCAACCACCAGGGGCTATTTATCAAACGTTCGATAAAGGGAAATTGAATACAGTCAACGGGGACCACAAAATGATTTATTGCCATTATAAACAAAATATGGACTGATCATTTTCTATTTGAAGATTGAATTGCTCCTAGGGGAGGCATGGCTGGAGTGTTTCGGAATGATATTGAATTAATTTTAATCGTTCGACTCGAAGAAATTCTTGGGTTATAGATATTTTATTGCTAGGATCGCTCGAATGAATCAATTTGAATTACTTGTGGCGTGAATTTTTATCGCTTACATTTTTCCGTCAAAGCGTTTATTGGGTCATGGTTTTTGGTTTTTTTTTTAAATGTTTACTTTTTTTAGATTCAATTTTCTATGTTTGCCTCAATGGTTTGTAAATTAAATATGTAAATTAAATTTAAAACGTAACCGAGAAAATCTTGGTCGCCCAGCTAGTTATTGAAGGAATCATAATCTATTACCTATGTTTTGTTTATCATCATTATGAATTGCAATTGTTTTTTTTTTTTAAATATAGACATCACAAAATTCAAAATACGATACCTTGATAAAACGCATCAAAAGAATAGTTTACAGTTATGTCACTAAAACCTCAAGATATGAATATTAAAGTCAACATGCAAGTCCGCCATAAAATTTTAGGCCCTCGACTAAATTTAGATGATATGATACGAGCCAGATGGTCACAGTGCCCGATTTTAGTATCTCTCCAATCTTTTAAACGTATCCATCATAACTTGACCCGTGCTTTACCTAAATACTACTTTCAAGTGTATCAAATCCGTTTGAAGGTTGGGAGGGTGGGCGGATCATTACATCCTGGTGGGTTGGAGTAACAACCGATAGCTTGTTATATGCAGCATTTCATAGTTATGATCTCGGAAAAGGAAGTATATTTTTGGTATGGCATCTGGTCATGTTTTCTGAGGAATTGTATCAATTAACAAGTCTCTGGTTCATAATTTTTGATTCCCAGGCGATATCGTAAACCACGTTCTTCTATTTGGGGTTTGGGTCCTCGTAAAGATGAAATATGACGTCAATTAATTTGGATGCGTTGCACACGGAAATATGGCACAAAAACTAAAGAGAGTCTCGAAGCTATTTTACTTATTAATAAATATTTTGTTGTGGTGGAGGTAATAAATATTGCATTGTTTTGTTTGTGGTTATAATCTTTTTCATTTGATCAGTCTACAATTTATAATTGAGGTTATGGATTAGCTAAATTTCAATTCAAGCAGTCATTAAATAATAAATAAATATATGCGGACAAGTCACACAGATTGAGCCCGCCAAAGTAAGTGCAAGACTTGTGTTATGGGATACTAACTCAACTATACTATTTTTTTTATATATCGGTTGTCTGGAAGAAATCGCTTTTAGCATTTAGACCGCCCGTTGTACATGTAATTGTCTTTCTTGTGTGTATTTTTTTTAATTATTATATTCTTTTATAACAAAATACATATTTAGATGAACATCCAGGTCAATCTGAAAAAGATCATTTTCCATCTTGACCTGACCGGGGATCGAATCCGGGACCTCCAGTGTGACAGTCTGGTATGATGACCACTTGGCCACAGAGGTCGTCGATAAAATAAATATGAAGAGTCTGTAGTAAAGTTGATATAAATCAGCAGTATTTGTTGATATGGAATACTAACTACGGCAATCCAAATAATGGCAGTAGTTCGGTTGAATATGGTTGGCTTAACTAATATAACTTTTCAGTAGCAGTAGTTTGGTAGCTATCTTTGGTTACAGTACAAACTACCAAACTACTGAAATCACAAATAGTTTTCAGCTTTCTGAGCTTATAGTAAATGTTGTCTAATCACGAATCTACAGCTAACTGCATCATGTGCATGATGGGACAACATTTATCTCCAACTTGCTGACCTAACTACTCAAATAAACAATTCTCTAAAACTTCCAGTCTCAGTCTTGTATTTCTTAACCCTTAAATTGCTACTTTAGACGACTCCAACGCCATCAGCATAATACGTATATTGTCCAGGACATACAAGATACGAGGTACAGAGTCTCCTATTCAAGTGCGTCTTCTACTTTGCTAGAAATCAGTTCCGAACACTTATCATTTCGATCAGCAACAGCACTTTAAAGTTTTTATACATAAGTTTTTTACTTCAAAAAATATTCGTTCAATAGCAACTTTACTTACCCCCATGAACTCCACATTAGTCCCCAACGCAATCAACATACTGAGTATGTTGCCAAGACATGAAGAACTTATTTAACTATATCTCTACTTCGCCGGCAATCAGCTCCGTAAACTAACCATTTAGACGAGGAACAGCATTTACAAGTTTTAATGTTTTTTACTTCAAAAATACTCATTCGATAGCAAACTTCACTTACCCCCATGAACTCCACATTGGTCCCCAACGGAATTAGCATACTGAGTATGTTTTCAAGGATATGAAGAATCTCATACTCAAATGCATATTTTACTTTGCCGGCAACCAGCTCCAAACACTAACCATTAGAGTCCAGCAACTGTCCTTACAAGTTCTAATTTTTTACTTCTAAACATACTGGTACAATAGCATCTTTACTAACCTCCATGAAGTCCACATTGGTCCCCAACGGAATCAGCATACTGCGTATGTTTTCAAGAATATGAAGAATCTCTTACTCAAATGCATCTTCTACTTTGCCGGCAAGCAGCTCCAAAAACTAACCATTTAGACCAGCAACAGCATTTACAAGTTCTAATAGTTGTTTACTTCAAAAACATGTGTAGAAGACTTAGTGGGTGAACCTAACATCGTAGGAGAAGTTAAAGCGCACCGTCTTTTCTGGGTTGGTTACGTCGAAAAAATGGAAGAGGATCGGGAGGTGAAGAGAGCATACCAGGGCCGGCCGATCGAAGGCCGGTGGGTAAGTCCAAGTATAGCTGGAGCGATGTAGTGATGGTGGACTAGCGCTAGCTTCACGTGGGCGACAAATGGCAAAAGATAGCACAGGACCGAGAGCGCTGGCGTACTCTTGTGCTGGAGGCCAAGATTCACTTTGGGTCGCTGAGCCAGGATAGTAAGTAAGTCTAAAATACACTTGTACAATAGCATCTTCACTCACCTCCATGTACTCCACAGTAGTCCCCAACGCAATCAGCGTACTGCGTGTGTTGTCCAGGACATGGGGAGTCTCCTATGCAGGTGCGCCGTCTGCTTTGGCGACAGTCAGCTCCACAGACTGACCATTCAGTCCACGCACTCCAGCGGCCGAATGGTGCTGTAAAAAAGACAACAAATTAATAAATGTTATACTTATGAACTGAACACTCAATTTTTATCTAATGGAAAATGCTGTCTTTCAGGGGAATAATCTAAATATATATAACTCAAAGGTGACTGACTGACTGACATAGTGATCTATCAACGCACAGCCCAAACCATTGGACGGATCGGGCTGAAATTTGGCATGCAGGTAGATTATAACGTAGGCATCCGCTAAAAAGGATTTTGATCAATTCTACCCTCAAGGGGATAAATCTTCTAAATATATATAACTCAAAGGTGACTGACTGACTGACATAGTGATCTATCAACGCACAGCCCAAACCACTGGACGGATCGGGCTGAAATTTGGCATGCAGGTAGATTATAACGTAGGCATCCACTAAAAAGGATTTTGATCAATTCTACCCTCAAGGGGATAAATCTTCTAAATATATATAACTCAAAGGTGACTGACTGACTGACATAGTGATCTATCAACGCACAGCCCAAACCACTGAACGGATCGGGCTGAAATTTGGCATGCAGGTAGATGTTATGACGTAGGCATCCGCTAAGAAAGGATTTTGATCAATTCTACCCTCAAGGGGATAAATCTTCTAAATATATATAACTCAAAGGTGACTGACTGACTGACATAGTGATCTATCAACGCACAGCCCAAACCACTGGACGGATCGGGCTGAAATTTGGCATGCAGGTAGATGTTATGACGTAGGCATCCGCTAAGAAAGGATTTTGATCAATTCTACCCTCAAGGGGATAAATCTTCTAAATATATATAACTCAAAGGTGACTGACTGACTGACATAGTGATCTATCAACGCACAGCCCAAACCACTGGACGGATCGGGCTGAAATTTGGCATGCAGGTAGATGTTATGACGTAGGCATCCGCTAAGAAAGGATTTTGATCAATTCTACCCTCAAGGGGATAAATCTTCTAAATATATATAACTCAAAGGTGACTGACTGACTGACATAGAGATCTATCAACACACAGCCCAAACCACTGGACGGATCGGGCTGAAATTTGGCATGCAGGTAGATGTTATGACGTAGGCATCCGCTAAGAAAGGATTTTGATCAATTCTCCCCTCAAGGGGATAAATCTTCTAAATATATATAACTCAAAGGTGACTGACTGACTGACATAGTGATCTATCAACGCACAGCCCAAACCACTGGACGGATCGGGCTGAAATTTGGCATGCAGGTAGATTATAACGTAGGCATCCGCTAAAAAGGATTTTGATCAATTCTACCCTCAAGGGGATAAATCTTCTAAATATATATAACTCAAAGGTGACTGACTGACTGACATAGTGATCTATCAACGCACAGCCCAAACCACTGGACGGATCGGGCTGAAATTTGGCATGCAGGTAGATGTTATGACGTAGGCATCCGCTAAGAAAGGATTTTGATCAATTCTACCCTCAAGGGGATAAATCTTCTAAATATATATAACTCAAAGGTGACTGACTGACTGACATAGTGATCTATCAACGCACAGCCCAAACCACTGGACGGATCGGGTTAAAATTTGGCATGCAGGTAGATTATAACGTAGGCATCCGCTAAAAAGGATTTTGATCAATTCTACCCTCAAGGGGATAAATCTTCTAAATATATATAACTCAAAGGTGACTGACTGACTGACATAGTGATCTATCAACGCACAGCCCAAACCACTGGACGGATCGGGCTGAAATTTGGCATGCAGGTAGATGTTATGACGTAGGCATCCGCTAAGAAAGGATTTTGATCAATTCTATATAATTAAGGGGATAAAATAGGAGATAAAAGTTTGTATGAAGCTTTGCCAATTTTAAACCGATCGGGCTGAGACTTTGCATGCATAAAGCTACTATGACGTAGGCATCCCCTAAGAAAGGATTTTGATAAATTACACCCCTACGCGAGCGAAGCCGCGGGCAAAAGCTAGTGGGATATATAAGTGCTGTGCGCGCACATTATCCTCACTGTAGTTTTTTGTGTAGGTAAATAATTATACATATTAAATACCGATTTTTAAGGTATTATCAGTAGGTATTTTTAGGTATTGTTTTATAGTTATAAATAGTATGGTTTCATCTAATAGTTTAATACCTCTAGAACATTTGGTACTTCCGTCCAAAATGTTGCTTTTATCAGCACCACCTGTAGGTTGACAAAAGGTTGGTAGAAAAGGCCTTGGGCCTCAAGTCCACCTGTTACATTTATGTAATAAAGTTTTAAAAAATAAATACATAGACGGTTGCATGTTAAATTTAGTTTCAAATTTTTCCGCAGTATAACGGGATCCACTAAAGTATAATATTATATATGTTAAGTAACCGCTTTAAACTAATTTTGCAATTGCTTTACGTAGGTACAATGCACATGTTAAGTTATACTGTCCATTATTTTTTACAAAAGTAGTTTGAATAAAACTGGCTTCATAAGCAAAACACGACCGAATTTAATAAAAATTTTATGGGTCTAGGGAGTCCCATAGTCTATTTTATTTTTTGACAAGTATGCCCTTTCAAACGAAAAAATAATAATAATTGTCGAAATCGGACTTCGAACAATCGGCGAAAATACATTAAAAAAAAATGATGACCTCCTCCTTTTTGGAACTAGGTTAACAATAAAATCTATCTTACGTAAAGATTCATTCTTACTTTACTCCTTTTAAAAAACAAAAAAAAGTCTTGTGGAGGTCGAATAGAAAAACATGTTTTAACGAGCCCAAACACAAATCACTAACAGTTAACTAGTCGCAAGGAGGTATCGCCGTATAAATTGAAATTTAAATACATCTGCTTGTAACTGCCCTTACATGTGAGGCGGGAATAAATCACACGGCTTTTTTGACAAAAGGAATAATAGGCGGTTTATACATTGGAGAGTGGTGTAAATGAAAAGGGTAAAGCGATATTGCTCTTAAGAGCGGCCAACCCGTCTTACTTTTCGTACAAACGCTCGTACGTGATTATGGCGTTGTATCTGATCTTTTTTGAAAACTTTTGAAGAAACAGGTATCTTGTTCGCTATTTCTAGGTTTCTATCAATATAAAAAATTTAAATTTGGAAAAACAAATTCAGCAAAAGCCTCCAAAAAACATGCTTTTTTGCACAATTCTACTTGAACTTCGACCGTTCATAATGTACTCATAAAAAAGGTCCATATAAACCTCGCAAATGTAATGAGAATTTCAAATAAAAAAACATTTATTTCATACACTTGTCAGGCTTACTGTAAAACACGTATCACCTGGAACAAGTTTTATGAAATTTCCGCACCCTATGAAATAGTTAATATTCGTTCAACGGATAATTAATAATAATACTAACTGCATAGAATGCAAACCGAGTCCTCAGGCGCAAGTTCCTTTTTTTTGCTTTGCCTCTTTTTCTAGCATTTCCCTGGATGAAACAACAAGCTTTTCAAACTATGCTCGCGTTGACGATAGAGCGGCCGGGAAAGGCCGCCTTAAGTCTTTTATAAGTATTCTCAATACTGTTAGATTTTTAAAGATAACTATAAACAAAATATATTTTGTCTTAAGTAATGTAGAAGTTTGCTCGGTGATTAAAACATTTGCTTAAAATATATTACATATCTTGCCAACATCAACAAATAACAAGGAATTATTAAAAAAAAAATATATTAAACCAGATTTTATTTAAAGCAATAAACTTGGAAGTTTAAAAATGTTTCTCAAGACAAATCACACGAGCATAACTTCAATGGGGTTGCAGAAATTTATTATAGAGTTCCTATTGCCATTTTCAGTCTTCATCATCAGATCAGATTCATGTCATTATAATATTGTACTGTCACGCGATTTACGTAGTCTAAAATTTCAGCTTCAACAGAAACCGGGAAAATTACTTGCATGATTTGATTACAGACAGACAGACATACAACAGACAATGGGCAGATAAAACTAAACAAAATCTTTTAAAATTCATTACATGTCTTATCAACATCAAACAAACAGGCATTGCAAAGATTTTTAACTAAAAAAATACGATGAAATGCTTTTTTGTCCTCAGAAAAAACCATTATAATAAATTTACTTAATGTATTTATTTTATAACCATTGTATTTTTTTTATAAGAAAAGTTTCATTTAAAATAAATTTAAAAATAAAATATATAAATGCAGATAGAATATAAAAATCCCACTCTTAACTTGAAACCTATAATTACTGCTTCCCGTGTGTGGGTGTAGAACACGCATATTAAACTGTTAAAGTGTGTATTTCTTATTAATTAATGCGCACACATAAATCAGTCGAGGTTCGTTAGTAACGTAACATAAAGGACTTTCCCATTTTTTTGTCACAGTACTGAAATAAGTTGATAAAGTTTGCGTATCACGGAATGGTTCTAGTGTAGATTTCTGAGAGTGTGTGTACGAAATGGCTCAAATAGAGCCAAGATTAGAACTGCAGTCATACTAAAACTTCGGACCAGAACCAGATTTAAAGTATGTTTTTGAGCTTTGAAAAAGCACGTAGTTACTTTTATGCCGCATTTTAAAATCATGCATATTAATTTATCGTTAAATGAATCATCTAAATATAGGATAGATTTTTACTAAGCTACATAAGCATATTAAAAATAAAAGTAAGTAAACTCATTTTTGTTTGACCAGCCATATCGTAGAAGCCGATCGAGGGACTAGACAAAAATACGAATCATGTTTGTAGACGGCTAACACATCTATTTGATTCTTTTTAGGGTTCCGTACCCAAAGGGTAAAAACGGGACCCTATTACTAAGACTCTGCTGTCCGTCTGTCTGTCCATCTGTCACCAGGCTTCATTTCATGAACCGTGATAGCTAGACAGTTAAAATTTTACTAGACGATCTCGGTGGCTTAGTGGTCGTCACACTAGAGGTCCCGGTTTCGATCCCCGGTAAGGTCTTGACCTTACTCGGGATCGAAACAGGGATTGATGGAATGTGTTTTTTTTTCAGATTGACCTGGGTCTTGAATGTTTATCTACATATGTATCTGTTATAAGATATAGTATCATTGAGTTAGTATCTCATAACCTAAGTCTCGAACTTACTTTGGGGCTAGCTCAATCAGTGTGATTTTTGCGTATTCTATTTATCTATTTATTCCTGTTGTCGCTATAACAACGAATAAAATAAATATTAAAGTGAGGCTCCTAAACAACAAACATATTTTTTTATAGATAATGATACGGAACCCTTGGTGCGCGAGTCCGTCTCGCATGTGGCCAGTTATTAATGTTGTAATTATTTTGACTGTAGGAAATTTATATTCCAAAAGTTGTACATTTTAATAGAAATCAGTCAAAAACCCATTTCCACATAACAAGAAACGTCTCAGCTGAACTGAATTAAAACAGTGCGGTTTAATTTCGTTCCTCCATACTCGTAAAGTACTTCGGCGTCATATAGTACAGGGTACATCAAAGGATAAGTGTTTCATAGACTGTAAACTTACAGAACTTGTGATGTTCATGAGTTTCGGGAAGAGTTATTACAACTTTCACAATAAAGTATGCAAGAAACTATCTTCTGGCTAAGTATACGCGTGTTATAGTAATAAAACTATGAAATGGACGAAAATCAGGGGAAATCTTCAAAAAAGCGATGTGGCTTATTATATTCGAATCGATTAAAATTGTTTTTTAGCGTAGGTATACGTAAAAATAATCATAAAACTATGAAATATTATAATTTCAATTGTCTTAATCAATAAATATGATTTAAGAGTCCCCTTACCCTGGACAGAATCAGACTTTCCCATACAAACGTAGTCTACGTTTTATTTTAAAACGACATGTCGCATTTGGCAAATTTTAAATAAACTGCAATTATCTAGGGTTATTTGGTTTCCGACAGTAAAATTATGAACTTTAAAGGAAATATAGTGTCTTATATCATATTTGAGCATCAGTATAGAAAACTTCTACACCCTTATATTTCCTTTCCAGTTCATAATTTTACTGTAAGAAACCAATTATAACCCTAGTTAATTACAATTTCTTTAAAATTCTTAATTTTTACCGAAATTTGACATGTCGTTTCAAAATAAAACGTAGACTACGTTTGTATAGAAAAGTCTAGGGTAAGGTGATTCTTAAGTGGTTAGAAGACATTGTTAAGAGGAAATAGTAAGGTAAAGAGAATTTGAAAATAATATATGTTGTTAAAATCTATTGCTGTCGCGCTGTGCCTGAACCGAATGTTGCGTTGTGCGATAGAGACAACTGCAGCTTGGACCGAAAATACCTATGAAAAGTACACACAAATCAAAGTTTTGTAGTCCCCCGGTTTCTCTTCCAAATCCCGGTTAGATTGCCTTTTTCATAAAAAAATTGAAGCTCTGTTCCTTTGTTTTTTTTTTTTGTTATATTATCTCAATATTTTTTTCTTCTAGATGTGACCGACAGTGGAAACTGTCTAGTGTGTAAACAGTTGAAAATCCTACCAATTTTTCAGGTTTATATCTCTTTTTATAATAAAATAAAGAAAAAATACGAAAACATAGAGATATCCAAATATAATACATTCATACAGAAAAAACTTTAGAGGTGTCAAGGGACACCCGGATGGAACGAAGTAAAATATAAATATAAATAGGTCTAAATTACATTTTTCTGCTTTCTAAAATCAAGTTTTTATTATCTTCATAAATTTTAATGAACAAAAAGTGTCGTTACAACTTTCGGTCTTAATTTTTCCGTCTAGCCCTCGCGCAACGCGCGATAAGGAACTTCGTCCCAAAAAATCATTGCTCTGCTTGCATTATCCAGCGAGGAATTGGGGGACTACGTTTGTATGTGTTGATTTATATTAATTTACAAAAATCAATCTTTATTTTTGTACTATGGCTGGCAACCTTTTGGTGCTGGCAACCCCCACTTATGTCATCTTTCTTCTCCGTTGCATTGTGCTAGGAATGAGACATGTAAACTTCCAAGTAAAAGTTAAAACAATATAATTTCATTCTTAACCAGTTAAATAGTATTTTAATTCAGCCCATACCGAACAGATATTCCGACAGTATGGAAATAAGGCTATTAAAATAATAGTACTATGACATAGGAATAGCTACAAAGTTGTCTACTTATGAAGACTTTTAATTTTCTGTAAGGAGATATATATTTTATGTAGATTCCATTAGACAACTTGCATAGTATAGTACTCTATAAAACTGCGTCGTTTTTATAGTTCGAGTGAGGTAAGTACTTTGAATACTTTATTCGGCGCACGTGGCTTGAAGTATTTTAATTTCTTTTATACGACTTTTATACAACCACAATGGAACAAATATGGGTTCTTTGCTCCTGTACGTTTTATGCTTTGTTTGTAAACTCCTTTGAATCATTTCAATTAAGGAATGGTTTCTGTGATCCTTTGTTTTACGATTCAACTAATTTTTGTGTGTTTGTCCTTTATTAAAATTACTGGCTGCGCTCCGTGGTGTTACCCGCGCCTAAAGTAGCCCATGTATTAATCCAGGGTGTTAGCTTCCTACATACAATTTTATCGAAATTGGTCCAGGCGTTTGGGCGTGAAGAAGTAACAAATATAAACACACACTTACACTTACAATCTTTCACTTTTATAATATTACTGTGATTATTGAAATGAAAACTTCTTTAGCGGCTTTGTACACTTTTTTTGTAATGGGTAAAAAATGTTAAACTTGCGTCAGGACACGTGCCCTGATCAAAAATTAGTAAGACGGATGGAGAGTAGACAGCCGGCGCGGCGTAAGAGAGGAAGTATCCCCCTCTCTTTCCACGGCGCGGCGAAAATGTATGCCTGCGCCTGCTGTTAATATTCAAGTTTTTACTTCTGCCGGCACACTCTTCCCGGCGTGCAACCCGTCGTTTTTTTTTTTTTGTTTAATTGATTTAAATATATTTATTTTGGGAATCTGACCCAGTGTCGGTCACGTAATACGTGTAGTATGGCCCATTCAGCCAAAAAAATCCAAATTGGTACTGGATTACTGGCGTCTTCGAGCAAACGGGGTACATACATTAAATTTACATATATACATTCGAATCGATAACCTCCTTCCTTTTATGAAGTCGGTTAAAAGCTGGTTTCCAGCAGCCAAAGAATCAAATGAGTAATATAACATAAAAAACTGAATCAGAATTGACTCATAGAATCTCTGATAAAGACTTGTGACGCATATTGACTTCGGATGATAATATATAAAATAGGGACAAGC
This sequence comes from Acrobasis suavella, assembly GCA_943193695.1. Lineage (NCBI taxonomy): Eukaryota > Metazoa > Arthropoda > Insecta > Lepidoptera > Pyralidae > Acrobasis > Acrobasis suavella. The sequence goes on from OW971934.1 coordinate 22,641,444, forward strand.
TAGTTAGTCATAGTATTTCGCTAAACTTGTCCATATATAAAAGGTTTAATTTTGGGTTGCGAAGGTCAGACGGCAGTTGCTCTGTGTAAAAACCAGTAACGTGGTCAAATCACCTAGGTTAGGTAGCGGACCCCGGGTTCTGATGAGTGACCGCTGAAGATGCAACGGGGAATACGTTCAGATGATGTTGATAAATATATATATCGACAAATTACACAGATTTAGCTAGCCCCAAAATAAGTTCAAGATTTGTATTATGGAATACTAATTTATGTTATAATAACAAAAACATATAAAGATAAATACCCAAGACAATCTGAAAAAGTTCTTTTTCATCTTGACCTGACCGGAGATCACCATTTTAGTATGTAACATTTTATGTGAGTCATCATCTTCGACGACCTCTGTGGTCTTGTGGCCATCATGCCAAGTTGTCACAAGCGGTCAGGTCAAGACTAAACTAAGATCATTCTATCTGAATACTTACCAACTAGCTGTTGCGAGTTATCCACGTATTCTTCTTTGAATGCAATGCAAGGGAAATAAATATAACAAAATATTTAGTGATTTATATTAAATTCTTGATTATTCATAATCATATTTATTCTTAAAAAATATTAACACGTCATTGAATAATAAGTTAGCAGAAAACAGAACAGAATGGAGAAACTCCACCGACAAGAGCACCGCTATTAAATTATGATGATGATTAAATTATAATAATATAATCTAACAGTTTAGCCAACGAGCAGCAAGTTACCATCTACCAGGCTAAAATTGTTGTGAGAGATTTTTAGGTAGATGTCTGTATCTCACTCCATAACCCAGTTATCCGGTCCACTAACATCCCATCCATAAAGTCCTAGCCAAGTAAATCTCTCCCTGGCAATAGTTCAGCAGCTGTGGAGGACTGTCCGTTAGTGCATCTCAATGGTACATTAAGGGATAGATCTCCATAGATGCAGCCATCTCACTTTTTAGATAAAACGGTACTAAAAGGCCTCTCCATGTTGGCTTTGGCCCCATGAACGCCTCAAAGGACCGGGTCTCCATGGACCCGTGGCTGAAAAGCGTACCAACATATAGACTAAAAATAATTACTTAAATTAAACATGAGTAATGTATAAACAGTCAGTAAAAAAAAAATACTCAAATTATATTCACAAAAAAAAAATGATTAGATAGATACTGACAGTTGCAACACAACATATTTAAATGGAAACAAAACAAGCGACACTCGTTTAATTCTTCCAAAATATAGAATACTATGTAAAAGTGTCAATGGATCTAAATCACATTAAAAATATCCCAAATCTTTTTTTTTGTTGGCTTATATTAGTGTCTCACTGACTGCGTCAGTGTTTCTATGTGATCCGGAGGTGGTGGGTTCAAATCCTACTGGGAAGCATACTTTGTGAAAAAGAAATAAGATTCCGTATTTTGCAAGCCACGTATGGCTGGGGCTGCTGGGTTTCAGACGCCGTTTAACGTTTGCTCAAACCTATCCGTGGTTCTGGTCTAACCTTTGGGTTGCGGAGGTCAGACGGCAGTCGCTCTGAGTAAAAGCCAGTAACCTTGTCACATCACCTAGGTTAGGTAGCGGACACCGGGCTCTGAAGCATTACTGCTGAAGATGAAACCGGGAATACGTGAGGATGATGAAGATTTGTGTCCCACTGTGGGGCAAAGGCCTCTAAACTATCAAAGAATAGATATATATAATACTCATAAAGTGCTCCTCTGTCTCGTGAACAGTACAGCAAGGTATGCAACCGGGCCCTAATCTCATTTAGGATTGCATTTATAGCTTACCACTCTGGCACGGCAAGCAGTTAGCCGTCCGCTGCACGGAGAGGCCCTGGCACTGCGCGCCCCCGTTCAGCGGGTACGGCTCAGTGCAGGTGCGGGTCCGTCGCTGACCTTCTGTAGCTCGACCATTACAGCGGCATTGGCTCCAAGAGCTCCATGGACTCCAACCACCGTTCACTAAAACAAACATTTGATATTTTTACGTTTTGCAGTAGAGACAATGGGCCCTTGGGGCCCTGATGCTAAATGATTTCTTAAGGACACCACGAAGCGCCTCATTGAGGCAACTGGTGATCATAGAGCTGGCAGCTATTTCGCTCAGCGTATAAGTAAAGCGATTCAGAGGGGAAATGTCGCCAGTATTCTGGGTACGTTGCCTCAATGCAGTGCGTTGGAAGAAATTTTCTATTTGTAAATCTTTTATTTATTTATTGTTTTTTATGTAATAATAATATGTCATTTTAATGAGTAAATTTTATAATCTATACATTTTAAAATAAATGTCAAAGTCAAAGTCTCCGTTTCGACATAGACAAAAATGCTTTTGTCCGGCTGTCAGTTCGTCTGTCCGGCTGTTCTCGCCTACAGGTCGCATTTCTCAACCTATACTCATGAAATATTGTGTGAAAGTTCAATATGTTTTTAGATTTTTGTTGTCGATTCAGTTTTCAGAAATTTTTCAAAATGGCGGAAATATCGAAAACCATAAAAAATCATATTTCAGACATTGAGAAAATTTTCAAAATATCACAACTCATTTTCGTAGACTTATTTAGACGACCTCCGTGGCGTAGTGGTCACCATGCTAGTCCGCCACCCAGAGGTCTCGGGTTCGATCCTCGGTCAGGCAAGTTGAAAAATGGCGTTTTTCTCATTTTCCTGGGTCTTGGATGTTTATCTATATACGTATTTGTTATAAAATATAGTATCGTTGAGTTAGTATCCCATAACACAAGTCTCGAACTTACTTTGGGACTAATCAGTGTTATTTGTCCCTATATATTTATTTATTTATTAAGACGCAACTTTTTTGTCTGAACAACTTTATCAATCAGATAAACTTTAACGGGTCGGGGTGACTTGCGAGGTGAACAGCTTACAGAATCACTTGTATATATTTTTATCACTTGTATGTATATATTAAAGATACACGAACAAAGTGCCTTCCCCTTAATAGAGACAGTAAGAAAAGTGCCGATGGACACATTCTTATACTATTGCTTATAAAACTAGGTCAATGTAAAATTACTAATTAGTCTTAGATTAATAGGCTAGATTGTAATAATATTAGCGTACTTATTGAACAGTATATAGGTACGTTAAGAAAGTGAAAAAAAAAAAAAAAAAAAAAAAAACTTGTATGTATAGTATACCTAGTTATGCAGGATGCTCTACCCAAAGACGTAGTCCTTATCAATGCATAGTGCATATTCTCAGTACTACCCACGCTATGCCGGGCCACCGTGTTGTACTGACATGGCATTTCGCCCGTCGATTGTTAATAGATTTAAGTTAGTTTTAATTCAGTTTGTAATTAGCTCTCTACCAATGAAGTTCTCTCATTCAAACTTAAAAGTTAGTTTTTTAAAAAGCTCCCTGTTTGTCGCCGTAACTTAAGTACCTATTTGATTTCAGAAATTTAATTTTTATAAGTAAATACTTTCGTTTCAGTTTACTTTGTAAACACAATCTATCTAAATATATATAACTCAAAGGTGACTGACTGACTGACATAGTGATCTATCAACGCACAGCCCAAACCACTGGACGGATCGGACAGGTAGATGTTATTACGTAGGCATCCGCTAAGAAAGGGTTTTGATCAATTCTGCCCCCAAGGGGACAAAATAGGGGATGAAAGTTTGTATGAAACTTTGTCAATTTTAAACCGATCGGGCTGAGACTTTGCATGCATAAAGCTACTATGCATCCCCTAAGAAAGGATTTTGATAAATTACACCCCTACGCGAGCGAAGCCGCGGGCAAAAGCTAGTTATTTATACAATTCAAACTAATGAAAATAATCAATTTAATTTTTTATAAGTAAATATTGACGACCTCCGTGGCGTAGTGGTCACCATGCTAGTCCGCCACCCAGAGATCTCGGGATCGATCCCCGGTCAGGGCAAGTTGAAAAATAGCGTTTTTTAAATAGTCCTGGGTTTTGGACGTTTATCTATATATGTATTTGTTATAAAATATAGTATCGTTGAGTTAGTACCCCATAACACAAGTCTTGAACTTACTTTGGGGCTAGCTCAATCAGTGTTATTTGTCCATAAATATTTATTTATTTTCATTTCCGTTTACTTTGTAAACACAATTATTTATACAATTCAAAATAATAAAAAATACGTGGAACATTACAATTCTACGTATATTTAGTAAGCAGCAAAAGCTTTTCCGTAAACAGTTAATACGTTACACGACAGCTTTTTCTGTGAATCGAGCTTTCAAATAACAGAGTTATTATTTGTTATTTATTTATGTGTTACTCAAACATGTTAGGTTTAAAATGTAGTTTACGTGACGAAATAATTATAGGCCTGAGCTAACCTATGGCTCAAAAGAGAATTTATTATCTTTATACTTTTCTATACTTTGCATAACTCGCCAAGTGCAAGTTGAACTCGCGTGAAGAGGGTTGCATACAATGCCAAAGATCGCCCGTAAGTGAACGTATTATATTAAGTTTACCGCTTTTTTTTTTCAATTATTAGGATTCTTATAGGTTTTCCTGTAATCTGCAAGCAATGAACTACATTCTTTATTTTTATTTTTAAAATTCTAGGCTCAGTAGTTTCGAAGATCAGGGAGGGGAATGGTAAATTTTGGTCTTCTTTCATAAATAAAATCAAAACCATTTATTTTACAACTATAATAAAAATATATTTTAGATCGTCATAACGACCCCTTTCATTTGATATTTGACACAGAGAGGATTTCAAAACTTGTTTTAAACCTAATTTGCCCTCGAAAATGACCCTTTTTCTTAAAATCTACTAAACTTCACCTGATTTGGTCCAGTAGATTCGGAGCAAATTAGCTTTGACAGACGGACGGACAGACAGACGAACGAGTGATCATATAAGGGTTCCGTTTTTTCATTTTCAGTACGGTACCATGAAAAAAAGAAGAAGAATGGTGCCTAGCCTGGCAGGAATCAGTTTATCTTATCTTCATTATTTTTAATCATCTTAGCTAGACTATCTGACATAAAAAAAAAGTTTTTTAGGTAAAATATACAAATCTTTTGTATGCAAAAATCTTGAAATGTTTTCGAAACGAAAAGAAAAATAAAGGCGATGTTGCTGCAGCCGCAGCGGATGCAGCAGTATCGGAGGGGGCATGCATCAGCTGTTGGTGGCGGGTGCACACGGGCTGTTGGTGGCAGGTATGCTGGGACTAACAGTAGTGGGTGGGCGCCGGCCGGCAATAGTTTGCATGAACTAACTGGTGGCGGAATTGCACAAAGTAATTCAAATCTAGTAGTATGTAACTTTATCTTCCGCAAAGTAACACCTGAATCTATTAACGATCTAAAAATAAAAGTCAATTGACCTAATTTTTGCAATTAGATGGAATGCTTTACGAAACTATTTATAGTTCCAATTAGTAAAGGTACAACAAAAAATGGGTTAACGATAAAATCTACAGCAAGGCATGTGTGTCGCACATTAGGCCAAAGAAAAATTGGGACCATCTGAGTTAAAGTTTACAAGCACCCAGTATATTCCCCAGGGGCCTGTCGATTCGCTTCTAGGATATCAAGAATATAGTTATATCCTCTTAATTATAAAAAAAACTACAGTGCATGTTCTTTAAAGTATTGACTAGGCTTTAAAATGTTTGTTAAGTGGCTATTTACTCTGAAAAGGAGATAATTTTGCCACATTTTAATATTTCAAGAAAGTGTTGGTCATTTGAATTTTAGATTTATTTTAGATTTAGAAGTGCAATAAATTAAGCTTTATTTTATTGCACTTCTAAATATATATAACTCAAAGCTGACTGACTGACTAACATAGTGATCTATCAACGCACAGCCCAAACCACTGGACGGATCGGGCTGAAATTTGGCATACGTCATACAGATGTTATGACGTAGGCATCCGCTAAGAAAGGATTTTGATCAATTCTACCCCCAAAGGGATAAAATAGGGGATGAAAGTTTGTATGAAACTTTGTCAATTTTAAACCGATCGGGCTTAGACTTTGCATGCATACAGCTTCTATGACGTAGGCATCCCCTAAGAAAGGATTTTGATAATTTACACCCCTACGCGAGCGAAGCCGCGGGCAAAAGCTAGTTACAGTATAAAGTGCAATGAAAAATGGCTTTTGTAAGTTTTGTTTTACATTCGTTTCTTTACAAATGACTAAGTATTTTGTTTAGTTCCAATTATTGTTATTTTTCTATGCTAGTAGCCCAAATATTGCTTATATGTAAAATGAGCAAAAAGTTTTAATAAACCAAAAGTAATGATCACTTGTGTCTCTTTTTTTTCCGAATTTACAGATATCTAGAAAATAAAAATTAATTACATATACTTATGTGTAATATCATTTGAATTGTCGAATAAGGCATGACATTTTTTACGACTAATAAGGTTATAGGCATATCATAGTCCAAAAAGAAGTACATATTTAACATATTACAATTAATAGCACGACACTTTACCAGAAACAATGTAAGTAACAATCACTTTACCTCTACAGGCGAAATGAAAAAGGGTTTAAAATCTTGTGTACATGGAACAAAGCAATAGCACCAAAGAGAAAGTCCTGAGCCTGCGTGCCTGTGTGTGGTATCTCCAGCTAGATCTCCTTGTTAGGAAGACACGCGAAGTCGCGTGCGATACCTAGTCTATGCGGCTACCTCGCGAACCTAATGGCCTACCTAGAATTTACTTTTCTATAATTAAACTCTTATTAGTACTCCGTGTATGGTGCGAAATAATTTTAAGGCCGTTAAATGCGAGGGCCATTGCAAATGTGTGATTATCTGTTATTTATCTACAACACTATTTCCTAAGCAAAGCTGATTAGAAAGCGTAATTGATTTGTCGTGACTCATAGTAGTGGGCAATATGAACTAGATATGTAGCAAACTGAGTTCATGTGTTATTGCGATTTAAGATAGATTATTATAATTAGGTTTCTCAAAGATAAGACATATTATGCATCATGTATGCTAATGTGTACTCACACATCATAACTTGTTAGTCTTTAGTCTAAATATATATAACTGACTGACATAGTGATCTATCAACGCACAGCCCAAACCACTGGACGGATCGGGCTGAAATTTAGCATGCAGGTATATGTCATGACGCAGGCATCCGCTAAGAAAGGATTTTAATTAATTCTACCCCCAAGAGGGATAAAAAAGGGGATGAAAGTTTGTATGAAACTTTGTCAATTTTAAACCGATCGAGCTGAGATTGCAAGCATAAAGCTACTATGATGAAGGCATCCCCTAAGAAAGGATTTTGATAAATTACACTCCTACGCGAGCGAAGCCGCGGGCAAAAGCTAGTTATCTTATAAAATTACAAAATAGGAAAAATAAATGAATAAATAATAAAAATAGACAGAAAGTTAAATGAAAGTAGTTAGGAATCTAAGGATACTAAAGGAGTAATTCAGGCGGTGGCCGTGTGTAATTTTTTTTACAACTATTCAAATACAAATTCATTTCCAAAAAGGGGGTTGAAGTCAGGCAGACGACGGTCGGTTGTAAAAATACAGCCAAATCGTTAAACTGTTCTGATTTTTTTTTCTCAATTTCGCATGATAATGATGTTACGACTTGAACAGTATGAATTGGTTGCAAGTCGCACTCGAAAGGAATAAGGGCTATTACAGACGAGCGACAGCATCACGCGACGCTTGTCGGCGACCGTCAGTGCCAGTCGCTGACCTGTGTAGTGTGACGTCACGCGATGGTCGTCGACGGTTGCACGACAGTTTTTGACAGTTGGCGTCGACTGTCACCGACAGTTGCTGACAGGTGTAGTGGGTATACTGCCGCTCGATCGTCGCTTGTCAGTAGAGCCCTAAGTGGAGGTATATGGGAAGACTTTTGTACAACAGTGGGACAGCTCGGATAAAAAAGACACAAAACAGCATGAAGATTTATTAGGGAAAATTTCGTAAATTTAAAAAACAAATTGAAACTCGAGCGTTTCATATTCCGTGATGTTCCCTTCGTAAATAACGTCTAATGAAGGGTCATTATACCACGGAGGGCATCAAGAATTCACGGTTAGGCCACATGTTGCCCAAATTATCTGTAGTCCCTAAACGGTGTTGTTCTCTTTAGCCCTTCTATTTTAGTCGCTACTTATTAAATTATTGGGTAGGAAACAAAAAATGTGGTTTTATAAAATTGAACATCACACCTCTCTCTCTCTCTCTCTCTTTCATCTCAGCGCGTCCTCAGCTGCAATGCTGAGAAGCACGCGGGGTCCGATTTCCGACTTTTTCTTCTCCACTTTGCACGGACACGCTAAAAGTTGCCTCTAGCTCCGCGTACTCTTAGAGCTGTCTCTTAGAGCCTGTTGTCTGCTTAGAACCGCAAAACTCAAAATGCTGTGACTGCCCCATCAAGGGTAAGCACTTGATAGTTCTGTATATGTGTGTTTCAATATTAGTCTGTGGTATAGTTGGTGTATGCTTTTTTAGTTTAATAATTTAAAAAAGTAATATTTCATGAATTACAGGTGATTCATGCGACACATCTCGTCACATTAAAGAGTTATGTTTAAAAAGATTTTTGTCTTTAGTGAAATTAGTAACTAGGTTCAAACATAACGGTAAATCATTCTTTTTTAAATTTCTCTTGAAATATCGACATAGAACTAGTGAAATTGTACAGCTATCTATCGATTCAACGATACTACTTGCAAGCAGATCCTAAAACATAGGTAACAAGCGGAATACATCACTACAAATATTAATAGCAAACATTTTTGCCTTAATACCACAAAAAATACTGTGACACCTAATTAGAAGATTTTTTACGCTCCGGCTAGAACTAACGTGGGAGATATTTCAAAGGCTGTACAGTCACGTATCTTGAGAGCATTTATCTCTTAGTTCAAAGTTAACAGCTTTTTTAAGAGGCCCAATAATAGAAGATTAGATATGCCCATAGCGCGAGCGGGAATGTTGAATTTATAATTTGAATATTCGTAGCTCGCGTGGAAAGAATTTAGTTGGTGACAAGTTACACGGTTGTCTATTAAATTTGAACATATTTTGTTGTTTTATTTTTAACAGTTGTATGAATACAGTGTTTGATTGAAGCGGTGCCCAGCGGTGGTGTCCAAACTTAGGGTTGAGATGTCGCATCCTTTTCCGTTGCTCAGAACCATGGAACTATGGAACGATTTACAAGATGATGTTCGCAAGGCAAAAACCCGCTTTTCATTTAAGAAACAGGTGAAGGCGCACTTTCTTCAAAAACTGTCAGATAGATCATAGTGTATTTATGTAGTATATGTAGGTATTGTTTATCATAGTATATACTTAATAGCGTGTACTTTTTTGTATGTAGTTTACTCGTATTGTTTTGACATATAGTCTTTTTTCCGCCATGTACCTATTCAAGTTTTGCACTACCCCTGTCATTCTCTACATCACCCGTTTGGTTGATTAGGCTTTAAGTCCGCCATTACACTTGTATCTGTGTATGAAGTTAAATAAATACATACAACCATCATTGGCTAGAGTGAGAGCAATGGAACGCTTCAGAACAGCCTGTATAAATAAATAAATACAACCATCATTGACTAGAGCGTGAGCGACGGAACGCTTCAGAAGCTGAAGCGTTCTGTCGTTCTCTCTCGCTCTAACAAATGACGGTTCTGAGCGACAAAAAAGGATAGCAGCATCGAGAGTGCTGTTTCGTGCTGACGTACGTACGGTCATTTTCAACTACTTTGTTGTTATTAAAGACTGCTGTCACTAAACTTACCGCGTCAGTTGTCTCGAAACTAAAACCAGTGTCAGTTATTAAGAAAAAGGGAAGAGGTTAATGTAAATCATCATCATTCGAGCGTATTCCCGGTTTAGTGGCATCCTCAGCGGTAACGCTTCTGAGCCAGGGGTCTGCTACCTGACTTAGGAGGTTTGACGAGGTTACCGGTTTTTACGAGAGTTAGACCAGAACCAATCCTTGGATAAGTTTGAGCAAAGGCTAGATGGCATTCGGGACTCACATACGTGCCTTCCGAAACACGGAATCAATCTTATTTTCGGATAATCAGAAGATTCAAGCCTACAATATACGAACCAGACTGGAAACAACAAAAATTTAAATGTAAGTAAATATGTACCTTTATTTTTTTTGGATGACGCTGTAGTCTTAGAAAGTACAGTTTACATTTTGTATCTCACGTTGTATGGTAGCGATTTTAGCGTAGCTACAACTAGTTAAAGAATATACATTTTTATTTTAACTTGACAATCAAATTAACATGTAAATAGCTACTTCAATTTATCATATTTAAAGATGAAGTTTAAGATACCAAATTAATTAAGACTACTTTTTGACAGCCAATTAACACAAATTAACATGTTGTAATTTTCAAACCGGTTTATTAACATAAACATGCCATATATATTAATGAACAATTAATAAATGTTCTTATAGAAGGTACAAATTCATGTTCCCAGCATGTCATCCATGTATCTCAAACTAACATCTCCATTTACCATAAACACTAAATTACAATTCAGTTAAAGACAATAAAAATAAATTTCTATCAATGCAAAATTGCCTTACCACAGACCACCCGGGTCCATTTTTGTACATTTCTCAATAAAAATTGATTGCCCCATTAGAACCGCATACGTTATTATATTAACCTATTAAAGCACTGTTAATATTAATAAAGTGCTGCCATGTGGCCATTATAGAACTAAACATGACTTCGATGAAATTGCTTTCATGGTAACCACTATACGGCTAGTATACAGCAAGATTACATTGTGCGAGTTCATTCGCAGAAAAGATGGCACGCACAATGAAAATTAGGTTTGTTTGTCGATAAAGTCCTTGAGAAGTAACTGTATTTCTCATTTAAACAATTGATTTATATAACTTCTCGAATTATAATATTTATGTATGTACAGACAGGTACATATAAATAACTCAAAGCGTGTTCAGTATAACTCTCTATTCAACTTGCAAAAGGCACTAGCGTCTTGAAGTTACTTTTATAATATTCTCGAATTAAAAAGAGATAATTAAAGATAAAAGTTATAGTTGTATGATTTTTTATGCATAGCTCATAAATAATCCTACGACGGATATGTCTGATATTTGAACTAACAAGTTTATTAAAGTTCTTATCTCTTCCTTGATCTACACGCTCGCTCATTTAATAAATTCGATCAATGTGAACACTATCTAGGAGTGGTTATAATTGACTCGCTTAAATGAGGCAAGCACGAACCAGACTTTCGTTACATTAATAACGGTACCTGATTTTATATAGATTGGATGAGATGGCTTGATAAAACCAGAACAAAGTTGGAAGCAATTTAGGTTATATAAGTTTTCTGCGATCCATTTATCTTGGAACTTAGAACGTTTCTTTGTGAAGGAACAAATGCTACTCCCTGAAGAATATAAACGTACAAAGTTTTTGATGACTTAAAAAATAAGTTGGCTAAAATTGGTCTTTATTTAGCATTAATACTTACATACTGACTAAAAATTCGCATGCCATTTCATTTTTTTTTATGTCATAGGGCGGCAAACGTACAAGCGGGTTACCTGACGGTAAGTATCACCGCTGCCCATGGACAACTGCAACACCAGGGGTGTAACCGAAGCGTTGCCGGCCTTTCAGGAAGGGAAGATGTAGGAGGAGGGGAGAGGGAAGGGACGGGAGGGGGCTCCGGCTCTCTCACTCACCGAACGAAGTACAGAAGCGGTGACGCTACTACTCAGACGTCGATTTTCTGTGAGAGTGTGGTACTTCCCCGGACGAGCCGGCCCATTCATGCTTCTAGCAAAACAGAGTTATGCCGGTAGCGTGGCTCTACCACAAGTAAGTTTTATGTCGCAAGTTTACAAACTTGCGATATAGTAGATACACTACGTTGTATCTACTGTTTTTTTGGAGTGAATATGTAGAAAAATCCTTATCTTTTCCTCATCGTTACTTCCTTACTATTCTTATCCTTACTTCTCTGTTTATTTTTATTTATTTATTTATTTATGTAACTTCATACACAAATACAAGTGTAATGGCGGACTTAAAGCCTAAGGCCTCATCTACCAGCCAACCAAACGGGTGATGTACAGAATGACAGGGGTAGTGCAAAACTTGAATAGGTATGTGGCGAAAAAAAAAGACTATATGTCAAAACAATAAACTACATACAAAAAAATACACGCTATTAAGTGCTATGATAAGCTATGATAAACAATACCTACATATACTACATAATATGCTATGATAAACAATACCTACATGTACTACATAAATACACTATGATATATCTGACAGTTTTTGAAGAAAGTGTGCCTTCACCTGTTTCTTAAATGAAAAGCGGGTTTTAGCCTTCCGGACATCAACTGGTAAATCGTTCCATAGTTTGATAGCCTGGACGATGAAAGAATTTGTAAAGAACCCATACATAACATCTGTTTCCTATTTAAAATTCGAAAGTTGTCTTGAAACTCTGTCTGTCTATCTGTTACCTCTTCTTGTTTAAACCACTGAACCGATTAAGATGAAATTTAGTATGGACATAGTTTGCGACCCGGGAAAGGACATAGAATAGTTTTCATCCCGAAATTACCACAGGGAGCGGAACCCGTGGGCTTAGCTAGAGTAATATTTGAACAATATGTTAATTAATTGCTTTGAATAAATTCTAATACATATTTTATTTATTTTCAAGGGAATCCAACAGCTAATACTACATGAATTTTAATAGATATCGGAAATCCAATAAAAAGAATACGTGTACAATTTCATGGTGCGATGCTGATGATATATCTCAGTACCGAATGATTTTTTAATCGTTTCTTATGTAACTCTCTCTCTCTCATCTCAGCGTTTTCCCAGTTGCGTCCTCAGCTGCAATGCTGAGAAGCCCGGGGTCCGCTTTCCGACTTTTTCTTCTCCACTTTGCACGGTCTTGAGCATCCTTGGTTGTAAGAGGATTTGAACGCGTTACTTATGTAACTATGTAGCCATAAAATTTAAATCCTAATAAAAAATTATAAATTTCACAAATCATTGAAATTCATGATGACGATAATAAAATTTTAGAAATAAAATATCACAAGTATCAAGTGAAAAGATTTCTCCAAAGAATTCCTCAAATCTATAAAACTTAAATAAGACCGTAAATAACAAAAGAGACGCTTAGTGGATGGATTATAAACATCAGATCATAATAAAATTGTGTGAAGTAATAAAACTGGTCAAGTGCGAGATACACAATAGTCAAATCATTGGTTCGGTATTATATGAGAATTAACATAGTATGTGATAGACATCAGGAAGGATATTTTAAAAAAGTGGTTTTAGGTTTTGACTATACTTATTACAGTTATTACTGTAATATGTTATCACTTGATAATAGTACAATATACTGCTAAGTATATTGTACTATTATCAAGTGTAATAAAACATACTATCCTAAACAATTTTCGCAATGAAAAAAATTTTTCGTGCCGTTCTTGGAAAATTAGAGAAATTTCCGAAACCGTCTGGAAAATTTTCGAGAATTTTCTTGCAACAAATCTTTTCAGGACAATTTTCAATTACAATTCTCTAGAAATGTAGAAAATTTCCAAAATTTCCGGAAACTATCGAGAAAATAAATTTCCGAGAACAGAGAATTTCTCGGCGGCACATCACTAAGTTTAACCGATCAGCTGATCCGAGTTTATTTGAACAGTATTTTTACTCATTTTAAAACAAATCGTCCTTGGGGAAAGTTCTTCAGGATCGAGGATCAATGACTTCAACATGTCTAGGCCCGAGAAGAGTGTATTGATCTTTGATATCTAGATCATTACCTCCTAAAACAATTATAATATATTTTAGCACGGAACCCTAAAAAGCAGGCAGACGACACACGCCCACTTGGGGCATGACTTGATAACGACGATATATGGCCCAATTTGCAAGTTAGTGCTACAATTTCTATGGCATAAACACAACGGGCCCTAACCCTTATAAATGTGATTGGTCAGTCGTGAACTATTGGAACTCGCATTTGATGACTTTGTTTATGCGATTACTTGGCCATTACTGTGTTAAGACTTGTTTTGTTGGCAGTTTACTTGCTTCAGGTTCCTATTTTTGGAACAAAGTTCCTTTTATATACTAACTAGCTGACCCGGCAAACGTTGTTTTGCCAAAATTGAGGACTGTATGTATTTTTGTATGTTGTATCATAAAAAAATAGAAATTTAAAATTTTGTTTAAAAAATAAAATAAAAAATTTAGGGGTGGACTACCCCTAACATTTAGGGGGATGAAAAATAGATGTTGGCCGATTCTCATAGATACCGGATAAGCACAAAAAATTTCATCAAAATCGGTCAAGCCGTTTCGGAGGAGTATGGCAACGAAAACTGTGACACGAGAATTTTATATATTAGATTATATACTAACATTTAGTTTCTAAGTCATTTAATTTTATTACTTACAAATGATGGACTAAAATTATCTGGAATATTTGAATAAATGAATTGAATTTACGGACGGTACGAACTTGGCGAGCGGGGGCTAGGCGAAAAAAAGATTTTTCAGTCACGATTTTTTCAAACTTAGTTCCAACCGAGTGTTCCACTACACTCAGCGTTTATTATGTGTGTGTGTAAGCAGCCTTATTTAAGTCGTGTAGCCACCTAAGCACTGGGCTGATGACATTCACAGAATATTGGGCAAAACATGGTTTGCAACCATCAGATCACCGGGTTACATCATGAGGAGGCTTAAACCCAATTCAATTCAATTATATCTTTATTATCATAAGATATTTATAATATCTGTTCATTTATCGTCACTTTAACTAAATATATAAAAACGGTTTTACTCACGTAGTGTAGTCGTGAAAGGCCGACTAGTTTCGATTAGTTATAACCGTTTTTATATACTTAGTTATGTCACCTCACGTTACTTTGAATAATATAATCGTCACTTTGTTTTGTTGCACAATTGTTGACGTCAAATAGTTATTCACAGCTAATAATTAAAAAAAAAGGCTTAATAAAAATGAAGAAGTTGTACTCGATGCTGTTTTGGGGAGGACTTAAGTACTGTTCATAATTTGAGAAAATGTTTCGCTTTCAAGCCAAAAAGATTAAACGGATTGGAATAAAAATTGGCATGTTTAATTTAATAGCATATTACTAGGACTGAAACATATTATACACTTTTCTCAAGAAAATATGAGGTTCCCATCACGCGGAGAACATCAGCTAGTACAAAATAATCATCAAGCACGTTGATTTTTAAATTACAAGATCTCACAGAGATCATAAATAAGGCACTTCTTGTCATCTCAAAGTTAATATCACGACACCGTACTCCACCATTAACATAACAAATGCCACACTATTAATCTAAACGTGACTCGCAACATTCTGCCCATCAATTTGCACCTCAAAATTTCTTTGAAGCGGTACATAAATCTCGGCATGGTCGTAATTAAGGCTGGCTGTACATGGTGTCGCTTCATAAGGCTTGTTCATTAGGCACGGTGCGCTTCGTCGCTCTCACCTGATTGTTACTGACGTAGATGAATGTTAAGAATTACTGATTCCGTCGTCCAGTGGTCAAGGCGTTTGCCTTGTGATCCAGACGTCGTGGGTTCGAATCCCACTGAGAATCGTACTTTTAGAAAAATTGCTTTCAATCTAGTTAGGATATTGCAGGCTTGAATCACCTGATTATCCGAAAAGATAGATGATTCCGTGTTTCGGAAGGTACGTATAAACTGTGGGTCTCGAACGCCATCTAGCGTTTGCTCTGAAACCTCTGATTGGTTCTCGTCTTCCCTTTGGGTTGCGGAGATCAGACGGCAGTCGCTCTGTGTAACCAGTAACCTCTTCAAAAACCTAAGTCAGGTAGCGGACCCCGGGCTCTGAAGCGTTACCGCTGAGCATGAAACCGGGAATACGAAGGATGATGATGATAATTAACGTTAAGAACTGTTGCTATACTCTTAAAATTTCAGAAAATTCTCTGAAGTGTTTTATAGCTGACACTGGTGTCAATTTTTCGAGCTTTCAAGGCATCTGATGTAGCCAAATGACTGTCCACACAGATGCTTTTCCAGTGCTTAAACCGCTTAGCAATCATAGCTAGACTTGACCCACGTATGTACGTACGTAGCCACGCTTCGGGCAACCTTTAACTAATGAAACGAACACCAGTAAAGTTGTTTGTGCTTTACTTGCTTGTTCGTTGCTATACATATTTATTTTATATGTTCATGAATATGCCTATGGAATGAATTAAGTAACAAAAATACAAAGTTAGTCAACTAAGCCAAAAAAAGCCATTTCTTTTCTTATAACGTACTTTGCCTCCCCCCTTTATGAAATGAATTTTTTATTTTGCATAAGTGACGTACAATATCGGTGATGTACTCGTAAGTACATTCAATCAGGATCGTATACTTGCTGTTTCCAGCATGCAAAAATATTATATGTTTTTTCAACAGACAAAATATTACCTAGTCAAATAAATGCCAAGATAATACAGTACAGTGCCAGTTATATGTATATAGAAAATTTACAGACTAAAATACAAACAACAAACAAATTGTCTATACCTCTAGTGTCTCTCATATAAGTAATGTACGGTAAGCCTCAAAAATGGAGTCTCAATTTCTCATACAATTAGTATGAGAAATTGGGTCTCCACTTCTGAGACCTACCGTACCTTTGATTATCAGTTGTTAATCGGTTTTTTAATTAAAATAAAATCTTATATCATTAAAAATTATAATAGACTTATACTCGCACTACAAAATTAAAAGAAATTCTGCAGGTCTCCACAAATCATGATAAATACGCGACTATGAAACAAGGTGATGCACGAGCACGTACAAAAAGCCTTAATCTTACCACCATCACAATTAAAGCAACAGATGGTAATGATATACACAAGGTGTTGATTGCCATCTGAGTAAGAATACGATGGCGCCAATGGTTACGTGGGTGATGTGAACTATCTGTTTAGCTTCACTGACAAATAAAAAATAGATATCAAAGGTTTAATAAGCATCGGATGATAGGAACATCGACTCGGTCGGGAGGGAAGGACTATTTTGCGGAGCATTTACGTCAAAAGAAAGCCAAGTCCATGTTTTAGTTATATGTATTTACTGATGTACAAGGTAACATGAGTCCAGTAGTTTAAGAATCATATATAAATAAATCAATATATTGTTTCGAGTGGAATCGAGTAGGGAATGTCGTTAGAATGTACAGCGAGAGATGGGCCAGAATCGCAACGGAGTGGTTGCCTTAAAATGATTACCGTCACCCAAGAAGGCCAAGAAAGCGCTGGCAAGACGATCTTGATGAATTCCAAAAAGGATGGTCAATGAAAGAGATAAGTGAAAGAAGATGGGAAAGACCTTTGCCCAACAATGGGACAAACCAGATTGAGGTAAAAAAATGATCCGACATACACTAAACATACAGGTGTTTAATGTAACAAAATGTTACTTGCAATTTAATGATGGCAATTGCAAACCTTCATTATTTTCAGTTTGTCTGGCGTTTTCAGTTTGTCAGGCACCATCGCGTGGGAGACGTTTACTTTAATGATGCACAGTGTACAAAGTACAGCTTTACATTCAAAGATAGACTAAGAAATAGATATCAAACTATTTATCTCCACCAGTATATTTTTGGTCTGAAAGTTTACATTTACATCAACGGCTTAATTTCAGTAAAATTTGCAGTCATTTTTATTAGATTTAAGTTAAAAATAGTTTCAAATTAAACTGTACTCTATTTTTTAATTATAAAAATAAACAGCCATGACGAAAACTGTAAATAAAATAAAGTAAAAGAAACGTCTACAAGAAGTATTAATAAATAACGCGTCAGCTGCAACCTAACTTCACGTTTCATGCATCTAATGAGCAAATCGTGTCCATGCGTTGTCTATTTAGATAAACGTCAGTGTTGCGCAGGCGCATTGTAATAATTGCAAGCCATCGGCGTGCCCTTTGATCTCGGTGAAGTAAAGATAGTTATTATACACAAGTGAGGGTGAAATGAGCGTTAAACAGCGCTCAGTTCATATCCAATAAATTGAACGTGAAATAATGAAACGCGTGAGAGCGTACTATCTTGTTAGGTCTTCTGTTATTAAATTGTCTGACGCTATTTATGCGGTAATCGCTTAGACATGGGTCGTAATGGGTGTAATGATTGGAAAGGATTAGCTTGAATGAACATTTATCTGTAATTTATAAGGGGATGAGGCGTAATTTGTGGTAATAGCAGGATTTTGTCATGTTATTGATCATTGAAACCAATGCGGCGTCCAAATTATCCAAGAAGTTGATTGGTTTTTGAAAATAACTGTATATTTCGAAACAGTAATCTGTTAACGACCTAATTTATTTAAGTTTTACCTTGGACTGTCGGAAAGATGGTCGTCAAAAACTTCGTCCCCATATATAAACCTACTAAATGTCATTCTTTCCTCTGGTTTTGAGTTGACTGGAAGAGATCCCTTAAAGGGATAAGTCCGCCTTTGTATTGTTTTCTTTTGTATTTGTGTTGTGTCATTTTAATACAATTAAGAATTTACATAACATAACATATATCTTTAATTTCTAAGCCTGCCGGCCAGCCTTCTTTATTAACCGTAAAACATGATGTTTTAGAAAACTTAATGTCTGATGATAAAAATCAAAATCTACGAAGTTGTTGTCAAAAAATGTTGTACAAACTGTCTCAAAATGTATAGGTAATGAGTAATGACATTTAACTACTTGTGTGAGCTTATAACTTTTTTTGAATAAACTTAATATAGCTTCTTTTGAACAATCGCGTTGCATTATTCGGTGTAACTGCGACCACATTCCGTGCAACCCGGACGAAACGTAAGCAAATAATAAAAAAGTTTATCTACTAGGCAAATAAAAAAAAATCAGTAACGGAACTACATATTACAATTGATATCCGTAGCGCCATCTCTTATTTACTAGGGAAAACCCTGACTAGCGTTAACCCCCAATTACTTTTAAATGGCAGGACCGATTTTTATAAAACATAGCTAAGAAAGACTGCAAGGGACTTGCTTTTACGTAAAAAAATCTCATCGAAATCGGTCCATCGTTCGAGCGCTAAGCTGCCACAAACAGGCAGACAGACCGCCAGACCAAACTTTTATGACACCCCTCTTTTTTCGGGGGCAAAAAAAATTGAATCTATATTTATCAAAGAGGATTTTATCTTAACAGACCCACGAAGGTGCATCTGAACAAAGAATCATCTACGACTAATTAATAAATATTTTTTTTTATAAATTATCCTTGCTGCCTCAGATGTAGAAGTGGCACTTTATGCTATTTAGCACTCCCACATCTGTTAGGTTAACATTAAATTTAAAAACGAAGTCACAATTTTTTTAAATGTTTGAAAGTTAAAAAGCGTATGTTTTGCGAGAATTCTCTTAAGATTTAATATAGTAACCTTACCATAAACAGTCAAAAGCGCTGGTTCCGAAATTCTCTTCCCGGCAATATTTTCAGCGACGCAGCTGTAGTTCCCCATATCCTGCAAGAAAATATGACGTTAGTTCCTCGAAAACTGCCGAAATTCTTGCAGACTGTCCCGAGAAATATTGGATGCACATGCTCAGACTTCAGTGGATACTTTGGTGTAAAACGTTGGAGTATGGCAGCTCGTTAAATAATCCATGTAGTCTAGTTATCATAAGGTAGGGTTTTATCATAAAAAGCTATAATATCAATGCTTTTGTGCATTTTTCTATGATGGATTAGGCTGGAGACCAATTAAAACAACTTGGTGATATTTTTGTTAATAAAACGATACTATAAGTAATTCACTATTTAAAACGGACGACAATAATAACTCATCTGATAGCCACAAATTAACCATGAAAATGGTTTAACAAAACATGTAAACGGATTCTAATATTGGACTGTACTAAATCAAAGTAAGAAAAATTACTTTCTTTGAATTCTAATGAGGACGTCCCACTATGCATGAATTCCTTCTAAATAAAATATTTCCCATAAGAAAAACTAGGGTTGTAATGACCGCAAAAACTAATAAAAATAAAAAACCACGATTATTATAAATATGAGTTTTTAATGGAAATTAAAGAAATCATGATGTGAAATTATCCTATATAGTTTGTAAAATGAGAGTCTTAAAAAAGCGGACCAATTTTATAACTTGGTTTAAACAATTATCCGCCCAAAAAAAAAAGATCTCTCGAAATATGTGATGTGCGAATAAACAATACGAAGTAAACATTAACAAAAGACAATTTAATTTTCTCTCCTGAATCTTTATTTTTTTTCTTGTTGTTGGCAATTAAACTTCGTTGAAGCTTATTTTGTCAGTGTCTAGTTAACCCATGGCGCCAATTTCTTTATTCCTAACCCTAACCTAACTATACAATCAAAGGTTGGTGTAGGTCCTTTGATTGCTTCAAGGGAGCTTCTGGCCACAAATCTATACTAGTCCACTGGTTTTCATACCCGAATGAGTGGCGGACGGCGTCTAAAGACGCCCACCACAGTCCGCAAATAAATATTACTACAGCCGCACTATGAGTGTCCACTTTAACCATTTTACATATTGTCCATGAGCATGAGCATTTATAACACTAAACTACACCGATTTTATATTATTAAGTCCACTAGAATCAATTTGCAAAATAATTTAAAGCAAACTCCAACTGAACCCCTTGACTTCCCGCCAAAAACTCTTCCTGAATCTTTATACTTTTTCTGCAATTATTAGTGGCCAGTATTTTTTGACGGCAAAAATGTTGCGAACTATTTTCTATTTAAGCACAATCATAGAGGTTAGTTTTTTTTTTAATTTTATGGATAAACGAGAATTGACAATTCTCCTTGGTAAATCAAATCAGTAGCAGCAATTTGGTAAATCGAAACAGCAATAGGAAACAATCCTAATTAATCCACGTCCACCTAATTAGAGCGCCGGATACAGGAGATGGGGGGTTATTTGCAGTGCATGGTCTACAGCGTGGGCGGCACTTTATGACGATGACAGATACTCGTATTACTGATGCGGCTTTAATTTAAGGGCTATTCCTAAAACAATTTGACAAAAAGTAATTTGAAAAACGGTGGTTCGATTGGGATTGCTCTTAGTTAGAGGATTTTTGAAGGTTTTTAATTTGTCTTTGTAGAGTATATCTATAATATATAGAAAAAGTGATGTTTCTTATGCGAATACAATTTGACAAAAGGTTATTTGAAAAACAGTGGCTCAATCGGGATCACACTTAGAGGTTTTTTAAATGTTTTAAATTTGTTTTTGTAGATTATACCTATAATAATTTGATAGAAATAGTGATGTTTCTTGAGCGAAATAAGCGACTTACGCCGAGTATACTAAGTAACATAAAACATCAGGCTCAAGAATTTCTGATCTCTGTTGACCAGGTTTGTACGCATAGGTTAGGATGACATCTAAATAGACAATTTTTTTGTTGAAATTGTAAAATGACGCTTACCGAAAATTTCAGTAGGTAAAATCAATAACCAGTGCCAATTTTATCATTGAAAAGAAAATCTTATAAATATATAAGGACAAATTACCACTGATTAAGCTTAATTCAACGATACTATATTTGATATCTGGTACCATATATTGACGATATTATATCTTATACCTATGTTCTGTTAAATAAGTGTAAATCTCGTAATAAAAAATACAACAAACATTTTTCCATTCAAATTAAGGACGTGTCTCTTTGTTGCATAAAAATGTCCTCGAAATTTCATAACGAAGTGGGCATGTCCGCTTTAATGTACAATTCAGCTCTCTTTTGTGATCTTTCTAATAAGGGAGCGAGAGAACATTGTCATTGTCATGTTACGAAAAAGGTATAAAAAGGAAACAATGTTTGGGGAAGAAAAGTGACATACCAAGATTTTGGTAAAAAGGAACAACTGTTTTAATTTTAAATTAAAAGGTTTTTTTAGCCCGTATATGTATCCCAATTCTGGGCAAATGCCTGAAATGTAAAGAATAAAAAATGTAAATTAGAGTTTACATAACTAAGTAAAAAAAATACGTAAGTACCTACTCATATATGGTGTAACTGGAGTAAGAATCAAATTTCAAAATTTAAAAAATTAAGCATTCGTTTTCAAGGACAATTAAATCTTTGTTTCTGAAAATGAAAATATTTCAAATTGTACATTACATCAGATTTAACCAACATGTTGAAATTGAAAAGAAACATTATAACATAGTATTATTTACCGACGTTTTTATTTTTAATCTTGTCTCAAATTAATTTGTCTTTGATTTCATATTGGCATGATGATATTGGCACTTATAAAATAATTGTTACACATTTGCAATTATTTATAATATTACTAATACAGAACATTATTTTGTATCGTCATAATAAAACTCGACACAAACGGGCATAAAATCTTTGAGTAAACTCCCAACTTTATCAAAGGAGACCGTTAGTGTTGAGAATAACATTAATTGGTACAGACAAACACAACACTTTCCATGAAATATTGAATTAGAATCACATCTGTTGGCAATTTTGTACTAAACTTGGCGGGTGAATTAATATCTTGTTGATTTAGTTTCCTAATATGATTCATTGCGATTAGAAAGATAACTTCCTCATCTTCATGATCATAATCAGCCATCTTTTTTATTTTATTTTTTATTTATTTAACTTCATTACAATGCATGTAAATGGCGAACAGGTGATGCTGAGAAAGTAATCTTTTGGGGTAAGTACAACAGAACTAACCAAAACAACAAAAAAAGGAGTGAATTTGTTATTATTAAGTAAGTACATACATATGCCCATAGATATCGAAGATAAACCTACACAAAAATCTACATAAATAATTGTTCAAAAATAAACCTTACATAAACTACATTAATACTACTTATATAGCTGCTGACAGTTCTTGGAGATTATGTGAATGCACTGCTCTCTTAAACGTAAGACGAGATTCTGCTTTCCGGATACTGACTGATAAGGCGTTCCAAAGCCGTACATCTTTAATTCGAATTTGATAACGGCCTTTCTCATTTTTCTTCATTTTTGTTTGTTCTCTGCATTCCTTCTCAACAACTTGCCAGCAACTTAGTTCTATTATCCTTTTTAAATTTTGGAAATTTTATCGTTTGTCAGTATTTGTATTATTTGCATTTCAATCAGCGTTTGGGATTTTGCCATTGTAAATGTATTGTAAGCATTAAGTAGTACAAAAACTGATTTATTTAATAGACATGAAATATAATTTTTCAAAACTAAAAACCGACTTCACCCCCGAACTACACAAACGATTTTAATAAAATTACTATGGGACCACCTGGACAGTATACCCATTCAAACAAAAAAATAATTTTCCAAATCGGTCCACGCGTCTTCGAGTAATCGGTGAACATACATAAAAAAAAATAAAGGATCGCGACGAATTGATAACCTCCTCCTTTTTTTGAAGTCGGTTGAAAAAAGTGGTGTTATAGTAACAATAAATTTACGAGTGTATTTGTGTACCTCAGTCAGGATCTAAACTTTATAGTTTACATTTTAACAGGTATTTATTTTATAAGAAAATATCGCGTATTTATGATACTTACCTTTTTTTAAATCAAAGTTAATATTAATTTCACTATTTCGTATATCTATAAAACTTTCTTAAGCATGTTTCATACCTCTAATACGATTATTCACAGAAACCGTCACCGGCCAGCGCACAGGACAACAGGAACACGCAAATAAATCC
Source organism: Acrobasis suavella (assembly GCA_943193695.1). Lineage (NCBI taxonomy): Eukaryota > Metazoa > Arthropoda > Insecta > Lepidoptera > Pyralidae > Acrobasis > Acrobasis suavella. The sequence goes on from OW971934.1 coordinate 22,665,261, forward strand.
CGCTTTGTGCCGGAACGCGACAAAAAGACAGCCGCGCGACAGGCGACTCATGTCGCAATTAATAAACGTCTGTCGCGGGCGACTAATTAGTCGCAGTCGCATCGAGATGAAATAAATAATTTGAGATCGCGATTGTGCGCGCTAACGCTTGGGTTAACGAAGCCTTGTCCAATTATATGAAGGCGTACGAGTAACATTGTTGTTTTGTGGCATTTGGATGATGTATCGCATATTATCTAAGTCAATGATTAGTTTTAGTACCTGTTCTGAAGTCACATTTTCTTATTTTTGCACCAAATCCAATCCTTGATAAAAATGAATAATTTGAAATCTCGATTGTGCGCGCTAACGCTTGGATTATTAGTGAAGATCAAAGTGTATCGCATATTATCTAAGCATATCTAAGTCATCAATTAGTCTTAGCACCTGTTCTTAAGAGGCTTTTTACATTTGGTTGGCTGTTTGCTCGCACATCAAACATTTTCAAAGATTATTAAAAAAAGGGACTCATCTGTTGAAAAATGTTTCATTAACTTTCAATATAATCATATGTTAGATATTGTAGACATGTTTTTTTATTGTTTGTGTGTATGGGTATCGAGCACTAGGTCATCAAAAATTTTAAATTTTGATGACCTAATTTTCGATGTAGTCAATGTCTACACAATATACAAACATGTCTAAAAGTAATATAATTATATTGAAAATTAATGAAATACTTTTTTACAAATGAGACACATTTTTAATAACCTTTAAAAGTGTTCGATTGTGCGAGCGAGACAACCAACCAAATGTGATAAAGCTAACAGTATCTCAAATTTAAATGCATTGTCATAATTTGTGTAAGTCTGTGACAGTCTTTTCTACTGGAAATTTAAGGTTTAGTATTGTAACTATTCAGAATTAAAAAAAAAAACTATTCTTTAAGTTAAGAATAAGATCAACCTTTGGTGAAATATTTTTTTTGTTTTTCGTTGATGGTTTTTACGGAAAATTTGACAAGACTTTTTCAGGAAATTTCAATTGCTATATGAAACTGTGTCTAATTTTTTTTAACGTCAAGTAAAATCACTGTAACTCTCGCTTCGGATATTTTAATAATGACTGTACAATTAATAACATTACATCATCTATCCTCGACTGATTATAATAAATAGAAAAGGAAACATTATATCCTCCTTCAGGAACACACAGAAACCTCGCATGTGTCGTATTTCAAACAGTTGGCGTCGCCACATGTATTATGAGTCATTCTAAGAACTTACGCCCATTATCTTTTAAGTCTTCTACTTCTGCACGACTTTCAGTCTTAGCTGTATCGTCTTTAGAAACAAAATTGTGTGTAACATTAGATTTTTTTGCAAGTTCTAATTTACTAGTAGCTAGTTGTTAATTCCGAATTTTAACTTCATTAACGGCATGTGTAACAAGAGTTCTTTGTTTATCTTTGCGGTCTTACAAACATTTATGGTCAGAATGATTCAGAATCACTGAAATACTTTATGGATCATTAAAATTTTATAACGCGCTTCTTAAAATCACATATCTGTTACTTTGACGCAAGGCGCCGGCCATTTATACCAATAGAAAAACGTTAAACATATGTAAAGTGTCATTTTTTGAACTTATGTTCCTTTTTAAAGACAAATCAAAATTAGTTTTAAAAAGAAACAACATGCTTTTGCTCAGCAGCAAAACATTAAATTGTTTTAATGCGAAAAATATATTTTTTTATCGTTTATTCGATGTCTAGACAATATGTAACAAAAACCCTGTCCGATCCTTGTTGGAGCAACTCAAACCGTCAATATGAACCACTTTTCTTATGGGACCAATGCTTGAAACTCGAAGACAAATCGACATTTTCTTGCATAGTGCCGGGCCGGCGGAACACTTTTGTATGAAAATGTCGATTTTTTTTCAAGTTTAAGCATATGGTCCCATAGGAAAAGTCGTTCATATTGACAGTCTGAGTTGCTTCTACAATGATCAGACAGGGTATTTATAACATATTGTATACCAGCGTAGTTCTTCCGAACTGTAAACTCGCCAACTCTTTATCTCGGCAAACCCTTGACCGATTTGACTCATATTTGAACTCAAAAGTTATATCATTCGACGCTTGACTGCCGAACGATCAACAACTTGTTTGGTGCCTGAAGATGCCTCGTGGAGAGGCGAAACACGTGTCGCGTATGCGGTGTCCGATATTGCTGCAGCCGCAGCGGATGCAGCAGTATCGGAGGGAGCATGCATCAGCTGTTGGTGGCGGGTGCACACGGGCTGTTGGTGGCAGGTATGCTGGGACTAACAGTAGTGGGTGGGCGCCGGCCGGCAATAGTTTGCATGAACTAACTGGTGGCGGAATTGCACAAAGTAATTCAAATCATGTAGTATGTCAAAAGTTATAATTGGCTGCTTCTACATGCCTATCAAATTGCAGGAAGCTCTAATCAAGACTATGTACTTCAGTTATATTCAAACAAAAATACAAATTTACAGTAGTACTCGTTCAATTAAAGGTATTTAATGGATGTTTGTTAATTGTTTATTACCTGCGTTTTATGTTAGGAAATAATCAAATTATCTATGTCATTTAATGGTTCTATTTTAAAAACTTCTTACATTCCTTGTAAAGAATTCCGATAAGAAGTTAATTGACACAGTTATAAAGAGATATGAACATCAATAATAACGTTGATGACTTTATCAATCTTCCGCATTTTTCTTGTCTTATTTCTAGCTTTGAGTCAGATGATGAGTTCATTATTTAACAAAATGAAAGCAGAGATTTGCATGGTCTGTTTTGAAGTTAATACAAACTTTCAAAAACTAATTCACTTCTTTTTGTAGTGCAAGTTTTTAACATTATTCTTGCCTTGCGATCCTTCTGTCGTCTACGATGTTTAAGCCAAGAAATTCATGAGATAGATGCTGATTATGGTGGTACAAAGTTGCCGAAGGAATCATCAAATGCAACTTCAGGGTTAGAAGAATTCGGACTTTTATAGCGTTATCATAAAGCCTTAATTTATCTAATTAAATAAAATCGGCTAAGTGCGAACCTGACTCGCGTTTGAAGGCTTCCGTACCATTTATCTATAAAAAATCACTTTTGTTGTATGGAAGCACCTTAAACATTTATTTTATTGTGTATTTAGTATTTTTTGTTATAGCGGCAAAAGAAATACATCAACAGTAAAAAATTCTACTGTCTAGCTATCACGGTTCATGAGATACAGCCTGGTGATATGCAGACAGACGGACGGACGAACGGACAGCGGAATCTTAATAATAGGGTCCCGTTTTTAACCTTTGGTTATGAAACCCTAAAAAGAAATATATGACGAAAAATTTGAGCCCCTCTAGTCTATACCATCAATTCAAATCTCTACGTGGGGCGCACTATAAGTTTCCGGAATGAATATGAAAAAATACTATTAAAGGTACAAAATTAATTTATTGTTTTTCAAAATAATCTCCCTTGGCGTCTATGCACTTTTTCATTCGATGAAACCAGTTTTGAAAACTTTTGTGCCACTCCTCTGTGGTGACCTCTGAAACGTGTTTTTCATACTCCTCGACAGCCTCTTCTGGTGATGAAAATCGTTGACCGCGTAATTGGATCTTAATTTTTGGGAACAGAAAAAAGTCACAAGGTGCCAGGTCGGGACTGTATGCAGGATGACTCATGAGTTCTACATTTTTCGCCTTCAAAAAGTCGTTTGTCTGTCTGGCCGTGTGAGAACTAGCATTGTCGTGGTGCAGGATGATACGGCGTTTACGGTTATTTTTACGGAGTTCGTCAATAACTTCCGACAAACAAATGGTCGTGTACCAGTCACTATTCACTGTACGACGATTCTCTAAAGCAACAGTAGCCACGTGTCCAGTTTTATTAAAAAAAGAAGCAATCATCCGCTTAGATGCACTTTTCACGCGCGCCACTTTGGTTGGTTTCGGCTCATCTTGAAAGACCCATACGCTCGATTGCTGCTTTGTTTTGGGATCGTAGCAATAAATCCATGTTTCGTCACCTGTTACTATGTCCCACACCAAATTTGACGCACCTTCGTTGAATCTGGTAAGCATGGCACTGCACCAAGTGACGCGGTCCGTTTTTTGAGCCTCGGTCAAGTTGTGTGGGATCCACCGCGAGCACAGCTTTCTCACACCCAAATGTTTGTGTAGGATTAATTGTATTTGACTCATGCCTATTTCTAAGGATGCGCGAATTTCATGGTAGGTCACATGCCTGTCTGTTTCAATCATACGGCGCACAGCATCGATGTTTTTGTTGGTCACAGCGGTGGACGGCCGACCATCGCGAGATTCGTCACTGAGATTGATACGACCACGCTTGAATTCTGCAAACCAGCTATAAACAGTTGTCTTGCATGGTGCTTCATTTCCAAAAGCTGTTTCAAGCCGAGCGATGCTCTGTTGAGCTGTCAAATTACACTTAAAATCGTAGAAAATCATACTACGAAAATTTTCCCGAGTTAAATCCATGTTGATGCAGACACACAATTTTTTAAATGGCGCCACAAGGTAAAAACAAAAGACAGTCAAATTAAACAAACTGCATTCTACAGCCAAAGAGTTCTATTTTCAAATGTTGCAATAAATTTTTAAATATTGTTTATGTAAGTGGCCAGTTCCGGAAACTTATAGTGCGCCCTATGTATGTGGTAAACATTTTTATCAAACATGTTTATTTCTGATATTGCTTCGCGCAATTTTATGCAATTTAAATGAATATAAACTTACTTGCAAAGTAGCTCTAGATATGAGTAGATTTCCCTCAGCAGATATAAGAACATTGTGGTCTTGCTGCAATGGAGCGCCATGCTTCAGCCAAGATATCCTTGGAGGTGGTGCAGCGGCTGGTGGGGAGCAACGGAGGGAAGCAGCGGACCCCACTTCGACGGAGTTAGGGGATGGTGACGCAGCGAATTGCTTCTTGAGATCTGCAGGAAAAAAAAACAATATAATAGGCATGATGACTGAAAAAATAATTTTGGACAATTAGATTGTAAATAATTTTACAAAAATTTCTGTGGGACCACCTGATAAGTATACCCATTAATTTTTTTTTAAATCATTCCTGGCGTCTCTTAATAATCGGTAAACATTCATAAATAAAAGATCGCAACGAATTGATAACCTTTTTCTTTTCGGAAGTCAGTTAAAAATATTGTATTTTTTAATTTTGCTTAGGAACAAAGAATGACTAGGATACAGCTTATTTAAATTTCGAATCACGTCACGGGAAGGTATGATTATTACTTAGTGACGTCGCAAGCCCCCTCTCTAGAACTTAGATGCTCCGTATCTTTGTGTATTTTTAATTTTTTATAAACTGGATAAAATTTGGATCCATTTGGATAATATACAATGCGGACTAATTAGTGTAATACTTTTCTGACCATGTAATCACCCCTGTTTAAAAGAAACATTATTTATTATACGTGGAACTGTGATCTTTGGAAATAAAACTGGGTCATTAATTATGCCGTTGTTGGAATTGCTGCTTCAAATCTGATCCCAAAACAGATCTGAATTTGAACATTTCAGCTTCATTTCAGTTATAATAGGTAGGACCTTATAGATAAAATATTGGAAAATGGCATCAAAAACGAATATCAGTTTTACGTTCTTCGCATTGAGTTAGATAGCTACAGGTTTTTCATTTTATAAATACTTATTGTTAATAATTTTTTAAAATATATTAAGATACTTATTGTAACGGGATCTTACACTTATATTTTTACTAGCCTGTATTTTTATTTGTGAAGCCTATTTCTATGGAGCTGGAAGTAATTACCTATAAAATTCAATTCAATTTATTTATAATTATAACACTTATATTGTACATAGGTATAATCATAATCCAATTATGTAATAAAATTAATACCCGCATAAAAATCACTTTAACTAGTTTTATTATAACAATATTGACTGAAATGGAAATGTCAGTATCAATCAAAAGCAATATTATTTGAAACTTAGTTTGATATTTCCAAGTTTTTATTTTTAATACTTTTTATTTCGTATTCACTTAAAAATATTTGTATTCTGTGAAGGACTCTAATATTTAGTTAATAGATTCAGGTTTTACTTTGCGGAAGTCAAAGTTACATAATATAATTTGAATTACTATGTGCAAATCCGCCACCAGTTAGTTCATGCAAACTATTGCCGGCCGGCGCCCACCCACTACTGTTAGTCCCAGCATACCTGCCAACAACAGCCCGTGTGCACCCGCCACCAACAAGTTCGGCTTGACCGCTGAACGGTCAACAACTTGTTTGGTGCCTAAGGATGCCTCGTGGAGAGGCGAAATACGTGTCGCATATGCGGTGTCCGAGGTTGCTGCAGCCGCAGCGGATGCAGCAGTATCGAAGAGAGCATGCATCAGCTGTTGGGCGCGGGTGCACACGGGCTGTTGGTGACAGGTATGGGACTAACCATTACCTTTATAAAATCACGTTTGTTTTTTTGAGCTTTAATATTTATTTTATTATTTTTAGTATTTTTTGTTATAGCGGCAACAGAAATACATCATCTGTGAAAATTTCAACTGTCTAGCTATCACGGTTCATGAGATACAGCCTTCACAGTGGAGTCTTAGTAATAGGGTCCCGTTTTTACTCTTTGGGTGCGGAATCCTAAAAATGATTAAAAATGATGATGGGTTACTAGACGTGTCGCTTTTTAACATGATTCGCATTTTGCCCATTCCCTCGATCGGCTTTTACGATTTCTTCCTGAAAGGGAAGCAATTACTACGTTCTAAGTTTAAAAAAATAATGAAATTTGTAAACGCACACCCCAGTTCAAATCAATCAAACAAAACAAAGCTTAGAAAAAACAGCATTCGATCGCTCAATCCAATTTAGGCTCAATCAGGGTCTTCTCACATCAATCTTAATAAACCGCACAACGACATCGTCAATTATGTAATTGTTCGCGAACGTACGTCTCACGAACTATAATTGCCTTTCATTAAACAATTTGATGCCTGTAGGTATATATAACCTTGAACAAGTTCACTTGCGTAATAGTTGATACATTTTAGTTTATAACATCGAGAAGCTCGATTCCCTAGTGGGCTTCACATTATTCCAGAACCTTAATTCTATCCCTACCCATCGCCTTTAATTATTTCTCTTCTTTGTCACTAGATGGCGCTATAGCTATTTATTAAAACATTAAAATCTTGTATTACTGTTATTTAAATAAAATAGTACTATTATTAATTAAATATGGCTTATACGAAATGCAATAAATATTTTTAAAGGATATTCAATACTTTCTTTGTCTCTTTTTTGCTAGTTGTGTGAGCTGCCATCTCTGTGTGTCTACCCGCAACTCCAGTTTTGCCTACTTTTGGACCCTCCAATAGTTTCTACGGCTTTGGGTATCTATTACGTTAGTAATTACTTTGGTAAGTAATTCTATTAACGTTTTCTGTTATATCGCCTAATAACATGATTCGCATTTTCGTCCATTCCCTCGATTGCTTCTAAGACCTGAGCGGCAAGTGTAGCAGCTGGTACAGTGGGCAGCATAGAAAAGTATACTAGCTCTATACTTTAAATACTACTAAATTGTACTATTGGTGGTATACTTTTCTATGTGGCCCACTGTTGCCGCCACCTATCGGCTATTTTATTTTTATTTTTTTTATTACGCAAGGTAAGGCTACACATCCTTTTTCCATATTCCTACTTTGACGTGTACCTATACAACGAGGCGCCCTCTATGCGCCGCAATCCGCAAGACAGTATTAACTCAACCGCCGTGCCGTAAAGAGCAGTTCCAGCTTTTTCGCTGACAATATATGAGCAACCCTTGCTCGTAAGTCATATCCGTCCCGCTGTTTCAAAATGGTGTCTTTCGCGTGTTGTCAGTAAGAACTTGACGAACGTTGGCTTGTGTGGTGCCAGTGTGACGTAATCCTGATCCGGTGAAATCCACGTGGCTGACTGAGCTTCAGGTCCAGGGAGCTCGTTGACCGAAGATCTGAAAGGTTGGTGCACGTCTTCCATATACCCTATCTTAGCCGTTACCTTGCTGATCTCTGTTTCGTCATTTTCTTATTTTAATTTAGCTATCGTAGGTTCGCATCATACGCGCGATACCATTTTGTAACAGCGGGACCCACTGTACATCCTAAGTATTTCCTTTTCACCCAAACCAGATTCACCTAATTTTATTCTTTTATTCTTTTTTAATATGAAACTAAAAACAAGTAGTAGGGTGTCTACTCTGATCGAAAAAAATACTTAGAAAATAAGATTTTATAAAAAAAAATACATAACTTGGTAGATCGTTTCTTTCTTATTATTCTTATCAAGTAAGCACACAAAATGCTCAAAAAACTTACAAGCTCACTTAAGGTATTATGGCATCTGTCAAATTAAATACTTTTTCTATGACGTCATAGCTTTTTGAGTCAAATAGCGTTTTTAATATAATTATATTAGCTTTTTTCTGTTTCATAAATCTAAAATCACATTATTTGACATTATTTTGTAACATGTAAAAGTCGTACCAGTATTGTAAATGTAATTTTTATTATTATATATGTATGTATATAGAAAATATTAAATTATTGTATTGATCCGTATATACTTACTTATTTACTTTACTTTACTTTTGTCTTGCAACCCACATTTAGACTATCTATATAACCCTAAGGTTGACTGGTAGACAACACTTTTAGCGTTTAGTTCTCTGTACAATTTTGTATTTGATTAACAATAAAGATTAAATAAAATTAATAAATAAATAACAATTTATTTTTGCCCGGGATACTAACTTATTTTGATCTCGTACTGCTATTTCCATAACGACAGCGCGTTACGAAGCAAAATGCAGCTGACACCACTCTTCGAAAGATGCATCAGGAAGTGAAGATCATCGGCAGCGAAAAAATCGCAGTCTATATCCCATCCTTACTATCCATTACACACCAAGTATAGTATTCTATTCCTATATGTTTACTTGTTACTGGTATACGGAAGACTCTAACTTCTCCTGTCTTTCCCATCCTCCAGACTGCAACCCCTCACACGCTCCATAAAATCCTATATACGTGCTCACTTGGTTTCTCGAGCCTGGTACTGGTTCAACGAGGTCTGACGTGGCTGCGCTGGTAGAACGGAGCCGATAAGTACCCATATCGGCCCGAAGCTGCAAGTCCAATCGTGTTCTCTCCAAGGTGGACTAAGTTCCTACGCTCTTGCTGCGAAATGCTGGCTGGGTAAGTACTGAGCTGAACAGGATACTAACTTATTTTGGTCTCGTTGGTCCTATTGGTCGCACCAGGCACAGATGGGCCAACAAGGTAAAGAAAGACCTGAGAAGCCTCGGAGTGGACGACTGGCAGCAACGCTTACAAGACCGCAAGAAATGGCGCCATCTAGTGTCGGAGGCCAAGATCCACTTCGGGTCGCTGCGCCACCGTAGTAAGTAAGATCAACAACTCAACTAAACTTTGACTTGCAATGAAAAGGGCCAGCTGTTTCACTTTCCACAATAAACGACACTAAATGTTGTTAATTTAAGATCAAAAGACCACATGCTGGCTGTTTCTACAATAGATTCTGCACATGGTATTCTGGGATACTAACATTAAGTTATTTTCATTTTATGGTGCTTGCAGTATAACTAGATGGTATAATAAAATGAATCACCTTTACCATTTTTTTAAGTAGATAAAATGTATAAATTCTACGTCAATTCCAAACTAAATAAAATAATAAACCAACGAGTAGATTTTTTTTTAATATTGCCAATTTGGTAAAAATTAAGTACCATTAGAGGCGCACACACTCACATAAAACAAAACAACAAACCAACTAATATTCGCATCATACATTAATTTTTCAAAATCCTACCTCTTATAGACTCCAGTATAATTTTTAAAACTAAAAACTACTTCACCCTCAAACGATACAACCGATATTGATGAATTTTCTATCAGATGACCTGACAAGTATACCCTTTCAAACAAAAAAAGAATTTTCCAAATCGATTTAGAGGTCCTCGAATAATCGTTAAACATACATAAAAAAGAAAAGACCAACGATGGATAATTGTGGAAGTAAAGGGAAGCTTTTGCCAAGCAGTGTATGTAAATATTTTTTTAATAGCTATGTGTGTTAAAAATAATGAACATGGCATTATATAATGCCGTGGTGAAAGTTGAAAGGTTAAGATCCGAATAAGAATAGATATTTACTTTTATTTCACAAAAAAAAAATAGTACGAAATTTATCTATGGTAAAAATATATCGCGAGTGTTTGATTACTGGCAAATATTGTTTCTAATTCAAATCTTCTACCATTTCTACTGTAAATAGTTAATCTTTGATTGTAAGTAAAATTTCAATAATGGCACAGTGCGTGTGTCGGGCCACGCTCTGAGTAGAATTCCGAAGTTACATAATTCAAGTTTTAACAAACAAAAAAACCGGCTTCATTTTCTTTCAGGAGTTTCTTCCATACCTCCACAGTTTTTCATCATATCTTTACCAAATTAATATGGGACCAACTTAGTAGTAAAGGCTTTCAAATAAAAAAAGAATCATCGAAATCAGTCCACAATTGACGAAGATATCGTGTAACATACATACAAAAAAAAACTTATAGTCGAATTGATAACCTCCTCCTTTTTAGAAGTCGGTTAAAAAGAAGCATAACATTTTAAGCTGTACGTTGCATAAAGAAATACAGTTCAAAGAAACGAAAACTTACAAATGCGAGCTTAGAAAACTGGTGCAGACGAAACCGTAGAAGTTGCAAGTTTTCTGAACAGTGCAATTTTAAAATAAACGTCACATTAAAAGTAGAGGGAGTAGAGTGCAAGTGCCGGTATTTGTGATTTGAAAATAACAATTGATGAAAAAATTCGTTATGCGTAGATTAGAACTGACGATTTTAACCTATATTAGCTATATGGAATACAATAGGGTTTATACACTAAATAAATAAATAAATATAAATGGACAAATAACACTGATTGAGTTAACCCCAAAGTAAGTTCGAGACTTGTGTTATGGGATACTAACTCAACGGTACTATATTTTATCAATCTGAAAAAGGCCATTTTCCAACTTGCCCTGACCGGAAAATGGCCTTTTTAAAACAGCAGGTACATACATTTTAAGAGGAAATATCTAATGACTGAATGAAAATCAATAGCTTTTATTTTCAATAAAAAAATGATAATTTATGAATTTCAGTATTTATAAGGACAACAACAGGCATAATTACTACATGAAAATTTGATTCTTGATTTTTGAAAATAAATCATACTCTTCTTCTCAAAGGTGATTGAGCGGTCTGCTGGTTACTTTGAAAAGTACCTTTTTTGAATAGCAGTTTATTTTGCAAGTACTTCAATTACTGGAAGTTGACGACCTCCGTGGCGTAGTGGTCACTATGCTAGTTCGCCACCCAGAGGTCCTGGATTCGATCCCCGGTCAGGGCAAGTTGGAAAATGGCCTTTTTCAAATTGTCCTGGGTCTTGGATGTTTATCTATATATGTATTTGTTATAAAATATTGTATCGTTGAGTTAGTATCCCATAACACAAGTTTCGAACTTACTTTGGGGCTAGCTCAATCAGTGTTATTTGTCCCTATATATTTATTGCATTTAATAAATTCGCCAATTTAAACACCATGATGTAGTTTTATTTGTTAACTAACTCGACCAAAAAACCCTTCGTCTTTCTTAGTAAAAACAATCAAAATAGTGATTGGTTGTTAATCGTATCGCTTTTTAACAATACTTACATGATATAGGTCTTTAAAAAATACTTTCTTTGGCATTTTGACATTGTTTAATGCGAGAATTTGATATGAGTATCATAATTCATACGTGTCAGTTCAGGCACTTAAGATTTTTGCTTTTATTTCAAAATCATGCTTATGTTATAAACCTTTTGCTTACTTTTATAGTAAAATGTAATCAAAATCTCTGTCTTCATTTTATAAATCAGCTTTGCTAGTACGCTTCATTCTGCTACGAGCACTACGTAGCTGTACTTGACTGTACTTAGAGTAAAAAGTGCCAAGCTATGCTATAAAAATAACGCGGAAGTATAACTTCACTATGTGTGAAAACAAATCAGACAATCAATGAGACTATTTCAAGAAGAAGTTAGTCTCATATTTTCAATATCAAATTGATATCCTTTTAATATTATAAATGCGAAAGTTTGTATAGATTAAGAATTAAAGAATTTATTTGAACATTTGAAACATAGGTGCATTTAACAAATTATGATCGTAAACAAACCGCTATAGTATAAAACTGTGTTGCAGTTGTTTACGCCCAAATCCGGAATATGGTTATCAGCAAACATTTAACAAGGTTCTTACTTAATTAAAACTTATAAGTGGTGAGAAAAATACAAATTACATACAATTTACATACTAAACTTAATCTATTTTAAGGTGGAGGGCTTTGGGAGGGGGATAGGGAGTTATATGATTTGTGTAGCTGAAAGTGTTGAGTGTATGTGTGACAGTGTTTGTGTGTTTGTTTGTTTGTTTGTAATAACTTTATTGTACTATGAAAACACACAAAAAATACATAAAATACAAAACATAAAGAGTAAATTGACAGTGTGTATTTGTCTATAGGTTCATGTTTGGAAGCATAAAGTAAACTATATAACGGACTTTTTTATGAGATTTTCAGTCTCCTCATAAGTAATTCCTAGTAGCCATTTATAAAGTTTTCGTTTGCATTCGTGGCGCGTAAGCGGATAAATTACTAAAATCCTGTTGATGTAAGGATGTATGGACGTTAGTTCTACTTTCTCTCCAAAACGTATCATTGGATTGAAATGAAATTTGGTATGTAGATTATTTATTACGTGTATTATTATTTGATTGCAGCGGTTTACATGTAAGATAATTTTTATTCCGAAATAATGTGAGGTGTTGTGGGACGCACAAAAATTTGACCATGCGTGCAACGCAGCATTACTTGTTTAGCCCCCGACAAAATAGAGAGGTGTAATAAGTTTGACGCTAATATCTGTCTGTGGTATCGTAACGCTCGCATGGATGGACCAATTTCCATGAGGTTATTTTTTACATTACAGCAGGTTTGTTTTATTCGCCTTGCAAAATTTGTAATAATATATTGACTACGGAAGTAGGTACTAAATGCCCATTTAGGATTATGCTGTCTGTTACTTTTTAAAATGTTATTTAGGAGATGCTTATTTTTTTTTATCTGGATAACGCCAGTGGTATTCTATGTTTGCCTCGTCTCATTTGCCTGGCCATTTTTGAAACATGAAGTCACATAAACGAATGTTTTTTCATACAAAAAACCGTTTGTTCACTGAACACACTCCACGTTTGAAAAATGGCACCAAATGTTAAAATAACGACTTTATTATGTTGGCAGTATGGTAGATCTAAAGAAAAAAAGTTATAGGTCCATGGCTACGAGTATCGTTTTGGCAAAATAACGACACATGTGCTATTATATTAGGAATAGACTATAGACTTTTCTGAAATCATATAATCTATGTTCATATATTAGTGTTCGGGACCATTTAAAAGACAGATAACAGTACAGGAGTAGAAAAACAATATTTAAACACTTCCTACAGGTACATCACGCTCGTACTCCTAAGGCAATATTAGACTTTACCAGTAATGCTAGGATTTAGGAACAAAAGTTAAATCCTCATAAATTATACTCTAACTAGCTACTACTGGGACATGTGACTTCATGTGAGTTAATTTATTTATTGGGTAGCAGAAGTTATCCCCAATTTGTTAGTTTAGTAAAGTTCGTGTTTGAGTTGGCTACCTATTATTTAGTTTGGCTTGGATGTTATAACTTCGCTAAAGAAGTAATATTCAAGTTGTTTATTAGTAATATCCGAAGGTAATATTCGTTGTTATATTAAATAAGTTATTTTCTAACTTTAAAGTAATTGTATTTAAACTTTTAAGTAATCTTTATTTACTTCGTTATATTATATACCGATAACATGTTATAAGTGAAAACCGGGAATTTTTACTGAAAATTACGGTTATGCACAGTTGGTAATAATGTATTATATATATTTAAAATGTTCTATTTAAGCCCTTCTAACCGATTTTCAAAAAAGAGGAGGTCATCACCTTATTTTTCTTTTTATATATGTTCACTGATTACTTGAATGCGCCTGGACCGATTTGGAAAATTCTTTTTTTTTAATTTATTAGAAGTGGTATACTTGTCCGGTGGTCCCATAGAAATTTATCAAAATTGGTTGTTTGGTTTGGGAAAGTAGTTGGTTTTTAGTTTGGAAAAATGATATTTGATAGTTAATTACTTAATTTATTACTTTATGGCCTATGGAGGGTGCTATTTTGAATTTAGTGTGACGTCACTTAATCTGTATTTATTTATTTAAACTTTATTGCACTAAATGAAGTGTACATCCAACGGATAACCAAGCAAGACGTTTCCAACGATATCTTATTTGTCAAGTAATGACGGATATTATTGAAGATACAAGGAAACAGATCAAAATACATAACAAACAAAACATATAAAACGCCATCATTTTGGCTTCACTGAACCATCATCACTTTCCTTTACAAAAAATAAGTAACTATTAAATGTTATTAAAGTGGTACCTATTAGATTTAACACTAATTCATAAGTTTTTACTCGATCAACACTAACTTAACAAAAAAAAAGCCCAAGTAACAACTTTACAAAGCACTGAATTCATACAGTTCGTATAAAAAATTCATAAGTATGAATTATTGTAAAATCTATACAATAAATATGAAGCCAAGTAGCTTCATTGTAGTCGGGCAATATATAATCTAAAACATTTTTATAAGGCATGGTGTCCAAAATGCTTGATGCTTTTCCTATCAGAACAGCAATTTTTTCAATGCTATTTCAATATACAGAAATCCAGCACTAACTAAGCTGTGAACACACTCAGCAGAAGGTGCAAGGGTCTCTGAAGATAAATTCGCAAAGGAAATGATTCGCACAAGTAATTTATAGCGCGAGCGCCGGATCTAGCCAGCACTTATCATTCACGCCCATCGCGTTTAAACTTCCCCTTAAGAGCGCTTTTCAGTATTAGCTTGAATCGTTTATCATATGCTTTAATTTAAAAAATCTTTTTAAAAATTATAAAATTTTCGTTCTCTTTGTTGACACTAACCTACATTAGGGGAAGTATAAATAGTGATTAGGATTTTAGAATTTTTAATTATGTACTTAACGAACAAAACAAAAAATATACAATACAGCGCTCGTATTAAATGGGTTTCCGAGTTAGTCATTTAAAAAAAATTGATAAGTTACAAAAACTAAAATCTTTGATTTAAAAATAAACTGCAGTAGAACTGTAAACTTTAAAAAGATTTAAATTAAAATATTTTAATGAAAAAAAAAATGCCGACAATATCTATCACAGATGCATGTTGATTCGTTAGTTGAAAAGATTACACAATTTTACTTAAAAAAAAAACACTGCAGTAAAACAATTCATTGTAACAATAAATACATTAAACAAAAACCTTTGCCAACTACATGATAGATATGCAAATGTGGAACATAAAAGCGGCGACACAAATATTCAATGTTACTGCAAATCTAGGTTGTGTCCGGTACTGCATATGGAGCTGGTGACTGAATTTATGTCGCGTACTTTTAATACATCTACTTAATAGTTATAATAAACGAGAATGTTTGTATAGATATTTTTTCCGCTTTCTCGCCACAACGGCTGCGGATCGGAATGAATTTCAGCATGTGGATAGCTTATTACCTTGATTCAGAATAGATTACTTTTTATCCCGAGAAAATGTGAGGTCTCTGTGATTATCAAAAATTGGCCACTATCAAGTATTAAAAATAAATTTTCATTCACTTGATATGATACCATAACGGCAGAGTGAAATACAATTTATCACTACCTCTTTCCTCTCCCATGTGTGTCCGTAAGAGGTAACTAAAAGAGGACGGATATCAAAATTCAAAAACTCTAAAGTTTTTTTCAGTCATTAAATATTTACAGGCACTTTTACACGTCAATAAGTATGATTTACATTACGTCTATTAAACTTTAAGTTGTAGAAAAGCTACCGATACCAGAGCTTCGTACAACTATAATACATCTACTGCCATTACCAAGCCCAAACCACGATGATGATAATGGGCATAACCTCCCTTTATTGGGATTAACCTTTAGTCCAGCAGTGAACATATAGGCTCTTAAGAAGAATAATAGCAAATTAAGGTCAGGATTATAGCAAAAAACATGAGTTTATTGCATCGTGTGATGCCAATTCCTCGCTAACCACAGACTACACACCAATCTAGACAAGTAATTAATTAATTGGGTCATTCCAACAGTCGACAGATTCAATTGGACAAATAATGGCTATTGTTGTCAGCAATGCTGACCAGCTGCTCTGGTTAACATTATTTATGTAACAACACTGGTATTACGAAATAGATTTAACGATACTACGTTAGATGTAATAAATGATAATTCAAGAATCCAATATTACTGAACAATTAGTTGTAGACACGCAATAAGCTAAATTGATGGAAAGTTGAACTACTCAGAACAACAGAATGTTCAGATATACACACATTATCAAGTCTTAATCCCAAAGAGGGTAGACTGAGCCTATGGTCATAAGACTCAAAAACTACACGAAAAAAGACGACTTACCGTGACGCTATCCTACAAGGAAGAAGAACATGTTAGCTATGTTGAATTCTACTCTTAATTTAGAAATCTTTAGCTCCGGAACGCCTGCTATGTCAATAAAAGTCTATTACACTATCCCAGATATGCTAAAAGCAGAAAAGATTGATTCCATTTTTTTATTAATTATTGAAACAGTACTTGTAGATAAAAACTATTACACTTTGGACGAGTTTATTAATGATAAAGATTTGAAAAAATAGAAAATAAATGTCGAATACATTATAAAAGTAAATCGGACATTTAAAAAAATACATTCAACATTATAAAAATAACAATATAACTTGACATGTAAAAATATGTGAATAACTGGAATATTGACATCAGTAATAAATAAATAAATGTAAGAAATATATAAAAGTATAAAAATAAATGACATTTCATTATAAATAAAATGTAAATATATTTGAATAAACAGATATAGCTAGTATTTAAATTAGGAAACAAAAATCTGACTTTGTATAAAAACTACTTGACTTTACCTATCTTGTAAATCACCATACAAATTAATCTTTATTTGGATAAATACTTTTAGCGTTGATAAATACTAATTAAAAATTCGCATGCTGTTCCATTGTTTTCTGTTGCAATCAGGGTTCATGTTGTAAGTACCTACTAATTAAGAAGTCACTATGTAGAAAGTGTAACCGATATACAACGCAAAGCAATTAATAAATTGAAAATTGAAATTCACCCAAATTCCAAAACTACGAGAGAATATGATTGTAAATTTTGTTTCTTCCCGATTTAACTTAACCAGAATTCATCAACTGCCATTTTAAATTCTAGTTGGCAAATGAGAATATCGTTTCGGTAAAATATACTATTAACCAAGTCCCTGCTCTCATAATAAGAATCGTTTTCATTAAATATCAGTTTTACATGAGATAAGAAAAACTTAAGTACCTCACAATATTTCATTTTATCATTAGAATTTTCGGAACGATGAATAAAATACAAATATTTTAAAAGATAGCAAAGTTTTTTGTTAGCTGTTAAAAAAGTATAAATAATGTTTGTTCCTAAACATACATATTTCACCGTAGTAGCCACGATTGCTACGAAGTAACAGCCTTATCCGAAACCTTGCACAACCGCCCATAAATCTGAGGAACGGCCGACATTTATTTAATATGCAGAAGATTTACCTCTAGCCACCATTGAATTTAATCGCCGAGGCAATGGAAGGAACAATATTAATGGTACCGTACGTCTTGCAGGTGGTAATTGCCTGTATTCTGATTGTCCATTTGATAACATGTGTATGAATCAGGTCAACAGATGGTAGGGTTTATTCGTAAGTGTTTCATAAAAACATCGTAGAAAGTATAATCGTGACTAGGAGAAGAAAAGGAAATCCAAGAAGAGTTCAGGGATAAAGTGAAGAAGAAGGTAGATGTCGTATCGATGATGAATATTGATGATGATAAGATTGTGTTATACATAAAGATACACTGTCATGCCCTATCCCTAAGGGTAGACATAGACTAGAGCCGCAAGGCCTAAAGATTACGTTTAGCGTAATAGTAGAAGAAAAAAGAGAATCTAATGGTGTTGGGATGCTAGCCGCATTACTTATTGATATGATTTAAATCTCAGCTTTTACTATTTGCGTGGGAAAGAAGAAATTAAGCAAAAAAATAATCGTAGAATCTACCAAACAATACATTCTCAATTTTATCTGAAACCCTAAAAGGCACAATGTTAAAGCACGTAGATAGAAATTATAATCAATTAAATGTTGCGCGACCGAAAGTGGCCGCATTACCGTTGTGTCCTGTAAGTCACGATTGTTCGCCTCCAGCTAATAATTTTCTGTTTTGAAACACTGTTAGTAAATGTAGTTCATATTTTATGTGTCACAACACAAGACTATGTTGTGTTTAAGACTAACACTTCCTGGAGTTTCTCTTACAACTTTTAATTTCCGGACCAAAATTGAACTTTTTAATCTCTATCTGTGTTTTTCGTAAAAG
This sequence comes from Acrobasis suavella, assembly GCA_943193695.1. Lineage (NCBI taxonomy): Eukaryota > Metazoa > Arthropoda > Insecta > Lepidoptera > Pyralidae > Acrobasis > Acrobasis suavella. The sequence goes on from OW971934.1 coordinate 22,684,011, forward strand.
GTTACTTTTAAGCAAAAATATATTAGCTACAATAGAGTATTTGACTGTATTTACTATGTATTAGGATAGTATATTATACCTTTTACCAAAATAATAACACAAATCGTTAAAAAAATAAGCAGCAATTAGCATTTCAAATATTGATACGAAATAATTGGGCTCTTTCGTAAGTGTGAAACCTAATGGCAGTGAAGTCATAAGCACTTAATAATAATAATAAATATTACTTTCATAACTCTATATTCCCAGAGAAGTACAGCCCCGGGACATTTAAAAGTAGATTGAATGGGTATCTTTTGGATAGGCATGCTTCATCCTAGTCTTCATCGTCGCTTTCCATCAGGTGAGATTGAGGACAAATGCCTAAACCAATAAATTGTAAAAAAAAAAAAAACTTCTTATTAACATCAAATCTAAAACGCTTGCTACACTATAAGAAAATTGTAATCGAAATTGTAATACCACCAACACATTACCATCCCGAAACTCGCTGTCTCGAAACTCATAAACGTCTAAATATAAACGAAGATTCTCTCGTAATTGTGAACGAACATGTACTCGAAAGCTCTAAATTTTATGCCTGACAGTTTTAATTGTGAACGCGCTAAATATACGCTTAAGTGGTGCCTATGTAGCTATTAACGCACGGAATAAGTTGAAGTAAGTCTTTTAAGATTTAGTGACTTGTGTGGAAGGTCTTACAGATATAGGATGGTTTTAAGCGATTACACTGTTTAATATGTTTGCTTAGATTTATTCAATGGTACGTTAATTTTCATTTGGACGTTTTAATATATTTATCTAGGAGGAAAATACTTTTTAGAATTTATTACTTAAAGTTTTTTCAAGGATGCACTATTTTATCCTCTCTGTTAGTAGGTATTTTATCTTAGTATGTACTCTGTTTTTTAGGAATCATTTTAGTAAATGAAGGTTAAGTTGGATAGATTCATTAATAAACTATTATTAATTTTTTTCTTTGACATATTTACAGTTTTGTCTTTTTTGCACAGGGTTAAGCAGAGACTATGGACCACTTACTATAGTCATAAATTCTTATAATTAATTTTTTATATCCCTAAAAGAAATCTTCCCTTTTAAGACATATTTATTAATTTGACGAAAACATAGACTTTTGAATTATAACGTACGGCTAATAAAGAATTATAAGAGGATAATTTATGAATAACGATGACGATTTTCAATAATTTTGACAGTTATAAAAACTTGTGAAAAATATATTATAGGAAATATAAATGCGAACGTCAAAATTAAGAGCCTATCGCAGCCAATAAACCCATCAGTGTATTATACACGGGCAATATTAAAATGGAGTAGAAACGCGTATCCGGTGCAACAACATTTCATCGAAAGTCATAATTTCGAGTTTCCGCCGACGAATATAGACTAACCCAGATACGCGTGTTTCCTTGCGTGCTGGTTATGTTCTATGGCGATTAAGTGTTAGAAGTAACAGTTTTCGAATAGTTTTGTGTTTGACGTACTGTCTCTTTTTTTTATAACGCACTAACTGTAATTTTAGCAGCCATCATGCTGATATCTATGACATATTTGTTTATTATCTTCTTCTTATATAATGTTTACGTTTAAAAAACTTATACAGCTATTTATCTAACGCTATCTACAGGAGCTATATACGGCTAACAATGTATATATAAACAAAACGTCTGTGATGTATTGAGAAAAAAAAAGACTTTCTTTTTTGTATGCAACATTAGTTATCTACATTGTTTGCATACAAATTGAACCCTATGTCACCCGGACTATAATAACAAATCGATTGATATATCATTTGTGAAAAATTGGTCAGGCAATTCGGATGCTACGGTAGAACAGACATACATACCAACATACATACAACCATAGACTGCTAAATCATTACCCTTCCTCTTAGTTTCGTCCTAGTCAGGTAAAAATGAATTGCTTTTCGTTAGTCTCGCTAAAACTCAACATAACGATTTATTCAGTATTGTTTTTTTTTTGTTCGAAATATTAATAATACCGAAAGCCAATAATTACTTTATTTATCAAATTTGCTGATGATCAGGCATTATTTTTGTTTTTTATTGAAATGGCTGGTCACTGATGTAAGTAAATGACAATAACATTTTACTGCTTGAAAAATTGTCAAAGTGGATTAAACTTCCATAACATTTTTTTTTAAATTAAAATCGTGTTATTGTCCTAAGTTATTAAGTAGTGTTTTAACTTCAATGTGAAACCTAATTCAACTCTTTAATTTATCTAACGCTTTCCATTACGTTTTCAAATTATAGTATGATTATCTAAATAGCCATGTTATTAAATGAACGTTTACCGTAATCATATGAGGATCCCTTTGATCGCCATCAAAATTGACATGACACAGTCATGTTGACGTAATTAAAGGTCACTCACTCTACAAGGTTGTATAAGTAAATGTTGACCAACCTAATATTGGGAATATTACCAATACTCAAATATCGGTTCACCGATAAAATATTAGAGCACGCAAAGCTTGTTTTTTTCAGGAATATTAACCCAGTTTAAAGTCAAAAAACGTGCTATGCAAAGCAACTGTAAAATGAACTAAGTAATGTTTCCAGCAAAGGAAATTGCACTAAAAAAAACTGCCCACTTGTTACTCCGAATAATGCAATTGTTCTTTCGACTCAGTGTAATATTGTAAATTACTATTGTAGCCAAAAAAAAAAACAAAAACTAAGACAAGTAATAAAAAGCAACGCTCTAAAAACATAATAAGAGATACTCACAAGCCAATTCAAGAACCGCCGGTTGACTTTTGATGTTTCCTCTGCTACTCCAAGCGAAGCACGTGCACGTAAATCTATCACCGAAGTAGTCCTCCAACTGGTCTCTAGTAACATTGTACTCTGCTTCCACAATCCGCACTCCACTTTGAGGGTCAACAAACTCAAACTGCGTGCTCGCTTCCGACTTCATATCATTGCACTTAAAATACACTTGCAAGGCGTTTGCTGCGCGACATCTCAACGTGGTCGGTTTGTTCCTAACAACAAATCCGTTTTGAGGTTCCAGCAAGAACATTGGGAGGTCATCCGTAGAGCTTTGGAGAAGGTGATCGCCAGAAAGAGATGGCAGTTCATCTGTTTCATCTCGGTTGTCGTGGTCATCTTCTTTGTGAGGTTCGTGGTCGTAATCTTCTTCTAAATAGTCTCTGTGGTGTAGAGGTGGCCGATTCTTTTCTGAGTTGTAAGGGTCAAGAGCCTCTACGCCCGCTGGATGAGCGTATTCTGGGCGTAGAGGTATTGGTGGGGTAGGAACAGCAGTTGTATGTTCATCTGTTGCGTTGGATGAATCTGTAACAAAAATAAACTATATGTAAAAATAAAATAAATATATAGAAGATACTACCCGTCTCTATCAAGTAAACTAATCATATTATTAATTTGAAACGACAAACTGATAAACAGACAAGTGTAGGCTTCCCATTAAACTACTATTTTGTGATATTCTGCAAAAGTTATGGAATTGAATAAGAGTGATATAGGATTGGGATTAGAAGCTGTTGAGAAAAGTTCTACATCTCGATCATGTACAATGAGTTTTAAGTAAAAGTTTAGGTTTTAATTGTAATACCATTTTAACGCAATTTTAATTGTAAGTCCATCGAAAAACTATTAATGCAGTAAATGAAATATTCAAACGGATTCAAGCTATAAAAATAACTTTATGAGAGTTCCTCTTTACAATTTAACTCATTACGACAACCGCAAATGCATTAAACAACACGCCAGTTTATTTGATGAACATCGCAAGTAATAAAATATTTATAGATCACTAAATCACTCACACCAACTCAGCAGCTCAGTCATTCGTTTAAAACGATTTAAACTTTAATGGGGCTAATAGTTTTAATCTAAACGTCAAAGTGTGGAGTGCACGTCATTACGAATAAATAGCAACTGTCATAATAACACACCCTCCTCATGACATCGATTTCTCTCGAGCACCTGGTTTGACGCTTCACTCCTATTTACACGCGAAACATAGATATTTGGATATACAATTCACCCTACTTCACAAATCAGATCGTCTACAAGCGAAAACTCACTCAATCACAACGGAGTAGCCTTCAAAAATGCCTTTCAAATTTAAAGCTCCCTACAGAATTTCGCTCGGAATTGCTATCAGTACACATTACACTTCCAACAGTGTTGACAGTAATAACTATAGTTCGTAGACGTACGAAAATAAACCGCAACACTCCCGAACCGTGGATAACTTAATTAGTTTTACTTCCGTTCAGCTTATTTCTATTTCCGTTTTCGTTCCGTTATTTTCTTTCAGGATCTATTTTTCCTTAATAGGATTTATTTCGAAAGATTTCTCCGTCATAGCGCTTAGCAACCGCCGTATTAAAATCATTAAAATTCCAATTTACGTGGAGCATCCTCAGGTGTTACTGACCTATATTTCGCAAACGGAGAAACGTTCTATAATGACTTTAATGGGGGCTGTTAGGAATGAATAATATTGTTGGAACGAAATGTTCGAAATTATCAAATTTCATAACAGAAGCCAGAATTATAAATTTTCTGGAAACTCTTATTTTGTGATAAATTGGTGATTAAAATCAGGTTTTATTTACGTCGTAATCGCATTTATGAAAACGACAAATAATTAAATGTATTTGAAAATAAATATCATAATTACACTGTTCTTTACTTGTTTTACGAGTATTCAATGATACAAAAACAGGATTCATACCATCAAAATAGTTTTTATGAAAACGACAAACAATTGAATGTATTTGAAAATAAATATCATAATTACACTGTTCTTTACTTGTTTTATGCAATAATACAAAAACAGGATTCATACCATCAAAATAGTTTGCTTCAGATTTGTTTTTACACTCATAGTGTCGCCTTTGCAAATACATTCGTTAAACTCTCCCACGGTCATATTATAAGATCATGTTTATATTCTGTTTAGCTTTGAACGCTTTCATATTATTTACGATACAGTTGTAATAAACAGTATGTAAATTTACAGATAGTGGCTCAGTCTCATCTAGTTTTGATTAATTCGATTAGAAAGCATTTTATATCCCAATCAACCATGGGAGTAAGAGCGTGTTTACAGTCACAGGAAGCAAGGCATGACTTAATTACGAGTTGATCGATAATTCAAAATCTAGCTTCATGTCACATACTCATTTATTCTGATGAAGCCAATTACACATTCCGTCAGGCGTTCGAGGTGAAGGCACCTTGACTTCTAAAAGGACGGACTTGTGTGTAGGTATAAAAAAGGTATTATGTGAGACTAGGTTGACTAGGAAAAGAACAGTTTTAATTTAATGCTTGATAAACAATAAGTATATTTTGAAAGAATGTCTTAATAGTTAGTCTTTATTTATCCTCCACTTATTCTATTATATACATATTATGCCAAGTTTGTTGCCTAATCACATTAAATATTTTATTTATACATATTTTGCCTTGAAAAGAATATTATCCAAGGTATTTATACTACATTTTGCACCAATTACGAACCAAATACAAAAAAAAATACCGTTTCTAGTGATTTGAGAGTCAATGTGTACGAGAATGCTCTATGCGTAGTTTTTTACAAAAAGGTATTACTCCTTTGCTTTTTCGTGACATATCCAGTCATCCCATTTGAAAGTCAATGAGATGCCATTTCATTATGGGCTATGTACCGTGTGTCTGCCAGTACCTTCTATTACCGTTGAATTGTGTAACCATTCTCTGTCAGTATTAATTGCTTTAACACCGATTTGATTAATAACTGGTTAGCTACTTTCGTAATCTCGTGTTCTTTTCCGCCGAATTTTAATTAATCTCTTATTCCATAGTTATCTCCAACTGTCGTTTCGAGATGTTCTTTCGTGTCTGCGAGTATTTCAAATCAACTTTCGTAATGTAGGTCGTCCTTTATATCGAGGTTCACGTTTCTTTAAGTGTTATCTTGGCATGTGACGAAACTCCATTTATAGGTACTGTTACAAGAAGCACAACTAAAATGAATGCTCATCACGAAGTGATTGTAAATTGTGAATAAATAACTCAGTAGTTGTATTTATACATTGAGATTCGACCAAATCAATCAATGTTGTTTATTGTTCTTTAACATAAATGGATGATCTTATCGAAAATGTATATTGTTAATACTATTGCGATGATTCATTAAGTTTTATTCCCTTCACACAAACTTTATAAAATAAAATAGATTGTATTTTCTCACTTTTAAAATACCGCCGTCTTCAAAACAGACACGCGCCAAGAAAATCACAAAATGAATGTAAATGGAGAAATGCCTTATCGCCACGACACGAAGTGAAATATGTTTAGTCTGATGAATGTTTGAATTCTTGAGTCGACTACTAACGAGATCTAAAAACAAACTGAGAGCTCATCGAATTGGCGTCATCCCGTCGTTAACAGTTTGGAGGAGACCGCCTCCTGTCATTTTGTCCGGCATTCGAATAATTAAGACCGGGATCGATGCTATTCCAGATAGAGAAGAACTTTATTGATGAGCTTTGCTTAATCAACGTCTCGAACGAATTCCCGCTGCTCAGACACTTCAATAAACGCTGCTCTGTTTTCGACCAATTATTCGTAAAGTAGTTTGTCAATTTTCTTATAGCTTCATCTTGTTTAAGGAGTTCTAGTTGAGTAATAGCATCAATTAAAAACTAAATGAGCGACTCACACATTTTTATCTCTAAAACATAACACATGCTCCCAATAACATTCTGAGTGGCTCTCGAAGCCACGAATAAAACTCACCAATCTTCTAATGCGGCGATATCGTACATTAAACTGTTCTGTTTTTTGAGTGCCAGATAAACTTTAAGGGGTTAATATAAATAAAACAGAGGAGAGCAGAATACGTGATTTCAGATAAATCTGTTCGGAGATGTAATAAAACATTCAAGCATAGTGCATTCGCATCCGTTCCAAGACGCTCAGTCTTGATGCAGTTTACTCGTAAATGCACTTAACGCTAAGGGAGACATAAAAAGATGCACTCGATCTAGTTAATGGAGACGTAGGCGGAGGGTTTCGCTCGAAACGTTACCGAAAGTAAATCAAAAGTTGGCCATATGTGAGACGTGGCAGACATGTGACATTAAGTACCATTTTACTGTCGTTTTCTAAAACGATGCTCGTGTTTCATAAGCGTTGTTAAATATGAAAGCAAGCGAGAGATTTTACATGTCACAATAAACTTTAGTATCTCTAAGCACGCTATAGTAAGTAATAAATAATAAAAAAGAAACTGTTCGAACATGTCTACATAACTGATTTCAAATAGAAAACGTCTGTTCCATTTTATAAGCAACGTCCGGCTTTAGTGGCAAAAAAATGTGCATTATATTCTTATTCTTACTCCATCAGAAAGTATTGTAACAGAAAAAGTGGTCACTCCGTTGAATTTATACAATACATTAGCAAGGTGCAAACCACCCAGATCTAAAATTAACAGAGAGCTTTGAGACAAACCGACAAATTCTCACCCCTGTCGCGAGAACGTCACAAAACCACACCTACAAAAACTGCTTGAATAGCCACCTTTTACTAACGTAACACGATACATACAAAGAGTCGTCGAGTGCCAGTCAAGAGGTTCCCAAACAAGATAATCCCTTTGTTAGCCGAGTTATAATGGCGTCTCCCGGGAGTCCTTCGCTATTATTTTCTGTTTCATTCACTGACGCAGCTGCGAGGTGTGCTCGAGTGCCCGTTTCCTATTTCATCGTTAATGGAACTTCGATTTTTGCATTGACAAAATTATGGCTAGCTACGTCTAGTTTTTGTTGACATTGTAATTACTATCTTCTAAATTCAAACGCTTAGGAACCGGTTAGGTGTTTAAGAAAAAAATATTGACGTCGCGTCGGTGTCTTTGAAATTTCTTAATGTACGGGAAGCAAGTCAACTATTAGATATAGATTGTATTAGAGCTTAGGAAACATCAAATAAACTTTATTACATTAAACGCTTGCTGATAAGTATGTTTACGTAAATGGTTTTGATATTAAAAATGAATTTGAACGTTTCTTGCGTAAAAGGATGCCAACAGATATTGAGGAGCATTTTAATGGGATTGTCGTGTTCGGAAGTAGCACTCAGATCGTGACGAGCGTTATTTTTTGCTTCATCGACTCGCGTTCTTGTATCGCCCTGTTTATCACTTTTTTTTTAAGTTGTGCCTTCATCGCGATGGTTTCACGAGCGTCTCTTTACTCAGCGACAGTTACCTTTTTTTCTGCGTACCTTCACTTATCTGATTTAAGATTAGGTGCAAACTCTAGTGCCTCGTTTTTATCACCCTCTTAGATTTTTTCAAGCATGGATAATGTTGGAAGTTTTACAAAATTTCTGCGCAATAAATTGTTCTTGGAAGTGTACGTAATTTCCCGTAGCAGTTTTGAGAGAAATTTGCCTCATCTTATTATAACCTAGGAGCACTTACACAGAAAAATACTTTGAACGTGTTTGTAGTTCGTGCTTCGAAGAATTTTGTATTTTATTAAAAATGTCTCGCTAAAGACGTTTATTGAAATATTCAGCTACTTCGGGTACTATATTTTTAACAGGAACATTTTTCTTATCGTCTGATGTGCCATAGCGATTTATTAATCTTTATACTTGTTATTAAGGGGCTACCTGATTTTTTCGGGGTCCAGTGCTGCCCTCATTTGAAATAAATCATGTGAGAGGAAACAGAGACATCATTTAAAATTTTGTCTTGACCAGGCCCTAGATAACCCTTCAAACTATTTTATCAACTACTTTTTACAGTTTAAAGTGAAAGCGTGAAGCTTTCTACGCACAATTGCGAAAAACGGCCACTTTTGGCGGATGTGCGTAGAAAAGCTTCACGTTCTCACTTTAAATTGTAAACAGTAGTTCATCAAATAGTTTAAAAGATTATCTAGGGTCTGATCAAGATAAAATTTTAAATTATATCTCTATTTCCTTTCAAATGATTTATTTGAAGTGGGGGCAGCACTGGACCCCGAAAAATTCAGGTAGCCCCGTAAGTAAGTAAACCAATATTTTTATAAAATTTATAAACTGGTTGTAGATTGCTGTGTATCTTATAAAGAAAATGTATCATTAATAGTATAACTCCAACACCCAAACATGTTCAAAGCTACAGTCAGTTATTCATCAAAGCTACAGTAAGCTTCCACAGATGAATACTTGTGTGATAAAAATAAAACAATTAAAAAATAATTGACCATAGACATTACTTGACATGACATTAACTTATTTGTATTAGCGAAATTATATCTCAATTGACTTCTAATCTGTAGACATTTTAACACTTTTTTATAGTACATGTTCCTTTTATTTTAATTTACTAATATTGTATCTAATAAACATTGATTTAAATTAAAAGTATTGTAGTAATATAATAATAGAAATTCTTGTCAGCATGTATTACCAAAAAAAAAAAAGACTTTGTATGCCTAACGGCGCAACACAGTGATACTTGAATTTATGTACCTAACACCCATTGTACCTGTGATTGACAAAATAAATGATTATGATTCATTTGGTAACCTCTTTTTGACGTCAGTAAAAAAATCACTGCTCTCCACAGCTGCCGAACAAAAAGCAATGAAACCCGACAAGTCTCAACTATTCTAACTACCAATTAAAATTAAGAGCTAATAAAAACTTACCATGCTTGCCGTCCGCAGCCACGACCACCAGGAAGAGGAGAAGTATCCCCCTCTTCGCCATCTTACACTCGTGCGCACATTACCTAAAACAATAACGCTATTTGAATATGGGAGGTTTGGTCCTCTTGCGTTTGTTGGGTTAGATCTAGTTGTTAAATAATTCCTAATTAAAAAGTATCTATAAATAATATTGTTAAGTTTATTTAGTAGTGGGTGATGTAAATAGTCACAGCTGATAGCGAATCTATAAATAAATAAATATATAGGGATAAATAACACTGATTGAGCTAGCCCCAAAGTTCGAGATTTGTGATATGGGATACTAACTCAAAGATACTATATTTTATAACAAATACATATAAAGATAAACATCTACGTTAAGGATACCCCAAATAATAAATATATTTGCCGTCAATTAAGAGAAAATCGTTATTTACAGTTAAGACATATGTTTTCGACTATAAAATGGGCGCGTGTAATCATATGGAGTGATGATCTGAAGTATTTTAACAAAATCTGGAAGTCCGTCGATCAAAATAGAGATTAATGACGTACTATAGGAAGGTACTTGTTTAGCAGTGGGTCAGAAGTGGCTAACAAGTTTATTTATTTGTAAAATCTTTATTGTAAATAAACACATGACAAAAATACAGGTTAGAACTAGAGGACAGTACAAAGGCGGACTTATCCTAGATAGGAATCTCTTCCAGTCAACCTTGAAATATGATATGTTTGTCTGGCTACTTAAAAAACACACCAATTTTCAAGAACGCTATCTAGTGACGAGTAGCGGAACTACATATTCCAATTGATTTTCGTAGCGCCGTCTATTATTTAGTAGGAAAACTATAAAAAACCTGACACAAGCGTTACCCAAAAACTACTTTAAAACGGAAAATAAATTCTTCAAACATAGCTTCGAACCACGGCAAGGAAACTTAACTTGCTTTCACTTAAAAACCGCGTCGAAATCGAATACAATGCTACATTACAGACAGACACACAGACAAACAAACAGACGACAGTCATTAGCGTCAAAGCCGTCAAACTTATAACATCCCTCTTTTTTGTCGGGGGTTAAAAATTAACAGGCAATCGGACTTTTTCAAAATCACAGTTTAATATTTGCTGATAGAATTTCTTGTTGACCTCTGAACCACAACCTAGAGTCTAGAGCCATTCTCAAAAGCACATTAGAAACAGAACTCGAAAGTCGGTCAATATTTGAACTGTATGGAGGGCATTGCGCATACGCCGGACAATGGTCCCTTGTAATTGGTTTTTTGTTTTAAAGCACACATTAGATTCGGAGCAGTCTTGGCTGTTCAGGTGGAATGTATTAGCTTTTATGTTCAGTTTTTTTCTTGGTTAAATAGTAGGTAGGGTTTTGTAAATATGCTAGTACTACGTACTAAAATAAGTCACGTTTTCTTTTTAACCGACTTATAAAAAAGGGAGAAGTTATCAATTCATCGTGTTTTTTTAGGGTTCCATACAAAACTGAAAAAAACGGAACCCTCGTGCGTCTGTCTATTCGTTCGTCTGTTTGCTCCAATTTGCTCCGAATCTACTGGACCAAATCAGGTGAAATTTGGTAGGATGACACCATCCTACCAAATTTCACCTGATTTGGTCCTCCTATGACTCAAACACAGATAAGCAAAAGATTTTTTCTTTTTTTTATTAGGAATAAAATTAGGACATTAAAGAAAGAAGTTTTGCAAACTTTACTGTGTCATATCAAATGAAAGGGCTCGTTATAAGAATTCTAAATATATTTTTGTTATTATTGTAAAGTAAAAAGTTTTTTTTTTTTCATTTTATTCATGAAATAAAACAAAAATTGACCATCCACCAAATACTCCAAAGTTATCACAGAAAAATAAAACTTTAGCTTTCACATCAAGTTCAAAATTCAAGTCACGTTGATTCCCAAGAGAACTCAAATAGATTTTGCGTTTCCATGTTGGTTTGGTTTAGAAGGAAAAACATAGAATATACTCGTAATATTATTATGGATTTCGTGTTAAGACGAAGTGGTAGCTAAAGTGGCGCCCCCATTTGAAATAAATTCTTTAAAACTTAATACGGTGATAATAAAAAAATTGATTTGTATCAATGTCTAGAAAGACCTTTAAACTATTTTATGAATAACCTTTGAAAGTAATATTGCGCCAAAAGTGGCCACTTTTGGCAAAAAACAGTTTTAAAACTAGATGGACTATTAGTAATCATTTCAAAGGTTATTCATAAAATAGTTTAAAGGTCTTTCTAGACATTGATACAAATCGAATTTTTAATTTTGACCATATTTAGTTTTAAACAATTTATTTCAAATGAGGGCGCCACTTTAGCTACCACTTCGTCTTAAACAGTTATTCAAACATATAGATAATTCTGATAATACGGCTGTGGACTTTCACAATTTATATGGCTTATCACTATTAGGTAGATTATCTTAAAATATTTAACGCGAATTTTTTTTACATCGTCATCATCATTTCAGCCGCATAACGTCCACTGCTGGACATTTGCCTCTCCTAAGGATTTCCAAAATAATCGATCTAGAGCGGCCAGCGCTTTCCAGCTACCTTGGTACTACCAGGCCTGCGTCACTCCCCGTTTAGGTATCGAAAATATTACTATGCTACATTATTACTATGCGCGCGGCGACCACTTCGAAGGGGAAAATTCAGTTACATGGATCGTTTGTCCAGAGTAGCAAGAATGAAATTGGCTTGAAATGGATGTCTAGGTATCTAAACGAAGAGGTGAGAAATTCTGACGCGAGCTAAATTAAACCCTAGCGCTAAGTAGATATTCTATTGAATTTCTTTTCTGAGTAAGACTTCTGTACGTGAGTACTAGTAGTTATTTTGTGGTACTACCCTATTTTTTCTTTTTCTAACTAGTCAATAGTGCATTTAAATTTCGCGTGATGTCCCCATCAAGTACGTAGTAACTATACGGTGACGTAAATCGCCTCATTCAGAAACTTCGATACGCTGTATCTTTGTGAATTTCTACTACATTGCTAAAAAAATATGTACATCATTTTTGGATACTTAGTCAAAGATTAAAAGATTCAAATGTTTATTCAGTAATTAGACCTTTACAGGCACTTTTACACGTCAATAAGTATAATTTACGTAACTTGTAAAGTATATTAAAATACATATAATTAATTTTTAAAGAAAAGCTACCTATACCAGCGCTTCGTAACGACCACTGCTGAGAAGAAACGCCGAAAGAAACTCATTTTCACAGTATTGGTCGCCTACTCGCCAGAAGGGCTTTGTCATATTGTTATTATTGTCTTTTAATTAATAAATACTTATAATATAATACAATGTTGACACATTAAATGTAATGATTGCGAACAAGTTAACAAACATAAATTGGGTAATAAAAAATATTAAGTAGTCAAAAAAGTGAAACCGAGCTGACCAGTCCCACCCGGCAGCACCCGTTCACGAGTTGACGCACGGATCAACCATCGTTAAACTCAACCATATTAGAGGGAATCCAACGACCCGAACAGCTACGCCACCACCGGATTGGACATTTTAGTGAGTATGAAAAACCCGATCTCGTAGACCTTGTCAAGACGAAATATTAGTTATAAGTTGGTCACCTATTGTCTAACCGACAACCTAAAGACTAATATTTTTTGAACGCAGTTTACATCCCTATTGTAGTGAGCTCTATAATATCTCCTAAACTAAATTCCAACTCCATTAAAGATAATATTGATAAATTAGTTTGGAGCAGACGAGATAAAAAGTCTAGAGTTTCTTGGCAGCGTCGCAAAAAGCTGGAGATGACCGTTTGGACGGCAATGCGGCATAGTTGGTCACTTAACAGTAATATGATATGTATGTGGTATTTAACTGATACGCTTGAAATATGAACAAAATTATATGTTATGTATGCTGAATGATGTGACAGTGACAGAAAAAAAAAGATAATATGAAGAAGAATCTTAAAAACTTTAATACTTTTTAGACATTCTGAAAAAGTACCCGTAATCGAAGGGCATAAATGAAGAAATTGATGAGTGTAGATGAAGCGAAAGAGGTTTGGAAGTCCATAGTCTAACTAACCCTGTGGGAAATAGGCGTGATATTATGTAGGTAGTAATGATATAACAGATAAAAAACATGTTCAGTAGGTACGTCAATGCGAAAACTGAACAGGTTTCAATATGAATAGATACTAACTTCATAATTATTCAAAACTGAAAACTTACTTCAACAACAAACTACACTACCGAATTTGATACAATTTCTATGGGACCACCTGACCAGTGAACAATTTCAAACAAAAAATATCCAAATCAGTCGATGATATTCACTGATTACTCAAAGATGCGTACGTACAAAAAATAGAAATAAAAGATTCTGACGAATTGATAATCTTCTTCTTTTTTTGATGTCGGTTAAATAACTAATAAAAAAAAATCTGCTGATAATTTTAATGCGTCATGACAACAGCATTTTTTAATTTGTTTAAAGAAAATCAAAATTTTACTTGAAAAAATATCTAATAGAAAATGTCAGTCGTTAAGACTCTCACGAAACTTCTTTGCATTCCTTAAAAATACAATATTCATAGCACCAAACTCCAAAAAAGCGAAAGCCTTATAGGCGTGAGTTTTAAATACGTTTCGATACGGTTTTTAACTTAAAGGTTTAACGGTATTATGTTTTGAAGCAGCTTGCACACTCAAGTCTACTATAGGACCATTTATTTTTTCCCCAAAACGCCTTGTAAAGGGCATAATTAGATACGCTACAGTGGTATACAAAATGCTGGGTAAGTTATGTGCCTCAACTTGACGGGCCATAGACCGGAAACATATGATATGCTGTTTAATATTCTAATTGTGTTCATGATATATGGTGTTACCGAAATGTGTAGCTGTAGCAAAGTTGTTGATTAATTTATGTATTATTTGAGTCATCATCATAATCATCCGAGCGTATTCCCGGTTGCATCCTCAGCAGTAACGCTTCAGAGCCCGGGGTCCGCTACCTAACCAAGATTTGACGAGGTTACTGGTTTTTACACAGAGCGACTGCCGTCTGACCTCCACAACCCAAAGGGCAAACCAGGAACCAATCCTTGGATAGTTTGATGATCAAACGCTAGGTGACGTTCGGGACCCACAGTTTTACGTGCCTTCCGAAACACGGAATCATCTTTCTTTTCGGATAATCAGGTGATTCAAGCCTGCAATATCCTATCCAGACTGGAAACAACTTTTCACAATGTTTGCTTCCCAGTAGGAATCGAATCCAGGACCTCCGGGTCTCAAGGCGAACGCCTTGACCACTGGACTCATTACAGGCAAAGGCAGTCATTATTATGTATTATTTGAGTATGCCCTCTTTTTCTTCTTATTGAGTCGAGACGGCTCAAATTAGTTATTGCTAGACCAGAACTTAGCCACGGTAACTACTCTGCCATTAGCCACATTCAGATCTGCCTTAGCACAAGGAGTTGAGTCTCGTGTCAAGGAGTAAAAAATTCACGTTTGTTGTATGGAAGCCACACTTAAATGTCTATTTATTCTGTTTTTAGTATTTACGGCAAATTAGATTTTAGTAAAAATTCCAATCGTCTAGCTATCACGGTTCATGAGAAACAGCCTGGTTGCAGACAGACGGATATACGGAAAGCGGAGTCTTAGTAATAGGGTTCCGTTTCAATCTATGGGTATGGAACCCTAAAAACTTAAATGCTTAGAGAAGACGACCGCAAGATTATTTTTTAGTATACATCGTTATACACCGTATTATTTATCGGGTACGTACATATAACTATTACAGTAGCTATAAATTAACATGTTAATCCGCGATAACGTGTCAAGATAGCACGTGTCAAATCAAGATTAGCATCGGATTAGCCAGATTAATCTTAATGTGCCTACATTAGCATGATTCATGCATGACATTTTTTGTTTTGACCACAATTTATGGCTATTTAAGTATTTAAAGCTATATTTTTTTAATATGCATATCGTACAATATGTGGCGTGTATTTTTTTATTATGTATAGTCAAACCGTATTTATCAAATAACTGGCCAAGTGCGTGTCGGACCACGCGCAGTGTAAGGTTCCCTAGTTACAAATGCCGACTTTGGGTTTACGCTACTAAAAACATCTATAACACTAATTTTTCTGTTGAATTTGTATGAAATTTTACTTTCTGAGTACAATTTATAAGTTTGACACCTATAATTCTTTAATTTGTAAGGCATTCTTAGCTCTGATAGTTTTCCTTTAACTTTCATTATATATACTGTACAGAACCAAATATTACACACCGATCCTTATAATTAAAAATGGTGTTCACAAACTCACAATATTTTATATAATAACGAAACTCTTTACCGTCGGTTAGTCGAGCAAAAAAAAATGATTTCCACCTCGTATGGGAGCAACCACTTTTTCGGTATGATTAATATACATACATACCCTTTCTAGTACTTATAATCTCTGTGTAGAACCGCGGGTAGACAGACAGACAGACATAACAAAACTAAAAAAGTTCCTTGTTAACTACGGAAACTTAAAAACGCACACTTTGTTGATTTTCACGCATCGTCTATTAACATGATTCAGATTCTCGTCCAATCCCTCGATCAGCTTTTACGATCTGTGCGAAAAGGGAAGCAGTTGGTATAAGAACATACTACGCAAGAGTGGAAGTTAACTAATATCTTCCCTAAACAAAGCTTAATTAAGTAAATTTCGAAATTTCATTAGCAAGCCAGCACCTGCAAAGATATTTTCCAAATCTTAAACAAACGGAATTAAAAGTTTTCTTATTGAAACTCTAATTTCGGAAAACAAGCAAATTAAATTATTTAACAGTGAGGTAGGTAATCAAATTCTCATCTGCGAATTCGTGGGCCTATTCTGGGAGAAATTTCGATTTCAAGCAATTATGGGAATCGATTCCTTTGGATCGAAGTGATAGTATGTATGTGGAATCGATCAACTGCTTTTTTTTGTTCAAATTTTTTGCGCACAGGTAAAGTACAGGGTAGATAATACATTGTTATGCGTTGTGTTGAGACATTATGTATATTATTCCTATGTATAGAATTTTTAGGATCTATAATTTTTTGTCTAGTGATATATTTTTTTATAATACACATTTATTACAAATTTGAACTATTAATACGATTGTATTATTGAGTTTAATTTTATCAAGACTCGACAAAAAGAGGTGTATTTGACGCTAATGTCTATTTGTCTGTGGTAGCGTAGCTCTCTAACGGATGGACCGATTTCAATGCGATTTTTTTACGTGAAAACAAATTTCATTGTCGTGGTCGTGGTAAGCTTTGATGAAAACGGTTCAGCTGTTTAAAAGTTATTGGGAGTCGACGCTTGAAAGTCGGGCTTTTCATGTATCTGGCAAATAATTTATTTTCTGTGTTAGTTAATAGATTCAGGTGTTACTTTGCGGAAGTCAAAGTTACATACGACATGATTTGAATTACTTTGTGCAATTCCGCCACTAGTTAGTTCATGCAAACTATTGCCGGCCGGCGCCCACCCACTACTGTTAGTCCCAGCATACATGCCACCAACAGCCCGTGTGCACCCGCTACCAACAGCTGATGCACACTCCCTCCGATACTTCTGCATCCGCTGCGGCTGCTGCAACATCGGACACCGCATACGCGACACGTGTTTCGCCTCTTCGTTCAGCGGTCAAGGGTCGAATGTCATTCGACGCTTGACCGCCGAACAATCAACAACTTGTTTGGTGCCTGAGGATGCTTCGTGGAGAGGCGAAACACGTGTCGCGTATGCGGTGTCCGATGTTGCTGCAGCCGCAGCGGATGCAGAAGTATCGGAGCCTAAACTCAGACTATTGAGTAATTTATCATTGACCTAGTTTTATAAAATACTTAATTAATAAGAATGTGTCCATCGGCACTTTTTTTATTGTTTCTATAAAGGGAAAGGCACTCTGTTTTTAGCCTCAACATTCACATGGTGACGCAACATAAACTCATGTGCTTTAGCGTAATCTTTTTTATAATTTTGTCAACGAACTCTATGTTAAGGTACCGGTGCAGGTCGTCTTTTCTTACATACCACGGAGCTTTAAGACGAAATGGTAGCAGAAGTGGCGCCCTCATTTGAAATAAATTGTTTAAGACTAAATATGGTAATATTTTAAAAATTTGATTTGTACTGTCTAGACTAGAAAGACTATTAAACTATTTTATAAATAACCTTTGAAAGTAATATTCGTAGTCCATCTAGTTTTAAAACTGTTTTTCGCCAAAAGTGGCCACATTTGGTGAAAAACAGTTTTAAAACTAGACGGACTATTAGTAATTATTTCAAAGGTTATTCATAAAATAGTTTAAAGGTCTTTCTAGACATTGATACAAATCAAATTTCATTTATTACCATATTTAGTTTTAAACAATTTATTTCAAATGAAGGCGCCACTTTAGCTACCACTTCGTCTTAAATAATAAATGGCGCGATGAATATCAATTCCACTTAACATTGGTTGGAATATGTAGTTCTGTCTCTCATCACTAGATGGCTTTCGTGATTTTTATTAATTATCATTTCAAATAAAATTGCTCTATAATTGTACGTAAATGTGTTGTGCCTATCACTTCGTGCTTCATAATTTCACATTATGTAACAATCTTCTGTAGGTGCCGCTTCAATCCTGAAGATTGGCAGTCAGCTCTTTAAATGTCTACTTGATATCTCTATGTCAAGCTTGAACAGTTGTTCTCTGTTTTGATACCAGTCAGATGTTCTTTAGCCATGACATTTCTCTGACAAAAAAGATCTTTGTTCTCAAATGTTAAGTGAAATTCACAAATTTATTTTTACTTGATGTTATTTTGGGTTTATAGATTTTCTAGAAAATCATCCAAATCTTAGCAGGGTTCGATTTGTTTAACTTTTCATTAGGCTAATGAGTGAGAATACACAATTTCAAGGTAGTCAACAAATTCGATACCAACGTTGAAATTGATATTGCAAACAAGGGGTAGATTTCGGATCTCTACTAGCTACAATGCTGACAGACCTCTTTCGTTTTATCTATACTCATCATTGTCTATATATAATCCTTCCAGTTACGAGAACTTATGTTACGACCTTTTTGATTTTTAGGGTTCCGTACCCAAAGGGTAAAAACGGGACCCTATCACTTAGACTCCGCTGCCCGTCCGTCTATCTCTCTCTAGGCTGTATGTGATGAACTGTGATAGCTAGACAGTTGAAATTTTCACAGATGATGTATTTTTCTTGCCGCTGTAGCAAATATTAAAAACAGAAAAAAAATATTTATGTTAGGCTCCCATACAACAAACGTGATTTTTTATAGATAATGCTACGTAATCCTTCGTGCACGACCGCTAATTTGTATGGAGAAGCCGAATATTTTTTCGTATCATGTCAATGCAATTTTTAAATAGTATTTGATTAATAGAAATATAATTTAGTACTTTTAGTATTTCCTTTGTTTTTATGGAAAGACTAGCTTTTGCTCGCGGCTTCGCTCGCGTAGCGGTGTAATTTATCAAAATTCTTTCTTAGGGGATGCCTACGTCATAGTAGCTTTATGCATGCAAAGTCTCAGTCCGATCGGTTTAAAATTGACAAAGTTTCATACAAAGTTTCATCCCCTATTTTATCTCCTTGGGGGTAGAATTGATCAAAATACTTTCTTAGCGGATGCCTACGTCATAACATCTACCTGCATGCCAAATTTCAGCCCGATCCGTCCAGTGGTTTGGGCTTTTGGGCTGTGCGTTGATAGATCACTATGTCAGTCAGTCAGTCACCTTTGAGTTATATATAATTAGAAGTTCAGTATTCTGATCATAACTTGTATAAGTTGTATATCACTACAAGACTCGAGTCCTCCGAATCCCCTTACTTAGGACTCGGAGTCTTTTACAAAGCTCGACTCTTTTAACGGAAGGCTCGACGACTGCGAGCTTAAATGAGCTTCGGAGCGTGAGATTAGAGTTTCTTTTTGCACCCGAGCCTTTTTCTGCGCCCGCGTCTTTTTACCCGACTGCGATATAGAAATAGGGTTATATTTTTCGAGTGTGTTTTTTCATTTATAAAATTTATCAGTCAATAAGGAATAAAACAGAATTGATTACAATATTAGTTCAAAGAATGTTTGCTTGTATACCTTGGATAACTAAAATTAATCTAAAATCACGCCTCGAGTCCTTGTAAGCTTACAAAAACAGCTCACGTTAATTTTAAGACTCAGCTCTTTTAAAGGCTGGAGTCGTTGCTCAGAGAACTTGCGCTCGCCTAGCCTCGGTACTCCAAGCCTATCGAGCTCATAGAACCTTACAAAACCGACTCGAGTCGTCAAAATTAGAACTCGAAGACTCGAGTCTTGTACATCACTAATCATAACTTGCCCCAAAAATTTGACTGGTGGGTTAAGTCAGCCTGTTTATGAATGTATTTCTGCATCAATGCACTAAGTTCGCCGCAACTGATCCTGTCCTGTTCTAGCATTTGGAGTCACAGTAATAAAATGGTAACGAAATGACTCCAGATCGCGATAATCCAAACTGTTTCACACGCGTACATGAGTACGTACTTAAGTACTCGAGGCTCGTTTGTATGGCCGGCCACGCGAAGATATAAAATTCAATTAACTGCTGACCTCTAAGGGCTTGATATTTCTATGGGAAATCAATACGAGTACAGTCAGGGCCAAAAGTAATAGGGCTATTAAATACGATACAATACCCGGCAGGTAAGTTGAACAAATTATTTATTAAATAGATTATTTGGTCTTTCTTCAAAGCCGAAATCATTTCTTTCTGAAGTTCGGATAGAAATGTTAGAAATGTGATTCTTAACGGACAAACAACGAGCAGCAACGACCGCCATTTTTGTTCAATTTACGTGCCGGGGATTGTACTTACACTCTCACGTCTATATCTAAGGGCCGTAACAGACGCGGCGCAAGTTGCGCCGCGTAACAGCTAGTGAAGGGCGGTGCATAAATACTCAATCAACCCATTTGAATATTTACTCAGTAGATTGAGTGAATACCTGATAAATATCCTTATTTATCCATTTGGTGAGTAGATTGATTTATATGAGTTGCGACTCATATTTATATTTATATTTATTATTTCATGTTTTGATGACAATTTGGAAACTTAAATCTAATATACACTTGCAATTCTTGACAAAAAGTGTGTGCATACACCATAATATGCTTAAAATGTAGGTAAACGTTAGATGCGCCGCTAAAATATATGAAAATACCATATTAAATGGTATTATGAGCACGCTCTATTTACTCTATTTATCAAATCTAGTGAGTAAATACTCAAATGGTAAGATTGAGTACTATCCATGTATCCACTGCCCATCTCTAGCTGTTACGCGACGCAACTTGCGCCCCGTCTGTTACGGCGCTAATGGGGCAGATAGAAAAATTTGGGTTTTTATATATTACTAGCTTTTGCCCGCGGCTTCGCTCGCGTAGGGGTGTAATTTATCAAAATCCTACATCATAGTAGCTTTATGCATGCAAAGTCTCAGCCCGATCGGTTTAAAATTGACAAAGTTTTATACAAACTTTCATCCCCTATTTTATCCCCTTGGGGGTAGAATTGATCAAAATCCTTCCTTAGCGGATGCCTACGTCATAACATCTACCTGCATGCCAAATTTCAGCCCGATCCGTCCAGTGGTTTGGGCTGTACGTTGATAGATCACTATGTCAGTCAGTCAGTCACCTTTGAGTTATATATATTTAGATAGATAGATATATATTTAGATTTAGATAGAAGATAGATGAAAAGATATCAATTGTGTAATTCATTGATTTGTTATTTGCAAAGATATTGATTTATATAGTATATTTTAATAAAAAGACATGGCAAGATTGTTTAGCTTTATTTAAGTACTCGTACCTTAACAAGTGAACTATAGTTGGATTCAATAATTTATTTTTCATAAATGCTGATCCAATTCACTACAGTCCAATAGATTGGCTTAGAAGCCTTAAGTAATAAATAACATAAAATTACCTTAGTTAGAAAACTATATTTTTAGTTAAGTTCTAGTTTTATTTAATATATGAGACATAAATAATAGTCATAAATGTACCTACAAAACTTTACAACGCCGTACTCCACAATTACATGTAAGTACATACAATCGAAGGCTACAATTAAAAGGAAGGTCAGGTTTGTCATGAAACTCATGAATATCGGATTTCTTTTGAATTTCTCATAATATGACTAATTGACGCTTCTATATTCTGCTGTGTCATCACTTTTTATTTGAACGGGGATTTGTTGAAAGGTAAATGTCATGTTGTAAGGTTGTTGATTTCAATAGTGTTTTTGATTTCATTGTTTGTGGTTATTGGTTAACACAACAATACTTCCATGTGTGTTTGGGTAATTTATCAGTTCTGTTATAATCCTAACCGTTATTTCTCTCTTTGACCTCTGTGGCCTAGTGGTTATCATGCCAGGCTGTCACCTGCAGGTCCCGGGTTCGATCCCCGGTTAGGTCAAGATAAAAAAATCTTTTTCAGACTGACCTGGTTCTTGAATGTTTATCTATGTAGGCATTTGTTTTAAAATAAAGTATCGTTGAGTTAGTATCCCACAACATAAGTCTAGAACTTACTTTGGGGCTAGCTTAATCTGTGTGATTTGTCCATATATATTTATTAAAGAAAAAAAGAAACAAATAAATTTAGTAACCCTTGTCGTTTCTCTTTTTTCTCGATCTATTTGCTCTACGACTACTTATATTTGCATTTTTCATGTGGAAGCACACCTACTGAGCTTGGATAGGTAGATTTCCCACAAGCTGGATGAGGAAATGGATGCAATTGCCCACAATCACGCTAAAAGTGACGTTGTGTTCTTGAAGTTTTGGGCTCTGTCTACGACCAAGTTAAGACCCAAAAGCCACTCTGTATAATGGTGAGCGAGAAATGGAATCACAATATTGATGGGTTGCTAACCGCATCTCCTATTAACAGGAATCGCTTTTTCGCCCAACCGATTGAATTTTACGTCAGTTTCAAGATAAGAAACTGGTACATTCTAACCCCCAAATTCATAAAAAATTACAAACGTTTGCTAAACCTGCTTTAGTTAAAATATGTTTTGTCTCGTTCTTTCAATGTCAAATATTAAGAAGAGGAAAAGGGACAAAACATGTTTTAGCTAAAATAAGTTTAACAAACGGTTGTATTTATTTATGAATATGAGGGTAAGTGTTTTCTTTTTTCCCAGACTAATATGTTAAATAATAATAAATATATAGGGACAAATAACACTGATTAAACTAGCCCCAAATTAAGTTCGAGACTTGTATTATGGGATACTAACTCAAAGATACTATATTTTATAACAAATAAATATATAGATAAACATCCAAGACCCAGGACAATTTGAAAAAGGCCATTTTCCAACCTGCCCTGACCGGGGATTGAACCCGGGACCTCTGGGTGGCGGACTAGCATGGTGACCACTACGCCACGGAGGTCGTCATAGATAGAAGATAAAGAAGGCTACAGTGGTCCAAAATAGGTGTAGTATATGGAATTCTTACTATATAAAGGAGATATAAGTACTCATAATAACCAATAAAGCTACAGTCACGAATATGAATGCTCAAGTTGGAAATACATGTTTTGTAATTAAAGTTTACGAAACCGTCCTTATTGGTCGTGACTGTACTGCGTGTATTGCCTGTTAAGACTTCACACAATTATTATTATTAATGACTAACTTTTACGTTTCACACCTATATGGCAATCATTATAACAAACTATTACTAAGATAATGATATTGTTTAACAGTTTTTTCCTGAGGATTTCTCTTTTGATTGGAGTTAGCGCTGATGTCAAATTTTTGGGTAGTCTTAGTGCCGCAACAGACGGGGCGCAAGTTGCGTCGTGTAACAGCTAGAGAAGGGCAGTGGATAATACTCAATTTACCCATTTAATTATTTACTCACTAGATTTAATAAATAGAGTAAATAGAGCGTGCCTAAGTATTGACATCGCATTTGATGTCTGTTTACTTATTTTTACGTAAAATTACGTCTATGCACACCTCTCACCAAAAAATGATAATTAGTCCAAGAAGTCTACTTTTAGTGTATGATGAGTATGGTATTTTCATATAATTTAGCGTCGCATATAACGTTTACCTACATTTTAAGCATATTATGGCGTACGCACACTTTCCGACAAGAATTGCAAGTGTATACTAGATTTAAGTTTTAAAAT
Source organism: Acrobasis suavella (assembly GCA_943193695.1). Classification (NCBI taxonomy): domain Eukaryota; kingdom Metazoa; phylum Arthropoda; class Insecta; order Lepidoptera; family Pyralidae; genus Acrobasis; species Acrobasis suavella. Next base: position 22,708,028 of record OW971934.1, read on the forward strand.
TGTCATGTAAACATGAAATAATGAATATGAATATAAATATGAGTCGCAACTCATATAAATCAATCTACTCACCAAATGGATAAATAAGGATATTTATCGGGTATTTACTCAATCTACTGAGTAAATACTCAAATGGGTTGATTGAGTATTTATGCATCGCCTATCACTAGCTGTTACGCGGCGCAACTTGCGCCGCGTCTGTTACGGCCCTTAAAGCATTTAACTATTTTGCATTGTTAATGTTATTTAGCATTTTATTTTCAAATCTAAAAGGTGCCTAAAATTCCCACTAGCATCACACCCATCCAAGATCTCCTTACTTTTTTATTGGTTTATGTACACTTGAAAATTTTACAAATAAATCCTCACAAATGTAAACATAACACATAGGTGCTAATTATTTCTAAAGAAATTTCTTCCAGCAGACCCGCTAGAGGAAATTTTTGGCTCTTTATTTAGTTTTATTCTTCCTTATCTTCCTAATTTGGAAGGATATCCTAAAAACAATGAAACTGGTGCAATGTATTATCATACTTATAAATTCTGTGGTATTATTTTAAAATAGACAAGATATATGTTATAAATTTAAAGCTTAAATATATTATTAAAATGTTAATATGAGCTCGGTGGAAAAATGCGCATTAATAGCGCCTGCAAGTAAAGCGACACCCAGGCGTGGTCCGTACTAAGATGGGTGACCAGAAGAGGCATAAAAAATTCTCGAGATCCTCCGTGCTTCGGAAGGCACATTAAGCCGTTGGTCAGGTTCAAGCGTCAAGCTATGCCAGGTGATTTAGGCAGCTTGAAACATCTGACACGAGTGTTGGCCATTTTCACACATGAAACATTACCAAATCAATGTGAAAAAATAAAAAAATGTAATCATACACTTAGCTTATTACACATAACAAAACAATAAAATAAAAGTATCGTGTAATTCTAAAGAAAATAAAGTTTCCTTTGACTTTATCAAAAACATTGAACATAAATGTAAACTGTCTGCCACACGCATTATGTTAAAAGCAAAAATATTTAAACACACAGTTTCCGCGGTAAGTGCGTAAAGGGTAGTTATTTTTTACGATAAAAGCATAAGGATCTTCTGAATACGAGTGTGTATTACGTATTATTCTTAAACCTGATACTTTCTTACGAAGTACTTATACTTATAAAGACTATAAACAGACTGGAAATTTTAAGGCTACCACCAATACCTAGTGTGGCTTCCATCATATTTTTTATACAACATCATTATGTTATTATTATTGTATTTACTCCACCCACCTGTTTTGCAATTTTTATATCGTAAACATATTATTAGATATCATTTGATATTTTCAGTTGTGTATCCATCTATAGGATCTACACTCTTTTCGGTGAAGTATTAGTAGTAATTTGCTTTCATTTGTCTGTTTCGTCTCACGGTTTTACTTCTCTATACTTCAAGATGTTCACCTTCTTCTTTATCTGGTTCATGTAGCTATGCCTCGGTTTCTAGTCCTCTAGGAATGATACGTCCAGGAATTTTAAGATGTATCATTCAAATTATTCATCTGTTAACGCGAGAATATTCACATAATTCGATTGCTTATCCACTATTTGTTTAATTTATTAACTGGGTAACCCTTAAGGGTTAAATTATAATTATAAGGTTTTGTCGTTGTAGTGGTCGTGCTTAATAACATAACATAGTAATGTATTTTAGAATAAACAAGAAAAGCAAAAGCATGTAGATATAAGTACATTAAAGGGCTATCTAACTACATATTACCAAAAGCAAAGTCTGAATAGGGAGTGCTAGTAGACACCATAGTTAATGGGATAGACAAATTATTCTGGGTCCACTGCCGTCCTGTGCCATTTGGAATAAATGATTTGAAAGGAAACTGAAATATTATTTTCAATTTTGAATCATGCAGCTCTAGATAGCCCTTTAAACTATTTTATGATATACTGTCTACAGTCTAAAGTGAGAACTTGAAGCTATTTTCAGCAATTTTGCGAAAAACTTCTTCGTTTCCTTTCAATTTATTTCAAATGGGGGCAGCACTGGACCCCGAAAAATTCATGTATCCTCTTTATTTTGTGATACTAAGAATGGGTTTCACTGAGCAATTAGTTGTATGTTAAATTCAAAAGATAAAATTTACAGTAACGAACAAAGTTTGTTCTCGAAATATGTAAATTAAATACCTAAGATAAGAATCGCACTGAAGAGGCTCGTAAGATAGTTACATCAATTTGCATCATTTTTCTGTAAATCATTTGCGGTTTGTAAATGATATGCATCATTTTTGATGAAATACGTATATAAACTATTAAACCTATATAATGGTATATGGTTTGTAACGAACAGATTGACGAGATGTTTGAAGAGATAATATAACTTGAGATTTCGGTAAGATTACATAATTGTGTTTTTATTGTGTGCAAGTGGCTAAAACTGGTGTCAAATTTTCTAGCTTATTAGCATTAATTTTTACTTCTGAAAATCGTGGGAAATAAATACTTAGGTATGTAAAATATTGTTATAACTAACATAAGATGACATATGTTGGTATTTAACTGCAAGCTCACTTTTAGACGATTATTTATATCATTAAAGTTAATGCATCAAAACTTAAACGATATTATTATAAAAAAAATAAAGAACAATTTTCCAGCATTTAATTTCCTTAAATACCAATTCAAGAACCATCAACCAACAAATCATCTTCAAAAAATTCTATTACAAAGTCACGAAAAAGCATCATTTTGACATCAAAAATGTCATCTTGAAACACCTAATCTCCTAAACTATCTACTACACGTGACGAACCATTATAATGGGGGATGTCATTAGCCTATTTCTTCTGAGCGGTGACTTTTTATCAGATACCATCTTCTCCCATCACAGCTACTGTACTTTCTAGATTGTGATAAGGATGTGTGTCAACTGTCATAAAGCCATTGTGTGTTAAGGTATTCTTTTGAATTTTCTTCTAAATATATTTCGTATGATTTGTTTTAATACATACGAAGGTTGTTTAGTTCAATATTTTGAATAATCTCTTTATATATGTCTTTATCTAATAATAACTGCTTATGGTATTACTTCCATACTTCTTTTATTAAGCCTTTTTAAAGCAACATAAAAAGATTCTGGTATATCTTTCATTTAGCTCAATTAAATACATCTTAATATTAAAATGTACTAATGTAAAAATTTAAGATAGGCTAATCTTCCAAGAACTTATTTGTTTGTAATGTTAAAAAGAGTTCAGATTACTGTAAGTAATTGTTCTTTTATATCAATATTGGTCTGTTTTATTTCTCAGACGACATTACTGCAACTGAAGGAATTTAAATTCTTTAAAGGATCAACCAGTAAAAGATTAGTGATAGTAAATCCAAAAAGTTTTTGAAATACGCCTATGCCTTGTTTAGAGCACTAAATTGATAAACGATCGAAAAGGTTCAATTGTGTTTTTACAATCAGAAATTGAGTTACTATAGTCTGACTAATAAAAACACACTTTGCATCAGAGATATGAATATATCTTTATAATAAATAATGAAGTAGAACTCTATACGAGTAATCTACGAAGAATCTAATTTTGACCATGGAATTCACATTCAAACTATTTTGAACCGATTAATGACTACGCACAACAGACGCTGTCATAATCAAATCATCAAGATACATTTTAACATCGAAGAGTTATTAACATTTTCGAATGTTGAACCTGTGACCGTGTGAATGCTATAACTATGCTCCTTACTATTATAATAATAAAACTTTATGGTATTGAATGTCTGCTAGTTGTAAATTAAAGCGTGAAATGTAAACCGAACGTAGCTAAGTTTTATTAGAACTTGGGAGCAGGTAACGTTAGAAGCGTTCATGGCATTTAGAAATTTAGAAGCTTCTAAGTTTAGCTTTAACGTTATATTTTCAGGAAGATGTTTGAAACGCCCAGTGTTTTTGTTGAAGTTTATAGGCAATATGTAATAGTATATAATGTGAGTATCCTCATAATTTCCTTATCCTTCAATTTAAAAATATCAATTAGAAGGCACTTTTCAAATTTACATGAGTGAACAAAAAATTTAATCATTATATTTCAGTAACAAGAATATAACTTAAAACAGTAATACTAAACAAAAAGATACATCTAATATTCCAGCCAAATCTGTAAAGTTATAAAGAACAACAATCAAAATCACTGTAAGAATTATGGCCAAAGTAAGCGCTTATATTACAAAGTTACAAAAGCTTCAAATAAGCACATTAATTCAACTTACACCAAGAAAACGCAATCCACAAACATAAACCTCACTGAATTTTCCTAACAAATTAAACTGTCACATCCATCAAAGTTAATAAATCACAACAGGCTATCAAAGGGGTATAGTCACATCGCACGGGTACGAAATTGAAAGTTTCACTTCACGCATGTAAACGTACGAAAACTAACACAGACGCGGCGGAAATCCTCGGAGACGCAAGCGTCCGGCGCTCGCCAGCGTCGCGAACCAACTGCCTGATCCGAACCGAACTCCAAACAGTGGGGAACAGGGAACACAGGGGAAGGGACGCCGGGTGCAGGGGGAACCTCTCCAACCGAGGAGATAACTTTTGATCTTTTTGGAGCCATAGAAGATTTTAATGATGCAGTCACATCTGGAGATTGGACAGAAAAAGTGCGCGTCACAGTTCTAAGTGTTAATGCATGTCAAGCTTAAGAACGACGTGTTAGAAAAAGCGAGGCAAAGGTTGCGGGTGACATTTTTAAAAATAGAACGATAAAGCCGCGTAAAGATAAACCTCCCGGCTGATTGGTAACAAAACTTGCCGCAATATGACCAGGGAAGCGTTTTAAAAGATTCCTAGATTAGAATCTCGCGACGAGTTGAAATTGGAAGAAATATAAGATTTCCAGAGCGGGATATTGCGTTTTATATTCTTCCGTATTATTTTCACATCAACCGAGAGATCTCGGGACAGACAATATTGCGCAAGGCGGTTTTTGTCGTAGCCCCGCACATGTCAGGGGTACAAAGGACCGTAGAAGCAGGTACAAAAGATCCCAACCCCGCTTCAAGTTACAACGGACTTCTCATAGATTAATGGCGGGAACATTGTGGAGTTAAGAACCCAAAAATTTACAACTGCATTGTGTTTAGCGTCCAACAAAGGAGCACAAAAGATAGGATCGGCTTCTGTTATTACCTTATCGTTTATCGGAGCTCTGTGATTTCTCTCACTCTTGAGTAATACGAGAGCCATTATCAATGGATTTCTTGCCCTGATCCGTACAGATGTTTGGGAGGCGTACCGTTAACTAGCATACAAATAATTGTAGTTTTCGAGTAGGATGTTCAATAATGGAATTTCTTTTTCAATGGCTGGTTCATGTTACCATTTTTAGATGTAATCATTGCCGAAATTTCCAAGTGCTAATGGAATATATAATCGCGGATACAGCTTTTGTTAGGATTAGATTAGTTCAAGCAGAACACTTATTGTAATTGTGGGAAGATTTGCTACTGGGAGAACGTTATTTTTTTTTAACTAAATGTCTAGAGGGTTATGCGTTGTAGAAATAATTATTTTGTTACCTTTATAACTTGCGGCGAATAAAATTAACTTATTTTTTATGACCTATTTTATAAAACATAGTTGCAAGTCTCTCTTGTCTGCAAGTGAGCGTCGGTACTAAATGAGTAATGGAGAGTCCGTTTCAGAATGTACGGTACGTTTCAAAAATGGAGTCATAATTTTTCATGCAACTAGTAGGACAAATTATGACTCCATTTTTGAAGGCCGACTATATATATTCATGTTTTGTCACTCTTTTGCATGCCAGCGTTTATTTACGATACTTTACCCCCGACGCCAAGCCTAGTAAAACTAGTACAATTTAGACAACTTTAGTCGTCAATTAAATGGCTGGCGACTCAGTCGCGCGACCATTTTGCAACAAGAGTGGTCAAATGCGCTCAAAAGGTTAAATAATAGACACATGCCAAGACTATCTTTAGAGTGATTGGTCATAAAGTTTCTTAGATTTTTAATTAATTTTATATCGATCGATTTTAAGACCTACGCTAAAAAGAAGCAACACTCATTCTACGTTTCTTATTTCCGCCTTAACTAGTATGGAATAGAAACATCAAACATGTATTTATACAGGGTCTTAAAAAATATACTTAAATCGATATTTGGTGTTGGTTTACTGAACAAGGTCTTGTTCAGTAATTAACTTGAGTTGATGTTGAGTAAGGTTTGAATTCTATGTACAGTAACATTCTTAAAATAACTACAATAACTATGAATATCTTTATCTTTATTATCACAGTTAATATTTTGTGAAATCTTCTACTAGTCACAAGTGACATAAATACTATTAAATCATAGTAAACTGGTTTTACTTTGACTTTATATTTCTAATAAAAACTGCAACAAGTCTAAGAATTATTAAACCTCACAGAAGCAGCTGCTAACAATATTACTTATTGCAATATACAATAAAAAACTCAAGCAGTTACTTGGTTTTTTTTTTCATACTTTGATATTATGTTTATTTGGGAATGTTATTCATTATCATCATAAACTGAATCTACCCGTAAATAATTTCAGTATATAAAGTAAAATCAACAATCACTGAAAATGCTGATGGAAGTAAGTACTCTCAGAATGTTGCAAAGATAAAATTTTCTATGTCACAAAAAGAAAATGTGGAAAAGCATAACGGTTTAAAGAGATTTCACAGTGAAAGGTGTACGGAAATAAAAAGCTTGATGGGATCTTTACAACTGGCGCTATAATCGGCAAGAAGTCACGTAGAGTATAAGACGCATTACTCGTCAACAGTTGATCCGAAATATAGCCATGTCCAAATTCAAGAGAAAGTCGATACAGATGACAATCACGACTTAATCCCTTGCGGAGTATTGAGATATAAGGGCATTAAAATTCAAGGCTATTTTCAGCGTAATGATCATTTTGGTACAAAAAAAAATATCAGTATAATGGGTAACTATAACTTGATGGATCGCCTTTTCCTTTAATTCTTCGGGATTTTCGCAAATTCCAAATCAGGGCGAGAAGAGAAGCAGCTCGTAGTTCGTCAACCTTTTTTTTATGTTTTTCATCATCAAAGAGATCCAAATATGAACTGGTAGGCAATGCTTAGCATTAAGTTGTACCTTTTGTATCTACTATAATATTAAGATTTTAAGTGCAATAAGTAATAGTACATTATGATATAAGTGAGTTATGGTGGTTATAACACACTATGCGGCTCGGGCGTTATAGAGCCGAGTGTGTTAAACCAATATATGCACGTATATCGTACGACGTTTGTCAATACTTGCGAGGAAAAATACCCAATAAACTGAACTTTTTGATTTTAAATAAACTCAACCATAAAACTGTGATGCACACTGTTATTTTCCCGCCGTCTTACTTTTTAAATCAGCGTGAATACTGGCTGGCGGCGTGCGGTGGGCAGGCAGCACCAGCCGGCGGCCAGTTCCAAAGAAAAAAGTAAATAGTGCGGTTTTAGAATATCTTTTGGATATGCATGCTTTATCCTAATCTTCATCGTCGCTTACCATCAGGTGAGATTGAGGACAAATGCCTAAACTAATATATTGTAAAAAAAAAAAACTTCGCTATTTGCGTTCATAACGCACTCGTGTTTTATGAGCTGCTGTATATATGTAAAACCGGTGAAATTAGAACCACCTTTACTTTCTACTTTACTTACGAGCATGGGTATTGAAAATAAATTAATAAATAAGAGTGAAAGTACATGAAATGAGCATGTACATAGACGAGTCTAAACAATATAAAACAAGCAACTAATACTAAATTAACGAAGTAAGCTGGGATTAATTTGGTCGGTGTTTGACTTGAGCTATGAGCGATGGACTTGCGAAGTCAACAAGCGGCAAAACAACTTCCAACTTGCAATATTATCGCAGTGACTGTCTGCTGCGGTGGCTTTTTGGAAATTATTTAGCGTTACTGTTATGATGTAGACTATCTATCTTTATTACTTGCGGTAGACAGAGCTTAGGGCCAAAAGACCCGCCATAGTTCAATTTTCGTGTCATTCAGCATCTTAGGTCAACAAGTGAGGAAACAACTTCCAACTTGCAATATTATCGCAGAGACTGTCTGCCGCGTTGGCTTTTTGAAAATTATTGAGCGTTACTGTTACACCTTATGTACACTATCTGCCTTTATAACTTGTGTGGTAGACAGAGCCTAGGACCAAAACCCTTAGGTCCATCTTCGTGTCATTCAGTATGTTAGGTCAACAAGCGGCAAAACAACTTCCAACTCGCAATATTATCGCAGTGACTGTCTGCCGCGGTGGCTTTTTGGAAATTATTTAGCGGTACTGTTATACTTTATTACACTATCTTATTTTTATCTCTTGTGCAGTAGACAGAGCCTAGGGCCAAAAGACCCATAGGTCATTCATCGTGTCATTCAGCATGTTAGGTCAACAAGCGGGGAAACAACTTCCAACTTGCAATATTATTGCAGAGACTGTCTGCCGCGTTGGCTTTTTGGAAATTATTGAGCGTTACTGTTATACCTTATGTACACTATCTGCCTTTATAACTTGTGCGGTAGACAAAGCCTAGGGCCAAAAGACCCATCAGTTGATCTTCGTGTCATTCAGCATGTTAGGTCAACAAGTGGCGAAACAACTTCACTACTCACAATATTACTACGCAGCGACTATCTGCCGCGGTGGCTTGTTGGAAAACATTTTAGCATTACAGCCCGTTTTGTGCAAACATTGTTGTGGATATAATGCCGAGTAAAAAGGTATTTTGATTGAAAAACGAGGTTATGTTTTTGTTATAAATTTTAGATCTTCTATTAGGAATTTTAAATTTCATTGATATGTCTCATGGGTGACTTAGAGTGTATTTTTGACAAAAAAAAAATTAAGCTTGGTTTTCACCAAAAAAATAAAATAAAAAAACAAGGCAATGGTATTTACGAATATAATTTGTGTTCACGTTTGCTTTTAGTTAACAACACAATATTTATTGAGATGTAAATAACTTATAGTAACCTCTAGTTTGGGTACATTGCGTGCTATCTAAAGTCACGACCTTTAGATATTCCAAAGCGTTCCTACACCGATAAAACAACAAGAGTCATACAATAAAACGTCCTTTCCGCAGTAGTCTTGCATTTCTATCACAGTCTGGCGTAAATTGGCCATAAAGGAACTAGTATACGCCAGTGCATACCTTGGGCGGATCCAGGGGGGCTGTCATAGGGGCTGTGATCCCCCCAGGTTTGAGTCCTATGACTGTGTGAGGTACCTCCCATTGAACACACTCATCATTTTTTTAGTTATCATATCTTCCATGCTGATATAGAAGAAAAGGAAAAATTCAGGATGTACCAGCCAAATACATACAGGGTTATATGTTTTTTGGAGCAAATTTAGTTTTTGATAATGAACAACTTTCCATAAACACAATTATCGAAAGACGAAAAAAACAATCGGCTTTCCATACAAATCAGCGCTCGGCCAAACGGATTTTGTATGGGAGGTCGATTTTTTTAACAATTTTAAAAACTTTTTTAAAGAACGTAGTTCAGTATCGTGGTTTGAACTTACTCCTGAAATGTTGCTGGTGTTTAAAAAGTTATAGTGTATATGGACGCTTAAATGGACGCTAATAATATGTACATCCCGGTCCCTTGAGCTCCTCGTCTATTTTTCTATAACACAATATTCGTTACAACATGACAGTATGTAAAATTAAGCGTAAAACTAAACAAGTTAACTTAAAAATTACCAATAAAAGTTTGTTTGATTTTCGTGAGTGTAACACAGAGAGTGTTCAACACTGTTGTCAGATTTAACTGGACGGCTGCAGTACAATAACGAGAAGAAATATGAAAAATCACATAAAAAGGTAATAATAGGATGTCCGTACTAATATTATAATTTTTTGATTACTGTAATTGATCCCCCAACCGCTGGATCCGTCCCAAGTGCATAGGAACGTGAAGAAATTCCCGATAAGAATGAAGTGCATCGACTGCGCGACGGATGGATGAACAAAGCTGGACGGCTTTCGAATAACAATGGACAGTGTTGCCAGACGTCTGACCTTAAAGTATCCCAAACTTTCATGTAAGCCAGTAATACCAAAGTAAGAATTGTTTGATTTTCGATGTTGTTTGATAAATGTGATGACGAGTGTGCAACCAGAAATGGCAATTATTTATTATAAAACTTAAATCAGCATTCTTAAACTGTGTCTTGGTTTTAAATAAAAAATTTGCTTAATTGTTTACATAGATTTTCAGATGGATAAATTTAGATTGCGAGCGTCGCTTATTTTTTTATCACTAAAACTACCTCACAAATAAACTTAACGTATTATTACAAAATGCTGACAGAGCATTGTACATAAGATTTCACTAATTTAAAAAATGCATTTTATGAACACTCCTATAAATGTCGCAATTGCTTAATCTGGCTACACTGACAATGGATTCTTCGCGCGGCGAGCGGTCACAAGTAATCAGGGTCGTGGTTGGACCCCACCGACGATTTGTATAGCTTAATTAGCAAACAGGGTAGAAGGAAACAAGGCGAGCAATCAAGACTTTTAATTATCTTCGAATAATTCTGGTGAACTGCAAATTTAAAAAATGAGCCAATTTGTAAGACGTATTTTGCTTATCAGAAACGCGGGAAGTAAAAATCTAGATGGCGGCGATAAATTTCGGATGCCTTATGACAGTGGTTCTCAAAGTTTCGATCGAGTTACTGAGAATTCGCAATACCCTTTTAGAATTAAAGATAGATTTAAAAAATCTTTTTTATTACTAATCTAAGGTATTTACAATGTGACACAAATAAGTTGAACAAAAATGGCGGACTTCAAAGCTATTTTGTACAAATTCCCGGCATTTGGGTTGAACCAAAAAGGCGGTTATCGGCACAAGTACAAATAATCCGACGACCGCCATTGTGGTTTAATTAACGTGTCGGTAATTTGTACAAAAATGATTTGGAGTCCGCCATTTTTGTTCAACTTATTTGTGTCGCATTGTAAGAACATTCACTTTGAAAGTTTAGTCTTTGTACTTATGCATAATATTTATTTTATTAGTCTGTTTATTTTTTGTTGTAAAGGCATTAAATTTTAGAGTAAATAACTTTTATTTCACTAAGCAAATGTACACATGTAAAAATACGTAATAACACTTAACAGCCCATCTTATTTTATGTTGCGCTTATATTCGTGACAAATTGTACACACGCCTGGTGATATTGACTAAGTTCTGTAGATCAAGACTTTTCTTCTTTCACCATCCTTGGTGTATAATCTACCATTTCTACACTAAGGGAGTGTGCCCTGATAAAGGTTGAAAAACACTGCTTTACAGATTGCGATCACGGCATGTGAACGCATATGGCGTACAGTTGCGACCGAATTGGTTATAAAATGCGTAAACGGTGAGTTGCTGAAAAATTCCTATAAATAATTATTTTTATAAAAATTTATTTCCTTGTCTCTTGGAAAACAACTGCGGCCAAGTTATGTTTGTATTTAAAATTTTATTAAAAGTTATAATTATAAAAGATTACCGAAGTTGTCATGGAAAGGATGGAAATTATCAAGCTTTTTAAGCCCTTTCATTTGATAGCCCACATGATTTTGATTTTATTGTATTTTTAACTTCCGACAAAAACGTTTGACGCTAATGATATCTATTTGTGATCCTGAAATGGGTTAACATTTCAGGATCACGAACTTAAGACTCCCTACTGTAAACAATAATGAGTAATGGTTGGTTCATTAGTTTCATTACTCAACGACGCCCTGGTGTTAGCTCTCGTCTGTCGTCGACGCTTCGTTCGTCGCATCTAGGCGCGTCCTCTACATTATATCTGGGTTGTTTGGTTTATAGAGTTATAATTACTATAACCCGCGAGTCACCCTGATCCATTGATATTTTTTGGATAAAAATGTTGTACAGACAAAAAACTTTTGTCTTAATAAGGGTATCTAACAAAAAAGATCACACAAAGAGAGCAAGCCCCAAAGTAAGTTCGAGATTTGTGGTATGGGATGCTTACTCAACGATACTGTATTTTATAGTAATACATAAGTCAAAGTCAAAGTCAAAGTCAAAATTTTTAATTTAATGTAGGATATATTTATCTCTTATTGAAGGTCATTTTTTTTAAATATTATTTTAGTGCTTAAGCTAAAAACTACTAGCGTTTCGGAACGACCACTGCTGGGAAGATTACGCCGAAAGAAACCCAGTTCAGTATTGGTCCCTACCCAGCCTGATGGGCTATATTACATTTACAATACAGATTTACACTTTAGCTAGGTATACATTATACTATATATTTAAACAATACAATTAAAATTTACAGTTATCTATTTCCAAGAATTGTGATCAGACGATGATAAATAGTCATTTACATGATAATACGCATTTTTGATTAAATGATTTTTAATGGCAGTCTTAAACTTAGATAATGGTAACGCTACTACATAATCTGGAATCTTATTATAGAGGCGTAAGCCAAGACCCACAAAAGATTTTTTTGTTTTTTGCAACCGAAAAGCTGAGATAGCTAATTTATTTTTATTTCTAGTGTTTATACTATTAATATCACTATTTTTCTTATATAAATGTATATTTTGACGCACGTACATAATGTTCGCATAGATGAATTGCGAAGGGAGAGTTAAAATATTAATGTCTTTAAAAAGGTCCTCTAAAGACTCTCTAGCACCTAATTTATATATGGATCTAACAGCGCGTTTTTGTAAAACAAATATGGTATTATAAACATCAAAGAACCAGGTCAATTGAAAAAAAAAACTTCCGGTGTAACAGCGTGGCATGATGATCACTAGGCTACAGAGGTCGTCTTACAAAAATATACTTACTTACTACTTACTTCGATGGCTCAGCGACCCGAAGTGAATTCTTCCCTTTTCTATGCCAAAACTGACCAGTCGATCACTTCCAGATCTTTCAGGTCTTTGGCGACTTCATCCTTCCATCGATAACTTGGACGCCCCACCGGACGGCGCCCGGACGGTTGACCATGATAAGCTTTCTTTGCGGCTCGATCCTCTCCCATTCTCTCCACATGTCCTGGCCAGCGAAGTCGGGAAGATTTTATTTCTCCGATGATGTTCGGCTCAAAAATATATATAAAAATATCTACAAAATAAATTGCAAGATAAATAAAACCTTGTACAAAAGTCTGATAAGCTTTCTTTGCGGCTCGATCCTCTCCATTCTCTCCACATGTCCTAGCCAGCGAAGTCGGGAAGATTTTATTTCTCCGATGATGTTCGGCTCAAAAATATATATAAAAATATCTACAAAATATATTGCAAGATAAATAAAAGCTTGTACAAAAGGCTGGTCCGCTGTTGATGCGGTGTGTAGTAATGAGTAATGGCTTGCTCATTACTCAACGACGCCCCGCTGTTTGCCGGCGTCTGTCGTCAGCGCTTCGCTCGTCGCGCCCAAGCTCCTCTACAGCGGATATGCGCTATTTTTAGAGCAACTTTATTGCTGAATTATTAAGTGCTTTATGGAGAAGGTATTGGCAAAACGCTCTTTTATCTTTGCCAATAATCGTTATTGTAAGCGTCTCTATCAATGAAATGATTCAAATTTTTAAATGTTTATTCAGTAGTTAGACCTTTACAGGCACTTTTACAATGTGCCTGTAAAGGGCAAATGACACCGATAACAGTAGTACTCAGTGATTATATGATATATATGATTTATGAGAGCCCCCTTAAAAATTATTTTAATTTAATTATTTATTTGTAAAGTGATTGATCTACCGGTTGCCGTTATTAATATTGAGCAAAAAAACGACAAAAATATCACGTTATTTGCTTGGAAGCTTCCCTTAAATATTTATTTTATTTTGTTCTTAGTATCGGCAATAGAAACACATCTTCTGTATAAATTTCGACTCTCTAGCTATTACGGTTCATGAGAAATAGCTGGGTGACAGACAGACGGACGGACGGACAGCGAAATTTTTTTTAAAGGTTTTTACCCTTTGGGTACGAAACCCTAAAAAACAGAAAAAAACCATAAAAGCAGTTGCTCTTTTTCCCGAGACTATCATAGAAGACGAGAATGGAAATCATGTCAATAGGCGATGCTGCTACCAACCCTTTACTATTTTGATTCCCTTTTTAATTTACATACCTATCATCACCCTTAACGTGACCTTTGGGTCCTATTGCTCTAAGTTCTGTCTACCGCGTTAGGAATTAAGACGACATAGTTTCTAGATGGTGTCACGTTCATAAACTTTTTCTGAACTGGATAATCGAGCAATTAATAACGACTTCAAAGTAAAGATGAATGTTTATTATTAAACTTGCCACAGTGTAAAACACAAGTGTATCGATGATGATTAACTGCATGACAAAAACGGAGACAAGAAGGATGTGTAACAAAAACAGTGGACGATAAATCATCTCTCACAGAGCGGCACTGAAATAAGACCGTCTTCACACGGGTAATGAGTAATGGTCTATTGTTACCGAGACTTGTTGACAATTTTTAAAATGTTCTTTTGAAAGTTCTTTATTAAGTTGGTGTCTTGTTTGTTTTATTTATTTTTATTTGTGGCGTGATGGTCACCATGCTAGTCCACCAGCTAGACCTGGGTTTGATCTCCGGTCAGGTCAAGTTGAAATATGACCTTTTTTAAATTGTCCTGGGTCTTGGATGTTTATCTATATATGCATTTGTTATTAAATATAGTATCGTTGAGTTAGTATCCCATAACATAAGGCTCCAACTTACTTTGGGGCTCGCTTAATCTGTGTGATTGATATATATTTTCTTATTTATTTTTTTAACTACAATACAATAAAGAGACAAAAAGGATGTGTAGTAAAAGCAGTGGATGGCATATCATTTCAAACCATAGATATAAACATAGACCTAGAATTTTTACTGGGTGAAAAAACCGTATCAGCCGGGTGCGACAGATAAAACGACAAATGTCACAAGAGCAAAAGAGATAGCGATCAATTTAAAAGTGAGACAAGATTTCATACAAAACTTTAAACTCATTACCGGCCTGGCTCGAACATCGCAACATGAAAATTGTCAACTGTGTTAATTTGTAAGTTATCTTACCTAAGAAAGGTGGTATCGTATGGATAAATGGTATGCGAGACACACCCACTACCTCGCATACGTATTTTGTTTGTTTCTATACCATTAGTCATAGTATTATTGTGTTTTCATTTCCCTGTGTAAAGTTAAGTGTGTGTGTGTCTTTTTGATACCAATAAAACGATTATCTATCTATCTATCGTACTGCTTTACCGATTGTTCGTGTTGTAGGAGGTACAAATACAATCCTTTTAAGGTGACACAAAAATATTTTGTTTCTGGTCACAATGTACAATACGCTATTTTTACCTTCTAAACCTTCTTCTACCTTATGCATAAATATAAAAGTACTTACAATAAATTCTCGACCTATGGCTCAAACAGAGAGGCACTAAAATAAGACCGTCTTCACACGGGTAATGAGTAATGGTCTATTGTTATCGAGATTTGTTGACAATTTTTAAAATGTTTATTTCAAAGTTCTTTATTAAATTGGTGTCTTGTTTGTTTTTTATTATTTGTATGTGTAGTTATGAGGTGAATTTTATCCCGCTGTATTTGCCAATCTAAGCGCGGAGCTTGCCTGGGCTTGCTTAAAACATTAGAAAACCCTAGTAATACGTACTGGAGCCGGGTTCCTGATGAATAAGATAGATAGATAGATAAAAACTTTATTCGCTAAAAGGCCACATATTATACATGTAATTATGAGTAAAGCACGTAACTATTAACAAATTTTAAGAGTAGTTTTTAATAGTGGTAGTGCAATGCGGTTGTACTGAGAGATGTGACCTAGAGAGCAAAAAGGTCCTGACTCAGCATGATGTCACAGACGAGCTAGTCGAGCTGCGACGCTGATAATTCTGCCAGAACGTGATGACACAGTATGGGTGAGATTATGTTAAAATTTCAACATACTGTAGTGCAAATGCAAGTGTATCGATGATAATGATTAACTACACGACAAAAAGGTTGTGTGATAAAAGCAGTGGACGGAAAATCATTGCAAACCATAGATATAAAGGTACAGAAATTGCAGATCTCTGGCTCAAATAATAAGTAACTGTATATTGTTACCGAGACTTGTTGATAATTTTTCTGTGTTTTAGTTTTTTTTCTGTCCAAACTGTGGTAATGTTTTTAAAATGATATTCGAGTCTTTAGTTTGAACTAGATTAAAATTTTGATAGTTTAATAGTGTGGTGCCAAGGGACTGTCTTTAGCCAAACTGGCGGTTGATACTCGTAGGTAAATTTTTAATTATAGTTATTTCTCTTTTTGGGTTCAGTTACTTTTTTTTAATTAGCACACAGTTATTTTTTTTTATTTTATGTGCAGACATATGAAATTTACTGTGTTATTACATGTATTGAGATGATATAGTCCATTTGTTTAGGTATTTAAAAGAATGTAAACAATTTTGACATACTTTTTATTGAAATATACATTTTATAAATCAATACCTTTATAAATTACAAATAAATTATGTAATTTATAATTAATTAAATAAATACTTTGTAATTTGCGAAGGTATGATTTATAAAGTGTATTTTTCAATAAAAAGACATTTCAAGATTGTTTACATTCTTTTAAATACCTAAACAAACGCATAGATATAGCAGGCAAGTAGGTAATAAAAATGCGTTAAAAATGTAAGCATTTGTTTTCGGTAAAAGATCTAGTTTCTTTCTTTTATTGCTATTTTTCAATAACAAACAAACTATAAATCATGCCAAAGAGAGCGACGTTAAAATAAGACTACTTACACATGAAGAGGTAATGAGTTATGTCCTATTGTTAAATTTAACTCTTGTTGACAATTTTTGAAAATACCAGCTTTTAAATACTATGTGTACTATTTTAAACCTTTTATAAGTTTTTGAACATAAACTCTGTCATGATATTGAACGATATTCTCTAAGGAACGACTACGAATTCTTTTCTTTCTTTTAAAACACATATTTTTATCAGTATATTATTATAGTCCATTTGGTTAGGTATTTAAAATAAATGTCAACAATCTTGACGTATTTTTTCATTGAAATATATACTTTAAAAATCAATCTCTTTACACATTACAAATAAAGTAATTCATTCGTGACTTATAAATAAATTGAATTGTAATTTGCAAAGGTATTGAATTTCAAAGTGTATATTTATATATAATAAAAAGACATAATAGGTTTATTTACCTTTATTTAAATCCCTAAGCAAATGGATTATAGATGTTTGTCTCTTTTTAACATGTTGTATGAAAAATTGATTTTGATTTCTGATTTTGTAAAATTTATCTTACACATATGATGCATACAGTAGTCTGTTTATAATTTTTGGTAGGTATAGTAAAACTACATTGTTAAACAGTTAAACTTAGTGGGAACTCCGAAGTTCAAAAGATTCAATATCATGCAGAACATTACTAGAAGTTGAATCACCACTCCTTTCACATCAAGATATAAATCAAGGTAAGGAATCAAGTTGTCAAAAAACAGCAAAATGTTTTGGCATTAATACAAATTATAACTATTGTGATTTGCAATAAATTCAAAATTTGCTAAAATTTTTGCATAAAACGAGCTGTAATACTAAAATATTTTTTACCGAGCCACTGTGGCAAACAGATAAACTATCATGCCTTCTCATACTGTAAAAGCCGTTTGAGAGATTCGGCAAAATCTCGAGAAATCATGTCAGGCGATGAGCTTATAACAACTATTTGATTTCCATTTCTACATTTATGGCTACCATCACGTTGAAGTTACTTTTAAGTCTTAAGGCGGCCAATCCCGGCCCCGCTATCGACAACACGAGCATAGTTTGAAAAGCTTGCTGTTTCATCTGAGGCAATGCTAGAAAAAGAGGCAAAGCAATAAGAGAGATAGGTTTGCATTCTATTGAATAAAAAATAGTATTATTATTAACTATCCATTGAACAAATATTAACTATTCATAGGGTGCGGAAATTTAATAAAACTTGTTCCAGGTAATACGTGTTTTTCAGTTAGCCTTGCAAGTGTATGAAATAAATGTTTTTTATTTAAAATTTTCATTACATTTGTGAATCGGTCAGAGCTCAGGTAAAATTTGTGCATTAAAGCAGATTTTAGGAGGCTTTAATTTTTTATTTTGATAGAAACCTAGTGATAGCCTACATTCCTACAAGATACATGTTAGTTCAAAAGTTTTCAAGAAAAATCAGTTAAGGGGCTAACCTGAATTTTTGGGGGTCCAGTTCTGCCCCCATTTGAAATAAATCTATTGAAAGGTAACGGAGATTTCATTTAAAATTTTGTCTTAATCAGACCCTAGATAACCCTTCAAACTATTTAATGAACTAATGTTTACAGTTTAAACGCCACAATCACGTACGAGTGTTTGTATGATGAGTGAGACGGATAGGCCGCTCTTAATAGTCATAGAGCTCTGTCTGACCCTTAAGGAATAAAGGTGCAATACTCATTATGTATCTATATCGACTCGTTCACTTCAATTTTGACATCGTATTCCGGAGCAAGTGCCGACAGGGCGTCTTATATTCTACGTGACTTTTTGTTGTAAAGATCCCATTAAGCATTTTTATCTCTCTCACCTTCTATTGTAAAGGGAAATCACTTGAAACCGTTATGCTCATTCGCATTTTCGTTTTATGACCAGACATATTGCTTTCGCAGAGTATTGACGATTTGACAGGTTTACGCAACATTGTAGGGAAATTGAAAGATTTCAAGCAGACGAAAGTAAGTATGAACGTGAATTCTGCTATTTGGACATGTAAGCATGCATAGACCCTTATATCTAATAATGTATTAAACTTGTTGCATGTTAAAATCTAAATATATATAATTCAAAGGTGACTGACTGACTGACATAGTGATCTATCAACGCACAGCCCAAACCACTGGACCGATCGGGTTGAAATTTGGCATGCAGGTAGATGTTATGACGTAGATATCCGCTAAGAAAGGATTTTGATCAACTCCACCCCCAAGGGGATAAAATAGGGGATGAAAGTTTGTATGAAACTTTGCCAATTTTAAACCGATCGGGCTGAGACTTTGCATGCATAAAGCTACTATGACGTAGGCATCCCTTAAGAAAGGATTTTGATAAATTACACCCCTACGCGAGCGAAGCCGCGGGCAAAAGCTAGTATCGTATAAAGGTTAATCTCCGGTCCAAAATAAAAATATTTAAAATTTTCTATACTGCTAGTAAATCATGTTTAGTTGCTTCTTGAGATATACAAGTTCATAAAACAAGTCTTGAATAACTTGTCGATACGTTATCTCTTTACTTACGAACAAATAGCTACTGGATCCCGACTAAATAAGGTTTTCCTGCGGGATCGCAAGGAATAAAAGTGGCACGAGCCTCGGTACCGCGGTTTTATTGTACCTAATAAAATCTCTTGGGCTTCGATACTGCGGGCTTGAATTATAAACGCGTTATACACATGAACGTAAGAAAGGGCGTTAGTGCTTGGCTTCAACGAATCTAAGCTGAGCTGTGCGGTCTAATATAATAACAACAGTTTTTAAGTAGCCTGGTAGGTGTACTGTCCCACTGCTGGGCAAAGACCTCCCTTATCCTTCCACATGTCCCTGTTTTCATCGCTCTTCTTCCAGTTGTACATTTTATCTAGGTACTCCCGTCATCTGGTCCTCGGTCTATCCCAACCCCTGCGTCCATCCGGAAGCTAAAATGTATCTAGACAATCTAATAACAACATATTAAAGTACTTTTCTTCTTACACATTTAAGAGCTAAGCTCGCTTTTGTCGGTGTATGGAAATAGACGTAAAGAATGACAATTTTTGGCCTTGCTTTGCATTCTTCATTTCACACACTAGTTACTTTAATAGTCTAATGATTTAATGTGTGCAGGTTTCCCCACAATATTTACCACCACCAGAAGCATGTTGTAGATGGCAGTAAAATTACCGTACATGAGTACAAACTCTGAGGTACAAGTCGCGCCTAGTCCGAATTGAACTTTTACCTTACAAAAAGCTAGTGCTTAAACTGGGCCACCACTTTACGGTACAAAAACAAAATGACATTTCTGAATTTCACGCAAAG
Organism: Acrobasis suavella; assembly: GCA_943193695.1. Classification (NCBI taxonomy): domain Eukaryota; kingdom Metazoa; phylum Arthropoda; class Insecta; order Lepidoptera; family Pyralidae; genus Acrobasis; species Acrobasis suavella. Next base: position 22,728,278 of record OW971934.1, read on the forward strand.
GAAGTCGCAGTTAGTATGATAATAAAATAAACAATACACAAATAACTTATCATTATTTATTTGAAATATCAACTGGTAAGGTGAAAAAGTCACAGGTATGGCACTTCATAGAAGCGAAGTATAATTTATGCCTAAGATTTAAAGATTTAAATGTTTATTCAGTAATAAGACCTTTACAGGCACTTTTACATGTCAATAAGTATAATTTATCTTACGTGTAGAGTATATTAAAATTTAATTTATTTTTAAAGAAAAGCTACCGATACCAGCTCTTCGTAACGACCACTGATGAGAAGAAACGCCGAGAAACTCATTTTCACAGTATTGGTCGCCTACTCGCCAGAATGGCTTTGTTATATTATTATTGTCGTTTAATTAATAAATACTTATAATATAATACAAAGTTGACACATTATAACATGTAATGCTGGCAAACAAGTAAACAAACATAAATTGCGTAATAAAAAATAAAAAAATATTAAGTAGTCAAAAAAGCGAAGCCGAGCTGACCAGTGCTTCCCGGCAGAACCCGTTCACGAGTTGACGCACGGATCAGCCATCGTTAAACTCAATTAAACTACTACTACTACAAACAAAATTGTACATCCGTGCACACGTCAACGTGTGCGTGTTCGCCCTCCAACACATTCGACAACGCAAAAACGGGAGGTGAGGGTATGGAGAACGAGAACGCATTTGCGCGGGATGCTAGTAGATTCCATTCTATATTCATACTTTATTTATTCCGTGGTAAAATAACGTTTGAAGATCATATTCCTTAAAAAGTACTCTACTCCTCCACCATTTTCTTACATTCACGGTTTCCAAGCTACTCGTAGTGATGCTACCGGCACCCGGCATTGTAATTTGTCTTGCGGTTTACGCAATTTGCATGTTACATTAGATGCTTTACATCTTATTAATACGCCATTACGGTACCTTGACTCATTGAGGGCTGGGATAGAGAATTCCACTGAACGGGTAATGTAGACATTATCAACGGTAAGAATTATAATAAGATGGTAATTTCATGTAGAATTCAATTAAACCTATGCGGCTAGCAATCTATCACCGTTTTGATTCTCTTTTCCAGTCGAACATTTAAATAGTTAAGAAATTTTACATACTTAGCAACAAACTGCGACCACCTTATTGCCCAATCACGTTTAATTTTAATTTTTAGTGCAATAAAATATTCCGGCAATTGCAATCGCCTTTGATTTCATAGTCATCGCGGTCGGGATTTGTGTGACATCTTTGAAATCCTTGACAATACCTACATTAAATGTACGGAGCCTAAACAAAGAATCGTACAATTATGCTTCGAGATAAAAACGTGAGAGGAGAGGCCTATGTCTAGCAGTAGACGTTATGCGACTGAAATGATGATGTTAATAAAGATGTGATTGTAAAGAATGCCTAGAAATTGATCTCTTCACTATTTACGAAGACAACATGAACTGAACGTGCCAGGCCCGGGGCTGCGCGGTCGAGGGCTACCGGTGCGGTCGCCGCACGAACCCATTCGTCTATGGCCCTAGGCTCAGTTCGTGCAATTTGCATCTTCGAGCTCCGCCCCCAGCTTCTACACTACATTATTCTCGGCTATTGTTCCTGAGACTATTTTGGATCGGGTGCCTTCGTAGCTTTGTTTTATTTCCTTTTTTGTTTCTGTGGACTATTATTCCATTCATTTCTTGGTTTCTTTTTTACGTGATAGAAACTTTTTAGTAATTTTATTTATATTTTCTCTCATTCTTGTTTGGAAAGAAAAAAAAAGTTAAATATAGAATTGTTTATTTATCTTACGGACAAGACCATAAAATCTGATTGACGGAATGGGTTATAGTATGCAATGCATGCAATTAGCAATTCATCACTATTTTTATTCCCTTTACCTTCTTTCAAGCTTACCATCGTGCTAAATGTAGCTTTTAGATCTAATGGCCCTAAGTTCTGTCTACCTCGTAAGGGCTAAATACGTGATAGTAAATCTGTATGAATAACAAACAGTGTCGGCGGCCTGCGCGGTCGAGGGCTACCGGTGCGGTCGCTGCACGAACCCATTCGTCTATAGCCCTAGGCTCAGTTCGTGCAATTTGCATCTTCGAGCCCCGCCCCCAGCTTCTACACTACATTATTCTCGGCTATTGTTCCTGATACTATTTTTAATCAAGCTACTTACTTATTTAATACACAATGCTGTGTGATTCTGATCTTTATTCCTCTGCATTATTTCCATTCATTTCTTAGCTAGATAAAAACTTTTTGTTTATTTTATTAATCTGTTCTTAAGTTGTTTTTGGCATAACGTTTAGGTCGTGTAATTTGCATTTTCAAGTCTGCTCTACGACTTATTGTTTCTGGCTTCTTCGATAGAAGATTTGTAGCCTTCGCTTCTGGTGCTTATTTAATATTAACTGCTTGTTGTTTAGATTGGATATCTCTTAAATATTTTTAGCAGGAAGTACAAATTTTTAACTTTCGATGTCATAGACAAAATAATTGTAAAACGTTATCTATTGCAGATGTCTATCAATTAAATTTCTTGATTTTCCTTTTTAGGGTCCTCTTTTATAAGAAAACTAAATCTACTTTTATTGTTTATTTTTGTGAAAAGTTGGGTAATAGATATATAATAAACATATTAAATTTCCATATCACAGATTTATAAAGCCAAAGGGTTTGAGGCAAAATTTGTTATCCTATGGATGCCATCGTAAATATGTTGTAGTATTGAAAGAGATAAATTTCAAGGCTGCTTTGAATTTTCTTGTAAGGAATGGGTTTTGTTTGTTGTATAACTCAAAATGCCTTGTACACGAACTATGCAAATGACGTAACTGTTAGTGGTTTCATTCACGCAAACCTATTGACAGACTACTCGTACTTGAGACTTTACGTAAATAAATATATAGGGACAAATTACACTGATAGAGCTGATCCAAAAGCATTTTTAAACTTGTGTTTTGAAATACCAACTCAACGAAACTATATTTTATAAGAAATACATCCAAGACCCAGGACAATTTGACAAAGGCCAAGTTCCAACTTGACCTGACTGGGGATCAAACTCGGGACCACTGGGTGGCGGACTAGCATGGTGACCACTACGCCACGGAGGTCGTAAGATGGCAATAAAGTATGAAACAAATCCACAAGATGGGATCTTTGTCTAAAAAGATTTAGCGAAAATTTTGAGCCAATGGTTAGAAATCTGATAGCAAGATGGTAAACAAATTCATAGCATTGCAGATACCAGGTCTCACGGTACCTTTATCACTTAGTAAAATTCAATTACCTGCGCCTGATCAAAGATCAGGACTGCGTATAACATGGCCTATTACCGTAAAGATGGCATCAAACTATGAAACAAGTCCAGAAGCTGAGAACCAAATGGAGAATTCAACACAAAGATTTGGGTAAAAGTTGAATTTGCCAATTTTGAATTGCGCTCTTAGTATAATTTGATCAAACTGGTGTCTCCGAACCAAACGATCTCGTTTGCACTCTCCGCCTAGATAGGTAAATGATATACGAGTATTTTTAGATTGACCTGTTCTTCTGACATTGATCTTTCTATATAGATTACAGTTGAAAAAGCCTATTTTTATTATCCAACATTGGTTCCGATTAGGAAGGTTATTAATACTGAGGAGCTGAATCGCTTTTTTTGGTGTGTCGCGATTTTACAACTGATACCTAATGTAACATGTATCTATTACAATAAAGTCTATTGTTAGCCCCATAACGTCATCTGCAGGACAACGGCCTCTCCCAAAATGACCGATATAGAACGGCCTGCATCCAGCGCTTTCCAGCATTCTTAGTCAGGTCGTTAGACCACCTTACGGGTGGGTATCCTACACTTCGCTTACCTGTACGTGGTCGTTTTTTGAGGACCTTTTTGCCCCATTGGCCATCGGTTCGTCGCGCTATGTGTCCCGCCCCCTGCCACTTCAACGAGCTAATCCGCTGGGCTATGTCAGTGACTTTTGTACTCCTATGAATTTCCTCATTTCTGATTCGATCTCGTAGGGAAACACCGAGCATAGCCCTCTCCATAGCGCGTTGAGTGACCTTGAGCCTTCTTATGAGACCAGGTAAGGGACCACGTTTCAGAGCCATAAGTCATTAATGGTAACACATAATTAACACAGATTAAACAGTTTTGTCTTAAGGCATTGAGGTATTTTGGACAAGAGGACACTGCCGAATGCTGCCCAGTTAGTAACTGTAACATAATATAAACAATTTAAAAATGGATTGCTTAATATTCTGCAAAAACGGTTTCTTAGAAAGTAATGAAATTTTCAACGTCTACTTGTTTCTAAACTCCTAACACAATCAAAGGTTAATTATATTTCTGTCCAGAGCGTCCAACTCGTAAAACCATCACTTGGTACTTACATAGGATAGCAAAGGCATCAGAGCCTTCATGTATTATGTTGGTAGCCAGAGGTGTTTTCATTTATTCATGATGTTTGTTTGTAAACAACTTTCTACATATGAAGTATTTTTAACCGACTTCAAAAAAGGAGGTTATCAATTAATTTTTTTTTATCTATGTTTCTCGATTACTCGAAGACGCCTGGACCAATTGGGAAAGTTCTTTTTTTTGTTTGAAAGAGCATATTTATTTGCGAAGTGGTGCTATATAATTTTATTAAAATCGGTTGTGTTGTGTAGTTTGGCGCTGAAGTCGGTTTTGTGTTTCGAAAAAATATCTTTTGAAGGTTCTTATAAAATTAGCGAAATATGATTAAGTGTTGACAATTGATTAGAAGGTAATTTGTAATTACTCTTTATCCTCTAATGGGTATTGTAACAGGCGACTAAGAGATAAAGGCAAGAGAAAACGGAGGGCAGCCGTTTGGTCGTAAAAGCGGAACAAACTTCCATACATATAACCTTTAGCATTTTTATTATCATAGGATAGGATAATAATACGATTACTTTTACTAACGTATCCTTTTTGTGTGTTAAAAAATTATGAAACCCGAAAAAAAACCATTTGCAAACAAAGAAGTAATTATTAAAAAAATATATAACAAGCTTATATGTTTAACCTAAAAAGTTTAAAATGCTCCTCAAGACGAATCAATTGAGCCCAAACTCGGTGGAGCTATGTTGTTTTATAACAGTAATACTTTTAGACTTTTAGTTCCATTATCAGATCAGCTCTATGTCATCATAATACTGCATTGTCAGCAAAATTTTAACTCAAGAGGGTCAAATTGAGTTTAAAAGATTTAATCACAGACAGACAGACAACGGGACAGGAAAAACTAAAAAGGAGCTTGTAAAAACTACGAATGTTAAAACAAAAACCTCACGGGGTATTGAGGTAGTATTATTACTACATAAATCAAACCAAAAAGATCTCATAATTCAGATTTTTTATATCGATTTTAATAATTCGGTATTCGTTATCGCGATGATCATCTTAATACCAATGAGGTCGCTTCATAACGAAATGTTTTAATGGCTTTTATATCATGCCTTATTTGTTTAAGCCATAATATGAGAGGCATTATTGGCAACCAATACAGATCTTATCGATTTTTTGTTGATATATCTTTAATATTTTTTGAATCTTGGGAATATTTTGTTGCTGGCAACATTGTATTACTAAGCTGATGAAAGTGCTTTATAACATGTGCTTGACATAAAAGAAAACCATCATGTAACTTTTCCGTCGTGTTTACACTTTCATAATGATAAATTCATTATCACTTTTTCCATAGAAAGTCCACTACTAAGGAAATACTACACGTTTGAAAAAAATTGTCCGAAAGACAATTTTTTTTAAATATATAGTTCAAACCATAACACTACCAATAATAACCATATCACTGTAGATAGACTTTATAGTCATTTTCTGTCTTTATTTGTACGAGTAAGCTTTATTATTTTAAGGGGATACATAAATTTTTCGGGGTTCATTTGAAATAAATTATTTAAAAGGACACGGAGATATAATTTAACGAAAAATATATAATACGAAAAATGGCCACTTTTGGCTAATATGTGAAAAAAGCTTCATGTTCTCATTTTAAACTGTAAACAGTAGTTCATTAAATAGTTTGAAGGGTTATCTAGGAAATGATTAAAGGAAAATTTTAAATAATATGTCCGTTTCCTTTAAAATAATTTATTTTAAATGGGGGAATCACTGGACCCGACAAATTTATGTAACCCTTTAGTGGAAAAGAGCGAGATAATTAACCTTGCAAGCGAGCGCTTATTTACGTTACTTTACCCCTGACGCCAAGCTTTGTAAAACTAGTAGGGCAGCAGTTCTCCAAAAACATTTAATTTAGTACCTATGTATATATTAGTTGAATAAGTTTTTATTTCTTGTGTATTTTGTATAAAACTATAATGTATTGGAGGAAAATAAATACATTTTATAATTAAAAAAAAAGTACAATTTAGACAACTTTAGTCATCAGTGGCGTCTCAGCCACGCGACCGTTTTGCAACTAAAGTGGTCAATGGTGCTCAAAACTTAAAACTATTTAATAGGAAATGCAGCCTATAACAATTTGGATTCCCTTTCTCCATCTCTATAGGCCCGCTATCACGCTTAACGGTCTTTCGTCCCAGGGCCCTTTCTACCCCGTTAGGTAAAGACGTGATAATGTATATTTACCTGTATCTCTTCATGAGAGCTTATAGTTACAAAAAGAACACGCCTCATCTGATTGCAAGGGCCGATAAGTCACAAAAATAAACACAGTGGTAGTGCCAGTCCTTTGCCCTGAGGCAATTCCATAGCACGCCTTACTGTGTGCAGTTTTATGGCGTATTTATACAGCCTCAGAGGGTATACTGAGCCAGGAAAGGCTTCATTTTGCGGGTTCCATACAAGAAGTGAAGAAACGGAACCGTTATAGGATCACTCGTGCATCTGTCTCTCTGTCCGTCCGTCTGTCACAGCCAATTTGCTCCAAATGTACTGGACCAAACCTGGTGAAATTTGGTAGGATGGTGTAATCCTATGACCTAAACACAGATGTGGAAATTAAATGAATATTTTTAAATGATTGTAATTTTCGGGGCATAAATTAGGAAATTGAAAAAACGAATTGTAAACCTTACTGTGTCATATATCAACAAAGGCTCGTTTTGAGGATCTGAAATATATTTTTGTTTTGCAATAACAACAATTAATTTTTATTATTGAAAAATAAATAGTATTGATTTTGTTCATGAAAGAAGACGATAATCGAGCCTCCTGATCTCCGAAACTACTAAGCCTAAAATTTGAAAAAGAAAAGAAAATACAAAATATGGTTCATTGCTTGTAGATTATGGATAAATCTATAAGAATCCTATCAATTAAAAATAAAGTTGTAAACTCAATATAACACGTTCACTTACGGAATATAGTTCACTAAAACACCACTAGACAGCGTTAGTTATTAACTCGCGTCTTACTGTGAAGATTTAAAATGCGATATTTTGTGTTAATTTAAAAACTTTCACATTGCGCGGAACCATCTCTACGCGAGTTCAACTCGCAAATAGCCAGTTTTTTGATATACAAACATGTAACACTTACGATAGTTCCAGTAGTACGGGCGTTAATGTTATCTGATTTTATCTTAAACAAAGTAAAACATAAAATTAAAAATAATTTGCTGAATAGATTCCCACCAAAAACATTTGCCATTCCCAAGACTTGAACTTGGCAGGTTTTATTAAAAAGGTTAATTTAATTATATAAATAATAAATTAAATCATATAATTAATCAAGTGTTACGTACAGCAAGAAAACCTGCCAAGTTCAAGTCTTGGGAATGGCAAATGTTTACCAGTGGATTAGGCTATTGATGAAGATGATTATGATCGATTTTAAAATGCATCTTAACTTGGCATTGGATTGGATTTCACCTCTTTTTAGCCGAACAATTAGCCGATAGGAACTTGGCCCCCTTTTTAACAGATATGTTTTTGGTGAGATTTCAATACTTTTTTACAAGAAATCGTACCTATTTTTTTCTACATCGCGATTCAATTATACCGCTAGCGCCATGTATCGAAAGTAATTTATAACAATAGAAGCCTGATTTTTTAGGTAAGCAGTATTTAATAATAAGCTATACAGTATGCATTATGTATATGTCGGAGCGTAATATGCAATGGCTGTATAAAACTAGATTCCTTTACTTTGAATAATTCGATGACGTTTGGCAGTAATTCCGTGTCAATGTCATTTTGGACAGTTGACGAAAAAAGAATAGAGGACGCGGTATGAGTTCAATGTAAAATTCCCGTTTTATGATTTTACACGCGCAAAGAGAAAGTTGTTTACTACAAAATGCAACGGTTGGATTTGAAATGGCAATATTCGTTAGCAACAAGTTATAAGACCGGTCGACCTAACGACAGGGACAGTCTTGTTCAGGCAGCCGTATCGTGCACAACTCGTTTGTGTAGTTTGCTGTAGCTTGGCCATGACTCATTTAATTGTGATTATTGTAATAGATGTGGATTGGTGAACCGATTTATTACAATGACGGTCTCTTTTAGCAAGACGGTAAGCCCAGGTGTATACACAGTATTCAATTCTGTGGGGCCAGGGAATCCAGACATGGTGGTTGCGATTCATGATTCAGTGCGGAGGCGGGGCACTGGATTTCCGTCACATTTTTATAAGGCTCACGGAAGGTCTCTCATGTAGCAGCATCGGTAAGGTGACGTGACTGTAAGTAAGTTTTCATCCTGACATCAGTTTGTTCTCGTACTGTAAGTAACTAAGTGGGTAGTTCACGTCACTTGAGATATCAGATGCCGATCACGCCACGCTCTGCCCCCTTTTTATTCATCCGTCTGCGACATATACATGTCATTTTTTATACCCCTCCCCCCTCTCCTCCTTCTCCCTCTCCTCACCCCTCTCCTCCTCCCCCCTCCTCATCGTATTTTCATTGTATCACTAGTTCATAAATATTTTTATTAAAAATTCGATATTCGATTGAGCCGACTCACGCTTGACTGATTTCTTAAGTTTCTTAATTTTTTGTTAATTTACATATAAAACACGACCTGCGTGCAAAATTTCATAACGCTAGGACAACTCGAAGTGACCTAGAGGTTTTGATTACCAGTCAGTGAGTCATTCAGTCAGTCAGTCAGAAAGTGCCAAAATTAGCTATTTTCACAGGGTCATATTTCAGGATCTACTGAAGCTATATGTATGAAATTTGGCATACTGCTTTAGTACCAGTATATGATTGCGTAGATACAATTTTATCTCTGTACTTTCAATAGGCACTGAGCTACAGGAGGGTTAAAAGTGGGTCGAAACGGTTCGTGTAAATAGTGCACGGCATGCGCGCGGCCTGTTGCTGGAACTTGGCCTGCGGACTACCGTGCGCTTAGATAATCTCTAAGAGATTATATAATGTAGCGTATATGAACCAGTAGAATGTAAACCCTACGTATCTTTCGAACACCACGATTATTTCTTTAATTATTTTAGTTAGTAAAAAGCTATTTCATGTAATTTTTAATTTCATTTTTCATACTAGTTTTAGTAAAACTGTAACTATACGACTGTAAATCCCTTGGCCCCCGTTACAAAAACTCCCGTGTGGAGTTTTATTTTTTGAGTATGTTTGTGGATGAGTTCGTCGTTTATGAACTAATAAATAAATAAATATATAGGGACAAATAACACTGATTGAGCTAGCCCGAAAGTAAGTTTAAGTTAAAATAAACATCCAAGACCCAGGACAATTTGAAAAAGGCCATTTTCCATCTTGCCCTGACCGGGGATCGAACCCGGGACCTCTGGGTGGCGAACGAGCATGGTGACTACTACGCCACGGAGGTCGTCATCTCGTCATCAAATCAAACGAGTCCTACTCGCCACAGCTTGTTAACTCCACAGTATAACAAAATAATATGTCTTGGGAATCACAAATAGATCATGTGTGTGGAAAACTAAATAGATTCTCTTATGCACTATCAACGTTAGGTAAAACCGCCAACAAAACTGCTCTAGTCACAGCATATCATGGCTATGTAGCATCCACTCTCAGATACGGAGTAATATTTTGGGGGAATGCTACCAACAATAAAGATGTTTTTCTAGAAAAGATCTGTCAGAGCAATATGTAATATAAAACAAAGACAGTCGTGCAGACCACACTTTAAAAATTTAAACCTTCTAACTTTTCCCTGCCTATATATCTATGAAGTCGCTATGTTTGTTAAACAGAACTATAACTTATTTAGTCGAGTGGAAAGTCAACTCTCCAGTTGTTTGCAACTTATATGTACCAAAAGTAAGTTCCTACACAAAAGTATATAAGCAATGGCACCAAGAGTATTCAACAAACTGCTATTTCATATTCGATCTTGACAGGAAACAAATAATTTTAAGAGACTTGTACATACATTTTTAATTGACAAAGCATACTATTCTGTCGATGAATTCTTATCTGACAAACTCTGACTACACTTGAATCTTTATTATGCTCAGAACAAAATATAATGTAAAAATTAGTTTCAAATAAGAGAAAAATAATATGTAATAATTTCTTCATTCATAAAATGTTATACAATTGTAACGACATTAAAATTGACTTAATTTATAACTAACTTTTAAAAAACATAATTTGTATGCCTAACGGCGCAGCATGAAGCCCTATACTGTAAACTAACAACTTTTGTACTCATGTCTGACAAATAAATGATTATGATGATAATATATGTATTGTCATCCGATTAACAGAAGTATGCAAAATTTCAGATCAATCGGTTGAGAACAACTGGTTAAAAATTGGGTTTCAAGATTTGACCTAAACAAACATACAAGATACAAGTCAATTATAAGTTTGTAGAAACAGCCGCAAAGTGCATTCTAGTCTTCTAAGCAGCTCAGCTAAGAATGCAATTCGCTAAGATAAACCGAAAAAAGCTAACCCAGGAGATATTTCTTTTGGTCCATTAGCAGCCAAAAACTCTCTCGAAGGAGTCGTAAACTCATAACGTAAGTACTTCCTGGGCGTGGTTCGTATTTACGTTTCTTGTCTTTAGGTATAGGTTTCTAGATATTTCCTCTTGGTCGTACATTGAAAAGAATAAGTATATTTAGCGAAAATCTCATTCACATTTCCGCAGACGCTGCGGTAGACGGAAAAATCAACAGAGAGCGTACTATTTTTACTTAGAAAAGCGAAAATACCTCGGCTCTTTGTATTTCCCTTCTAGCAAGACGGGCTCGCTTTAATAAATCATAATATTCAGCCTTAGAGCATCCCGCGGGATTAAGACTGATGTTTTATTTGACGGGAACACATTTTTCATGGAACTGTTATTGAGATAATTTGCTTTAGAGACGACATGTTCATTTTAAAGTATAGGTTTAGTGGTTTGAGATGTCAAAAGTCAAGACAATGCTTCATTTTTGATTTGTTTTAGTACTTATATTTATTTTGTTTGGTATTTGTTTTGTTAGAGTCTAGTACTTTAAAGAGAACTGCTAGATTTTTCACTAAGAATAAATTGTTAAGAGCTTTAAGTTTTTTATTTTATTTTTGTAACCGTTTTTGAGGCAACTCTCGGGCAAAGGAATTCCATATCCTTACAAGCTGATCAGTTCAATGGAAACTCCAACCGTCATTTTTCCACTTTGCGTAAGTCATATTTCCAACCAGTCAAGGTCTACCTTTCTTGTATAACTTCGTGGCTATATAAGCCAAGCTACATTCAGCATGCGCGACCAGCCCAATCCATTTAAAGTTAGTTAGTTTTAGACAATTATTTAAATGATAATATTGTTTAATCTCATAATTCACTAAAAAAGATCCTACCTATTAATAAAATAACCAAAACGAGCTAGGTCACTAAAACTAAAGTATTAACTTAAATTACTTCAAAATAAAAAAGCCCTGGCAAATCGCTACATCGTAGTTTAGTGCCCAAAAGGCTGGCACCATTGCTGCGTTGTATAGCAATACTTATCTTTTAAGTCATATAAAGGCTAGTCTAAAAAAGATAAACTTAAGTAATATATATTTAAAAATATTTTTGTGGAGCTTTTTATTTTAAAATGTAGTAACATTCTTTTTTCATTATTGTCAATTGCATGAATTTGTCTCTATGTGAAAGGATAAAAATGTTGCGAGGTATGAATCGGAGGTTGTGTATTGGGAATAGTCGGATTTGTATGTACGGTCAAAGGACGTTAGATTGGGGCTTATATATCTGGTTTGATTGGTTCGGTTTTGAGTGTTGCAAATAAAAATGGTTGTGATTGGTTTGATATTAAAGGGATGGATGATAGTTTCGAGGATTTTTCATCATCATTAAATTAAGAAAATTAACAAATATAAATAATAATAAAACAAAGTCGGGTTGGTCAAAAGTGGTCAATTTTTGTAAATATGCGAAGAAAAGCTTCACGTTCTCAATTTAAACTGTAAACAGTAGTTCACATAACTTTAAAAAATTAAAAATCGACCTCACCCCCAAGCTACAAAACCGATTTTGATAAAAATTCTATAGGACCACCTGACAAGTAAACCTTTATAAATAAAAAAAGAATTTTCCAAATCGGTCCAGGCGTCTTCGGATAATCAGTGAATATACATTTAAAAACCTCCTACTTTTTGGAAGTCGGTTAAAAATAGCTCGAAGGGTAATCTAGGACATGATGAGAACAAATTTCTAAATGATATCTCCGGTTCATTTTAAACAATTTATTTCAAATGGGGGCAGCACTGGAAACCGAAACAATCATTTATCCCCTCAAAATTACTCGCGTTTTCATCCATTCTATCGAGCGCTTTTACTCTCTGTGCGGGATAAGAATTTGCGAGTCTACCCGATGGATACAGGGTTTTTTTTAAACACCATTAAAATTTCTGGAGCATTTTCAGCCATGACACTGACTGAACTATTTTCTATAAAAAAAGTTATTAAAATCGATAAAAAAAATTTGACAACCCATAAAAATCCATTTTACCGATCGCTGATTTTTATTAAAGCCGATTTTGTTTTCGATTATAATGTTTATGGAAAGTAGTTCGGTACCGTCAAAGATAATAAAATTACGTATCGTGGACGTGGACTAAACTTGCTCCAAAGATGTTGCTGGTATTTAAAAAGTAACCAATTTTTTTTTTGTTTTTCGTTTGTGACAATGGCCAATACACCAGTATTGGCCATTTTCACTTCGCCCGCGCGCGTACTTTTTATGGGTATATTATTACGTATTTATTTATGGTAATGGAGTGGTAGAGAAAAATGTTGAAAAACATTTTAAACGTTAAGTATAGACACTTGGTCAATTTATTTTATCTTAAAAGCTTTTGAAAAGAAAAGGATTTAAATAAATAAATAAATTGTTGTTGTGTGTTTAACTGCCCTTCACCGGTTAAAGATTTGTCAGGCTGCCTTTAGGCATCTGACATAGCTTGACGACTGCCATACAATGATGACAGCCGCGATCAACGGCTTAAGTGCCTTCCGAAGCACGAAAAAGCTCGAGAATTTTTTGTGGTCACACATCCAAGTACGAACCACGCTTGTGTCGCTTTACTTGCGAAAGCGCTAGTAATGCGCACTCCCGCCGGGCCACCGAGCTTCTCGTAACCAACTGATAGCAAAAAAAACGACGGGTTGCACTCCGGGAGTGCCGGCAGAAATGAAAACTTGAATATTAACGTTGTGCATTTTTGATATTTTGGAATGGTTAGGGAATAATTTTGCACGAATTGCTTAAATCATCAGTATAAAAGTACTATCATTTATGTGGTAGAATACAATATTTATTTATATAAACAGGAGGCGCAGGCATACATAAAGAGAGGGGGATACTTCCTCTCCTACGCCGCACCGGCTGTCTACTCTCCATCCGTCTTACGAATTTTCGATCAGGTCACGTGTCCTGAAGCGAGTTTAACATTTTTTACCCATTACAAAAAAGTGTACAACGCCGCTAAAGAAGTTTTCACTTCAAAATAAAATATGTGAAACTATCTAGGTCAACGTTACCACAATACTGCAGCTTATCTAAGAATCATTTGTATGATCCGTATCACCGCCCTACAAGGGTATCGGCATCAAAAAGCGCCCTCACATATGTAGGAAGGCAATTCGTTTGTAGCCCCGGGCACCGTATTATGCAAGCATCATGATTGTGTTGCGGAATACAAGGGTTTTTGATTTGGTGGTCTTTTAGTTATTTTCTCTTTCTTCTTTGGTCAGTAAATGTAGGGTAAAAAAATAATATATTGCGTGGAAGGGACACACCCGTAATAAATCGAGCCACGGGCTATACTAGATCACTTTAGTATGATGAAATTTAAATAACAATCAAAGAAAATAAAAAAATTATCGACGTCCCCATACAAATTGACCGGGCTGGGCCGGGCGGCTGGACTTTGGTATGGAAATGCTTTTTTTTTGTTTTTTGACAGTTACTTTAATTTTATTATACTGTAGTGATCTAGTTTAGCTCGTGGTTTGATTTATTACGGGTATGTCGTCCTTTCCACGTTGTATAAATTACGGGTTCATTATTTCGTATTCCTAAGTTTTTAAAATTTAAAATTTACGCATTTAAAAAAGAGCGGCTAGCGTTGTTGGCATTTTGCCACATGGGCACGTTTTTATTAAATTTGTAGCAGGTATTTCACTTTTTCTTTTTATTAGTAAATATGTGAATTATTCTATCTCACTTATTTAAATAAACGATTTTAACATAAAAAATAATCGACGACAAAAAAATAAACAAACGCCTTACTGAAAAGACATTCAAAATTAAAATTTGTCCTTTTTATACAATCCATACAATTGAATCAAATTTAAAGGCCTCCAAGAGTTATTGTGAATATTATGATTTATGATAAAACTTGTAAGAAAATATAGTAACCCCTTCAATATTTTTGGTCCATTAAATTTGGAAAATTTATACACACTATACTTTCTTTCAAGTTTAATATTTTGAACTAAATCAGTTGATATTTTTTCTTTTTGCTATCGAAATCTCACATGTTTTAAAATAAAGCTATACAGTATCTGGCTTTTGTTTTGAAACTACAACGAGTCTAAGGGAAAATCTAATTAGGGCGTCCTTAAAATCAGACAGACAGAATCAGACTTTCCCATACAAACGTAGTCTAGCTTTTATTTTGAAACAGCATGTCAGATATTGGCGTAATAATATAATTTCAAAGAAATTGCATATATTAACGCATATAACTAGCTTTCACAGTCAAATCATGAACGTAAAAGAGAATATAGTGTATCATAAATCATAATATTTGACCATCAGTATGGAAAACTTCTACATTCTCATATTTTCTTTCAAGTTCATATTTGACTGATGAAAACTAGTTATAAGCCTAGGTATATTCAATTTCTTTTATCATCATCATTTCAGCCGCATAAAGTCCACTGCTGGACATAGGCCTCTCCCAAAGATTTCCAAAACGACCGATCAAGAGCGGCCTGCATCCAGCGCTTTCCAGCGGCCTTGGTCAGGTTGTCTGACCACCTTGTGGATGGGTGTCCTACGCTTCGCTTGCCAGTACGTGGTCGCCATTCGAGAACCTTTTTGCCCCATCGGCCATCGGTTCTTCGCGCTATGTGTCCCGCCCACTTCAACGAACTAATTCGCTGGGCTATGTCAGTGAATTTTCTCATTTCTTTCACGTAGGGCGCTGAACGACCTTGAGCCATTCGATCACGTAGGGCGCTGAACGATCTTGAGCCTTCTTATGAGACCCATAGTAAGGGACCACGTTTCAGAGCCATAAGTCATCACTGGTAACACACTTTGATTAAACAATATTCAATTTCTTTAAAATTAAAAAATACTGCCGAAATCTGACATGTCATTTCAAAATAAAAGGTAGACTACGTTTGTGTGGAAAAGTCTAGGTGTAAGGACCACCTTATAAAGAAGCAAAGCATCAAGAAATAACGCACATCTGAAACTTTTTCCCAAAAGTGACAGATGAGAACACATTAATCAAGATCTACGGCGCCCTTTGCATTAAAAAGTTGTGGCATTTCATTGTGTTTAACTTTGAAACTCGGCATTCAAACTTTTCAGTTTTAACCTCCGACAAAAAAGAGGAGTGTTATAAGTTTGACGCTATTGTCTGTCGGTTTGTCTGTCTGTCTATTTGTCTGTGTGTGGTATTTTAGCGCGCGAACGGGTGGATCGATTTCAATGTGTTTTTTTTTTCACGTAGAATCAAGTTCCCTTGCAGTAGTTCTTAACTTTTATAGCGACCCGACCCGCGAAACATTGTACAGTGTTATATTAAATCTACATGTCCAGTTAGTACGTGATGTGCTTAATATAACAAAATAATTATTTGCTATAAGGAGTAAGACTATAAGGATGATGTTTGATGTAAATCGGTTTAACCGTTTAAAAGTAATTAGGTTTATCGCTTGAAGCGTTAACGTCATGGTTCGTGTAGTAGGTCCTTTCAAGGTCACACACAAATATTTTGTTTCTGGTAACCTTTTACCATACGCTACATCCATCTTGTAAATTCTAAATCTATGATCCCGAGGATCCGCCCGGGGCGAACTGTATCACGTATTGCTGCTGCCAAATGTCAATCCTCCGTAGAAATGCAGTTATCACGCAATATGTTCGCGCTCAGACTTTTAGTTTGGCAAGATCCAAAAGGAAATTTGCAGAGGTTCTATTCCAGGTCTGCTTATAGTTCTGATAGTATGTCTTTAAAAAAAACTGATTCATCCAAGTCATCATCATCATCCAAACGCATTTTTCCCGGTTGCATCAGAGCCCAGGGCCCGCTACCAAGGAGATTGACTGATTCATCCAAGTGTCAATAACGTTGATTCTGCAAAAGTTACACACGCAACGAAGCGGCACCGGCACTTGACTAAGTGCTCTATTCCGAAGGTCTACCCGGGGCGACTTGTGTGTCACGTATTGTTTTAAGTTTATTACTGACAGCTGCCCGACATTAATCTTCCTAGGAAATGTAGTGGTTTTACAGAATTATGTTTTTGCTAAGTCTTTCAGAATTACTCATATTATACAGAATTAATTAATACGTAGTGGTTCTATTCCAGATCTTCTTACGGCTCTGATACTTTTTTTTTCTAGCCACTCAAGTCCCATAGTTGGGTAAAGGCCTTCCCTTGTTATTTCCAGCTGTTCCGATCCTTAGCTACTTCTTTTCAATCCTTGTCAAAAGCAGATAGCTCGTTACTCCATCTCATTTTAGGCCTGCCCCTTGATCATTTCCCGTCTTCTGAAATCCACATGGTCGTTATGTGAGCCCATCTGTCCGGCGTCATTCGGCAAACGTGACCCGCCCAGTCCCATTTCAATCTGATAGTATCCTTAAAAAAAACATTGATCCATCCAAGTGAGGATAATGAATCTTGATCCTGCAAAAGTTACACGAAGCGGCACCGGTACTTGACTGAGTGCCCTATACTGAAGGTCCACCCGGGGTGACTTGTGTCACGTATTGTGCTCAGTTTATTACCAGCGTTGCCCAACGTCAATCCTCTTAAGAAATGCAGTTTTTAGATAATATGTCTGAACTTAGTCTTGCCTTCAACATCCATAGAAAAGACCTATTTAAGGCTGGCTTACGGCTCTGATATTGTCTTCAAAAAACAAGGGGTTAATCCTAAAGCGGTACGCAAGACAGACGTTACTGCGTATCCGCGTTTCGGTGTCAAGCAACATTGAGCTCTAAAGCATAACCCTTTACCTGTCCCTAATAATAAAACAATAGATAAACAATTGACCTGGGAGGAATTCCTCCCAGTAACAGGTAAGGGGTTAATGATAAAGTCTAAGTTGGTTTGACATATAAATAAAACGTCACTATCGTACGACTAGCGTCTTATTTAATGGAGTAACCCCCCTGATTACTGATTCATCCAACCAGTATTATACAGCCGCCGCCGGATAATAATAGAAAATAATGTTCTTTACCCAATGTTTGTACTAAGTCTTTTAGTTTTAAGGAAGATACATAGTGGTCCTATTCTAAGCCTTGGGGCTCTGATTACTGCCGTTAAAAAAAAACTGATTTATCGTAGTGACAATAACGAATCTTGATCCTGCAACAGCTACGCGCACTGAAGCGGCACTTGACTGAGTGCCCCATTCCGAAGGTCCGCCCGGGGCGACCTGTGTCACGTATTGTCCTGTTATGTTCACATTTTTCACTGTACTCAAACATTTTTGTTTTCCTGTGAGTTATAGCCTACTATGTTACGTATATTACATAAGTTTCGCTAAAAAAGTATTTTAGATTTGTTCAACTTTTGTTCAAACGTATGTGTTGTTATTACATTGGGCTACGGCAATAGCTCAATCATTGGCCTTTACAAAGTCCTCTTCATTTTTTATTACAGATTGATACTAGATACGAGTACATACAGAGGAGTAATGATTTTCAAAGCTAATAATTTTACAACAGTAAACTCCGTGTTCACCCCCAAAACTATAAAAAAAGAATTTGCCAATTTTGTCTAGGTGTTTTCAAGTAATCGGTGAACATACATAATAAAATAAATAAATAAATAAATAAATATTTATATATGGACAAATAACACTGATTGAGTTAGCCCCAAAGTAAGTTCGAGACTTGTGTTATGGGATAATAACTCAACGATACTATAATTTATAACAAATACATATATAGATAAACATCCAAGACCCAAGACAATTTGAAAAAGGCCATTTTCCAACTTGCCCTGGCCGGGGATCGAACCCGGGACCTCTGGGTGGCGGACTAGCATGGTGACCACTACGCCACGGAGGTCGTCATAATAAAAACAACAGATTTCTATGAATTAATAACGTTCTACTAATTAGAAGTCGGTTAATAAGCGGACTAGAAAGACAAATGGAAGAAGATTCATACTCCATCGGCAAGAACATAGCTCTTAAATATGATGACTAGATGATGACAACGACCAGATACATTTTGAGATCATGTACTATGTTCACTAAATGAAATTAGTTTAAATTCCGTCAATCCGAGTTCAGAGTAAAATTTGGCTATAGACAGTAAATTCAAGAAGTTCCTGAGAAACGACTTAATTAACACCATTCCCATGGCTTTAGCCTGCGCTTTATAGTCATTAACCACAATTAGAATTTTAATTGAGAGAAATTTCGTTTCATTATTGTTTGGTTCACAATTAGTCCTTTACGGTGTTAAGTAGATGAACAGATAAAGAAGGCACCTACCTGTTTAATATGTTTAGAACGCTAATAATTATTAATTTATTTAGCTTTTCTACAAATGTAATAGACGGACTTAAAGCCATACGCTTTATTCCCGCCGAAATAGATCACATTCTACCAGTCAACCCACTGGTGATGCCGAGAATAAAGTCTTTAGAAGGAAGTGCAAAATATGTAGGTAATTATAAAAGATATACAATGTCCTTTTTAATTAAGTACAAATATTTTAAGGGGTGATTTAGTCTATCATTTTGAACAACTTTTCCCAGTAAATGGTTATCGGAATACGCAATTTTTTTTTGCATTTTTCATACTAACTATATCACGTGACTACTTCGATTTTATATCAGAACCTAAAATTTTTTTTTCGTATTTCTGTATACATTTTTTGGGAAAAGTTGTTCAAAATGATGGACTGAATCGCCCCTTAAAATATTTGTACTTAATTAAAAAGGACATTGTGTTACGAAAAATAATATGAGATAATTAAAATAAATATAAAGTAAAATCTATGTTGTACATAAATAAAGGAAATATACGATATAAACAATATATAGATAAGTGATGATGGTGATGGTGATGGTGATGATGATGATGATGATATATTTCATTAGCATTGGTTTTATTATTATTTTTTTGTCGACCTCCATGGTCGAGTCGGTTTTGAATAACACGTTAGTCTGTCACGGCGGAGGTTCTGTTTGGTCCCTAGTTCGCGCAAGTTGGAAAATGGCCCTTTTTAAATTACAGCATAGGATCAGGATGGATAAAAGAAAGGCTAAGCTGAAGATTTCATCATTCATGATGACATCATCATGGTTGCTCTGTCAACAATGGCCTTCATTTAATTTTGTCTTAAAAATGTAATGCACAAAAATTGCGTACTCTTAGTTCCCGGCTTTAAATCACTATATGGGCTCTAACAGACGAGCAACAGTCGGCGTTCGTTGCCAAAAGATGGGTAATAAATAGTTATATTTTCTATGGCCGAATATCTCGTACGGGTACTGCTGTCACGAACTGTCTCGCGACGATCGCACGTCGGTTGCCGATAGGTGCCGCGAACTGTCGTGGCCATAACGATAGTCGTCTTTAAGTCTCTTAGAAAAACTTATTTTATTACTAAAATAATAATTTAAATTATTGACAGAAAACTTCTCAGCAAAAAATAACGGAATATTGAAATAGAATGTTTCATTTCGAGATACGTTTCAATAACAGCGGACGTCAAACCAAACATTCTCGAATTGCTGCGTGTTCGTGTTCCCAGCTATATGACGCGTGACAGTTGATTATGGACGTGACACGGCGCTAACTAGCATCTGTCGCTTGTATTGTATCATTTCTTAGAATAATCGTGAAATAAGTTGGTAAAAAAAATTAATAGCTTTTCCTCACAAACTAATAATTTTCTTAAATAAGAACTATACCATACAACGAGGCAAAACCAAAATGTTTTTATTCACAATGATGTGAGATGAATTAATTATTAATTAAAACGACAATCCACACTAGAAAACAGACTAAAATTCGATCGACAATCATCAGAGCGAATGTATTCTGATGATTGTCTAAATCGATCGAATTCTAGTTTTACGTGAGGCTCAAAGTCGCTGTGGAAGGCACTAATGCTCGGTGGTTTTCCTCGTGATCGATGTATAATTGAAGAAGAGCTAAAGTCACTGAGACGTTACAGCGATTGTGCTTATTGAAATGGCACTATGCGAAAGCACATAGTGTGATATTGCGCCAATGAGGTATAAAAGATCTCTTAAATCACATACTGGCAAGCCTATAGAAACACACTTACCAACTGTAGATATATAACCCGAGTCTCATTATCTCTAGGCTAGCTTATCGCATTGAAAAATACCACCAACTAAAAAATTCCCTCACACGTCACCTATTTTAGTCCCGCTGAAATAGATCACAAATTGCCAACCACACTTGTTGAATAAAAAAGCAGGAATGTCACGTCGAGGCGCCCAAATTGCTCTGTCACGTCTCGACACTAGATTTGATACAGCGTGACGGCTTATTTCGAGCGTGACGTTGGTCCACAGGCTTTTTTATCTTTTCTAATTGCAGCATCTATTTTAATCTGTGCTAGTTGGAAAATTGATGTATTAAAACAAATGGTGATTTTTAACTGCCCCCTAATAGGAGGAGGTGGCATGATCACCGATTATTTTAAGTCACCTGGACCCATTCTTATCAGGTCGTCCCAAAGAAATTTTATCAAAACTGGTTGAGTAATTTGGTTTGGGGGTGAAGACGATATTTGGTTTTGAATAAATATTAGGGCTTCAGATCAATCGTACAATGTAGGTATATAATAACATGCTGATCTGAGCCGTTCTGAGAGTTCTTTACTCGAGCAAGTCGTAAAAGTCGACTAAGGGAATGATTGTAAGCCTGTAAGCCCACTAACTTCTATAGTTATTGCGTTATTAGTTCGGAACAAGGGCGGATCCACCGTTGTGGGCACGATGGGCATGCCCACAACCTTAATAGACTTGTGACGTCACACTTTTACGGTCTATTGAGATCGATAGGCTGATGATAATAAACGATATGCCTTAATAAAATTTAAAAACACAATGAATCATGAAACGTGCGTGATTCGGAACGCAGCAAAGAGCCATAGACGATATGCTGACATGTTATGACTTATGTTACATTTTTGACAACTTATTGCCGTGCCGCCAAAACTTCCGAGCCGCGTATAGCGAGGCGTGCGTGGCCAGGGTTGCCAGAAGTGGTCGCTCGAAAACCGCGACGTGCCACGGAAAAAGCGCACACTACTGTAAAAAAGCGCCCAATTTTTCAAGATACCTATTTACCCAGTCTAGTGTCCCTATATTGGCTTACTGGCTACTAGAAAAAAAGAAAAAAATATAAGTTATTGATTGAAATAGGTTTGGATCGAAACAGACTATTTAATTTTAAGAAATCGGGTCCGACTCTCTCCTAAGTTTATTTCAATTCCTAAGGCCAAAGTCCTGATGCTCAGAAAAAAGGAAATAATCTAATTTAAAAGTTCATAAACGACTTGCATGATTGTTAATGAGCATGTTCATGCTCCGAGCTCCGACTCGTACTTAGCCGATTTTCTAGTAGCTATGACCACAACCTTTTTTGAGGGCTGGATCCGCGCTTGGTTCGGAACGTGAATTATTAAAGAAGTTTTTGATAATGTAAATATCATGTTCAGTGAATTCCAACGTAAACCACTTGCCACTATAGAAATAGATATAATAACAGGGAAGTACCCGCGATTTAGTCAAAATATCATTTGAGACAACTTCGACGAATCGAGGTTTTTTTCCAATTTGCGTTTTAGATGAGTATCTTCATAGACTATTTGCGTTTAAGAAAGACTATTCGATACTAAATGAATGAAAAACTTGTAAATATTGTCCCAACAATGTCCACCAAAGTATTGATTTATTACATCATCATTTCTCTGTCCACAAACAAAACCCTTTTTTAACTGCACATTGCAAGCACGATCAATAAACGCCAACATCCCACCTACATACATATATAATTACTAAAAGTATAACAATTTAAACCCAATTCGTTATACCAAAGTCAAAATTGGGGTGACGCTCAAAAGCAACACTTCATATTTGTTATTACGAGAGGCTCGCGGGAGGGTGCCATTCATATTCAAATCACTCTCAAATCTACAACTATTATTATGCTCAGAGCATTGTGTTACTCCTTAGGGACCTATATCATTATTCCTGGGCGTCCTTCAAATCATTCCCTCAAAGTATTGTTGTGTTTAGGACTGGCCGAAGCAAGGCACAAATTAAAAAGTATATAGGAGTTGTCACGTCATGAATTATACGCCTCAGTCACATGCATTGAAAGATTGAGAGAAACTTAAAAAATAAATTAGTGACTCTTTACGTCTCAACACAAAACCTAGTTGAGAAGACTTTATTATGCCCTTACCTATATGGATGTTAACGTTGTCCACCGCCCACGTTTGACGAAAGCATAAACATTTAATTTGTGTCATCGATTAGACAAACATTTTTTTTTCCACAGGGTTAAATCCAGTTCTTAGTCTACAAACGTCTGTACAGTAATTACTAAGCAAAACTGGTCATAGACATTAATGTGCGGTTTATTTCCTCTAAATTATTATTCTTAACAAACCATTTTTTTACCGACTAAAACTGGTCAACAGTGTAATGTGACGACATGATTTATATCAACCAGAGGAGTAGCTCAATACTTACTTTTAAATCTCCACTTTACTACCTTTATGTATCAATATTTCTAAATCATCATTTTCTTATTTTGTATACATTTAGGTTCTTACTGACTATGTTGTCACAGCCCCTCAATATGTTAGGCCTTCCAACATTGCAAGTTCTACCTCCATAACTTACTTTATTTTAAACCAATCCAAACCGTGGGCCAAATTGTTGTCGCGAGGGTGATTCGAAAACGTTTTATATCAGTTTACTACGTATTTAGTGTCCACCCCATTCATGCAGCCGCCATTAATACCCGTTTTACGGTTTACCAGACTATTGTAGACGTGAAAGGAAATTATACTCAGAAGTTTAGATCCTCATAAGAACTTCACGCCGTGATTTACCGTCGTTAAAATTTTAGAATTACAAATCGAATTTAAAGCATAGACTTAAAAAATATAGACACGTCCCTCAACTGAATGGTGCATTTTTAAAATTTAGTTTGTGATAGATAAAAAGGAAATTATAGTATTTGGTATGCGAAAAGTACATGCTTCAAACCCAAGCCTAGTATACAGCTCCAGGAACCTATTGTAGACAGCTGCCAGTCTACATCCAAGATGATGTTTGTAGTAAGATTTTGTCACGACCGATCTACAACTTTCTAAACCTATGCCATACCGCTAATAAATAAAATAAAATTATAGAGTCTATAAAAATCCATTAGTAATAAAACATTGGTGCTATAGAATTGAGAATCATCGGCTCCTTTAGGAAATAATTTATGGGACGGTAAACATTTTATGTTCCATTAACGTTGAATCGGATTCTGCTATCGGATTGTCTAATGTGGCTGGCGCCTGGAATCCGACAGCGGACGTCCCAGATAGTAAAGTTGTCCCAAACAAACATCAACTTTTAGCACCCTCGTGGCTTTGTTTTTTAAATAAGCATGTTCTGTTTTGACAGGATCAACTTGGTAGTTCTGAATATTGACTCGTTCTACAAACTTTGTAATACGAGATTGGTGACGAAGATTGAAACACCATTCGTATTACTAAAATGAAGTCATATGGCGCCTATATCTATCTTCGTCTGTTAGCATTAAACTTTGAAACTACTCTTGGAAGTTTCACATGTAATAGTTTGGGGAAAAAGTCTTTTCGCATTTTATATGAAAATTCAAAACCTTTTTTTTTATATTGTTTATTTACATTTAACTGAAGTATGTAGGTACCATTTTGTTCGATAACTTTTTGTCATCTTATAGGTAGGGACATGATCCCAATTCTATAGAAATTTTGGGTTGACGGTAAGAAAAACAAATGAAAATCACGCATTTTCCTAATTTGAATTTGGAATTATCTTCTTTAAAATTTAAACTTTTAAATGATACCAAAACCAGCCAGGAACAAATAGTATAGCCAAAGTGGTTTTATTACAAGTTCTTACATACTATATGCGAAAAGACTTTTTCCCCAACCTAATATATGTATAATACATGCGAATTTGGAAGCTAGTTGATACACATTTAAAATGTTTCCATAGTCGTCACGTGTAATGAAATATCATTAGTAGCTAATTTATTCTCAAATACTAAAATATTTTATTATACTCGGCTGCGAAAAACAGAAAACCCAGAAGCCAGAAGTGAAGAGTGAAGCCAGAAGTGAAGAGTGTCAAGACCAGTAAACTGAAGTCAGTAGTCAAATTCCAGAAGACAAACCAGAAGGCTGCACTATTACGACAGTGTCAACAAATCTCTAATCTTACGAAGAAGACCTGCAGAACAACGCGACGGATACAAAACAACAAAGCAGTCTATTATCCTTCCAAGTATATATCACACACCAAGTATTATATCTATCCTCCCCATACTGATTTGATGCTGGTATTCGGTCGGTTCTTTCAACTCCCTCTCTCTCCCCTACTCCCTGACTGCGAATATCTCCTACACTCCTTTATCCCTATCTACGAGTCTAACTGGTTTCTCGAGCCATGAGAGTGGTATAACGAGGTTTGGCGTCGCCATGTTCTAGGGTCTGAGGACGATATACATGCATCGGCTTTGGTCTGCAAGCGTGATGACGTACTCTCCAAGGTAAACCTCATTCATAAGCTGTTGCAGCGTAACTGCTGGCTGGGAGGACTCAGAACAGAACAGAACAGAACAGAACAAATACTAAAATATTTTATTATAGACCAGATAGAAAAATTGCAAAATGTATTCACTAAAACATACTTATGTTGAAGAAGCCAAAATGTAACATAATAGGTATTTCTTACGAATTTAAAACACAAGTGAAAAGAATATTGTGCTTGCCTGAAACATTTATGAAGCAACACTTTTGAATGATATAGATTGGTTCAGTTACAAGTAAGTTAACAGAAAATTACACTGGACTTACCCGACGTAATGATAATGAATATAAATAAAAGAAAGAAGAATATGTTAAGAAACAGAGTAATTTGGTACGAGCTTAGATAAATAAATAGATTTAAAATCATAATCATCTATATAAGTGGGTTCTTAACGGTGCAGTAGTTTTCATGTCTCCGTATTCGTCATGTTATTACAATTAATTGCATATTATGATATTATGAAAAGAGTTTAATATTTAAGAAGTATATATAGATTTGACCAAAAATGGGCTTCTATTAAATTTTACAACGAATCCAAAACATCCAGTTTAAAGTTGTCCCAAACAATGGTCTTTACACTTCGCAACTCCAAATAAACAGCGAAACATGGCCGTAATGACATGCTTTGTCAAAACATTGATTTTAATTCCAACTTTACTGGAGTGGCTATTGAAAATATTGAATTGGCCCGAATGACCCTCTCGGGACGCGTGTTTGGTTACAAAGTTATTGTACGGTCGGTACATAAAATTGAATTTTATGCCCAGTCTTAATTTTGCTTCGAAATATGAAGTTTTAGAATTTTCATATCACAAAATATGTATTTTTAGGGTTCCGTACAAAAAATGAAAAACGGAACCCATATAGGATCACTCGTGCGTCTGTCTGTCCGTCTGTCACAATCAATTTGCTCTGAATATAATGGACCAAATCAGGTGAAATTTAGTAGAATGGTGTAATCTTACGACCCAAACATAGATGTGCAAAGTTAATAAATATTTTCTTAAAATAAGGGTCATTTCCGAGGGTCAAATTAGGAAATTTAAAAAAATTTACTGTGTCATATATTAAATGAAAGGGCATGTGATAAGGATCTCAAATATATTTTTGTTATTATTTTAAAATAAAAAAGTTTTAATTTTATTCACGAAAAAAGACGAAAATTGACCATTCCTCCCTGAACTACTGAGCCTAAAATTTTGAAAAAAATACTTATTTAGTTTATTGCTTGTAGATTACAGGAAAAATAATATAAGAATTCCATCAATTGAAAATAAAGTAGTTAAACTCAATATAATACGTTCAATTACGGAAAATCTTTGGTATTGTACGAAACCCTCTCCACGCGAGTTCAACTCGCACTTGCCTTGTTATTTTTACCTGTTTGCGCCAGAAGGAGGGTTATGTTTTACGTATAATTGTTTGGCACGCTCTGCGGCCTAGAAGGCTCGATGGATTTAAACTTGAAAGCTGTTATTAGATTCGTCTGAAAGTGACACTGGGTATACAATATGTAACAAAAACCCTGTCCGATCCTTGTAGAAGCAACTCAGACAGTCAAAATGAACAACTTTTCCTATGGAAACAATGCTTGAAACTCGAAAAACAAATCGTCATTTTCATACAAAAGTGTTCGGCCTGCCCAGCAATTTGTATGAAAATGTCGACTTTTTTAAGTTTTAAGCATTCGTCCCATAGGAAAAGTTACTCATATTGACGGTCTGAGTTGCTCCTGCAAGGATCGGACAGGGTTTTTGTTACATATTGTATAAAAATACAATCGTTATTTTTTTTTAAATAATTTGCTTAAATTATGGCTGACTATTCGATACCTACATGTTATCATCACCATCATCAGGTTATTTTAGTCTAAACTGCAGGAGCACGGCCCTCTCTGTACTTCCAGATCCATACTTGGCCAGAGCATCCAGAGGACTTGTCCTATACTCTCCACGCTAGTCAGATGGGTTAGAGAGGTCTCAAAGACTTGTTTGGTTTGTATTTCGTAAGTCGCCTTTTACAAAAACCACGGGAAGACTACTACACGGTGAACATGTTATACTTAGGCATTAAAAAATTTGATTTAATTGGCTTTTAAGGTGCCAGATATTTATTTATATGCAAATTGGAAGGGACATACCCGTAATAAATCAAACCACGAGCTATACTAGATCAGTAAAGTATAATGGAAATAAAAAAACCAACAAATAACTAAAAAATATTTCGACATTCCTGTACAAATTGTCCGGGCGGCTACACACTTTTGTATGTCAATGCAGAAAAAAAACTTGAGAGGTGTCAAGGGACACCCGGATGGAACAAAGTAAAATATGAATATAAATAGGTATAAATTACATTTAAACTCTTTTCTGCGTTCTAAAATCAAGTTTTTATTATCTTCATAAATTTAAATGAACAAAAATTGTCGTTACAGCTTTTGGTCTTATTTTTTTCCGTCTAGCCCCCTATCGCAGCGCGCGATGAGGAACTTCGTTCCAAAAATTGTGTGTTTTGGTTGTTATTTTAATTTCATTATACTATAGTGATATTTATTACGGGTATGTTCCTTCCATGTTGTATACTCAGATCATTATTATACAATATGTAACAAAAACCCTGTCCGATCCTTGTAGGAGCAACTCAGACCGTCAATATGATCAAAATTTCATATGAAACCAATGCTTGAAACTCGGAAAAAATCAACATTTTCGTACAAAAGTATTTGTCCGGACCGGCAATTTGTATGAAAATGACGATTTTTTCTACAAGATTCAAACATTGGCCCCATAAGAAAAGTTGCTCATATTGACGATCTGAGTTGCTTCTACAAGGATTGGACAGGATTTTTGTTACATATTGTATAACGTAAATATTATAATGTCTTATAATATCGTTAGTGTTTTTATGTTTAGTCGCAATATTAAATTAAATTAGATGTCGAATAGAATATCTTCCATCATGAAGTCTTCAAAGTTTTCGACACCACATGCGTGTTGTGCGAGGGTTTTTAATTAAAATTGCACAATGGACTCGCGTTGCGTTAACACCCTATCCGAACGTGCCTTATCACAGGAAGCGTCAGTTTTGACGCTATCGCCTAAAAGCCATCGGCGAAATGCGTTCAATTAAGCCTCATTCGCTATAAAGGCAAAAATCCGAACACTCTCCGGTTTTACATACGTTTTTATCATTTTTGCTGTCGTTTCGATACATGTTTTAGGCATTAATTAAATTTAATTGAGTGTTGAGAACGTGGTTGTTCTTGAGTGAAACGACGTTCCGTATTGTATATAGTCTTACAATATCGTTAATATTTTTATCTTTAAGAGCTTTTTGGTGTTTTTGTTCCGTAATTATTTTCGCTCAGATTTCAATATAAACATTTCTTTCAGTTTTGTAGTTCCTCGTATTTTAGGCATACCTGAGACCAACCTAAATACTTGTATGTATATATGTCTCTCCATCTTTACTATCTAGTTTTTTTTTTTAATAAATAAAAATCATAATACAAGTATCATAATAAGTTAATTATTTAAGTTACTAGTGTTTTTTACTATACAGAAGTACCTAATACCATTGAGTAACTAACCTTTTACTTTGTTTTAAGTATATCAAAATTAATAACTAACCCTCTTATTCATAAAAAATTACAAACGTTTGCTCTATATAATTTAGTTAAAAAATGTTTTGTCTCGTTCTTTCGATGCCAAATATTTAAAAGAGGGAAAAGGACAAAATATGTTTTAACTAAAATAGGTTTAGCAAACGGTTGTTAATGTTTATGAATATTAGGGTAAATATAAATATATACGGATAAATCACACAGATTGAGCTAACCCCAAAGTAAGTTCGAGACTTGTATTATACTAACTCAACGATACTATACAGTGTGGTTTTGAATTTCAACAGTTAAATATTTCAAAAGAGTCCCGAATTTCGAAAAATAATAGTATTTTATAACAAATACATATGTAGATCCAGGTCAATCTAAAAGAGATAATTTTCCATCTTGATCCGACCGGGGATCGAACTCGATACCTCCAGTGTGACAGCGTGGCAGTCCACTAGGCCACAGACATCAAGCGTTGTTGCATTTCTCTTCTGATCTTCAGAACTTACTCATCAATACATTCATGTTATTGATGAAATAAACACAAGAAACAAATGGCTCAGATTAAATTTCGATTCCACATAAAAATAACTTTCAAAGACCACACCTTTGCATGAATAATTAACAGCTGTTTATGTATGCAACACGTGCGCTCACAAGGCGCTTATACTGCTTATTGGCCATCCAAACAGTTACAGGGTAAAAAGGCCATGAAGACACATTATATACTCATATCCTAGCGTTTCCGTCGATGGTAATGGAATGATTAATTCCGGATATGACACGCCAGGCTATTGTTTCAAAGACAATACGAAACAAAAAAGAGAAAGATGAATAAATCTAAAACGCGTTTGGAAACTAGTCTATGATTCGAGGAATCTTGCCGGGTTGAAACGACAGAGAAGTTTATTGAATAAGCATTTTTTGAATCCAAATTCCCTAGGTGGAACTCTAGTTTCGGTATGTTCGTCTTTCCATCCGCGGCTTAGCTCAGTGACTATTGGTTCTAGAAAGGTGTATTTTTTATGGGTATATATTACATATTTATGGTAATAGAGTGGTAGAGAAAAATGTTGAAAAACATTTTATACGTAAGTATAGACACTTGGTCAATTTATTTTATCTTAAAAGCATTTGAAAAAAAAGGATTCAAATAAATTAATAAATTGTTGTTGAGTTGAGTTTAACTGCTCTTCACCAGTGACAGAATTTTCAGGCTGCTTGAAGGGATCTGACATAGCTTGACGAATGCCATACAATGATGACAGCATGGACCAACAGCTTATATGTGCCTTCCGAAGCACGGACAAGCTCGAAAAATTTTCATGCCACTTGTGGTCACCCATCCAGGTGCGGACCACGCCTGGTATCACTTGCAGAAGCGCAATTAGTAATGCGCACTCCCGCTGGGCTACCGAGCTCCTCAATAGGTTAAATTGCAAATTGCTAAGACACATTGAGAAAAAGAAATAGCTGAACTCGTTTTGGTACTTGCGATTTGATTAGTAGATACCAAACTTTTGTTTTTATCAGCAGAACTAATGATATATTATATAAACAAGCAGAACCATATAGTTACATATCCCAAACAACTATTAATAAAACACATTTTAACTATTTCCTTACGTAGCCCCGACTTCAGCAGTCACTCGATTTTGGCAACGTGTAGCAAAAATTTTGGTTACTAGCAACCATTCTTTTTTCTCAGTGCATGAGGTCCTAAGAAAAGTCACAAGTTCAAAGTTCGGGGCGAACAACTAATTTCACAACGTTTTAGCTACCAGTTTCACAACCATTATCTGGAAGCTCGACCATTTAACTTATCAAAACAACTAGCAACACATGTCAACACAATCTTGACAATTGATAAATTGCCTTTCATCCGACTCTCTATTTATCAACCTTTGTATGTACCGCGGAGTGAATACGACAAAACATTATGATATACGAAGTTAGTTGGAAACTGTTCAGTACATGCATCAATAAGAATGGGACTGAACGAGAAGAGACGAAGTGTTACGAGTACTCACTTGAATCGCCCGAAACTCGAATGGAGATTTTTGAGGTGTTTTGAAAAGCGAAAACGCTTCGAGAATATTAGGTACCTACCTAGTGCCTCGCACTTTCCGTCTCTCGTCTTGGCTGAGATACCGAGTCAAAGTCAAAAGTCAAAAATCGTTTATTTATCTTTGGATATTTATATCACTTGGTAATTGTCATTTCTTTTTTCTATCGATTTCTTAATAGTTAGTGGTTGACGTCAGATCATTTAATTACATCTAAGTTTACTGCCGCCTCCAAAGCGCAAGTACAGTACAAGCGGTAACAAACTGTACTGCAGCATTTTCTCTAAAAACGTCAACATTACAATTATACTGATATCAGTATACTTTAGTATTATATACGAGTACTCACTTGAATCGCCCGAAACTTAAGTGGAGATTTTTGAGGAGATGCTGTGTTTTAAAAGCGAAATACTAAATACGACGAAACGCTTCGAGAATAGTTGGTACCTAGTGCCCTGCGCTTTCAGTGTCTCGTCTTGGTCGGGGCACTTGTGCCTCCAGATATTGAGTATACTTTAATAGAGTATTGATGCTAGTCTAGTAGAAAATAAAGACCTCAGAATGACTGGTTTAGTCTAGGTATTTATTTTGTCCTAGACTGATTACGGTCGATGCGTTAGGCCCTCACTATTTTGATTCCTTTTCATTTTCTTGCCCACCATTGCGCTAAAAGTGGCCTTTAGATCTCGCAGCACTATCCTCTTTCTGCTTAGACCTGCAAGACTTACAGGTCTAAGCAGACCTCTTTGCTCTATTAATTTCCGCACCAAATTTTTGTGATCTTATTTTTGGTTATTACTGCTCGCTCGCTCACACGTAAAACGCTACAGTCAAAGAGAGATAGAATCCTGGTCTCGGCGACACGCAGTTCTGTATAAGAATCACTATGAGCCTGAGCCAAGTTAGCCAGACAGACTAAACGTACATGACGTTATTGAAAACCATTGCGCTAAAAGTGGCCTTTGGATTTCGCAACACTATCTTCTTTCCGCTTAGTTCTACAAGAAATTGCTCTGTCTCATTAGGGATACAGATATCATAGTGTCGTAATAACTATAGTAGTTTACAGTATAAACGTTCTCCATTTTGTATTGATATTTTTTCCAGTCAGATCGTTACTCTTTCGGTTTAAATACCCGTTCTAACTAACCATGTAAAACCATAAAGTAAACCCAGCTCGTTGCCAACCCGTCTGCGGAGCTGAGTACTAATAATTTCACTATCGCGCCATCGCCGGGCGCCGACAAGTTTTTACGCCTTTCTATCTCACAGATCGATATCTGTGAGATAGAAAGGTCATATCTTTTACTAATTGATAGAAGTTGAGATAGTTCCTGAACCACATAATGCGTAGCAAAAAATATGAACTCTTTCAACTTATCATACATGAGAAGATCCATGACAGAAGGAGGCCTGGACGGAGGAGAACATTGTGGCTGGAAAATCAACGCCAATGATACAACAAGAGTACGTAATTCCTATTCCAAGCAGCCATCTCAAAAATGCTGATCGCAATGATGATTGTCAATCTTCGTTGAAAATAGCATGTGATATGAAGAAGAATATGAGAGAATGAATTGTAAAATACCCTCCAATAGGCTTTCTAACGATGTAGACTAAAAAAATATCAATGTAAACCCAGCCCGTTCTCAACCCGTCTGCGGAGCTGAGTACTTATAATTTCGTTATCGCGCCATCGCCGGGCGCCGACAAGTTTTTACGCCCGTCTATCTCACGGACATCGTCATTGTTTCTTTTAGTATCTTTTACTGATCGGTAGAAGATGAGAAAGGTCGTGTCTTCGGTTTTAATTTAAACGTTGTTGTAAGAGAGAATATGGCGACGTCCTACTTAATACTTATAGAGATTTCTGACTCAAATTTTGCAATGAAATAAAAAAAAATGCATCTTATGCCTATTTAAAAAAAACTATATATTCAGATTATCAAATAATGCAATGATTAAATTAACATATTTAAAATAGGTAAGTATTGATAGTTTACTACACGTTGGAATTCTTCAACAATGCATTATTTATTTTCTAGATTTTTTTTTTCGTAAGGTTAGGTAGTATTTTTTAAGAATTTATATTACAATTCACTTTAGTATCTGAATGGATGCAATATTCTTTGGTGTAAGCTAAACTTTGTGGGAGTATGTAACTTGAAGCCTTTTGGAACAAATAGAAGACGAGATTTTTTCTAGAAGAATCAATGACGTGCACAACTACTTTTTACAGTTTAGACATTAATCTTAACTAAATAACAAGAATGGCTGCACATAAAACAAAATTCATTTCTGCTCAGTATAAGACATTATACAAGTTTGAGGGTGGCACAGGGTAGACAAATTCTATGAGTCTGTGTATAATGCACGCTATTAAGAAGAATTGTTGTCCTTTAAGCTTATACACTACGTCGCGATGACATATCGATACAATCGTCAATAGCTATGACAAAAATCGTGTTGATCAGTTACTTTGTTGTAAAAGTACAGGATGACTGTACTTTCAAAGAGTCACCAGCCAAATTTTTAGAGCTGTTCCTGTCCATAATACTAAACTATAATGCGACACAAATAAGTTGAACAAAAAAGGAGGACTTTAAATCATTTTAGTACAATATCCTGGGACGTAGATTAACCAAAATGGCGGTTATCGGCGCGTCGCCATTTAGTTTAATTTACCTGTCGGCAATTTGTACAAAAATGCTTTGAAATCCGCCAGTTTTGTTCAACTTATTTGTGTCGCATTATACTTTCTAGAAAAACAGTTCTATTAACAGAAAAAAAAATCGGCTTCCCATACAAATCAACGCTTCTCCAAACGATTTTTGTGTGGAAGAACATTTTTTTTATCGTTTTTAATATTTTTTTATATAATCTAGTTCAGTTTTGGACTGAACTGGTAAAAAGTCACCCGGTATTAGTCTTGAATAAGGTAAACTTTTTTTCAATCAAAGTACTATCCAGATATCAGTAATATACTTCCCAAACCAAGATAAAATTCTCTCAGGAACATTATCAACACTGATCAAACAAGTGTTGTTTACGGCTTCACCTGACACTGTTATGGCGTTCGCTTCCGCTGTACCGAGCTAATTGTTAAGGTGATATATGAAGACATCAGTCAACGGAGGATGAGCTCGGGTTGGGGTCAAAGTTCGTGTGAGGTGTACGTAATAATATAACCCTTGCAACCCCAATGCTTCAGTGTTTGTTATGATTTTGGTATGGCATCGATACCGAAACTTTTACGTTTTGTGCCAAACCAGTATGAAAGAAACATTACTTCGTATTACTACGGTAACTTCTATTAATGTGTGTTTACTTTAAGTTTAAATTTACTGATATTGTTAATTTTATTTTATGTATGCATCGCGATCGCCACACCCAAACTGGGTACATGTAATACTTTGTCCACCAATATTTTGTCACCTTATGCAACATGCTAGTGATTAATAAATGAGTACTAATTACTAATTAACTAAGTATATGTATACGACAGGCAAATAAAAAAAAAGAACCACCGACTTTCAAGCGTGTACCCTCACATCTTTTAAACCGATTTCTATCAAACACATCTAAGGACCATCTCGGTCAAGTCCGTAGTCAAACAAAAAAACCTCATCAAAATCGGCCTGTTTCAAATATACAGACACGTCAAAATTATTTCACCTCTCTTTTTTTCAAGCGTTAAAAACCAAAACACTAAAACTAACATAAGTAATGAAATGGCATATAAATACATGAAAAGTTCCTCAAAATTCCAAATGACGTTCTTTTCAGATAAAATTTGACAAAGAAAACATCCTCATAATTTCTTCCTCAAAACACCGCAAATTCCATAATACATGTAACGAACAACATCAATTTTCAAGAAAGATATCCGTGAAATTCCTAGCGTTATTTATCACGAAGTAATCTCATCCATTCACCAGGCGTTTCAGAGCCTCGGCCCCGCATTTTACGCTGCCAAATAAAAATTATGATTACCTTCCTCTTTGACAAACGCCATATTTCTAGCACTTACCAACCCCTGCACTCTGAATATGGAGAGTAGATGTAAGGAAGACCATATTCTGTATATAAATTAATATGAATATATTCATTTCTATCAATAGTTCAGTTTCTCTTTATCGCCTAGGTACTCCTTTTAAACAAAAAATCCTGTGTTAGGACATTGTCGTAGAACTAATATCCAAATGTGTTTGTCAAACTCGTTTATTAATTATATTAGCTACAGTGGTGCTACACATGACGCTTTCTTTAGATATTAGATTTTTAAATTTCAAGTTTCTCTGTTTTAGCATAATTTTTTCCATTTAAAGTTTTATTATTAAAAACAGGACGGTAACCTTTTATAGCTACATTTACGAACTCAAAATATTAATAAAGCATCACGAAAATTAACACACCAGCTAGTCTAATGCCATTTTGAAGAGATTTTGAACAATCATTTACTGCTTTAGCTGGTCACTTGCAACTGTTTCTTCTTATATTCTACCCTCCATAGCTCTGAATGAATATTTATAACGGTCGGCCATTTTTATCGCTTTCGAACTTCGAACGCATACCTGTTCCCGCGGCATTTAGGTGAAGACTAAAAAAGTCATCCATATAGGAGTTTCATTAGATGTGTAATTTACAATTCGTGTGAGGATGCCGTCTGAATATAACCGGAGTATCTCTAAAGTTTAGGCCATTTCTTTCTTTTGACACGATTCTTAAGGTTTGCAATAAGAAACCCTAATCCCTAAGAATAAGGCGTAGGGCACAGGATTCATTTTCCGCACCAAATTTTTGTGATGCTGATTTTGGAGTTATTAGTGCTCGCTTGCTCACATGTAAAAAGCTACCTAAGTTAAAGCGAGATAGAATCCTCGGCGATACGCGTTCCTGTATGAGAATTACCATGAGCCTGAGCCAAAGTCAGCCAGACAGACTAAACGTATTTTTGCACATTATACTTTCAAATCGCAAAATTCTCCAAACTGCCAAAGGGGCCTTTTAAATCGAGATCATTATACTGACGAGTTCTTCTGTGTTCGCATCCATAATGCTGACTTTAAGTCAAATTGTGTATTTTACATAGTTCTCTTATTATTTAAGATGCTATAAGATAATTTTAAATAATATATGTTTTGCTTACACAAAAATGCCGTTTAAACCAAAATGAGTAATGCCAAAACCAAAGATTTCAAAATTTTAAGCTTGTTAAGAAGGAAAACTATTTCTAGAAACAATGATTAC
Source organism: Acrobasis suavella (assembly GCA_943193695.1). NCBI lineage: Eukaryota > Metazoa > Arthropoda > Insecta > Lepidoptera > Pyralidae > Acrobasis > Acrobasis suavella. The sequence goes on from OW971934.1 coordinate 22,764,785, forward strand.
CTTTAAGGGCTTTAAATAATCCATCAATTCTACTCTGGCAAGGTAAAACATTTGGTTATTATGGAAAAATACATTCGTTTAGGTGACTCCGAGTTTTAAAAATAGCACTTCATGTCTAGTACGCTTAGCAACTATAATATTTATTGGTCTGGTTTTCATTTAGTTTTAAATGTTTCTCTCCAATGAATAAACTTCACATTTACTTTAAAATCTTTCCTGTCCACAAATCCAAAAGAGATCAGAAGTCTAAAAAACGTTTATAAACATTACAAAACTCATAATGATTCACCGCTAATAACTTGAAAACATTCCCAATAGATGTTTTATTTTCAACTAAAATAGATGCATCTCAACCGTGCCCCAATAGATCCCAAAACAGTCCCGACTGGATCGCCCACAAAAAATATACAAGGCAAAGTTTTTTTCAATCACCAGTTTACGTGGGTCGTGTAACCCACCTTTTTTATTTTTAAGGACATTGATTGATTGAACCTTATGCCTCATCTATGAGAAACATAGCGGGAACCGTTTTTTTTTACTTAAAAAAGCATGGTTTATTGTATCTTCATTTAGATTATTTTGAGGGGTTTCATCACTGTCTGCTCTTGGTTTATTGGTTAAAATTGATAAGTTTTGTTTCGATAATTCAAGTTTTTTTGTCGTTAATATTTTTTGGTATTTCTTTTTTTAACTCTTCAAGCTCCGATTGGTCCGATCGGGTCAAAAGAACAATTGAATTCAATTGTGTCTACGATTTATGTGCTTGAAGGATTAAGAGTCTTTTGTCAGTGACATTGTATGAAAATAGACGCATACACAATGACATTTTCATACATGCTTGATCGTTAATGATTGTCGAGAAAAACTGATTTGATGTTTTATTTATTGTACAATTAAAAAATACATCCTTGTGAAACTTTTCGTAGCATTTTTTACATTTTCTATCAAATATAATATCGCGTGACGGTTGATTCTGTGTGACATCCTGCCTAAACTCCTCGCTTACTAGCATTTGTCCTTTGTTTAAAAAAAATAGTCACAATGTGTATTTTTGGCAACAGGTCTTAAAATCTAACCGACAAGTTTTTGGAGTGGTCTCGTCAACTGATTAAAAGCGTCGTTCCGAATTTCTTACATTTTTAATATTAATATAAAGTTATTTCAATATCTACTTATAAATAAACGTCTAAATACATTTTGTAACATTCTCGATTTCTCAGCTAAATAGTATCAACATACTTATCAGCATAAACCTTACCAACTATGTATTAATATTCAATATTTATTACCAACGTACAAGTTAGCAACAATGTGTATCTACATTTATACAAATAAATTCCACGAAAGGCAGTAATAGAAGTAATAACATGGTCTAAATTATCTTCATTGATGTGCAATTCGGTATTTGCAAGTTTAGCAAATTTTTTAGTGTTTCGCAATTTTTTAGTGTTCTCCGGGCGTGGTCCATACTTGGACGGGTAATCACAAGATGCATAACAAATTCTCGGACTGCTACGTGATTTGGAAGGCACGCTAAGCGGTTGGTTCAGGCGGTTATTATAAAATGATGACAGCCTGGACCAATGGCTTTAATCTGATATTTGACATAAGCCCATGATGATATAGCTTGAGGACTGAAATACAGTAGCAAAGCTATTTCAGATGCCTTTAGGCAGCTAAAAAATTCCTCATAATAATGTTAGCCACTTACATACATGAAACACAAGTTTCGCGTGTGTTTAAAATGCGCATTGAAGTTGCAATGCAGCGGTTTCTAGGAAGCACAAAGTTGCATAGAAACGTTCATAACTGGTATTTGCAAAGAATTTAATATCCACATTACAATGCCGGTATCGAATAGTTTGGCATTTTCCGTAACTTAAGCACGAATCCGGAATAATATTCGGTGAAACAGGGTGGGTTGAGATCAGAAGCATTCATATTTTGTTTCTATCGTGTTTTGGTAAGGTCATCAGAGACTCGTCATAATTTATGTTCTTACAAAGCAAATTTGAGAATATTTGTTGAACTTTTTAGATTAAGAAGCTAGCTCAGGATTGATGCTATCGATAGTATTGTTGATTATAAATAGTATTGCTATAAAACAGCTATCGATACTATCGATTATGTTTAAAACGATCAATTGTAAAACTATCGTTTTTTCGGCAACACTACTCACAAATCATGATGAAATTCGTGCAATGCCGAATAATCTCAAACAGTGCGCACCTTTAAAAACACAAGTCTAGAATTTTGCTACTGTTTATGTTAGTAGCTTTTAGGCATTTCATTTTGCAGTCTAGGCACACCCTGGTTCGGTTGCATTGAACCAATAGCTTCGGCCGATACATACGTGAGGCAAATACGGCTCGGGTTTTAGCCGTGAATTAGAAATAGCTGAATTCGTCGTAGAGATAAATGTTGCGAATATAAATCAGTTTGATGTGAGAAACATGTGACATATGCACGTGCTAAAAGAAAAAGTGTTAAAAGTTTACGGCCTAGAATAGATTTAGGCGATTCTCATACTGCTCCGCACCCCACTGCGTAGCGCGGGGTTGGACTGTATGCAAGAACTCAATTTGTATAGAAAACACGCATAGTACAACACACTGACACCGCGTATACGCGCGTGATTTTTGTATGGCGGCCCCGCGCCACGCAGCGGGATGCGGAGCAGTGCGAGAATCGCCTTATTCCATCTCTTCCTGTGGATGTCTTGAAATACGACTAGAAACCTAAGCACAAATATCTCAGCTACAACTGCCTTCCCAAGAAGTGTTGACGACGAATGATTTTTGATTTCGAATGACATTTAAATTTTATTTGCAGAAGAAAATGTCAGAAAGTGCACCCCGGGCTCAGGGAACGCGCTAAGATAAAGATATATGATTTTTCCTATACTTCAACACCAAACTATACAACCGATTTTGATAAAACTTCTATGTGATCACCGAATGAGTATGCACTTTTCAAACAAAAAAACAAATTGGTTCAAGCGTAGTAATCTGAGAAACTAAATACTCGTACATTCGCGAATTCTTATACTCCTTCTTTTTTTAAGTCGGTTTATAATCGGGAAAGCGCACCCCAGACTCAGGGAACACGCTGATGAAAACGTACAAAGAGTAAAGGAGATAAGAGAAAATGCACTCAAGTCAGTGAACATATTTTAATTACATGAAATATTGTTGCCTTTGCTATTAATAGTTTTAAAGTCTTTCATGTTATACCTATAAGAGGAGGGGAAAGGCTGAAAAAAGATTGAAAGCTGTCTACGTGGTGGGTCTTTTACAATTTTGATCCCATAATTAAGATTATAGAGGACCAAGTTATGACATGACTAATCAAATCATGAGTAGATAAAAAGTCACCAGAAAAATATGACTAACGCATTAAATCTCTTTTAATTTGCAGATGGGGTCTATATTCCATTAAAAGGGGATTATTTTATGCTTCGTCTGAATTTATGGCTGTGAGTCAGTGTGTATCACATTATTACCTAAAAAGACTAAGGCAATACGTGTGGAACCACCTGATACGTCTGGCACACCCTAGTCTAAAAGCGCAGACTAACAAATTGGTATAGGCAGGTACACATGGTAAGATAGATAGTTAGAATTAATGAAATCTTTATTTACTAAAAGGCCACATATTGTCAGCTCATAACAATTAACCAATATCTCGAGTAGTATTTTATAGATGAAGTGCAATGCGATTCTACTGTGATTTGTGACCTAGATAGCGATAAGGTCCTGAGTCAGCATGATGTTACAGACGAGCTGGTCGAACTGCGACGCTATAAAGTTATTCTTCCTTCTAGTTGTTTAGAGAATGATCACTTGATACTAATTCAAGTAAGTCTTGCTTACTTTAGGATGTTCATCATCTTTCATCATCAAGTCTTTTTAGTTCTCACTGCAGGAGCACAATCTCTGGACTACTAGAGCCTATATTTGGCTATAACAGCAGGAAGATTTGGTCTACACTCTCCACTCTAGGCATACGGGTTGGTGAGGTATCATTGATGTTTATAAGCAATGTTTAGCCTTTGTTTCCTAAGTCGCCTTCTACAACATCCACTTGAGTGGTCCTAATCTACTCTGCCAAATACTATACGGTTTAGGGTGTTATAATTTAGGAACAAATCGTATTAGGATTTTATACATAGCTTATGATTGAAGCACCTTTGAACATGATGCGGTCATTTCAGTAAAAAAGATGCCGAACATTTGGCGAAGAAAATGGTTAGATTTAAGGTTTTCTTCCTCTAACGATTAAATGACCATTTTAAACATTAAAAACAATTACAGGGATACCTACGTGAAAGGATATGGGGAATTGAATGGAACTTTGCCCAGCTGTTATAAAATGTAGGTTAATATATAAAATCGTAACAGAATAAGTAATCATGTATATTCAATGTGGATGAAACATACCCGAAATAAATCGAACCACGAGCTTATACTACATCACTATATAATAATTTAATGAAACTAAAATAACTGTCAAAAAACAAAAAAATATCGACATTCTCATACAAATTGCCCTGGACACTTTTGTATGGAAATGCCGATTTTTATTTTGTTTTTCGACAGGTATTTTAATTTCAAGAATCAAGAATCGTTTATTTGCATTATACAATCGATTTCTGAGATGTTAGTAAATATTAGTGTGTACATTGTATATTCATTAAAATATAGTAAAGCCCGTGGTTCGATTTATAACAGGTATGTCCCTTCCACATTGTATATATTGTAGTATGTATATTATATGTTGTACAAGAAAAAATTCAACGATATTATGATGGATATACAAGGCCGCCTCTCGCAAAAAGCAAAAAAATAAACAATGACACTCGGACAATATTTAATGGCGACATTCATATAAATCAACACGTATACAAGCAGACAGACAAAACAAACATTTTAAAACGGGGGACAAACTAATTTGCATATGGAAAAACGGCCACATGTGACTGGGTTCTGTTATTTTGTTTTTGACGGTCGATAGATATGAAAGTTGATAGGTGAATTGTAAATATTGTTGAAGGTAGTATGAAAAGTTAACCTTTTCTATGAAAGAGTCAACAAACTATTAGGCTAGGAACCAACTATGCCGAATTTAAGATACCTACTCTATTATACATATACAATATGTAACAAAAACCCTGTCCGATCCTTGTAGGACCAACTCAGACCGTCAATATGAACAACTTTTCCTATGGGACCAATGCTTGAAACTCGAAAAAAAATAGACATTTTTATACAAATTGTCGGGCCAGCCGAACACTTTTTATTGAAATTGCCGATTTTTTTTCTAGTTTCAAGCATTGGTCCCATAGGAAAAGTTGTTCGTAATGACGGTCTGAGTTGCTCCTACAAGGATTGGAAAGGGTTTTTGCAACATATTGTATAAAGTGCTTGTTTTGCAAAGACCGGTCAAAATTGTATGTAATGTTTTTTGTATTTAACATCAGCATCTGAATTTCAGAAAATGGATTACTATTCTTATCCTACTATTATTGTATATATACTACTATTGCTATTTGTGTATAATTAATTACCCTAGTCTATATTTCCCGTTAGGGATAAAGGCTTGAGTTTTTTTACACATACTCGTAGGTATGCAAGGTAAACATAAAATTGTTCATTTATATATTTTTTTTGCAAAAATCAATCTTTATTTTTGTGCTGTGGCTGGCAATACTATTGTGCTTGCAACCCCATTTATTACATTCTCTCCGCTCGCCTGATTATGTTAGGTGTCAGACGTATATACTTCCAAGTAAAAGTGAAAAAAATTCATACTTCACCGGAGAAATAATATTTTAATTTAGCCCATACCGAACAGATATTCCAACAATTTTTTTTTGTAACAGATTATTCTTGTTCGATTTGTTTATACTTAAGCATTTACTCGCAAAAGAATCATTAAATAATTTACTCGCCTTCTCATTCTTTAAACAAATTTCTATCAACTCTCATTCTTTCATTAACAACTATCACAAATTAACACTCCATACTATTGTCAATCTACCTCATTTACACCGTACCATTACATCAAACATTAATTCGGGCAGGTGGAGATTACATGATAAGGTTGATTGATGATAACCCCGAACACACCGCCGATCGCAGATACGCAACCGTGTAATAGTGGGAACAAAGAGCTAATCGCTGTAGATCTGCGTTATTTATTAGTCTTTGTAAAATAGAACTTAATTTTAAAATAAGGATAGGAAGTTGCGTGAGTATAACATAGGTTTAATGATAAAGGTTTTATACATCATTATTATCTACACACGCGGCAGCAATACAGAGCCAAGTTCAAAAAAGGAACTGGTGACGTAGCAGCCGTGTGTATAATATATATAAATAAATAATAAATATAAATAAATATATAGGGACAAATAACACTGCTTGAGCTAGCCCCAAAGTAAGTTCGAGACTTGTGTTATGGGAAACTTACTCAACGATACTATATTTTATAACAAATACATATTTAGATAAACATCCAAGACCCAGGACAATTTGAAAAAGGTCATTTTCCAACTTGCCCTGACCGGGGATCGAACCCGGGACCTCTGGGTGGCGAACTAGCATGGTCACCACTACGCCACGGAGGTCGTCATACGAACCATTTCGATCTACTTTTGACCCCTTTAGAACCCGAAGTCTATTAAATGGAAAAACATGAAATTTAGCACATACACTGAAGTCTTCTATTCTGAATCCCACAATAATGTAGCTCAAACAGTTATTGATATTAATAATGTTACAAAACCTGAAAAACATCATTGATTCTCTAATCCAGAGGTTCCCAAACTTATTTTGTCAAACGCCCACTTTAAAAAATCTGTTATTTTGTAGCGCCCCCCATTTTTTTCACCATAAAAACCTGAATCACATATTTGTCTTGCCTGTGGTTTAATTCAACCTATATTCTAAACTAAACTTTTTTACAAGAGAGAGCAATAATAATACATACACCAGTACATTAGAGTATCTTTTTTAAAAAATAACAATAATCAACATTGTTAATTTTAAATAAAAAAATAGCAATAATAATACAATTTTACAATAATAAAGAGTATCGGAAGTGGGGACCTCACCTGCGAAACTTTAAAAAACGAAATTTTTTCAGTGTTTGATTCCTTTAACGATATAAATAGCGTTGTGAACGCATTAAAATAACAAATATTAATTACATTTTTAGTTTATATTTGTACAATAAAAAAGGATATAAATATGAACTAATAAATGGATGTTGTGTAGTAAGAGGATTTTAATTTCAGTGAAATTTAAAATATGAAATAGCTGAAGTTATAAATCACTCATTGCTTAAATCACATCAGCGCCTTAAAGCCTCCAGCGCCCACAAGGGGGCGTTATCGCCCACTTTGGGAAAGACTGCTCTAATCCCCCATATGACCCGAAAAGTTGATATTTGGGTAGATTATTACACGTATACAAAAGACAAAATCAAAGAACAGTAAATTTCGTATTCTTTTTAAATCGATTAACGAATTTAATAGTTATACTTTACCTAATAAAAGCGATTTATTGAAAAAAATATTATGTATAATATAAGTCAAAAACCGTCTTCAACCCTCAAATAACACAACCGAATTTTATACAAAAAAGAATTTTCCAAATTGGTCCATTCAGCTTCGAGTGATCATTAAACAAACATAAAAATTGAAATAAAAGATTCCGATAAATTGTTTACCACCTCCCTTTTTTGAAGTCGGTTAAAAATAAAATAAAGAACTTACCAGCTGCTTTTTATTCGATCGAGGGAAGGGGCGATAAGAATGAGTGTAAATTATGGTGCAATATCTAAATTATGGAGAAGATCGTGTCAATAATTTTACTAAATTGAATCATTCCAATTATTCAAACACGCCTAAAAATTTCAAGCGTCACTTGAATTGCTAAATTTTGCAGGCGTGCAGCTAAGCGTGCTTGTAAACACGTGCGGGACATGCGTCGGCTCGAGACGTGACGAATTTGACAGAACGCCATTTTTTTACAGCTCCTACTGCGTTTGCGTCAATTATTTGCATTTAACAAGCTTATTTGTTAGAGTTCCGCAGTACTCTCTCGTACTCAGAGACTATAGTCTCTGAGTAAAACCGCGGAAGCTGTAATTTGGTATATTAATCATGGCAAAATTTCCGTAAAATAAAATACTGAAAAAAAAATTTTTTTGTTTAGCTCCCATACCTAAGGGACTGACCCATCGTGTGGGTTATCGTTGAATAGGTCTTTAAAAATTTTTTGAGTTTGTTAACACAGTTTTTCAATGTAGGGACCCGTTTTTAAAATATCCGGTTTTATATTGCAAATTTTTGTTAGAGTTGAGTCCCCCCCTCTATCTATTAAACGGTATATGGACATATGAAAAAAAACACAGCAGTAGTTATATATAACTAAATTTAAAAGAAAACTTTTAGAGCTAAGAAGGGTTTACAAATTAAAATGTTATTAGCGATCAACTTATAAAATGTACTCGAAAAAGGAAAAGTTCATACAAATTCAATACAAAATTGGTTTTTAGACGTTTTTAGTGGTTTATTTAGTCATTCGCAACTACGAAACCCTACACTGCGCGTGGCCGGTTTTTATAGATCTACTTTTGATGCGGAATTAATCAACATCTAAAATTTTTGTGACCTGGAATAAATTAAATGCTTGGTATTAAATGTTTATATATCACGCGTCGGCTCGAGACGTGACGAATTCGAGAGAACGCTATTTTTTGATAGCTTTGACGGCACATTTGGTTTCAGTTTTTGTTATTTGTTGGCGAAATGGTAGCAGAAGTGGCGCCCTCATATGGTGATATTTAAAAATTTGATTTATACCAGTGTCTAAAAAGACCTTTAAACTGTTTTATAAATAACCTTTGAAAGTTATATTGGTAGTCCGTCTAGTTTTAAAACGGGTTTTCGGCAAAAGTGGCCACTTTTGGCGAAAACTCGTTTTAAAACTAGACGGACTATTAGTAACAATTTCAAATGTTATTCATAACGTACTTTAAAGGTCTTTCTAGACATTGGTATAAATCAAATTTTTAATTATCACCATATTTAGTTTCAAACAATTTTTTTCAAATGAGGGCGCCACTTCTGCTACCATTTCACCTTAATAGTGAATGTAAAATGAAAACTTACTTATCTCTTCGTGTACTAGATTAACTTCAATAATCCGGTATAATAATGTAGTATATTATATTAATTGAATTGACTGCCTCCGTGGTCCAGTGGTCAAGGCGTTCGCCTTGTGACCCGGAGGTCATGGGTTCGATTCCCACTGGGAAGCATACTTTGTGAAAAGTTGTTTCCAGTCTGGATAGGATATTGCAGGCTTGAATCACCTGATTATCCGAAAAGAAAGATGATTCCGTGTTTCGGAAGGCACGTAAAACTGTGGGTCCCGAACGCCACCTAGCGTTTGATCATCAAACTATCTAAGGATTGGTTCCTGGTTTGCCCTTTGGGTTGTGGAGGTCAGACGGCAGTCGCTCTGTGTTAAAACCAGCAACCTCGTCAAATCTCCTTGGTAAGATAACGGACCCCGGGCTCTGAAGCGTTACTGCTGAGAATGCAACCGGGAATACGCTCGGATGATGATGATGAGTGAATGTGAAATGAAAAGTTACTTATCTCTTCGTGTACTAGAGTAACTAGTATTTTAATTGAATCACGAGAAAAATTGAGTACATTTAAATGTTTATGTCACGAATCTCTGCTCGGGACGTGACAAATTTGAGAGAACGCCAGTTTTAGGGTTCCGTACCCAAAGGGTAAAAACGGGAACTTATTACTAAGAGTTTGCGTTCCGTCTGTCTAGTCGTCTGTCTGTCTGTCACCAGACTATCTTATGAACCGTGATAGCTAGGCAGTTTAAATTTACACAGATGATGTATTTCTGTTTCCACTATAATACCAAACACTAATAACAGAATACAATTATATTTAAGTATTCCATATAACAAACGTGATTTTTTAAAGATAATGGTACGGAACTCTTCGCATGCAAGTCCGACACGCACTTGGCCGGTTTATTTTCACAGCTCCTACAGCGTCTGCGTCAATTATTTTCATCTAACATTTTTATTTATTATCTGTTTTTGATGCGGCGTTCTGTTTCGTCAAAATTTTTAGTGGTCTGGAATAAATGAAATATATGTAAATGTTTATGTCACGCGTCGGCTCGAGACGTGACGAATTTGAGAGAACGCCATTTTTTTGACAGGTCAGACGACATTTTAATTATTTTCATTACGTTTTCTTCCGCTTTTTGTAATTAAGTTTATAAAATTAAAACTTATTTAACGTTTACTATACACATAGTTAAAAAATATTTGGTCTGTGATTGTAATCAACCGAATCTTGTTTTTTGTTTGTTAGTTGATGATAAAAATTTAATTTTTCGTTTCTTTTCAAACTATTTTGTTTTCAACAAAATAAGTTGAGTTTGAGATATATATTATAAGTGCATACTGTTATTTATTATATTAATTGGCCAAGTGCGTGTCATGTACAAATGCCAACTTTGATTTCATGTCAGTAAAAACGTCTTAAAACTTATTTTCTATTAAATTTTCCTTTTTCAAGTATATATTATAAGTTGATCGCCTATAAATTTTTAATTTGAAAACCCTACTTAGCTCTGATAGTTTTCCTTTATAGTTCGTTATATATACTTTAGCTGTGATTTTTTTCACGTGTCCATATATAACCGATTAGCAGATAGAGGGGGGAGGACACTTGACTCTAACAAAAATGTTCACTTTAAAACGAAATATTTCAAAAATGAATTCCTAAATCGCAAAACGGTGTTTGCAAGTTCATAATATTTTTTAAAGACCTATTAGACGATAACCCACATGGTTGGTTTAACGAGAAAAAAATAACTGACTTTTCACTTTACTTGTATGAGAGCTACGCTAAACATTTTTTTTAAATATTTTATTTTACTACTTTTTCTGCATAATTAATATACATACCCATGCCAAATCACAGCTGTCTAATACTTATAGTCACTGAGTAAAACCGCGGATGGACAGACAGACAAGGCGAAACTATAAGGGTTCCTTGTTTACTACGGAACCTTAAAAACGAGCTTTAAGCAATTTATTCTTTATTTCAGATTTTGGAATATCTTCCAAACGATTGCGCCAAACAAATAAAGCATTTCATTTACACCAATCTGTTAAAAAGTTAATAACTAATAGTTCGCCCCGTACTGTGAACTCGAAAACCCCATATCTCGCCAACCACTTGACCGATTTGGCTCATATTCAAAACTGAATAAAATTACTGGAGATTTCTATGTACGCCTACCAAATTTCATTAAGATCCTATTAAAAATTACTCAAGTTAACATCGAACAAAAATACATAATTACTTATAGACACTTCGCTCACTTAGCAAGCTCGTTCAATTACTTTAAATTCGTTTCATTTTGCATTCATAAGCAATAGGATGGTACAAATGCATTTTTAAAGTAATTAATAGTCCCCTTTGCTTTCTAATAACCCTTCGTGCAAAAAAAAGCTACCAACTGTCAACTACATCACCGAAATTATTTGTTGATTCCAAGAAAAGATCCTAATCAAAAGGGGACAGATGCTACTTAACAAGGCGTCACGTTGCTTATCAACTGTCACGCGTCACGCGTCATATCGTGTCACGTAAGGGACGTGAACACCCATTTATTTACCCAAACATTTTTGAGAAAGGCGGTTTTATGGAGGAATATGTTGGAAAAAATAAAATGACTAGAACGAATTCGGGAAAGCTGTTAAGATGAATCTTTAATCCAAGTTATGAAAAGTAAGTTTCCTATGTGTTCTGTATAAATTATCTGTTATATTTATATGAATCAGATAATTAAGAGGATCCCTGAATTTTTCGGGGTCCAGTGCTGCTGCCTCCAGTTGAAATTACCATCATCATAATCATTTCAGCCGCATAATGTTCACTGCTGGACATAGGCCTTCCCAAGGATTTAAAGCGGTGTGCATCCAGCGCTTTCCAGCGATCTTAGTCAGGTCGTCAGACCACCTTGTGGGTGGGTGTCCTACGCTTCGTTTGCCAATACCTGGTCGCCATTCGAGAACCTTTTTGCCGCATCGATTTCGATTCGCCGCGCTATGTTTCAAAATAAATCATTTGAAAGAAAACTGAGATATCATTTAAAAATTTGTCTTAACCAAACCCTAGATAAACTTTCAAACTATTTTATGAACTACTGTTTACAGTTTAAAGTAAGATCGTGAAGTTTTTCTATGCACATTAGCGAAAAACGGCCACTTTTGGCTAATGTGCATAAAAAATCTTCACTGTCTCAGATTAAACTTTACACAGTAGTTCATAAAATAGTTTGTTTTCTAGGGCTTAGTCAAGAAAAAAAAATAAATAATATCTCCTTTTCCTTTCAAATTGGGGCAGCATGGGAACTCGAAAAATTCCGTAAAGTATTCGTTTAAAATAATTTGATTAACTTTAAGTCTACACATTATTACGTCTTTGTCTCTAATGGGATAGACAGAGAATTTTGGGTCTTACTGTGTGATGTTGGGCGAAAAGATGGAAAAAGAAATCAAAATAGTGTTCCACATTACTTATAAACATAATTGACATATTCACCAGTTTGTCGATCGGCTTTTTTGATTTACGCGAGACGAGAGTTTTTTTCTTTACTATCAAACTAGTACAATATAATAATACACATAATTACTAATTTTTGCGATACTAAAACCTTGTTTCTATTCATGGTCAGTGAAACTGTAATTTTAGTTTAGTTTTAGCGCTGTACTTTATATATAATTTACATATATGTATTTGTATATCACTCATCTCAAATATGCGGGAATCCAGTGGGAGAGCACTGGAGTCCTGTAACACAAGTTTCTTCCTTTAACAGGCTCCAGCCTCCTCCAATCTACATTGGTATACACCCCGAAAAATGTTTTCTTCTTTCTGTATTGTAGTTAATTGTATGGAAGAAATAAATTACTTTTTACGTTTACTTTTATGTGTAAAGTTGACCATATTTTGCAGACAATACGACAAATTTTGTAGTTCAATTGGAAATTTTCCTTCGAACCCGTAGAAACTCTGACAAAGCCCAATCAAAAATTCATCAATACTATTATCTCTGAGGAACTTCTAATGAACTCATTATAAAGTTGCTAAGGACTTCCGAGGTGTGGCGCAATTTAGAAGCGAAGGGTTTACAGCTCTTTTATGGTTATAACCCGTTAATAAATGATGTTTCATTAGGTTTTTCAATAAAGTTTAAAGCTGTTTTATTATTTACTAAAAGTATTTTCGTCTTGACTTTCCAATCCTGTTGAATGGTATGTACAAGAGAGTTATGGAAGGAATGAGGAAAGGCTTTTGACATGAACGGCTAAAAAAAGTACTTACTAATTCTATGTTTATTAAAAAAGGTAATAAATAAATCTTGTCGTCGCGTGATTGAGTAATAGAAAGTCAATCTTGGCTTTTACATTAATTTTTTTTCTATTGCCTATGATATCCTAATATTGGGCAAAATCCTCCCCTATTGATAACCTTCCATGCATTAGTACTAGTGGTGACAGTTTACCAGTCCTTCTAATAAGCCGTTAGATGAATTTAAGACATTTTAAAGATTAAATAAATTGACGACCTCCGTGGCGTAGTGGTCACATGCTAGTCCGCCCAAAGGTACCGGGTTCGATCCCCGGTCAGGGCAAGTTGGGAAATGGCCTTTTTCAAATTGTCCTGGGTCTTGGGTGTTTGTCTATATATGTTTTTGTTTTAAAATATTGTATCGTTGAGTTAATATCCCATAACACAAGTCTCGAACTTACTTTGGGGCTAGCTCAATCAGTATAATTTTTCCGTATATATTTTAATTATATTTATTAATTATTTAAACCCATTGCCTTATTTATTTAAACACACATTAACATTAACAAGTTCGTAGGGCCATAGATTACAAGGATCAAGTAATAAAATAAAAAAATTACACTATGAGTACTAAGCCATCGCTGATTTTCCATTTCCCTATCACGTAACAAGTTCATTTGGTAGGCAAATTAAAAAACACCGATTTTCAACAACGCCATCTAGTGATGAGTAGCGAAACTAAATATTCCAATTGATATCCGAAATACCATCTATTATTGGCTAGGCAAAGCAAAACCCTGACTGTCAAGCATTAACCCCCAATAACTTTAGACCAGCTAAACAAATTAGTTCATAAAACCTAGGGTATCGAAAATAGCTAAGAAGCACTGCAAGGGAACTTGGTTTCACTTAAAAAAAAAACTTCATCGAAATCGGTCCATCTGTTCGAGAGCTGATGCCATAGACAGACAGACATACATTAGCGTCAAACTTATAACAATTTTTTTGTTATAAGTTTGACACTAATGTATGAATTACCATCGGGTGAGATTGAGGACAAATGCCTAAACCAATATATTGTAAAAAAATAAAAATTCAAAAAAGAGGGGCTTTTTTGGTCGGGAGTCAAAAATATCCTGAAAAGGACTATTGAACTGGCCGCTAAAAACTTCCATCGAACATATCGTCCAATGAAAAGAAACGTACGAGGTTATCATCCAAATTGGTCGCCCACTCTCCCCACTTCCCCACTTTGTCTTTGTGCCAATTCTTTGTACCACTGGTTCTCACGGTCCACCGCCGCAAGGGTCGGTCGCTAATTGAAGCCGACTTTTCATTTGTCCCTCTGTTTTATTTCGTGCTTTTACTGGGGTGTCGTTAAAAATTGGATTGGGTGGTAATACGATATCGTGGGTTTTGGGGACCGTAGTAGGGGTTGTTGGGTTGTTTAGTACTTTTGTTAATTAGTGTATCGATTTTAGGATAATAATAACATGACCAAACATATATTAAAGTTATTGTTGTTTAATATTTGTCGAATACAAGATTAAGCTTTCTTTGGGGTTAGCTCAGTATGTGTGATTTGTCCGTAAATATTTATTTTTAGAGGAAGTGCAGCATATTTAGAACAGATTCGAATTTGATATTATTATTAGTTTGTTTAAATATACTTAAGTTATTAAAGTTGTTTGAAGTTATTGATTAATACTAGAACTTTGTGTTTAGTTTTTGTCTGTTTGAAGGGGGTTATGAACAGGTTTAACGAAACTATTTTTTAAAATTTAAATTGCAAGTGTAAGAAACAGAAAATAAAGATATTCTTTTGCATTTTCGCGAGAAAAGTTCTCATTTATTAAGAAATTATATACTCTAGTGTAAAACCAGGCCTATAGTATCGCCCTAGGCCCTAGGGTGTCGAAAATATACTTGTCTACATTATTACTATGCGCGCGGCGACCACTTCGAAGGGGAAAATTCAGTTACAAGAATCATTTGTCCAGAGTCATCATCATCCTCACGTATTCCCGGTTGCATCCTCAGCAGTAACGCTTCAGAGCCCGGGGTCCGCTACCTAACCAAGGAGATTTGACGAGGTTACTGGTTTTTACACAGAGCGACTGCCGTCTGACCTCCACAACCCAAAGGGCAAACCAGGAACCAATCCTTGGATAGTTTGATGATCAAACGCTAGGTGGCGTTCGGGACCCACAGTTTTACGTGCCTTCCGAAACACGGAATCATCTTTCTTTTCGGATAATCAGGTGATTCAAGCCTGCAATATCCTATACAGACTGGAAACAACTTTACACAAAGTATGCTTCCCAGTGGGAATCGAACCCATGACCTCCGGATCACAAGGCGAACGCCTTGACCACTGGACTACGGAGGCAGTCAATCATTTGTCCAGAGTAATAAGAATGAAATTGGCATGCAATGGATGTCTAGGTATCTAAACGAAGTGAGGTGGTCTGACGCGAGCTAAATTAAACCATAGCTCTAACCACATTAAGAGAATATTTCTTTGAATTTCTTTTCTTAGCAAGACTTCTGTACGTGAGTACTGGTACTTATTCAGTGGTAGTACGTAAATGTAACTATGGTTTATCTTCAAAATCTTCAAGTATTAGTAAAACTATTATTGCTTGAACTAACATAGGATTTACCAACCAAATATTACTCTAAACTAAAACTATGTTCAAAAACAAAGCCAAAAATTTGCCTGCTCATAAAACATAAACGTTTCTAGACTGCTATAAAGTCGGTTAAAAAAGCTATCTTTCCAAAATCTCCGGTTAGCACGAACTACATAAATCGTTCTAAGCGCTTCAGACACGGCAAATTCACGGTCTTCCATTTTTGGTTAATAAGTACGTTGTGCTCATAATTAACAATAACTACAAAATATTCATAACAACGATGCACTCGCACGCTTATTACGAAAACAAATGCAAGACGATTACCAACCCTGTGATCGGTCGCTTCCGCCACCCGCACTAATAAGCTCCGCCCAACTAACATACAACCTCTCTTTTCAATGAATTTGAGTTCGGGTGTCACCGCTCGCTATGATCTGCCGAACTATTTATCGAACCGCTCATTCCATCATTTTTACCGCTCATTCAGTTATTGGACTACTCAATTATTTTTAGAGTTGACATTGTATGATAAAATAACCGACTAATTGATTTTGACGTGACAACGTCTTATAAATTGGTTTGCCGGGTGACACTTCAAGAAACTGCGTTACGCTCCGCTCACGTTATGCGCTCACAATGAGAGCGAGTGAGAGGCACGCGTCCCTTCCACTCGGGCATTCAAAGTCGTTGTCACGTAAAAGTTTCGCCCGTATACCGTCTTTACAGGCAACCAATTTTTTTTTATTTCTGTCCATGTTTTACTGTCGCAATAATTAATCAACCGCCATTAAATTAAATAACTGCTCAATATGTTTTTCAACTGATCATAATAACATCTCGAATATTTAAATAACAGCTCAAAAAATTTGGTCCCCTTCTTAAATACGGCAGAATGGAAAAGTGACGTCAGCAATTGTGCATCAAATTAAAGTGACAATTTTTAAGAGATATTATCCTATGATATCAACGACGTATTTGAATTGGAAGCTTGCTGTGCGGTTTTTGACCAAACATATGAATGACCACTAGGTATATGTCGACTTGTGGTCTTAAGTCTTCTAATTCTCGAATTAAAGGCCTTAAGTTTAATCGATATGGTGTTAAATGCTGATTTTGTTGATGGTGAAGTGAATTGTTTGAGTTGACTTTGAGAAGAGCTGTTGATTTTTATAGCTACTTCGTGGCGAATGGATCAGCTAATCTGCGTTACCGATTAGACTGTCCTCACAGATTATCCAGCGTGACCCGGACGTACAGAGGTCTCAGTACGTCACTCGCAGAGACTCCTGTTACGCACCCCAATGTCTTTATAGGTGACGTTCAGAGTATTTATAGGTGACTAACTTATCCTTATGGTTGAGTGGGAAAACGCTTTTAGCCTTAAGTTCGCCAATTGTAAACAATTGTATATTATTAATCAATGAAGTTTTTATAAATAAATAAGTTCAAGTATGACGTGCAACAAAATGTTTACTTTTAATTTATTAGTCTTTAACAATCTACCTACTGCTCTCCCAATGAAGTGAGGATTAACCCATAATCACCATGCATAGCAGATAGGTAAGATGGTTTAAAATACCGCTGCCTGTTTTCAACCGACTTTCAAAAAGGTTTTCAATTCGTCGCGACTTGTTATGTATGTTCACGGATTATTCGATGACGCCTGAACCGATTTGGATTTTTTTTTATTTGAAAGGATATACTTTTCAGGTCGTCCCAAATTTTATCATAATCGGTTGTGTTGTTTGCGGGTGAAGTAGGTTTTTAGTTTTGAAAAAAGATCTATTACCCATACTAGCCTTAGCCTAGCCTTAGTTGCCTCTACCTATACTATAGGAATGGTATGGGCGGGTGCAGAACTGCTGTTAGTAAAGGAAACATCCATAAAGGTGTGGGCGGTAAACTTGTATCCAAAATCTGATTCCAGTCCCTTCTTCTTCTTCCGGGGGGGTGCTTTACCCTTCAGTAGGACGTTATGAACGATTAGTATAGGTTATAATATGGCATACCATATTATAACCTATACCTACTCG
Source organism: Acrobasis suavella (assembly GCA_943193695.1). Lineage (NCBI taxonomy): Eukaryota > Metazoa > Arthropoda > Insecta > Lepidoptera > Pyralidae > Acrobasis > Acrobasis suavella. Next base: position 22,782,865 of record OW971934.1, read on the forward strand.
TTCATAACGTGCAAACTATACCTATACCATAGTATAGTTTGCAGTACTTATAAGTAGGAAAGGCGTGGTCACATAATTAATAAAAGTATTACATACAGAAAAGGAACTCCTACGATACCGCGCAATATGCGGTCCCGTTCCCCGTCCTCGCATCTCTTACCCATTCTCGCCATGTCGCGTGTGTTGGGTGGCGACACACACATCGACGTGTGTACGGATGTATAGTTTCGTTTGTAGTAGTAAGCATAAATGATACTCCGCTTCTATGACGGTGACAAACTGTATTCTTCTCTACCGTCACAAAGCGGCGAGTTTTATTCTTTGACTTTACATGCCTCCTCCTTGGTTGACCATTGAGTGACGGGCAATTTATTATTTTCGGAAATATTAAAGACTAGAATTCGAAGCAGAAAATAATGCCTAGCCCTAAAACAGGATGCCAGAGCAATATTACCAATTTCGCATCGTATATACAGTAAAAAACACCACTGAATAAACTCTTTTAAATCCTATACCAAAATCAAGTTTAGATGTCTATGCTCCCGGTATAGTTTTTGAAACGCTAAATGAATTAAGCTAGAAATTCCGCAGCTCGGAATATCCTAGCCTCTCTGCATAAAGTAAGCATAAATATCACGCGCTCTATCGATACGGGTGCGCCTTTGGTAATAAAATTACGCGATTTTTTGTTAATGGCAGGTTAAAACTGGCAGTGTCTATTTGATCAAAACAACGTGCAATGATTATGAAAACAATGAATACACAGTCTAACAATTCGGTACATTACTAAGTAAAAAAAAAATCATTGGTGTTGTTAAGAGAATAAAACATCACAAAAAATGTCATTTGTCATGATTATATCCGATTTAATGTAATTTCAGATTTATTATTGCAGAAAAGCTTATATTAAGAGCGCTATTTGACAGCAAGAAACTATGACGTCATTAGTCTACATTACGATCCCAAAGAAAATGTTTGTTTTCAGGTTTAGAAAGAAGTATCTGATTTAAGTTGTTGGAAAGATTGGAATTGAGTACTTCCTAGGTCATAAATAAATTGTTTGGTACTGTCCTCGAGAAGTCAGTGCTTTGGCAGAGTGGAATTGACCACTCCATCCAATTCTACGCTCCCGAAAACCCTACTGTGACTTTACCCCTTATGAGACAGACACACCGTTTAGAGTCTTACGCCTCTAAACAAATAGAGAGGGTGAGCATTTCGTCCCATTAAGATTTCGTCCCATTGGGATGAAAAGCTACTTTCAAAAAGTTCAAAGTATGTGTTGTGCGATTCGTCCCAATATTTTTATTATTATATTTTTTAATTTAATCAAAATAAAAATAAATGACAAAATATTGATTTGTAACTATGAGACAACACCTAGTAAGCCTAGTATATTATTCGTTTGACGTTTTTTTGCTGACATTACTTTGAAAAAGATCAATGGGACGAACACAGAATTCTAAATACTTTTTTGTGCGTGTTTCGTCCCATTGCGATTGGGACGAAAATTTAATGGGACGAAACGCTCACCTACTCAACAAATAGAGCCCAGGGCCGTATTAAACTTAATCTGAGATAAGAAATTAAACATTCTCCGCTTTTCCTATCCACAAGCCACTGCTCCATCCTCCACGTTAACGCTAGGGGCCTGTCCGTATATTTCACGGGCGGTCTGCATTTAATAGCCCAGCGGTTCCCCGATAATTTTATTATTGGCGGATTTTTTTCCTGGCCATGACGCGAGAGCCAGTTTTATTGAAATAAAAATAATAGTTCCACGGTTAAAATCCCTCCCGCTGGGAATGAGGCCGCCTATTTTTTTTTTCTTCTTTTTTAAAAAAGAATGAGTGGGAGGAAGCTAATTTATCTTGACCCTAGGTGATTGTGATTTGTTTTTGATTTTAATCGGTGTATGTTTTAAATGAATTTGCAACTGCGTTTTATGTCCACGATTTCGGAATCAAAGGCCTTTCTTTGTTTAATAGACTTTTTATTTTAAATTACTCATAAGTAAAAACGCCCTATTTTGCCTTATCAGATTGATTGTGTTTAATATTTAAAAGATACAAGATTCGTTTTAGCTTTAGCGGTGCAGACTGTAGAGTGTGTCAGTATACACACATTTTTTATAGTCATTAAAGAGGAAAATTACCGTGAAGTCACCGTGGCCAACCACTGGTCAAATTCATTATAATTAAATTATACTAATAGCTTTTTGACTCTAGAAAAAGAAGTATACACAGATTAACAAAGAAATGAAACAAGTCACTGGTTGTTAACTGCATAGTATATCAACTGGATTTCTCAAAAAGTACAACTATATACGCCGAGAAAGACGTGGAAAGAATGCATGAGATCGGATTTGGTGGAACGGGGGGTTAGTACAGAGATGACGAAGTACAGAAAGTTATGTAGGAAGTTAACATACAAAGCCGACCCCAAATAGGGAAAAGTTGAAACAGAAGAAGGAGATTCTATTCCCTTGATTGAATTTTACTATCTGCATGAGAAGAGGAGATGGTAAAGATATAAGAAATTGTCATAATCACAACACCAATCTATATGAAACGTCTATCTCAAAATAGACTAAAGTATAATTATTGTTTTAGCATTTTCCCAGAAGATACCCAAAACACCTTATTTTTTGGGTAAGTAAAAATGACAAAAAAATCTTTTGCCATGAGTCTGGACTTTTGAGCTCTCCCCTCAAACAAACTACTTATGATAAATTTACTCCTAGGTAATTGATCCTCACATAATATTTGACGCAAACAATTAGTCGTGGGAACGGGACCCTTTTTTAACGGCATTGCTATTCCATTTTCAAAATTAACAAACATGACGTCATCTTTTTAAATAGTTTTAGGGTTAACATTTGATATTTTTAAATAGTTTTAGGGTTATGTGATCACATTTTATAAAAAATAACATTTAAATTTGTATTATAAGTATTGCTTTTTTAAAGAAGCAAAAATGTAAAAAGAAAGGATAATTTGTAATTAGATTTAAACTTGAATAAACATTTCATTTCTGTTTTTGGTAATAAATTCATTAGGAAAAAAGTTTTCATATTGAGTTTTCATACTTATTAATTTTTACTATAAAGTAAAGTAACCTTATATTAAAGATTATTTATAATTTATAAGTTATCAACAAAGTTAAATTAATAAAATAATATAAATCCTTAACTACGTAGATTTCATTTTAAAACATACATGCATTCATATGTTATGTGGGTAAATAACTGTAAAAAGACACACTTACTTTCAACAACTATATCCAAACAAAGACATAATAAATTTAACACATTCACAGCCGCTTTCACACTCAAATAACGAAAATTAGCGACCTCGCTTTGTCTCTTACAAATGCGGCTCAAATGAGAAATTACATGTTTCACAAGTTTTCCATTAAAAACCTTTAAAGTTGATCCCAAACTGGTGCGTTTTTATCGACCGGTAGTCCCGCAAGCCTTATTTCGACATGAAAAATCAAACATGTATTTGTTATATAATATAGTATCGTTGAGTTAGTATCCCATAACACAAGTCTCGAACTTACTTTGGGGCTAACTCAATCAGTGTAATTTGTCCCAATATATTAAAAAAAAAGAAAAATGAGAAACTTGAATGTTGTATTTGGGCAACAAGAAATTTTTTACAACGTTAAGATTATAAAATCATCACTTAAGATGCGATCTACTTTAGGTCATCTGCGTTATTCTAATTTCTTCGTTTTCATTTTCTTCGCCACTTCCTTATTCGGGGTCGGCTTTGTAACTCAACTGTTTCTACTTCTTTCTGTCATTCACCATACTTGCACTAGCCTCTCGTTTCTTCATATCTATTTATTCTTATTTTTTAACTAAAGACGCTGTAGGCGACGCACTTAGGTATTTATTTTTTTTAGATTTTATAACTTACATTTGAAACTAACCCCTAATCATTTTTTATTAGGTACATCTTCTAACCATATCCCTATGGTAAATATGACGACACGGATCTTACTCTTAGAAAAAAGTGGCGTGTAGCTCAAAGACTAACAGACATGTTTTAGCAACGCTGGCTTAGGGAATATTTACCAACATTGTTACCTAGGCAAAAGTGGTCCACGGAAGAGCGCAGCTTGCGAGAGGGGGATTATGTTCTCATTGTCGAACCCAACCTGGAGCGCGGCTCCTGGCGACATGGAGTAGTGGACGCGACCCATGCTGGCGATGATGGTCGCGTGCGAAGAAACTTTGCGTCGTCCTGTGACGCGCTTCGAATTGTTAGATTAATAGTGATGAGCTCACACCTCAACTTGGGGGGTGGATTGTAGGCGACGCACTTAGGTATTTATTTTATTTAGATTTTATAACTTACATTTGAAACTACTAGCGCCATATATTATGTAATAGTAGAACTAATGTTTTGGCGGTGGCGAGTATTAATTTTGTTTTTTTTTCTTATGTAGGTAGATGGAAAATTCTGTTCTGTTCCTAATATACGCGATTCAAGTCCACCTGTGTTTTTTATTTGCGTCGACTACAGACGCATACAACCCAATTGATAGTACCTGGTTATTTTTCATACATTTCCTTTAGGAAATAATTTCTACCTTACTACACAAATGAAAAACGTAAGTAAGTATGCTGGGATATACAAAAGTGGAATAGAAAAAAGTTTTTAACTGCCTATAGTAACTAGCTAACCTGCCATTTTTTATTGGATTTCTAGTGGTTATTATATTCATTCGGAAAAGTTGCCAAAAGTAATATAGACTTGTACTTTTAAAAAAATATAGTAGTATTCATAGAGACAGCCTACATGTACTTACTATTAACTAATATTTGAATCTATAATAAATACCTAAAATATCTGTGTATAAGAAAAATCTGTACATAAAACCGTAAGCGATTTTATTACTCCATAAAACACAGCGGTGTGCGACACGCCTTACAAAGAAAACACCTGTACTTGTTTACATATTAAATATCCAAGGTACTTGTCATTTTACTTTATTGCGAAGAGCTTCAACTAACATTTACACGGTTGCAAGTATTTATCTTCAGGTCAAAATGAGCAATAAAAGTGGGCAAATAATTATTCGTACGCAATTTGCATAGACGGAATCACGCGATGGAACTCCTACACGGAAGTCCATTAGTGTGTTCGGTCGTTTACATGCCTCGCTTATCGGGAATGAAGCAGCAATGTACGATTCACAAGTCAGGATGGTTGTGCGACTCAAATAATAGCAGTGCGGGCATTGATAAACTTAAATGATAGACAAGTCAACTGCATGGTAATGCAACAGTCAGGTGAAGTTTTTTTTCTTGGATTTGCGGTTTGTTTCTTGATTTTGAAGTTTTGTTGCTACTTTGTTATCCTCTGTGGCCTAGTGGTCATCATGTCACGCTGTCACACCGGGGGTCCTGGGATCGATGTCAGTTCAGTCAGGTCAAGAAGGAAAATTATCTTTTTTCAGATTTACCTGGGTATTGGATATTTATATCTGTATTTCTTATAAAATACAGTATCGTTGACTTAGTATCCCACAACCTGAGTCTTAAACTTGCCGTAGGGCTAGCTCAAGCTGTGTGATTTGTATATATATTATTTCAATTATAACTAAAGTTTACAAAAAATATTCTTGACATAACTTTTTTTGTCATCTCTAATATGTTTAATAGCGCAGTTAGAATTCCTGAGTCCGCATTCCATATTTTATATTTCCCAGTTTACACACATTTCATCAAATTTTCGATGACACATCAAGCCACCTATCTTTTGGCCAGCAGAGGCGTAAAGAAAACTGTTAGGTTTGTTTATAATTTTCCAAGTTATCTATTTCTATTCATATCAGTGTCATGTACGCGTACGCTACGCCAACTGCATTAGGTGGTATCAGACCCTTTGCTACAAGCAGATATGTACGATACGTAGCGATAATAACATAAGGGTTTTATAGCATCACACTGTCTAGAAAGACCTTTAAACTATTTTATGAATAACCTTTGAAATTATTACTAATAGGCCGTCTAGTTTTAAAACGGGTTTTCCCCAAAAGTGGCCACTTTTGGCAAAAACTCGTTTTAAAACTAGACGGACTACCAATATTACTTTCAAAGGTTATTCATAAAATAGTTTAAAGGTCTTTCTAGACAGTGATACAAATCAAATTTTTAATTATCACCATATTTAGTTTTAAACAATTTATTTCAAATGAGGGCACCACTTTAGCTACCACTTCGTCTAAAGAAATTTTTCAGAAATTTTTGACCTTTCTCTCAATCGGCGTCTATGATTTGCGTGAGAAGATAATAATTAGTGGTACTTTTGCATTATTTATTTTTTGCTAGACGAGCATGTATTTGTGTTGTCTATTTTTATTTATATCAGTATTACGTACGCTACGCCGACTGCATTAGGTGGTATCAGACCCTTATCTCCTGCGTGTGTACGCACCGCCGAGCATTCGCTAATCGCTACGCCGCTTTGCTACATGCAGATACGTACGATACGTAGCGATAATAACATAAGGGTTTTATAGCATCCGGATCTGAGATCGGGATTAAAAGCAATTTGCCACGCACTGCCTAAATAAGATAGCCGGGCGATAAAAAAGGGGGAATTTCGCAGGGAATAAAGGTTCGGAACTATATGAGATGATTAAAAAATAAAGTTTCAAATCGAATTTTTATGTTCATGCGAAATTTCTTTTTTGTGAAAACGTATTTTAGCTTGACTATGACTCTTAAAATAGTACCTAATATCATGGGCTTTTTTTTCATAGGAACCCTTATTATTTTAAGTTACCGTTCAGATTGTTTGACTTGTGGTTTTAAAACTAAGAAAAATCAATTTATATTATAATGGGTGAATGTGCGTATCATATTAAAAAGTGATGCAGCTCGCAACCCATCACTATTTTGAATTCGTTTTCCACCACCTTACCCGCCATCGCACAAAAAAATGGTCTTATAGACTTGCGACAACTCTGGGCTCCGTCTCCCAATCCTATCAAAAAATCCTTTGAAAACTCCAAGGAATTAAGACAATTCAATTTAGTTCAATTCAAATATACCTTTATTATCATGGGATATTTATAATATCTCTTAATAATCGTCACTCTGTTTTGGTGCACAATCGTTGACGTCAAAAAGTTACTTACAGCTAGTTTACTGCCGCCTCCAAAGCGCTAGTGCAGAAGAAGCGGTAACAAACTGCACTGCAGCATTTTCTCCAAGAACGTCAACTGAAATAAATATTATTATTTTTTAAAGTTTGACAGTGACAAGACATGACAGTGTACATAATGTTTACCTATGTAGAAAAAATGTATTTGTTTTGACACGTAACTTCTGTAAACTACTACTTCCTCCGTTGAAATTAGTTTATTAAATTAAGTAAAAAGTCTTGACAACTTGAAGAAATTCGGGTTGATTTACTAGCTAATTCACAGACTTCCGTAAAGGAGAAGGTTATCAATGACGACCTCCGTGGCGTAGTGGTCACCATGCTAGTCCGCCACCCAGAGGTCCCGGGTTCGATCGCCGGTCAGGGCAAGTTAGAAAATGGCCTTTTTCAAATGTACTTATGTTTACCGATAGTTCGAAAACGCCTGGACCGATTTGAATTCTTTTTTGTTTTAAAGGGTAAACTTGTCAAATGGTCCCTTAAAAAATATCATAATCGGTTTTGTAGTTTGGGGGTGAAGACGGTTTTTAATTTAAAACAAGTAATTATTTCAAAAAATATTTTTTAACACAAGGTTTTGTTTAAAACAATGATATTAAAAGTTTGAAGTGCTCCTCAAGACGAATCAAACGAGCTCATTATTCGATAGGGTTGCGTCGTTTCATTGCAGAGTTCCTAGAGCCATCTTTCGGCTCCATCATCAGATAAGCTCCATGTTACCATATATTGCATTGTCACGCGATATATGTATGCGTGCAAAATTTTAGCTCAATCAGAACTCTGAAAGTGGGTCAAATTTAACTTACAAGATTTGATTACAGACAGACAGACCGACAGACAACGGGACAGGTGAAACTGAATAAAAGCTTGTAAAAAATATTTAAATACACCTAAATCGATCGAAGACAAAACACTAAACATGTAATTAGCTGTCAAATTATTTGCTCGCATTCGCCGCATTATAAAACAATAGTGTATTGAGTTGCAGTGTTTTTATTTTTAGCTCACAAAGCCACGCTTTGTTATGGCGAATTCATTGTTATTATGTGGTCCAAGCTAGTGAATACAGTACTGATAAATACTTTGAAATAAATAGTTTAAATTGTTGTTAGATAAACTACAATTATATTAAAAAAATAAACTTCAATATGAGATTCTAAATGTCAATGCGTCATAAAGTATTTCAATGTTGGAAAAAAAAACTTGAGAGGTGTCAAGGGACACCCGGATGGAACGAAGTAAAATATAAATATAAATAGGTCTAAATTACATTCAAACTCTTTTCTGCGTTCTAAAATCAAGTTTTTATTATCTTCATAAATTTGAATGAACAATTGTCGTTACAACTTTTGGTCTTAATTTTTTCCGTCTAGCTCCCTTTCGCATCCCGCGATAAGGAACTTCGTTCCAAAAAATACTATTCAACTAGGTATTTTTTTTTATATTTTTCATTCTATGCTACACTCTTTTCGCACTCTATCTCAAAAACGGTTAAATTAAAAAGTATATATTTTAACCACAATTTACTACAATTTTATATTCTATAACTTTTTTATACATACAATTACGATTTAAGGTAAAAGAAGACATATTTATTCGTCTTCAAAAAAGTGATTTCGATACTTCTGACCTTGAATAAATACGGACACAATTCCGTGACCCTGTGTGACTTTCGACACAACATTTAGAATACCAAATTAAAGGTGTATTCAAAAATTAAACTTGTTACCCGGCTTTCCGAGGTTATCCTATAAGCTTTTGCCTTAATTATTGGACTAAATACACGGCCGAAAGCAACGAACCCATACGAAACAATACGTACCAGTATTGGAACGAAGTTCCTTATCGCGCGTTGCAAAAGGGGGCTAGACGGAAAAAATTCAGACCAAAAGTTGTAACGACACTTTTTGTTCATTCAAATTTATAAAGAGATAATAAAAACTTGATTTTAAGAAAACGCAGAAAAGAGTTTGAATGTAATTTAGACCTATTTATATTTATATTTTACTTCGTTCCATCCGGGTGTCTCTTGAAACCTCTCAAGGTTTTTTTTTTACGTTTTTTTTATTAATCAGTAATTTCATTTTTACGAATTTAAACCTGCCAAATGGAAAAATTGTAAAACTAATTACTTTGGATAAAAATTGCACAGAAGATTTTGTTAAATATACGCTAAGTTAGTTCATAAGTACATAACTTGAACACCACGTCCGGATGCTTTGTTATAGCGATTTTCATTGTTAGCGATTCAATGAACGTAGTTTTTGAATCGAATCGCTCCGAAGTGTTCGGAGCAATGAATGATTTATTTTAATACTCCATACAACTTTTATTGACCACTTTTAAATCGAGTGTGTTGTCAGACATAATTTAATTGCGTTTTAATACAGGGAATTGATTTATTTCAGATAAAGATAAAGAAAAAAATATTTTACTAAACATGAGTTACAAGCAAGATATTTACATTTAAGTTCATCCAATCATGTTTTACCATCACAGGTGTGCAAATTTTCAGAAAGGCTGTCTATCAAAATACTAGAAAAACATCCCACTTATAATGAATCTATCAATCTACCATAATATAATACACTACTTACAAATTATCATACAAAAAATCTTTTACACTATAATAACAAATTTCAGTCAACAATAACTTAAATCTTTTCTTAAATAAATTTAAATTTAAATATTTATATTGTTTCTGTATTTGATTATATATCTTTGGTGGCATACATACTACACTATCTTACAATAAAGCAGTTAGATGCGTTTAGACACAAATTATCACAATATAACTCGCGACGATTTCTTTTCACTACATCAGATAAACTAGGAAACAGATGAGAATTAGTCTTTACAAATATTGCTGTTTCTATTATATATAGTGACAGGAGTGTTAGAATTTTAGGTTAATTTAGGTTTTAGATATTCTATTTTGCAATTTGGTAATATTTATGTGACACTGAATTTTTTATCCACCATCTCATGAAGCTTGGCGCTTGGGTCTTACGGCCCTGGACTCTGTAGCCCGTCAGGGATAAAGATGATAATAATGTACCTACTTATACCATAGGGTAATACTATCTTTATACAACTTGGAATGGACATAACCGTAATATATCGAACCACGGGCTATACTAGATTACTATAGTATAATGAAAGACAAAAAATTCGGTATTTTCATACAAAAGTGTGTAGCCGCTCGGGCAATTATTATGGAAATGTGGAATTTTTGTTTGGGTTTTATTTTAATTTCATTATACTATAGTGATCTAGTATAAACCGTGGGTCGATTTATTAGGGGTATGTCCCTTCCATTTGTATAAGTTTCAGCATTATATTTTATTATTTTCTTTTAACCCTCTTACTTCTATTTGAAAATATAAATTTAATTTTCTTTTTTCAAATTCGGTTGTTTACAATTTCTTATGTTAGATTTAAAGTCGTTCTTATACAATATGTAACAAAAAGCCTGACCGATCCTTGTAGGAGCACCTCAGACCGTCAATATGAACAACTTTTCCTATAGGACCAATACGTGAAACTGGAAAAAAATCGATATTTTCATACGAATGTGTTCGGCCGGCTCGGCAATTTGTATGAAAATAACGTTTTTTTTTAGTTTTACAGGTTCGACAGGGTTTTTGTTTCATATTGATATCGTAGTAATCCTTAATCCAAACATGTCTCATAAAGGCACAAATAATTTGTGTAAGTTTACATGTATTGCCAATAATATCTTTTCCAGACGATGATGTTGAAAAAAAAAGCTTTATGGAATTCTAAAAGATTAAAATCTCATCTCTCAGCGATGCGTAGATCTACGCAAAAATAACATAGTTTAACTATTGTATCTGGTATCATATCATCACACTATTGTACAAATATAATAAAGGTGAAGGTTTTTGTGTGTATATGTTTGTTACTTCTTCACGCAAAAACAGCTGGACCAATTTTGATAAAATTCTGTATGCAGGAAGCTGATACCCTGGCTTAATAAAAAGGCTACTTTGTCCGCGGGTAACACCGCGAGGCGGAGCTAGTTATTTAATAAAACATTCGTTTTGGAACCTAGTTGTTAGCAATACGACAATAAATCCAATTTAAGCCAAGTCATTTGAAAAAAAAACTTAACCCATGGGGTATTTATCGCACACTAAGAACATTATCACGCGGGCAATCGATTTCAACCCTATTGTGCTAGTCTGATCGCTCAACCATTTTATTTCATTGTCCTGACCCACACGTACCGCTTTAACCCCATATTTAACACTGCCAATACCCCTTACATTCACCTCAGTGAGGGTTTTTAGAATGCTAAGCACGGAGTCAAGAGTGAGCTGGATATAAGGTATTGGTTCTAAAAGTAGAGGGTAGATGATGATTGTGTTTCTAAAAAAAAATCGAATCGAGTAATTACAAATACCCTTCAAGGTTGTTAAGACCTTGTAAAGTGGAGAAGAGAAAGTCAGAAAGCGAACCCCGGGCTTCACAGCTGAGGGTTCAGGCTTCGCAACTAGGAATACGCTGAGATGAGAAAGAGAGAGACAGACTCTTCTGAGCCGACTAAATCGCTTAATTTATTTCATTGTCCTGGCCCATACGTACCGTTTTGACCTCATATTTAACACTGCCAATACCCCTTACATTTAACTCAGTGAGGATTTTTAGAATGCTTATCACAAATTCAAGAGTGAGTTGGATATATATGATATGGTTCTATTAGTAGAGGGTAGATGATGATTTTATTTCTTAAAAAAAATCGAATGATGTAATTACAAAAGCAAGGTTGCTAAGACCTTGTGAAGCGGAGAAGAAAAAGACAGAAAGCGAACCCGGGACTTCACAGTATCACAGTTGAGGATGTAACTGGGAATACGCTGAGATGAGAGAGAAAGAGAGATAGATACTCTTCTGTGTAGACTAGATCGTTCAACCATTTTATTTCAGTGTACTGATACACTTGTACCGTTTTAACCTCATATTTAACACTGCGAACACCCCTTACATTCACCTTAGTGAGGGTTTTTAGAATTTTAATCACAAAACCAAAAGTGAGTTGTATATATATGATATGGTTCCATTAGTAGAGCTCAGATGATGATTTTGTTCCTTAAAAAAATCGAATGAAGTTATTTCAAATACCCTACAAGATTGCTAAGGCCTTGTGAAGTAGAGAAGAAAAAGTCAGAAAGCGAACCCGGGACTTCACAGTATCACAGTTGAGGATGTAACTGGGAATACGCTGAGATGAGAAAGAAAGAGAGATAGATACTCTTCTGTGTCGAATAGATCGCTCAACCATTTTATTTCATCGACTTGACCCACACGTACCGTCCTAACCCCATATTTAACACTGCCAACATCCTACACATTCACCTCAATGGGGATTTTTCGAATACTAAGTAAGGCAGTCAAGAGTGAGTCAGATGCACGAGATCCGTTCTGTTTGTAGATTGTATTATAAGCTGAGCTTCATATTTTTGCCTGATGGCCACACAGTCCCTTAAAATATCGTGGCTCGACCGTGAACGGGCCCATTTGCTGCTCGACCGCCATACGGATAACACCTTGGTGAAATCTATCTTGTATTTTACTTGTTTTGCAAGTCAGTAATATTTCGGTTAATATTAGTAAATTGTTTAAGATTGCTGTTTAGTTGATTTAATTAGTATCAAATTACATTTATGGACCTCAAATGTTCTTTAGTATTTGCGTGTGTTTTTTTTTAATAAAATCCTTTAGGATAGCTGAAACTTTAATTTTTGAAAAACATTCTAATAAAATAATATCAACAAGCCACTTTCAGAAGGGGGCTGAGTCATTATAGCGCTATCTAAATAGTGATAGTCGTTACGAAGCGCTGGTATCGGTAGCTTTTATCAAAATTAAATAAATTCAATTTTGATAAACACTACACGTAATGTCAATTATACTTACTGACGTGTAAAAGGGCCTGTAAAGGTCTCATTACTAAATAAACATTTAAATTCTGTTTTTTTTTTTTAAATTTTGATTATTTGAAACCATCACCAGCTGATTTCTCAAATGTCGCTGATTTCGTATATTGACATCTAAAATCTGAACGGAAAGTGAATTTAGCAATCCAGTCTTCGTTTTGTCTCTTACCAGACTAGCATGAGACACGAAACATTCACAGAATTATGTTAACAAAGTACCCATAGTAAGAGTAAATTCATTGGAAACTCATCTAAGGCATTTTATTAAAAAACATTGTACAATAAAAATTTGAGACTAAAATATGACTCTGTAAAGACGGTTCTCGAATATACTTTATTCGAGAACCGTCTTTACAGAGTCATAGTATTAAATTATAAAGCAGACAACGACATAGACGAAATAAATTCAGGAACAAATACAACCAAACACGACTTCAAAGAACCAACAAGATCTGTCCTGGTCTCATTATGTAGGCGCTTTTTGTTTTGGTCGCATTATACAGCATTCCCGGATTGATTTGGATCCCAGAATGCATAATACATGTGACCTTAGAGCCTGAATGCAAAGTCCAGATTATAGAAAAAAGGAGATATGGTAAAAAAGATACAACGGTGTGTCTGGTAGACGCAGATGATTAGGTATCTTGGTAAGCTACAGAGTTACTATGCAGCGTATAGATAGTTTTGATGGCATTTTTTTTTTCAATTATTATGATTGACGACGTTTTTAACCCCCGACAAAAATAGGGGTGTTATAAGTTTGACACTAACGTCTGTGTCGGTCTGTCTGTGTTTGTGTCTGTTTGGACTGGATGGACCTATTTCGATGCGGTTATTTTCTACCTGCTTTCATGTAATTAAAAAAAAACTCATGGAAGTCGGTCCATACGTTCAAGAGCGACGATGACACAGAAAAACATACAGACACTCAGACATTAGCGTCAAACACTTATAACACGCATCTTTATTTTTGGCTGGAATCAAAAACAGTTTAAAGAGAGTTTCTACGCACATTAGCCAAAAGTAGCATTTTTCGTTAGTGTGCGTAGAAAACCTTCATTTTCTTTCTTTAATCTGTAAACAGGAGTTCTAAAAATAATTTTAAGAGTTATCTAGGGCTTGGTCAAAACAAAATTTTTAATGATATCCCCGTTTCCTTTCAAATGATTTATTTAATAATTTATCTATCCACTTAAAAATATATCTTCTCATTTCTCCAACATCGAAGTGAAGGCAATTGCATCGAGTGGCCTGACGAGTTTTGACGTTATTCCTCGGAATAATTCCACTTTACATGAAAATCCCGGTTTCATATTCAATATTTATGCTACGATTCTTTATGCGGTTTTGTAATGAGTGTATATGGTAATGAGTTTCGCTCGGGTCGTGGCTTTTATTTGTAGGTTATAAAATGGCGTATTGGTATCTTTTTGTATTAGACATTTCTATATGAAAATTGTACTACTTGCTGACTAGTTCTCTTGATGTAGAAAGTAGCTTAACTACAATGTATAAGGGGTATATCATCAATTTAACGTGTTAGGGATATATCAGTCACAGGAAGTCCACTGCTGGACATAGGATTTCCAAAACGACCGATCGGAAACGTCCATTAGCTCATTGAAGTAGCAGTGGTCGGGGCACATAGCGCGGAGGGATATATCTATGCGTAATAAATCGAACAACGGGATCACTATAGATCACTTTAGTATATTTACGAGCTCTGTGGCCAAGGTCATCATGCCACGCTGTCACACCGGAGGTCCCGGTGTGACAGCGTGGCATCTCGGCGATCTCCGTTCAGGGCAGGATGAAAAATGATATTTTTTAGATTGGATGATTATCTATAAATACTTTGAATGTGGTATCCCAAAATTGTTATGTTTTGCGAATGTGGTCTTATAAGATCATGATATTTTGAGGATATGATGTTATAAAAATATGATATTTTGCGAATGTGTTGTTTTACGAAAGTGGTCTTTTGAGAATATAATATTCAGCGACGCAGCGTAAATAACCCATAACACAAGTCTTGAACTTACTTTAGGGCTAGCTTCTGTGTGATTTATCGGTATATATTTATTAGTATAGAAAACAAGTTTATTTCTTCATCCAGTGATGAGCGGCGAAGCCAAATATTCCAACCGATGTTAAGGGACTATCCGTAGCACCATCTATTATTTGCCAGATAAATTAACAAAACCCGACTTTCAAGCGTTAATCCCCATTAAATTTTCAATGTCTGAACCGATTTTTTTTACGTAAAAGCAAGGGAACTTGCTTTTACGTAAAAAACCGCATCGAAATCGGTCTCTCCGTTCGAGAGCTACGATGCCACAGACAGACCGACACACATACATTAGCGTCAAACTTTAACAGCCCTGTTTTTTGTCAAGGGTTAAAAATTTAATAATCAGTCCAAAAACAAAAACAAAATTTGCTCCCATGTACTTATTTCAGTTTAATCGTTTTGATTATGGGTCAGTCAGACAGTCAGCCAAAGAGATACCTGACCAGGCCTATATATTGAATTATCTCTAAAACTGAAAATAATATTAACATGAAAATGCATATTCGGAAAGATTTTCATTACGACGAAGTGGTAGCTAAAGTGGCGCCCTCATTTGAAATAAATTGTTTAAAACTAAATATGGTGATAATTAAAAATTTGATTTGTATAAATGTCTCGAAAGACCTTTAAACTATTTTATGAATAACCTTTGAAATTATTACTAATAGTCCGTCTAGTTTTAAAACTGTTTTTCGCTAAAAGTGGCCACTTTTGGCGAAAAACAGTTTTAAAGCTAGACGGACTACTAATATTTCTAATGAGGGCGCCACTTTAGCTACCACTTCGTCTTAAATCTTTTTGAATATACATTTTCATGTTAATAAATAAAAAAATAATAATAATAACGTTTATTTGTTTAAAGAGTGCATACATACTACAACGAATTTTTTATAAGTGAAACCGTAAATTAAATTTAAAGTAACAAAGCAAGCAGTTTGTAAAGCAACCATACATTTTTAGTGTAAATGAGTATATTTTAAGTTTAAGAGAAAATTCAAGATATAGATAGAAAGCCTGGTTAGGTATCTCTTTGGAATAAAATCAGACTAAGGCTTTTGACTACATGAGAAAGACTGTTCTGGGTCGTAACAGGAACAAAAGAAAAAACTTAAAAAATACGGGTTACTTCTCTTCCCGCACGGATTGTAAAAGTCGATCAAGAAAAGAGACAGAAACCTGAGAAGTCATACAAATAGGCGATGCAGACAGGTTACTTTCACAATTTCCCTCTTCCGTTTAGACGCTCAGCACGCTGATAGTCGCTTTTGGATCCCATGGCCCTAGCCTCTATTTACTTCATAAGGGATAAGGAAGTGATTAATAAGCATAGGTACCCACAAATATAGGTACTCCTTGTATCTTTATCGTAATTTTTCTTCATCTCCTTATATTTAAAAGCTGGGCTCTTGTCGGCGGAGTGCTGCCCATGTCTCTCTTTCCTCTGCCAAGTTCTTAATCTCCTTTTATATTTTCGCGTTTAATTTTTCTTTTATTTGATTGAAACAAAAAATCTGCTTCGTTTTTTCCTTTCATTATTATTTTAATAACGAATTGTAACGTAGTAGATGGCCGAACATTTTCTCTCTTCTATTTTCTATAATTAGTAGTATTTGTCTTTTCTCTCCCACATTCTCTTATACCTTTTCGTATGTAACTTTTTCTGTCCAATTTATTTTTTCCATTCTCCTCCAACACCACATTTTTAACGTTTCTAAACTACCTCTATCCTTTTTGGGCATCGTCCACGTTTTATACCTGTACAAAGCACTACTATATTATAATATTATCGTCTTTAAACTACATTTATTTTAGTAATATCGAGGTCGCTAAGCGCCACTTAATATCCAGTTAACAGGTTGGACATGGCTTATGGAAACCAGCCCGCAGTAAAGCACACCTTACTATGATTTATATTATGATAAACCAAGTAAATCTAGATCAAAATGCTAGTTGAAATGAGAAACTTCCTACGTACAAAATATCGAATTTCGCTCAAGTATGTTGTTATGGAAATACCGAGTATATATTACAGCGAAATATAGCAAAAGCATTTATATTCGAAGCTTTCGATAAGTACGTTTCTCAGAAGGGGAGATACTTAAAAAGCTACTAATGATTTACATACATAGTACTATTATGCAGTTTAGTAGACCAAGCCAAAAGGCGCTATATCTTAATACCTCGCGCAGAAAATCGTAGTAGTAAGTAAGTAGAAAACCAACTTAGAATAGAAATAGTGTCAGGCCTTTTTCTGGTCAATTTTTACGAGTAAATGTAAGTAATTCTATCAAAAGAAAAATAACATAAGTTTGTAAAATTCAAAAATGCACAACTTATAAAGCTGATTAAAAAAAGATAAGACAAAAAAAAAACAGTTTTTTGAGTATTTTATTAATTATAATTTAACGACATTGAATTCGATAGTAATTATCATTCCCGTGAGGTGATAAAGTATGGTGATAACTCTGGGCCACATCAGTGACTCAATATATTCCTCACAACGGAAAGCGGAAGCCTGGTGGTAGACCCGGAGATAAAGGGACGAGCTTGACTGCTACTGCAGGGATTGGGCCTCAAGGGCCCTCGACCGATATAGATGGAGTGCTGGAAGGGAGGCCTTTGCCCTGCAGTAAGACAGTATGGGCTAAAAATAGAAATAGAATTTTTTATGCTTGACCGAGTATTAAAATATGTGTTTGTGAAAATATTGATCTTCATATATCTGTGCTTGTATTAATGCAATATGAATATAATGCAGACAGTTTAATTCCAGAAAAATGCTTGACCCTTCTTCTTATTGTGTCGCTGGCTCAAATTCCAAATTTTGTTCTTCCAATACGTTGCCACTTTTACGCTTTTCTCCGAGGCAGATATAGGTCAGGCATGGTACAGCTGGTGGGGCACAAAAGGCATGACAGGAGGTGCTGCATAGTCTGGTCGTCGTGACCACACTGGCAATGTACTTCTGTTTGATCAATGAAGCGCCAGCGCGCCCGATTGTGCCTACATCGACCTACCTTAGTTGCTTGACCCTGACGTGTTAAGAGCAGAGCACTACCCCAACGCTTCGTTTATGAGGCATACAAAAACCTAGCTGTCAATGGGAAGTATGGACTATCCAATTAATGATGGGACTTTAAACAAAGCAATTTCTCAGAAATCATCACACAGATAGGTTTGATTCTCAGCATAGAATTGTTGTTGATTTAAGAAATTAATTTCTCAAAACAATCGTGTGTTGTGTAAATTTTATTGATTATGAGATTCATGATTAAGACAATGTGCAATCTATTGATATTATTGTGACTAGACACCCTGCAGACTTGAAACAAATACTCGTATTAGTAAAGTAAACCTAAAAACAAAATTTAGTCTTCAGAATCCCCTTACCCTAGACTTTTCCATACAATCGTAGTCTATGTTTTATTTTTAAACGACATGTCAGAATTCGGTAAAAATTTGTAATTTTAAAGACATTGCAATTAACTAGGGTTAGAATTGGTTTCTGACACTAAAATTATGAAAGAAAATATAAGGTTATAGAAGTTTTCCATACTGATGGTCAAATAACATATAATACTCTATATTCTCTTTTAAGTTCATAATTTTACTGTGGAAACCAATTATAACCCTAAATAATTGCAATTTCTTTAAAATTACATAATTTTTCCCATATCCGACATGTCATTTCAAAATAAAATGTAGACTACGTTTGTATGGAAACTTCTGATTCTGTCCAGGGTAAGGGGATACTTAAAGTCTACATATCAAATTTTAATATCAGTATATTTTTAAGTTGACGTTTTTGGAGAAAATGCTGCAGTACAGTTTGTTACCTCCTTTTTTGTTCTTGCGCTTAGGAAGGGGCAGTAAACTTAGCTTTAAGTAAATGATCTGATGTCAACAACTATATTATGAAGTCGTAAGAAAAGATGATAATTATCAAGTGATACAAATATCCGAAGATAATTAAATTATTTTTGACTTTGACTTTGAAAGATTTGACCGTGCGATATGGTACTAAGAACGCTGGCTGCGTTCCTTCAGTACATAGCTACGCTAGTTTATTGAAATAAGAAGCAGCCAACCCTCTTGTGACTAGCGGCGGCGATCAGACCAGATAGAGATTTACCCTCATATTCATAAAAATTAACAACCGTTTATTAAACCTATTTGAGTTAAAACATGTTTTGTCCCTTTCCCTCTCTTCAATATTTAACATAGAAAGAACGAGACAAAACATATTTTAACTGAAATAAGTTTAGCAAACGTTTGTTATTTTTTATGAATTTGAGGGTTAATAGATAGATTTATGTTATGTAAATTCTTTACTGTACAAAAAGGACACCACACAAATACAAAAGAAAACAATAAAGTTATCCCTTTGAGGGATAATGAATGTAATGATGCTTACTGACTACATTACAAAATCAAGGTGTACAGTTTTGCTGTCAGGTGATTAGGAGTCGATTGATGCTATCCATATCTAATCTTCTAATTAGCCCCAAGAAAATGTTTGGGATAGATTTAATTGTTTAAAAGTTTATTGCTGTTTAAAGTCTTGAAGATGTTTAGGGCCCTTCTCGTATTTATTTCTGTAGCATCAACAGCATACAATGTTTGAAAACATTTGCAACATTGTTTGCAGATGGTATTTCCACTAACTCTCTTCAATAGCAGTTTATTTATAGCTCTTAAACATTGTTGGACCATTGACTGGTACTAGCTGGATAAGCTGATCATTGTTTATCAAATAATTCACAAATTTACTTGTTTGTTATTTATTTAAAAACTTTATAAAGCAAAAAGCTACGTTAGGTGAACTTAATGCTTAAGCGTTCTCTCCCTATCACTCTTTAGGCAAAAGAAAAACAGATAAGAAAGTTGTTTTATCTGGTTTGTCTGTAAAAAGAAAACCTTAAAAGCTTTTTAAAGACCACAACAGTCATGACGAGACAAATAAAGAGGTTTTGAGAAAAACGTCAAAATTAGATCTTTACAAGATCTTCGATCACTTTCTACTTTTTTTAATCAAAAGAAATATCTTCTGTTTGATTGTTTTTCAAGATGGTTGCTATTACAAACATTTAAGGGTTTTTTTATTTTTTCATTTGCTGCAGGAATTCTGCTAGATATTTGTCTCTCCTATCATCATCATGTTTATCATTTTCATCGTCAGCCTTCATAAATCCACTGTTGTGAACCAGCTTTCTTCTGTATGAGCCATCTTGTTTTGTTTCTGACCATCGTAATCCAGTTCCTTCCAGCAACTTACCTCAAATTGTCACCCCACCTAGCTACTGGATATATTACACTGCGTCTCCTATTTCTGGGGTACCAAGAAATGCACTTGGTTTTCCTGGTCTTATGTTCGACCGCCACAAAGTCAAAATCTTTTCGCCAGGCATGGTGTTGCTCCTGGGGAACCGCGGTATATAATCTCCGATAGTACATAGGGCGCACTATAAGTTTCCGGAACTGGCCACTTACATAAACAATATTTAAAAATTTATTGCAACATTTGAAAATAGAACTCTTTGGCTGTAGAATGCAGTTTGTTTCATCTGACTGTCTTTTGTTTTTACTTGTGGCGCCATTTAAAAAATTGTGTCTGCATCAACATGGATTTAACTCGGGAAAATTTTCGTAGTATGATTTTCTACGATTTTAAGTATAATTTGACAGCTCAACAGAGCATCGCTCGGCTTGAAACAGCTTTTGGCAATGAAGCACCATGCAAGACAACTGTTTATAGCTGGTTTGCAGAATTCAAGCGTGGTCGTATCAATCTCAGTGACGAATCTCGCGATGGTCGGCCGTCCACCGCTGTGACCAACAAAAACATCGATGCTGTGCGCCGTATGATTGAAACAGACAGGCATGTGACCTACCATGAAATTCGCGCATCCTTAGAAATAGGCATGAGTCAAATACAATTAATCCTACACAAACATTTGGGTGTGAGAAAGCTGTGCTCGCGGTGGATCCCACACAACTTGACCGAGGCTCAAAAAACGGACCGCGTCACTTGGTGCAGTGCCATGCTTACCAGATTCAACGAAGGTGCGTCAAATTTGGTGTGGGACATAGTAACAGGTGACGAAACATGGATTTATTGCTACGATCCTAAAACAAAGCAGCAATCGAGCGTATGGGTCTTTCAAGATGAGCCGAAACCAACCAAAGTGGCGCGCGTGAAAAGTGCATCTAAGCGGATGATTGCTTCTTTTTTTAATAAAACTGGACATGTGGCTGTGGACCAGTCACTATTCACTGTACGACGATTCTCTAAAGCAACAGTTTGCTTTAGAGAATC
This sequence comes from Acrobasis suavella, assembly GCA_943193695.1. Classification (NCBI taxonomy): domain Eukaryota; kingdom Metazoa; phylum Arthropoda; class Insecta; order Lepidoptera; family Pyralidae; genus Acrobasis; species Acrobasis suavella. The sequence continues at coordinate 22,804,396 of OW971934.1, forward strand.
GTCGTACAGTGAATAGTGACTGGTACACGACCATTTGTTTGCCGGAAGTTATTGACGAACTCCGTAAAAATAACCGTAAACGCTGTATCATCCTGCACCACGACAATGCTAGTTCTCACACGGCCAGACAGACAAACGACTTTTTGAAGGCGAAAAATGTAGAACTCATGAGTCATCCTGCATACAGTCCCGACCTGGCACCTTGTGACTTTTTTCTGTTCCCAAAAATTAAGAACCAATTACGCGGTCAACGATTTTCATCACCAGTAGAGGCTGTCGAGGAGTATGAAAAACACGTTTCAGAGGTCACCACAGAGGAGTGGCACAAAAGTTTTCAAAACTGGTTTCATCGAATGAAAAAGTGCATAGACGCCAAGGGAGATTATTTTGAAAAACAATAAATTAATTTTGTACCTTTAATAGTATTTTTTCATATTCGTTCCGGAAACTTATAGTGCCACGTAGATCTTCGGAGATTATGTATTTCAAGCAGCGAAAAGACGAACTCTGATATCGAGATGTAGGATTCTGTTAGCGCCATCTCGTAGTCTTCTAGTGAACTACGTTGTCGCTGCGTTGTTGTGATTGTAGTTCCTTATTGTGGCGCAGCAATCGCCATCTCTTCAAGAATTTTCAAAATTACCTATTGGAAGCGACTGTCTAAATATTTCGTTATCTAGACTAGTTTATTTGTTATAATAAGGTCTATATTTGAAGACTGCTGTGATTTTATTTGCTTGCACAAAGGTAAGGTTTTGAGGAGCCAATGAATCAACATAGTTGCCGATTCAGGGCGACCCCGTTCCTAGATTTATGAGAGTCTTAAAATTTCTCATTCTCGAACGATCTCAAACTACTTTTTCTAGTGTCTAAGACTGTACAAAGGAGTAATTGCGCAATAATGTGCTATTATTATTAGTATACTTATTTCAATTTGAGTGGAAATCAACATGCAAAAAGAAGATAGTAAAATATCCTTTTCATTACAGAAGATTCTTTTATATGAACCTACTATTAAGGCTAATGAGAGCTCCTCCAATAATCGTAGAAAAAAACATAAAAGGGCAATAAGTGAAGCGTACCTATAAAGGAGTCCGTGGAGCGAGCCGAATGGTTTCCGAATTGTTAATGTTCCGTCTAAAAAGAATAGTAAAAGAAATGTTTCCTTTCTAGGCGAATGCTATCTGACTTTTTCAGAAGAAATGTGCTCTTTCAGATTAATAGGAAGTTTAAATGAATAAGTGATTTAAGTCGAACCTCATAAAACATAATTATCATAAAAGAGTCAAAGTGAATTGTTCATTTAAGAAAAATATATCTATTGATATGACATTCTATAAAAAAGACTATTTAAATATACAGATCACGTTGTTGTCCCTAACGGGGCAGGCTATGTATTCATTAGCTATAAAATTTTATCAGACTGTGGTGTGGTAGCTGTCAAATTTATAAACTGATTACGATTTAATTTTGTTTCATTGGTCTTAAATTGCGCTGGTATTTATAGCTTTTATTTAAAACTAAAATAAATTTTATATACACTACACGTAGTGTAAGTTATACTTCTTGATGTGTAAAAGTGGCTGTAAACATTTGAATTTTGAAGTCATTTTAAATTTTTGAAGAATTTAAGTCTACATTGTGCAGTAATGCTAAATCTATATTTTCTTGATTTCCAAAACAAAATGTGAATAAGACTAAAAAAAGCATTATGCTTGCTTACATCCAAGTTGAAATGTAAAGAAGTATATTTTACAAGGTAGTGCAGTCGTAAACACACTTGCAGCAAACACATGCAACCAGATCCAATAACACCAAATAGAACAGGTGGTTGATAAAGGTACGTTCACATTAGCAAAAATATCGCTTTAGTGACTCAAACACGTTGGTTGGAAGCAGTCATTTTAGCAAAACTCTACAGCTGACATTTTTAGTACGTCTTATAAAATTAAAATAATGTCTAAAGAAGTAAATTTAACAAGGTAGTGCGGTCATAAACACACTTGCAACCAGATCCAATAACACTATATAGAACAGGTGGTTGATAAAGGTACGTTCACATTAGCAAAAATATTGCTCTATTGTCTCAAACAGTTGCTAAAATTAACAGCACGTTTTTCAGTTGTTAAGTTCTTAAAAATTAAAGACTTATGAAAAGAGATTAAGTGTTGACGAAGCAAAAGATGTTTGAAAGGATCGTAGCAAGTGGAGATCTATAGTCTCTGATTATTCCAGCGGGAAACAGGCGTGATAATATGTATGTATGCATGTATGTATGTATAAGTGTAACTAGTTAAATGGGTCGAAACTGTCTCTCTACACACTATCGCACGACAATGGTAGTATTTCAGCCTTTGGATTATGTTACATTTTAATAAGGAAAAAAAAATGTGTTATCTAACCAGTTTATCCGTGAATATTTAATAGTAAAGTAGTAACACTGAAAATAAAATAAAAATTGATTGAAAAACGAACGAGATATAACGATTTTACGAAAATATGTCTATCTCACTCGCTGAAACGCTATTTTTTATGGCAAATGTATAGATGATATTTACTTTGACATCACCAATCCATATCGGACTTCTCTTTCTAATTGAAACTTTGAAGTACCACATGTTCGTCGCTGATTAAGATATTTTATAAATTCTTTCACATTTGTTTACTGTGGTCAATAAGGATTCTATTAAGCGAGTAAAAAAATATGTGCATATGCCCTAAAGTGTGAGCATAGATGCTCTTAGAAGAACAAAGATAGTATTCTAACGCACTTTTTTACATTATCAACATGAACGTATCTTTGCATCAGAAATCGTAAAATCATTGATAGTTTGACTGCGTTATAGTGTCTCTGCGAATGTAGCCTTTTACTGCATTTATGTTAGTGTACTTGAAGATTATATTGCATATTCTCACCGTTTGAATAGTCAACAGTTTAGTCAAACATGCTTATAGGAGCTCCTAGTAGGTAGGTAGCCACGGACTAGCTGGGGCTTTTGGAGCTCCTACATGAAGAGGTAGGTAAGGTACGTAGTGGAGAGCTTGTGAGAAACTGTCTCTCAAACAGCAAAGAGTTATTTTATTTATTATAACTTTACAATACTGATATAGATGTAATCAGCTCAAGAGATGGTAGTGGGATGAATCGGAATGATGAGCAAGGAACCTAAAATTTAAAAATTGAATTTGAAAATGAAATTAATTTTAGATTGGTGGACAGTGTGAAATGGAGAAAAGAGGAAAACGGGAACATGAAGGATGAGGTTTATTGTAACACCGTTACATGCTAACTGGTTGCAAGTTTCGTAAATTTTAGCAAGCTACTCCTAAGTATTGGTATGAGTATGTAGTTGTTTAATAATTTTATGAAATCTCGAGCTCCTCCATGATTCGGGAACCGCGTGAAGCTGTTGGTCCCGGCTGTCATCATTATATGGCCGTCTTCAAGCTATGTCAGAAATCTTTAGGAAGCTTGAAAAATCTGTCATCGGTTTTTGTCACTTACACACACAAAGAGCAAACAAGATACGTTCTAGTTGAAACAAGCTGAAAAAGATCATTTTCCATCTTGACCGGATCAAAACCGGGACAGCGTGGCATGATGGACACTAGGCCACAGAGGTCGTCTTCTGATTTATTAATTGATTATATATACAGCGTTCCTTTTGAAACACTAGCTTTTCTGGAGCAAGTTCAGTTAATGGTAATTAAGTATTTTCCATAAAAACAATTATTAAAAAATTTCGAATTTTAATTCAGAAGCCGAAATTTTTGTTTCGTTTTTCGATAATTGTTTTATAGAAAGGTCAGTATCATGGACTGATCTTGCTCCAAAAAGGTTGCTGATGTTTTAAAAGTAACCTTATAAATAATAATAATAATTTCTTTATTCATCTCACACAATTTATACAGTTTTCCTTAAATCTAAAGAAAAGTTTCCTAAGCTAGAAATTGTGAGAGAATGGTGTCTGAAGTAGGTCTCAGAAGAAACCTGTAATACAGATCACCATGGATCACACAAGGTTCGAGTAGAAAACATTTAGAGAAAAGACAATGTGATAATGTGCCGGGAGATGATACATAGGGCGCACTATAAGTTTCCGGAACTGGCCACTAAACAATATTTAAAAATTTATTGCAACATTTGAAAATAGAACTCTTTGGCTGTAGAATGCAGTTTGTTTCATCTGACTGTCTTTTGTTTTTACCTTGTGGCGCCATTTAAAAAATTGTGTGTCTGCATCAACATGGATTTAACTCGGGAAAATTTTCGTAGTATGATTTTCTACGATTTTAAGTGTAATTTGACAGCTCAACAGAGCATCGCTCGGCTTGAAACAGCTTTTGGCAATGAAGCACCATGCAAGACAACTGTTTATAGCTGGTTTGCAGAATTCAAGCGTGGTCGTATCAATCTCAGTGACGAATCTCGCGATGGTCGACCGTCCACCGCTGTGACCAACAAAAACATCGATGCTGTGCGCCGTATGATTGAAACAGGCAGGCATGTGACCTACCATGAAATTCGCGCATCCTTAGAAATAGGCATGAGTCAAATACAATTAATCCTACACAAACATTTGGGTGTGAGAAAGCTGTGCTCGCGGTGGATCCCACACAACTTGACCGAGGCTCAAAAAACGGACCGCGTCACTTGGTGCAGTGCCATGCTTACCAGATTCAACGAAGGTGCGTCAAATTTGGTGTGGGACATAGTAACAGGTGACGAAACATGGATTTATTGCTACGATCCTAAAACAAAGCAGCAATCGAGCGTATGGGTCTTTCAAGATGAGCCGAAACCAACCAAAGTGGCGCGCGTGAAAAGTGCATCTAAGCGGATGATTGCTTCTTTTTTTAATAAAACTGGACACGTGGCTACTGTTGCTTTAGAGAATCGTCGTACAGTGAATAGTGACTGGTACACGACCATTTGTTTGCCGGAAGTTATTGACGAACTCCGTAAAAATAACCGTAAACGCTGTATCATCCTGCACCACGACAATGCTAGTTCTCACACGGCCAGACAGACAAACGACTTTTTGAAGGCGAAAAATGTAGAACTCATGAGTCATCCTGCATACAGTCCCGACCTGGCACCTTGTGACTTTTTTCTGTTCCCAAAAATTAAGAACCAATTACGCGGTCAACGATTTTCATCACCAGAAGAGGCTGTCGAGGAGTATGAAAAACACGTTTCAGAGGTCACCACAGAGGAGTGGCACAAAAGTTTTCAAAACTGGTTTCATCGAATGAAAAAGTGCATAGACGCCAAGGGAGATTATTTTGAAAAATAATAAATTAATTTTGTACCTTTAATAGTATTTTTTCATATTCATTCCGGAAACTTATAGTGCGCCCCACGTAGTATAAATTTAGTTACTTAGTGAAAAAAAAAAAGTTACTTTGTGTCAACTCTACAATAGCTACTGTAAATGCAACTCATTGCGTGTTCAAACACAGGTCACATCATGAAACATCACCGTTTAAACTTTCGTGCAACACAATCAACCAATTACAAAGTCACAAAGAGGATTTAGCCCATTAGTTCGGCGGAGGGAATTATGGAGGGTACAAATGGGGCGCCCTGCTATTTGGCATGCAAAACTTAGCAAGTCGCGTTACGTGGTACTTTTTATTTCATAAAGCAGTTTGAGTATTTTACAGCTTACCTTGAATGCCTGAAAAATCCTTTAAAACACAGTCATGTTAGATTCGTCGAACATATTACTAAAAAATCTATTTAACTCGAAAGAAGTACAAGTAAAATTTCAAAATAATGATGCTCAAATTGATGCTCGTTTGAACACAAATATGTGATATGAACTTTTTTTTTGTCAAATATGTGTGTTACGTCTATTTAAAGTTTTTCCTTGGCCGAAAAGTAGATTTTTGTGTGTTTCGTGCACGGTATAAAATGTCACACTCGGCGTTCAAGCAATTGAATTATTATTTTTACCGATGATTTGTGTCCATAAGTTACTCAACATTGAATAAATAATCATTTGCTAAAATAATTACGATTCATATATTACAAGCACAAGCAAAACAGAATAATGTTACAAATATATTCAATTAAAACTATAAAAAGTATTAAAATACCCGCTTGACTGCTTGACGTTGCACAACCCCAGGCGTGAGACTTCTTTCTTTAGTTTCGCTGTTTTGTGGTTGAGTGAAGGAAATTAACAATTGCTTCTCTAAATAACTTGTCAAGTTAATTCCGGCATGTCAGTTATCATTTGTCTTGCTCTTAAGAGGGTTTATTGACTTGTTTATTAATACGCTTGTCCTAAATATCGGCTCGGTTTAAGGGGAAAATAAAGAAGCTTACTTGCTTACTTCTTATTTACTTGGATACTATTTAAATTATTAAATAAATGCAATATTATATATAATTGTGATGTACCCAATCTACAAGTCATATTTACATTTTATAACAAGAAACGATTGAGGGAAGAACATCGGTTGAAATTGTGCCGTATGAAATCAAAAAGGAAACCATTCCATAATTTTCTCTCCAACCGAATGGTTACAGACTGTAAAAAGTTACCAGAGAATGTTGTGACTGCACCTTCAGTGAACAGCTCTAAAAACAGACTAGAGAAAACAAGATCTCCAAACATTAGGACGCGCACGCATCAGCTGAATAAGCTGCTAGTGTGTTCTACAGTAAATAATAATAATACAATAAATAATAAATAATAATAATAGAGGCGTCGGGACGTGACGACCCCATCGCCCACTGGATTCCCAGTGCAGTCAGTCAACGCAGGGCAGCTTGTGGCGAGCTGATGGTGAGTGGCGACACCACGTACCCTATATTTTTTATTATTTATTCTACTCTGCCTTCATTAGTCTATTAACATCTACATTATTATTACTGACCCATACTTATCGTATCTCAGAAGTCTCGATCTTACTTTGGGGCTAACTCAATCTGTGTGATTGGTCCGTCTATATTTTTTATTATTTATTCTACTCTGCCTTCATTAGTCTATTAACATCTACATTATTATTACTGACCCATACTCATCGTATTTCAGAAGTCTCGATCTTACTTTGGGGCTAACTCAATCTGAGTGTTTGGTCCGTCTATATTTTATTATTATTTATTCTATTCTGCCATCATTAGTTTATTAACATCTACATTATTATTACTGACCCATATTTATCGTATTTCAGAAGTCTCGATCTTACTTTGGGGCTAAATCAATCTGTGTGATTGGACCGTATATATTTTTTTATTATTTATTCTAATCGGCCTTCATTAGGCTATTAACATCTACATTATTATTACTGACCCATACTAATCTTATTTCAGAAGTCTCGATTTTACTTTGGGGCTAGCTCAATCTGAGTGATTTGTCCGTATATATTTATTTATTATTTATTCTACTCTGCCTTCATTAGTCGACGAGGTATTAACATCTGTAATATAATAATTGACCTATTCTTATCATAATTTCAGTGAAACTCCAGACTGAAGACAATACCGTTTTGTAGTGAATAGTCACCGTAGTCACATAAAGCAATTCTTCTTTGTTTTTTGATAAAATGCGCAAAATAATAATGATATTATGTTCATTATTATTGTACGCATGACCGTTGTTGCAGAGCTATAAACTGTTTTATCAACATGCTTATCCAATAAGGCACCGTGAAAATCAGTCGTATTTATAGCACAATAATCCATACCCCGTGACCAATCCCGTGGTTTCACCATCACAGTAAAATAAACAATCCATATTGTTTGACTTCCCATCACGATCAAAAGGCAGGTGGCTGGTACCGTTCCTTTTTACGTTTTATTCGGCCGTCAGAAAATAAATATACGTATCAATCTAAGCGAGCCCTTTTGTTCTAATCTAGGACTGGGTCAAATGTTTTAAAATAGTAGTTTATGCAACTGTTAAATAATGAGGGATATTATGCACGAGTGTGTTAATACTTAGTTATGTGCAGTTTCATACACTATTTTATCTCATTCCATAAGCATACAAAAAATAACATCAAAACAACCTTTGTATAAGTCTTCCAATTCTTTCTTCCCAGTTTTGTATCATACCACAGCACACGATTCAGTACAAGATTGCCAGCTTAGCATACCAATTTCTATAATAAGATGCCGCCTGCCAGTAAAGGCCTCCCGCAATGTATTTATCCTAATCTTCGATGAGAAAACTGTAGATGTAGCACCAGTGTTCAAAAATGTACAGAATATTTTCATCAACGCGATAAATTTCTCTAACTTGTTTGACAAATCAAACGAGTGCGATTTATACTGGCTAGCACTGCATATATTTGCAGCGTTCTGATTTCAAATTGTGCGCTAATTAAAAGTAAACCTAACACACAAGACAAGTATGATTAGGGCGACAAATTTTATCCTTCAAATTTGTCGCATTTCGCGTAATTTACCGCAACAAACATAGACAAAATTAAGCGACAAAATACTTTCATTCATAAAACGTATTTTATCTCATGCCTAACTCCCGTGCGAGCATGGTTTTGACAGGTCAAAGTAGACATATCGACGGTTGGCAACGTGAAATCATGTTTTGTCGCCGATTTGCTAGACCCACATAAGATTGAATTATACCATTTTAAACAGTTATTCCATTGAACTAATATTAAATGTATATTTACATATTTAAATGTAGGCAGACATCTTTAAACAATGTATTATTGAAGTTTACAAACTTAAAAATATATTTAATTACGAAACTATAGCGCCAGTCAAGGATTGCAAGACCAAATACTACATTGCAAAATGGTAGGCACTGTTATAATATGGAAACAAGAAATTGTGATAGACATTGCTAAATTAGAAATATTCACATGTTCACGCCGATTTGACTTTACAGTTTATGTGGAAGGAAAAGTACATTCAACGTGAGACATAGACAGTATTAACAAGCACGGTTTAATCACGTAGAGAGTCAGCTGCTGACCGACATATTTCAACCTCATCCGGAGGTCTTCATCAGGGCAAATGTGACGCGCCTACACGAAGCGACTACGCGACACACTCTCCACACACATGAAAGCCAGTAGATGATTCTCTACGTGAGTAACTCATGCTTGTTAATAATACATTCAACGTGTTTGCCTCTACACTGGCATGAAAATGAAAACACGAATGCGACATCTTGAGATGATTATAACATAATTGTCCCTATCCTACCCAATACCAAAAAGTTCAAGTAGATAAAAAGATACAGATCGGCCCTTGTCGATCTTATCACAAGACGAGTAATGTTTATTTAAATCACATCCTATCTACAGTCGGCTACATACCAAGTGTAGCAGCTCAGCACTGTATTGCATTGAAATAAAGTCCATGTTACGTCAAAAATGTTACAGTTCATCCGTGCCAAACTGTATTTAGTCCTCAAATATTGGTCCTGGTTACAGATAAGATTATTTGATTAACACTCGGTATGTATATATTCTAAGAAAGATACTCATCAAATAGATTCTGTGATTTTGATTTGCTAAGATAAATATTCAGATTTACGGTGTGAGTGTTAGAATTGTTGAGAAAAATGCTATGAAAATTAGGAAAATTAATCAGCCGTCCGAAAATTAAGATATTATTTTTTCATAGGAATAAGAGAACGCTTAAATACCCATGACTTTAAATATTTATTGTTGAGATTACCAAAGTAGTACATAAACTATTGCAAGGCACATTGACACTCACCAGAATTAAAAGTAATGTAGTTTTATAAACATTTCTATCAATTTATCACGAACCAGATCTTAACGGTAACTCAAGTACGTAAGTACAGTCAACGACAGAAGTTGATATTCAAAATTAGCGTTTTAACGAGGTATTCAAATAATTAAATCAAAACGCCTCTAAATATGGCGCATATCTTACATGCAGATTACATAGGAAAAATCGCTAATTGTTACTAATTTCTTGAGTTTTAAACGCTGAAAACTAAAAAAAAACTTTTTACTTGCATATTTGGTCACTAATTATAAGGTTACTAATTTCTGAGTTCTAAACGCTGAAAAGTAAAAAAAAAACATTTTCCTTGCATATTTGTAATTGACGCTGTTTATCGAGAAATTTTAACAGTATCGTATTCATACGCCAGTGTTAAAATTATTATATTGCCTATAAAGTGTAGCGAAATTAAATTCAAATAATACTAACAAATAGTAAATATTTGTCAAAATTAAAGACCGTCTCAACACCCAACTACCTACACAACAGATTTCAAACAAAAAAGATTTGTTCATATTGGTCAAGGCTGCTTCGAGAAATCGGTGAACGTACATTAAAAAAAAGATTCCTACGAACTCATAACTTCCTCCTTTTTTGAAGTCGGTTTAAAGGGCTATGAACTTTCTTGATACTGGCTTTAAAAATCATTACGTCTAAAGACAGCACGACACTCATGGCTTGTAACATCAACTAATGTCGTTGATTGTACCAAACCGGTTCTTTATATTAAAGTAGTCAGAGTGGCATTTATTTAAAAACGATCGGCCTATAAATACTAAAATGTTGATAATCAGCCGATAGTGTCAAAACAGCAATGCAACTTGTCAAAATGTTTACGATTCCTGTCCATTTGCCACTTACGTGCGCAAGAGTGTTTTGATTCTATTTTACTTTTTGTTTAAGTGCTTTATAAACATTAATTTTAGTTGTGGTAGAGCCACGCTACAGGCAAAACTCTGCTTTGCTAGTATCATGAATGGGCCGGCTCGTCCGGGGAAGTACAACATTCTCACAGAAAATCGACGTCTGAGTAGTAGCGTCACCGCTTCTATGCTTCGTTCGGTGAGTGAGAGAGCCGGAGCTCAATTTGATTTGTGCACTAAGGTATTTTGAGTAGAGCAATCTTATTATATCGTGTAGGAGAGTAATTTGGTATTGTTTAAATATTAAAACGCACCTTGATCCAATTATTATTCTACAAATTCCTCCAAAAATGCTTACTAAAATACCTTATGTATCCCAGAATAGGCTTTATCACAAGTTACAAATCAGAGTGACGTCCCGTTAATGAGCTCTGGGCAGTAACCACTATTTAATCTGTGGCCCTGCGCTTTGTTACTTGTCAGATTACCGCTCCCTGGGCACCTAACTATATAACTACTATCTCTGGACTTTGTTTGTTCTGTTTATTGTTTAGTAAACCATCAGGATTTTGTCTGAAAATTGAATTTCTGTCGCTTCTAGGCGATTTGCCTTAAAGTTTATGGGAACTCAAAAAGCGCTAAGTAAAGCACTTACTTAGATAATATACACTTAAACATACAATCATACAAATACATAATTATTTTATTAATAAGTAAACACAAAGTAATGAGCGAAAGTAATTTAACCACCTTTAAAGAAAGAGTCGTAAATTTGGATGGCTTGGCAACAGACATATAGAATAATAAACATAAACAAAACAAATGATTATTGGTTTTTAACAGCATTACAATGCTCGGATTATTATCCAAATTTAAACATGTGATGTCAAATGCGTGTGTACTATGTGATAAGGAAATTCGTCAGGGTGATTCGAAGTCACGGTAGCACAATTGGTAGTGCACTCACTTCGTTAACGTGAGGGACGCGGGTTCGAATCCCACTCGTTGCGAAATTTTTCATCACATGTTTTAATTTGAAAAACAAATTATGATCATTTCGTACTGTCTTGCAATCCAAAGACGTGTTACTTAACCTAACAATTTATTCAAATGCAACATTTACACAAATAGAACCAAAAGTAAACCTAATAATTATTGTTGCCTTGTTGCAGTAATGTGAAAATTTCTAGTAAAAATACAAGGATAAAGCCTTCATAAAAACAACCTGTCGTGCCATTGCTCATCGGAACAAGCAACTAACTTAGCATATCCATCGAAAGTTCGTGTGACTGAATTTAAATCCTCCTTTCATTTGCCAACCGAATTGTGTTTTAAAGTAGTATCTTAGCAGGATCATCACGAGTCCGACCTTTGCAGTTTCCACCCACGCGGTCGTTTTGCAATTGCTAATTCCTTTGTCTAATTGTCTTTCGTACTGGGACTGATATTCATTCTAGTACTGGTTTGTGGGAGAGAAACCATGTAGGGAGTGAATAGTTACTATATCCGGGTTCGCATGATATCAATTCAGTGCACACCTATCATACGCAAAATAACAATATTTTTTTCACTAAAAGAATATTTACCGAAAACAATTCATGATTACTGCAAAGTGTATATAATCACTACGTGCATTTATTGGAAAAATCTGGTATCCCCCGTTTTTAGTGTCAAGGAAACATATCCCAAATAGCCCTATCATATTTTACGCAAAAAATGTAATACCGTAGACTATTGTTTTTTTTTTCTCTTGCAACGAAAATTAAGCATGTGTTTTGCAATTGCTAATTTCTTTGTCTAATTATCTTTCGTACTGGCACTGATATTTATTCTAGTACTGGTTAGTGGGAAACCATGTGGTGAGTGAATAGTTGCTATATCCGGGTTTGCATGATATCCATTCAGTGCACCTGTCAAACGCATAAACTAACAATTTTTTTTTACCCAAAATTTTTCACGTTCAAACAGACAACACAAATTTCTGAATTACAAATAAATTCTATGTGAATTGACACGATTTTTTCATCAAAGCACAGATAACATCATAGGGATGTAGACTCGGTAAAAAGACATTATTTTATTTAGTCTGTCAACTAGATTATACAAAAATAAAGAACCCTTATTTTTTTAGTTTAGGAAAGTAGTAAAAGAGTCAAAGATCCGGAGTAGGGGTTACTGGTATTAACGTCACGTTTGGTTTAAAGTCATAGCTGATCATGCCGTCACGCTAAATCTAAATGCGCTGTATCTTGGTAATTATTTGCTAATCACAGAAAATAAAATGTACATATACCATACTTTTTTAATAATCTATCTAATGAGTTCAAAAATCACAGTGAAACAAAAGTCCACATCCGTATTATATTCCGAACACGCCCGAAATTTTTGCATACAAAACGCGGATGAAGGCGTCACGGATCCCGTACTTTGACGCATATGTTCGTGCTAAGGGTTAACTGTGAAAGAATATTTGCGCCATCGACATCGAAGACGAAAATCGAAACGTTTACATAGATAAACGTATTTTCGTGTAAAGTTGTGTACTTTTGGTCAAAAGTACATTCAAACAAACTCACAAAGTACCAGCTAATTACTACCCAACAATTTGTTAAGCAGTAAAGTAATACTGCTTGTTTAAGTTGGAATTCTCTGTGAGTCGTCAACAGTCAGGAAACTTTGGAACTGCCAACTTAACGACAGAAACTTTGTAATGATAAGTGGATCGTTACTAGTCAACAGACAACAGCCATTTCAATTGTAACTAATTTTGTGTATTTCTGTAACTATTCATTCATACATACATACTATCATCATACTTAGCTGTCACACCGGAGGTCCCGGGTTCAATCAGGTCAAGATAGGAAATGATCTTTTTCAGATTGACCTGAGTCTTGGATGTTTATTTATACACGGTGATTTTTTTTATTGGTTTTGGAGCCTAAGGCCACTTCATAAGGATCGTTAAAAAGACCTAATTAGCTAGTCAAACAGAAATTCAGAAACAAAAAATGTTGACTGAAACTCGAAAGTAAAATCGTGAGATCAATTAGTAGCACCGGCGCCTAGCAGCGGCCGGCTAGATTTCGAGTTAAACGGGGTCACGCGGCAGCTTTGGACGGGCGTAACTACGTGGTCTCGATCAAAAATCATTTTCGCAACTTTTTTATCTTATTTCATACACAAATTTGGATTACGTATATGGATAGAGGAATGTATTTACCATATGATTTTTTTTCCTAAACCTATGAAAAATGAGCGTGTATAAGAATGTATTTTCTGTAAAATACACTATCGTTGAGTTACAAGTCTCGAACTTACTTTCGGGCTAGCTCAATGTGTGTGATTTGTCCGTATATATTTATTTATCCGTAATGGAGCCAAAAAACATTGGACTGGTGACCGTGGATGGGCCGCAGAAGTCGCGGCAGACCAATGACACGATGGAGAGATGACATCGTCAAAGCAGCTGGTCCACTACGGAAAAGAAAGGCGCAACATCGTGAGGAATGGCATGCAATGGAGGGGGCCTATATCCTGCAGTGGATATAATAGGCTGTAAAAGAAGAAAGAAGAAGAATGGAACCGACAGAGCATTTTGTGTCTCGTGGCTCTAAGCAGAGAGAGGCTAGAGACGCAAGTCTCAAAGGCTACTTTTAGCGTGATGGTAGACGAGAATCTGGAAAAAGGAATCAAAATAGTGATGGTTTGCTATCCGCATCGCCTTAAAATGATTCCCATTTTCACCTATTCCCTCGATCGGCTTTTACGATTTGCGCAAGAGAAGAAGCAGTTGGGTGGTAAATTCAATTTTTTTTCTTTTCTTCCAGACCAGTAGGGAGGGAAAAGGTATAAGGATCCCTTATTACCGGCCAAATACGAATTGAACTCGCGTGGAGAGGGTTCCGTGCAATGCCAAAGATTTCCCGTAAGTGAACGTATTATATTGAGTTCACCACTTTATTTTCAATTGATTGAATTCTTATATTATTTATCCTGTAATATACAAGCAATGAACCATATTATGTTTTTTTAAGTTTAGGCTCAGTAAGTCAGTAAGTTTTTAATTTCAGTTTAGGAGATCATGCGGGGGAAATGGTCAAGTTTTCGTCATCTTTCAAAAATAAAATCAAAAATATTTATTTTACAACAATAACAAAAATATATCCTCATAACAAAAATATATCCTCACAACCTCGAAAATGACCCTTATTTTAAAAACCATTCACCAGTGTGTTTGGATCAAAGGACTACACCATCCTATCAAATTTCACCTGAATTGGTCCAGTACATTCGGAGCAAATTGGCTGTGACAGACGAACAGACGGACAGACAGACGCACGAGTGATCCTATAAGGGTTCCGTTTTTTCATTTTATGTACGTAACCAAAAAAATGGAGGAGAAATGTACAAGGATCCCTAAAAATGTGCAGAAAAAGTATCGCGTACTAACCAATTATCACACTTCACATACAAACACATACGATAAGCATCTGTTCACACACGATCGATACCGGGGTCGCGTATCGCTGACAAAAATGCGGGTCGAGTGTGGAAACTGCTTGTGAATAATATGCGTTTAAAGTAGACGCACGAAGAATAGCTATATGGAATACCTAGATATCTTACGTCATTGTGCAGTTTGTCACAGACTTTACGTGCCAAAAAGTGTTATTTTAAAGTTGTATATTATGTATATGTATGTATGCAATAATAGTATATTACTGCAGAGGCCGGGAATTAAGGCATTACCGGACGATTAGTTTTCAAAGCCGAGATAACATTCGGCCTTGACAATAATTACTAGTCTGGCAACCCCATGCCTGCCGAGGTATGTATAGTGCTTTTCTCAATAAAAGCGAGGAAAATATTTAAGAAATAACAAACTATGAGAATGTTTTCCGAAAAAAATTCATGCTTACTGCAAAGAGTATATTATCACTACGTGATTTACTGAAAAAATATGGTATAACCCGTTTTTTTAGTGTCATGGAAACATATCCCACATAGCCCAGTCCTATTTTACGCAAAAAGTGTAATACCGTAGATTATTATTTTTTTCTCTCGCAACGAAAATAAAGCATGTGTTCGTGTAATTTTATGCTAACACTTTAATAAAATTGAGGTCATATTCATATGATATGCATATGCTCGAAGAGTTCATTTTTATAATGTGGTAGCAGTCTAGTATAGTATCTGCACCCTAGTCTGTGGTAGCAGTTGGCTTTATGACAAGTGATGGCATTAAATGCTAAATGTCTTAGCCAAATGTAAAAACAAAACTGTCATCTGAAACATCACTGACACTGTCTTGTCATTCTGAAAACACTTCTCTTCTTGTTTTGAGCAGCGGCTAGAACATGAATGATTTTGATTTGATTTTGACATTGAATTTTCATACTACTTTCCTGGCCCAGGGCGGTAAAGTATAGTATGAATAAATACATAATTTAAATTATGTATTTTATTGAAGTAAGAACACAGAATATTAATAAGCCTGTACGAAGTAAACAGAATAGGATCCATCAAATTATGCCAGCCATCGAAGTGTATGAAAAAAACTTTCGAAAACCATTGTGTCACTTGTTTGTTTCAAATAATACTTACATTATTTACGAGCCACAATAAATAGTTACATGTTGTAGGAGCAATAACCGTAATAATGTTGATTTATCCCGTGTTGATAATTCAATTAATTGCGACATAAAGAGAACGGGAATTAATCATGACATTGGAAGGGTGAGAGATATAATGCCCAGTTTCCACGACGCGAGTGTTTCTGAGATTCTATCCATCTATTTTTAAGAGCTATGCTATTTTTTATTTTATAGGGCGGCAAACGAACAAGCGGGTCACCTGATGGTAAGTGATCACTGCTGCCCATGGAAACTGCAACACCAGGGGTGTAACAGGAGCGTTGCTGGCCTTTCAGGAAGATATAAACTCGTTTTTTGAAAGTTTAAATTACTTATCGGTCCGGGAACACTGCTGCAGGAAGTTGATTCCACAGTTCGGTCGTACGTGGTAAAAAAATCCTTTTAAAACGTATGATGGTTGATTTCCAACTATCCAAGTGGTGAGGATGAAATTTTAATTTCAAGCGGGTGGTGTGGTGGTGAAATTTTGCAGCAGGAATTAAGTCGAACAAATCTTCAGAGCATTCCCCATGATAAATGCAATAAAAAATGCACAAGGATGCAACATCTCTACATAGAGTCACAGGATCGAGACGGCTTATCTTATTGGCTGCGAGTGAATTTTCTTCCATTTGTATCTCTCGTCCTTCAGCCGTTTTACTTCGCTGTATGTCACAACATTCACCTTCATCTGTTTCATTATTGCTATGCCGCAGAATTTCTGGTCCTTTTTTTCCTTCAATGATATTCTTTATACAATCGTCGTGTCGTACCAGATGACCTAACATCTTTCTTCGTCTGTTCTCTTATGTGTCTATAGAATGAACATATGATCTCTTACTCTTTTCAGGTCCTCCTCATAATGTTTTTTCAACTCAGCTTATCCTTTGCTGAGATTCTAGCAGCGTTTTACTAATGAGAATCGTATCAACCCATCCACTCTTGATAGGATTTACTTGCAGTACCAGCCAGTAGCAGCGTTTTAAAATCAAGAAACACGGCACCGATACACCAATGGATTTTTTTTGTTTTTCATGTGTTTAAGAGGACAACAATGGCAATATAAAATAAGCGAAAAAAGTAAATTGCTTTTAAAATCTGGTGGAAATGGAAACTGTTACTTTACAGGTTTCCTTTAACTTGAACAGAAAACTAATGCAAGCGAGTACGAAAGAGATAGCAAGATGTCTCCACCGCGCTCCTACTTTTCTTCATACCAATTTTTTTATATTATTGTTTCTCGTTATATTTTTTTTTTTGTATAATATATTTGTTTTTCATCCAGAAGAAGACCAAATATGAGAGAGAGAAAGGTATTCGGGTCTGACCCAAGGCTCTGTCAGTAGATAGAGCCTTGGGCCATGAGACCCAAATACCCTTATCGTAAGGGATAAAAACGGGATTGTTAGTTGTTTAGTTTTTTGTGTGTGTGTAAGTGGCCAACACTCTGTCAGATTTTCCAATCTGCCTAATGGCATCTGACCTAGCTTGACGACTGCTATACAATGATGACAGCCGGGACCAATGGCTTTACGAACCTTCCGAAGCACGGAGGAGCTCGATAATTTTTATGCCACTTGTGGCCATCCATCCAAGTGCGTTCCACGCCTGATGCGGTTTAGTTTGCGAAAACGGTAGTAAAGCGTACTCCTGCCCGGACACGGAGCTCTTCATAGCGGGATTAATTTGTATTTTTTATCGCCTACAAAAATGCCGTCACTCATTTAAACGCGATAAAAATACCGACAGACAAGCATTCATTAGCGAGGACAATAACTTTAATAAAGAACAAGCGAGCTCACCATTCATAATTACTAGCCTATTGCGATTCCGATAAAGAGAGAGTAACAACGTGTATGCCACTTCAGAGATACGGGGGTCAAGTGTTGTGGAGATAAGGATTGCGATATCTTTCTCTACATGCCTGTGCTTCTTATTTACTTACTATCCTGGCTCAGTGACTCAAAGTGAGTCTTGGCCTCCAGCGCAAGCGCACGCCAGTGCTCTCGGTCCTGTGCTAGCTCTTGTCGCCAACTTGAAGCTCGCGCAGGTCCGACATCACCACGTCGCTCCAGCGATACCTAGGACGCCCCACTGGCCTGCGACCGATCAGCCGGCCCTGGTATATTCTCTTCACCCCCTGATCCTCTTCCATTCTTTCGACGTGACCGAGCCAGCGAAGTCGGTGCGCTTTAACTTCACCCATGATGTTAGGCTCGCCCACTAGGTCTTCTAATTCGACATTGATTCTTAAGTTTGCTTCCTACAGTTTTGAATTTTTGGTGTGATAAGAGTACCTGTCTAGAAATAATATACAGTTCCAACAAGTTTATTTGACAGGTAAATTAAAAAACAAACTTCAACGACGCCATCTAGTAATAAGCGACGGAACTACATATTGCAACCGATGGTAATTGAAATTGATGTCCGTATAGTAGCGCAATCTATTTCTTTCCAGGTAAATTGAAAAAACCATGACTTTCAAGCGTTAACCCCCAATTACTTTTAAACGGCATAACCGATTTTCATCAAACATAGCTTTGAACCTTTGCAAGAGAATTTGCTTTTACGTGAAAAAATCGCATCGAAGTCGGTCTATCCGTTCGTTAACTACGATGCCACAGACATACAGACATTACCGTCAAACTTATAACACCCCTCTTTCTTGACGGGGGCTAAAGATAGTAGGCCTAGGTTAAACCTACCTAGTAGACCTAGGTTAAAAACATACGGCTACATTTTAGCCACAGTACAAGAAAACAACGTAGGATGTATTTATAGCTTCTTTACAACCGTTGAAACACTAGAATACGTAGAATAGAAAATTATACTGTAAATTGTTTATACAACTTAACATTTTCACCTCCGTAAACCTACAAATTCTCGTTTTCCAACAAATTGATTACAACTATAAATGTCCACGGTTTCAACACCGAAACTAAACATTTCTAGCTATGTATTTACTTTCTAAGAATCGTCGTTGTCAACGAAATTTAATATTTCAGCCAACAGAGATGACATTAGAAATACATAGTTACATAGGAATAGTAAAATCATTATGAATGCATAAAAGAATATTAAAACGATGAAAAATTCTGTGAGTCAATTAATGAAATTTATTTAAAAAATATTTACAACTTAGAGAATAAATAATGAGTTCTTGTCTACAAAGTTTACAATAGGTATCAATTTATCGTTTCAAAAAGTATGATACTCTGTTTATTATTCACATGACGAAACTTGTCACGATCGATTTTATTTTGAGCCAATTTCCAGAACGTGAATAAAAATCATTGTGACCGCAAAAATCTAATTGAATTATTCATATCTGCAGTTGTATTATACATTATTATCATCATCATTTCAGCCGCATAACCTCCAGTATAGGACATAGGCTTCTCCCAAGGATTTCCAAAATGACCGATCTAAAGCGGCCTGCATTCAGCGCTTTCCAGCGACCTTAGTCAGGTTGTCAGACCACCTTGAGGGTGGGTGTTCTGTCCTAGTTGTATTTATACATTTACACAAAAGTTTTTACACTACCTATGTCCTGACCAGAAGTCATGCAAAAATCAATGCACTTATTATACAATTATCTCGTATTAAATAGTTCAGTTAAATTTGTTTTTGCAAGGATTTTGCTTGTTTTGCAAATATAATAAATAATGCCTTTAAATGTTTGTCCCAGTATTGACTCTACTTACTAATCTATTTGAATTTCTTTGATCGTATTTTAACATAATAAATCGCAGTTCAACTATGGTTCACCATCATATCTTGACCTTCCTTGCTTCTCCTGGATCTTGACATCATGGAGTCGGGAGGAGGGTGATCAGTGATAAACATAGATCTATTAGGATTGGTTGAGATAATACTATTGGCTGATACTTGTATATTGTAGTTTGGTTTGTGCTGTGCATTATTAAACGTACTATCGTGTAGGTCATTGCTCTCTTTGTTACTGGTCCTGATATGACAATCTGTGTAATAGCATATGGGTTAGTAACCTTATTTGCAAGTCGGTTATTGAGTCAACTTACTTTTAAAGAAAAAAAAATATACACGCACAATTCAAGAACTAAAGCAAAAAGAAAAATAAAAGAAAGGCAATCTCTATACGGCAAAAAAAATATTATAGGTAACTTTTAAAACCATTTCAAGAACTTATTATCATATAACTCATAAAACATAAAGATAATACAAAAAATTATCATACGTCCCCATCTTTGCTGACTAAACAACAAGACACATTTGGCATACAATTAAAAAATCATATTACTAAAGAGTTATAAATTAGCAACACGAATGAAGGCGGCAACATAGTTCAAGTTGCTCTAAATAATATTTAATGTGCAGATGACGTTGCTAAATCTATCCTTCAGGCATGCAAGCACAAGAACCATCTACATGTCCATCACCACGGTGAAACTTGCCTTAAATTCTTAAGGCTCTGTCTAGGTAAGGAATATAGACAGATGTATCCGTGTATATTACTAGGCGAAATATTTCGCACGAATTGCAACTTCATACTCTAACCAAAATATTTTTAAAATACTATTTAGCATAAGAACTAGGGTTTGGAAAATCTCGACAATTTCCAAGTCTCGAGACCTAAAACAACTTAATTTACAAAAAGTACCAAAATCCTAATAAGAACAGAGGATTGCCTAGCTATATAAGATCTAGCCTACCTGGGAGGTCTGCGGGAAGCTGATTGAAAAGCAGATCGTGTCGTAAATGGTCATGAATCGGCCACACGCTTTGGAAGGGACCTCACACACGTTTTGTTCAATCTAGTTCTATAGCACTTTTACTTTAGGACATAAAACTGAATTAAAAATCATGGCGTGTTAAATGTGAAATTATTATTTCACATGTCAAGATTGTTTACATTCTTTTAAATACCTAAACAAATGGGCTATAGGATAAAATCACTTCCCCCTCCTAACTTTGGCCGCGAGATTTTTTACTGACAAGGCTTCGACTTTTGAATTAGGCCCAAGTTTTTGCAATCAAATAAAGGATAAATTGCGATTAATAACTATGTAAGTATGTATGAAAACCAACTAGTTTCTCATTTGCCTACTTTCTAACTACTCAAATCAAATACTGTTTTTCTAATAAATAATAAATAAATAAATATGAACAAATAACACTAATTGAGCTAGCCCCAAAGTAAGTTCGAGACTTGTGTTATGGGATACTAACTCAACGATACTATATTTTATAACAAATACATATATATATAAACATCCAAGACCCGGACAATTTGAAAAAGACCATTTTCCAACTTGCCCTGACCGGGGATCGAACCCGGGACCTCTGGGTGGCGGACTAGCATGGTGACCACTACGCCACGGAGGTTTCTAAAAGTCAAAACAAATATTCTCTATGGAATTTGTATGAAATATAGTCTAATGACGTCATAGTTTCTTTGAGTCAAATAGCGCTCTTAGTTTTTTTTTTATGTCATAGAGCGGCAAACAAACAAGCGGGTCACCTGATGGTAAGTGATCCGATACCCATGAACAACTGCAACACCAGGGGTGTAACAGAAGCGTTACCGGCCTTTCAGAAAGATATAGACTCGTTTCTTGAAGGCTTCAATATCGTATCGGTCCGGGAACACTGCTGCAGGAAGTTGATTCCACAGTTCCATCGTACGTGTTAAAAAGTTCCTTTTAAAACGTACGGTGGTTGATTGCCAACTATCCAAGTGGTGTGGATGAAATTTTGATTTCAGGCGGGTGGTGCGGTGGTAAAACTTAGCAGCAGGTATTAAGTCGAACAATTCTTCAGAGCATTCCCCATGATAAATGTTAAAAAAATGCACAAGGATGCAACATCCCTACGTAGAGCCAGAGGATCGAGACGGCCGACGACAGTCACATCGTCAATTATACGAGTTGCGCGATTTTGAATACAGTCAAAAGAAAGAAGTTGTATTAGGTGCCCCGGCCCAGTTTTTCTGCAATAATAAATCTAAAATCACGGTAAACATTGATACTATTATGAAAAGTGACATTATTTTCTGACGTTTTATTTTCTTTATAGTACAAAATTATTTATTTTTGACATAGGAAAGTACCTAACTAAGCACATTTTTAAGTGAAATAAATGTTTCACTCGTATCAGTTGTAAAGGGCATCACGTTGACCTATCGACTATCGGTTCGCCCTACTTATAAAATTTTGAGAGTACAGAAAGAGAGTTCTAATTGTTTTTACCCGACAGAATGATTATGTTTTGCGTCAGAATGAGGGTTATGTTTTTTGAGAGTATGTATGTATAATTGTTTGGCATGCTCTGCGACCTGAACGTCTCGATGGATTTATGCTTGACAGGTGTTATGAGATTTGTGTACTTCCTGAGTGTGACACTAGGTATTTAAACTTACTTAAGTTCGAGACTTGTGATATGGGATACTAACTCAGAGGTACTATATTTTATAACCAATACATACATAGATAAACACCCAGGTCGATATGAAAAAGACCATTTTCCATTTTGACCTGACCGGGGCTCAAACCCGGGACCTCAAAAGTGACAGCGTGGCATAATGACCACTACCACAGAGGTCGTATAATAACGTAACTCTGTAAATTTTACTTATTTTGATATATATAAACACTAGCCAAGAGTGACCGCTTTTTGCAAATGTGCGAAGCAAACCTTCATGATCTCACTTTAAACTGTAAACAGTAGTTCATAAAATAGTTTAAAGGGTTATCTAGACATTATGAGACCAAAATTTTAAATGATGTCCCCGTTTCCTTTAAAATGATTTACTTTAAATGGGGGCAGAACTGGAGCCCGAAAAATTAATGTATCCTCTTAATCACATTTAAGCCCGTTGCAAGGTGAATAAAGTCTAAGACCATAAGATCCAACAGTCGCGTTAAGGGTGATAGCATGATGAGACCAAAATTTTAAATGATATCTCCGTTTTCTTTTAAATAATTTATTTCAAATAGCAGCAATTAAAAAAACCAGTAACCTCGTCAAATCTCCTTGGTTAGGTAGCGGGCCCCGGGCTCTGAAGCGTTACTGCTCAAGATGCAACCGGGAAAATACGCTCGTTTGATGTGATGTAGGTCAAGGTATTGAGTGACTATCCAATAAATATAAAATAAATAAAGTTCGAGACGTGTGTTATGGGATACTAACTCAACGATACTATATTTTGTAACAAATACATAAATAGATAAACATCCAAGACCCAGAATAGTTTGAAAAAGGCCATTTTCCAACTTGCCCTGCCCGGATCGAACCCTGGACCTCTGGGTGGCTGACTAGCATAGTGACCACTACGCCACGGAGGACACGCATCTGTACTATAACTGCTGTATGCCCTGCGTTACATCACCCGCCCCACTTTTCCCTATAATCACTACAATTAGAGTCGAAACGCTACAAATTATCAGCTCACACTTAGTATACTTAGCCTGATTATTGATATATGAGGTTATTTGAGGTTAGTCGGAAGGATGTTTGAAGTCAGAATGAGGTTAAAGTACTCATATTTTAATTAGTACTTGAAATAATTAGTAAGCTACAGAAATAGTACTGCCAGAACTTGGGTTTTTTGTGTTACTATGCAATTTTTTTGCTATGCTGGTCTGAGTGAAACCCGAAGACCTAAAACCTACCAGAGTGCAAATTGGAATCATTTAAATTCACGTTGTGGATAGTAACACTATTTTGATGCCCTTTTGGGGTTCCGTACCAAAAAGGTATTACTAGGATTCCGCTGTCCGTCTGTTCGTTCGTCTGTCACCATGGTTTACACATGAACCGTAATAGCTAGACAGTTGAAATTTTCACATAGAATATGATGCATTTCGGCCGCTATAACAACAAATGTTAAAAAACAGAATAATATAAATATTGATGTTCCCATACTACAAACTCGATTTTTTATAGATAAATGGTAAGGAATCCTTCATGTGTAAGTCCAACATGCACTTGGCCAATTTCTTTTTCTTCACTTTTACCATTAAAATTAACATTAAAGGTGACTTTTGAGTCTTATGTCTCTAGGCCTTGTCTACTCAGTTATTCATAGAGACGTGATAATACAAGAAGGGACATACTCGTAATAAGTTGAACTACGGGCTATACTAGATCAATGTAGTTAATAAAATTAAAGTAATAGTCAATAAGCAAAAAAAAATTGGCGTTTTCATACAAAAGTGTGCAGCCGCTCGGGCAATTTGTATAGGAAGGTCGATTTTTTTGTTTTTTGACTGTTATTTTAATTTTATTATACTTAAAAAATTTATTTTACTATACTGACTGCCTCCGTGGTCCAGTGGTCAAGGCGTTCGCCTTGTGACGCGGAGGTCATGGGTTCGATTCCCACTGGGAAGCATACTTTGTGAAAAGGTGTATCCAGTCTGGATAGGACATTGCTGGCTTGAATCACCTGATTATCCGAAAAGAAAGATGATTCCGTGTTTCGGAAGGCACGTAAAACTGTGGGTCCCGAACGCCACCTAGCGTTTGATCATCAAACTATCCAAGGATTGGCTCCTGGTTTGCCCTTTGGGTTGTGGAGGTCAGACGGCAGTCGCTCTGTGTAAAAACCAGCAACCTCTTCAAATCTCCTTGGTTAGGTAGCGGACCCCGGGCTCTGAAGCGTTACTGCTGAGGAAGCAACCGGGAATACGCTCGGATGATGATGATTTTAATTTTATTATACTATAGTGATATACTGCCGTCCATTAACAAGAAAGGCGTTAACCCTCAGAGGGTCGATTTTGAGTTATTAACGCCATCGTATACAGAAAAAAATTCTCTATCGATCTGTCTAAGTATCATATTTATAACATTTATACTTTTTGAAATAATTTTTACGAAAAAGTCGTTAAACAATACATAAGTAATAGTTTACGCAACTTAAAGTACGTTAACCATCCATATTTAACTAAAATATCACATGTAGCCCTTAACGCCATAATTTTTCAATATTCATATTAATTTTGCTTGGCAAAAAAGACGCTTTTTAACACTACAAGACAAGAAAGTCCTAAAGATACTTTAATTACTTTCAAGCCAAGAATCATTTTGGTACTTTGCATCAATATTCCAGGCTAAAAAGGCGTCTAATAAAAATAATACACTAGAAAGACGTTAAGATCTGCTAACGACTTTTTAGCGTAGGACTCATATAATATTAATCAAGAAATACTATTCTCAAATCGCTAACCGCCTTTAGTTACTCATTTTATGGTTTATTCCTCCGCTAAAAAGTCACTAAGGCACAATAATTGGCTAAAAAGACGCTACCTGCTCTCGCTTCTCACCCCCGCGCAGTTGTGTTCCTAGTATCACATACATAAGTCATCTAGTCCGGTAGCGCTAGCTAATTTTGAGGGTATAACTTACAAGAAATCTAGATATGCTTATTTCTTGCCTCTGAATAGAGTCGTATCTATAAAGCTTATTATTTAGATTTGTGTCACTTTCGGGGTTTGCGTTTCGGAAAATTTATTGATTTGTGACTGTTTTATTTAATTCCATACCGAATCGACAAAATTGATTTAAAGTTGTAAAATGGAATAGTATTGTATCAAACATAGCCTGACTAGTGTGCAAACCTATTTGTCACCCTTTTTCCACTGCAAACTGGCTAAGGGCCCATGTATAAAAACAGTACCAAAAAGATAATTAGTGTTAAAAAAATGATAAAATATATCAGTAAACAACTAAATATACCCTTTGTATTAATTTGTATCACATTAGTCTACGCATTTTTATTTATTTTGATTATTTCGATTTTCTAAGTAAAATACACTTCAAAAGAAAATTAGAATCATTAGAGTTTATATATTGTAATCATAAATTCATAAAAGATTGGTATTCTGAATTTGTGTTACTTTCATCCACAGTATTAGTATAAAACACAAAAAACATGTTTGCCCCTAAAGTAGACTAGTGGACGACGGCGCGCGAAGGATGGCGGCGACGTGTGCGGTGCAGGGGTTATGCTTTCGCACACTCTAAACTACGATGTTTCATTCAATCTATGAAGAGATAGATTATAAATCCTAGGTTATGTCAAATAATGGAGTACTGGCTCATATTACATACATATATGTTACTCCGTAACAAGTTCGTAACATAATCACTTCGATATACGAATTGTTTTAATACTTACAAACTATTGCTAACAAACGGTTTACTCAAAGTCGCTGGATATAACGTCTTTAATCGTTATTGACGCATAGTGCGTGTGGTACACGGTGTGGTGGCGCCTCGTTTTATTACTTATGATGAACAAAAGGGTTCACACTTTCCTAGATGGGATGACAATAAATTGAGGCTTTAAGTTGGTGAAAGTTATGTACTGTTTTATGGCAAAGAAACACTTGCAGCAGGTAACAAATAATTAAATATATAGGGACAAATTATATAGACTGAGCTAGCCCCAAAGTAAGTTTGCTAACTTATGTTCTGGGATACTAATACAATGATACTATATTTTATTGACCGAGCAAGTGAAGCGTCTCGGTTTAGAAATTGGCTAAAAATGCTTTTGTCCGGTTGTCAGTTTGTCTGTCCGCCTGTTCTCGCCTACAGGTCGCATTTCTCAACCGATTCTCGTAAAATTTTGTAAGAAGTTTTGAAAATTATAAAGCATTTTCTTGCCGATTCAGTTTTTCGAATTTTTTCAAAACTGAAAAGAAAATGTTTTACAGCCATTTCAAAAAAAAATTGGTAGCGGACCCTATGCTGTGATTACCGTTGTGGATGTTGATGTAAGCGAAGATGATGATTACTGTAGGTATTCCTACATGTTTATTGCAACTTAATTTCGCATTGATCCTTAAAATAAACGAATATGATATATTTTGTTTTTGTTTTAGAATATTCAATCCCAAATGCATAACTAAAAAGCCGTTAAGACAAAATTTTGACCGTTTAACGACCTTGAAGTGTAGTAAGTCTAAAATAAAATATTCCTAAAAAGACACTAAACTCAAAAACATATCTATAAAGGCACTAAAGCTCTATTATTAATATAGCTAAGAATTAATGCTAAATGGAAATCGGCGATACATAATTATAAAGCCACTAAGTAACTAAGTGCCTGTTTAGCGAAGTTATTTGGATTAGTTTTTAAACAAAAAAATAAAACTCTTCATTCATGTTGGAATCATAAGCTATAAAGTCGTTAAGGTGCACTTAGCGACTTTTTAGGTGAGTATTTATTTTAAAATCACCAAATTATACACTACTTAAAGAAAAAAAGTGTTTTTTTTTTAATAAAACTTATTGTACTACAACCAGATTAACGCCATTAGTTAGTAAATTTAACAAGCTATTTTTGAACATTAAATTTTATTTTGTACGACCTCTAGTTTTCAAGTGGCATATTTTTCAAATATTTCCCGCGTTTTTCGCTCATAACTCAAAATTTGGTTTTGTTGCTTAGCGCCCTTTTAGTTAGCGGACGGCAGTATAGTACAGTCCGCGGTTTGATTTATTATGGGTATGTTCCTTCCACGATGTATGTATATCCTGATTTGTAATGTACTACAAAAAATCATGAAGATGTAACCGTGCATCCATGTCAATAGCACTCGTGAGTGCTCACATTAAAACAAGACTCACGCACGAAAGGCTCCATACCTCTATAAATAATTGGCCAAGTGCATGTCGGGCCACGAACAGTGTAGGGTTCCGTAGTAACGAATGCCAACTTTGGCTTTAAGCCAGTGAAAATGCTTAAAAACGAATTTTCTATTGAATTTGTACGAAATTTTATTTTTCCGAGTACATTTTATAAGTTGATCGCCTATACTTTTTAATTTGTAAACCCTACTTAGCTCTGATAGTTTTCCTTAAAAGTTCGTTATATATCTATAGCTGTGATTTTTTTCACGTGTCCATATATAACCGTTTAGCAGATAGATGGGGGGGACACTTGAATCTAACAAAAATGTTCACTTGTAAACCAAATATTTAAAAAACGTATGGCTTAATTGAAAGTGTTTAAAAGCTTATAATATTTTTGAAAGACCTATTCAACGATACCCCACATGCCTGGTTAATCAAGACAAAAAAAATTGTCTTTTCACTTTACTTGTATGGAGGCTACTTAAAAAAAAATTGTTTTTAGTATTTTATTTAACTACTTTTTCCACGTAATTAATGTACATATCCGTGCTAAATTACAGCTTTCTAGTACTAATAGTCGCTGAGTAAAACCGCGGACGGACAGACAGACAGACAGACAGACAGACATGGCGAAACTATAAGGGTTCCTTGTTTACTACAGAACCCTAAAAATCACGTTTGTTGTAGAGGAGCCCTACTTAAATATTAATTTTATTCTGTTTTTAGATAGTTTACATTAAAATTATAACTAGCTGGTGCCCGCGAATAGGCTTTTTGACTTAGTTTGTTTTTGGACAATATATTACACGAATAACAAATAAAGCTGCAACAGAAATACATCATCTGTGAAAATGTCAACTGTCTAGGTATCACTATTCATGAGATACAGCCTGGTGACAGGCAGACAGACGGACGGATGACAGCGGAATCTTAATAATAGAGTCCCGTTTTTACCCTTTGGGTACGGAACTCTAAAAATCGTGAAAATGTAACCGTGCATCAATGTCAATAGCACTTGTGAGTGCTCACATTAAAACAAGCCTTTAGTACAAAAAATGAGGCCTATGGCGAACAAAAGCCTTGCTCGTTGACAAACAAAGGAGTACATTATCATGCATACCGCATTGTATGATATCAGAGTTATCAGGTATTGGACGCGTATGGGCTAAGATTTCATTTTTGCTGTGTTATTTTTATGTAACACCCGATAAAAAAGAGGAGTATCATAAGTTTGCCGCTAGTGTCTGTTGATCTGTCTGTGGCATCATAGCGTTCAAACAGATAGACTGATTATGATGCGGTTCTTTTAACGTAAAAGCAAGTTCCCTTCCGATGGTTCTTAGCTATGATAAAATTCGTTTAAAAATTATAAATCTATAAAATCATAGATGGTACTACGGATACCAATTATAACAATTTAGTTCCGCTACTCATTATTAGATGGCGTTCTTGATAGTCGAAGGTTTTTTTAATTTGCCTATAGTAAATAAACTTGTATAACAAATTGTATAACAAACCGCGTGGTCATACAAACTTTCATTCCCTATTATACCCTTTTAAACAATGATTTTTTATAACAAAATGATGAGTTAACCTTTGCTTTGAACCATGAACGAACTTGTGTATAATTTTTTTACATTTCTCAACTCAAAAGGAAAAAGTTTCATTTGAACTTTGATCCCCTATTTTTTTTTTTAAATATTTAAAGTAAGTACAGTAAAATCAAAGAGCAAAAAAAAAATTTTTAGGTTCAAGTAAAATTTTATAGCTATGAGCCCATATGTCATTTTTGACATTTCTAATTGAAAAATTGTTTCATACAAAATTTCAACCCTCATTTTATTCCTATAAGGAATGAATTTTTAAAAAGGCCTTTTTAGTGTAAATTTATGTCATTTTAGGATACGTCATGTTGTAAAATTTTATGGTTTTAGATTCAGTGGTTTCAATTGTGCGATGATCGATCGGTTAATACCTAAGTCAACCAGTCAATTTCTTCTTTTATAAAATTAAATAAATGTAGAAACATATATAGATATAAACAAGAAATAAAGGAGAACAAGATTCACTGACAAAGCCCAGACGATAAGTTCATTGAAGGGACAATGAGCAGTAGGGCAAATAGCAGGATAAACCAATGGCCGAAGGGATATAAAGGTTCTCGAATGGCGACCACGTACTGGCAAGCGAACCGTAGGAATACTCACCAATAGGGTGATAAAGCTTCCTAATCAGGGTCGCTGGAAACCGCTGTATGTAGACCATTTTGGAAATCTTTGGGAGAGGACTATGTCCAGCAATGCATGTTATGCTGATGAAATGAAAATGATATAATACATACATACAAACTGTGTAGAAAAATAACAGAATTGAAATAATATAACAATATTTAAGAATAACATGAAACTGACCGCTTTAGATGATAATTTAGATGATTCATGGTTAGAATAAATCAATGTTTAAACAGAGATGACGTAAGAGACACGTGTTCCAAATATTCAATGATCTCGAATAAATATAAGATGATTACAATTTATGGCTTCTTGGTCCAATTATTTCAAAATTGCCTTCGTATAAAACCTTGCCCTATTCATTACATACTAGTTTTGAGCGCATTTAAGATTTAATATTTGAATTATGATGGTTACATTCAAATAATGTTTTTTCCTTCGGTTTTAAGAAGAAAACAAAAATTGAAAATTGCGTAAAATTTTGGACTAATTGATGAACTTTACTTCGCAAATCACGTTACTCTTGGGTTTTTGGCGGGAAGTCAAGGGGTTCAGTTGGAGTTTGCTTTAAATTATTTTGCAAATTGATTCTAGTGGACTTTATAATATAAAATCGGTGTAGTTTAGTGTTATAAATGCTCATGCTCATGGACAATATGTAAAATGGTCAAAGTGGACACACATAGTGCGGCTGTAGTGATATTTATTTGCGGACTGTGGTCTTTAGACGCCGTCCGCCACTCATTGGGCTATGAAAACCAGTGGACTCGTATAGATTTGTTGCCAGAAGCTCTCTTGAAGCAATCAGAGGACCTACACCAACCTTTGATTGTATAGTTAGGTTAGGGTTAGGAATAAAGAAATTGGCGCCATGGGTTAACTAGACACTGGCAAAATAAGCTTCTTCTTCTTTTTCTTCTTCTCAGCATGTTTACGTCCACTGCTGGACATTTGCCTCTTCTATGGATTTCCATTTAGATCTCTCTGCGGCGATTCTGGTCCAGGTCGGCCCTGCCGTCTTTTTAATGTCGTCCGACCATCTGGCTGCTGGTCTGCCTACGCTTCGTTTTCCTGTGCGGGGTCGCCAATACAGAACCCTCTGGCTCCATCGATCATCATCCCTGCGGCAGATGTGACCAGCCCATTGCCATTTCAAATGTGCAATTCGTTCACCAATATCTGTGACTTTTGTGCGTCGACGAATAATGTTGTTTCGTATTCGATCGCGCAGGGTGATACCGAGCATTGAGCGTTCCATGGCTCGTTGGGCGACTCTTAGTTGGTTTACTGTCCCGACAGTTAAGGTCCACGTTTCACAAGCATAAGTCATTACTGGAAGTACACACTGGTCAAACAATCGAGTCTTCAAACTTTGGGGCATCTTAGATCGCAAGACGTCTGTGAGTTTCCCAAAGGCTGCCCATCCCAGTTGTATGCGTCTATCTATTTCATTTTCCAGTGCATCCTTCTCTAGCCCAATCTTCTGACCTAAGTAGCCATACATCTCTACTTTCTCGACCGTCTTGCCGTTTATTGAAATCTGGCCAGTATCTGTGGGGCCCATCCACTTCGTCTTGTCCAGATTCATTTTCAGACCCACTTTCAGCGACGCCTGGCTTAGATCGTTTAGCATCTTTTCGAGATCTTCAGGCGTCTCTGCTAGTAAAACGATGTCGTCAGCAAAGCGAAGATGGTTTAAGTAGTGTCCGTCCACGTTAAAATAAGCTTCAACGAAGTTTAATCGCAAACAACAAGAAAAAAAAAAAGTTACTCTGTCCGACATGACCATGAAATGTTTTTCGTGTGTGCTAGTCAAAATTTGCGTTATATTTAAAATAAATTCTAATATAGCTTAATGAAATTATTTTGGACAGCAGTGGACTTCCTCTGGCTGATGTGATGATAGCTTGACAACTGCTATTTTATGATAGCTTGGATCAAAGGCTTAACATCCCTTCCGAAGTAAGAAGCTTGAGAAGTTTTATTCAATTTAAATACATCTTTATCATCGTCGGATATTTATATCATCTCGTTTAAACCGACTTCCAAAAAGGAGGAGTATATCAATTCGTCGCGATGGTTTTTTTTGTTTTATATATGTTTGCCTTTATTCGAAAACGCTTGGGCCGATTTGAAGAAAAATAAATTGAAAGAGTATACCTGTCAGGTGGTCCCATAGAAGTTTTATCAAAATCGGTTGTGAAGTTTCGGGAAGAAGGCGGTTTTAAGTTTAAATTATACAGGGTTACAATTTAAACACCAGCAACATTTTTGAAGCAAGTTCGGTTTTCCGTACCAATTAGCGCTCGGACAAACGGATTTTTTATGGGAAGTCGAAAAATTATCGATTTGTAATAACCTTTTTTTACTGAAAGTATTTCAGTGCCATGGGCTATCAGCTTTCTTCAGAAATGTTGCTGGTGTAAAGCAATTTTGTGTGTTAGGCATTTTGTTTTGACGTCAAGTAGTTTACTTACAGCTTAGTTTATTGCCGCTTTCTAAGCACTAGTGCAGAATAAGCGGGTAATAACTGCATTGCAGCATTTTCTCCAAAGACGACAATTATTTTTACTTCTCCAAAGAAAATCTTACTGTACCTTACAAGGTTCTTAATCTATACTATATGTAGCAAAAACCCTTTACGATCCTTGTAGGTCAGCAACTCAGACTGTTAATGTGACCAACTTTTCCTATGGGACTAATGCTTGAAACTAGAACAAAAAATCGACATTTTCATATAAAAGTGTTCAGCTAACCCAGCAATTTGTATATGAAAATGTCGATTTTTTCTTCGAGTTTCAAGCATTGGTCCCATAGGAAAAGTTGTTCATATTGACGGTCTGAGTTGCTCCTGCAAGGATCGGACAGGGTTTTTGTTACATATTGTATAAACTTACAATTAATTGACATTTAATATATACCTGTTTTGTTATGTCAATTTTATTGTGTTGAGGTCATATATATTCAAAACAGAGGCTATATCCATTGAGTGTAGAACGAAGGTCTCTAAACAATGCCCTCTACTGATGACGGCGCTCGTACCTGCTAATTTGTATGACCTATTTGCGCACCGAGTAGAAATGAATGGAAAATAAACTGACCAAGGTTTTATTTATTTGTAAAACTTTATTAATCCACAATATACCATTGTTTACAATTGGCGGACTTGACGCTAAAAAAGTTCTCTCCCAGTCAACCATAAGGATAAACAGAGATCTAGTTGCGGCGCAAAATAATTACTAAATAAATCCTAATAAATATACCTACATTTATTATATGTATATACATACATAAACATACATACAATATATAAATAATGAATGATGATGGTAAAAATGAAATATACATTATTTTAGAAGATGAGTTTAATACAAGGGAAATATGGGGTGTGGATTTAAGTGAATTTAAGTGATTTTGTTTAGAGACGGTTACGAATAGCTCGATAAGACACGCCAATTAGGATTATTAGGAAACTGGCAGTAAGTGAGGCTGGGCTGAGACTAGTATGTATAAAGTTTGGTGTAGGTATTTCGACATTGAAATAGACTCTTCCGTACTGAGCTGCGAATTAGCGTTGCATAATTATCGATAGTTTAACTATCGATAGTTATGCAACGCTAATTCGATAATTTAACTATCGATAGTTATGCAACGCTAATTCGATAGTTTAACTATCGATAGTTATGCAACGCTAATTCGATAGTTTAACTATCGATAGTTATGCAACGCTAATTCGATAGTTTAACTATCGATAGTTATGCAACGCTAATTCGATAGTTTAACTATCGATAGTTATGCAACGCTAATTCGATAATTTAACTATCGATAGTTATGCAACGCTAATTCTATAATTTAACTATCGATAGTTATGCAACACTAATTCGATAATTTAACTATCGATAGTTATGCAACGCTAATTCGATAATTTAACTATCGATAGTTATGCAACGCTAATTCGATAATTTAACTATCGATAGTTATGCAACGCTAATTCGATAATTTAAATATCGATAGTTATGCAACGCTAATTCGATAGTTTAACTATCGATAGTTGACCTTAAAAAACAGTCACAATAGCGACAGGACTATCGATAGTTTTGAATAACCAATCCTATCGATAGTATCGATTGTCAATAGTTTGCAATACTATTGATGTGAGGTAAAACTATCGATATTATCGATACTATTGAATTTAGATATGAAATGAAATGAAATGATTTATTTCGCTTAAGCGTGGTTACACTTAGCTGTTTCCAGCATGCAAAATTTGTATTAGTACTTAAATATGTTACTTTATACATTATTTCATATTCAAGTCAATGTGAAACATAAATAAATAAATTGCATTTTATAAAATTAAGATAAGATAATTAATTAGATTTTATTAAACATGTCATTTTAATCTTAAATTATTCTAAAAAATCATTTATACTATAAAATGCTTTCTCAGTCAACCATGTGTAAAGTTTATTCGATAAATCGATAATATCGATAGTATCGAATACTGTCGATAGTATCGAAATTCAATAGTATCGATGCTATCGATAGTTTTACCTTACATCAATAGTATTACAAACTATTGACAATCGATACTATCGATAGTATCGGTTATTCGATACTATCGATAGTCCTATCAATTTTGTGACCATTTTTCAAGGCCACGATAGTATCGATAATCGATAGGCTATCGTTATTTTACACTACTGCGAATGCATAAAGTTTTCATGGATGGAAACTTAAGGAACTTTCTAAAAAGATAGAATCTAGTTACATACTATTTATAATTTGTCCATCTGATAGATAAATTAAATACGTATATATTAATACAGTTGTGTATGAAACTATTTAAAAATAAATAAAATAAAATATCTTTAAGCCTTTCACCGCGAAAGTCGGATTTATCCGACAATAATTGTCGTGTCCATGACGCGAGTGTCGGATATTTCCGACAAAAAAAATGCCCGTATTGCACATAACTTAAGTATCCACATCCGTTTTTGGTTGTAGGTATTTATTTTAGATTTACTACCCCTCGCGCTGGGGGCACGACAACTGATATAAAGTCTCGCGGTGAAAGGGTCAATTCGGATTTTCTTTGTCCATAGCAGAATTATAAGATCATCATCAGTCTTCTCCAATCTGACATTCACCAAAATTCAATTTTACATAACTTTTACACATATTTTTGTATGCCTCTCTTACATAAACCTCTCCTCTCACAGACCTACTGGAAGAGATCTCTTTTGAGATAAGTAGTGCCTTTGTACAACTTTTATTTGATGTATTCTCTGTATAAATTTCCCGTGTACATAAATTGGTAAATAAATTTATATGTATTTTTCATTGCTATTACTTATGTTGTTTTGGGAAATAATTAAAAAAATGTAGCTGTATATTTTCGCGTCATATAAATCATCGGTCGTTTTAGAAATAGAATGATAGTTGACTATCAAGTTGCCGGGAGGGACTGGTCAGCTCGGCTTCGCTTTTTTTGACTACTTACTAACTACGTTCGCAAGCATTACATGTTAAATGTGTCAACATTGTATTATATTATAACCCCCTTATTCATAAAAAATATCGACTATGTGCTAAATCTATTTTAGTTGAAATGTGTTTTACCCTTGTCTCTCTTTTCAATATTTAACATAGTAAGAACAAGACAAATCATTTTTTAATTAAAATAGGCTAAGCAAACGATTGATATCTTTTATGAATATGAGGTTAAGTATTTAATAATTAAAAGACAATATTAATAATATGACAAAGCCCTTCTGGCGAGTAGGCGACCAATACTGTGAAAATGAGTTTCTTTCGGCGTTTCTTCTCAGCAGTGGTCGTTACGAAGCGCTGGTATCGGTAGCTTTTCTTTAAAAATAAATTAAATTTTAATATACTTTACACGTAACATAAATTATACTTATTGACGTGTAAAAGTGCCTGTGAAGGTCTAATTACTGAATAAATATTTGAATCTTTGAATCAAGAGGATGGGGATAAAGCTGGATTTTCCAAATACTTACTTATCTAATACTTATTTTTATCTATGTATGTATTTGTTATAACATATAGTATCGTTGAGAGTATCCAATAACACAAGACGTCTCGAACTTAATTTGGGAATAGCTCAATCTGAGTGATTTGTCCGTAAATATTTATTCATATTTTTTTTGGGGTCTCCAAATTCAGTTCTTTGTCTCTGTCAACCTCGTAAGGGATAAAGAAGTGCTCATGTACTGTGATGATTCTGTACTTACCTGTGTGAGAGTGGAGTATTTCTTTGAAAAGATACTTTTATACAATGTGGAAGGGACATGCCCGTTATAAATCGAACCACATGCTATACTAGATCACTATACTATAATAAAATTAAAATAACAGTCTAAGACCGCAAAAAAATGTTTGCATACCCATACAAATTGCCCGGGCGGCAGCAATCTTTAGTATGGAAATGCCATTTTTTTTTTGTTTCTTGTCTTTTATTTTAATTTCATTATACTATAATGATCTAGTATAGCCCGGGGTTCGATGACGGGCATGTCCCTTCCACGTTCCATACTTACTGACATGTATAATACTTACAAAAAAGCTATTAATAAAAACATGTATGTGAAATACTGTAATGAATAAGCTGATTTTCGCATAATACCAGGAAAACATAAAGTCACAAAGTCATATGAATGCCTTACTTATTCGTACAAAAGCGAAATATTTCGCCAATATTTGGCTCGTCAAATGTAGAATAAGTATAACATTTTTTCCTTTCATTCGTTATATCCTTTTATGTATTTACCTCTTTATTTGACATCAAAGTGAATTGATGTGGAACAAATAAATACTTATTAGTCATAGCGGCAGATGCGATGAATGTCTTGTGGAAAGGGGAAGGTATTTTATCTTTTTAAATACTGCCAATGACAGCATAGTAAAATATCAATGAAATATTAAATATAGTATATAACAAAATATGAAAATCATATAATATGATATATAATTTAAATAATTTCGCCAAGGAATAAATAGTTAATTATTGAATTCGCTACTTTTCAACAATTCAAATCAGATCCTTTTTTTAAACGTCAAAATAATTATTTTCTATGGGATTTTTATGAAATATAGACTATTATCCTATTATTATAAATTTGACGACCTCCGTGGCGTAGTGGTCACCATGCTAGTCCGCCATCCAGAGGTCCCGGGTTCGATCCCCGGTCAGGGCAAATTAGAAAATGGCCTTTTTCAAATTGTTCTGGGTCTTGGATGTTTATCTATAGATGTATTTGTTATAAAATATAGTATCGTTGAGTTAGTATCCCATAACACAAGTCTCGAACTTACTTTGGGGCTAGCTCAATCAGTGTAATTTGTCCCTATATATTTATTTATTTATTATCGTCATAGTTGCTTGAGGTCAAACAGCGCTTTTAATATTAGTTCTTCTACAATAATTAAATAAATGACAAGTGACATTATATTGTGACGTTTAATTTTTTTAATACATTCTGTCAAATAATTGATATTTGAACCAGAAAAGTTTCAATTCTGAAAAAAAAAATGCTTTCCATAACGTGATTTAACTGATTGGTTAAAATAAGAGACTGACCCCCTTATTCATAAAAAAAACAAACGTTTGCTAAACCTCTTTTCGTTAAAATATGTTTTGTCTCGTTCTTTCAATGTCCAATATTAAAAAGAGGGAAAGGGAGAAACATGTTTTAACTAAAATGGATTTAGCAAACGGTATTATTTTTTTATGAATATGAGGGCAAAAATTTACTATACTGCCTAAAGTTCATTGATAAAAAGAGGCACATCCTAGAAGTCATTGGAAATAGGCCAAGCAATATGTTGGGAAACATCTTCCAGGGATTGGAATCACGGGTGCTATTGCTATCAAAAGTATGGATATGACTAAAAGTTCCGGGATTTCTCGAGAATCTAATTGGGTACTAAGTAAATAAAACAATCATAATTATGCGATTTCAGGCTAAGTAATTTTTTTTTCGATTAAAATATATCCTGTATCACATTATTATGATTGTTTTATTTATTCATTATATAGTCATATCCATACTTTTGATATCAATAGCACCCGTGATTCCGATCTCTGGATATAAGGTATGACAGTTTTATGCGCATTATAACAGAAGGCAAAATAGAAGGAAGAAGAGAGAAGAGGAAAGCCTAGGCACAGCTATATGAAGCAAATTAAGGAAGAGGTAACAGCAGTGTCTTAGCAAGATGTCAAGAGGTTGGCGGAAAACAGAATAGAATGGATCTAATCCAGCGACAAGAGCACCACTCTTAAGTTATGATGATAATGCCTAAAGTTATCAAACTGCCTTATAATAATATCAGCTGTGTCCCACGGCTTATGGGACCTTCCGAAGCACGGAGGAGCTATAGAAATTAACCCAATTTACGTCAACAACTATGTATTTGAAATCGAAAGAAAAATTGACAATTATTAAACAAACATCGAAAGATAAATAAATGGTTTTGACGTGACTTGATTTGGTCACCAAGAATGGACCTTGCCCGGGTTGCTTAACATAATAAATAAATAAATAAATATATAGGGACAAATAACGCTGATTGAGCTAGCCCTAAAGTAAGTTCGAGACATTTGTAATGGGATAATATCTCAACGATACTATATTTTTTAACAAACCAACTTGCCCTGACCGGGGATCGAACCCCCCTAAATGTGAAAGCGTTAATACCTACTCCTGCCAGTTTGCTGATTTTTATTATTGATCATGATGATAGCAAGAAATCAAATTATTTTTTAAAAGTAACCCCCAACTCAACATATCTCAGCTAAGAACCAACTCGACCACGTCGGCTTTCAAACAAAAAAACTGCATCATCACCGGTCTATTTGTTTCGGAGCTTCAATAATACAGACAGACACACAGACGTCAAATTTAGAACACCCCCTTTTTTGGTAACAATCTTCATTTTATGCTTCAGAAATTACAACAGATTCTTGTGGAAACTGTTTTAAGATTCACTTCCTTTTGAACAAATTAACATATAAAAACTTTGATTAACATATTGATAATACTTATATATTAGCCTTAACAAGAACAGAATATTATATAATGCCTATAAAAAGTACACGAGCAAGACAATAGGCTTGATGATTGTGCGAATTCTTCAAAAACTTAGATGTTTATAGACAACATTTATACATAGATGTGTTCTCTACCTATTAAGGTATTTTACGATGGACACATTAAGTCGTCCACTTATTCCGCAGAATTTTCAATTTTTAAACTCTTTCTCTTGTTACGCTTTTTAGGGTTCCATACCCAAAGGGTAACAACGGGACCCTATCACGAGACACCGCTGTCTGTTGGTCACTCCGACAGTCACAGGCCTCTATTTCTTAAACTGTAATAGCTAGAAACTTGACATTTTTACCGATGATGCCGCTATAACAACAAAATTTCTAAAAATAAGATAAAGTTAAAATTTAAAGGCGGTTGTCATACAAGTAATGTGCCTTTTTAGCGTTTTTAAATCTTCATAATGGCATTAGCAAGATACTTGAAAAACATTGTGCAAAGGTACGGAACCCTTCATACACGTATTCGACTCGCGCTTAAACAGTTAATTTCCTATTCTTTATCCAGAGATCGGAATCACAGGTGCTATTGCTATTAAAAGTATGGATATGACTATAATATCTATAAATAAAACAATATATATTATAAAAAAATATACAAAATCCAGAAATCACATAATTATGATTGTTTTATTTACTTACCCAATTAGATTCTCGAGAAATCCCGGAACTTTTAGTCATATCCACACTTTTGATAGCAATAGCACTCGTGATTCCGACCTCTATTTATCACATACATTTTGCATGACCCCTCTCCTTCCATCGCCGTAATGTAATATGTGGACGGCCCCTCATTAGAAACAAATTATCCTATCCTGGGATCCTGAAAATGGTTTAGATTTTTATATTCAAAAGTGATAAAGTATCGAAATGTCTATATATTTTCTTACTTCCAGCGTTATTCCCTAAGAAAAGTTGTTTTTTTTATGTCATAGTGCGGCAGACGAACAAGCGGGTCACCTGATGGTAAGTGATCACCGCTGCCCATGGACAACTGCAACGATAGGGGTGTAACGGAAGCGTTGCCGGCCTTTCAGGATGGGAGGGGGGGCTCCGGCTCTCTCACTTACCGAACGAAGCATAGAAGCGGTGACGCTACTACTCAGACGTCGATTTTCTGTGAGAGTGTGGTACTTCCTCAGACGAGCCGGCCCATTCATGCTACTAGCAAAACAGAGTTTTTAAGGTAGCGTGGCTCTCTTATGAACGGGCTAAGTCACACACTCCATTCAAGTACCTACTACATACAGAACGGAATTTCCTAAGATCATGCGTCCCCGTACCCCGTCCTCGCATCTCTCCCCCGTTCGCGCCTTGTAGACGGTGTTGAGCGGGCGGTTGCAGGCGCCTGCAGCCGCCTTGCACTAGGCGAGAAAAGGGGAGAGGTGCGGGGATGGGGAACGGGACCTTAGGAGATTCCGTTCTGTATCCCCAGTTGTGTTGGCCGTAAGTACTTGTATAATTTCTAAAAGAACAGCTATACTATCGAAAATTCAAATCGACACAATAAGTAGTATTTTTTTGTGTATTAAATACCAAGTATGCCGTGGGGTAACCATTTACGAAAGCAGCCAACCGATCTTAACCTTATAAGTTATTTTTTTCAGACAATCTCTTTCTAGATAATAGTATAAAGAGTGTAAGTATATGCATTTTTATTAATTTATTGAAATATGATATGACACATCTATTATAAAAACATCATGGTCCTCTTACCCAACAGATTAGAGATACAAATTAATGAATTATCATTTTTTGTTCCGGTTACACGGCTACAAAAAAACTTACCTATCTTTTGTTACGATCGAGTAATTCAAGTTCACGGTAATTAAAACTTTATAATAATTACATGCGTATTTTTATTTATTAACTATATCTACCTCATTGTTCCAAAGTAAAAATATAGGTTTCATGAAATCTGTTCAAAAAAAGTTTATAATCTTATTAACTATCTGTAAACCAAATATATAGGGACAAATAACTGATTGAGCAAGCCCCGAAGTAAGTTCGAGACTTGTTTATGGGATACTAACTCAACGATACATCATTTTATAACAAATACATACAAAGATAAACATCCAAAACGCAGGACAATTTGAAAAAGGCCATTTTCCAACTTGCCCTGACCGGCGATCGAACCCGGAACCTCTGGGTGGCCGCCTATCATGGTGACAACTACGTCACGGAGGTCGTCAATTTTGAACCATTTGTTAATAATAAAAATTCTTACAAAATGTATTTAGGCATGACACCTTTCAACAAAATGACAACATCATCCGTTTCATTTTACACATCAATACAACAATAACATCAATGGAAAAGTAAAAAACCCTTAACCACGACTCATATCATACCAATGAAATCTCGCACAATACCAAATATAGCAAAAACCTTAACAAATCTTATAAAATACATAGTAAAGTTATCCTCAAATAACAAAAAATTGTAACACTACCTTTCCTTACCTAAAAAAGCGCACACAAAAAATAAGGTTAGGTTATTTAAACATTGCGAACGTGCGTAGCAACAAAAAGTATTAGAAAAAAATGTTAAGGTTTTTAATACTTGCATAAAATTAAACGATTAAGAGATTTAAGAAGCAGCAATTGCTTCTGTCAAATTCATTAAAAGATTGGGAGCATACTCATTACGAAACTGAAGTGCCATTTTTGAAACGCGGAGTCACTTAACGAATAGTTTTTTCTGTACAAAAAGCCGTTGTTTAGTGACTCCGCGTTTGGTAATAATTTATGACAGCAAGTTAGTGTTCTATTATAATGCCGGTTAGTAACTATAACTCTAACTACAAACCCTCTCCCCCCCCCCCTCTCCCTATATCTTCCTGAAAGGCCGGCAACGCTTCTATTAAAAAAAAAAACTAAAATGACTTCTATGCCGCTTTTCAAAACCATAGTCCATTTGGTTAGGTATTTAAAAGAATGTAAACAATCTTGACATGTATTTTTATTAAAATATATATACACTTTATAAATCATTACCCTTGCAAATTACAAATTATAATATAAATGACATAATGTGATTTGCAAAAGTATTGATTCATAAAGTGTATATTTCTATAAAAAAACATGTCATGATTGTTAACATTCTTTTAAATACCTAAACAAATGGACTATAGAATCACCTCAAAGTTTTGTAATGTGTTATGAAACTAATCCAAATCGTTGTACTATCCTTTAAAAGAATAGGTCCCTGACCTACAGAAATTATTATGTTATTGTAGTTCGTCGTCCGTCAAAACTCACCGTATAAATGTACAGTGTTTAAAAGTTCAATAAAAAATAACATAACGCCACGTTAGTTATCTGGCGACCGTCACACAATT
Organism: Acrobasis suavella; assembly: GCA_943193695.1. NCBI lineage: Eukaryota > Metazoa > Arthropoda > Insecta > Lepidoptera > Pyralidae > Acrobasis > Acrobasis suavella. The sequence continues at coordinate 22,846,957 of OW971934.1, forward strand.
GAAAATCTGTTGTGTCCGCAAAGCTGGCCGCCAAAGAGTTAAAAAAAAAATACTGACAACACATTGATCCTCAAATAACAAAAGCACACATTCACAAAAAAAAAAAAAAACAACTGCACAACACGAAAACTAACGTAATGTTACTTATTTTAAATCTTTACAAAGTTAAGCGAGCTTACGCGAGTCCTCGACAGAAGCTTCGGTGCGACTGGAGTAGTATAAGTACATACATTCCTGACTCCAGTCTGTAGATATGTCACGCTTACTTATAGTGTATGAAGAGTGAGTAAGGATTATGGTATTTAGTAGGCTTCATTGTTAATAATTAAATAAATATATACGGACAAATCACGCAGATTGAGCTAGCCCCAAAGTTAGTTCGAAACTTGTGTTATTGGATACTTAACGGTATTATATTTTATAACAAATACATAACAAATAAACACCCAAGATCCAGTCAATCCGAAAAAGATAATTTTCCGTCTTGACCTGGCCGGGAATCGAACTCGGGACCTCTGGTGGGACCGCCTGGCATGATGACCACTATGTCACAGAGATCGTCAAATATACAGAAATAAACCGTTTAAAATTTATAAACTCCTTTGATATAATTATTAGGATCGCAACCTAAGACCATCGATGCTAAGACTAACAGACACGAAGCAGGCATATTGACAGTCAGGCCGATTTTTTTATAATTATTTTACGGCTCTGGATAAAATTCTTTTAGAGCCTACCTATCTTTAATTCTTCGTTTCCTTATCCGTTTCTTAATCTATACCCGTCTTATTAAAAACCCAGACTAACTTTGTTACTAGGTTTAAACCATTATCCGCCCAAGTGAAGTTGACATTGACGGGTGAGATAGCATGTGATAGTAGACGTCAACTTGACTTGGGCGGATAACGGTTTAAACCTAGTAACAAAGTTAGTCTGGGTTTTATAATAATATGGAACTAGTTTTAATCAAAAGTTGGTGTATGTCCTTTGATTGCTTCAAGCGAGCTTCTGGCGATAAATATATAAGAGTTCATTTATTTTCATAGCTGATAGAATGGCTGACAATGCCTAACCCCACCACAGTCCGCAAACAAATATCACTACACCCGCACTATAACTCCACTTTAAATATTTACGTATTTTTCATGAGCATGCGCATTTATAACACCAAACTAAGAATACCAATTTCATATTATAAAGCCCTCTTTAATCACATTACAAAATAATTTAAAGCAAATCTCAACTGAACCTCTTGACTTCCCGCCAAAAACACCTTAGACCGAGTTTATGTTAATGTTAACATCTAAATCCGACATAATTTCTGAAACTAGACTCTACTTTAGACTAGAATCGTGACCGTTGAATAGACCCAGCAACTAGGTCTAAAGCCATCTATTCACTATGTTCATTTCAAGCTATTGACATTTAAATTAACTACTTTAAGGAGTTGAGTCGCTGGGTGCGTCTATGTTTCAGTAATAAACAAAATAGACATAGGATAGTCGACAAAGGAAAGTGGTTAGCGAGGTTTTCGTACCTAATGTATAAATTAAACCACTGGTATAAATTGTTAGCAACCAATATGTATATGTTATTTGTCCCTATATATTTATTTATTTAAATATCAAGATGTCCTTTAATAAGGACGGACATGAGAACAAAATCTACGGACGTATAGGGCTGGGTTGGGTATTCAGTAACCTATCCGAGATCTTCAGAACCAAAATTCCCATTTCAATCAAACGGTGAGCCTTTAATATGTGTGTATTGTGTGTGACGTATGGCTACAGAATAAGTACTAGTACTCACGTACAGAAATCTCACTCAAAAAGAAATTCAAAGAAATATCTACTCCAATGTCGTTAGCGCTATGGTTTAGTTTGGCTCGCGTCAGAATTCAGCACCACTTCGTTTAGATATGTACCTAGACATCGATTGCAAGCCAATTTAATTCTTATTACTCTGGACAATCGATTCATATATCTGAATTTCCCACTCCATAAAGGTCGCCGTGAGCATTATGCCAAAACTGGTATGCCAAAGAACATTAGAACAAAACAAATTATGCAAAAAAAGGGATTCCGAGTGAGAAACACGGAGATTCGCAGGCGTACTAAACTTCCAGTCATAGTCCATATCTTCGCTCAGAGAAAGTGGAAGTGGGCGGGACTCTTCAGCCGGCAAGAAGATAGAAAATGGAGTAGGACAGTAGTGGAATGGAGACTGAGATGGCCACAGAAGCGTAGAAAGGTCAGAATTGAGATGGGCCGATGACACAACCCAAGTAATAAGAAATACCTGGGTGAGAAAAGCTCAAGACCGAAGAGAATGCATGCATATGAGAAGACCTACACTTAACAGCGGATGGAGAAAGGTCAAACGAAGAATATCAATAGAAAGATTGTTTAGGGGAATTGCTATAAGTTATAACTCATCATAATCATCATTATTATCATTCTCGCCACTTGCCTATATGGTGTCGGCTCTGTACTTATGGCTACTGCTTCTATTTCTTCATGTCATTTACCATTTTTGCACTAGCCTCCCGTTCCTTCATCTCTCTTTACACATTCAAAAAATCAAATTTATTTTATTAAACTTTATTGTTACAAAATACATATATACTTTAACAAATGGCGGACTGCTAACTCCATCATCATCCGAGCGTGTTCCCGGTTCCATCCTCAGCAGTAACGCTTCAGAGCCCGGGGTCCGCTACCTAACCAAGGAGATTTGACGAGGTTACTGGTTTTTACACAGAGCGACTGCAGTCTGAACTCCATAACCCAAAGGGCAAACCAGGAACTAATCCTTGGGTAGTTTGATGATCAAACGCTAGGTGGCGTTCGGGACCCACAGTTTCACGTGTCTTCCGAAACACGGAATCATCTTTCTTTTCGGATACGTAATCGGGTGATTCAAGCCTGCCAAATATCCTATCCAGACTAGAATCCAGGAATCGAACCCATGACCGGGTCACAAGGCGAACGCGTTGACCACTGGACCACGGAGGCGGTCGGCGGACTGCTAACTAAAATAAATAAATAGAAAAATATTCCTTTTCCCACCTTTATAGTATTACTGCTCGTAAACCATGAAAATGGGTAATATGCATAGCAAATACATTAACATAAAACCTTTGAACGCAATTTCCTGTAAATACTCATATTATACGTAATACCTTGATAAAACTTTTGTAAGGTAAGAAAACAAAATCAAAACTACCTATATTTTATATTGCTTATTTCAGCTGCATATCATCTACTGCACGATAGCACAGATTACTATTACTAATAAATTACTACGTAAACGATAGGCTCTTTCAATTCCCAAAACGATCGATCTTATACTTAAGGATGAGCTAGTTCGGAACTCGAACTCGTCGGCGTATGTGGCTAATTTGCGTGCTATTTCGCTGAGAAAGGGATAGATTTGGTTATGAACAGTGCGGAACTATTTACTCCGATTTATACGCACATCGGATCTACAGTCTAGTGTGTCGTATCCGACTTATCGCACAAAAACGTTACGTTACACGTCTAAAAATTCACAAGTATGCGTTTGGAGAAGTGTTCTTGTGATAAAACAGCTGAATGTTTTAATTAAAAGTAAAGTTATTTAATTTTTTTAATAACCAAACTATGCTTGTACGAATTTTGTTTTAGAGATTTTATATTCCTTCTGGTATTTAATTGTGCCCAAAGTTGCGTTAAAATTACGTGTTGAAACGGAATGTTTTGAGACTCATAACTTTTAAAGTACTTCTCATTTTACAATTATGATTTCATACAAGCATAGATAACGACAAGACAAATCGATAGAATTAAAAACTTTAAACCGACGATACCGAACAACGGAGTCATCACCCTACAGAATTTGTATGGCGAAACACCTGACTAGCGTATCCTTAAGTATATTTATAATTTTTTTTTTTACTTTGAACTTCACAAAATAATTTTAACAATACCTGATGATCACACCATAGACAACCTTCGTCGCGTATTGGTATCCGCTAGTCCGCCACTTGGAGAGACTGGGTTTGATCCCCGGCCAGGGCAAGTCGGAAAATGACCTATATAAAATATAATACAGTTGAGTGAGTATCTCAAAAGTTACACAAGTTTTAAACGTACTTTGGGGCTAGCTTAATTAGTATAATTTATCATTATTATAATTAAAGAGCGATGCTCTTGTTGGTGGAGTTTCTTTCATTCTATTCTGTTTCCCGCCAACCTCTTGATACCTTGATACGACACTACTATCACCTTTTCCTTGACTTGCTTTACATAGCTGTGTTTGGGCCTTTCTTTTCCCTTTCTTCCTTCTAATTCGCATAGCCGTATCAAGTGTCCCAATATGTTGCTTCGCCTGTTTCCGATGACCTCTAGTATCTTTCTTTTTTTTAACTCTATGTTTGTTACTTTGTCCTTCCAACTAATTTCCTCCAGCAGTACATCTAAAATTATTATAATCTATTTATTAAAGCTATACTTAATTGAAGACAAATTTAAATATACATCTCATTTCAAAGCACTTGCAGGTCCCTAATGAATGCGCACCTTTACACCGGTATGCACTTTGCCATTATTCCTAACGTCTTCCAGTGAATAGCTGGCTTTAAATGGCAGTTATTTAATGCTTCGACGCTCTCAAAAGAGTCGCGAACTCCTGTAGGATGCCATTAATGTCTCAAAGTAGGGTTGTAGATAACACACCTCTCTCTTTCACGCTCATTGACTTTTTGAAAGAGCAACAGAGAGGCAATTAGGAAATGAAATGGTAAATAAAAGTCAGTGTTGAAATGTAGTCAATGAGAGGGCGTAGATGTACTTTTAGAATAGTATACAGTAGTCGAATTCTAATTTAGCGAGTGAAATGGTAAGAAAGTTTATTAAGGTATTCCCTTAATATTGTTATTATTATTAACCGACCTCCGTGGCGTAGTGGTCACCATGCTAGTCCGCCACCCAGAGGTCCTGGGTTCGATCCCCAGTCAGGGCAAGTTGGAAAATGGCATTTTTCAAATTGTTCTGGGTCTTGGATGTTTATCTATTTAAGTATATATTATAAAATATAGTATCGTTGAGTTAGTATCCCATAACACAAGTCTTGAACTTACTTTAGGGCTAACTCAATCAGTGTGATTTGTCCCTATATATTTATATTTATTTATTTATATTTATATTAAATACAAAACTATTTTTTTTTTATATTTTCTATGCTAACGTCATCATCATATCAGCCACAGGAAGTCCACAGCTGGACATAAGCTTCCCCCAAAGATTTCCAAAACGACCGATCGGAAGCGGCCTGCATCCAGCGCTTTCCTGCAACCTTGCTCAGGTCAACTGACCATCTAGCAGCAGACAATCTAACGTCCTACCATTACCTATTTTGTAGATATATTAACCCCCTGAAATATGAGTCATATTTTTTTTATATTCATAGATTTTGTATCTCAACGTATACATAAAACTTCAACAGGATTCAGCAAAATTATTTTTACTTTGAGTTATAGAATATTTTTCATCACTGAGTTTTTCTGTAAATAGGTAACGTAAATTATATTATTATTTTAACAATAATTCAGTTATTTTTAGTATGACCCTCATATTCATAAAAATTAACAAACGTTTGACAAACCTATTTCAGTTAAAATATGTTTTGTCCGTATCACTCTTTCCTATATTTACATGGCAAAAACAAGACAAAACATATTTTAACTAAAATAGGTTTAGCAAACGCTTCTATTTTTTTATAAATAACCCCTTATTTATAAATGAATAAAATATACTTATTCTTTCTTTATTAAGTTTTTAAAACAAGTTTCAACGCGGAGTGAAATCATCTATTTCAATAAAATTGCACGTCGTAAATCAAAACATTAAAGACAAACTACTTAATAGATACTAGATAGCCTTGTACGTAAATTAACTAAAATTGGAAATACAATAAACACGCTTTTTATCCAATCAATTTATGTCTCTAGGGAGTCGCTTGCCACTTCACTCGCTTATTTAACTTGACCAATGTAACCTTGCGTAGGTAGCAGATGCAAATTGATTGGTTCTGTTTGATTTCTGGAGCTGTAGAAATGCAACCGGTCTTGCGATATTGGATGCATTTGATTGTTACATTGTTAAGTGTTCTGTATTGATTGTAGACGTGCAGATGAAAGGTCACGCTTCTTAATGGAATGTTTTATTTTTTTAGCACTCAAATGGTATTTATTTAAAATACCTATTTGGTCAGCAAGAAAAACAAGGTAAGTAAATATTTTGAAAGCACAATATGTTTTTGTTGGTCACTAAAAATAATTAGCAGCAACACCTTGTCAGCAATTAAATTAAGGAGGGTCATAAAATAAAATAAAAAAGATTTGGGGCGTTTTTATTTATAAATAGAATTGCAAAATTAACAACCTCGTCTAAACACGTAATCAGGTAGTGACAATACGCCGATGCAATCAGGAATAAGCTCGGATGATGATGATGATTGCAATATAAATAAACGGAACGCAAAATTATTATTTGGTCAGTAGTATCATACAATCGGTCAGCATAAAAATAATATCGTTAAGCTATTATTATGAATTTATGACAGGTTGTCTGCCTGACGACTCCGCTACCTAATACTTCGAAGCATGGAATTCCTCAGTTTGCTAGATCGAAATACGTCAGTTCGAAAGGACACCGTCAAGTATGACGTAAATAGTGCAAAAAAAAAAAAACTATACACTCTGCTTAAATATGAACATTCACATCCGCGGGAGAAGCCACAACGGAATATATTAAAATTTTTCGTTTTCTTTTACACAAAAATACAAAAAATACCACCATTATCCCAAAATTGGCCAACATAAACCATAAAGCCACAGCCCACGGTAGAGAGCCGGCCATATTTCATAAGAGCGAATTACACAACGTCGAATAATTTAATTATTTTCTCGAATTATATCATCGAATAAATCCTTGGCACAGCCGCTGTGATAAATATCGATCAATATCCACTGACGGTCCAATTACACTGCACAGGTATCAGCCGCGGGGTTTCAACAGAGCTTGTACACTTATTTGTACAATGATTCTTTCGACTCGATGTATGAATCCTTGTTATTGTGAAACAAACAGTCAAAAGATCTGTAAATATAGCAGAGCTTGTACACTTTTTTGTAACTAAGTTAAAACATCTTTTGTTTATCGTATTATATGTTAGAAGTTATATTTTATTATTATCATCTCCCGGCACATTATCACATTGTCTATTTTCTAAATGTTTTCTACTCGAACCTTGTGTGATCCATGGTGATCTGTATTACAGGTTTCTTCTGAGACCTACTTCAGACACCACTCTCTCGCAATTTCTAGCTTAGGAAAACTGTTCTTTAGATTTAAGGAAAACTTTATAAATTGTGTGAGTTATTATTATTTTTTGTACAACGATTCTTACGACTTGATATGTGAATGAATCCTTGTGATTATGAAACAAACAACCAAAAGACGTATAGTATACCAGAGCTTAAACACTTATTTGTACAACAATTAAATCGATTTGATTATATGAATCCACAAGGATTCACATTCAAGTCGATTAAATCGTAAAGCGTTTTACTACGTGGGGCGCACTATAAGTTTCCGGAATGAATATGAAAAAATACTATTAAAGGTACAAAATTAATTTATTGTTTTTCAAAATAATCTCCCTTGGCGTCTATGCACTTTTTCATTCGATGAAACCAGTTTTGAAAACTTTTGTGCCACTCCTCTGTGGTGACCTCTGAAACGTGTTTTTCATACTCCTCGACAGCCTCGTCTGGTGATGAAAATCGTTGACCGCGTAATTGGTTCTTTATTTTTGGGAACAGAAAAAAGTCACAAGGTGCCAGGTCGGGACTGTATGCAGGATGACTCATGAGTTCTACATTTTTCGCCTTCAAAAAGTCGTTTGTCTGTCTGGCCGTGTGAGAACTAGCATTGTCGTGGTGCAAGATGATACGGCGTTTACGGTTATTTTTACGGAGTTCGTCAATAACTTCCGGCAAACAAATGGTCGTGTACCAGTCACTATTCACTGTACGACGATTCTCTAAAGCAACAGTAGCCACGTGTCCAGTTTTATTAAAAAAAGAAGCAATCATCCGCTTAGATGCACTTTTCACGCGCGCCACTTTGGTTGGTTTCGGCTCATCTTGAAAGACCCATACGCTCGATTGCTGCTTTGTTTTGGGATCGTAGCAATAAATCCATGTTTCGTCACCTGTTACTATGTCCCACACCAAATTTGACGCACCTTCGTTGAATCTGGTAAGCATGGCACTGCACCAAGTGACGCGGTCCGTTTTTTGAGCCTCGGTCAAGTTGTGTGGGATCCACCGCGAGCACAGCTTTCTCACACCCAAATGTTTGTGTAGGATTAATTGTATTTGACTCATGCCTATTTCTAAGGATGCGCGAATTTCATGGTAGGTCACATGCCTGTCTGTTTCAATCATACGGCGCACAGCATGGATTTTTTTGTTGGTCACAGCGGTGGACGGCCGACCATCGCGAGATTCGTCACTGAGATTGATACGACCACGCTTAAATTCTGCAAACCAGCTATAAACAGTTGTCTTGCATGGTGCTTCATTGCCAAAAGCTGTTTCAAGCCGAGCGATGCTCTGTTGAGCTGTCAAATTACACTTAAAATCGTAGAAAATCATACTACGAAAATTTTCCCGAGTTAAATCCATGTTGATGCAGACACACAATTTTTTAAATGGCGCCACAAGGTAAAAACAAAAGACAGTCAGATGAAACAAACTGCATTCTACAGCCAAAGAGTTCTATTTTCAAATGTTGCAATAAATTTTTAAATATTGTTTATGTAAGTGGCCAGTTCCGGAAACTTATAGTGCGCCCTATGTAATATCAATCCAAAAAAAATGAGTATGCATGGTTCATTTCGTGATTGATATTAGTCAAACGCTTTGTTACTTGAAAACGTATACCTATAATGTTTAAAGATACTGAATTGTTCAGTACCTAGTAATTTGAAGTAGAATTTTTTCTTCCCTGTGCCACCCTTATATACTATCGGATACAAGCGAAAAATGTATTTTGCTTGATATTCAGCCGTTCTCGTAATATCGGTAAGATTTGTGCCTGGTACTCTGTAACACTGGTGGTACACTGGTAGTTTTAGCATTAAATATGTAGGTTAAGCACTTAACATTAATTTAAAAAAATACCTTCAATCGAAGACAAATCTTTCGTACATCGTTTTTTTTCTTTTAAATGTAGACTTTGACATAGAATCGTTTAAATTATAACTTTTCTGCTGCTATCAACAACATTCTAGCAAAGTCGAATCATTTTTAAGTACTTGCTCTTGTAACATCATAAACAGAGGTCAGAATTAGGTAGAGTTATTTACGTAATTGCATCGAAATGTTGATATTGATATGGATCTTACCGGGATTTCTAATGGACAATCCCGTGTTACCAAAAATATTACAAATAAATAATAATAAAAACCTGAGAGACAGATAAGACAAATAAAACAAAGTTAATTAACATACAATATTTATTAGTATATACATTAGTATTTTTATTCGTTTTTACATATTGGCAACGTCGCGCGTGCAGTGGTTTAAACTATGTAAAAGTAAATAACTTTTTTATTTAATAAATCACTTGATTTTTCTGCGCTTTAAAATTTGTCTCGGGATTTGAGGCATATCCACTTTATTCTTTCGCTTCATGAAACCAGTGTAAGTACATAAATAACTCTACCTAATTCTGACCTCTGTTAATAAATAAACATAAAATAATAACACAACAACAAGTAGTGCCTTTGGACAATAAAACTTTTATTTTATGTATTCTTTGTATACATTATCTGTGCCATAAATTGGTAAATATATAAATAAACACTTGTTTTCAAGAGATGCTAAAGTGGCCTGTGGCGTATACATTAACAACTGTCAAATTAAAACCGGACGTTCACATTTTTTCGTTTTAATTGCTTATAAAGCAGCTGTCACTAATTGCATTGAACTATACAGGTGCGTTTGGTTCAGCTCACCCTATAATTAACTGTTTATTTATATTTAAAAAAATATTATTCACCAAAATTTATTATACCTTGGGATACATTTTATTTTCTATTTTGGTAACGTTTTATCAGGCCAATCAAAATTCAGCAAAAAAGAGAACTAAAAACGTGGATTGCTTTGCTTAAAGTGATACTTTCTTTTTATAAAACATACAGGTAAGATAGTGTGTGATACTTCATGTCAACCTGATTTGGGCGGATAATGGTTTAAACCTAGTAACAAAGTTAGTCTGGGTTTTATAATAAGACGGATTATGACTAAATAGGTATAAATAGTAACAATAAACATTGACGACCTCCGTGGCGTAGTAGTCACCATGCTACTCCGCCACCCAGGGGTTCCTGGTTCGATCCCCGGTCAAGGCAAGTCGGAAAATGGCCTTTTTCAAATGGTCTTGAGTCTTGAATGTTTATCTATGTATTCATTTGTTATAAAATATAGTATCGTTTAGTTAGTATCCCATAACACAAGTCTTGAACTTACTTTGGGGCTAGCCCCATCAGTGTTTATTGTTCCTATATATTTAATTGTATGTCACATAATAACACAAAAAATAAAAGACATGCCAGTAAGTGAGATACTGATATTAGGAGAACTCCCGAAAAAACAAAGGCAAAGTTAACTTTTTGCAAGCCAGTACTTGAAAACGTTACTTTACCCCCGACGTTAAGCCTAGTAAAGTAGTGCAATTTTGACCACTTTTTACATTTTGTCAATGGCATCTCTGTCACTCGACCTTTGCATCTAAAATGGTCAATAGCTCAAAAGGTTAAAGAAATAAAGTGCGAACAAGTATACGAATAACATCTCCCTTTAAATAAAAATTTCGGTGCAGGAGGACGAAGTCTCGAAGCTCCTCCTCCTCCTCTGAGGAGCTTCGAGACTTCGTATGCTGCTAAATGTCTTACCACGAAATGGTTTAAATTTAGGGGATGCCTAAATAAATAAAATAATAAACCTCAGTGCCTCAAGACAAAAGTGATTAATCAATGTGTGTTAGCAGTGATGACTTATGGCTCTGAAAGGTGGTCCTTTACTATGGGTCTCATAAGAAGGCTCAAGGTCGTTCAGCGCGCTATGGAGAGGGCTATGCTCGGTGTTTCCCTTCGTGATCGAATCAGAAATGAGGGATTCGTAGGAGAACAAAAGTCACTCACATAGCCCAGCGGATGAGTTCGTTGAAGTGGCCATGTGCGGGACACATAGCGCGAAGAACCGATGGCCGATGGGGCAAAAAGGTTCTCGAATGCGAACAAGCAAGCGAAGCGTAGGACGCCCACCCACAAGGTGGTCAGACGACCTGACCAAGGTCGCTGAAAAGCTGGATGCAGGGCGCTCTTAATCAGTCGTTTTGGAAATCTTTGGGAGAGGTCTATTTCCAGCAGTGGACGTTATGCGGCTGCAATGATAGGGGATACCTAAAATCCACATAAAAACAATTGATGAAAGTGTGTCATCTTCCTAACAACACACATTTAATTGTAACGCACACAGATTTACGAGGCATTCCCAATCGGATATCTTGTATCTGTCGTGCAATGATTTGTTTTTGTTCGGGTTATAATGCATAGTTGGCTTGATCTTAGATGCTTGTAGATTGTCGCACCGTCATGTTGTCGGTGATAGTTATTTGTCATGTTAGTTGGTATTGTTTGTCTGTCTGTCTGTTAATTTCAACAGGTTTAGATAACAGACAGGTATGAATAATACACGTAGTGGCAGGGACATATTTCAGTAAAACTATCTGCATTCAAAGTTAAGCACAATGAAACCGGTGGAGAATTATAACTGATTTTTGAATTAAATCACCAGAGTGACGAAATTACATAAAATTATCAAGGAAGAAGTTTTCTAAGGGATTCTCAAAATGACCGATTGTGTGCGGAATGTTTTCAGTTTTCTCACGACTTTGTTATAATACGATGATTCTATTTATTACTTTTGGTCAAGCCACCTTGTAGGTAGAAATCTAACACTACACTTAAACACCACCTTTTTATTCCGACCGGGGCAGATAGAGAATTTTTGGCATTGTAGAGGTTGGAAAGAGGTTTCAAAATTTGTAATAAGTTTACTTTAAAAAAATCAGTGGAATATTTTTATAACGTTTTAGAAAACTGTGTTTCTAATTCTATATGTTGCAACAATCAATTTTTCACGACTTTATCGGTACTAAATCACAAATAATATTCGATCCATCAGGCAAAGTGAACAGGCGAAAAACAATTAAATGCAAATACGAGTAAAATCGATCTAGTCGATCGATTTATCATGTAAATCGAGAACCATCGATCGTAGCCACATAAAGAGCGCATTTGACACCGATCAATCATTTACAGCGTTGGGATAAATCGATAAAATTGATGTGCTCGTAATGTTCTCATTTCTTTAGACCCACTTTAAGCATTTTTAGAATACTTTTTTATAGCCAGATCTTGTTTCCCACTGCTGGGCAAAGGCCTTGTGACAATGTTGCAATAAACCGTATCCTTCATGTTAACATACCTCCTTTCTCCATCATTTCATTCTGACCACCTTTTTCAAATGTTATTTCAAATTTCGAAATATGGCGACCTCCGTGGTGTCACCATGCTAGACCGCCACCCAGAGGTTCCGGGTTCGATCCTCGGTCAGGGCAACTTGAAAAATGGCCTATTTGGGTTTTGGGTGTTTATCTTTATAGTTATAAAATATAATCGTTGAGTTAGTATCCCATAACACAAGTCTCGAACTTACTTTGGGGCTAGCTCAATCTGTGTGATTGAAGTGAATATATTTATTTATTTATTAATAAATTCAATTTACAAATTTTAGACACATTCTTTCCTCATCATTCTGACCCATTTCTCCACCACCTATGATAGAAACAACTTAGAATTATACAATATTATCAGTTCTGACAAATAAATATATAATATTAACCCTTGTTGCATCTCTCTTGCTCTAACACTGTTAAGATGATATTTTATGTGGGAGCACACCTACTACAAGGACCAGGTGGAGTCCCCACAGCCTGATCTTCTCTTCTCCATCTATTTCTATGAAGAGCCATCTGCAGCCATCCACGAATACTTAGTCATACATTTTCTATTTTAGTACCTTAGTGATTTCAAACCTTTTGTTTTTATTGAGCTTATGGGTGGAATACGTAACTCAATTTTTGCTATTACTTTTAATTAAACTAAAATTTAAAAAGGGCTCTAAACGGATGAACCATTTTTAAATAGGTTCAAAAAAGCTTTATCTATAAAAATCTGGTCATCGTTTCGGAAGTTACGATGCTCAGACAGACAGACACAAAAAACTGGCTTCTTTTTGCGACGCACACTTGACTAGTTGTTTGCGTTCATTTGTAGCGACATGTAGCCTAAGTGCCGGACCAAACGGGACGCAAGTTGCGTCGCGCAACTTGCGTCGCGTTGCGCGCTTACATATAATTTCATACAATTTCTACCAATCGTTCACACGACGCGCAAGTTGCGTCTCAACGCAACTTGCGCTGCGTTAGTGCCGGACCAGACGAACGCAAGTTGCGTCGCGCAACTTGCGTCGCGTTACGCGCTTACATAGCATTTCATACAATTTCTACCAATCGTTCACACGACGCGCAAGTTGCGTCTCAACGCAACTTGCGCTGCGTAACGCGTGCTCGCACGCGCCTGCACAGAGGTCGCGTAGTGTTAGAAAGCGGGACAAAAATGTTTTGAAAAACTTATTTTTGAAACAGACCTTGTCTATGAGACTTGTCTTTAAAAAATAGTGGCATTTCACCATATTCTCCATCCATACATCGGTTGTCTGGAAGAAATGTGCTTTTAGCGATCTGACCGAGCTACATTTTAACTATTTATATTTTTTGGTCTTCAATAAAGTATTGCTTACTCATCATTATGTTGGGTACCGTACATTTTTTTTTTCTCGTAATTTATAATAAGCACCATGGAAGTTTAACTTGTACAAAAGTTGAATGAGGTATTCCACTTAGGGCACCCGTCTGAATGGCATCTGCGCGAATGAAACCTAGTCTATTCCACGAAGGGCACCTATTTTTGACCACGAAGTGAACCTATACATCAGCAGCCTAGTGCTGGGATTTAAATATTTTAATTTTTATCTATATATATATATATATATATATATATATATATATATATATATATATATAAATTAATCTAACTCACTCACTCATCACGAAAACTACCAAGCCAATGAAGATATAGATATAGAAGGTAGAGTGTGACTAAGAGACGCCCACTAAGCAAGAATTTTTTGAAATTTAGTCCGTAAGAGGGTAAAATAGGGGTTACCAGTTTGTATGGAACTTCGTAATTTTTAAAGTGAGACACACGAAATTTTTAATTTATTTTAGTAGTTAGTAGAAAATAATAATGCATTTATTAGATTTTGAAAATTACATCCCTATAGGGGTGAAATAGGGGTTGTAATTTATATGAATCTTCGTCATTTTTGAAGCGAGACATGACATTTTTAAATTAGTGGTCAATTAAAAATAACATTACAGAAATTACATTTAAAAAATTGCATTCCCTGGGGTGCATTAGGGGTTGCGAATTTATATTATTATTAAATTTCATTTTTTGAGTGATAGACAAAAAAAATTAGACAAATAGATCATTTGTTCTCTTTTGCTCTAGCAAATGACGGGAACGGGAATGGGAACGGGAACAGGACGTAAAAACCAATTAAAGATTTTATTAGAACCATTTTCGACATCTACGCGAACGAAGTCGCGGGTAACAGCTAGTTATGAATAAAAGCAATATAATTCACTAAAACGTTAATTAATTACGCATACATTCAGACATATTAACACGTCTTTATAACATTCGGAATAAACAGAGCCCGAGGCCGTCAGAACAAAGGCCATACGAATTACGCATATGTACTTAGTACAAAAGAATTGTGACTAGGTGTCATTTAAAGAAAAAGTTAAAAATATACTAGTACCTACATTTTATTCATAACGAGTAAAACAATTGGCAATTTCGCATCTGCTGTGCTCTTCTTGGACAAAAATGTAAAAATAAAAAGTCCATGAAAAGCACCTGCGAATATTAGGTGTCCTATGTGGTATGGTATAGGTGCCATTCAGATAGGTGGCCTTAGTGGAATACATCAGTTGAATCAGTAAAGAATCCAAACAAAAACCAAAATTTCATTTCTTTGTGTACGCAATCCGATTTCCAAACCACTGTGTGGGGCATAACACGAGGTAAAAGCGAGAAAGAAGTAAAGCGGTTTTTACACTATCCAATTTTAAGAGTGAACTAGTCGATACTTTTTCTATAAAATTTCGGAAGGGATTTCCTTTACTGTTTGACACATACAGTACATGCAAAGTTTAACATGATATCGTTTTGTCTCATTAATCTCATTATTCATTTTGTCTGTACAGATACAGAATAGTAAAATAATTATAAAAGCCATTAAAAAGTTATGAACCATCAAATATTCGTTACTTTTGCATATTTTTACGCAAATCATCATCATCATCAATCAATCAGGCATCTTTGGTGCCATTTTTCAAACGTGGAGTCGCTTAAGGATAGGTTATTTGTATGGAAATCGTTTAGGCAACTCCGCTTTTCAAAAATGGCGTACGATTTAGGATGCGAGTAAAGATTGTGTAATCACCAGCGATTCTAACTCTACTTACAATGCGACGTAAATAAGTTGAACAAAAATGGCGGTTTTCAAAGCATTTTTGTACAAATTCTCGACAAGTAAATTGAACTAAAACGGCCGTCGTCGGCGCATTATTTGTACCTGCGCCGATAACCACCATTTTGGTTCAACCAACGTGCCGAGAATTTGTACAAAAATGCTTTGAAGTCCGCCATTTTTGTTTCACATTTTTGTGTCGCATTGTACCATCCTACCTAGTTAGGATGCTAAGTAGAGTTCTTTAAAATCGGATAGTGTAATAACACCTTAAGTATGTTCATGTCGTTGGCTGCGTGTCGGCTTGTGCAACTCAAAAGAATCAAAGAAGCACCGCCTTCTTTTTTCGATTGCCGCCGTCGAATACTAGAAGAGGTCAAAGCCGCTGCCGGCATAGAGTAGATACAGACAGATTCATACAGTACAAATGCGACAGTAGACATAGAAAATTGCAATGAGTACATTTACACAGCAAAACATTTTTATCCAAGTGCACCAAAAGAAGGGTTATGTGTTTCGAGTGTAATTATATATTTTTTAAGCATCCCCCCCTTCAGCTTAAATGGCTTGATTGAAAGTACTAAAATTAACTTCTTCTTAAGGTGAGGTTTTCGTAAACTCGAGGCGGCTGAGGTGCAAGGCAATCTGCGAGATGCCCCAGTTACCTATTTACCTACCAATTACCTATTCAGAGTGACGGGGGAGCGGGAAGCGCAGAATGAAAGCAGAATGATGAGGAACGTAGATTTTATCGTTTTATTGTTATAAATCTTAACCTTTTGTGTGTGGCTATACTGGATTAAATAAATTGTTTTACTATTGTGTGTTATAGTTTTTGCAACACACAAAATGTTAAATAACTAATTTCAGAACTTTATGACTTTGCACATTCAATCTACTTAGTACTTTACCAGTATATCTTTATATATTAATACTTTTCGTAGTCCACAGGCCACAGCTTTACCCATGTGGACATTTTTTTAAATATTTTTAGGTTTCCGAACAAAAAATTAAAAAACGAAACCCTTACAGGATCACTCGGACAGACGGACGGACAGACAGATGCAAGCCGTGCATTTGTCTGTCCGTCCGTCTGTCACATCCAATTTGTTCTAAATCTTCTAGAACAAAAAAGGTGAAACTCGGTAGAATGGTGTAATCATATGGCCCAAGCACAGTTGTGTAAAGTAAATTTTTTAAAGGGTCATTTTCGAGGAAGGAATTTGGAAATTTGAAAAAAGGTACCGTGTCATTTATCAAATAAAAGGGCTTCTTATGAGGATCATATTATTGTTATTATTATAAAATAAATAGTTTTGTTTTTATTCATAAAAAAGACGAAAATTGACGAAAATTGACCCTGATCACGGAAACTACTGAGTCTACAAATTTGAAAAAAAACAGTATATAGTTTATTGCTTTTAAATTACAGGAATAATAAGGAAATAAAATTTTTGAAGTGAAAACTTCTTTAGCGGTGTTGTACACTTTTTTTGTTATGGGTAAAAAATGTTAAGCTCGCGTCAGGGCGTCAGGACATGGGACCCTGATCGAAAATGCGTAAGACGGATGGAGAGTAGACAGCCGGCGCAGCGTAGGAGAGGAAGTATCCCTTGAAATATCTTTCTACGGCGCGGCGAAAATGTTTGCCTGCGCCAGCTGTTTCGTTTAGGCGGCGCAGGGCGCTTGCGCGATGTTCGTGTGTGTTTATGTCAGCGTACCACGCGCATCCATGGATAGTGACAGTGACAGCTGATGGCTCGACTGCTGTGTATTCGTAAAATTTGTGTATATAAAGTGTTTACTTAATGTAATATAAATTGTCATATTTGTGTACGATACCGCAATAAATGAATATTATATTCTACCTCATAAATGATAGTACTTATATACTGATAATTAAAGCAATTCGTGCAAAATTATTCCCTTACCATTCCAAAATATCAAAAATGCACAACGTTAATATTCAAGTTTTCACTTCTGCCGGCACTCCCGGAGTGCAACCCGTCGTTTTGTGTTTTTTTAATAAGGTCCATTTTCGAGGGACAAATTAGGAAATAAAAAAAAAATAATTTTGCAAACCTTACTGTGTTATATACAAATGAAAGGTCTCGTAATTAGGATCTCAAATATATTTTTGCTATTATTGTCAAATAAATAGTTTTGATTTTATTCATGAAAGAAGATGAAAATTTACCATTTGCCCCTGATCTCCGAATGACTGAGCCTAAAATTTTGAAAAAAAAAAAACATAATATAGTTCATTGCTTGTAGATTACAAAACAAATAAACTGGAAAACTCAAAATACGTTCACTTACAAAAAATTTATGGTATTGTACGGAACCCTCTTCACGTGTGTTCAACTCGCACTTGCCCGGTTTTTAGGGTTCCATTGTAAACAAGGAACCTTTATAGTTTCGTCATGTCTGTCTGTCTGTCCATCCGCGGTTTTACTCAGAGACTATAAGTACTAGAAAGCTGTAGTTTGGTATAGGTATGAATATTAATCATGCCAAAAAAGTGGTAAAATAAAATATTGGAAACAAAAAAAATTGGTTAGCTCCCATACAAGTAAAGTAACTCTTTTTTTTTTCTCGACTAACCCATCGTATGGGTTATAGTTGAAAAGGGATTTTAAAAATATTGTGAGCTTGAATCATTTTTTGATTACGGTATCCGTTTTTGAAATATTTGGTTTTATTATGCAAATCTGTATTAGAGTCAAGTGTCCCTTGAAAAATTTGCAAATTTTGCCCTCTATTTATTAAACGGTTATATATGGACATGTGAAAAATTAACAGTAGTTGTATATAATAATAACGAAGTTTGAAGGATAAAATATCAGAGCTAAGTAGGGTTTACAAATTAAAAAGTTATAAGCGACCAACTTATAAAATGTACTCAGAAAAGTTCATACAAATTCAATAAAAGGTACCAGACGGACAGCGGAGTCTTAGTAATAAGGTCCCTATTACTAAGACTTCGCTGTCCGTCTGTCCGCCCGTCTGTCTATCTATCACCAGGCAGGATCTTATTAACCGTGCGTGATGGTGATAGATAGACAGTTGAAATTTTCACAGATAATGTATTTCTATTGCCGCTATGACTACAAACTAAAAACAGAATAAAATAAATATTTCAGTGGGCTCCCATACAACAAAGGTAAAGGAACTCTTTGTGCTCGAGTCCATCTCGCACTTGAACGCATATATCTAAACGTCAAAATAAACATTTTCTACGGGATTTGTAAGTAGATAGGGATTAGGGAACCTGGATCCACCTACGGTGTATCCAGTTTCCCTAATCCCCAATCTATATTTTCAAGCCATCCATTCATTTATTTAAAAGTTACAATTAGGTAAAAAAAAAATCATTAAAATAATTATTAATTGGTAAAGAGCAGACGAATGAACTATTTCTTTAAAAAGTTGAATGAATAGCTAAAATCATAGAGTATTTATTTTTATTTATTGATAGTATATTTATTACAGAGATAAAGATATTAAACTAGAATTTATATTTGTAAGAATTTCTTTCACACGGGTGTATATGTTATCACTGAAAACGTTTTGTACAACGTGCTGAGCGCAAATAGATGCATTACAGCGACAAATAGTCTGTTCAGAGTTTTCAAACTGATCAGCATTATAAATTTCAATTCGGATCAATTTTGCTCCGGGGGACACCATTCGAATACTGGAAGCCAATTTCTTCTGCTTGTTAATTAAATCAGAGCAGTCTTGGTTGTGACGATCTTCATCCTCCAAACTGCGGATTATTCTTTCTACGGTTGCTGGTTCCTCTATTCCAGCAGGTGGTGAGAGCGGTGAATATGAAGGTGAATAGATCCAGTTATTAGCATACTGTAACAAACAAAGTATGTATCTGAATTATGTGTTTATTTTTTACACACATTACAAAAATAACAAATTATATATTCAGACTTACCGACATGATTACTATCCGCTTCGCAATTACAAGAAAAACTAATAAATTTTCGCAGTCAATATTCTCTATATAATTATAAAATTAATGTCAATAAGGTTTAGAATGTATTTCTTTTGACACCTGCTTTGTAATCGATTCTAAATATGGTATGACGCCTCTGGTCAGATGATCTGTCTATGTTGTCATGCATAGTAGTACAAAATTGCTGATATCAGGTTTTTTTTTTTCTAAAAATCTATGTTGACATGGATACTTTACTATAATAAGTACTCATCGATACCCAATAACACTATAACTTATAATTATTAGGTCTCAAGTTTTACCTAACTAGGTAGGTATTCCTATATTAGCGATAAAGAGAATAAAACCTTAGCATAATTATATAGGTACTTATAGACATTTATTCGAGTTCCATTAAGTTTGACATCTTCACAACAATTTCCTTGACTGACTTATATATGTCATCCATGTACCAATTTTTAACAATATGTTGAATACATAAGTCAGCTTCGCAACCATAAACCGCGCTTGCACACCCAGGAGATCTGGCAGCCTTCAGATTTAAAGATCTACCACGTCTTTCTGGCACTGCTGGAATGAAGTTGAATAGATCGTTGTCCGAATTTTGAAAAATAAGAATATTATTAGTGCAAGAACGATTTAAATATAAAAAGAAAATATATTATTATATCACTTACCATTTTAATGCGTCCAGAGCACTTTCGTTTAGAAAAATAAGTAATTTTATTTAAAGGTAATCAACTCACTTTGTATACTTTCTTTATATTGACAAAAAAAGTTCAAATTGAAAAAATATTGCTCCAGCGCAAAAAAAGAGGGGTGCTATAAAGTATCCCGCGTAACATATAAAGAGGTCCGGTCGCTGTCTAAACAGGGTCGGTTGTTAAAAAAAACATTTCAGAGGTCAATACGTTGGTTTAAAAACTCTGACACCAGTGTTAGTCACTAACACATATGACAAGATGATATCCTTCTAACATTATAAATGTAAAAGTTTGTATGTTCGTCTGTTTGTTACTCAATCCCACCAAAACAGCTGAACGGATTGGGATGAAATTTTGCACAGACGTTGTTTTGGGGTACGGAGAAAAAAAAAACATAGGATACCTACTTTTCATCCCGGAAAAAGTACTGTTCCCAAGGGAACGACATTAACGGAGCGGAACCATGGGCGAAAGCTAGTTATGTAATAACGGCGTTTCTTTTTTTACCCACTTCAAAAGAAGTTAGTTAATGTGACATGTGTAAGGTTTTTATTTCACTGGCGGTTCAACCGCCGCGGACACGCTCCAATACGAAATATCGAAATCATTCAATGTGGACTACATGATATCGTGACATGATTTCGTAGCACATACCAGAACCGCTGCAGTGCTAAATATTTTGTACTAGTTGTCATCCACGTCTCTGCTCGCGTATCGTTCCCTCAGGAACAGTATTTTTTTGGATGAAACGTACGCTTATGTCCTCTCTGTATCCCAGACAACGTTTATGTAAAATTTCATACTGACCTGTTCAGTACAAAGCATAAAAGTCAAACAAACAAATAAACCAACAAACAAATTCATTTTCCTGTTTAATAACATTAGTTAGGATAATTGACTAGCGGCATCTCACTTTATGCCGTAGTAATGATCTAAAGCGATAGAACAATTTACATAATGATATGAAAAAAAAAACGCTCTCATGTGATAACAGCCTTTTGTACTGTTTATTGTACAGCTTATCGACGAACTGTGTTCTAATAATGCCTGCACAGCATTTTTACTAATATAGAACTTGCATACCATATTTTTTACAAAAAAGGAATGAAGCTTCGGTATTTAAACAATCCCAATGCTGAACAAAGTCACAGATCTATTTTATTTCTGAGGGAATCTAGTGCTCCACCATCTGTTGAAGAGGACTTCTAGTGAAAAGTAAAAAAAAAATGTAAGTATCTACCAATTACATTACATCAACTTCACATTCACATTATTCTTTCTTTACAGTACCCTGTATTTATTCATGAGTCTTAACATACTTCATTTGCATCTACGATTCACTTTAACTATTCATATTCTTCATTCATTGTCTTTATTTAGTTACATTATCCATTCACATTATCCCTTAACATTATCCATTCGCATTATCCATTCACATTATCCATTCACATTATTCATTCACATCATCTATTCATATTTTCCATTCATTTTCTTTATTTATATTCTGTATTCAATTTATCTATTCATTTTCTCCATTAATTTTATTTATTTACATTCCGTGTTCACATTAATGCTGTCCATTCACTGTCTCTTTACATTCTCCATTCATATTATCATCAAACTGATCATTTTACTCTTAGTAAGGAGGTTGTTTCAACATTAAAATGGTTTAGATTTAAACATAAAATCCGCAGTATTATACGAACCTTTTGTAGGTATTAAAAATATAGTAATCATTTTATTATTTTTTTCAGGTCGAAAACATTGGCGAAGGACCTTCTTCTCTCCAGCGATGACTCTGAGGTGGAGTCAAAGCTCGTCGAAAAGAAGACTAAACGTAGAAGCTCAAGCAACACTAGGGAAGAGCCAAAGGTGAAAAAGGCTAGGACAACCAAAATCACTCCGTGCACCCCACCACCTCGACTCACAGCACATGACCTGTTTGGTGAAGACAGTGAAGATGACCACCAGCCCAAGGCTTCAACATCGTCGAAGAGCGGTAATATACCACCTGTAATTTCCATATATACAAGAAGGGAATCAAAGGGGTGTTCACGACAAGTAAATGAGACAAAGAAGGGAACGTATTATGTCGAAGTCAAAATTTATAATACGGAGGAAATAAAAAAGGTCATGCCAATTAATAGATGGCGCTACGCCATCACTAGTATCAAGACGCAGATAGACGATAAAGACGAGTCATGGCACTCATTGAAAAAGTTTGTAAAACTATCTAGAAAAGATTTCAAGAACAGTCCAATCACTTTGATTGGGGCATACGAAAGCATGCTGTAATTTTATGTTATTACATTTTACTTATGTCATCTGCCATTCACTATGAATTACTGGGCATACTTAAGTAAATATTACTAATCTAGTTTTTATTATTATTATATACATTTGCCTAATCTGTAATCACTAGGTTTAATAGATAGTCTTTATTACCTTTTCTTTATTTACTTAATCTTTGTAGATAATCTAACTATAGTAAATATATAATTGTACGTTAATAAATAGTTATATTATTAAAAGTCTTTTTTTTTACAGTTGCCAACACATCGAGATCTGAAAAATCCAAATATTGTGACAAATGCAAAATGGTTATACTAGAAAAGAAATTTCCATATCATATGAAAACTAATATACATAAAGCTAATTGTTTATTGAATACGCAGTTTGCAAATATAAATATGGTTGCAACTGCTTTCAAAAACAGAATAGTAACATACAGATTGAATGTTGCTGAGGAAAATGAGTACCTCGGTCTAGAGGCTTTCCTAAGTGACAACCAAGATAATTTAATTGATTTAATAATTTTATCATTGAACAAACATAACTGTATAAAAATAAATTTTGAATTATTTGCCTATTTCATGTTACCTAAGTCTGATGAAATACAATTAAAGTCATTCAATACAAAATATAAAATTTTATACAAATATCATACAAACACTGACTACTTGAAAAAATTGATAACTAAGATAATGGATACATTGAATGAAAAGTTAACAGAATTTCAACACTGTCAATCTGGATGGACTTTTGTTTCATTAAAGCATCTCGAAATTAATATAAATAAGTACGCTCCAATGAGGGGTGGATCATATATAGAGCTACCATCGGCTATTAAGAATTCTAAGAGCTGTATAAATATAAAAAATAAAGATAATTATTGTTTTTTGTGGAGCATAATGGCTGGATTATACCCTGCTTCAAACAATGTATGCAAAATTAGTTCTTACCCTCACTATTCTACTGTTTTAAATACAGATGCAGTGTCATTTCCTCCTTCACATAAGGATATAAGACAATTCGAAAAAAACAATCCTGATATAAGCATTAACGTCTATGGTTTCAGAAATAATATTGTAACTGGACCACTATATGCCTCAAAATATAAAAATAAACATCATTTCAATTTACTATACATAGAAAACAAAACCACAGGTCACTATTGTTTAATAAAAAACTTGGTACGCCTAGTACGACCTCAAATAACACGTTATAAAGGCAAAGTTTATTTGTGTGATAAATGTTTACAATTTTTTTGCAGCGAAACAAAGTACAAGACTCATAATTGTTCTCAGATATCATCTATATTACCTGAAAAAAATACTATGTTAAAATTTAATAATTATGAAAGACAACAAAAACTTAATTTTATTATTTACGCCGATTTTGAATGTTTATTACTGAAGTGTGATAAAAGTATGTCTTCAAAAACTCAGACACTAAACGTTCATCAACCTTGTTGCTTTGCATATTATATTTGTTGTTCTTATGATGATAATTTAAATAAATATGTGTCATATAGGGGTTCAGACTGTGTAAAAATATTTGTTAAATATTTAATGAAAGATGTTAGACGTATATACGAAATATTAAGAATTAAAAATTCCATGATTCCATTAACACTAGAACAGGAATTAGATTTTCAGAATGCGACTTTATGTCATATATGTAAAAAAATGCTAGCCAATGATAAAGTGCGAGATCATGATCATATTACTTCTCAGTACAGAGGAGCGGCACACTCTCATTGTAATTTGATGTATAGAGTTTGTTCGTTCATTCCCATCGTGTTTCATAATTTGTCTGGATATGATTCACATTTATTTATTGAAGAGTTAGCGAAATACGAAGGTTATTTTAAAGTAATACCAAAAACGAAAGAAAAATACCTTTCTTTTACGAAAGTCATAAGAACTGATGACTATAATCATCCTGTTCAAATAAAGTTCATTGATTCATATCAATTCCTTAGTTCAAGCCTAGATACATTAAGCAAAAATTTATCCGAAAATGATTTCTTAAGTTTTTCTAGAGAATTTTCTGATAAAAAAAAAATAAATTTATTGAGGAAAAAAGGTATTTATCCTTACGATTATATGAACTCTTGGTCAAAATTTCAAGAAACTCAACTGCCTCCTAAATGTGAATTTTATAATAAATTACGAGAGGAACCCGTAACTGATAGCGATTATTTACATGCTCAAGCTGTGTGGGAGAATTTCGATATTGAATCCCTTGGTGAATATACAGATTTATATTTAAAATGTGACGTTCTTTTACTTTGCGATATTTTTGAAAAGTTTCGGAAAACTAGTTTGCATTATTATAAATTAGATCCAGCTTATTATGTAACCTCACCAAGCTTAAGTTGGGATGCGATGTTACTATATACAGGAGTTGAACTTGAATTGATAAGTGATTTAGAAATGTATGAGTTGTTAGAAAAAGGTATTCGAGGTGGATTAGCGCAGTGCTCCCTTCGCTATGCCAAAGCAAACAATAAATACTTAAGTGAATTTAATGATTCGGAACCAAGCAGTTATTTGATATACCTTGATTGTAATAATCTTTATGGGTACGCCATGATGAAAAAACTTCCTATTTCAGAATTCAGATTTTTATCAGAAAGTGAAATTAAAGAAATTGATATAATGTGTGTATCAGATGATGCTGATTTTGGTTATATATTGGAAG
Source organism: Acrobasis suavella (assembly GCA_943193695.1). Lineage (NCBI taxonomy): Eukaryota > Metazoa > Arthropoda > Insecta > Lepidoptera > Pyralidae > Acrobasis > Acrobasis suavella. Next base: position 22,872,395 of record OW971934.1, read on the forward strand.
TAGACTTGATCTATCCAGATTATTTACATAATAAACATAAAGACCTACCATTTGCTGTTGAAAAAATTGTACCACCCTACGGAAAAACAAAAAAGTTGATTGCAAATCTTTATAACAAACAAAATTATGTTATTCATTATGTACATTTAAAAGAGTGTTTGAAAAACGGTCTTATCTTAAAAAATATACATCGTATTCTTATCTTTCGACAAGAATGCTACTTAAAAAAATATATCGAACTCAATACCAATTTACGTCAAAATTCAAAAACAGTTTTTGAGAAAGATTTTTTTAAATTACTAAACAATTCAATATTCGGGAAAACAATAGAAAATAAACGTAAACAAGCAAACATAAAATTGATTTCAGAATGGAATGATGACAACAATAGAACTAATAAACATCTTGGTGCTGAAAAATTGATTATTAAACCGAACCTTAAAAGTATAACGATATTTTCAGAAAGTTTTGTGGCAATAGAGTTGAATCGTGAAAATGTGGTTTTAGACAGACCTATATATATTGGATTTACGGTTTTAGAATACGCCAAACAGCATTTATATAAGTTTCATTACGACTATATTAAAAACAAATACGGAAAAAATGCTAAACTGTGCTACACTGATACTGATAGCTTACTATACTTAATATATACAAACGATTTTTATCACGATATGCACAAGGATATGGTTATGTACGATACTAGTAATTTTGAAAACGACAATCCCTTTAATATCAATAAAATGAACGCAAAAATTCCAGGTTTATGGAAACATGAAATGGGTGATGACTTGATCACAGAATTTACTGGTTTACGAGCTAAGTTATATTTTATAAATAGTGTTAACTCCCGAATAAAAAAGGCTAAAGGTGTTTCAAAGTCCGTAACAAAGAATCTGGAATTAAAAGACTATACTAAAGTTTTATTATTGAATGAAGTTCTTAGAAGTAAAATGAATATGATTAAATCAATCAAACATATTATATACTCTCAACAAGTTGATAAAAGAGTTTTAGACGGAAACGATGATAAAGTACAAGTATTGCAAGATCATATTCACACCTTACCATGGGGTCATTGTGATTCTATATTAATAGAATAATATTGAAAGTGATGTGCCTTACTTGAACGTGAACCTGTTTAATCCATTAAATCTAACGTACCCCGATGAGAGAGAAAATAAATGTAAAGAAATAATAATTGTCATATTTTTGAAGGGAATAAATAATAAAATTATGAAAAACGAATTTTGGTTCATAATATGTGTGGATATAGTCATATAATTGTTATTATGATTCTGTGTGTTATTTAGTATTCTGAATAAATGATGTATCATTGACATTTAGTATAGTTTGAATAAATAAAAAACATTATGAAAAAAAAAACGAATTTTGGATCATAATATGTGAGGAAAATAGTCATATAAGATAATTGTTATTATGACAATGCATGCTATTATTATTATTATATTCTGAATAAATTATCATTAACATTTACTGTTGTTTACATTATTTTACCAATTAATCAAGGTATAAAAAGACTCACCAGATCTGACAACTTTCATTTCAAAATATGAAATTCTTAAAGCAAGTTGATACTTTAGAAATTAAAAATATAAATCTTAAAAATGATACACAAACCATAAAACATAGTACTCTTTTACCAAGTACAATCCGTTGTATAATATGCGGACCCTCTAACTGTGGTAAAACTAATATAATGCTCAATCTGTTACTACATGAAAATGGCCTTAAATTTAAAAATATTTATTTATATTCAAAGACAGCATTTCAGTCAAAGTATTGCTTTTTAAATGAAGTCATTTCAAGAATTCCGAACGCTGAGTTATTTATTTTTAATGATAATAAAGAAGTTATTCATCCGAATGATGCATTACCAAATTCGGTTATTATCTTTGATGATGTTGCATGTGAAAATCAAATAAATATAAGAAACTACTTTGCGATGGGTAGACATAGAAATGTTGACTGTTTTTACCTCTCCCAGACATATTCAAAAGTACCAAAACAGCTAATACGAGATAACGTAAATTTTCTCATTTTATTCAAACAAGATAATACTAATTTAAAACACATTTATAATGAACATGTCACTACAGATATGAGTTGGATAAAATTCCAACAACTGTGTTCTGCTATTTGGCAAAATCATTATGACATTTTAGTAATTTGTAAAGACTCGCCAATAAATAAAGGAAGATATAGAAGAGGAGTAGACACGTTTGTACATTTAAAAAAATGCAATATATAGCTTTATTTGAGCAAAAAAACCTCATTTTAATTTATGTACCTGAATAAATCACTTGTATTTTAAATAAACATGGAATTCAAAGAACAACTTATTAAGTCAATAAATAATATAAAAAATAAAATAAGAATGATTCAAGACGAAGAAGATGCTGCTAAATTAGAGTATACAAAAGTATTTAAGCCTATTATTGAGCCTTTAGAGACGATAATTAAAGAAAAAAAAAATTGTTGTTTAAATACTGTAGAACACTTTAATACGAATGATACAATTAGACATTTAATTAAGAATACTGACAGTACAGTTGAAGAATATGGTTCACCTAAAAATTATGAAGAATTTAGGGACTCAATTGATGTTAACTCAAATAGTGATGAGATTCTGATGAATGATAAGAATTCAGAATATTACACAGATAATGACACATCTTTAGAAAAAACAAATAACGATTCACTTATTTCCCTAAAAAAAGAAGATATGATGGAGATCTATAATGATATTAATGTACCGTTTGGAATCCGTAGTGAGAACAAAAAATTATTAATGGGAAATACTGCAGTACACTTATCGATTAAAGAAAATGTTTCTAATGAAAATGAAAAAATGTACGTTATGACTATAAAAAACAAAAAATATGAACTAACTCCTGGATTAAAGGAATTGCTAATACGTAGTAAACCTAATCTTGAATTAGTGTCTGAAACAGATAAAATCGTTTATAAAGAAATGCTTGAGAATACAAACGCACATAAACGTGATTATAACCCTAACGGTCAAATCAAAGGTGATAAAGGAATTAAATACTGTCAAATAATAAAACCACTATTTCCAGCAAAGACAACAGAAACCAAAACTGGGGGTTCATTAACCAAGTTTAAGAAAAAGTTTAAAAATAATACTGATTATATTTATTGGGATGATCCGAATGAATTAATTGAACGATTAAAGCTACTCATTGCATCAAAGAGTGCCGGTAATAGTAATCATGATAACGAAATTATATCAATAATTGAAGAATTAAAAGAAGCTGGCATCATTAAGGAATAAAAATGAATGTTCTGACACATTTTATTTTAGTTATCAAGAGTATACCAAACCATGCTGGTTAACATTTTTATTAAATTGATTCTGAAATAATGGTTAATAATTAATTATCATGTATAAGTAAATAATCAATATTTTATTTAGCATCATGAGTAAAATAGATATTGTTAATGAAATTCATAAAAATGCTCGAGTCAACTTTCCTAGAAGAAGTGTGATGCTTAAAGGTATAGATGATCTTTGGCAAGCAGATTTAATAGATATGCAAGCTATATCGTCAGCAAACAATGGACATAAATACATATTACTAATAATTGATTGTTTCTCAAAATATGCTTGGGCTATTCCACTTAAACAAAAGAATAAGGAATTGGTATCCAAATCATTTGAACGTGTATTAAAAAAGGGGAGAATACCAAAAAATTTGCAAACAGATTTAGGATCTGAGTTTTATAATGATAAATTTAAAAGTGTAACTAAAAAATATAACATTAATCATTATTCTACTTATTCAACTAAAAAAGCTTCAATAGTGGAAAGGCTAGTAAGAACTTTGAAAAATAAACTGTATAAAGAATTTAGCATAAAAGGAAATTATAAATGGATTGATGGTACACTTGCAAACAAACTGTATGAATATAACAATTCGAGTCACAGCACTATTGGACAACCACCTTCATCAATTAAACATACTAACGAAAAATTAATATTACAAAGATATTATATATTAGACAAGAAAAAAAAATATTACTGCAAAAGATTTAAAATCGGCGATTATGTTAGAATAAGTAAATATAAAGGATGTTTTGAAAAAGGATATACACCTAATTGGTCTACAGAAATATTCAAAATCATAAAAGTAAAGAATACAAATCCTACAACATATTTACTAGAAGATGCTCGAGGTAGACCTATTTTAGGAGCTTTCTATCCTGAAGAAATTCAGAAAACTAAGCATCCTCACATATATCTTGTAGAAAAGGTATTAAAGACCCAAGGAAACAAAGTATATGTTAAGTGGTTAGGCCTACCAGTAAGTGAAAACAGTTGGATAGATAAGAGGAATGTATTGTAAATTATTTGGATTAAAATATTTATACAACCAGTTACAATATTTTAGTCATTAATGTTTTGACCTTTAAACAGTAAAGACTATTCTTACTAATAAAGCAACATGGATAAAAAAACATACATTATGAGGAAAAAAGAAATAAATAGTAAATCGCACAAATTAAAAAAATCTGCATCAGGAGCAGGAATTAAAAGAACTTTTAAAAATATTGTTTCACATGCAAGACGTCATATAAGTAATCTAAAACCTAAATGTAAAAAAATGTTAACGGAATTGGCATATGCTGCAGCTCATGAGTTGGCATCAGATTTACCTATTGCTTTGCCAAGAGTCATACCAGTACCAAAAACTGGTGGTTTTCTTCCTTTGATTCCTATATTCGCAGGATTGTCTGCTGCCGGGACCATAGCCGGTGGTGTCGCAGGAATCACAAAAGCTATAAATGATTATAAAACTGCTAAGAAGCATCTAACTAAATTAAAAGGATCTGCCAGAGACTTACCAATGCATACGCAATCTATTTGTGTGGGAACAGGATTACATCTCAAACCCTATAAGAATGGCTTAGGAATTTATGTAACAAAATCAAAAAACTGATTACACGGCTACCCAACAGAGCTTTAACCAATTTTGATATAATGAAACACTCCAAACAAATTCCCTATTTTCGCGGTGTATTTATGAGAGATGAATTACCTAGAACACCACATCAAAGGGAATGTGGAGTTATTAATTTGGATAGTTCTGAAAACTCAGGTACTCACTGGGTAGCCTATGCAAAAATAAACGACTATATTGAATACTTTGACAGTTATGGAAATTTAAGGCCGCCAAAAGAACTTATTAATTATGTTGGATCAAATATGAATATTTGGTATAACTACGACAATCTACAAGGAAATCATTTATTTAATTGTGGACATTTATGTCTAAACTTCCTTCAAAACTTTTGGATGATTCATAATAAGACAAGATAAAAAATACTTACTTGTTGTTATTTTACTCAGTCTATAATAACATATTGAAGCGGTAGAAGCTAAACAGATCTCGTCAAATACTCTTTACACTTAAGTATTAGTCAACTCAAATTAATTCTACTCAAGTAAAGAAACTTTACTATAATTAGGTATGTTAGTTTTTAATAAAACAAACTTTCATAACAAAACACATCACATTTCACTTCCTATATCGAAGCAACGAAGACGACTACGAGCGAGGCGATTAGTTATAAAACCAACCATTACTCTTAAAAACAAAATATTTCTTCGCGGTCTTGGATTTAAAATATAAAATGCTTCAAGTCACTGATTTACCACACCATGATGATTCGATAGAAAGCTATGAAATACATAGTTATAATCCTTACAACAATAGCTTTAAAGATAACGATGAAATTAGGATACCTATTTATCAGCAAGATGTATATGTACTACCATCCGCTAGCTCTATTTACATAGAGGGTCGTGTAACAATAAGTAGCACAGATTTGACAGGAAAAGTATCCAAAAAAGAAGTAAATTTTATCAACAATGCAATTCCATTTTTGTTTCAAGATATTAGATATGAACTGAATGGAATAGAAATCGATCGCATTAAAAATGCTGGTATCACCACTACTATGAAATCGTATATTTCAATGAATGAGGGGGAAAATAAAGCCGCTGAGGTATGGGGGTGGAAAGTGGATGGAATTAAGCAAACAAATGGAAACTTCTGCGTGGTTCTTCCATTAAACAAAGTATTGGGTTTCGCAGAAGATTATAATAAAATCATTATTAATTGTAGACATGAACTTATATTACAAAGAAGCAATTCTACCGTAAATTGTGTAACCACTGAAAAAGCAAATAATATCCGTATAGATATACAAAAGGTACAATGGCGAGTGCCACATATAAAAGTTTCTGATCGTAGTAGACTCTTATTACTGAAACACCTAGAAAAAGATCGTCCCATACAACTTGCATTCAGAAATTGGGATTTGTATGAATATCCATTATTACCCAAAACAACTAAACATTCATGGTCTATCAAAACTGCTTCTCAATTAGAAAAACCAAGATTTGTTATATTTGGTTTGCAAAGTAATAGAAAAGATGTTTCACTCAATAGTTCTTCAGTGTTTGATCATTGTAATGTTACCAATGTTAAACTGTTTTTAAATTCACAATATTTTCCCTATGAATCACTTAATCTTAAATTTGACCAAGGAAAGTACAGTATATTATACGAAATGTATACGAATTTCCGTCAGTCGTATTATGGCTTCAGTCTAGACCCTCTGCTTGATTTGCTATCATTCAAAGAAAACGCTCCACTTTTCGTTATTGATTGTTCAAGACAAAACGATTCACTGAAGAGCGGGCCAGTAGATGTGCGTTTAGAAATTGAATGTTCTGAAGACATACCTGAAGATACAACGGGATACTGTTTGATCATAAACGATCGGCTTTTTGAGTATAAACCTCTGAGTAATATTGTTCGAAAGATATCATGAATGTAATTGTTGATGTTCAAGGTTTCAAGAATGAGAAAAATCAATTCATTCCCAAAGAAATTGCAATTTTATCGAAATCGCATGTGATGATATTATTAATAAAGCCTCCATACCCATTTTATGATTTAACAAGAAAGGAACGTTCAGGCGTAGCATGGATTGAAAAAAATAGAGGAATTTTATGGAATGAAGGCTTTGTACCTTACTATAATTATAAGTCTAGTATTATTAACTTTTTTAAAGGCAAAAATATTTTTACTAAAGGTAACGAAAAAACAGTATGGCTTAAAGATATGTTAGATACTAGTAAAGTGCATAACTTAGAAGGGGTTGGTTGTCCTAATTTTGAAATATTGTATGAAAATTATTTTTCCGATCTTCGAACCTGTATCTATCATAACAATATTTGTGCTTATAAAAATGTACAATGTTTGTATGAATGGTGTAAAGAAAATTATGATAAAGTGAATATAAATATTTAAAATTGTACTACCTTGTATCATTTTCTAAATAGTGTTTAAAATGAATGTGACATGTGAGATTGATGTATGTTTTAGAACATATATACGAGCGTAACCTCCACGTAATACTATACCCATACAAACAGGTACCTCTATGATTAGCGGAGTCAAAATCATGACTTTAATTATTAAAGATTGAGTGCTTGGGAAGCTAAATGGAGCTAATTTAGAGTAAATAACAGCATCAATTTGAAACACCTCGTTTAAGAGATAGCAGCAGTCAACTTACAGTATGCAATCTATGTACACTGAAAATGAAGATTCTCTCTTCTCTTTCTTCTATTGAGTCAGTTCAGATGAAAATTCCGATCTGATTAGCCCATTATACCTGAGTGACTGATATAAGTAAGTGATTAATTCACAATTTTGATCAGTTATTGTGAAGCAGTTCGGAAAAAGGCATCAGTTATTTTAAAATATTTACCTGTTCATCGGACCAGTTGACATGTCACGTTTGAATATTGGAGATTACGTGGATATAATAATCATTTATGAGAGAAAATTATGTGGCATTCGCTCAGTGAAAATGATTATCACCAGATCAGTTGACATGCCTTTGAGTATTGGAGATTACGTAGATATAATCATTACTTCTGAGAGACTATGCGGTCTTCACATAGTTAAAATTATAAATTATGAGCAATATGATGCCGTTCTTATACCTTCGCAAAAATGCACTACATTACGATCTAAAATTCGACTGGATGTCAGCGAAATAGATAGGAAAGAAGTATCTCTGACTGAAGTTGAAAATACGTTTGCAAAAATGCCCTACATCGATATAAAATGCGATTGGAAGTCCAAATAGATGTACTTAAATGTAACAGTCCTGACTGAAGTGTAAGACCGTATGTGATAAATGAATGGATGGCTTAAAAATATAGATTGGGGATTAGGGAAACTGGATACACCGTAGGTGGATCCAGGTTCCCTAATCCCTATCTACTTTTGTATGAAATAAAGGCAGGTGACGTCATAGTTTCTTAGAGTCAAATAGCGCTCTTAATATATTTTTTTCTGCAATAATAAATAAATAAATAAAAAAATCACATGGAAAGTGTATATGATCAATGACAAGTAACATTATTTTGTAATGTTTTATTTTCTGAACAGTACCTAATAATTTATTATCGACCTAGGAAAATACCCAATTGTCGCATCTGTACTGTGTGTACTCTTTGTCCGCGGTATAGCTTCTTTGTCGGCTTTTCTAATAGCCGTCCGCGACAGTCGAGAACGAAAGCGGTACTTTTGAACTCTTTGTGCAAACACCGACACGTGATAGACAGTTTTCTATTTCGCTCTTGCCTGGCTGTGTGCCTGGTGTCGCCGCGGCGCCGTATGTGTTACTATGGTTACGTTACGGCTCGTTCAGTTTCATTTTTCATCTCGCTGTATTAGGTACATAGGTATCCTTTTGCCGCTTATTGCCGATTTCTGATAAGAAATCAACCGGCAATGAACGTTATTAAAAATAGGTAGGTCCCTCTGATATGTACGTGCAGTGTGAAAGTTTAATTTTTGGCAAATGTTTGAAGAGTTTCGAATGTTTGAATGTTTATTATAAATTTTTGGTAGATAAAGTCCAGGCAGTTATGTTTATACCTACCTAGTTCATATTATTACATACTTAGTAGGTAGGCACCTCACTAGGTAATGAAAGTAATATAAGCATATTTCATTATCATGTGTTTATGGCTATAGTCTTCGAGTATGGTCTAAGGTTATGGTCGAAGGTCTAAGGGCCTTAATCTGTATCACCCCCCGCAAGCTTTTTTAAAGGACCGGGATGACCAAACTCGTAACTCCCACGGTTAGGAAGTAGGAAGAGGTAGGTACAAATAATAGACCAAGCGAGCAAAATGTGCGAAGCGTCTCAGTTTCGAGATTGGCCTTAAATGTTTTTGTCCGGCTGTTCTCGCCTAAAAATCGCATTTCTCAACCGATTCTTGTGAAATTTTGTAAGAAGTTTTAAAAATTATGTAGAACTTTCGGGAAAATTCAAATTATTGAAATTTTTCAAAATAGCAAAAAGCGGGCAAATCGTCTTAATATTTAATTTAATAAAATAGCATATTTCAGCCATTCGGAATTAAATAAAAAAAACTAATTATACTTTTTTGTTACCCTTATTAGGACGCAACTTTTTTTTCTGAACCACTTTTTAGTAATAATTAGGTAGGTACTTATCAGCCATCTAGGTTAGGTATTTATAACTTACTTACTTATTTTTATGTATCTTATTTGTGTTTATATTTTGTACCTTTACCTACCTACTATGTTATATTTTAGTTTTTATTAATATATTAGGTATAGTCGTATTTATTCATACGACGCCATGGACAGAAAAATATATTGAGATAATAGGGGTGACGACAGGGTGAAAAAGGTATGATTACCTGCAAAGATATATAGATAAAAGATATGTAGATATAAGTTTGTTGAAATAAAATAACAAAAAGTAAATAACGTACCATGATTATAATCCGTTTTTTAGATTAAATAAAAATAATGGACCCATATTTTCAGTTTACCAAAAAAGTAAAAATTCTTAAAGACACGGAGCATCAAATTTCCGGAGTGGGGGCTTGCGACGTCACCGTTAAGTAAAAATCGCACCTCGCCATGATGTCATACGAAATTTTAATGCGCTGTATCTTTTTAACATTATGTTTCTCAGAGAAAAGAAAAAATAAATGTACAATATTTTTAATATATTTATTATATAGGCAAAATATATTTTTTCATTCGTCATGCCTATTCATTGTACTTATTCTGATGAAGCCATTAACAGGACAATCCATTTGGACAATGATTGCCTTCATTCAGACAAAGCCATTGACAGAACAATCCACAAGACAATATTACAGGCGCCGTTGACAGGACAATATACTGAGTCAATTCATTGTCTTCCTTAAGACGAAGCCATTGGAAGAACAATTCACTAAGATACTTCATTGTTTACATTCATATGAAGCCATTAAAAGGATAAGCCACTAAGACAATGATTGTCTTCATTCTGACAAAGCCATTGATAGGACAGCCTTCTTAAACAGTTAATTGTCTTAGTGGAATCCAGTTGGACAGTGATTGTCTTCATTCATACAACGCCATTGACATGACAAACCACTAAGCCAATTTATTGTCTTTATTCAAACGAAGCCATAGACAGGACAAACCACTAAGATAATGATTGTCTTAATTCAGACAAAGCCATTGATAGGACAATCCACTTAGACAATGATTATCTTCATTCATACGAAGCCATTGACAGGAAAATCTACTATGACAGTGATTGTCTTCATTCAGACAACGTCATTGACATGGCAATCCACTAAGACAATTCATTGTCTTAGTGGATTGCCATGTCAATGAGTCTTCATTCAAACAAAGCCACTGACGGGATAATCCAATTAGACAATGATTGCCTTCATTCAGACGAAACCATTGACAGGACAATCCACTAAGACAATATTGTCTTTTAGCCAGCTAAATTAACCAAATAATCTGTGTGCGTCATTATGTACTTAGCGCATCTTGCGCGGGTAAAGCGGCCACACGGAGCGCGAGTTGCGCGGCGCAACTTGCGCTGTTACGCGACGCAACTTGCGTCTCGTTTGTTTCGACCCTTACGCGTGCTCGCACGCGCCTGCACAGAGGTTGCGTAGTGTTAGAAAGCGGGACAAAAATGTTTTGAAAAACTTATTTTTGAAATACAAAATCGACTTGTCTTTGAAAAATGGTGGCATTTCACCATATTGTCTCTATACATCGGTTGTCTGGAAGAAATTAGCTTTTAGCGATAAGACCGCCCATGCTACATTATAATTATTTTTTATTTTTTGGTCTACAATGAAGTATTACTTACTCATTATGTTGCGTATCTAGCTCTTTTTTTTTTCTCGTAATTTATGATAAGCACCACGGAAGTTAAACTTGTATAAAAGTTGAATGAGGTCTTCTACTTAGGGCACCCGTTTGAATGGCACCTGTGCGAATGGCACCTAGTCTATAACACGAAGGGCACCTATTTTTGACCACGAAGAGTACCTATAAATCAGCAGCATAGTGTGGGATTTAAATATTTAACTTTTATTATGAATAAAAGCAATATAATTCACTAAAACGTTAATTAATTACGCATACATTTAGACATAATATCTCGTCTTTATAACATACGGGATAAACAGAGCCCGGGGCCGTCAGAACAAAGGCAATACGAATAAAATAAAATAATAAAATACATATGCATAATAAAGCCGGTAGGTAGGAAGAAGTAGGTACAAATAATTCACCGAGCGAGTGAAATGAGCGAAGCGAGGTTTTCAGTTTCGAGATTGGCCAAAAATGTTTTTGTCCGGCTGTTCTCGCCTACAGGTCGCATTTCTCAACCGATTCTTGTGAAATTTTGAAAGAAGGTTCAAAAAGTATATAGAACTTTTGGGAAAATTCAAATGTTCGAAATTTGCTTAAAATAGCAAAAAGGGGGCAAATCTTATTTAATAAAATAAAATATCATAATTCAGTCATTTGGAAAATGTTTAAAAAAATTAATTATACTTTTTTTGTTACCCTTATTAAGACGCAACTTTTTTGTCTGAACAACTTTTTAATCCGATAAACTTTAACGGGTCGGGGTGATTCGTGAGGGAGTAGACCTCACGAGTCACTAGTAATAATAAAGTAGGTACTTATCAGTCATCTAGTTTAGGTATTTATAACCTACTTACTTAAGTTTATATATCATATTTGTGTTTATATTTTGTTCTTTTACCTACCTACTATGTTATATTTTAGTTATTTAGGTAAAGTCGTATTTATTCATACGACGCAATTGATAGAAAAATATATTGAGATAGTAGGGGTGACGACAGGGTGAGAAAAGTATAAGAAAAATAATATATCATGATTACGAGTATAATAAGTCCGTCTTTTAGACTATCCAAAAATAATGGACCCATTTTTTCAGTTTACCAAAAAGTAAAAATTCTTTAAGACACGGAGCATCAAATTTCCGGAGTGGGGGCTTGCGACGTCACCGCTAAGTAAAAATCCTAGCCATGACGTCATACGAAATTTAAATGCGCTGTATCTTTATCATTTGTTGTTTCTCAGAGATAAGAAAAAATAAGTGTACAATATTTTTTACTAATCTAACCGATGGGCGAAATATATTTTTCATTCGTCATGCCTATTCATTCTATTCATTTTGATGAAGCCATTAATAGGACAATCCATTTGGACAATGACTGCCTTCATTTAGACAAAGCTATTGACAGGATAATCCACAAGACAATATTGTCTCATTCATACGACCGTTCACAGGACAATACATTGAGACAATTCATTTTCTTCATTAAGCCGGAGCGACTGGCAGAACAATTCCCTAAGATGCTTTATTGTTTACATTAGCCATTACAAAGGATAAGCCACTAAGACAATGACTTGCTTCATTCTACAAAGTTGACAGGACAGCCTACTCAAACAGTTAATTGTCTTAGTGAAATCCACTTGGACATTGATTGTCTGCATTCAGACAACGCCATTGACATGACAAACTACTAAGAAAATTCATTGTCTTTATTCAAACGAAGCCATTGATAGGACAATCCACAAAGACAATTATTGTCTTAATTCAGACAAAGCCATTGATAGGACAATCCACTTAGATAATGATTGTCTTCATTCAGACGAAACCATTGACAGAAAAATCCACTGTGACAGTGATTGTCTTCATTCAGACAACGTCATTGACATGACAATCCATTAAGACAATTCATTGTCTTCATTCGAACGAAGCCATTGATGGGATAATCCACTTAGACAATTCAGACAAAACCATTGACATTACAATCCACTAAGACAATACTGTATTTTGGCCAGCTAAATTGACCAAATAATCTGTGTGCGTCATTATGTACTTAGCGCATCTTGCGCGGGTAGAGCGGCCACACGGAGCGCGAGTTGCGCGGCGCAACTTGCGCTGTTACGCGACGCAACTTGCGTCTCGTTTGTTTCGACCCTAAAATTGACTTGTATCACAGATAATTATTAAGTTTGCTTTTATAAGCCATTTTTATAATAATTTGTGAAAGAATTAATTGAAAGCCAGCTCCATAACGCATTTACTGTTTTTCAGATCTTATTAAAATTCAACCTTTATAAAACATACTATCGATACTTTGGTTTTTTTTATAGTTGCAAAATGAACATATCATAACAAAAAAAGGAAAAAACGGTAACATGAATTACAATGCGACGTTAATGGAGTGCTTTCATTGTCAATGATAACCCCGATGCACAAAATATATAGAGGTTACAGAAGAATAGGTCGTGCAAACTCCGGGTACCGCATCGCTGATTCAATGATTTCTTGAGGTTTACGCTTTTTTTTTTATTTGCTTGTGAAGAGAAGTATCTGATACGTTCTAAGTTTTATTTACCTTAAATTAATAATCAACGAGGAAAAAAAAACAGTAAGAAAGAAACTAGCCTCAATAATTCATAAATTTGTCTTTACTTCGCATCGCTACAAGTTTTCCGAAAATGCCTCAGTCAAGGAAGTGTGAGAACAAAAACTCGGCAAGTTTTCTTTACACATAGTTGATGATATCCTAAAAATTGTGACAGTGACAAACTTGTCACAACACTTGAAACGCAAATCGCAGCTACACAACGGCATATCTTTTGAAATCTTTTATACGGTTTGCTTTACGAGAAAACGTATTACTGAGCCACAACCCTTTGGTATCGCTGCGGCACACACCCACCACCTTGCATACCTGCATACCTATATTCTTTGTGTTTGTACCATTAGTCATAGTTCTATTGTGTTTCTCTTCCCTGTGTAAGTTAAGTGTTTAGTGTGTGTCTTTTTGGTATCAATAAAATAATTAACGATCTATACCTTGTTAAATTTTACATTTATATGCATTATTAGCTAACATTCTCTCTTTCTCATCTCTCTCAGCGTTTTCCCAGTTGCGTCCTCAGCTGCAATGCTGAGAAGCCCAGGGTCCGCTTTCCGACTTTTTCTTCTCCACATTTTGCACGGTCTTAAGCATCCTTGGTTGTAAGACGATTAGCACGCATATCACCCTTGACGACGTCAAGCCAGTACTTCTTGGGTCTACCCCACCTGCCGGGCCCCGGCGAAGGCGGCATGGCTATACACTTTGTTTCCCACGTAACTTGCACATCACACATTATTAGGTAACACCTTTAGTAAATTTATGTATATTATAAATGTCTGAATCTTTTTTAGCGCATAAATCACCCAGATGGCATGTTGCTTCAAGTGTCGCATCTGAAAACTTCTATATTTTGCACCCATCTCAAGCGCATAAAATAAACATGTTATGAGTATGACAGATATAAATCCGCGAGAGCAGTGTTGCCAGCGCTGTTAAAGTAATTACTTGTACAATTAATGTTTCCTATTATTGATAAGTACTGAGTGATAACTAGGTGCTTTATGTTTGTTACCGAAGTAATATTTAGTCTGGAAATAAATATTGTAAATAATATCAACTGAAGCTTATATCACTTACTAGGTAGATGGAAACTTAAGCGTTTGAAAGAATAAGACTTAATTTGTACAAAAATGTAAGTAGAGCGGTTTATCTTTTTTAATTAAGTCGTCAAAGCTGAGAAGCACTTTCATGCCCACCATAATGTATTATGGACCTAGGTTTTGATTACCCCGTACTAAAGATATTATTAGTTTACATAATAAAACTGACTGATTATCCAAACCCTAACTTTGATATTATATATGCGAAAGTGAGTTTGTATATTTGTATACTTGTTTGTTGGTTAGTATGTTTGTTACCACTTCACGCTACAACAACTGTACTTATTTAGACGAAATTTGGTATGGATATATTTTAAGAGCAAGGAAAGACAAATGATAGATTTTATGCCGAAATGTCTACGGGAAACCAAATCCACGGGCACAGCACAATATATAGCTACAATACAATACCCTTAATTGCACAAAATAAATAAATTCAAGACATAATTATCTTAAAAAAATTGGAAATACGCAAAAGGCGGCCTTATCGCCAATATATATATAGTGGGCACAGATTGTCAATACACACATAAAATGTGTTCTTCACTCAAGGCATTCTTTTCTTTTTTGTTATTAAAAACAATCTCATTATTTTATGTCTAAAATTAGCTCAACAGTGGCAACACCACGTACCCGCATGGGGCGTGCGCATACGCATACATTTCATTGTCATCAACTATTAACGCAGTTTGACAATTATACAAATGGTATTGCCCAATTAGGGGGGCGGACTGTTTTAGATTTTTGTGGGAAAATGTATATTAAACAAAAAGAAAGTCTATATTTCAATCAATAGATATTACGAAGTTGACTACTTCTATTTTTAAATTATATAAATATAAATATATAGGGACAAATAACACTGATTGAGCTAGCTCCAAAGTAAGTTCAAGACTTGTGTTATAGAATACTAACTCAACAATTCTATATTTTATAACAAATACGTATATATATAACATCCAAGACCCAGGGCAATTTGAAAAAGGCCATTTTCCAATTTGCCCCGACCGGGGATCGAACCCGGGACCTCTGGGTGGTGGACTAGCATGGTGACCACTACGCCACGGAGGTCAATTAAAACAATATACTCCATAAATATTTCAAATAATAATATATTTCAAATTGTCCTGGGTCTTGGATGTTTATCTATATATGTATTTGTTATAAAATATAGTATCGTTGAGTTAGTATCCCATAACACAAGTCTATAACTTACTTTGGGGCTAGCTCAATCAGTGTTATTTGTCCCTATATATTTATTTATTTATTATTAAATTTTAATTAAGTAAAACTAAGAACTAAAACTAAAAACAATTACAAGTAATGTAGTCCCACTAAAATATCACCCCTCGGCAGCGTGTCAAAAAGACTGGCAGCGTTGTACGGCAATGCTGATTCTTTGTGCCAGATATTTAGTTACCAGTCTTTTGGTAATGGTACATCTCGAATAGACGTTTGGATATAAAATTAAATAAATTATGGGCTGAAGGACCCCGTGAACCAAAAGTTTCTACCCCAATAGGCTTGAATATGTTGTTTTGTCTGATTTTTACATATTTGCGCCATAGTACGTTATAGCTACATCAATGGATTTAAAAAAAATATTATTGTATTAAGAAAAAGGTAATGAATTTAGCCAAAGTAGCGAATCTTAAATCCTTTTCCTAACCTAAGATCTTTTTGAATCAACATTATTCTTATATTTTTTACGCATAAATCGCCCTCTAATTTTCCTTATTGTTGTCTCACAATACGCATTGCTTTAAGAATTAAGTACTTCAGATTTTTTTGATGTTATTGTTGTTTTTAAAATGACACAAATAAGAATTAAATAAATATATAGGGACAAATTACACCGATTGAGCTAGCCCCAAAGTAAGTTCGAAACTTGTGTTATGGGATACTAACTCAACGATACTATATTTTATAAAACAAATACATATATAGATTAACATCCAAGACCCAGGACAATTGAAAAAAAGGCCATTTTTCAACTTGCCCTGACCGGGGATCGAACCCGGGACCTCTGGGTGGCGGACTAGCATGGTGACCACTACGTCACGGAGGCTGTCAATTAAGTTACTAAAGGTACTTTTTCTTATTTTCTAACTTGCTTGAAAAACTTGGAGAAATTGTACTTTAAAGTAGTGGCTTATAAAACCCTGCCCTTCCAAAAGCAACAAACCTTGAAGAACAAAGAGTAATTGAATTAACGAGGCTATTGTATTCCAATTTTCGTAAAAAAAATTCCACGATTTCTGTAATAATGGAATAATCATAAACTAGTTGACGCCTAATAGGCGTTGTGCGCACGCGCCTCGGGACTTCAAAGGGCGGCGCTACGCCTCAGCGGCAAAATGGCGGTAGCATAGACTAACAAAAAAGGAATAAAAAACTTTTTAATACAGATGGGCTAAAATTTTTGATAATTATTTTATATGCAACCTTTTTTTTATTTTCCCTCAAAGTGAGCCTATAAGTATAGTAACTTTAGTACCTATATAAATTACTAACATTCGTATTTGCTTACAGTTAAGACTATTTAAAGATCTGAGTTGCTCTGGGCTATCAAATGAAATTAAAATAGCATTACCTTCTCAACATATTTAAATATAAATAAATATATAGGGACAAATCACACTGATTGAGCGAGCCCCAAAGTAAATTTGAGACTTGTGTTATGGGATACTAACTTAACGATACTATATTTTATAACAAATTACATATATAGATAAACATCCAAGACCCGGGACCATTTGAAAAAGGCCAATAAACACAACCCTCGAGCTTACTTTAGGGCTAGCTCAATTAGTGTTATTTGTCCCTATATATTTATTTATTATTTGTTTAGAATAATATCTTTTGACCTTGTCGTCACCCCTATTGAACATTACTATGTACAAAATAAGATCCTAATATGAATTGACTTGGTACAGTTAATCAGATATAGTCATGTTATATTTAACATTACATAAATAGCCTGGTACAAAACGTGACTTGAACTAAATAATGTGCACTTTAAATTGTATCCAAGCATGAATGAATTTCATAATTTGCAAAGATTAAAGTCAGTGCAGAACGCAATTGCAAATCACGTGACTCACACTAGAGGTAGGGAAGTAAAGCTTAACATTCTTTTCAACTGTTTTGATTTGATATCAACGGGGAAAATGTCAAAATGAATTTGTTTTAGACTTAAGTCATAGTACCTAGACCTTAAGTACCAGTCCCTATTTTTAATATAACAATGCAAGATTTATGATTTTTGAACATCTTTTCGGAAAATGTTTCAAATTGGCCTATTGTACTCATTTAAAGTAAAATTATTTCTTTGTATTACATTACATTTTCCTTTTAGTATACAATAAAGAGTTATATACATAATAATATATTATAATACAAGTCAAATGTTAAGATTTTTATAAATAAAATTCTATAATATTCTCTAAAGAACTTGGCAGCCATTTAGATCTCAATTCTTTTGTCGGATTTTGAATTTGGCTCCCATTTTCATATTTATATTTTTTGTGGGATCGATTTTTATCAAACATAGCTAAGAACCACTGCAAAGAAACCTGCTTTTAAGTAAAAAAAAAACGCATCAATATTGGTGCATCCGTTCGAGCGCTAGGATGCCACAGACAGACAGACGTTAGCGTGAAACTTATAATACCCCTCTTTTTCTGTCGGGGGTTCAAAAAAAGAAAATCACGTTTTTATAACTTGCGGCATAGACACACCCAAGGGCCTATAGCTGGATATAATTAAATGGTAGATACATATTACAGACTAACTTTAAGTATTATTGTTAAAAATGCAGAATAAAAGCATCTGAGAAGCTTGCAGTGGTTAGGTAAAATTAAACATGTTGTCCATCTGTACACACCTACATACTTATTCTTTGTCGCATGACCACCGCCGTCGTGACAAACGTGACGGAAGCGCCGTCGGCTATTGAAATGCAGCTTTGTGGAAACACCCTTACATTTGTGTATCCAATTCATACGGGTTTTGATGCTTGACACTACTTATTTACTTTGAATGAAGTTGTTTTGAAGAGATTTGTAGTCCTGTTTCCTCTTTGGTAGATCGGGCGTCTTATCTGCTTGTATCGTTTTTAAATTTATTATGTGGATCAACAGGCCTATTATTTTAGGATATCTCACTGACGGATTAAATACAATAAAACCTATTTTTCTGACCCTACTGTCATCCTACGAGTAGTCCCGCATGAAATATTTAGATATACATTCTCGAAGAATCAAATATTTATTTATTTATTTAACCTTCAAAAAGCTGGAGAGTCCGAATAAATGTGGAGATAGAAGAGCTGGTAGAAGAGCCAAACATAATTCGTATTACTAATAAAGCGCTTCGCTTACAATGAAGGCAGATCGAGACATAAAGGCAGCATATACGGTAAAGGTATCAGAGCGAAGACTCAGATATCGCTGGAGCGATACGGTGCAGGCTGACATGCGGGAGATGGAAGTTGTCACCTGGCAAAAAAATGGCACTCTTACATTTTGGAGGACTCCGTTGGTTCAGCGACCCGAAGAGGATCTAGTCCTCTTCGGGTCGCTGAACCAACGGAGTAAGTAAGTTATTTAACCATTATTGTACAAAACACAATTTGTGTAGCATAATAGGCGGACTTTACACTAAAAGCATTATCTAACAGCCAACCTTTGAGATGTTAGAGAAATTTAGGTGGGTGCAAAATGGGATGGGAAGAAGAAATACAGACACTACTTTAAAATGTATTTATTCTATCTATATTTAAATGATTTAAGAGATATGCTTGATTGGTGGAGCATGAATTTTCTTCCATTTGTCTCTCTCGTCCACCAGCCGTTTTACTTCAACACACCCACAGAATTAATAGTGTTACAAACAGAACCGAATCTCTTGATGTCCCGCGCAATAATGCGTCCCCGTTCCCCGTCCTCTCAACTCTCTCCCGTTTGCGATGTGTGTAAGGTTGCGCTTGCAGCCGCCTCGACAAGGCGAGAACGGGGGAGAGGTGTGAGGACTGGGAACGGGGACGCATATTGCGCGGGACCTTAGGAGATTCCGTTCTGTATTTAATATTAATATTAATATTCACTGTCCCACACGACGTTCACTTTCTCCTTTCTGTGCCTGGGTCTTCCTGGTCCTCTTTTTTCCTTCTATCTTCCATATTTTATTCAGTATATACATCCATACATATTATCACGCCTGTTTCCCACAGGGGCAGGCAGAGACTAAGGACCTCCACTTACTACGATTCTGACAGACCTCTTTCGCTTCATCTACACTCATCATGCATGCCCGCTAGCAATCAAGCGAGTCAGCAATCTGATTGCGGTACGTTCATCGAGGACGACCCTGACCCACTCTTCGCTTTGTAGACTCTTTTGGTATATCTCCTTTTATCCATCCTTTCTACATGTCCGAACCATCTCAACATTCTTTTCTCAATGTTTATTACTACATTTTCTTTCAGTCCACACCGCTCCCTTATAACATCATTTCTAATCTGATCTTTCAAAGAAACACCACACATACTCCTCAGCGCTCTCATTTCAACATGCATTTATTCTACTTTTGTGCCTTTTCTGCCATATCCAACTCTCACTTCCATACACCAGCGTTGGTATCATCATTCCATTATAAACAGCCAAACGTGCTATGTTTGACACTTTCGTGCTGTTCATAGAGGAGTGCAGTGCCCCATTCACTTGATTTCCCGCACTCACTCTTCTTTCTATATCACCCTCGTGCTTTCCATCTCTTGAAAACTTACATCCCAAATAAACAAACTCTTCCACTTGCTCCACTGTACACCCATTTACCACATTTTATTCTGTAGGTACTAAAATTAGGCTTTTTACACGTAATCATCTCAGATTTTCAGTATTTGACAGGTTTACAGGTAAAAAAGAAACCAAATAACACTTCTTAGCCCAATAATAGAACATTCATGTCGCTTCCTTACCGTAATCTTTTTAAACACCGCAGGCCAACCGTGTAATATTATGGATATTACAGACGCTATTACAAAGGCTAACTCCCCAGCGACAATGGAACCCTAATAACATAGGTATGCAATAACCATGGGCAGAACCCATGGAATCAAATTTATTCCATATTTGCAAAGGATGGGTTGTGTAAATACACGCAAATAGAGAAGAGGTGGTAGATGTGTCTCACAAACAAATATAACATGGCACTGGCTTTTTCCATGCGTAACTAACGCTTAAGGGGATACATGAATTTTTTGGGGTCCAGTGCTGCCCCCATTTGATATAGATTAAAACTTGTTTTGATCAAGCCCTAGATAACCCTTCAAACTATTTTAACTGACATCAAAAGAAGAGGAGGTTATCAATTCGTCGAAATCTTTTTTTTATGTGTGTAGTGGTAACGACGTGATATCCTCGACCGCGTCAAAGGGAAGATCTTCCCGACAAGCATGGTGTTGCGCCTGGGGAACCGCAGCTTCAAAGATATATTGTCGGTAGTTGTATATATGCAGCGAATTCGGGCGAACTTTAAGATCGAGATGTAGGATACTGCTGGCGCCATCTCGTATGCTTCTTGTGAACTATGGTATCGCTATTAATTCGTTATTGTTTGTGGTTAGTTCTTCGAAGTGGCGTGACGTTGCCAAATGTATTTGTTTACTCAAAGACGCCTAGACCGATTTGAAAAGTTATTTTTTTGTTTGAAAGAACATACTTGTCAGCTAGTCCCATGGAAATTTTATCAAAACCGGTTGTGTAGTTTGGGAGTGAAGTCGATTTTTAGTTTTGAGAAATTACTGTTTACAGTTTAAAGTGAGAATGTGGAGCTTTTCTACGCACAATTGCGAAAAACGGCCACTTTTCGCTAATGTAATTTTCTCTACATCCTTGTCAAAACGCGTTGTCCCAAACCGTTCCGAATCACATCTTAATGTGTGTTTAATGTATTAATGAGTTAAGACTGGCCCTGTTAATTGTTAAACTTGTGTTATAACACTTCGGCTCTCTGTTTATGTTGGTCGGTCCGTCAATATTGACGGAGGCGACTTGTAAAGGGTGCCTCACCTGAGCCTTGGGGTAAATATTGTTGGTGGTCGAAATTTTAACTTAAATAGAATTTTGATTACCTGCAGCCAATAAATACCCGGCAAAAGTAAAAAAATAAAAAATAAATTTAATATAGAATCTTTTCCCGAACACTGACTTTGTATATTGACAAATTGACATTACTCGCATCTTTCTAAAAAACTAACAGACAAATTGATCTTTATTTGGATAATTAAATACTTATATAATTTTAGCATTCAAAATTCTTTACAGTTTTATGTTTCAACGCCCTATCAGGGCTCATAATGTACCTACTAATTTAAAGTAACTGTGTAGTAAAGTGTAATATATAGTTAATATGCAATGTGAAAAGTAATAAATAAATTTAATGAAATTCAATTCAATTGATACCTGACCTTTTATGTTGGAAGGTTCACAATTCATGCAAGTACAATTTTCTTGACATTCCTTCCCCCCATTCTTATGTTCATTATAAATTACTAAGCTTGTCGGTTCCTTTACAGTCCTAGGTTTGATTGCCAGCCAGAAAAATGCATATGTTGAGAATCAAACCCAAAATCAAACATAGGTTTCTTGAATCACAATGTTTCTACTTATTTTCATTAGTATATGTATGTGCATATTGCTGTATATGTGTCCAATTGTCCATCGTTCTCACAATACAAGCTTGTCCAATTATTATTTGATGATATTTTTGACCTTCTGGCGAGTAGGCGACCAATACTGTGAAAATGAGTTTCTTTCGGCGTTTCTTCTCAGCAGTGGTCGTTACGAAGCGCTGGTATCGGTAGCTTTTCTTTAAAAATAAATTAAATTTTAATATACTTTACACGTAACATAAATTATACTTATTGACGTGTAAAAGTGCCTGTGAAGGTCTAATTACTGAATAAACATTTGAATCTTTGAATCTTTGACCCCCAACTTAAAAAGGTATATAAATTTGACGCTAACTCTATCAGTCTGTCTGTATGTTTGTCTGTCTGTTTAATCTACGGAACTGTAACGCTCGAACGGATTGACCGTCTTCAATGCGGTATTTTACGTGAAAGCAAGTTCTGTTGCGATAGTCCTTAGCTATGTTTAATCGGTTCAGCCATTGAAAAGTTATTGGTGATGAAAGCCTGAAAGACAGGGTTTCCCTAAAAAAAACCATCACTAGATGGCGTCCTTAACATTAGTTTTTTTTTTTAAATTTGCGTAGCAAAGAAATTTTTTATCTACATACTTCATCATTTTTCTTTTTTCATGCAGTTTCTTTTTTTTTTTACTAAGCTCTAAATTTTTATTTAAAAAACTTTTGTGCTTGTTATATGTAATAAAAACACAAAGCATTAATGGTTTTAAAATCTGCTGATCAGCATTAAAGATTGCACATCGGCAAAGATTTCACAATCAAACAAAACTACATATTAAAAAAAAAATACCGCCTATTACAAAAACTACGGGTAAACCAGGGACGGACAAAGGACCGTAATTAGCAACGAAACAAAAATTGGTAGCCTCTTTTTGACCGGTACCTTTGAAGTGGTGACTTTAGACGTAAAAAACACAAAGCACTTTCTGTTCCGATTCGACACGATGGGCGTGAGATGCCGAAAATTATTGCCCGTGTCTAACGTATGCCATTTTTGTGAAATATGGCACTTTTGAAATAGCTGGTGGTCTAGTTAAAGTTAATTAGATGGGATGAGATGTGGAGATGACATGTTTAATTTCAATTTTAGTTTAAAATGACATTTATTTAAGTTTATCATATGAAGATAGTTGAATTCGGAATACATGTAATTCCTTGCTTTGAATTTTCTAACAGTAAATGAAAAGCAAGATCTGATTTTCTCATGAAATCTCAAAATTTTTTATTTGTAATTATTAAAATATGACAACAATAAATAAGATAAGTCAAATCTTAAAACTACTTTTGCTTTAAAAACATTACCTACTCTCACTTTTTAATAACGTGAGGTATTTCACTTAGTAAGTTGCAAGCGTCATTATTTTAAATAAAATAAACAGTCATATAGCCCACCTGATGGTTAATTCTTTACTTAAGAGACAGACAAGTATTCATTCAGTCCATCCATTTTTTCCTGACAGTTAATAATACATCATCGTAAATACCAACAGCACGAAAAAAAGAAAGTCAGTGAAGCCTGCCCTGGCATTGGCATTTTTAATAAAATGCCGAAAACAACCACATTTTTTTTGTGTTCATTTTATTTCTTGTAAACTAACTCTTGATTGACGTTTTTAATTAACAGGCCCGTTTTGGACAATTCGATTTTGTTTTAAAAGTACTTAAGTTCTTTTAAATGTTGCCAGTGATCGATCGTTTCACTTTTAATTTTGCCAATCTAAAAGGCTCCCAGCGCCATTAATATTGTTTCTTGAAAGTAATTAACATAATGTCAGATATTTGTATTTTTTTTTTGTATATTTATGTCCATATACCTATTGATATTATGTGACAACTGCCTTGACAAAGGATATAGGGGATTGGAAAAGACTCACATGCTGTCCCGAAACCACGTAAAGTGGGATAAGGTGAGAAGGAAGAAGAAGATTATGTGTTACCCACACTTCATTATGTTTATCTATCTATTAGACAGGCCGAAGGTAAGTAAAATAATGATAATTATAATCAAAATTAGAAAGGCATTTGACATATCAACTGCCATGCAGTAATGACAGCCGGGACCAACGGCTAAACGTACGCCTACCGAAGCACGGAGGAACTCAAGAAATTTTTATGCCTCTTATGGTCACCTATCCAAGTGCAGACCAAGCCTGGTGTAGCTTAACTTGCGAAAGCGCTAGTAATGCGTACTCCGGGCAACCGAGATTCTTCCTAGCGTACTTGGTGAATATTCTACGAAGACTATTATGCAGATTGAAGTAAAACAATGCATAACTTCACATATTTTATACATTTATTCAGAATCCATAAAATATAAGGATGCATACGTTCCTCCGATGAATGTATGCAACAAAATGACATGTTAATCTATTCTGGGATCGATTGAGCTTCAATGCTAACGATATATTTTACAATTTTTATTTTAAAATGTATTGCGATTACGCATTATATTAGTTTGAAACGTTTTTGAAGTTCGAGATTTAGTAAGCGAAAATGAAACCTTATTTATAAAAATTGGTATGTCCGGACGAAATAATAATGAAGTTATTAAAAATTTTATAAAAAAAGAAAGAAGCTTTAGGCATGGGCGTAGCCACGGTGGGGCACGGCGGGGCGCTTGCCCCACCCTAGCTCAGACCTTTAAGTTACCGAACCAAACCTAAAAATTAAATTATCTAGGTACTTACTACAATACTTAATATTCGTAAGAAAGTTCACACTCGACATTTTATAATATATGTAAAAATTAACTGGGGTAAGCGGCGGACCGTGTAGTTTGCTAGTTACATATTATTTCAGATTGCTGCCCCACCCTGAGCCCATGGCTGGCTACGCTTATGCCTTTAGGTACATAAAAACATGATTTTAAAAAATGCCAACTTACCTTTTCTATGTTCCGCTCCCAAAGGATATAAAACGGGACCCTATTACTAAGACTCCACTGTCCGTCTGTCTGTCTGTCACCAGGCTGTATCTCATGAACTGTGACAGCTAGACAGTCGAAATTACAACAGATGATGTATTTCTGTTGCTGCTATAACAGCAAATACTAAAAACCCAGGTAACACGTAATCTGTATAGTCACTGAAGTAAAGACTGATTTACGTTTTAAAGTCAGACTATCAGTTTAAATCAGTTTTGAGTTAGTTTAAATGCTTTTGAGTAGAATGTGGTAAAATTAATATTGCATGAAGCTATTGTATGGTCTAAAAAATTAAGTTAAACAGCTTATAATCATACTAAAACATCAATTACTTTTAATATACAGCACCTTAAACAGCATTTACACTAACACAAAGGTTAAAACCTTATATTAGTAAATAATAAAACCTTATACTTTGAATAAACATTGACGAAATATTTTATAGGGAATTTAGCTGTATTACCACATTTTTAAGATTAAACGCATCTTTATGATCTTTTCTTATGCTTATTTACTGCTAAGCATTAGCCAAACATTTACTAAAGTTTTAGCTCTGTTACCTTCGCATTTTATTGTTACTTTAAAGCGTTCAGCACTATATATGTAAATAAAAATGTTATTTTATTACTATATGTTATAATTTGGCCGTAAAACCATAAGTCATATGATTATTTTCATTTTATGCGTTAGTACTCATTTGTAAATTTATGTTGCACGTGTCACGTTGTTGTCATGAATAAACAGTGGAAAAAGACTAAGAGGACAGGTGGAGTAAAGAGAAAGATAAAAACGGAATATTTAAACTTTATATCTCGTTTAAGTAATGAAATAAGTATTCCAAACAATGATACTCTTGATACACAAAATACAGAACAATCGGTAGTTGTGTATGAGCCAAGCACTAGTCAAGAAGTTCCAGCAAGTGGTTCCGTAGTACATTCAAGTTTAGAAAATGAAAATTATTTTGCGGAAGTGTTATCAGAAGGTACTTCATTTAACAAATAATAAATTAAAATAATATATATATACATATATGTTTTTTTGGCCCTCCCATACAAATTGACCCGGCCGGCCAACACACTAAGTATGGGAGGGCCAAATTTTTTTTTTCGTATTTCGACCTATGTTCCTTGGGGAAAGTTGTTCAGTTTCATGGACTGGTTCACCCCTTAAAATATTTGCAGTTGATTTTTTTACACCTTATATATTCATAAATGAAAATAATATAGCACTGTGAGTGCAAAATAAACCATAGTACCTTATACATTTAAACTTTGTTATTTTTTGAGTAAGAAATATTGTTTATTTCGGTGTTTTAGTAAGTATTTCGTTACGATTGGTCAAATTATATAAGTTTACAGAATCTTTTAATTTGAATGTCACCCTGATATTTTAAGGTGATAGCTCTACTGATGAAGAAGAAATTTGTACAGAATACATGAAAAATATGATTTTAAAAGATAAAATAAGAGAATGGGCTCTTGTTAAAAATATACCTCAAAGTGCTTTAAAAGATTTATTAACAATATTAAATGATAGATATTCGGATAGTTTGCCCAATGATCCGAGAACAATACTTAAAACCCCGAGGGAAGTACAAATTGAAGTGGTGGAACCTGGTCTATACTGGCACAATGGCATGATAGGTCCACTTAAAAGAATATTGGCGTCCGAAACTCTTGAGCAGATAACTCTGAATATAAATATGGATGGTTTGCCGATTTTCAACAGTTCAAAGAAAGAATTTTGGCCAATATTGTGTAAAATTCACGAATTAAATGAACAACCTTTTGTAATAGGTTTATATTATGGAGAACAAAAGCCGAAAAATTTAAATGACTACCTAAGACATTTTGTAAGGGATGCAAATTTATTGATAAAAGATGGTATTATGATTGGTCGTAAAGTAATTAAGGTGGCTATTAGATGTTTTGTTTGTGACTCACCTGCCAGAGCTTATATAAAGGGTAAGTTAGTAAATAATTCGTGTTTTTTCCTATAGGATCACTTCGTTGTCCGTCTGTCTGTCTGTTTGTCTGTCAAGATCCTTTTTCTTAGGAACGCGTAAAGATGTTAAGTTGAAATTTATATAAAAATTTATCTTTACAGGAGTCTGCAATTTCAATGGTAAACACGGCTGCTTGAAGTGCGTAACTGTTGGGGAATATTCGCATCAGTCTCATACCGTTGTTTTTCCTGACAGTAGATGTCCGAAAAGAACGGATGATCATTTTCGCAAGAAATTGTACGGGTCGCATCATAAAGTAGATTCTCCATTACTGCAGCTACCCATAGATATTGTTGAAGATGTTCCAGTGGGTGACTCCTTACATTTAATAGATCTAGGTATAATGAAGAGGCTTTTGGTTGGATGGCGTGATGGCAATTTCGGTAAAAAAAATACCAAGTTGTGTTCACGCGATATACAAATGGTATCGGCTTTTATAAATGAAACTCGTTTGCCTTCGGAAATACACCGAACTATGAGAGGTTTGAATCATCTTGCTCACTGGAAGGCATCCGAATTCAGAACGTTTTTTTATTATTTGAGCATAATTATTTTGCCACAAGTTTTGAACGCCGAAGCGTTTTCCCATTTCCTTTTTTTATATTGTGGTATAACTATATGTTCCCATGAAATGTATAAAACACTTTTACCTTTAGCACAGGAACTTTTACTTTATTTTGTTGAAAATTATAAACATTATTATGGAGCTGATTATGTCACAAGCAATGTGCATAATTTAGTTCACGTGGTCGATGAAGTTCAACGATTTGGACCACTCCACACATTTAGTGCTTACCCCTTTGAAAACAAGCTATACTTGATTAAGAGAATGCTGAGAGAAGGGAAGAACCCATTGGCCCAGGTAGCGAAGAGACTAGGTGAATTAGATGGAATACAGACAACCACAAACAAGAACAAAAAAAGCCATTCTGTTATAATAAAAAGTAAAAAAGAATGCTTTGAGATACACTTTAAAGATTTCAAACTGTCTACTAAAAACAAAGATAAGTATTTTATGAGCAAAGATAATGAAATTATCGAATTGAAAGAAATTTATAACAATGACAAAGAAATTGAATTGCGTGGATTTCAAATTACGGAGCTTGTAAATGTGTTTGAAAAACCTCTGAAATCCAGTCATTTTCATATATATAGATCAAAAATAAACCAAAGTGTGCGAAATATTAAATGTTTTAGACCAAAAGATGTAAAATTCAAATATGTTTGTACTAAATACCATCATGAGTTCTATTTTGTACCCTTATTACACACTTTAATGACCAGTTAGTAATAACAAATAAATTTAAGATTAAATGATTGTATCAGTTAACGGTAAAACTAATGGCCGCACTCGAACAAGTGACAGTAAATTTCACTAAAATTTTAATTCACATGAAGTGTCACATATATTTATCTGCCGTTCAATTAATTCCCATACTGTACTTTAAAATAACACAAAAAAATGACACATTAGTGACTTCTCTGAGTGTGGCCGTAAGCAAATTAATTAATATTAGCTACGAGGTATGCTTGATCATCTATTATAAATAAAAGAAATTTTGCATAATCAGAGTATATTTATTTTGTACTCGTCACAATCTTTTCAGATTTAAGTATAAAAGGCATGACATTTTACCTATTTATAAAATGAAATATTAATTAATAGATAATTATCAGGATAAGGTACAATAAGATATCAATTAGCATAATGGCTATGTTAGTACTAAATACCCGTAGTACCTACTTACTGTATTTTGTTGTAGTAGGTATAAAAGTTTAAAGAAAATAGTACAAAAAATGGGCAGTCTAGCTGCTAGCAAATAATCACTAAATAATTATAATAACATGAAAGGAACTAAATACCGTTGTTATTAAATCTTAACATGATTGGTTGTCAGTTACAGCTAACATGAATAAAGCGTAATTTTACAATTTTACTCAATAAAAATCAACAAAAGCGAAACAAAGACAGAATGATCCGTTTCGGGTTCACTAGCGCCACTTCATAAAAAATGATTGCATATTGTGATCTAATCGCAGACCAATCTATGATGTCGCAGTACTTAATATTAAAGACACAAGAAATTTAGGGTAATATGGCGCATTATAGTTAAATAAGTCAACTAAAATTTTAGTAAGATATAATAAAAGAAGAAAGAAAGATTAGTTATATTTTTTTATGAAGTGGCGCTAGTGTAGGTACCCAAAACAATCACCGTAATATAAAATTATATTTTTAAAACCATACTATTCGTAAGTTTTGTCTTTTGACGTTATTGTAGCATTTGGCTTAAGTCTCTTTGGTGGCGTTTGGTCTGACTGGCCATTATGATCCAAGCTTTTCTTTTTTTTTACTGCCGTTAGATTTTGTCTTTTCGGTGATGCTAGAATAAATTGTCCTTCATCATCTAAGTCTTTTTTTGTAGCGGTTATTGACTGTTGGTTTTGCGGTTTCATCTGGCTTGATGGGTGTAGATCTTTTATTTTTTTTGTGACCATTTGCTTTTGTTTTTTTGGTAAATATCGGCTTGATTCCTTTTTCACATATATGTTATTTATTTTCTTTAGGATCCCTGCATTTTGTTTTTGTTTAAACTCCCGTTTTGTGTTCTCTTTTTCATCTTTATTATTTTCTTTGGTCGCCTTTAGTCCAATTTTTTCTTTCTCTACTTCTTTTGTATACATTTCCTTGACTTTTTTTTTCTCCTTCTCCATATACAATAAACAATCTTCTTCTTTTTCAAGACACGATCGCATCTTCATTTCTTTTTCCAGGTTTTTCTCAACTTCTTCAGTCAGTTGTACCTCTTTGACTATGTTTTTATCGACGTTTTCGGAAACATCTGTAGAGTCTTTTTCCATTACATTATCATCTTTCTCTTCTACCCTTTCTCCTGCAACTTCTACCATATCCGACTTATTTGTTGTTTCTTTTTCCATGTCTGTCTCATTTGTTGTTTCTTCTTCTATATCCGACTTATTTGTTGTTTCTTTTTCCATGTCTGTCTCATTTGTTGTTTCTTCTTCTATATCTGTCTCATTTGTTGTTTCTTCTTCCATGTCTGTCTCATTTGTTGTTTCTTCTTCTATATCTGTCTCATTTGTTGTTTCTTCTTCCATGTCTGTCTCATTTGTTGTTTCTTCTTCCACACCTGTCTCATTTGTTGTTTCTTCTTCCACACCTGTCTCATTTGTTGCTTCTTCTTCCATGTCTATCTCTTTTACTGTTTCTACTTCGGATTCTGCTCTCATACTTGTACCATATTTAGTTTTATTGCCTGCGTTTTTTGTTACTATTGCATTAGTTCCTACTATTTTGGCATTTTTAACTTTTCCGGTTTGATTCTTGCTTACGCGATTTCTTTTTGATGGCTTTCGCATGTTTTTAAAATTTTTCCTTTGCTCAGCATTTCGTAGAACTAATTTAAAAAAATTTTCATTGTCTTCTATCGTATAGGATTTATCCCAGGAAAATATCAATTTGAAACAGAAATCCAAAATATTTTTGTATTTTTTTAATGGTAGTTTGATTGTGCTTCCCCTGCTGCCTCCAGACCACGAACATTTGCATAAAAATTCTCTTGTGAATAAAAGATCTATCAGCTTATATGCACAGGTTACCCCATGTCCCTCTGCAGTTGTGCACACAACGGAGTACAATTTCATCAGTTTATTTTTTTCTACTGGATCCAATAAAAGTAATTCTAAGTTCTCTAAATCATTAATACTGTCGACTGGTTTAAGCTTGAAAGAAGAATTTTCAGCTGCAGATCTGGCATCTCCTAAATTGACAACAGACTGATCAAGATGGCGGCTTATTGTTCTTGTAATGGCTTTTTCAATTGTAGTTTCTATTTCAATTATGAAATTGCTCAGTCTGTAGGAAAATTTATTTTGCATATCCATGATTTTGTTCTGATTTTCTATAATTGTATTCAGTTTTTGTGTGACAGGCTGAGGTGGAATGACAGGCTGAGGTGGAATGATAGGCTGAGGTGGAATGGCTGGCTCCGCATTTTCTTGTATTTCATTTGAATCTCCTATAATCCAATAAGTATCTCCTTCTTCTTCTTCTACTAATTGCTGAATCTGTGTTACATTGGATGTGTTTGGTTGTGAATGATATATCTGAAAAGAAAGAAAGAGCGGTTTGATACATTCAATTTTTAATTTAAGTTGATTTCAAAAGCAAAAGTCTGTCGCCCTCACGTATTTCTTCACAGAATATCAGTGGTTTGAAATAAGTAACGATCCTGAGTGCAAAAAAAACTGATATGTCGTACTTAATTTTTAATTTTATTTATAGTTACGTTACAAGAAATTTGTTACATTCTTAAAGTACTACAGTCCAACCTTAATAGTTACAGTGCAACGTGAAACCTACAACAGGCGAATAGGCACCGTTAATGGTTCAAGTGCTCGTGATTGTACAATATTTCCCTTCTTTTAGAGCAGCCGGTTAGTACAGTACTAAAACTACATCAATTCTCCAGAAAAGAACAGCAAATAAAAGAATTTGAAATAGTCATTATGAAGAAGGGAAGGATAAGAACTAGCTCTGGATAAATAATAAATATTAAGGAAATACAGAGAGTCTACCGAACAAAAAAGTGATGCAGTCATATGAACCTAACTTATTACAATACAACTATCTAAATAAAAATTGATACTACTTACTAAATCGGCCATGTTATTGTAATCAGGTACTGGTATTGTGAACTGGGTTTGTCTTTGGGCTTCACCAATGGCGATGCCGGTATCTGTGTCGCTATGCTGCAACATAATTGACAATTCCTCTTCAGCATCGGCATAGGTTAAGAACCCTGTCCGTTTCACTTTACAAGGCATCACTGGCCAATCTGCGCGAGGCTTGGATTTGTCGTTCTTTACTAATGCAGACTCATTAGGTTTTTTTGGATATCGCACTTGACCTTGATTTTCCCATCCGCTTGGAACAATGAATAGTTTATTTGCTCCCCTTTCGGTCGTTTGCACTATTTTAAAAGGCATCTGAAAAAAAGAAACAAGCTTATTTAGGACTTAATAGAGTAGGTACTATACCTGAAAACTTAATAGGTACCTAGCCGTAAAACGCGTTTAAACGAATTCGTAAAAAGTTCCGATTTCCGATAAATACTACGATTACAATGTGCGAAAAATAAGATGGTTATATCGTGCTTCAATTCAATAGGAACGAGGGATTATAACTATAATAATCTACCTTATTATTCTTTTCCTATACACATAGATAGGTATCGTGATCACGCTGGTGTTTATTTTAATTTAAAAATAAAATACGCAATATTTAGCCAATAAGCGCGCGTCGTCATCATAGCGACAGGAATCAAGTAACACTAAGGAATAAAATCAGGGCTGCGCAGCGTAATCGCTCAACTCACTAACACTATCCTTCTCACTCCCACCCACATAGGGTATCATGACGTTTCTGTCGCACGTCCCGTTCGTTCTGTTCTGTCACATGATTCGGGGAATTCCCCAACTCATTCATTGCTTTTATGATTTTATACGAGTACTTAGATACATTTGTCAAATTACTTTACTGTAAACATTATAAAACATGATGAAATAAATGGAGTAATATATCATGTGATAAAGGGATTCTAAACTATTATTTCGGTACCCTGATTAACACTACAGCAATTCATTTTTATGCCATTTAAGGGTAATGAACATTATAACATGTCTAGAAAGTGTTACAATAATGCTAAAGATATCACTTAGGTCTGTTATATGTAGGTTTAAGGACTTTGGATATATCTAAAGTATATTTTATTACTATATTAAGACTGACAACATTAAAAGATACTAGTTGAAAGTTTAAAACATTAATAACATCTGACGCCATTTGCTTTTTGTTTCTCTAAAATAAAACTGAAATTATGATACATGTATGATATTATTACATACTTATTATGTTTTTATTTAAAGCAAAGTATTGATACAAGCAATTTCGTACGTTAAAATTAATGAAATCGTTGAAAAGTTACAAAAGGTGTCATGTGTCGATTCTAAATTTGTCCCTATTTTTATTAAAAAAGCATTTTTGTGAGGGCGCGTGAATTATAAACCACAAACATATATATATTTTCTCATAAAACTAATATCCGCAGCTCATTTGCATTCAAAACAAAATAAATCTGTTACTTACCTTATGATAATTATTTTTAACGCAGACACTTTACAAAATCTCCGCACAACATCCAAATGCACTGCGCAAACACTAAACGAATAAACAAATCGGACATAAAACATGGATAAGTTATTTCAAATACTTTTATATAAAGAACATAAAACGTTCAGCCTAACAACCTAACGTAATTTTGCCATTGTAATTCAAAAACCTGTTTAAAAGCTGTACTAACGTCTAAAAAAATGCTTTACACATTAGAACATGCTGTCTAACAACTTTACTAATGTCAGTCTTCAATAACATTATAAGCGCTGGTTAGCAGCACTAATAATATTTAATAGTGCTCAACGCTGTATTATTTGGGGCCCAAATTGCGCTTAAAAGACACTTATAAACTTTAATACGGCTAATATAGTGCTACATATGGTGCTCATATACTGCTTTGCACGTAACTTCATGCTGTTCTACGCTTTTTATAATGTTGTTTGGTGTTACTTGGGCGGGTACCACTCCAAATGATGTCATCTTTATCCGGGATTCCCAGGTATGTTCCAATACGTTTCAAAATACGAAAGTATATATTTTTATGTTCCGTTCTTAAATAATAATAAATACAAGCGGTGAAATTATGGAACTCACTACCACATACTATACGAGACTCCAAATCATTTTCTGTTTTTAGGAAGCGAGTAAAAGAGTATTATCTTTCCATAACGTAATGAATGGTATATAGTATATAGGTATATTTATTCTTAACTTATATATAATTTTATTTATTTACATTTATAATTAGGTATATTTTAGTTTTGTATTATATAATATGTATGTGTATGTTTAAACTTTTAGATAAGTACCTATTTTATGTATTTGTATTTGACTTGAGTCTATTTTGTACACGCCTACTGTTTTCTTCTCTTGTCCTGTCCTGGGTCTGCTGGAAGAGATTTCTTATGAAATAAGCAGTACCTATGTACTCAATGTTCTTACTTTGT
Organism: Acrobasis suavella; assembly: GCA_943193695.1. NCBI lineage: Eukaryota > Metazoa > Arthropoda > Insecta > Lepidoptera > Pyralidae > Acrobasis > Acrobasis suavella. The sequence continues at coordinate 22,907,158 of OW971934.1, forward strand.
TCGTTACTATTTTTGTATTTTGTGTACATGAATTTTGTAAATAAATAAATCAATAAGTAATGACTTTATAGTTTTTAACCACCAGCCAATTTTTTGGAGCAAATTCTGTCCATAATACTGAACTATTTTTTATGAAACCATCGAAGAACAAAAATAAAATATTCGGCTCCCCATAACTATTTTGTTCGGCCAAACGGATTTTGTAGGAGAGGACGAAATTTTAATATCTTTTTTTTATAACTTTTTTAAAGAAAGTATTTTAGTATCATAGAATAAACTTGCCGCAAAAATTGAGCTGGTGGGTAGAGAGCCATCCTGTATATCAAAATTAATATGTAGCCTTTATACTTATACTAGCTTTAACCCGACTTCGTCCGCGTAGAAGTCGGAAATGGTTCGAATAGGATTTTTAATTGGTTTTTTACGTTATTAATGGTGTGATAACATATGAATTAGATAGATGGATAAGGACTTTATTTGTATCAACAAACACACAATACAATTAAAAACAACAAAATTAACACATACATACCAGTCAGGAAGTGATTATGTGTGCAGTGTTTGAATACTATATAATATATAATAATCAAAATATATAATAAACTACCGAAATCATTACAATTAGAACATAATGACAAAATATTTGATAAAAATCTTAAAACTTTGTTATTGACAAAAGGTTACTATTCGGTTGAAGAATACTTAGAAGACAAATTACAAAACTAGTTTTAAAGAATTCTCAAGCCGTTCATTAATTATTATACTGACATTTATACTACATATTTATATTATTATTTTTTTTGACATTACTATTATTGAGATAATTGAAATGTTTTAATGTATCAGAAAACACATCCAATTTAATTTATTTAAAATGTAATAGAATTCCCCTGAAATTAATACTTAACTTATAAGTTTATGTAACAGCTGACATTCAATTCAATTACTACCTTGTTACCTACTAACAATTTCTGACATATCCCAAACGAAATATTTCTGAAATCACTATTATTATATAAACTCAACTATCATTCATATACAGGGTTCATGTACTTATTTACCTACTAACCATGTTATAGTATAAGTGCATGTAAGCGAGAAATAAAGAAAGAAAGAAATACTTATAAATTTAAGTAGGGATTTAAAGGCCTAGCAAACCCGGCAAATTTCCATCTACCTCTTCTCCCTGTCCCGTTTCCGTCCCATCATTTGCTAGACCAAGAAAGAGCGACGGAACGCTTCAAAATGGTCAAACTAATCTTGTTTCTCCATAAAACTTTGGACCTCCATTTCACTTCCTTAGGGGATTGAATTTTGATAAATCCAACATACATACTTACTTATTTACCGTTAGGAGTACTCCTGCGAAGTTCCAAAAAAAATGACTAACTAATCTTGTCTCTCCATACAAACTTTGGACCCCCGTTTTACTCCCTTAGGAGGTGAATTATAAAAAATCCTTCCTTAGTGCACCCTTAGACCTCATAAGAAACCTATGTGCCAAATTTGGAGCCTCTAGACCCTGCAGTTTCAGCTGTGCGTTGATCGATTAGTCTCCATCTATCTATGTCAGTCAGTCAGTTTCTTCATTTATGTATATAGATATTTTACAAAACGGTTTACTAACTCAGACTAGTCGGAAAAAGCCGACCTAGTTTAGTAAGTAAAAACCCTTTTTCTACTTCTGTACTGGTATCTGTCTTTTAAGTGGTCCTGAACACTATTATAAAGAAACTGATAATATACAATTTCAGAAAAGTCTATAGTCCATTCCCCATAACAACACATGTGTCGTTATTTGCTCAAAAAGTTTCTCTTAGCCATAAACCTAGAACTTTTTAGGGTTCCGTAGTAAACAAGGAACCCTTATAGTTTCGCCATGTCTGTCTGTCTGTCTGTCCGTCCGCGGTTTTACTCAGCGATTACAAGTACTAGAAAGTTGTAATTTGAAATAAATATGTATATCAATTAGGCGGAAAAAACGGTAAAAAAAAATGTCGAAAAAAATTTTTTTAGGTTAGCTCCCGTACAAGTAAAGTGTTAAGTCAATTGTTTTTTCTCGATTAACCAGTCATGTTGGGTATCGTTGAATAGGTCTTTTAAAAATTTGTGAGTTTGTGAACACCGTTTTTTTATTTTGGGATCCGTTTTCGAAATATTAGCTATAAAAGTGAAAAAAATTTTTAGAGTCAAGTGTCCCCCCCTCTATCTGCTAAACGGTTATATAAGTACACGTAAAAAAATTCACAGGATATAAAACGAAATTTAAAGGAAAACTATCAGAGCTAAGTAGGGTTTACAAATTAAAAAGTTATAGGCGATTGACTTATAAAATGTATTCGCAAAAGAAAAATTTCATACAAATTCAATAGAAAATTAGTTTTTAGACGTTTTTAGTGGCATGAACTCAAAGTTGGCATTCGTAACTACGGAACCCTACTGCGCGTGGCCGGACACGCACTTGGCTAATTTTTTTTCCTTACATCTACAATACTTCCAATATAATAAAAAAGTTTTAAAACATAATACACATTAGGAAAACGTCAAATAAAAAATTAAGTTATACCTAGACACATGTCATACATTTATATATTTTTCTGTTTATTTTTGTATTTAGTAAGTATAGTCGTCAAAAAATGCTCGGTGGCATCTCCTTACGATGCTCACCAAGCCTTGTATCGTAACCTGCGCCACTCGCATTTTTTGACCCTCTTTATACTACTGTTGCATAAAATACTATTATTGCACCAAAACACATGAAAATAACATTAAAATAATATGTAAACCAGATGTAAAATTATAGGCGACCTTATCACCAAGGATAATGTCTTACAGATTAGATTGGTTTACACGATCATTATCAGGATGAGTGTAAGGAGCGGCGACCTGATGGATTTACTGTCCCCAAAGAACTGACTCTATCGTGTAAAAACATCCAAAATTAATTTACCTCACGTAAATTTTTATAATATCATATCAAGAGTTGCAATCCAGAAGGGATTGGTCAGTTCGGCTTTGCTTTTTTGACTACTGAGTATTCCTTATTACGTAATTATGTTTGTAAACTCGTTCGCAAACATTACATGTTCCAGCATTGTATTTTATTATAAGTATGTATTAATCAACGGACATAACAATAATGAAACAAAGCCCTTTGGGTGAGTAGGAGACCAATACTTTTAAAATGAGCTTGTCTCTTTGACAACCTCCGTGGCGTAGTGGTCACCATGCTAGTCCGCCACCCAGAGGTCCCGAGTTCGATCCCCGGCCAGGGCAAGTTGGAAAATGGCCTTTTTCAAGTTGTCCTGGGTCTTGGATGTTTATCTTTATATGTATTTGTTATAAATTATAGTATCGTTGAGTTAGTATCCCATAACACAAGTCTCGAACTTACTTTGGGGCTAGCTCAATTAGTGTAATTTGTCCCTATATATTTATTTATTTATTTATTCTTCTCAGCAGTGGTCGTTGCGTAGGGCTGATATCGGCAGCTTTTCTTTAAAAATAAATTATACTTTAATATAAACTACATTTTTTTAAATCATCTAGTATTCGAGAAGCTAAAGGGCAACACCTAAGTAGTAACTGACTTAAATTCAAAAAACCAAAATTAAACTTGGTTTGATTTGTTTTCTAAACATTTTTTAATTAAAACCGTTTACAGTTGAACCGTGAAAGACAATTCTCAAACATTTAAATTAGATTTGTCCGTATATAAAGGGTAGGTTTGTCGGATTTTGTATCACAGACCGTTGGTACTACAACATGTCTTTTGCGATCTCTCTGCTCCTTGTTGGTGAGTCATTTTTATCAGCGTAAATATTTAATATTCTTTCTGATATTGACTTGAGCCCTTATATTTAATTTGAATATAGGTACCAAAACTTTTTTAAGAACATAATTATACTGCATAACTTTTACAAGTCTAAAAAAACACTCTATTCGTTCAAAAGTTATAAATCATTTCTATCACTTAGAGTTCACTAGTTGGATTATAGAATAAACCATTTTTTAAGTAGCGTTGCCCTTTTTTTAGGGTTCCTCACCCAAAGTAAGTGAGTGGTCCGTCTGTCTGTCACCAGGCATCATGAACCATATTAGCTAGACAGTTGAAATTTTAAATGATGTATTTTATTCTGTTGCCGCTGTAACTATAATATTTAAAGTATAAATATTTTTTTTTTAAATAAAAACAATATTTTAGTGGGGCTCGTACACAATAAATCATTTTTTTTATAGATAATGGTACGGAACCCTTCGTGCGCGAGTATAACTAGCACTGGTCTGTTATTTTAAAAGTAGGAGTACGTGTAGTTTGTGCATCAGATCATTTACCACCTCAACCTAAATCACCAACTATTTTCTCAAACCAACAATATCGATGGCGTAAATAGATCAGAAATGTAAAAACATAACTTCTTTCTGCAGGGCTCTTCTGCGCCGTCAACTGCAACCCGTTAGGTGCAACCACGGTTTGCGAATCTGCACCCAACTTCGGCCTAGGATATGGGCTTGGGGTGCCAGCAGTCGGTAGTACCACAGTTTGTGAATCCACACCCAACCTAGGTCTCGGATTGGGTCTTCCATTAGGTCTTGGCTATGGATTAGGAGGACTAGGACTCGAAGGCATAGGGTTGGGCGCTCTAGGACCACTGAGCTTGGGACTAGGAGGTCTTGGTTATGGCCTAGGTGGACTTGGATATGGAGGTTTGGGTCTTGGCGGCCTAGGGTTAGGCGGTGCAACAACTGTTTGCGAAACTGCTCCAGCTCTAGGTTACGGTCTAGGCGGACTTGGATATGGTTTGGGAGGTTTGGGTCTTGGCGGCCTAGGGCTTGGTGGTGCAACATCTGTTTGCGAAACCGCTCCTAATCTGTACGGGGGCTTGTACGGCCTTAGTGGTCTTGGTGGACTTGGCTACCTTGGTGCCCTTGGTGGCGTTGGTGCCATCGGAGGCCTAGGTCTAGGCGTACCTTTTTTATAGATTCAACTTCGACCTCTAGTTATTCCACCTCCAACTCTGTAACCAAACCATTTGGTAATTATCAGTCTTGTAACACACTTGGTAATAGCCAACACCTACAAGTTGGATGTATTTGAGGACACCTCAGCTAGCGATTGTTAACTCTATAGCACAATAGAAAATCCTTCAGCTTTGCAACGAATACACCAGAACTACAAACTGTATTTGAGCATATTTCAAAATTAACAGTTTTTTTTTTTTGTATTTGACATGTAAATATTTTTTTGTCATTGAGTTTTTGAATGATGTATCACAAAAAAATATACAGTAGCTATGGCCAAAACTTATTCAAAGCAAATTGAAATAAAAAAATTAAAAGAAACAAAATTGTATGTATATATATTTCACTGGAATTAATAAATAATATATATTTGATTATGTATTATTTATTTGTTATCTTAATGTCATAGAACTTTTTCCCCGTACTTCGATTTTTATAAATTCATAGTTTGCATAACGCATACCGTTCATAGGAATGGTTGGCATTTGGCACAGGAATAGTCATCATTCATGAGATACTTGAGGAAAAGCCAAAGGTTTTACTACAAATCTTCACTTTCCGTGATCTTTACAAACCTCTTTCGTTTCAGCATTGTTATGATGTCAAAAATCAATATCTCTTTCGTTTCATCAATTCGGAAAAAATCTTGCACACCATATTATTCACTTTCTGTCTTACCTATAAACTCTTGCAATTCTGACGCATTTATTCCATAACTAATCAATTCAATCCATAACAAAATTAATCCATACGCAGATTAGAAATGGCGCCACTACAAAATAGCGTTAAAACAAAAGTAAAACTAATTATATAAAGTGAGAACATGAAGCTTTTCTACGCACATACGCCAAAAGTGGCCGTTTTTCGCAATTGTGCGTAGAAAAGCTTCACGTTCTCACTTTAAACTGTAAATAATAGTTCATAAAATAGTTTAAAGGGTTATCTAGGGTCTGATCAAAACAAAATTTTAAATGAAATCTCCGTTTCCTTTTAATAGATTAATTTCAAATGCAGGCAGCACTGGACCTCGGAAAATTCAGGTAGCCCCTTAATGTTTTTATTTACACCATACAATTTGACACGAAACTACTTAACTAATTTTGATAAAATTTCTATGGGACCACATCACAAGTATTTTTCGAATTGGTTCAGGTGTTTTTGAGTAATCTGTGAACGTACATAAAAAGAAACATAAAAATTCCGTTGAAGATACTCTCCTTTATTTCGAAGTCAGTTTTAAAAATGAATTAAATACTTCACCGATAAAAACCTAGTTAAACTTTATTAATGATTTTGAATCCATTCATGCTAGTCTGCCAAAAAAGGATAAAAAAAGAGAATTTTTGAACTGTTTTTCTTTTTGTTGTAAAAAACGATCAAAAGAGTGAGCAAGAATATGAATCATGTCTACAGGTGATGTTGGTAGAAAACCCCTCACTATTTTGATTTCTTTTCCACCATCACAATTCTTCTTCTTCTTATCGAGTCGAAATGGCTCATATTTAAGATATTGTCAGACCAGAACCTAGCCATGGCAACCACCCTGTCATTAGCCATATTCAGATCTGCCTTAGTACAAGGAATCGGGCAGTTGGAACATGACAAAAGATGGTCCATGGATTGTGTGACCCCACAGTCACACAAACTGTTGCCAGAGTTCCAACAACCATCACACTATCTTGGTACGATGGATTTGCTACATCGTTGTAAATCGGCAAGCCTTGTCAGATGCCTTTAGGTAGCTTGAAAAACTGACAACAGTGTTCGCCACTTACACACATGAACAATTTCTAAGAGGTTAAGGAGGAAAGTCAAGATATTGGTGGCAGACAGAAAGACATGCAATGCTTTCAAACATAAAAAAAACTTGGCTCTTAAGACAAAGTGGTAGCTAAAGTGGCGCCCTCATTTGAAATAAATTGTTTAAAACTAAATATGGTAATAATTAAAAATTTGATTTGTATAAATGTCTAGAAAGACCTTTAAACTATTTTATGAATAACCTTTGAAAGTAATATTGGTAGTCCGTCTTGTTTTAAAACTGTTTTTTGCCAAAAGTGGCCACTTTTGGCGAAAAACAGTCTTAAAACTAGACGGACTATTAGTAATAATTTCAAAGGTTATTCATAAATTAGTTTAAAGGTCTTTCTAGACATTTATACAAATCAAATATTTAATTATCACCATATTTAGTTTTAAACAATTTATTGCAAATGAGGGCGCCACTTTAGCTACCACTTCGTCTTAAAGATTGTTTCAAAAGTTTAAACCGACTGCGTCCCCAATCTACACAACCTATTTTGATAAAATTTATATGGGAATTGGAAGGTGTACCCTTATAAACAATTTCTTTTTCAAGTCAGTCCAGGCCTCTTCGAATAATCGGTAAACATACATAAAAGAAATAGCGACGAATTGATAACCTCCTCCTCCCAAAGAGTAGGAAGAAATGAGTTAGGATAGAGTGTCACATCTGTATATTTTACTATTTGAAGCGTCAGCAATTTAATATAATTATATACCACTCAAGGCGGGAAACATTGCTAAGGCGTAAGCAGATAAGGTGATTTAAATGTACTAATTATTAGGATTACTGAGTATAAATAATTGCAGTAAAAGCTTAGACGAGGACTACGTATTCATTATAAAATAAACTATAAAAAAATGAATGCTTTATTCATAATAATAAAGATATTTTTGTGCTGAGTTTTTTTTGGTACTTTTTTCAGGAATATAGATTTTTGGACGAGATTAATCTTTAGACCACTTCCTATTATTTAGACATTGAGCGTTTTAGATGATTTGCTAATAGCTATTTGCATATGAGACAATTCGATACTTACATAAATTTATTGAGTCACTCATAAATGAAAATGGTATTTCAAATATTTACCTTAAACGTAGCCTTTGGATCTAATGGCTTTAAGCTTTGTCTACCCTTTTAGGGAATAAGACGTCATCATACATCATATGTAACTTTCTCCTTAATAATTCCTCAAACTTTCAGGAAAATATTATAATTAACTTACTTAATTTTCTTATATATACAAGTGATCTATAAAATGACTGTTATTAGTACTACGGTACTTAACGCGATTAATATAATTTTAGTCAGAGAGGCAACTGAAATAAAGAAGCATCCCAATTCAAACGGCAAGGTGGTTTCAAGTTATCGGGCACGTGGAATCCAGTGATTGAGCTATGTAAAGAGTATGTTTGTGCGAACAACAAAAAAAAAACAATTCCCGAACGGACACCGTCTGTGTTGTGTGTAGAGACTTATGCAACAAACGACGAAGGAAGAGGGAAGACCGATATGGTTACACTTGACAGCCGAACATCCATCGCAAGTTCGAATCGTAGTTACGAATGCCAACTTTGAGTTCATGCCACTAAAAAGTCTAAAAACTAATTTTCATATATAACCGTTTAGCAGATAGAGGAAGAGGGGGGGGGGGGCACTTGACTCTAACAAAAATTTTCACTTTAAAACCAAATAATTCAGAAACGAATCCCTAAATAAAAAACGGTATTCACAATCTCATTTTTTTCATTTCAAAAATATTGAATATATAATGATATATATTCAATATTTTTGAAAGACCTATTCAACGATACACCACATGAATGGTTAGTCGACAAAATAAAATTGACTTTTAACTTTACTTGTATGGGAGCTACACTACTAAATTTTATTTTTTAAGTAATTTATTTTACCACTTTTTCCACATACTAAATATACATACCTATACCAAATTACAGCTTTCTAGTACTCATAGTCGCTGAGTAAAACCGCGGACGGACAGACAGACAGACAGACATGGCGAAACTATAAGGGTTCCTTGTTTACTACGGAACCCTAAAAATGATGTTATTGAATTTGACTTTATGGAAAATAAAGTTTCTAGCACGTGACTAATATAGTAAACAATGAGTATGACATATTAATGAAATAATGGCTAGTGAAATTCTGACAAGTGGGTGTATACCTCGTCGAAATATCTGGCTAGAAATTATACAGGGTTACTGGTAACTAACGCAAAACCTTTTAACATCAGAATCAAACTCCCCAACACATTATAGATCTGCAAGAAAAAAGGCAAAAATTGCAGAAAATAAAATGGGCCTCCCATACAAATTCACTGATAAAAAGTAAAAAGAAATTGGAATCCCCATAGAAACTAGACCCACCTGGTCTAGTTTCTATGGGGATTCCAATTTCTCTTCTTAGATTTTTTTATTTTTTTCTTGCAGATCTATATTATGTTAGGATTTTGATTCCGATGTTAAAAGGTTTTGCGTTAGTTACCAGTAACCCTGTATATGTATTATTGCGGTAAGTTGAGTAGTACTAATAACAGTGATTGTGCCCGTTAATCTCTAAAATCATATATTGATCGATATAATGCTAATAAAATGGCTCTATTCAGTAGTTATGACGTTATGAAAATAACGGTACTTCGCCACCTAACACCTCAGGCAGCATCAGATATAGCGGACTAAGCCAGTGCAGATTAAACGCAAGATAAACCACCGCACCGGATGCTGTTTCGATATCACGTCGCGGTCTAACCAGTCGATAAGAAAATGCAGTGGACAATTTTGAAGCAAGGTTGAAATGTTAACTGAGAAAGAGGAACTTAATAACAATGTAAGTTAATTTTCCATGCAAATTAAAATACCACCGACAACACCATCTAGTGGTGAATAGTGAAAACCACTTAAAATCGGTTGAAATATGTTATAACATATTCCAACCGATTTTAAGTGGAATTGATATCCGTAGCGCCTTTTATTATTTGCCAGGTAAATTAAAAACCTCGGTTTGTGAGCATTAACCCCCAATAACTTTTAAATGGTTAAACCAATTTTCATCAAACATACCTAAGAACCGCAAAGGAACTTGTTTTTGAGCAAAAAAAAAAAGCTGCTACGAAATCGGTCCACACATTTGAGAGCTACGATGAAACAGACAGATACACAGACGACCTCCGTAGCGTAGTGGTCACCATGCTAGTCTGCTACCCAGAGGCCCCGGGTTCGATCCCCGGTCAGGGTTAGTTGAAAAATGGCCTTTTTCAAATTGTCCTGGGTCTTGGATGTTAATCTATATATGTATACGTTGTTAAATATTGTATCGTTGAGTTAGTATCCCATAATACAAGTCTCGAACTTACTTTGGGGCTAGCTCAATCAGTGTAATTTGTCCCTATACATATAGATTTTGACAGTAAGTACAATATAACATACCCAGTGAGCTTACAATATCAGCTAAGCGACGCTTCCTTCACTTAAGTGCCTTTCTTCAAACCTAAACGAATAGTTTTTCTGAACAGAAAACCATTCACTTAGTGACTCCCGATCAAAAATAAACAAGAAATGCTGTGTTGCAAAATTAGCCATTAGTAAAACTTTTACCCAAATCTTTTCCAAAGGAGAGTTGACACCGGTCGTATCGGTGTTTGTGTTTTAACATACTTAGTTAATTATCATATTTAAAGAAAAAAAACCGAAAAGCACATTATTTCCTCTGAAATATTGTGAAACAATAAAACCAAACAAGTGCTGAACACAGACACTGGTCCAAGAAAGCCAGAAATGCCCCCTACAAACATGGATGTCCGTCACCAACAATTACATAAAGAAAGCCGATGTAAATGTTATGAAGACCCAAAATGGAAGAGCTTGGCGAAGAATGACGAAGAGAGCCGACCTCAAAAGAAAGAGAAGAGAACACCTTGTACACTGAAGAAAAAAGATGCAAACAAAAACGCGCTTAAATGTTACCAGTGACACAGAATAAAAAGGAATTTATACAAGTCTCAATCAAAATCCAAACGCGTCAACAGCAGTGAGTAAAGTTTACTATAATTCCCTCACATGGTAAATTCTACTACCACATTATCGATAAACTAAATCTGATAGAAGCCATTACCTAGAATATCGATTTCTTGCAAACAACTATCTCAGATGATCAGCTTCGATAGTGTTAAAGATCTAGCATTACGGGTTATTTGCATAGTTAGTATCTTAGATCTGGACAACATTAGGCAGATAGTTTGTCGAGAATATAGGTAAGGAGGTAAATAAACGAGTTTATTGTATCTTCTAATTATGACAACTAACTGAGTTTGCTCGGTTATTTTTTTATGAATCACTCTCTTAATACCAAGTTTCGTCAAAATCTTTGGAGCCGTTTTCGAGATCTTCATTATACAAGAATTGCTTATTTAAAATAATAAGATGATAGCCTAAATATTTTCCCATGTGACGTAGGCTCCAATATTTGATTTTGTTTTTCAGATGTGTGTGTGTGTGTGTCGTGGTCACAACTGGTGTCATATATTTTAAATTGCCCAAAGGCATCTGACATAGCTTGACAATTGCCTTACAATTATGTGAGCTATTTGCAATGGCTTAACGTGCCTTCCGAAGCACGGATGAGCTCAAGACTACACCTTTTTGCTTAGGTAGTCACACAATGGTGTGCATTTTCACAGACAAATAAATTTGTCTACCCTGTGCCACCCTTATAATGACGGCAAAGTGAAAAATGTACTTCGTTCTTGTAATTTAGGTAATCATACCTATTTTACAAGAACGGCTTCATATTTTATAAGGTAGGCACTGATCAATATAATAAAATATCAAAAATAGTAATGCAGGTCACTGTAGTCTCCTCACCAGCTTACTAGATGTATTTTAGAAGCGCCTTCACTGCGTCACTTGCCTGTAAACTTGGTGGTCAATCAACAACCTTTCTATTCTATCGGTCATTGGTTAAGCGCGAAATATTCCTCACTTACTGCCATTTCAGATTGAAACAATTTCAACTGCCTATCGGATGGTTTATGTACCAACACATTTTACAATATTCGAGCAAGACTCTAGTTGCTAATAATGTGCAAAACAACACCAGTAGCGGTAACTTACAGGCTCGCTAGTAAATTGATTAGACGTTTATCGGCCTCCGTACAATCGGTAACAAGAATGCGGTCAAGGTTTGTTCTCTGTGGAACCGCTAGGTTAGGCGTTGACTTCATGCAAGAGAATCGCGACACGTTGACATAAGTCGAATATATATCAATATATAACGACAAATCACACAGAATCAGCTACCAAGCTAGCAAAGTAAGTTCGAGACTTGTGTCGTGGGATACCAAATCAACGATACTATTTTTAAAACAAATACATATTTAAATATACATCCAAGACCCAGGTCAATCTGTAAAAGATCGTTTAGCATCTTGACATGACCAGGGATCGAACCCGGGACCTCCGGTATGACAACGTAGCATTATGACCACTAGGCCACAGAGGTCACAGAGGTCATCATCAAAACGCCGCTATGATATCGCCGTACGGAAACAAAGAGTCTGAGTCAGTATTGAATTAGGTAGCACTGATTATATCATCACGATTTTCTCGCTCGTGCAGGTAACTCCTAAGGGGATTTTTTTTAAAGAACCACGAAATCACACAGGCATACGAATCACTTGCCTGGTAAGTGTTTACTACGTCTTGATCTTAGCGTTTTCTAGGTAGCATTATCAGCTGTGCTGAATCAGAACCAGTAGTGTGTTTTTCCGCTTATTCTTCTCCAATTACGAGTATATGTCAAGGCCATCCACTAACAGATGCCAAGGAACCATTCAAAATAGAGTAGATCAATAGATGCCGAAAAATTCGAGAACATGTCATTCTGTCGTTAGATGCGACTGTATAATTGATTGAGAACTAAAAACAAACATCAGCATTAACAAATGCAGTTATAGCACGAGAGGAGTCTTTTGGGGGTTGACGTCACGCAACCAAATTGTTATAGCTGCTCCGACAATTACTTTTTGATTTTGCATAATCTTCTTCATTTTTGGGTGACTATTGACATGCATATTTCATTTGCTGAATAAAAGGCGAGAAAACGCACCCCAGAAGTTGAAACAGCATAGCTGAAGATGCACCCTGGAATGCGCTAAGGAAAACAAGAACAAATAAATTAATAAGGTGAAACTTTGGAACAACAGGGAGCCCAACTGCACTATTATTTAATGGCTCCGATAAAATTCTTTTAGTATTTACGCTGTGTTCCTAGAAATTATTGTCTTGTGAAACTATTGCTGAGATAACTAGTTATTTTATGTGTCCTAGTATTCAAGTAGCATTAGTGGTAAATGTTTTGTGGAATATGAGCGTCGTAAAGTTGTTTTGATTGGTGTTTGAATTAATTTTGTTGTTAGATATGGAATCATTAAATACAAACATGTTGAAATGACAAACGGCAGTAAAAAATGGAAATGACAAACATGGTGCGCCAACCAAGTTAGAGTGAGATAAGAATAGAAAGAATAGTATGTTATGCAATTAGTGAATAACAGAGGGATTTACATCGAGAGTCATAGATGAACCACGAGCAAGTGAAGGAATCTAACGACTGAATCAGGACCGTAGGGAGTGATTCATGATGATTGAATCACGAGCGGAACGAGTGATTCAAGTGTTAGAATCCTGAGCGACGCGAGTGATTCATGGCCCTCGATATAAATCCTTTTTATTCAAGAGTTGCATACTATACTTTATACCATGACTACGAGAAAAAGAAAGATTTAAGTATATATAGACATTTAAAAAAAAAGAAGGTTAAAACAATTAAAATGCAAGTTAATATTGGAATACTGCTTTCTTTCACGGTTTTCAGTGAATAAAATAAACTTTTTGATGGGAAATGGAATAAAAAAATAAGAAGAATCAAAACAGTGATGAGTTGCTAACCACTTCGCAGATTCCCTCGATCGGCTTAAAACAATCTGCACGGGAAGAGAAGCTGGAACATTCAAAGTTTTTCTCCTCTTTGAGACCAAAATAGAAGTGAATAATAAATAAGACGATAAACATCTCAAAGTATTGCTTTTAAAAGCACTTACCGAGTAACTTTCTAAAGCTTTTTACGCATTAGCATTGAACAGTAATCCTTAATCTCACTCCGGATAAGTTGAAACTTTTACATCGATTGTACTTGCAAATGCATCGGCTTGTCACTTTGTAAACGTTTCTTTATTTATTTACTCGATCGCAGCTTCGATTTATCGTTAGTCTCTTGGGATAACCCTGAGAAATAAAACTGCTAGTTGATGTGGATTGTTCTCTCTAAGACCATCCTGTGTTTGTATTTATATCGATGACCTCCGTGGCGTAGTGGTCTCCATGCTAGTCCGCCACCCAGAGGATCCGGGTTCGATTCCCGGTCAAGGCAAGTTGGAAAATGGCCTTTTTCAAATAGTCCTGGGTCTTGGGTGTTTATCTACATATGTATTTGTTATAAAATATAGTATCGTTGAGTTAGTATCCCATAACACAAGTCTTGAACTTACTTTGGGGCTAGCTCAATCAGTGTAATTTGTCCCTATATATTTATTTATTTTATTTATTTATGCATTTTAAGGTAACTTGAGTATCTTTAAACAGAAGAGAGAATTTCGCAAAATCTTGTGAGCAGAAATACAAAAGCAGTTATATCAGATTGTTCTTTCTTTTATTAAAGAAACAATCAATTGTTAGGATATAAACTAAACGTTTTTCTATCCTGTATCCTTTGCCCATTTTCTTTCATCAAAGAAAATAAGTCGTCTCAATTGTCGCCCAAGGATATTACAAAGGCCATATTAACGAATAAGTATGTTTTTTACCGATCATACTTGCAGATGCATTGGCTTGTTATTTGATCGCAGCTTCGATCTATCGTTCGTCCCTTCAAATAACCCTAAGAAATCCAACTGCTAGTTTAGATTTAGATAGTTACTAGACGAGAAAACTGAGCAAAATTTTGTAAGCTGAATTAAAATTTTAGTTATATTTATATCAGATAGTTAAAATAATTAGATAGCAAAAGACATACGAAGGGGTATTTTTTCTTAACCGGTTATTACACTAGTGAACGTATTCCAAATAGTCCACTAAATTATACTCGAGTTTGGTCAACCATACTCTCAAACAACATATTTCTCAATTTAGACTCGACAATCTTACGCACGTTTTTTATATCATAGAAGTAATGTCTATAAATCGAACTAAAACACAAATATACACCACATTACAACATGTACAAATTGACAAGATTCGATCCTATGAAATATCCACCACGATCCAGAAATCTGATCACTCGACCACCGCTTCGTCATAACAATGTCTATATCGCAACAATGTTCTTATCGCTCACCTAAATCTATTCCGATAAAATAAAGTCTAGACTCCAGACTTAACCTGATCTGAGAAAACAAAAACAGTCTATAAAACGTATCTGGTTCCTTAAAGAAGACATTTTGCTGTAACTACTTGCGGCCCAGTCATTGTGGGTGTAGTAACGATCTATATGGTCTAGGGTTCAAGTCATAAGATTATCAAATTTCAATTTTTTAGGACGTTATTTCTGCAAACATCATCGTCACCATGTCAGTCACAGGAAGTCCACTGCTGGACATAGACCTCCCTCAAGGTTTTCTGAAACTAATTTATACAATATTATGTAACAAAAAAAAAACTGTCCGATCCTTGTAGGAGCAACTCAGACCGTCAATATGAACAACTTTTATTATGGGACCAATACTTGAAACTCGAAAAAAAAATGGACATTTTCATACAAAAGTGTTCGGCAGGCCCGGCAATTTGTATGAAAATGACGATTTTTCTCTTCCAATTTCAAGCATTGGTCCCATAGGAAATACTGTTCATATTTACGGTCTGAGTTGCTCATACAAGGATCTAACAGGGTTTTTGTTACATATTGTATATTTGAAGCGGCCTTTATGAATTGTTTTCCTGCAAGATTTGCTTTAGGTCTCCTTACATAGAACATCGAAAACTTACTCTATGTAAATAGGAAATGTTTATAAAGTGCGTACCTTTTGTGTTGAGGTATTCTGCCAGCACGGAACAGCACTTTTCTATGCTGCTATCTTTATCTGTCGCTCAGAACCGTCATTCGCTAGAGCGAGAGAGAGCGACGGTTCAGCATGGCCGGTGCTGAAGCATTCCGTTCCGGCTCTTGGAAAAACTGTGTGTAATAGACGACATGACTCAAATAAGATACGTTGTTGCAGTGTCATGGAGCGGCACAACTTATGTGGAACATATTTAGAGGGGTCAGTTCATTGTCGCGACAGGTTTCAGGTAGGACGGTTTGTTGAACAGGCCATAACTGGTCGATGAAGCGACAGACTTAAACTTCGTCGTTGGAGCGACTTTTGTTTGACGACCAGAGTCATTGGAGAATCAGGTTTTAGAAGATACGGGTCATTGGAGCTACAGATGCCTAGAGCGCCGAAACGATAGAGCAACAGGTTTCAGTGGAGTAATTTTTCAAACGCGGAATCACTAAACGACAGATTTCTTGTATAGAAAGAAACCATTCCTCTAGGTGACTCCGCGTTTCAGAAATGGCACTTCAGATGGGACCTATTCGTTGTACCGATAGGTATCAGAAAATAGTTGGATCAAACAGGTCATTTGAGCCACGGAAGAGAAGAATAGGAACAACACGTCTCAGAGCGACAAAAGATCTGATGAACTTCTTACATCATTCCCAAGAAGAAGTGTAGTCCTATCTAGACCTAGATCCTTATAATATGCAGTGTAATCTTATGACTTGAAATCCATATTCATGACCGACCATGTACCAGTAATCAGATTTTGTGCGTAGATTGAGACAAGACTATCTGGATCTCTTTTAGACTGGTTAAGTATAATTTACAACCCGACTGCATCTGGTGGTATCGAGTTGAAAGTCATGCCCGCTGCCTACACGATGTTTTATATTTAGTGTCATTATATTAGAATGACTCATAAAATAGTGCTAGCAAGTTCCTGGCGCCAGTTATTAGCATATTGTTTTGTAGGTAAATTAATAATGGAGAATGTTGTTTGATATTTAACTTCTAATTTTGTATTATAGATAAACTATGCAAAGTAAAGCAAGATAATCTAGCACTGCCTTCATTATTTGGATAATATAAAGTTAAAAATAATTGTTATTGGTTTTAATTCTTACGGTAAAGTTTTAAAGTCAAAGTCAAAACCATTTATTTATCTTTGGATACTTGTATCTCTTGATAATTTTAATTTTTCTCTCGATTTCATAATAAATAGTTGTTGACGTGAGATCATTTACTTAAGCGCCTATTACACCACACGATATTCAGCGTGCGATTTTAAGACTGTCTTATAGTCTAACTGTCTTATATTTACACCAGGCTGAATATCACATGCTTATTCAATTTTCACTGTTGGCAACAAAGAAATTTTAATTTCTTAAGTTGGCAGCGCCGCGCGTCAACTACAGGGCTGCCAGTAGTGGTCCAAAGATTGAACACCGCACAGAGTGTTTCGTAAACAGGCTTTCATACATATATAAATCAAAATGTGATTTTTGTTTTGTTTATTTACTGATTATATTTTGGCATTAAAAGCAACAACTTTTAATATAAGTTTGACACACGAAAGGTGCACGAAAGATGGGAACGACAAGGGAACACATGATCGCAAATTAAAATCAAAATATACTAAAAGAAACAATCTGGCAACCCTGGTCGATAAGCAGAGTCTAACTCTTATTACACTACTCGATTTTAAGACTGTAACACAGTAAGACCGGTCTAGAGCGCTCGATTGCTCGGTTTTAAGATTCAGACAGTCTAACTCTTATTACACCACGCTGAGTCTGACTGAGACTATCTGAATATCGTGTTGTCTAATAGGCGCTTTACAGCTAAGTTTACTGAAACATACAATATAAATAGTATCTACAATATATTATAAAAACATAGTCGCCCGCTGGCAACGGGGCAAGATCCAAACTACCCGGACGGTTGGGGTCGTAGAGAGAATCTCCTGATGCTCCGTATCTAGGAGTACTGCCTTCTAAATCTGACCCTTGACCTAGCTATCTAGCGATAGAGATATAGCAAGTTTTCTTCGATCCAGGACCGTACAATAATGATATGATGATATTATAAATGATATAAAATTGATACTGATAGGTATTGAATACCACGATGATTGATAATGATAAAAATGACTTGATTTCGAGATTATTGTAATGGTATTAAAGTAATTTACAATTCGAAGGCGGCCCATAGGCGCGCCTGTCAGCATTTCTGCTTCTAGGTCAATAAGTTATGTTCAGTCAGGTACCAAGATACCTGACCAGGCCCTCTACTTATATCTTCAATTTTCTCTTAAACTAAAAATAATATTAACATGAAAATTCATATTCAGAAAGACTTAATTAAAATCTGTCTGAATAAAAATGTTCATGTTTATATCATTTTTAGTTTAAGAGAAAATTCAAGATATAAGTAGAGGACCTGGTCAGGTATCTTGGTACTTGACTGAACATAACTTATTGACCTAGAAGCAGAAATGCTGACAGGCGCGCTTATGGGCCGCCTTCGAATTGTAAATTACTTTAATGCCATTAAAATAATCTCGAAATCAAGTAGTTTTTATTATTATCAATCATCGTGGTATTCAATACCTATCAGTATCAATTTTATATCATTTATCATATCATCATATCATTATTGTACGGTCCCGGATCGTACATGCTTTTAAAATAAAAAAACTTGCTTATTACGACCTCCGTGGCGTAGTGGTCACCATGCTAGTCCGCCACCCAGAGGTCCCGGGTTCGATCCCCGGTTAGGGTAAGTTGGAAAATGGCCTTTTTCAAATTGTCCTTGGTCTTGGATGTTTATCTACATATGTATTTGTTATAAAATATAGTATCGTTGAGTTAGTATCCCATAACACAAGTCTCGAACTTACTTTGGGGCTAGCTCAATCAGTGTAATTTGTCCCTATATATTTATTTATTTATGCTATATATCTATCGCTAGATAGCTAGGTCAAGGGTCAGATTTAGAAGGCAGTACTCCTGGATACGGAGTAAGATATAAGTAGAGGGCCTGGTCAAGTATCTTGGTACCTGACTGTACAGCGTAGCTCGTACAAAGCATAATAAAATACATGAGTACAGTACAGTATTCTCAATATCTATATTATTAATACTTAAGCGCCCACAGGAAATATTAAATAACCGGCAAGTGCGTGTCGGACTGACGCAAAAAGGGTTCCGTACCATTATCTCTATAAAAATCACGTTTTTTGTATGGAAGGCCCCCTTCAATATTTTTTTCATATTAATTTAATTGTTTATTTTTAAAGTGTGAATAATTTTTTAATTCAAAAGTGTTGTCTAACTAACATTAAATACAAAAAATATTCTTTGAATAAATTTCAAGCTTCTACCTGTCGCCCTTATTATTATCGAGCAAAAAATAGCAAACAAAAACCATGTTAGTTGCACGGGAGCATCTATTAAATATATTTTTTTCATTCCTTATTTGTTCTTATAGCGGAATCAGAAAAACATCATCTGTGAAAATGTCAACTCTTTTGTTAACACAGTTCACGAGATACAGTCTGGTGACAGACAGACAGCCAGACAGACGGACGGACAGCGGAGTCTTAGTAACAGGATCCCGTTTTTATCCTTTGGGCACAGAACCTTAATATTTAAATAAATAAGTATTATAGCAGCGCATCAGCGACTTTGATGTTAAAACATCATAATACATAAAATAAAACCTTTATTTTTAGATAACTGGTAAATTTCCAAGAGAGCGAACCAATTAAAGCTGTGAAGTTGCCCCGTCAACTCGTCTGTTTGTTTGTTTGCACCGTCACGTCTCTTTGTTCGACACGTGTCAGTCTGTCTCGTTACTGAGGAATTTCTCCTAAACTCCGAGTGTGGTTGACTAGTTTGCTTACTGGTTAGACAGTTTGTTTGAAAGCTTTAAAGAAAATCTTGACATATAAAAGAACGATAAAAAAGTTATTCTTTACTGTGTAAATCTACTGCTGGACTAAAGGCGTCTTCTAATAAACCTCTCTTTATGGGAAGTAGCATCTGTGCCCATAATATAATTAATAATAAATAAAATAAAATAAAACGGCCAAGTGCGTGTCGGAATTGTACACGAAGGGTACCGTACCATTATCTAAAAATAAATAAATATATAGGGACAAATCACACTGATTGAGCTAGCCCCAAAGTAAGTTCGAGACTTGTGTTATGGGATACTAACTCAACGTTACTATATTTTATAACAAATACTTATATAGATAAACACCCAAGACCCAGGACAATTTGAAAAAGGCCATTTTCCAACTTGCACTGACCGGGGATCGAACCCGGAACCTCTGGGTGGCGGACTATCATGGTGACCACTACGCCAAGGAGGTAAAAAGTCATTATTTAAAAAAAAAAGTTTTTAAAACAAGCTTCTATCTAAAGTGATCCTCAAAACAAATCAAACGAGCCCAAATTTGATGAGGTTGCGTCGTTTCATTACAGAGTTCCTATGGCTACCAGCTCCATCATCAGATCAGCTCCATGTCATCATAATATTGCATTGTCACGCGATATATGCATACGTGCAAAATTTCAGCTCAATCGGAAACCGGAAAAGGGGTCAAATTTAACTTGCAAGATTTTTTTAGGTTTAAGATCTTTATTTATTCTCATAAAGAAATACTACATTTCACTCACTGAGAATAACAATTCTTATACAATAAGGTACTTACAAAATTTTTAATGCAAAATGATCTTATGTGAGCATACACGACATTAATTAACATTGTTAAAATACACTACGCACTTAACACAAACACTTGCAAAATTTTGGTTATAAATGTTTTGTTTGTTAACATTGTTTAAATAGGATACGCACAAACATAAAAAGATTATTATTTATCATTCGGGTAGTTTAACAATTCTCATCTTTCGACGGAGCGACTTAGCTGCATCACCAGGCAAACATGGATGTAAGGCGCTCGGAGCGTGCATTGTTCTAGATGTGTCATAAAAACATGAAAGTTTTGATAACATTACCAATAGTATAGGCCTAGGACAATAATTAGAATTTATAGAAAAATTATCGACAATATTCACGTAATATGTGATTAATGTGTGAATATGAATATTTAAGATTAATTAATTATTTATTTTAAAAATATATATATATATTTTTTTAGATTTGATTACATACAGACAGAACAGAAAGACAACGGGATAAGTGAAACTAAATAAAAGCTTGTAAAAATCACGTTTGTTGTATAGGAGCCCCACTTAAATATTTATTTTATTGTTTTTTGTATTTGTTGTTATAGCGGCAACAGAAATACATCATCTGTGAAAAGTTCAACTGTCTAGCTATCACAGTTCATGAGATACTGCCTGGTGACAGACAGACGAACAGACGGACGGACAGCGGAGTTTCAGCGATACGGTCCTGTTTTTACACTTTGGGTATGGAAGCCTAAAAACACCGCGCAGAGCAGGCAAGATTGTCATCGCGGTAGGTATCCAATTAATAACATGGCAATACACTATATAATTCAGTTAAAACTTTTAATTTAAGAAAAAAATGGCGCTTTTTAAATAAGTTTTTTTTTTTAGAAGCAAAGAACTTAAAAATATTTACCTATATTCATCCACAATGTCGATGATATGTATTCTAAATTTCAAAATATATTACGACGCCTGTGCCAATTATTTATTGTTTTAAAACTAACTTCTTTTTTTTTTGCTGGACTGCCTACATTATTTTTGATTCTATATAGATTACATTCGTGTTCAGTTTTTAAATTGTTTCTTTTTTACTTTGCAGGTCCGAGAGAATCAGCAGCATCTTTAGTCCCAAATGTTTTGGAATGAAAATATCGTTTTTCGAGTAGATGTGTTTAAAAAAACAAATTATACCTACCTATTTAATTTACATTTTGTTCTAAAAACCAGCCGACGCCTCTAAATCCGACGCCTGGCAGCGAGGTCGTATATTTTTCCATTAATAACAGAAAATCACAATTTGTTTTCGTCTTCGCAACTAGAATACCGAGCAGCAAAATTGACCGGCGAATTTAATAAATCAAAATTAGTATTCCGTCAAATCTCGGCCTAACATCAAAATGCAAAGCCGGCAACAATAACCCAGCCGTTCAATTTGGTTACAACAAAACAGGCCAAGATGCTCTTGCACTGGCTGGATTAATTAGAATTGTAAATGATCCAACAGTAAGTCCCGAAGATCCTCCCAGTTAACTTCAAATCAAAATGTTTACCGTAAACAATCCTTTTGAAGATTAAGAACGAATTGAAACACCGACGGAATATTTATAAGGGTTAATATTTATAGGAAATTTCTGCTTAAGTTTGTGCCTTATCGGCAAGAAAATTATCTCAGAATTTTTGGTAAAGACCCAAATTTGACTGTTTATTGCTTTTGAGTTAAACTCACTGGGTGTTTACTGTTCAGCGGCTCGCGAAATTGCTTTTGTTTGTCTGTTGTCTTGTTCGTGATTTTTAAGAGTTGCTCATTTTTGTGACATTAAATTGTTTCCTTGTTATATCAATATAAATTGTAAGTTAATTTCTAAGATCAGAATAGATGTGTTTATTTTCTGATCTTCTTGATATCTCATACTCTGTGATTTGGAAATCTAACCTGCCTATTAGATTTTTTTTTTATTTTTTTTTATTAATGGCAGCAAACAGTCATATACAGATTATAACAATATAAATAAAAAATGTTTACATGATAGACCTAAACAGTGCCAGTAATTTCGGTATTTTAACAATATTAATTTTTGTAAGAATCTACTGTAGCAGAAGCGAATGAGCATTAAGTGCCTTGCTAAAAAGGAGAAAACACAAAAATAAGGGTAACAGTTATTTGGATAGTATGTTAAGAGTAGGTAATAAACTTTTATACATATTATAGCTTAGTTATTTTTCAGCGGAAAGACAAAAGAAAAAAAATATCTGTTGAGGAAAGCTAGTGAATGAGCAAATTAACAAATAAGACTTATAAAACGTATAAAACTTATTAAATTAGTTAGTTTAACTATTTATACAACGATGGCGAGTACTAATTATAAACTATGGGCTGAGTTTTAGCTTTAGAAAATCTTGGTCTGCCTTGGATTAATGACTTCAAGGAGCTTAGAATATTTCTAGTTTCTTTGCACTTCAGAAGGCACGCTAAGCCATTTGTCCTAGCAAATCAATTTAAGAATCTATGGCATTATTCGACCCAGCTATCTGATGCTCAGTTTATGGTCACGTCAAAATAGTGATGTTGCTTCATATCATTGATTCATATTTACTTATATATTATTTGCAGTAATCGGAGTAGGTAAAGCGATTTGGGGTCAATGATCTCAACCGTATATGTTTATATGGACATGCCATTGGAAAACCGGAACTTTTAAATTATGTTGTCTTTTTTTCCGGAATTTCAAATTTATTACGCAGTATTGCTAGGTGTAAAGTGAGAAACCAATAAATATGAGCAAAATTGTATTTCTTAACAATTTCATTGCCATGCACAGCTGACCGGCATTCGAAGTTAAAAACTTCAAGTAAAATTCTATTAAACTATAAAATAGTAACAAATACACTTAATTAAATAAACACAACATTCGATTGGACACTTTCTTTTTTTAAGGATTTTTAGGCAGTGTTTCATAAGTTAAGGTCCACATATTTCCTCTTGTGAAACGTGTTTTCCCGCGATAAAGTACGTAGAAACCTAATTTTGCACACAGCAACTCGAGATCACCAAAGTTTCAAATCAACAAATTTAAAACAAGCCTCTTTTTTAGGGCGTTTAGATTACATGTTTTCGCAGTGAGAATTAAGTATACAACGAATGAACGCTTAAGGGGCTAACTGAGGCTACACGTTCTCACTTTAAAATATAAACAGTGGTTCATAAAATAGAAGTGTTAACTAGGATTAAATTAAAGCCAAATTTTAAATAATATCTCCGTTTCTTTTCAAATGGGAGCACTAACCTCAGGTAGCCCCTTATGAATTGCCAAAAAAACCCTACATGACAAATTCGATTTAAACGCAGCAATATTGTGCATCCGTTACTCAAGCACACAATATGTCTGCCGTAATGGCGTCTACGAAAGTTTGCACAATTCTCGAGACGACATTCAATATTTGTTAATAGTTGCGAACGTTCTGTAGAGCCATGTAAAGCTGCGTTTGCAACTTGCCTCAATGCCTGTTAAGTTTTTATTCATATTTCAACAAATAAGTATTTGACAAACCAAACAAATGCATTTATGCGCTATAAATAATGAGCTTATTGCAACAAAAACTGATACATAAACAAACAAAAGTCAAAAAAGTCAAAATCATTTATTTATCTTTGGATATTTATATCACTTGATAATTGTCATTTCTTTTTCTTTCGAATTCTTTATAGTTAGTTGTTGACGTCAGATCATTTACTTACAACTTAGTTTACTGCCATCTCCTAAGCGCAAGTACAGAAGGAACAGTACCATTCTGTACTGCAGCATTTTCTCCAAAAACGTCAACCTTACAATTATACTGATATTAAAATTAGATATGTGGACTGAGAATACATTGCTATGTCATAATTATTAATTAAGATAGATGTCAAATTTGACATTAATGTCGATTTGTAATTATTTTAATGTACCTATGTATTGTAATTATTTTAATGTACCTATGTATTTTAAATTTTAAATCTTCTTTTGTTTTTGCTATTTTTTTTTGTATTGGTTCAATAAAGAGTTTTTCATTCATTCATTTATTCATTTCATTTATTCATTCAACATTAATTTCAAATTTGACATCATTGTTAATTAATAATTAAACTAACTACAAACTTGATATGACTTGATACTGAGATATTTTTCATAAACTTAAATAACATAAATAATAATATATTATACAAACAAAACCTAAGATTATTCATTTTTCATACATAAATCAACATAAATAAATTATACTATAATTAAACTAAATATAACTAGACGAAGGCGCTACTTTGAATCCAGCGCGAAACGAAGGATTCTACAGTTGAATCACTAGCGTAGCGAGTGATTCTACGGTTGAATCCTGAGTAAAGCGAGGGATTCATGTATATCGCCCAAGATAAAAATTTACTGTACTCGAGTGGCACACTCTACTTTTCATCTCCATCTATCAAAAAACTAAACTAGACATAAACACTAGGGTGCCTCTTATTACGATGAAAATATTTTCTTTTCGACTTTTCACGGGTCACCCCGTCATTTAATACTACACCTTAAGAAAATATTACAGTATTATTTTCAAATTTTTAAAGTTACATTATAGGGCGCTACCAATATTCAAATTTTAGCTAAAAGCTCAAAATCACTGCAGAGCTTAGATTTATTTTTCATGACACAGGGCATTTGAATACGAAATAAATGATATTATTTCAAATAAATATTGAATACTAAAACCCTGAAATCATTTATTAAAAGATACAAGGGATGGTTTGTATTAACATAGGGTATTTTCAAATATACTCCGTAATCATGAAAAGCAAATCTTGCTATAGCTCTTTTAAAATTGTAAATATCAGCAATATACTAAATTACTATATTTCTCTTTTCGCAAAATCTTCCTGAGGTTCACCAGTCGAAAAGAATAAATGGTTTTGTTTATATATAATATAAGTACCTATAAAACAAATCATTGTTTCAAGTTTTTAAATAGTCGTTCAAAATTATTGATGAGTAACCCAGAATATTACAAAAATATAAGTATTTGCTAGTAACAAAGTCTGCAGTGTTTTGTCTTAGATATGTTTGATAATAATACTTATTTATTTTTGTATTCTAGCCTATGATTAGCAAATACAAGTTTTAAAAAAAGAAACTTCAACTAAAATTTCATTGTTAAGAACTATGAAATACACTAGCTATTAATTTAAGCAATTAGTAGCCAGTTTTAATTAGTGTTTTTAAAGGTAGCATAACTTAAGGTCATTTACTGGTCCTTACGAGCAAGCAGAGGCTAGTAACAAATATTTTTTCCATATCATCACATCGAAAAAATATATTTCTTTCACAGGTATCTTTTTCGGTTTTGTCGATTTACATTCATGTTTAAAACGGGACAAAAATATCGTAATATTAGGTTTCTGCTGTGTATATACATCAGGAGAGTCCAGCAGATCACCAGCAACACCTTATTCAGTAACTCTAGCTAAGAGTATTATGATAAGATTCAAAAAACTTCCACTATTCATCTCATTTTTGTTTCGCAAGAGTAATCTTGTCTGTGGCCACTTTACACTCATTGGTTCAACATTGTCAACTAAGGATTCCAATTTCAATTTTCTTTTCTTTTTATCATTTTTGCCTCCAAAGAAGCACAAATTCTACATAAATATCTTATACTGGTTTCTACAGCAGTGGTGTCGAAAAACTGAAATTCCATGGAGTTAGTGTACTCATATTGCAGACATTTGACATGCTCCAGGTGAAGAAAAGAATGCGGAAGGAAAAGGAAGGAGACCTTCGTGCATATTTCGCTATGAAACGTAAAATAACCACAAATTTTAATTAATTAAGGAGACTCCATAGTCAAATGTCCATACAACGTTTTTTCAAAAGTTTGACAACTGGTAGCGACCTCTAAATTTGGTCTAAATATTAAAATAAAAAACACTGATTCATATTTTACAGTACATATTCAAATCACAATATGATCGGGTAACATTTAAAAGTCGAAAAATAAGAAGCACCCTAATAAACACTATAAAAATAATAAAAATTTATATGTCTTCAATTTTTATTCAAAATCCATTGATTGGGTTACATTATAATTACAGTCCATCTCATACGACATTTGTTGACTTTTATGAGTATTTTATAATATGTTTAGTCAACTAATTTCCTTGCTCTTCTAGTGCAAGTGCATTTATGCGCTATAAATAATGAGCTTATTGCAACAAAAACTAATACATAAACAAACAAAAGTCAAAAAAGTCAAAATCATTTATTTATCTTTGGATATTTATATCACTTGATAATTGTCATTTCTTTTTCTTTCGAATTCTTTATAGTTAGTTGTTGACGTCAGATCATTTACTTACAACTTAGTTTACTGCCGTCTCCTAAGCGCAAGTACAGAAGGAACAGTACCATTCTGTACTGCAGCATTTTCTCCAAAAACGTCAACCTTACAATTATACTGATATTAAAATTAGATATGTGGACTGAGAATACATTGCTATGTCATAATTATTAATTAAGATAGATGTCAAATTTGACATTAATGTCGATTTGTAATTATTTTAATGTACCTATGTATTGTAATTATTTTAATGTACCTATGTATTTTAAAATTTAAATCTTCTTTTGTTTTTGCTATTTTTTTTGTATTGGTGCAATAAACATTTAAAAGTCGAAAAATAAGAAGCACCCTAATAAACACTATAAAAATAATAAAAATTTATATGTCTTCAATTTTTATTCAAAATCCATTGATTGGGTTACATTATAATTACAGTCCATCTCATACGACATTTGTTGACTTTTATGAGTATTTTATAATATGTTTAGTCAACTAATTTCCTTGCTCTTCTAGTGATTATACAAATATACATACCTGCTCTTTGAAAAGCAATCCATTAGAGCCTATGCATTGCATCCTTCGATATACATCTGCAGCATCCAATTACGTAAAAACGACGGCTATTCAATTTGGCTCGACCCGAGCAGCTATGCAAATGTCGGATTTAGTATATGTATGCTTTCAATAAACGAATGTGCTTTGCTTGAAATTTAATTTTAATCTATCTATATCTATATATCTATATCTTTATATAAATATATATAACTCAAAGGTGACTGACTGACTGACATAGTGATCTATCAACGCACAGCCCAAACCACTGGACAGATCGGGCTGAAATTTGGCATGCAGGTAGATGTTATCGCGTAGGCATCCGCTAAGAAAGGATCTTGATCAATTCTACCCCCAAGGGGATAATCTAAATATATATAACTCAAAAGTGACTGACTAACTGACATAGTGATCTATCAACGCACAGCCCAAACCACTGGACGGATCGGGCTGAAATTTGGCATGCAGGTAGATGTTATGACGTAGGCATCCGCTAAGAAAGGATTTTTATCAATTCTACCCCAAAGGGATAAAATAAGGGATGAAAGTTTTTCAGTTTTGAACCGATCGGGCTGAGACTTTGCATGCATAAAGCTATTATGACGTAGGCATCCCCTAAGAAAGGATTTTGATAAATTCCACCCCTACGCGAGTTAAGCCGCGGGCAAAAGCTAGTTTTTAATAAATTCTATATACGGGATCAATACGAAGCTTACCTTCATTAATTAATAAATACCTTTATTAATTAATTTTTGCATCGCGATAGTTTAAAAGTAGAATTGAATGATTGTTATTTGATGGTTTCATTGAATAAAATCATCAAATAAATACTCCTTTATTTTATACTAGCTGATGCCCGCGACTTCGTTCGCGTGGACTTTATGACTCCGGCGTATTAATATAAATAACAACTAATGAAAGAGAGAGAGAGAGAGAGAAAGATAGAGAGAAAGATAGAGAGAGATAAGAAAGTACTTGTAACAGTGTTAGGAGTTAAAAGTCAATATTATTTTAATTCTTTCCTTCGGGAGCCAATATGAAAAGAGCCGAAGTGTTACTAACCCTGGAGAAAGCCACATTAAGTTGGCTATGCGAAAAACCAGTCCTTAGATCGACATCAGCAGCTTTAAGCCTCTAAAACTGTGACTTATTTTCATAGCGAAGCAAGTAAACACATGGAACTGTGTATTTTCAAAATGAAAATTGTTGGGGATGAGTGGCATACGCGGAATAAATACAGTTTCACTGGCACCACTCACTGTAAACTTGAAGTGTCTCAGCAGACTATGCCGAAGTTTAGCGGCTAAAGTTCAGTGTCTAAAGTTCGGTGGGGATGACACACTAAATAAGCTGAAGTTCAGCCGCTGAAGTTCGGTGGAAACGCCGGACAGTAGTGATGTGCCGATGTGAGAATTTAATCTTCCGTCTTTGGCGCGTCTGCAGCGAACGGAAACGGGAGCGGAAGAGGGAACGGAAGTGGAAGAGGGAACGGGAGCGGAAGCGGGAGCGTAAGCGGGAGCGGGAGCGGAAGCGTTAACGGCGGCGGCAGCGGCGGCGGCGGAGGCGTCGGCGGCGGCGTCGAAAGCGGCGGCGGCGGCGTCGGCGGAAGCGGCGGCGACAGTGGCGGCAGCGGCGGTGGCAGCGGCGGCTGGAGCGGCGGCGGCGGCGGCGGCGGCGGGAGCGGCGGCAGCAGTGGCGGCGGCGGCGGCAGCGGCGGTGGCGGCGACTGCGGCGGCGGCGGGAGCGGCGGCGGCAGTGGCGGGGTTGGCGGCAGCGGAGGCGGCGGCGGCGGGAGCGGCAGCGGCAGTGGCGGCGGCGGCGGCAGCGGCGGTGGCGGCGGCGGCGGCGGCGGCGGCGGCGGCGGCAGCGGCGGCGGAAGCGGCGCCGACAGTGGGGGCGGCGGCGGCAGTGGCGGTGGCAGCGGCGGCGGGAGCGGCGGCGGCAGTGGCGGCGGCGGCGGCAGCGGCGATGGCAGCGAGGGCGGCATATAGATAGAAATAAAGTTGAGTAGAATTTCTTAATATTCGAAATTATCCTAAGTAAAGTTACCTGCAATAAGTTTTATTATTATTCCGATTTTAATATTAAAAAACTTGAGAGGTGTCAAGGGACACCCGGATAGAACAAAGTAAAATATAAATATAAATAGGTCTAAATTACAATCAAACTCTTTTCTGCGTTCTAAAATCAAGTTTTTATTATCTTCTTAAATTTGAATGAACAAAAAGTGTCGTTACAACTTTTGGTCTTATTTTTTTCCGTCTAGCTTCCTTTCGCAACGCGCGGTACGGAACTTCGTCCCAAAAATCAGAATTTCTATATGTTATATAATTTTTCAAAACTAAAAACTGACTCCACCCCAAACAACACAACCAATTTTGATAAAATTTCTATGTGAGCACCTAAAAAGCGCAATCCCTTTCAAACAAAAAAATAATTTTCCGTATCGGCCTGGCGTCTTTGAATGATCGATAAACGTACATAAAAAAAAAGATCACAATGAATTGATAACCTCCTGCTTTTTGGAAGTTGGTTAAAATAAAGTTGTAAAAAAATTAAAATAAAGTATTTAGAAGCTATGCTTTTGTCAGTGGAGTGTGAATTTTCTTCCATTTGTCTCTCTCGTCCACCAGCCGTTTTAATTCGCTGTATGTCACGACGTTTACCTTTACCTTTATTTTCTTGATGTAGCTTTGCCTGGGTCTTGATAAAAATTCGGCCAAGAGCGTGTCGGACTCGCGCATCGAGGTTTCCGTACGTACGTAACGTACGTAAGTTTAAAATTATTTCAAACATTTTAATTATATGATTTAATTAAAATTTACGGTTTTAGCAATTTTCCCTTTATCTGTGCTATAAGACGTTGCTTCGTACCAAATTGCAAGATTCTGAGTTCACGGGACCCTGTAGGTTTTGATTCCGGAAATTTGCGGCATGAACGGCTGTGTCTTTTGATTGCGTTAGCTTAGAAATTTGATTTTTACAACTCCAAGGGACGGTAGACTTGAGTATTTGATATAAATTCCAGCTTGATACCTCCACGCGTTCCTGAGAAAAAGGGTCTTGACAGACAGAAGGACAGTCGGACAACAAAGTGATCCTATAAGGTTTCCGTTTTTTCCTTTCATAGTACGGAACCCTAAAAACATCAATGAAGTAAAAATAGAAGAGGAAAGTTCGTTTAACTATTAATATTCTTTTACTAACAATCCATTGAAGTGAACTACCAAAATAGTATCGCCAGAGACGAATCTCGTCTGTTTTCGTACGTTTACTAAGATAACATCGGTTGATTAATTTGCAAACACAGCCACCGGCTTGTTTGGATACGTCTTCAGTTGTTTTGATACAAACACGTCAAGTGATTGTACTGTGATACACATATGATAACGATGGGTGTATCTGTGTAAGGACAAACATCAAACTGTTGTGCTGTAGAAAAGTAAAGGTGCTCCCACACAGCAGTTAAATAATGTTAGAACATGTCTCATAACATTTGCTGTCTAACATTTTATAACAAATTATAACAAAAGTTATAAATTGTTAGTGATGTTATATAACTTCATACAACAGAATTATGTTACACAACGAGCTCAACCAGTGTGGGAGCGTTTATAACATATAACATTGTATAACATGTTGTAGCAAAATGTTACACATTGTTATAGAATGTTATCGTGTTACATAATGTTTTATAACGTTATATAACTGCTGCGAGAGAATCGCGATGATATTTCCCGTTTTGCGTTTGCTAGATCGAGAAAGAGCGACGAAACGCTTCAAAATGTTCAAAGTAATCTTGTTTCTTCATATAATTTTTGGACCCCGATTCACCCCCTAGGGGTTGAATTTTGAAAAATCCTTAAACATGTTCTCAGTTACCGGCAGGAATACTCCTGCGAAGTTTCAATTAAATGGTCCAACTAATCTTATTTCTCCATACAAACTTTGGACCCCCGTTTCACCTCTTTAAGGGGTGAGTTTTGAGAAATCCTCTCTTAGTGCACCTCTAGACCTCATAAGGAACCTATGTGCCAGATTTGGAGTCTCTAGACCCAGCAGTTTGGGGTGTGCGTTAATATGTCAGTCAGTCAGTCAGTCATTTATTTATTCAGTTTCTTTTTTCATATATTTAGAAGATTATAAGTTCGCTGCACAATAATATGTAATATTGTCACATTAATTTTGTATAGATTTATGTATAATTCATTCACTTTCTCGCCAAAACGGCTTAGTAGATTGTAATGAAATTTGGAAAGTAGAATACTTTTTAACCGACTTCCGAACATGAAGAGGTTATCAATTTGTCGGAATCTTTTATTTTATTTATGTTCATCGATTACTCGAATACGCCTGGACCGATTCAGAAAAATCTTTTTTTGTTTGAAAAAGCATACTTGTCAAATGCTTTCATAACGATTGTATCAAAATCGGTTATGTAGTTTGGTGGGAAAGTTTGTTTTAAGTTATGAAAAAATGTCCCGGGAAAGTTCCTGTAAGTGTAAGGTTCACAGAAGATGTCGAAAGTTTGAAAACGTAGCCTAGTAGCGTACGCCGGCCCTGAATTATATCTACCTCGTAAGAGAGAAAACGTAACCATAAATCGAGTACCTTCATACTGTAATCAAATACAGAACAAAACTAAAGAAACTCCATAATTCGTGTCGTGTATCAAAACTTCGTTCCTTAGTTTTTCCTACGGGTTGATATACGCGAGCTAGTTAACCAAGTATTGGAAAAGCTATAAATAACGTTTCGGGACAAACATTACATGAAACTTCGTTGGAGGAAGCAACCATTGAGCGCTGAACTTTAGAGACGTCATGACATTACCAAACATCATGAGTTTAGAAAAAGTGAAAAGTATATTTTAAAAAAATATGTAAATAAAGAAAACCAAAGCATTTAATTTAAAAAAAATGTAGTTTATTTCAATAGAAGTGATGTAAGCATTTTTACCGATATCATAAACATCTTAATCAGTGTAGAAATTTTGAAGTATAAACGGAGTAAAAAATCTTACATACATGAACCCTTAAAACATTTTTTATAAAAATATCTAAGTTTATAGATTATTATTTATTTACAAATAAGACCTTTATAGGCACTTTTACACTTTAATAGGTATAATTTTCTAGATATGTAATGGTTATTTAAATTTAAATTATTTTATAGAAAAGCTACCGATATCAGCGCTCGACAACGACCACTGCTAAGATGAAATTCCTCAAGTAACTTAATTACACAGTATTGGTCGCCTACTCGATAGATGGGCTTTATCATAAGTCTTGTCATACTTTACGGTTTGAAATATCTTGTGCGATTTCGCCACCAGTTAGTAGAGAAAAAGTTGCTAATTTTGCGTCATTATTTTCACTTATTTAATGTCACTTAGGAATAATCATTAACATAAGATATTATTTTCATGTATGTAAGTTGGCAATACTAATGGCAAATTTTAAGCTGCCTAAAAGTAGCAACGTAATAAAGCTTAAAGTACAGGTTCTTCGAAAATCTAGCATGGGTACCAGTCCTACAAAAATATTTAAGTACCTATGTATATATAAGGTAAATAAGTTTTTAATTCTCGTGTATTTTGTAAAAAAAAAACTGTAAAGTATTCGAGGAAAATAAATAATACATTTTAATATTACATTTTATTTATTTGAAATGTCTAGTTAGGTCGTTTATAATACATCTTTAAAAAGTAAAATATAAAATATACACATATTATAAAAAACCTAACCTTGCTTCCCGCTGGCAACTGAGCAAGGCCCTAGCTACCGGCGCGATTAGGACCGCAGAGAGAGAAACCTCCTGTCCAGGAGTACTGCCTCATTATTAAAGCTAGGTATGGCACAATTAGCTAAGACCAACGTAGCCTTCCGAAGGACAACAATAAGTCAGTTAGAAAAAGAGGCAGACAGGTACATCTGCAACAAACCTTGATATATCATCTCTATAAGTTAAGAGATCAATGTGCAAAACAAGTGAGCACCGCTACATAATAAAACACTTATATTGAGAATTATGTTGGTTCGTCTAAATGAGAAAACACATTACAGTGACTGGTACTCAGACGTGAGTTATGTGAGAATTGTATTCACTAGTTTGACTAGTATTTATGTATTTACTATGTTTTGCCTTTTAAACTTTAACAGTGCAATTAGGTAAGGTTGCTAACGGAAAATTCATTCTCTTACAACTTCCGTTACGTATTTGTTGTTACATGCCTGTCCGTTACTAAGAAGGTGGTTTGATTCCCGGTCAGGGCAAGATTGAATTATCTTTATTTGGTTTAAATAGCTTTCCTCTTTATAAATAATAATAAAGAAATAAATATAAAGGGACAAATAACGCTGATTGAGCTAGCCCCATAGTAAGTTCGAGACTTGTGTTATGGGATACTAACTCGACGATGATACTATATTTTATAACAAATACATATATAGATCAGGACAATTTTAAAAAAGGCCATTTTCCCACTTGCCCTAACCGGGGATCGAACCCGGGACCTCTGGGTGGCGGACTAGCATGGTGAGGTGACCACAACGCCACTGAGGTCGTCACAAATCGATTGTCACCTCACTATTTTATTAGTACAACACTATATGTCTTTAGTTTATGGTTCTCTACTCAGTTGTCTGTGGTAAATTTTATAAAATAAAATAACTTCGAAATATTAAAATATAACTTTTAATTCATAAAGGACAACAATAGCAAATTATCTATTTCTGATTGACCTGGGCCTTAGATGTTTATTTATATTACGTATTTATTATAAATATTAGTATTATAAAGTTAGTATCCCATTACACAAGCCTCGAACATATTTGGGGCTAACTCAATCCGTGTGATTTGTCCCAACATTATTTTAAAAAAATATTTTATTTATTCATACTTCGGAAAGCAAACTTCTACTCCTTTAGGTCGAAGGGGATATATGAACTTTACCATTGCTGCATCCATTTGAAATATCATTTAAAATTTTAGTCTTAAGATGCCGTTCAAACTATTTTATAGACTCCTGTTTTCAGTTTAAAGTGAGAACGTTTAAACGTCCACTTTTGGCAAATATGCCAAGAAAAGCTTCACGTTGTCGCTTTGAAACTGTAAACAGTTCATAATATAGTTTGAAGGATTTTCTAGTTTAATTGAAATAAATTAATAAGAGGCATTTCACATTTGGTTGTCTGTCTCGCTCGCACAATCAAAGATTTTTAAAGATTATTAAAAAATGTGACTTATTTGTAGAAAAGTGTTTCATTAACTTTCAATATAATTATATGTTAGATATTGTAGACATGTTTTTCTATTGTTTACGTGTGTGTGTATTCAAAATTAGGTCATCAAAAATTTAAAATTTTGATGTCCTAATTTTCGATGTAGTTAATGTCTGTAGACAAAACACTTTTTTACAAATGAGACATTTTTTTAATAATCTTTAAAAATGTTTGATTGTGCAAGCGAGACAAGACTACGTACATGCTCACTTCTGCCTGGAGTATCATTCTGAATTTCGACAGTTAATTATTTCAAAACAGTTCCAATTTCCATAAACAATTGCTTGATATCCATTGTTTCTTCAGAACATGATATTATTGTAAGTAGTTAACTTTAAAACTACTCTATAGCAGATAATGCCGCAAGCCACTCTTTAATGGCAATTTTGGAAATCCTTTGCGGAGGCCTTTGTCTAGCAGTGGACGTTATACGACTGAAATGAATGAATAAAATGAAACCTACTTAAAGTTTCAAAACCGAAACAACAAGGAAGGGAAATCAAGTATTCAAACAGAAACCGTATCGATTTCATACGCCTGAATTTTACATGATGTCTGCCAACGTCGTTGTGGCTTGGACAATGTGAAATATCAAAAAGCTTGTATACACATAGTACTAAACAATTCTTTTTCTTTTATGAACATTAAAAAAAATATGTGCAACGTAAGTAAATGATTAATATAATGAAAGGAATGATAGAGGCAAGGAGATAAACAGGAAGGCCAAGAAGGATGATCATGGATGAAGTAAACAAAAAGGCAGAAATCGTATCTTATTTAGGAAAGTTAAGCATTTGGCTACAGACCGGGAGGCACAGAAAATACCCCACCAACAAGAACATGGTCTTAATACATTGATGATGAAGTAAAAGCCTTATTATTTAAAAATTTACTAAAGGTAAAGCCAAAAGGAAGAAATTTGTGTGTGATGTGATTTGTCCCTATATATAAAAAATATTTAAAAAAAATGGTCCAGGAAGACCAAGAAAGAGCTATGTAGACATACTAAATCCTTAAGAGAGGCCTCTGTCCAGCAGTGGACGTTATGCGGCTGAGATCATCATGCTGATGATGAAGAGACATGCTAAAAGAAAAAGTAGGGGTCATGTAGAATCAAGCGTTAAAGAGTAAGGGTGGAGATTGAAAAGTATGGGACATACTCCAGCGACCAGAGCCGCTAAGCTCTGTAATAAGAAGAACAAGAAGAAAAGAAGAAATATATGCTTAAACTTCGCTTATATGAGCATGTTTCCAGTTGCCTTTTAGCCAGACTGCTGTTTTTTTGCAGCAGACAGAACCCAGGATCGCAAGACTCAAAGGTCACTTAACGTGATGGTGGAAAAATGAATCAAATAGTGATTTGGGTTGCTAGCCGCATCGGCTATTGAAAAGATTCGTACTTTCGCCCAGTTCCTCGATTGACTTCTACAATCTGCGCGAAAAGAGTAGCAGTGGTATATTCTAAGTTTTTTTTGTCTCTCAGACTAATATGCGATATACAGGTTTTTCCTGTAAAAGTAAACGTGTAAAAGTGCCTGTAAAGGTCTAATTACTAAATTAACATTTGAATCTTTGAATCTTTTCACTTAGGGAGTCAGCTACTAGCTGACATGTTTTGCCCTTAGTTCTTCCTCAAGGCGAACATGATTCGAGACTGACATAAGGTCGTTCCAAACCGCAGTAAACATGCCAATAGCTGGCTTTCTACGTGAGCAACTTGTATCATCAACGTCATCATCCCGTATATCTCCGACCACGACGAGTCCGTGTCGTAGTGGTCACCATGCTAGTCCGCCGTGCAGAGGTCCCGGGATCGATCCCCGGTCAGAGCAAGTTGGAAATTGGTCTTTTTCAAATTGTTCTGAGTCTTGGATGTTTATCTATATATGCTTTTTTATAAAATATAGTATCGTTGAGTTAGTATCCCATGACACAAGTCTCGAATTTACTTTGGGGCTAGCTCAATCAGTGTTATTTGTCCCTATATAATTATTTGTATTTATCATCATCATCCCAGCCCTTCTTCCGCCCACTGCTGAGCATAGGTCTCTCATCATTGACGCCACCGAACCAACTCATATACAATATCGCATATTAATCATAACAATGATTTATTTATTGTTTTTAGTTTCAATATTGGCCAAAAATGCTTTTGTCCGGCCGTCTGTCTGTCTGTTCTGCTGTTCTCGCCTATAGGTCGCATTTCTAAACCGATTCTCTTGAAATTTTGTAAGAACGTTCAAAAATTATAAGGATTTTATGTGACCATATAGTTATTAGATTTTTTTCGAAATAGCGGAAATATAGGGGTTGAAAACTTTAAAAATATCATATTTCAGCTATTTCGAAAAATTTTCACAAACTTTACCGTTTGCTCCCCTTATTAAGACGCGACTTTGTTGTCGGAATAACTTGTTTATCCGATATACTTCAACAGGTCAGGGTGACTCGCGATATCTACAGCTAACAGAGCCACTAGTTCTTTTATATCATCATCATTTCAGCCGCATAACGTCCACTGCTGGACATAGGCCTCTCCTAAGGATTTCCAAAATGACCGATCTAGAGCGGCCTGCATCCAGCGCTTTCCAGCAACCTTAGTCAGGTCAAATCACCTTGTGGGTAGTCCTCGCTTCGCTTGCCAGTACTTGGTCGCCAGTCGAGAAACTTTTTGCGCCCTTTATTTTATTTACTGATTTATTATATAAACACGAGGATACAGATAATACAAAAAATAAACTTTGTACAGAGGCATTAAAAAAAATTACCATTTTCAGACGATCTATTATTTTAGAAATTTTTATTTATATGTATTTTTTCTGATAATTAAGTGCTTTTTCTTCTCTAAATATAATTTTTCTTGTCAATATCAACCCAAAGATGCCAAAACCCGGTTGAAAAAGAAAAACAGAACATATCCGTAAAATTGTATGTCAGAAAATTACTTAACTTTTCCAATTTTCATTTCTTTGGTATCTCCAATATTAACCATACAAATGTCTGTAGAAACAGTTGTTGGTTTCTCACAATTTATTCCGAATGACGTCATAACGACATAAGGTTTATTTTCCTACCTGATTTCAGGGCTTTGAACCGGGTTTCTAGGAACGCTTTCCATAATTAGCTTTAATAGTTTTCTAATATGCCAGTTGGAAATAGAATGCTAATAATGAAAATTGCTTCATTAAGTACTTATATGCGGAGGCAATATTTTTAATAATTTATAGGGAAAGATAAATTTATATATTATTTAAAGTAATTAGATTCATTCTTTACGTACTTCAAACTTATTTAATTACTAGAGCAGTAAGTATAGCCTATTTTACTCACTGATAACGTAGCTATCTTCATGTGAAAGAATATTTAAAATTGGATCAGTAGTAGTAGAAAATGGGACCTGTTGGCGAGAATAGACGAACAGACAAACTGACAGCCGGACAAAAGTATTTGAGTTTGTCCATACATCAAACATTCAAACTATCAAATCTTTTCTTTTTGTAATATAAGAATAAAAATTGTTGATCTTTATCGAATAAACAAAAAAGTTAAATGACAAAAAAAACAAATGGAAGAAATATATCATTTTTAAGTTTTAATTCCCCACATTTCCGCCATTTTTAAAAATTTCGAGAAGTTAAAACGATAAAAAATATACATTTTTGAACCTTCTCACAAAATTACACAAAAATCGGTTAAGAAATTTGACTTGTAGGCGAGAATAGACGGACAGACAAACTGACAGCCGGACAAAAGTATTTTTGCCCAATCTCGAAAGGGAGGCGCTTCACACGCTTAGTCAATAAATTAAAAATAGTCGTTTATAAGTAATTATTTTTTATATTGTGTTCATTTATACTTTATCTAACCTTATGAAAGATGGTATCATGCTGCATTACCGATTGTTTGTGTAGTAGGTACAAGTACAACCCTTTTTAAGTCACACAAACATTTTCTGTTCACAGGTATACCTCTGGTGATTAATATGATAACGTTCACTTTATAACTCCAAACAGAAATGAACGGAACACTGCGTGAAATTTCATATAGAATTCTGTTACATGCCGCTAACCTGTTTACACAATGGCTGGCGCTAACTACATATACTTGTGGACATCTGAATTTCTGAGTGCCCATGTTTACTTTGTATTGTCTACATTTATTAATAATGTTCTGTCTAAGCTAGTTGACTTTACAATATAATACATAGTGAACATGAGCACTCAGATGTCCGCAAATATAGTTAGCGCCGGCCATTGTGTAAACAAGTTAGCGGGAGACGACAGAATTCAATATGGAAGTCTCCGCAGTGTTCTGCACATTTCTGTTCAGAAATTAATGTTAGTATTACTATTAACAGATTTGACAGTAAGAATGAAAAAGATGTAGAACACTTCGAGAGCTTCCATATTGAATTCTGTCCGTCTCCCGCACACTGTACATTGACCGACGCTAACTACATTTGCGGTCATCTGAGTGGTGATGTGGTTCATTTTGTATTTTATAAAGTACTCCAGCTTAGACAGAACATTATTTATGAATATTATTATTTCAATAAATAGATTTGACAGTAACAATATAGATATCGAATACTTTGAGAGCTTCCATATTGAATTCTGTCAACTCTCGCGCTTGTGTACATTGACCGGTGCTAACTAATATTTTCGGATGTCTGAATGGTGATGGGGATGCGGTAGGGGTTCTACATTTTTGTTTTACAGTGAAATATATTTATTGTAATACAAACATTCATTAATAATGTTCTGTCTAAGTTTCCAATATAATACAAAGTGAACTGATGTTGTAAATACAACTATTATAATTATAATTTGCTGAATGTACAGTAACAAAATATACATTATTTAACAATATGACAACTTTAGGTTACGTTCTAAAAAAAAAACTCAAAATAATCTTATGTTTTTCTGTCTGTCTGCCCGTTTGTTAAAACATTTTTATCTAAATTTCGCAATCTGATTGAATTGAATTTTTATCCACGTATAAGTCGGTGACCCAAAGACGCATATGTAACGTAAATAAATGTTTTTAAATTACATGATTAAAAAATGTGTAAGTTATAAAATATGGTGAGAGAAAATTGGCCAAGTGCATATTGGGCCACGCGTTGTGTAAGGTTCCGTAGTTACGAATGCCAAATTTGAGTGAATGCCACAAAAAAACGTCTAAAAATCAATTTGTATTGAATTTGTATGACATTTTTCTTTTCGGAGTACATTTTATAATTTGATCGCCTATAACTTTTTAATTTGTAATCCCCAAATAGCTCTGATACTTTTCCTTTAAATTTCGTTACATTTTTTATAGCTGTGAATTTTTCCACGTGTCCATATATAACCGTTTAGCAGATAGAAGGGGGGGACACTTGACTATAACAAAAATTTTCACTTTAAAACCAAATATTTCTGAAACGGATCCCTAAATCTAAAAACGGTGTTTACAAGCTCAATATTAAATTTTAGCAATTTTTCCGTATAATCAATATACATACCTATACCAAATTACATTTCTAGTACTTTTAGTCGCTGAGTAAAACCGCGGACGGACAGACAGACAGACAGAAAGACAGACAGACAGATGGACATTAGGGTTCCGTAGTAAACAAGGAACTCTTATAGTTTATAAGGGTTCCTTGTTTACTACGGAACCCTAAAAATGCTTGTTTATTCTACATATCAAATCTGTAAAGCATGATGGTATTGGATTAAAAAAAACTGCTTTGAAGTCTGCTTTCTACTTTGTCAGATAGAAACTACTAATTCACAGCTCTAATATACGACTTAAAACCAACATATATCTCCCCAATCTTAACGGTTAACTTCTTAATTACACGTTAAACTGTACCACGATAAATCAATGTAACTAAATATTAAAAGATGTATGTAACTCGTGAGTCATTAAGCGCTTTTAAGCTTGAAACTTTCTTTTTAATGAGCGTTGGTTATGCAAGTTTGAAGTAAGTTGTTTTTTTAATTCACTTCTCAAGGCATAAGTAAAAAGATTTATTGATTTTTTAATTGAGTATTCCTCTCAATCTATCGCAGGTTGACTGGAAGAGATCCCTACATGGGATAAGTCCGCCTTTGTATATATTTTTTATGTTATAGGGTGGCAAACGAACAAGCGGATCACCTGATGGTAAGTGATCGCCGCTGCCCATGGACAACTGCAACACCAGGGGTGTAACAGAAGCGTTGCCGGCCTTTCAATGGTTTTTTTGAAGGTTTCAATGTCATATCGGTCCGGGAACACTGCTGCAAGGAGTAATTTGCTTTTTCGTATGTTGTCTTTTTAATATATTTTTTTGTACCATTAAGTTATTACAAACAAACAAACAAACAAACAAACAAACAAGATTTAAATTGTTTATAGACATCAATAAAATTGTATCCATACTATGATGAAATATGCAAAAGTAACTCTGTTTGTCTGTCTGTCTGTTACTTCCTGCAACCACTTAACCAATTTAGATGATATTACGTATGGATATATAGTTTGAGACCCAGAAAGGGATTTCTGAAACGGGGATTAGAGCCCGGGGCCACAGATAGTCATCTATAAAAAAGACGACGAACGAAGACAGTCGAAGTAATGGCATTTTCTTGTGAAAAAATATATTTACAGATAAAAATAAATTACAAATATAAAGATACTAGCTTTTGCCCGCGGCTTCGCTCGCGTAGGGGTGTAATTTATCAAAATCCTTTCATAGGGGATGCCTACGTCATAGTAGCTTTATGCATGCAAAGTCTTAGCCTAATCGGTTTAAAATTGACAAAGTTTTATACAAACTTTTGTCCCCTATTTTATCCCCTTGGGGGTAGAATTGATCAAAATTCTTTCTTACCGGATGCCAACGTCATAACATCTACCTGCATGCCAAATTTCAGCCCGATCCGTCCATTGGTTTGGGCTGTGCGTTGATAGATCACTATGTCAGATAGTCAGTCACCTTTGAGTTATATATATTTAGATATAAAAATTATGCGTTGAAAAAATAACATGTTTCATTAATTCACATTAAAAAGCCATACACCCCTTATCCGTAGCGAACATCTGCGCCTTTAACTCATTACTCCAGCATGTTATTATCTTTTTCTACCAATGACTTCTTAAGAGGGGGACTATAGGTAAATTGCCCATCGCATATTGGATTTTTCAACTCGAGAATAAAACACAAATAACTTGGCTTTTTTAATGTAGATATTACATTATATTTCAAATAAATCAGTCTTGTTAAAAACATAAAACCATAATATTTTAGTAACGAAAAAAAATCGCAAAGTTACGTCTAATTTTCAACTAGAATCCTTTTTTTGACAAAACTATGCGTGTTACTGAGTCAATATTTTTATACATAATATAAAATTATATTGCCGATAAGCCGTATTACCATTTTTCTAAAATAATGTATATTTCACGAATAATTAAAATAAAACGAATTCGGCGCATTTGGGCGCTTACTACATTCTTACTCCGCGCAGAATGCTCTCGTTTTGTCGCACATGACCCGAGGTAATGCGCATGTTTTGTTTCATCAATCAGTCGTGATCGCTCCATTGAGACGAGAAGACTGTGCTTTTGTGCTCCAGCCCAAGGAAATACGACATCGAAATTATGGCAACAAAAACAATCACAGAAAACACTCCAAAAGAGAATACGTATATAAGAATAAGAAGATAAAAATTAAACTTATGGCTAATTGTCGAAGGCATGTATTTCTTCTGTTTAGTTATTTTAGTGGACGAAAGTGGGGTGTGTGAAGTGCGCGTGATATTTTCTTAGCTTTATGCGCGCTCTTAAGAGTGAATAGTTAATACTTTTTCTATACAAATTTCAGAAGGGGTTTCCTCCATTCTTTGACATCGTACATGCATAATATAGTTTTGTCTCACTTTAAATTTTGTCTGTATGGATATGGAATAGTAAACTATAAAGCTATTAAAAAGTAATGAAGAAAAACGATTCGTTTTTTTTTTGGAACGAAGTTCCTTATCGCGCGTTTCGAAAGGGAGCTAGACGGAAAAAATTAAGACAAAAAGTTGTAACGACACTTTTTGTTCATTCAAATTTATGAAGATAATAAAAACTTGATTTTAGAACGCAGAAAAGAATTTGAATGTAATTTAGACCTAGTTATATTTATATTTTACTTCGTTCTATCCGGGTGTCCTTCTCACCTCTCAAGTTTTTATTGCTTATTTTTACGCAACTTTCGGCGCAAATAAGTAAAAAAAAACTGTAAAATCTCCAAAACAAAGTCCACATCGACACGGCTTAATTATTGAAGATTTTAATAAACTTCATTTGTAATTGATTAATGCAGCAGTTTTTTCATAAAGCCCCTTTTCTCAAAGGACTTTACGTATGTTTTTAAGCGCTCGGTTTACTATGAATTATCGTGCATTTCACCTCACTGCTTCGCCCGAACACAATGTTAGGTGAGACAACTTGCTTTCAAGCCGCGCCCACGTGTAGCTCGCGACTAGTTCACATTAAAAGCCAGAACAAGTTAACAGCCCACTAATTATAGTAATACATCCTTCTATTATTATAAATGCGGATGTTTGTATGGATGTTTGTTCCGCTTTCCCAACTAATCGGTTGTACGGATTAGTATGAAATTTGACATCTTTTTCAATACCCTACTTAGGTAAATACTGGAAGTGAAAAATCGAAAAATGTTTTGGGACTGTTTTAAAACTTAAACACGAATATGGGTAGAATCAACAGAGTATCTAAACTTACAGTATGAAAAATGAAGTGAATACATTTTCATAATAGCATATACCTCGTATGTATGACGTACATAAAATATTTACCCAAACTTAGAAGAACCCTTAAACCAGGGTACATTATAAGACAATCTATAATTTTTCAAAACTAAAAACCGACTTCACCATCAAACTACACAATTGATTTTGATAAAATTTTGCATAGTACCACCTGGAAAGTATACCCTTTCAAACAAAAAAAGAATTTTTCAAATCGGTCCAGGCGTCTTCGAATAATCGGTGAACATACATAAAAAAAACGATCGCGACGAATTGATAACATCCTCCTTTTTTGGAAGTCGGTTAAAAATCTGGTCAAATAGCCATTAACTTAAAACCCTACGCTTAAGCAAATTTTTTTAACGCTTTAGGTAAAATTTTCGTTTTTTTTTTCTTAATCTGACTACGCTTGAGCGTTTTGTTGTAAGTCTATAATTTTAGTAGTCGTTTCACCCTCGCTCTCCGGAGGGCGTTTTATTAATATTTATTGAAAATATCGCAGGACTATATACGAGGCGTTCATCGCGTAATGGCTGCTTTGAGCTTTTTTAATCTCACCTCTTTTAAAATACACGTAAAATGAATCATATAAGAAAAAAAAAACAATAAGTATAAAAAATAAAGCTTTATGCAAGACTAGACATGTTTTTCTTAAAGGAAGGATTAATCAAGTTATAATTTTGTTTATTTAATATTTTAATACATATATATTTTGATATACGACGACCTCCGTGGCGTAGTGGTCACCATGCTAGTCCGCCACCCAGAGGTCCCGGGTTCGATCCCCGGTCAGGGCAAGTTGGAAAATGGCCTTTTTCAAATTATC
This sequence comes from Acrobasis suavella, assembly GCA_943193695.1. Lineage (NCBI taxonomy): Eukaryota > Metazoa > Arthropoda > Insecta > Lepidoptera > Pyralidae > Acrobasis > Acrobasis suavella. Next base: position 22,951,612 of record OW971934.1, read on the forward strand.
CTGGGTCTTGGATGTTTATCTATTTAAGTATTTATTATAAAATATAGTATCGTTGAGTTGGTATCCCATAACACAAGTGTCAAACTTACTTTAGGGCTATCTCAATCAGTGTGATTTGTCCGTAAGTATATAAGTATATATTTATATATTTGTACGTAAATACAACGTAGAAGGGACGTCCGTAATAAATCGAACCACGGGCTATACTAGATCACTATAGTATAATGAAATTAAAACAACAGTCAAAAAAAAAAAATTGGAATTCCCACACAAACTGCCTGAGCGACCGCACTGTTTTATATGGAAATGCCAATATTTATTTTCCTTTTGAATGTTATTTTCATAATCTTGAAACCTTGAAATCAATATATGGCATAAGAAGCGACGGCGGAAATCAATTTTTAAAGCTTTATTTAGGTATATACAAAACTTTTGAACAATAGTTTATCTTTTTGAACGGCTATAAAATGTTAGGTCCCTAGATTGAAAAATCTACAAATATTCTCAATAATACTTTACCCTAGACTTGTCCAAACAAACGTAGTCTAGCATTTATTTTGAACTGACATGTGAGATTTCGGCAATATTTTGTTCTTTTAAAGAAATTGCATATATATATGCAATCACTAGTTTTCGACAGTCAAATATGAATTTGAAAGAAAATTTGAGAGTGCAGAATTTTTCCATACATATGGTCAAATATGTTATGATCCACTAAATTCTCTTTTAAGTTCACATTTTGACTGTAAAAACTAATTACTTAATAATAGGTTGGGGAAAAAGTCTTTTCGCATTTTATATGAAAATTCAAAACATTTTTTAATATAGTTTATTTACATTTGCTTTTTTGTGTACCCATTTTTTTTCAAATGCGTTAAAACTGTTTTGTGGTCAATTCCCAGTTTTTCAGCTACGTCGTAACTACTGATATGCCGATCTTGCTCCACTTTTTCAAAAATAGCACCCATTTTATCCGTCACAGGGCGACCAGAGCGACGTGCATCTTTGACGTCAAAATTTCCGGATTGAAAACGCTTAAACTAAATTTGTGCTACTCTCACAGACACTGCACTATCGCAAATTTTTTTCGCGGCTTGCGTTGCATTTTTACCTTTTTGGTAGTAAAATTTTAAAATGTATCTAATTTCTTCATTAGATTCCACTCATCTTGACGGTAATAAAAACAAATGATAATCACGCATTTTCCTAATTTGAATTAGGAATTATCTTCTTTAAAATTTAAACTTTTAAATGATACCAAAACCAGCCCGGTACAAATAGTATAGCCAAAGTGGTTTTATTACAAGTTCATACATACTATATGCGAAAAGACTTTTTCCCCAACATAATATATGCAATTTCTTTGTAATTACATAATTTCGCCAATATCTGACATGCAGTTTCAAAATAAAAGCTAGACTACGTTTGTATGGGAAAGTCTGATACTGTCTAGGTTAAGGGAACTCTTAATGATTGAGGGAGTTTCCTTTATCTAACTCCAAAAGGACTCATAGATTCGATTAAAATACAACATAGACATATGCACACACTCGCAGTGACAGTCATTAAGCATTCAATTAAGTAAAACGCATAGCTGTTTGCTATACACTTCTCGGCATGTTTGCTCGCATCCGAATGTACGATACGGCGTTTAGTTAATGGAACCTATGTTTGGATAGGACTGCGTTTTGTTCGTCAGTCACAATTTAATTATTGGAATTTTAAATAGAGTTAGGTGAAGTTAGGTATATATAATACCTTTGTATTAGTATATACTGACGGTCTGAGTTGCTCCTACATATGGTATATATTAAGTTATACCTATATATAATACCCTTGTATGGTTGCCTCAATAGCTCACAGTTTCTTTTTATTTGATTGGCAAGTTAATAACATATTATAATAAAACTTGTATTGATTCTTTATTAGTATTGGTTTTTTAATAAACTAGTGGCCCGCTCTGGCTTTGCGCAAAAATATTATATATGGTAGTGTAAACTGCATCAAAATCGGGACAAATGTTTAAGAGTTTAACGATTCACACTATAATATTCGTGATGGGAATCTTTATAAGTAGGATGATGAACAACATTTTCATCTGTATCTAGCCTTGAAGCAAGAATCCTACAAATTATAATAAAAAAATGAACAAAAAGAAAACAACCAACTTTGTTTTATTTTATTACTTTCTTCCATATTTTCAAAGTTTTTAATCATATCTTCACCAAATTAATATGGAACTAACTTGGAACTATAAGCATTAAAACAAAACAAAAAAAAACATCAAAATCGGTAGAAAAGTGACGAAGATTCCGCGTAATATACATACAAAAAAAAATTAAAGAAACATATGGGTTGAATTGATAACTTTTTCCTTTTTTGAAATTGGGTGAAAAGATTTTTTTTTATAAGGTGGAATTTAATTTATTTTTCTTTAGACTATCATTTAGCCTATAGAATAAAGGAATTAAATTCCACCTTATAAAAAAAATACTAATTAATCCACTAAGCAGTACTTTGAATTTTGCGACAGCAAGTCACATAGTCGTTTCCATCCTCTACAACTTTTAAGCAACTGGGTACTAAATATGTATTTAATTAAAGTTCTCCTTTCCCCTTTCATGTCAAAAATAACCTCCAAATATATCACCTGCCTCAAGTTCTCAATCTTCCATCAGATAAACATACTCCAATAAATTAACGTAGATAGGTCATTTGTTTTAATTAATGCAAGCCGAATTCATTTGGGCCACTGCGGACAACGTACCGAATGTTTGTGATGCCTGGACACAAGTTATTTGATAATGTTATCTGGTGATCTCAACTGGATGCCGCCGATAGCATCTGAGATACATCTGTCAAATGACAATTTATGGTATGGTACAAGGTTAAAGTTTAAAACGAGACAAAACAAACGTACAAATATTCTTCCTTTATTCTATGTGTGAACACGCCTGTATACCTCTCTTACATAAGTGTCTCCTCTCACAGGCCTACTGGAAGAGATAAGTAATACCTTTGGACAACTTTTATTTAATGTATTCTCTGTATAAATTTTCCGTGTACATAAATTGGTAAATAAATAAATACACTTATTCCTAGACGGCCAAAGTGTTTGACAAATATTGAAATTATAAAAAGTCGACTTGCATGTAATTTATGAATTAATAATATGTTCCTTGTTGCAATGTTTGCTGTGCCCTCAGGGTTCATGTACAGAACCTAAAATATATGTACCATCCACTTCTAATTACATGAAAGCAAATGATTTTAATTTGACTTATATGATCACAGACACGTAAAACTTAACATACACAGAAATAAAGCGTTCTGCTTTGAAAGAAACTGCATGTGAACATCTTCCTTGCTGTTCCAGGAAAAAAAAAAGTAAGAATGCCAGTCAGCCAAAGAGGTACCTGGCCAGGCTCTCTAACTTTGTCTGGAATTTTCTCTTAAACTGAAAATAATATTAACATGAAAATTTATATTCAGAAAGATTTTTATAAAGTCTTTTTGAATATACATTTTCATGTTAATATTATTTTCAGATTAGGAGAAAATTTAAGATGTAGGTAGAGGGCCTGGTCAGATATCTTTTTGGCTGACTGTACCAGTTGTTTCTTCCCGCGCAGATCGTAAAAGTCGATGGAAAGAATGGGCAAAAATGCGAATCATATTAAGCGATACGGTTGAGAATCTATACATATATTATCACGCCTGTTTCCCACTGAGGTAAGCAGAGACTAAAGACCTTCACTTGCTACGATCCTGACATAACTCTTTCGCTTCATCTACACTCATCACTCTCTTCATGCATGACCGCCGGTTAAGGGTACTTCTGACCTCTCCTTTTTTAACTTTGACTCTGACTTTGACTCTGATTCACTCTTCCACTCACGTTTGCTTTGTAGACCCTTTTAGTAAATCTCCTTTCATCCATCCTTTCTACATGTATATAAAGCAATCCATCAATATTTTGATTAAGATAAACTAAAGGATAAAGTGGCTTTTGAGTTTTTCAGCCTTTGGGCTCAGTCTGATTAGAGCAGCTAAACCAGAAATGCTCTGTCTGCCCTTTATTATTGTTTGTGATATAATTTGTGAATTATTACTTTAGAAAATATAATGATGCTTTTGCTAATGTAAAAGACAAGGACACAGGTATGGCAACTTTATAGAAGCGGAGTATGATGTATGCCTACTACTACAAAAAAACTTTACATCTGTGCACACATCAGTGTGTGCGTGTTCGCCCGTCAATATACTGGACAAGGCAAAAACGGGGAAGAGGTGCGGGGACGGCGAACGGGGACGCATATTACGCGGTCGGAACCTAGTGATGTACAAGACCCGAGTCCTAATTTCTAATTTTGAAGACTCGAGTCGGTTTTGCAGAGCTCTATGAGCTCAATAGGCTTGGAGTTCTGAGGCTAGGCAACCGCGAGATCTCTGAGCCTTGACTCGAGCCTTTAAAAGAGTTCGAGTCTTAAAATTAACGTGAGCTATTTTTGAAAGCTTACAAGTTCTCGAGGTGTAATTTAAAATGAATTTTAATTTTCCTAGGTATGCAAGCTGATATTATTTTAACTCATCATCATCCGAGCGTATTTCCCAGTTGCATCCTCAGCAGTAACGCTTCAGAGCCCGGGGTCCGCTACCTAACCAAGGAGATTTGACGAGGTTACTGGTTTTTACACAGAGCGACTGCCGTCTAACCTCCACAACCAAGGGCAAACCAGGAACCAATCCTTGGATAGTTTGATGATCAAACGCTAGGTGGCGTTCGGGATCCACAGTTTTACGTGCCTTCCGAAACACGGAATCATCTTTATTTTCGGATAATCAGGTTGAATCACCTGATTAGCCTGCAATATCGTATCCAGACTGGAAACAACTTTTCACAAAGTATGCTTCCCAGTGGGAATCGAACCCATGACCTCAGGGTCACAAGGCGAACGCCTTGACCACGAAGGCAGCTAATATTATTTTAACTACTATTGTTATTAATTATATTTTATTTCTTATTGACGGATTAGTTTAATAAATAAAAAATCATTGTTTTTAAACACACTCGAAAAACATAACCCTCCCTCTTTGCAGACGCGGGTGCATAAAAAGGCTCGGGTGCCGAAAGAAACTCGAGCTCTTATATCATGCTCCCAAGCTCATTTAATCTCGCAGTCATCGAGCCTTCCTTTAAAAGAGTCGGGCTCTGTAAACGACTCCGAGTCCTAAGTAAAAGGACTCGGAGGACTCGAGTCTTGTACATCACTAGCGGGAGCCTAGTAGTTTCCGTTCCGTATATTTAATAAATTATATTAAATCTGTGCCAAGGATCTAAGTTTTGATAGTGTCATTATTTGGTGAAGCACGGTTTATACTCTAAACATAAAGATAATCTTCTAACTTGGACCAAGTCTAAACCATTCCTCACTGAGATAGTTATGCCACTGATATGCTACCTCAGAAGGTATGCAGAGTCATACTGGCGGTCGTCTCCACATTTTATGTGGATCTCACGAACTTAACATTAGAGAACTTCGTGAATAGTTTGATAAAATGTAATCTCATAAATATTTAATCTAGCAATGTTAAGTGGCATGTGATAGTGTGATTTTTATTTGGAGATCATATCCGATTATCTGAATCTGATTTGCATAGATACACACATAGGTACCAGCCTTTTTCCTGCAGTAGTAGGCAGAGGCGATGAGCCTTCGCTTGAATATTAAATTAATGTTTCATGTAGGTACATTATATAACTCTGAAACACAATATCTGCGGTTAAGAACATTGTATAGATGTATAGAGACAAATAACACTGATTGAGCTCTACGCCACGGAGAAGATGACCATCTTCTTTCTTTTCTTTGTCATAAGTCAAATAAAAGTATAATATTTTAATGACAATGTTTATATATATTACAGTTTTAGAGTACGGTACTCGATTATCAAAGTTTACCATAATTTTATGATGTATTAATATTTATTTTTGTGAGTATATATTTTCGTTTATTACTATTTCGTATTTACTAAATACTTTTCTTGCTTTAAGTTCCTAATTCTTTTTAATTTAATATTTACTGTAGTTGAAAATAAAAATAAAAACAAAACGTGTAATTGCACTGTACTGTATTTATTTCAATTGTCCAACGATACTTCCCCACGAACAGGATAGAATTTCCATTAATTACCAATAATGAGCCCGCAACAGCTCGAATAGTACATAAACTTATAATTATGTCACGTCTAATTATAATTAATGGTCAAAATTAAATTAGATGCGGAATTGAATATGCTGGAATAACGCCTATAACGCAAAAAAATATTTATTTCTCCCCACAAAACCAGTTTACAAAGCATGGTACAGTCAAGTACCAAGATACCTTACCAGGCCCTCTACTTATATCTTTAATTTTCTGTTAAACTAAAAATGATATTCACATGAAATTTTTTATTCGGACAGATTTTAACTAAGTCTTTCTGAATATAAATTTTCATGTTAATATTATTTTTTGTCTAAATATATATAACTCAAAGGTGACTGACTGACTGACATAGTGATCTATCAACGCACAGCCCAAACCACTGGACGGACTGGGCTGAAATTTGGCATGCAGGTAGATGTTATGACGTAGGCATCCGTTAAGAAAGGATTTTGATCAATTCTCCCCCAAGGGGATAAAATAGGGGATGAAAGTTTGTATGAAACTTTGCCAATTTTAAACCGATCGGGCTGAGACTTTGCATGCATAAAGCTACTATGACGTAGGCATTCCCTATGAAAGGATTTTGATAAATTACATCCCTACACGAGCAAAGCCGCGGGCAAAAGCTAGTTTAAGATAAAATTCAAGATATAAGTAGAGGGCCTGATCAAGTATCTTGGTACTTGACTGTACTATGAAATAAGGAGTTATTATAAATTAAATTTTTAATATTATTAAATAGGATTCTGCTTGTATGGGTAGGTATATATAAAGTTTGTGGGGAGCTGAAGCCTGAATTAGGTTGTGTATAACAAGTTTTCAGGCCTCTCGTTAAATAAATTAAATTTTTAATTATTACTTACCCTCAAATTCATAAAAGTTGACAAACGTTTGCTAAACCTATTTCAGTTAAAATATGTTTTGTCCCTTTCATTACTTTTAATATTTGACATTGCAAAAACAAGACCAAACATAATTTAACTAAAAGAGATTTAGCAAACGTTCGTTTATTTTTTAGAATAAAGGGGTAACTGTTTACTGAGAAGATCTTTAGTAAGACATCAATATGTGATAAATCAAAAGTGGTAGATGAATATCTTCTGTAATGATGACTTCCGTGGCGTAGTGGTCACCATGCAAGTCCGCCACCCAGAGATTCCGGTTTCGATCCCCGGTCAGGGCAAGTTAGAAAATGGCCTTTTTTAAATTGTCCTGGGTCTTGGATGTTTATCTATGTATGTATTTGCTATAAAATATGGTATCGTTGAGTTAGTATCCCATAACACAAGTTTCAAACTTACTTTGGGGCTAGCTCTAGCCTCAGCAGCTAGAGGTAGCATATCAGTGTAATTTGTCCTATTTATTTATTTATTATCCTCGTAATTAGCTGACATGTACATATACGAAGATATATTTATAGTGGTATTAAACAGGCCTAGTTTGTTATTCGCTGATGGAAAATATTTCAAGGTTTCTTTCACAGAAAACGAACGGTTTGTGTTAAGGGGACACCTGAATTTTTCGGGGTTCAGTGCTGCCCCCATTTGAAATAAATCATTTGATAGGAGACATCATTTAAAATGTTGTCTTGACCAAGCTCTAGATAACCCTTCAAACTATTTTATGAACTACTGTTTACTGTTAGAAGTGGGAACATGAAGCTTTTCTACGCACATACGCCAAAAGTGGCCGTTTTTCGTTAACAGTTTAAAGTGAGAACGTGAAGCTTTTTTACCTCTCAATTGCGAATAACGGCCGCTGTTGGCGTATGTGCGTATGCCATTTCAAATATGATCAATTGAAAACTATAACATACTTAACTTTATGAAAAAGGTAGGCAAATTGACTTCAAAGAAACATGAGATTAAAACTGACTTACAAAGTTGAGTGTAAACCCTCAGATATCAGTAATTACTATACCATTATACGTGCAACTGTTTTGAATAACCGTTCACCATCCATCATAAGCAATCGGAAGCATGGCCACAAATCACATGTGTTTTAACTTCCCGAACTAAATCGCGTTTAATTGGAGTTCCGTACGCATGTGCGGTGACGGTTGTAGCTCTTCTATTTGCCCTGGGTAACATCAAACTGCATTCTATGTTCTCCATGAGAATGAGGCCGGTGAGAATGAGGGATGGGCTGTTTCTTTATACATTGCATTCGCACAAGATATAGGACAAATATAAATACAAATAAATAAATATATAGGTACAAATAACTCTAATTGAGCTAGCCCTAAAGTAAGTTCGAGACTTGTGTTATGGGATATTAACTTAACGATAGTATATCTTGTAAAAAAATACAAATCTTACATATACTTACATATATCTTCTATAAAAATATCAAAAAAAAAATTGACTGTAGCAGCACTACGTAATTCAAATATTTATAAGCAGCCTTTACGTGTTTTCCCCGCTCCTTAAAGCCATGCTGAAAAGACCTGCAATATAAAATCAGGTAAAAACTATACTAATATATATTCAAGTAACTTGATCTTCAGCACTTGGCGCGACCGTAGTGTATTTTTCTCCATCTTGTTCGATACACCTTAAGTTTGTTGTCCCTGGGTCGAAGCTCAATCACACCCTTCCCTAACGCCACTACTGCCCATCTGCTACTAATTAAGCGCCATATTGCTTTTACCTTTTCTCTTCGTTTAAATAAATGTCAGTTGTTGAGGCTAAATATCATATTAGTTTGTTCTGTAGCAATTTTTGAAGGTCTGAATTTTAAATTAGACCACGCGAGTGACACCGTGTTGGGAAGTACCCAGAGTCAAAAATAAATTAATTTGTACTGATAAGAGAATAAAACGTCATCTGATAATTGGAGCACTATTTGACTCCAAGAAACTATGACGACACGAAGTGCTAAATATCTGAGATAAGGGATATTATTGTTTGCTAAATATTTCATACAAATATCATAGACAATGTTTGGTTTGACATTTAGATTTGACGGAGTTTTTGGCGGGAAGTTCAGTTGGAGTTTGCTTTAAATTGTTTTGCAAATTGATTCTAGTGAACTTTATAATATGAAATCGGTGAAGTTTAGTGTTATAAATGCTCATGCTCATGGACAATGTGTGAAATGGTTAAAGTGGACACTTATGGTGCGGCTGTAGTGATATTTATTTGCGGACTGTGGTGGGCATCTTTAGGCGCCGTCCGCCACTCAATCGGATATGAAAACCAGTGGACTCGTATAGATTTGTCGCCAGAAGTTCCCTTAAATCAATCAAAAGACCTACACCAACCTTTGATTGCACATTCAGGGACGTTAGGGTTAGGATTAGGAATAAAGAAGTGATTAAATAAAGATAGGCTCTAAAGGACTAGTATCCAGAGCCGCAAAATAATTATAAACAAAAAAAAACTGTTTTGACTTGTTGGAAACAAGAACAAATTTATATCCATATTTAGATTAACATTACTGACTGCCTACTAAGAGAGATAAAATATTGCAGTGAAATGTAAAAAACATAAAATCTCACAAATCACTCTCAGCACAGCCCATCAAAACCATGCACTCATTGTGTAAGGAGTGCAATGAAAGCGTCACATGCAAACTTGGCAGGTTGCCAGGGCGGACGCAATTGTTTTGACGCAGAAAAAAAGTTTTGTATTATGTTGCTTTTAAAGAGCAGGAACCTATATTTTTAAAACAAGTAGGTTTCATCTTTGAGCACTTTTGAAAGTTGATTAAAGAAAGAAAAAATATCAGCTGCTCATGAAGAGATCATAGAAGAATTTGACGCAAAATTAGAATCTCTTCTAATAATTTGTTGTCTAGCTATAATCATCACCGAATACTACTTTAAAGTAGGTAAATACATCTCCTCTAGGTGCAAAACCACTCACGAAAAGAGGTGGAAGAGCGTATATTGTGAAGGAGAAATTACCTATTTTTGGGTTTGAACATGTAAGTGTAACTATAAATTACTTGAATAGGTGTCTCTCAGGTCGTTAATCTGAACAACATATAAAATGCGACTAATACCAGGCCTGTGTCACACCTCGTTTAGGTATCGAAAATATACCTACATTATTACTATGCGCACGTCGACCACTTCAAAGGGGATAATTCAGTTGCATGAATCGTTTGTCCGGAGTTATAAGAATGATATTGCCTTGCAATGAATGTCTAGGTATCTAAACGAAGAGGTGAGGAGTTCTGACGCAAGCTAAATTAAACCATAGCGCTGACCACATTAATTAGATATTATTTTGAATTTCTTTTCCGAGTAAGACTTCTGTACTAGTACTAGTACTTATTCTGTGCCATTACTGGCATTGTTGATGTTTCTCACATTGAACAGTTTGTTAAGGATTGTCAACTTTTTTGACAGCTTAGCAGCAGTCTCATAGAAAAGTTTTAAATACTGCCAGCTTTGATATTAGTCATAGTACTTAATCCCTCCCATTACGTAAATAACAACATTAACCACAAATCCCGCATCTTGCTTTTAAACTTTATTATCATTTTTTGCAAGATGCAGGAAACAGCTCTCTTGAGTGTAAACGACAATACTGTCGCGCTCAAGCAAGCGCGGAGTGGCAGAATTTGTTAAATTTTGGCAAAGTGCCAGTTTAGAAGTTTTTAGTTGATTATTTTTTACCTTTATTTTAAAATAAGACAGTCGTGAAAGAGAATTATTGAGATTTATTGGGACTCAACACAACAGTGCAAGATAGATATACATTTAGACAATATTTTTTTTTGCAATTCGATGCGGTATCCCGTTCTTCTCGGTTCAAGTCTAATTACATCTGTTTGCTCTTAATAGGATTATCCCACCAAAAACATAAATGTGGAAATGGAAGCCAAGTTCAAAATCAGACAAAAAAAAAGATCTAAATGGCTGCCAAGATCTTTAGAGAATCCTGAAATTTATTTATGAGAATCTTCACTGTTGACCTGGCTACTTAAAAAACATTTTTATAAGATTTATGATCATTATCTGTTTCAGCTTTAAATTTGGGATTAAAGATAAACTAGAGGACTAAAATATATGTGCTAAAGTTAAATAGTTAAGACTAAATAGATTTCGAGTTGTGAAGAGGTCAAAAGTAGCTCGAAATGGTTCGTGTAAAGTGTAAATACACACGGCTGCTGCGTCGCCAGTCCCTTTTTCGAACTTAGCTCTGACACTCTACCGTACTAGATCTTTAAAAAAATCATGAATTTATCAACAAAATTATATACAGCAGCCAAGCTCACTTGTCATACCTTTAGGTAGGTATTATGACAAGTGAGCTTGGCTGCTGTATATAATTTTGTTGATTAGTTCATATTTTTCTTTAATTCGTCATTCTTATCGTCAAGTTAAATTTAAGTACTAGTGTATTACAATATCATAATTTATAAACAGATGATCAAACCATCAATTTAAATTATCAATGCGCTAACTCTTTTACACCTTTTCCCAGCACTTATCTCTGTTTGCTTAGCGACGTGCTTTAAAATTTCTCAACGCTTCAAAACAATGCCCCATTGAGAGCAATTTAGGTTAGCGCAGTTCACTCAACTTGGGACGTTCCTACAGGATAAACACTGACTACTTCCACAACTGCATCTACTTTATCATCTACAACTCCTTCATCATCGTTGATTACACTATCCATTACGTCTTATAAATTAATTTTATTTTCATCATTCCATTCATCGCCAGTAATGAAATTGTCAGAATTTTTCATTATAGTCTTATTTTCGTAGCGTGGTACAGGAGACACCTGATACGTAGCCTCATGTGGTTTGCTCAACAAACATATGAAGTGACTATTGACTATTCTTGTTCCCAAACATTTTTTTAAACATTTTTCTATGCCGAGGAAGCGTTTCGGATTTCAAAAGGGCTTGAAGTTTTGTTGTGGATTCATTCTTTTGCGTTAAGTAGGAAATAATAGGGAGGAATTGGATTACGCTTTAATATTGAGTTAGATTGACGTTTAATCGATGATATCCGTTTTAATAACTGGAGTTGCGGGTTTGTGAATTATTCTGATGAGTTCAATTGGTAACGTAAGTTTTATTAAACTAGTTATTTTTATTTTTTTAATGTAATATTTTTTCTTATGGTCTAGAACACCCGCTTGCCGTTCCATTTTATTTTGCAATACCCATCAGAGTTCAACAGTGTAAAGACTAAGAACTGATGTATGGAATGCAATAATTGAATTAAATTGAAAGTTTTATGAAAATATTAATACCTACACAGAGATAGTGCAAAGAAATAATTTTATGGCAGTCGTCAAACTACGTCAGATGCCTTTAGGCAGCTTGAAAAAATTGACATCAGTGTTGGCCACACAGACAAAAAGGTAAAGCAAAGCACATGCACATATAATGACAGGTGAAACTAAATAAAGGCGTATAAAAATATATATTATGTCAATAATATATATTTTTATACTATATCTTTTTAAAATAATAGGAGTCTGAAGTGGTCGCCATGATCGAAATCGGTCGGACATTAACAACAACAATCTTCTTAAAAGCATTTATTAAGTTTTACAATTTTCATTATTAACAAGATAGACCAATGTCTATCCTGTTAATTTGTGCTTGAAATCAGGATCTGTAATATAAAATGCTATCATTTCCTTGACCCAGTTACAGCTCCGAAGACCGCAGTGTCAAATAAAATTTTATAAGTGTCTTTTTATAGAATTTTAACGACTAAGTATACGAACAAAGTTATAGAGTCCATGACCTAAATTAAAAGGATTTATAATTTCAGCAAACATTATTATCTAGGAGGATATTGCGAAACATAAAGTAGCGAAAAAAAGAGATGATACATAGGGCGCACTATAAGTTTCCGGAACTGACCACTTACATAAACAATATTTAAAAATTTATTGCAACATTTGAAAATAGAACTCTTTGGCTGTAGAATGCAGTTTGTTTCATCTGACTGTCTTTTGTTTTTACATTGTGGCGCCATTGAAAAAATTGTGTGTCTGCATCAACATGGATTTAACTCGGGAAAATTTTCGTAGTATGATTTTCTACGATTTTAAGTGTAATTTGACAGCTCAACAGAGCATCGCTCGGCTTGAAACAGCTTTTGGTAATGAAGCACCATGCAAGACAACTGTTAATAGCTGGTTTGCAGAATTCAAGCGTGGTCGTATCAATCTCAGTGACGAATCTCGCGATGGTCGGCCGTCCACCGCTGTGACCAACAAAAACATCGATGCTGTGCGCCGTATGATTGAAACAGACAGGCATGTGACCTACCATGAAATTCGCGCATCCTTAGAAATAGGCATGAGTCAAATACAATTAATCCTACACAAACATTTGGGTGTGAGAAAGCTGTGCTCGCGGTGGATCCCACACAACTTGACCGAGGCTCAAAAAACGGACCGCGTCACTTGGTGCAGTGCCATGCTTACCAGATTCAACGAAGGTGCGTCAAATTTGGTGTGGGACATAGTAACAGGTGACGAAACATGGATTTATTGCTACGATCCCAAAACAAAGCAGCAATCGAGCGTATGGGTCTTTCAAGATGAGCCGAAACCAACCAAAGTGGCGCGCGTGAAAAGTGCATCTAAGCGGATGATTGCTTCTTTTTTTAATAAAACTGGACACGTGGCTACTGTTGCTTTAGAGAATCGTCGTACAGTGAATAGTGACTGGTACACGACCATTTGTTTGCCGGAAGTTATTGACGAACTCCGTAAAAATAACCGTAAACACCGTATCATCCTGCACCACGACAATGCTAGTTCTCACACGGCCAGACAGACAAACGACTTTTTGAAGGCGAAAAATGTAGAACTCATGAGTCATCCTGCATACAGTCCCGACCTGGCACCTTGTGACTTTTTTCTGTTCCCAAAAATTAAGAACCAATTACGCGGTCAACGATTTTCATCACCAGAAGAGGCTGTCGAGGAGTATGAAAAACACGTTTCAGAGGTCACCACAGAGGAGTGGCACAAAAGTTTTCAAAACTGGTTTCATCGAATGAAAAAGTGCATAGACGCCAAGGGAGATTATTTTGAAAAACAATAAATTAATTTTGTAACTTTAATAGTATTTTTTCATATTCATTCCGGAAACTTATAGTGCGCCCCACGTAATATGCAATTTACGACTATTTTCTATATTTCAAAGATTCAAAGATAAAATGTTTATTCAGTAATTAGACCTTTACAGGCACTTTTACACGTCAATAAGTATAATTTATGTTACGTGTAAAGTATATTAAAATTTAATTTATTTTTAAAGAAACGCTACCGACATCATCGCTTCGGAACGACCACTGCTGAGAAGAAACCCTGAAAGAAACTCATTTTCACAGTATTGGTCGCCTACTCGCCAGAAGGGCTATGTCATATTATTATTATTGTCTTTTAATTAATTAATACTTATAATATAATACAATGTTGACACATTATAACATGTAATGCTTGCGAACAAGTAAACAAACATAAATTGCATTATAAAAAATATTAAGTAGTCAAAAAAGCGAAGCCGAACTGACCAGTCTCTCAACGACTTTCGTATTCTTTATCAAAATTCTTCTTGTTCTTTTCTCGCCTTTTCCCTATTTGGGGTTGACTCTGTATGTCAACTCTCTCCATAATTTTCTGTCCGTCGCCATCTCTGTACTAACCCCTCGTTCCCCTATATCCAATCTCACGCATTCCACGTCTTTCTTGGCCTTGCCCTTCTGCTATACCGGTCTACTTTCAAGCCAACCATTTTTTCAGCCAGGTATTTGGCATTCCTTCTCATTACGTGGCCATACTAAGTCAGGCGATGGCTTTTTAATTTGTCCACTATTGGTGCTACTTTTAGACTTCCTCTAATAAACTCGTTCCCGATCTTATCCATTCATCTCAACATACGCATCACAGACACATGCATCTTATGTTATACATGTTTTATCGTTGTCCAACATTCTGCTCCATATATTTTTAAAATCGTTTTTTTAGTACAGTGATGGTTCTTCAATGCAAAGCTTAGTTAATACAGCTAGAATAACCCGGTGTATTCTCTCCACCTGGCCGTTCCCTCTGGGTACTCCTGTGGTGATGGTAACATGTTGTATATTCTCCTCTTGGCAATACTCTTTAAAGTCATTACTGGTGAATGCTGTTCCTCGATCACTGATGATTCTAGCTGGATTACCAAAATGCTGCTGATGTATCTTCAGTTTCTCAATAGCTTCTTTACTGGTAGTACTCTTCGTCGGAAATATCCAGGTAAACTTAGTAAAAGCATCAATGATCGTCAATATATGGTTATATTGCTTCCTTGTCTCTGTCAGGGGTCCAACGTGGTCAATATGGAGTGTATGTAATGGGGTACCTTCCTTTTCCAATGGGTTAAGAAAACCTTCTTGCTTACCAGCTTTCCTTGTGGCTAAAAGACAGGGTATGCATGTGACAATAAAGTTTTCAAGTTTCTTATCCAAATCCTGAATATAATAGTCCTTCGTTATAATTTCTTTCATCTTCTTAATAGCAAAATGTCCATTGCTATGCACTTGTCTAAAAATATCCTTCTCCAAAGCCTTCGGTATGACAAGTAATTTTTGATCTCCCTTGTACAGAAGTCCATTATCAAGCCAATAGTCTGAAAAAGAACCCTTCCGTAATACTTCACACATTGCTTTCAATCCATCGTCATTTTGCTGAGCCAATCTTATCTCATTTTGCAAACTATTGGTGACAATGGTCATACAAGGATTTCGACTCAATGCATCTGCATGCTGCATCTTTGTGCCTGCACGGTGTTCCACTTCATAGTCAAATTGATCCAAAAACAGTACCCAACGGGCTACCTTAGGCGACAAATCCTTTTTCTTCAAAGTCAGTTCAAAAGCTTGACAATCGGTAACTATTTTGAAATGGATTCCATACAAATAGACTCTATACTTCTTAATCCCTTCTATAATAGCTAGGGCTTCTAGCTCATAGCTAGAATACTTTGATTCTGCATCACTAGTTCGTTTACTCATGTAGTAAATTGGATGCCAACCATCTGGATGTAGCTGTAAGAGTATAGCTGAATATGCAATAGAGGATGCATCAGTATGCAGTTCTGTAGGCAAATTACCATCATAAATCTTTAATACTGGGGAATTTCCTAATTTTCTCTTTAAATCATTAAATGCAACCTCTTCACGTTCCCCGAATCTGAATAAAACATCTTTCTTGAGTAAATCGGACAATGGTTTTGCTATGACAGCATAATCCTTTATATACTTTCTAAAGTAAGATGTTAGACCAAGAAAACTTCGAACTTGCCTTGCTATGGTTGGTTTGGGATACCTCATAACCGCATCAGTCTTCTCAGCCGTCGGTCTTACTTCTCCATCCTTTATTGAGTGACCCAAATACTCAATTTCTCTGAAAATTAGTTTAGCTTTCTTCCAATTTATCTCCAAACCATATTGCTCTGCAATGGAAAGTACATTTTTGAGTCTTATTACGGCTTCTTCTTCGTTTTGGGCGGGGATAAGTAAGTCGTCGATAAATATTATTACTTCTCCTTTTGCAAGTAGATCTCTGAAGATAATTGTTATAAATCTCATAAAATACTTCGGACATGTCGAAATTCCAAAAGGTGCACGACAAAATTCGTACTGGCCGTTGTGAGTAACAAAGGAGGTAAGAGGTATTGAGTCTTCACTAACCTTCAAGTGGAAAAATCCATTTTTCAAGTCTAAAACACTAAAGACCTTAGCGCCTTTTAGTTTATCTATAAGGTCTTCTATAACTGGCAAGGGAAACTCATCTTTCACCATTTTTCTATTTAAAAGCCTATAATCAATACATACTCTATGGGAACCATCTTTTTTCCTCACCAAAACTATAGGGAAACTATATTCAGAGTGACTTACGCGTATGATGCCCTTCTCCAACCACTCGGATACTTGTTTGTCAACTACCTCTTGCTCCTTAAGTGACAACCTCCGAGGTCGCAAAGCCACAGGTACATCGTCCTTGAGCACGATCTTAAGTTGTATCGGCGCTTCCTTGGCTGGTTTTGGTTGATAATTTTGCACCATCCACTTCACTTCTTCCTTCAGAGCTGCATTGGTCATATGGCCTATAGCTGAAACAGAAGAACATTCCTCGTTTGCAAAACATCCCAATCTTTCCCACTCTTTATCCACAAACCTTACATCACCACCTTTTAACACCACCGTAACACCGCTAAGAAATTCCTGCCCTAATATAGCGTCGTAGGGAACATACTCTTTGCGTAATATATGAAAAATAACATCATCGTAGCAATGTCCGTTCACACGCAACTGTAGTTTACACTTTCCCAGTGAACGCACTGTTGACTGTCCTATGCCTGACAAACTGAGAGAGTCACTGTAACGCACTGGTTGTCCAATTATCTGGTAAACCTTTTCAGAAATAATGTTCACGTCGCTGCCGGAATCCACTAAACCTTGGACGAAATGTTTATTTATCTTCATTGGAATCACCGGTTTGTATTCCTTTGACGTTGACATCGACGTTGACAGTGACATATCTCCGTAAGCGCACGCCGCCATCTTGGGTTCGCGTTCGTCGTCAGTCGAGTACTCGTCTCGCGTGAAGTTAGGCGCATTAAGATGGTGAGGTTGGTAAACTTGCTCAGCTAATGTCAGGTCGTGGTCATGGTTCGAAAAGTTGTCGCTAGGGGGAGTAGCCGTTCCAAACATGGCGCTCTTCTTTTGCAGAACCCGAGACTTGCCGAAATCACCCGATGTCTTCCGATGACTCGTACTTGCTTGCGCATGTCTTGCCGTCTCACTCCTCCCCGATGCTCCAGCGTCCGTTTTGGTAGGGCACGATGATCCGACGTGACCAAACTCGTTGCATTTAAAACATTTCATGCCTTTGCTCTTGTTGGGACACTCGGTAGCTGTATGTCCGATCTCGCCGCACCCGTAGCAACGCACTCCCGTACGCGCTGCCTTGCCTGCTTGTAAATGCTTGCCTGTGCTCTTTTGCGCCGCCGACTTCTGCATCTTGGCCGCTACAACTTCGTATATTTTCAGCTTTTCCTTTAGGTCGTAGTAGGACGTTACACCATACAACATTATTTTATTCGTCTCGACGTCAGGAATTCCGTCGATGATATATTTTATGGCGACGTAGTCGGCCATCTTGCCGCGTTTTCCGAGTTCCTTCATGACAAGCATATAATCTAAGCACGTCTCGTTCGGCCGCTTCTTTCTAGCGCTCATCATTTCATGAATGGCCTTTACGTCGACTGAATCCGGAAACTCCTTTTGTAATGCAGCTTTCAGGTCCGCCCAACTCTTGAATGGACGCTCCGCTCGTAGCCATAGTTGTGCCGTGCCAGTGAGCGATCTGCGGGCGACGAGCAGCTGCTGCAGAGGTGTCCAGCCGAAGATCTGAGCGTTATCTTCTACGTCGTCTATCCAGCGGGACACTGGATAGGTATTATCACGGCCGCTGAAACTGGGCACTAACTCTGCCGTCATTTGCAACATGTTCATACCGCGCGCCGACATTTCACTTTCAGAGCCCGAGCACTCCATGAAGTCTTCTTGTCGGCTCCGACGTCGATCCTTTGCCTCTTTAGTCATTGTGTCGTCTTAATCTTCGTACTTCGTCGTAAATCGTCCGTCTTCACCCACGCCGGCCGGTAACCTCCGCGGGACCGCGTGGCAGCAAATCGTCGTCGTCGTATTTCGCAACACGTACCGGGAATCGCGTCTTCTTTTTTCGATCCCGGACGAGCCCCCAAAATTGTGGGATCGGGGGAGCCAAAGAAAATGCCGGGCAACTCTTGAACTCGTTTTTATTTTAATTTTAGCACACGGGACACGTCTTGACTACCACCGTATATGCAATCGCCATCTTATTACTCCTAATCATTTTCTCTCTCGCTCTTTCAGACATCACGCTCTCACTCGCTCTTTCATTGGATGTTGCCATCCTACATTTACGCTTCTTCAAAAATATCCATGAATGAAGTAGCTGAATATCCATGACAAAATCTTGAAATTCGAAAGTAAACCAATTTCTTATGATTTAACAAACATATTAGATATATATATTTTTCCTTCTTAGTTAGTTGCACCACCTTCTTTGTCTTTCTCACATTCCTCTCCATCCACTGGTTGTCTGGAAGAGATCGCTTTAAGCGATAAGACCGCCCATTGTACTCATTTATTTTAAAATTATTTCTTTGTGTTACATTTTTCTTTTGGTGTACAATAAAGAGTTATCTATCTTTCTAAATATATAAGACGTGACTTGTAAGTTGTACCTCCGAGTTTGTGCTCATGTAATGTAATTTCGCCGTTTGATTCCAGTGAAGAAAAACATCAAAGTCAAAGTCAAAATCATTCATTTATCTTTGGATATTTGTATCACTTGATAATCATACATACATACATAAAATCACGCCTATTTCCCACAAGGGTAGGCAGAGACTATGGACCTCTACTTGCTACGATCCTGACAAACCTCTTTCGCTTCATCTATAGTCGTCAATCTCTTCATAAATGTCCTTCGGTTACGGGTACTTTTTACAAGCTTTTATTTAGTGTCACTTGTCCCGTTGTCTATCGGTCTGTCTGTCTGTCTGTCTGTAATCAAATCTTGCAAGTTAAATTTGACCCACTTCCCGGTTTCCGATTGAGCTGAAATTTTGCACCCATACGGATATAGCGTGACAATGCAATATCATGATGTCATAAAGCTGATCTGATGATGGAGTTGGCAGGTGGCCATAGGAACTCTGTAATGAAACGACGCAACCACATCGAGTTTGGGCATGTTTGATTCGTCTCAAAGAGTACTGAAGGTAAAAGCTTGTTTTAAAAATATTTTTAAATAATTACTTGTTACTTCTCCTTGTCTCAGTACGTCTGCTATCTGGTCGCAGAATGTTCGCCGAGGCCGATCCTTGCCTGCTGTTCCTTTCACATTTGTATTTCATAATCACTGTGAGGAAACCTTCACGATAGTTCATTAGAGTGGAATTACTATAAATGATAGATGCCTTATGCGTCAGATGCCTTTTGTCAACTCAAAAAATCCAACACCAGTAACATTTGACTATCTGTGGCTAGTGGTCATTATGCCACGCTGTCAAACCGGAGATCCCCAGGGTTGGACCCCAGGTCATGTCAATGGAAGGGAAAATGATCTTTTTATATTGACGACTTGGAAGTTTATCTATATATGATTTATAAAATAAAGTATCGTTGAGTTAGTATCCCATAACACAAGTCTTGAACTTACTTTGGGGCCAGCTCAAGCTGTGTAACTTGTCAGTACTTCTATATTTATTAATTTTTTTATCTTTTTAGGGTTGCGTACCTCGAAAAGCAAAAACGGAATCCTTATAGGATCACTTGGTTGTCCGTCCGTCCGTCCGTCTGTCTGTCAAGACAGTATTTCTTAGTAACGCGTGGAGATATCAAGCTGAAATTTATATATAATACTCTGGTCTATTTTCCCTTAGAGCTGTGAAAAAAACAAACTTCTAAGCTAACGTAATCAAAAGCCGTTTATGCCGCAAATTTTCGACACTTGCAAGGGAACCAAAACCTACATGGTACTTCCCGTGAAATCAAAATTTTGAAAATTGGTACCAAGCAACGTCTTATAGCACAGATAAATGAAAAATTGCGAAAACCGTAAATTTTTAGTAACATCATATAGTAAAAGTATTTTTAATAATTTTAAACTTTCTATTTCGTTTGTACGGAATTCGCGCTTGGCCGGTTTATATTTATTATACCTGGCATTTGTTTCACAATCTAAATATATATAACTCAAAGGTGACTGACTGACTGACATAGTGATCTATCAACGCACAGCCCAAACCACTGGACGGATCAGGCTGAAATTTGGCATGCAGGTAGATGTTATGACGGAGGCATCCGCTAAGAAAGGATTTTGATCAATTATACCCCCGAGGAGATAAAATAGGGGATGAAAGTTTGTATGAAACTTTTATTTTTTTTATTTTATTTAATACTTTATTTACCAATAATAAATGGTACAAAAGGCGGACTTAATGCTAATAGCATTCTCTACCAGTCAACCTTCGGGATAAATAGAAATTTTGCGTAGTAGGCGTAAAAGTAATGTATACTCAAACAGTATGCACCAAACATACAAAATATTAAATACATATAAAATAAACATATATTATACAATATACATAAATAAATAATATATATACATAACCATACAAACAATAAATACATTAAATAAATATGTCTAATTACTATAGAAAACCAGTACAAAAATTTCTGCTGCGTTCAAGGAGAAAGTAAACGCATATGGACTTTTTTCTGAAAAAGATATCTGTTTGAAATAGTTTTAAGGTCCTCAGGCAGGGCATTCCAGAATCGTATAACTTGAAGAGTGAAAGACGTAGACATGAAATTGGAGCGAAACAAAGGAATTTCTAATCGAAGTGTATGACTAGAGCGAAGCTCTCGACTGTGGGACACAGACTGATATTGAAATTTACTCTTCAAGTATTCGGGAGCAAAAGGGTTCTTTAGAATAGAAAATAGTGTGCAGAGCATTCTCTGCTGTCTACGCTGACGAACAGGGAGCCACTCGAGCTTAGATCGAAAAACAGAAATATGATCGTATTTACGAAGACAAAAAATGAAGCGGATACAGTTATTAATGAGTCGATCAAGCTTATCGAGAAGATCTTGATTAAGATCAGGATAACACACATCAGCATAATCGATGATAGGCAAAATAAGTGACTGAATAAGAATTATCTTGGTATTAACAGGAAGGAAATTTCTTAAACGATTCAAACATTGTAAAGAATAATTAACTTTTCTACAGACCTCTGTCACTTGGGTCCTCCAACTCAATGTTGAATCAAGATAAAGGCCCAGATTCTTTACCGATTCACTGATGGGAATGGTTGTGTTATTAAAAACAATAGGGGAAATAGATCTCATATCCAATTTAGCTAGTTGCCTTGAACTACCCATCAAAATAGCCTGGCACTTAAGTGGATTGACCTTGATGCCAAAACTGTCCGACCAGCAAGAAATCTCTAATAAAGCCTTGTTCAACTGATCCACTCCAAAGTCAACGTTTTCAGCAGTGGTCTGAACATAAATTTGTAAATCATCCGCGTAGAAATGATAAGAACAGCTAATTGAAAGTGATAAAAGATTTATAAACAATGCAAATAATAGCGGAGACAGAATGCCGCCTTGAGGGATGCCTGACGACAGTTTTATCCACTGAGACACCTCCCGATCCTTTCGAACCGCTTGCTGCCTGTCATGGAGATATGAGGAACTTTGTCAATTTTAAACCGATCGGGCTGAGACTTTGCATGCATAAAGCTACTATGACGTAGGCATCCCCTAAGAAAGGGTTTTGATAAATTCTACCCCTACGCGAGCGAAGCCGCGGGCAAAAGCTAGTTGGTTAATAAAACATAAGATTGTGTTTTATAAACATATATACCTATAGCGTGAATATTTAAAAAGTTTTGGCAATTTGAAAAGAATAATACAATTTCTAAAACAGAAAATCGTAGCTAGTTGAAAACTTGTTTATGAAATTATAAAACACATTCATATTCTTATTAATTACCCCCAAATAACATAAAAACCCGGCCTCACCCCACAAATCATAATTACAAGCACACGTCCCACGTGTTTCCAATACATTCGTAATTTCATGGGGCATATTTCTCTAGTAATTATGGACACAGGGAGACATGTGTAACTAATTATTCGTGAGAGCTTTTTTTATAAGGAAGTAACTGGTGACTAATTAGGGGTTTAAGTTTTTTTTTTGTTTCGAATCTTAGAAAATAAAAATAAAAAACTGCATTTTATTTTTCGCATTTAATGTCTATTATTAAAATATTATGAATAAATCAGTACTTATTCCAGTTTAAATTGCATTTTCATTGATAAAAATACTGTATTAATCTTTTTTTGTGTTATAATGTGTTGTATACTATTTGTTACTCTAAAAAACTATATCACCGTTTGTGTATCAATAAAGTAAAAATTACGCAAAAATAAATTGAAAAGATTTTTTTTAATAGTTTTTGCCCAAACCACAAACGTTTTTTTTTAGACGAATGAAACTATTTTGTTGCTGAAAAAATTTAACTAGACATACAAAGAATATCTTTATTAAGTTTATTTCATCGAAAAGAGTGCCAGGAATAACCACATCTAAAAATATTTTTTTTAATCAATCGTGAATATTGCAAAGGAATATCTAATTTACTAATAGACATGTGAAGTTTTTTTTTTTGAGACGATTAGCCATGCCACCTTATTAATTATGATATTTTTCCAAGCATTGTAATTCTTTTTAAATCAATATTTATTTCAAAAGAAGAACGTAAGTACCAATTCCCTTGATTGACTAACTATAAAACATTTTACTGCTTCCATTATGTATAAAAATGTAAATGTCGCATTTTCCAAAAATTCACTACAAATTTCCTGAAATTCGAAGCCATCAGGTGTTCAAATGTTGCGTTTTTCCAAACTCAGCGTTTCTATTTGTTACGGCGATCGTGAAATTTTATAAAACTACGTCTACACCTTTGGCATACAAAATGCCAAAAAAAAATTCCTTTGGCATAAAAACTGCTTAAAGTTTTTATTTGATGTCAAGAAGTAAAAGAATTCATCTCAAATTTTAAGAATAAATTGTATCAAAGTTCTTTAGTTTTTTGTTTTCTGTAACTTTTTTCTGTTATGGTGACAATTTATATTTTTCTCCATGGGAACTTTTTTGTTCACAAACTTACAATTTGGGTTTCATTTCTAAATGATTGAAACAAGTAAATATTCGGCTTACAATTTTGCATTGCATTGTGCATCAGAATCCCCTTAAAAAAAGTAAGAAAACACACTTTCAAACCGGGTAATATTAGAAACTATCTTGGAATGTAAAACCAACAATTCAAGTTTTATTTTCTAATTATTATGTGACATTATTAAACTTCTTGAGAAAAAAGTGAACAAAATTGTAAGCCTAATATTTACTTTTTTTAATCATTTAGGAATGAAACCCAAATTGTATTTTGGTACAATAAAGTGTTTTTACTTACTTAAGTCCAGTGAACACGCAGCTTTAGTCAATTCATTCCGCAGTCGAAAAATAGCCGATATGAAGAGCTCTCACATTCGGTGGTGATTAAAAAATTGCATTGAAACGGAGTGAAATGCATCAGTGCTTCTTTGTATTGCATTTGCGATATTGGGAGAATTTTTGAGGGCATTTGATTGGTAAAAGTCTTTTACTTTTACCAGTCAAATGCCATTTTTATTAATTTTTTAGAAATCTTTTTAAGCATCGACAAAAAGAAAAAGGTTTTATAAGTTGCTGTCTGTGTGTCTGTCTATGGCATCGTAGCACTCTAAAGGATATACCGATTTCAATGCAGTTTTTTGTTATTAATAATATTTGTTTGCTGTGCCAGATTATTGTTAATTAGGTTCATCAAATATGCAATTACTGTTTTTTAACTTAGAAGAATTATTAATATTATTAAAACACAATGACATCAGCAACGTGCTTTGTCAATGAGGCACAGAAAAGAATCCGCAACATGCTTCGTCAAAAATGAAAACAAAATAAAGTAAAAAAAAAACGGTTAAGTGCGTATACACGCAGTGTAGGGCTCCATAGTTACGAATGCCCACTTTGAAATAAAAAAATTCCTTGTCCTGAATTTATAAGAAATTTTCCTTCGAGTTTATAAGTTGGTCACCTATAACTTTTTAGTTTTCTGAACCCTATTTAGCTTTGATAGTTTTTCTTTGAACATCATTATATAAACTACTACCATGGAAAGTGAAGAAAATCACTATCGAAGTTTATAGGAAAACTATTAGAGCTAAGTAGGGCTTACAAATAATTAGTAATGAGTTCTAGGCGACCAAATTATAAAATGTACTTGGAAAAGTAACATTTCATACAAATTCAATATAAAAATTGTTGCTAAGATGTTTTAAGTCCCGTGAACGCAAAGTTGGCATTAGCAACTACGGAACCCTAAATTGCGCTCGGCCCGACACGCACTTGGCCGGTAGTGATATTGGTGGTGATAACTAAATATCCATGGCCGCACTTTTTACCTCATAACAAAAATAGTAGCTGCTATGTCGACTAACCCTCTTATTCATAAAAAATAACAACCGTTTGCTAAACCGAATTTAGTTAAAATATCTTTTGTCCCTTTCCCTCTTTTCAATATTTGACATAGTAAGAACGAGACAAAACACATTTTAACTAAAAGAGGTTTAGCAAAGGTTTGAAAACTTTTAAGAATTTGGGGGTTATACTTTTACCCTCAAATTCATAAAAAATAATAAGCGTTTGCTAAACCTTTTTTAGTTAAAACATGTTTTGTCCCTTTCCCTCTTTTCAATATTTGACATAGTAAGAACGAGACAAAACACATTTTAACTAAAAGAGGTTTAGCAAAGGTTTGAAAACTTTTAAGAATTTGGGGGTTATACTTTAATTATCTAAATGATGGAAGTTAAAAAAGAAAATAAAAACCAAGATCTCTTAAAAAGTCCCCACGTAACTCTATGAAAAAATTAACGTTTTCCCTCTCATTAATAAATTAATTGCAATAAAATCGTCCCTCTTTTTTTGTGTACGAAAGACCTTTATTGATTGAGCTAATTGACGAAAACTGCACTATACGTCAAATATATATTGACTATCTTTATTATATACTTCAAATAAATATATGTACTTCAAATGAACTGAACTAATAGCAATTAGGTAAAGTCCCAACAAACTTCTTTTCTCTTTTGTAGGAGGATAATTTTTTACCATTGCTTTCCCGGTTTGTATCTATCGATTTCCAAAAAGGAGGAGGTTTGTTCATCGCAATTTTTTATGTTTGTTCACGGATTATTTGACGCTTAAACTAATTAGATTTTTTTTTGTTTGAAAGGGTATACTTGTCTAGAAACCCAGTTCAGTGGGTTTCTTTCGGCGTAATCTTCCCAGCAGTGGTCGTTCCGAAACGCTAGAAGTTTTTAGCACTAAAATAATTTAAAAAAAAAGTTACCTTCATTAAGAGATACATTTATCCTACATTGAATAAAATTTATTTTTACTCTGACTTTTTTTTCAGTTATCCCATATAAATTTTATCAAAATCTGGTGTGTAGTTTGGGTGTGAAGTCGGTTTTTAGTTTTGAAATATTAGAACTTGATATAAGTCCGTTCCTCACATAATCTCGTCTTTGTCCCCATCGGGTTAGACAGTTCTAAAGACTGTAAAACAAAACCCACTCTTAGCGTGATGGGCATGAAGATATTAAAAAGGAATCAAAATAAGGATGATTTGCTAGCCTCATATTCCTATCTATTCCTGACGATACTAATATATATAAACACTAGCTTTTGCTCGCGGCTTCGCTCGCGTAGGGGTGGAATTTATCAAAACCCTTTCTTAGGGTATGCTTTATGCATGCAAATAGTAGCTTTATGCATGCAAAGTCTCAGCCCGATCGGTTTAAAATTGACAAAGTTTCATACAAACTTTCATCCCCTATTTTATCCCCTTGGGGGTAGAATTGATCAAAATCCTTTCTTAGCGGATGCCTCCGTCATAATATCTACCTGCATGCCAAATTTCAGCCCGATCCGTCCAGTGGTTTGGGCTGTGCGTTGATAGATCACTATGTCAGTCAGTCAGTCACCTTTGAGTTATATATATTTAGATTAGAGATTAGATTTACATTTAAACATTGTTTTAAAGCACTTTGTTAAATTTTGAGATGGTTCGGGCATGTAGAAAGGATGAATGAAAGGAGATTTACTAAAAGGCTCTACAAAGGGAATGAGAGTGGAAGTGGTCACGGTCGTTCTCGACGAACTTTGATTGCAGATTGCAGATATTCTTAAAAAGGAGAGGTCAGAAGTACCTGTAACCGTCGGGCATGTATGAAGAAAGGAATGACTTGAGTGTGAGTGAAGGTAGGTGAAGCGAAAGAGGTATGTCATGTGACACATTGTCTGCCACCCCTACTGCAAACAGACATGATAGATAATAATTTGTATGTTATCATATTTATCAAAGTGTAAGACGTAATACAGCTTGATTAAGATGTAGTAAGCCGTAGCTTCCTATTGACGACTACATTTGAACTAATACAATAAAATCCTCACTCGGAATTGGAGGAGTCATCGATAAATCTTTTCGCCAATAAATGGCCAGTCGTGCCGGCGGCGAATCGAAAGGTGCTGCAATTAAATCCCACGAGATTAAATGGACTCCATCCATTTGTGGTCTTGCCCGAGTTGTGGTGGGGTCCAGATATAAAGCGACGTACTATATGCGTGGGCTACATTATCTCTGATTCTGATGATCAGATTATGGCTGACATGGTTCAATTCGATACCTCTGCGGCTCCGAGCAGCCAGAGGAACCACGCGGTCCGACCCCCCCTGCATTCGTCGTAATCGAATACGTAGGCGTAGGAACATTAGCTCGTTTACTAGGTACCTCCCGGCGGCACCTGGACGATTTGCATCCTAAGTAGGCCCTTCTGGCACCGTAGCTTCGGCCCTTCCGGCAAAACATGGGTTTTGCAGCAACCCAAAATTTGCCATAGTCCCTAGCGCACCCAAAGCCGAGGTTTCCCCCTTGGGAACCCTTTGCGCTGCTGCTAGTACTTACTTACTCCGCTGGCTCAGCGACCCAAAGTGGATCTTGGCCTCCGAGACGAAAGAGCGCCACAATTTTCTGAGCAATATCTTGCCAGTCGACCACTGCTGCTAGTAGTTTATCAATATAGGAAGCCGGGCCTCTGGCTCGCTACTTAAACCTTGTCCGGTGAAGTAGGAAATGGCAACGTACGTCTGTCATTTTAAAAAAAAAGGACTGCACTTGAGTTGGAGTAGCATAATGACGACAGAGGCAGGCAATGTTTGTCTGTGCTTAAATCTGTGGTTACTTTACGTTAATGGTGAAATAGACAGAAGGGGAAGGCATTTTTCAGATTTCCAAGTGGCCTAAAGGCATCTGACGTTATTTGACGACTGCCATACGATGATAACAGCCGGCCAGCAGCTTAACGTGCCTTCTGAAACTCGGTGGAACTCTAGAAAGTTTATTCCTTGTATGCCGGAATATCAGACATAATAGTAATGCATTCTCTCAGATCTACAGCATGCAAGATCTATGCGACGACATACGAGAGGTTAATTGCCATTTGTGGGTTTCTTTTCAAGTGTTGACCACGCCCGGTAGACTTTTCAGTTTTTTGCATGATAAGTGACCTAGAGAATCTAATGCCGGAAATCGAGTCTTTCGAGTCATCGAGTTTGGGCTCGTTTGATTCATCTTGAAGAGCACATTAGATAAAACTTGTATTTAAAAAATATTTTTAAATAATTGCTTGTTCTATTCTAAAGTTCGTTACTTGAACCGCTGGCTGCGGCTTGTCCAATGGCTAAGTAATTAATGCTTTCATGTAACTTTCTTATGTTGCTACCAGAGGACAGTGGAAAACTGCAGCGGATAAAGGATTGCACGACAAAAATACATCTTCCGAAGCGACTTTTTGCAAAAGAACCTGAAAGCTGACGTACGGGTATTGGAGGACGGAAGGACGTATTTTTTTCCATAGAAGTTTCAAATCTTTGTTCAAGGGCAACGTTATTTTCATGGGGTTATTTTTTGTATTTTCTTAAATGTTCACATGTAAATATCTAATTATGATAAATTGACGTCAAATTAATTTTTCACATTTTTTTAGGTGCAAAGTTTGTTTAGGTATATCATTCGAATTTATGTTTTAATATAGCAATGATAAAATGTATTTGGAATTGCATTTCATGGTCCTAGGTTCTATCTTCCCTAAAAAAATGAATATCATGTATATTGTAATGTACGCGAAGACACCTATTTAAATATGCCTGCCTTCCTTTTAATTAAAATTTTACTGGTCTAAATTATTTTAAAACTAAATGAAAAAGTATTTAAAGTTTTTTTGTACAATAAATAATAATCATTTTTGAAGGAGAAGACAGGAAAGACGACGAAACTATAAAATTAGCAGTCGTTATGCAAAATACCCAGTCCAGGGAACATTTACAGCAACCGCCCTGGGCAGTACAAATGGCTACTGTGATTGATATCACTTGTCGACAGGCTTCGCCGCCTGACACATGCTAATTTATGTTAAACGTGCACCACTTTAATCACCTTTTAAACCTGCAAAACTCACCTTTAAGTCTCTAAGAATTAAGTTGCGAAAGGCCGAATGGCATCTTGGTAAATTTATAAAACAGCTAAACCAAATAGCGTAAGTCTGAGTTTTACGAAATTCAAATCTATTTGGATGATATTATAGTTGACGGAGATTGCATGAAAGAACATTGTTACTTAGTAATCCAAATGCTTCTTCGGTCTGTGTTAATGTAACCGTTAACTATGCAAAGGAGATTTTTAATTTTCATAGTTTTTGTTTGTTTTTGCGTAACGCTTTAGGCTATCGGGTATTCTTGTAAGAACTGAAGGGTATAATTAATTTGTTTTTAGTTTGCTGTTTAACATTGTTATAAAAAATGACAATTTGTTATCCTGAGGCTATTAAAAGGCATTTTAATATTGCAGATGATTGATTAACGGCAACGCTCATTCATAACATTACATCTTTTGACAACATTACAATACCCAGATAGAAAAGTCAAACTGTTAGCTTCTAGTGAAATAAAATATTATTTTTGGTGAGAAGCACTTAAAACTCACCATCAATATCAATTAAATATAATTGTATTCCATTTCAAGTAGAAATAATACTATAATAATAGATAACGATGAAAGAAGAAAACACAACAAGTATAACCTTAACATAGTACATCTTGTTGATGGCTACCTAGCCACAAACCTAAATTCACAAAGACATGTTAATCTATTAGGCAACATGATAAGTTTTATGTCATAAAAGAGGACCGGTGATAAAGTAGAACAATATTTCCAAATTAGGATAGATTTATAGCTTTTGTTGATAAAGGCTTTGTAGATACTCCGCTTAAAAATGTAGGTGAAGCATCTTAACGGTATTCTACTGGATTTTTCTCGCGAATCGCAAAATTTGACAACAGATCCTCTTCTCGTTAATTTTTTTAAGTAGATGCAATATAAAGGGTGACGTCAATGTCAGAAAAGTATGATTGTAAATAGTTCGTCTTTTAGATTATCCTAAGATAATGGTCGAATATTTTTCATTTTACCAAAAAAGTAAAAATTCACAAAGATACGAAGCATCAAAGTTCCGAAGTGGAAGCTTGAGACGTCACCCCTTAGTCAAAATTGTACCTAGCCTTCACGTCTATGCGCTATATCTTTTTCATTTGTTGTTTCTTACAAAAAAGTAAAAAAAAATATGTGTTAACAATATTTTTTTGAAAATCTAACCGATGGGCTTAAAATATTTTATTTGTAAGCAAATCCAAGTTTTGTCTCGATGGAGCTGACGTATCTTAAGACAAAATCTCCCAAATAAATAAAGATTTAAAAAACAAACAACAGGTTCGTGAGGTCTAACTAACAGAGACCAATTTGTTAGATTGTCTAATTAAGTGCCATGGAACCATATTACCATAATTGTGAAAATGGGAGCCAAGTTCAATACAATAATATGTTGCGATAAAGACATCTCTGACAAAAGAACATAAATCTAAATGGATACCACTTTATGGAGATGATTCAAAACTTTATTTATTAAAACCTTTATATACATTATTTATAGCATTTTCTCCTCTCGACTGAGGGTTTCCAAAATTCTCTGGCAAGGATAGGTAACTCCTACTTTGTATTGTTTTCTTTCAATTTTTCTTTCGTGCCCATTTGTTCAGTAAAAACTTTCCACACATACGAACATTTCAAGTAAGTTAAACCTCGTAAAACCTATAGACCATACGAGTACTAACTAGGCATTAAATTTCCATCACAAATGTGCTGCAGTATCCATTACTCGCACTGAATAACATATGCACAACATTTGTCTTTCAGTTGTGTTTTAAAATGGTGCAGTTTTCCGGATTTTGGACTCTCGCCAGAAAGAGCAAGGCTCCATCCAAGTTAAGAGGTGCTGTAAGGTTTTTACATATTAGTATCAATCGTTAAGGATCATTGTCATAGATAGATAGATAACTCTTTATTGTACACCAAAAGAAAAATGTAACACAAAGAAATAATTTTAAATTTAATGAGTACAATGAGCGGTCTTATTTGTTTATATAATATACCATTGGGTCTTATCGCTTAAAGCGATCTCTTCCAGACAACCAGTGGATAGAGAGGAATGTGAGAAAGACAAAGACGGTGGTGCAAATGACTAAAAAGGTAAAAAAAATATCTAAAGCAACTATAAACTTAATAATATTTAACATAAATTTACACATATTGTATACAATTACAAACCTTTATAAATATTATAAAACATAAATAGGCATAAGTAATATACATACATAAATGATATATTACACATATATGCATATTCTTCATCCATAATCTTTAATTACCGGTACATTTGTTAATTGTGTATCATTCTTCCCTTTCTGGTCTGGGAGAAAAGAATCAAACTAGAATAAACCAGCTACTTACTTCTCATCACACGCAAATAGTAAAAGCTGAACGAGGGAAATGGCCGAAAACGCAAATCATTTAAAAGGCAATTACAGTAGCCACATACTGGTCAAATATCATTTGAAATAGAAACTATAACGGAACTATTTTGGACTCGACAAGAAGAAAGCAATCGGACTAACAACCCAGCATTATTAACCAACTGCGCCAGAAGCAGGGTTATGTTTTTCGAAGCATTTGAGTCTTGCGGCCCTGGCATTTCTTTCAGCCGAAAGACCTATAAAAATGCTTGTCTGCTCCATTGGGAAAGACGTCAGTCAAAGTCAAACTTTCTAAT
Organism: Acrobasis suavella; assembly: GCA_943193695.1. Classification (NCBI taxonomy): domain Eukaryota; kingdom Metazoa; phylum Arthropoda; class Insecta; order Lepidoptera; family Pyralidae; genus Acrobasis; species Acrobasis suavella. The sequence continues at coordinate 22,983,751 of OW971934.1, forward strand.
ACATCATGTCACTCAAGTTTCATTTCTATGAGGAAATACAAACCTTAGTAAGCTGCAATATTTAGTACAAACTATAATACAGTACAGTACCAGTATAGCTCTGTGCTCGCGTCATTAGACCGCAGCGTGTTTGAGAATTGAGAACGGACTTACACGGCGCGAGCCGGGCACTCTAGTCGAAGAGATAGGGATGTGCATTGTGCATCGATGTTGGCACCATGAATTTAAATTGTAGTTAATTATCTTACCTTTATATTTTTTGTTTGTTTGTTTGTTATAACTTTATTATACCATAGAACAGTATAACGTATATTTTTTATTAAAGAATATAGTTAAATATCTAGCAAACAAGTACAAGAAGAGTGAGTAATTTATCTTTTGGCAAATACATATATACCAATGCAATGGCTATTGTCGAGTATTAATTGTTTTTTTTTTTTTTAATAATTTGTTAAATAGCTATAAGTACCTGTAAATGTTTAATTAGCATTTGCAAACAATATAGAGATATTTTATAACAGTTTAAAGTAACAACGTTGCGTATTTTGCTGTGCACATTTCTCTTTTGAAAAAAATCATAACAATGCAATGATGCGATAATAGAAAAACAAGCAAAAAAGTAAAAAAAAAAATTAAACTCCTCAAACTTCTAAGTTCCGAACAACGAAACAAAAGTTTCAAAACAAAAAACCGTTTTTTTTATTGCTTGTTTTTCTATTATCGCATCGTTATCGTTGCATTGATGATATTGGCAAAAGAGAAATGTGTGCAGCTATATGCGCAACGTTGTTACTTTAAACTGTTGGAAATATCTCTATAATTTTAGCAAAAGCTTATTTTATATTTATAGGTACCTATTGCTCCATTTATAATTTAAAAAAAAAAACTTTACTGAGTTATTAACTGTTTGTCAACTTATCGATTAAGATACGTATCTCAGCTTTAGCTTGCTGGAGTATAAGCAGAATGTGTGATTTGATGCTCATTGGGTAATTGCCGCATTTCCCAAATATATTAACTATCAATATTTCAACTTCAAAATATCAACTATTGATTATCGATATATCATCTACAGAATATTCCTAGCCTTAGCTCGGTGGAATGTTAGCAAAATTTCTTCTTTATCGGATTCTAGGGATAAGTGAATGCCAATAAAGTTACAAGCCTATATATTAACGGAGTTTTGGGCGTCTGGCAGCTTGGTGAATCGATGTTAACAAACGGATTGCTAGAAAAAATTGAATAGTTAAGGCTAGAGATAGATTCACTGCTAGGCATAAGTCTTCTTTTGTAGAGTTGACAACGATGATGAAATATATTAACTATGTATTCTACCGACTTATTGATGAAAATAGTCCAGCCTTAGTTCGCTGGAGTGTTAACAGGAGGTGTGATTCTGTGTTCTTGGGGTGATTGCCGTATTTCACACTAAGCTCTATACTTCGTCGGATTCTAAAGTTTGTAAATAAACATTATTTAGAAAATATCCCAGCCCTAGCTAGCTGGAGTGTTAGCAGGATGTGTGACACGGTGCTCTTGGGGTAATTGCCGCATTTCACACTGCGCTCGCTTCTTCGTCGGATTCTGGAGATTAGGACATGCCTATCACGTTTGAACGATGGCTTTTAAACCGGTTATCAAAACGAATTAGTGGACAAATTTGAAAATAAAACAATACTTAAAATAGTTTGTTTGTAACTTCCTTCTTTTTATTTAAGAGCTTAGTGGCTTAATACGACATAACCCCTGTTTTATTCTTTCGGTTGGTCTACGTAGCTCTTTCTTGGTCTTCCTGTTGTGATTTTATACTTAGGATATATTTACGTAAGAAGCATCTTCTCAGTTGCATCCTTAGCTATACTGTATTGGAGTCAGGGTTAAGCTTTCCAATTTTGTCCTCTTCTACGATAATATGCATGTTAAGGGTCACCCAGGAGTGTCAAAAACCATGCAAATTGAAAATGAAAAAGCTGAAAATTAACTATTTGGTTTTATGTCCCGCCGTCTCTCTGACGTCAACCTTTATTGGGAATCTATTAAAATAATACTTGACAACATATCTTGAGGAGCTCGGTGGCCCTATTGAGTGCTCTAGCAAGTAAAGCAACACCGGGCGTAGTCCGCATATGGATGGAATACAAAATGAGACAACAAAATTTCTTGATCTCTTCCTTGCTTTGACAGGTACGTAGAAACCGTTGATTCCGGCTGTCATCATTGTATGGCAGTCGTCAAGCTATGTCAGATGCCTTTAGGTAAGTTAAAAATCTGACACCAGTATTGGCCACCTAAACACACGAAAAAAAAACATAATATAGTGTAGTTACATTCTATATATAGGTTTGTCAGGATCGTAGCAAGTGGAGGTCCATAGTGTCTGCCTACCCCTGAGGGAGATAGGCGTGATATTATGTATGTATGTATGTTACATTCTAACTTAATATTATTTGGTTCCTCCAGAATAGGGTTCCGCATCTGCCGTGAATTTCTCGCGCTGTCGAACCTCACAAATTAGAACTGCGGCTGACTGTACCTGCTGGAAACTCGCGCCAATTACTCCTGACAATTCGAATAGGAACTGAGCTTGACAAGTCACTAATTTGATATGTTTGTATGTTTTTAGAACGTAGAGTTAACTTTCATGAAAAGAAAGTTAAAAAATTAGCTACTTTCTTAGGAAAAAATATTTATGTATACTAGAGACACGGCAGTGTTCCTGCCAAGACCAGAAAAAGCAAATAAACAAAAATGAAAAATCTAAATCTGATTTTGAATTTTTGTTTACTTTTTTTAATTTTTCATGAATTGTGATCTCAAAATGTTTTCGGGACTGATAATTAAAAGTACCACGAATTTTATAATAAACGAAAAATAGAAAATAAGGTCAACTAATTTAAATATAAATAAAAGGTGCCGAATATATTATCCAAAATGAAAATGTCCCCTTCCTTTAACAATTTTTCAGGGGATATTTTTATTCTAATGGACTTTCAATTATAGTTTCACCTAAAGGGATTTTTAAAAACTCCATTCGATCAAAAGTTAAGTTTTTTATTTTTATGACGAATGACTTTATAACGTTTAAAATAATAACGAGTTTTTAAAAGTAACATTATATTAGGTGTCCCAATTAATTTTTTTCCTTACACGTGACTGTGTCACAAAAGTTTTGTTTGTAAACCAAAATAATATTATAACGTTCAAAAGAAAATACTTACCACAATAAAGTATGTCAATTAGCTGGCATTAATATAATTCTGTCGTCCAATTATTGAAAATGAGTGCAGTAATTTGGTGAAAAAAAAAAATGTATCGGTTTTGTATTGGGCCTTTAAAGGCCTTACACAAATTTTATTCTTTCATCTCAAGACTCAATGTTAGTTTGGATAACATTTAGTTTTGGAATAAATAAATGTTTAAAATCTGAATTTAGTGTCTTGAGGGTACGAAACCCCAAGGCCACTTTTTTTCATGATGGTGGGCAAGAGGTGGAGTAATATTTAGTACGATCACAGGTTTATTTGCCAGGCAAATAATAAAAAAAACACAATTTTTGAACCGATGAACCGATTTCCATCAAACATAGCAAGGAACTACTGCAAAGAGACTTGTTTTTACGTTAAAAAAACCGTATCGAAATCGTTCCATCAGTTCGAAAGCCACAGACAGGCACGTCTGTATGTAAAATGTATCGGTTTTGTATTTGACCTTTGAAGGCCTTACACAAATTATATTCTTCGTCTCAAGACACACTTTGGATAACATTCAGTTTTGATATGAATAAATAAATTTTCAAAACAAGAATTTATTGTCTTGCGACCACAAAACCGTTTTGAAAGAATCTTTTATCATGATGGTGGGTGAGAGGTGGAAAGGTGGTTAGTATGATCACAAGTATATTTGCCAGGCAAATTGAAAAATCCCACAATTTCTAAAACAAAAACAAAATTTAAAGAAAAACACACACTTCATAACTTTTGAACCCTTGAACTGATCTCCATCAAACATAGCAAGAAAACCCCGCAAAGAAACTTGCTTTAACGTGAAAAACACCGCATCAATACTGATATTCATCCTTTCGAGAGCTACGATGCCACAGACAGACACACAGTCATACAGAAAAACAGACATTGGCATCAAATTTATAACAACCTTCTTTTTTGTTGGGATTGATAATAGTGATGGGTTGCTAGCGGCATCGGCTATTAACATGATTCACATCTTTGCCCATTGTCTCTATCAGCTTATATGATCTGCGTATTAAGAGGAGCAGTTGGTACAACTTTTTTTTCTTTTAGACTAACATAGAAGTTTATTCATTTTTTATTACGGTACAGGAATTGGATAGGACAGGGACAGGACTAATGAAATCGGACGTGTGAGATTAGTCAGTGTAAATATAATCCCATAACTAACTGCAATGTGTGATGCGCCTTATGATGTCACCACTTCTAATGACATCGGTGAAACAAATATTGTTTTTGAAACAATTAACCCAAAATATACTTCAAAGAAATTTAAATCATGCTTTAAATGAAGCTATTTAAAGTAGGATTTGTTTTTGTTTCTGAGTAACGAACATTTTTCTTTGTCCTTTTTACAAGAAAAAAGTGAACATATACATACTTATACAAGTTAACCAATTCAAGTAAGTGTTAAAGGGACAAGTAATTATTTAAAAAAAATACATAAAAGCTCGACTGACTTTTTATATATCCATTGTAACCAACGACACCTCTCAAGTTTAACCCTTAAATGCCTTAATTTTCCGATTTTCATGAAACTTACATCGATGGTCAATAATATGGATTTTGGCTCTATGGTTCGCTGTCGCGAGAAAGTTGACTTGGCAAAGACTAAACAAAAATTTGCATACTAAAGACCCCAATATTTTATTTTATACCAAAAGGATAATAGTATTGATAAATGAATTTTTCAGAGTCGTGTTTGAAATAAATTATCTGAAAGGAAACAGAGTTGTCATTTAGGTTTTTGTCTTGAATAAGCCTAGTTTATGAACTGTTTACAGTTTAAAGTGGGAAAGTAAAGTTTTTCTTCGCACATTAGCGGAAAACGGCCATTTTTTGCACAAATGGGTACTGGACCCCGAAAATATCATATATACTCTTAATCACCTCTTAATCGTGTAAAAGTAAAGGTCTAATTACTGAATAAACATTTGAGTTTTAATTTTTTTTAATTTGAGTTTTGAATCAGTCGCCATACTATGTCAGTTGCCTCCTGGCAGCTTAAAAAGACATCAGGAATAGCTTTGAAAAACCTCGATAAGAAACTAATAATACCCTATCCTTTAACCATGCTCAGAAAAATTCAACATTCTAATTCTTCACAAAATATTAATCTCCCTTACAGCGCTCCTTGCGTTATATTTCATAAGACGCGGCTCTCTGATCCCAAAGAATATTAGGATTCGTATTGAACTCTTCTCGAGTATTAGAAAACAACGATTTCAACCGCGTATTTTATTTATCCTTTACCTTTCCCGTTAGACAAAATAGGAAGTAATATGTATATCGTAAATTTATTTTGTAAATAACTTTTCAAAATTAAAAACCGCCAAATCCTCAACCTACTCAACCGATTTTGATAAAATTTATCTATGGGAGCACTTGACAAGTATGCCCTTTGACCCCAAAGCTGTTTAACTCGAAAAATCTATGACCTTATTAGTCTATATCTCATACAAATTCTATAAAAATGATTGTTTTGACGTTAAGAAATAAGTAATTATTAAAAAAAAAATTTAAAACAAGCATTTATCTAAAGTGCTCCTCAAGACGAATCAAACGAGCCCAAACCCGATGAAGTTTCGTCGTTTCATTACAGAGTTCCTATGGCCACCTTCCGGCTCCATCATCAGATCGGCTCCATGTCATCATAATATTGCATTCTTACTTGTTATACGTATGCGTGCAAAATTTCAGCTCAATCGGAAACCGGGAAGTGGGTCATATTTAACTTGCAAGATTTGATTACAGACAGACAGACCGACATACAACGGGACAGGTGAAACTAAATAAAAGCTTGTAAAAGTATATAATTGGACTTGTTGGAAAGTAGCGAATGGATTAAATCAAGCAATAACTATTCTTCGTTTAACCTTTTTCACGTCAGGGCTATAGTTACTTTACTCCCGACGCCAAGCCTAGTAAAGCAAATGCAATTGGGTATCGTCGCAAAATAATGTCACTTGTCTATGAACATCGATTTCAAAGTGATTTTAGATTTATTATTGCAGAAAAACTGTTAACAATTACGCTCTTTTTGACGGCCTCCGTGGCGTAGTGGTCACCATGCTAGTCCGCCACCCAGAGGTCCCGGGTTCGATCCCCAGTCAGGGCAAGTTGGAAAATGGCCTTTTTCAAATTGTCCTGGGTCTTGGATGTGTATCTATATATGTATTTGTTATAAAATACAGTATCGTTGAGTTTGTATCACATAACACAAGTCTCGAACTTACTTTGGGGCTAACTCAATCAGTGTAATTTGTCCCTATATATTTATTATATATTTATCTTTGACTCTAAGAAACTATGACGTCATCTGCCTGTATTTTTTACTTATCCCATAGAAAATGTTTTCTTTTGACGTTTAAAAGAAAGTATCTGATATGACTCGATGGAAAATTGCATTAAAATATGCATTGTATCATCAATCATCATTTATAATCATAGAATTGTAACATACAAAATACTCATTAGACTTTTGAAATGTCACACACAATAAATTCGACCTAATTATATACTGATAGAATAGACAGGTTATGTACACATTTTTTTTTAAATGAATGATAACATTGACATTTGCATGCCTAGATACGAGTAGGTTAGAAGTGTGATCTAAAAATTGTAATAAACAACTAATGTAACCACTTTTACAGCAAATAAATATATTAATATTATTAGCGAATTTAGACAACTTTAGTTGTCAATGGCATTTCAGTCACGTGACTGTTTTGCTGCTAAATTGGTCAATGGTGCTCAAAGTGTTAAGCTGTTCCGGCATTTCTCTCTGTTTCGCCAGGTCTTCGGCATCGTTATGGCTGACCTTCTACATCATAAAATAAAAAAACGGCCAAGTGCGAGTTGGACACGCCCACAAAGTCTTCCATACAAAATCTATAAAAATATTTAAAAAAATTATGACGTCCGTGGCGCAGTGGCTACCATGCTAGTCCGCCACCCAGAGGTCCCGGGTTCGATCCCCGGTAAGGGCAGGTTGGAAAATGGCATTTTTCAAATTTTCCTGGGTCTTGGTATATGCTGTGAGGAGGGTCAGACGGTGTACTAACGTTGAAACTGCTAGGCTAGTATACTTTAGTTATTTTCACAGCATAATGTCATATGGCTTGCTCTTATGGGGTAAAGCGGATAACATACATGCTATCTCTGTGGTACAAAAGAGAGCAATTCGGTCGATCTACGGACTAAAATCACGCGATTCCTTAAGAGAGTTATTTAAATCTATGAATATTCTTACTGTGACATCTCAATTTATTTACGACAATCTTCTATATTATGTTAAATCTAGGTTAAATAATTTCAAGAAAAATAGTGATGTTCACAGTTTTAATACTCGCAACAAAAATCAGCTTCATACGCCTAAATTTCGACTTGCTAAAACTAGAAAGTCACTCTTAGGTCTACGTATAACATTATTTAATAAACTTCCCGAAGGGATCGTTAACCTACCAAAGGCAAAATTTTAAACACATCTTAAAAAAGTTTTATTGAACAATGCGTACTATACTATCAATGATTATTTAAGAGATAAAAACGCGTGGATACTTCTTAAACATTTTCCATCACACTCCACACATGAAACATAAATATCTGCATTTTCTGTTACCATAATAAGCTTACTGTAAAAACATGTAAATGCTCTGCGATCAATAAGCGACCAACATATAATTAATATTTTCTCTTGAGAAGGTCTGCGAGTTCGGGTTTTTCATGCTCACTAAAATGTCCAATCCGGTGGTGGCGTCGCTGGTCGGGTCGTTGGATTCCCTCTAATGTGGTTGAGTTAAACGATGGCTAATCCGTGCGTCAACTCGTGAACGGGTGCTGCCGGGAGGGACTGGTCAGCTCGGCTTCGCTTTTTTTTGACTACTTAATATTTTTTATTACGCAATTTATGTTTGTTTACTTGTTCGCAAGCATTACATGTTATAATGTGTCAACATTGTATTATATTATAAGTATTTATTAATTAAAAGACAATTATAATAATATGACAAAGCCCTTCTGGCGAGTAGGCGACCAATACTGTGAAAATGAGTTTCTTTCGGCGTTTCTTCTCAGCAGTGGTCGTTACGAAGCGCTGGTATCGGTAGCTTTTCTTTAAAAATAAATTAAATTTTAATATACTTTACACGTAACATAAATTATACTTATTGACGTGTAAAAGTGCCTGTAAAGGTCTAATTACTAAATAAACATTTGAATCTTTGAATCTTCGAATCTTTGAATCTTTGGGTGTTTATTTATATATGTATTTGTTATTAAATATAGTATCGTTGAGTTAGTATCCCATGACACAAGTCTAGAACTTACTTTGGGGCTAGCTCAATTAGTGTTATTTGTCCTTATATAATTTATATTTTATATTTATTAAATCACGTTTGGTGTATGGGAGCCCCTCTTAATTATTTATTTTATTCTGTTTTTAGTATTTATTCTTATAGCGGAAACAAAAATACATCATCTGTAAAAATTGCAACAGTCTAGCTAGCGGTTAATGAGGTCCAGCCTGGTGACAGACAGATAGACTTAGAGACGGACAGCGGAGTCTTTGTAGGATCCTGTTTTTACTCTTCGGATACTGAACTCTAAAGAATGGGAAAGCGCACTAACCATTTGACATGCATGTTATATTTGGCGGAAAAAAACCGGGCCCCGGGCCTCGAAGCAGCACAGAGGATGTAACTGGGTCTGCCACAAGTTGAAGAAGAAAAATAATAAGTATTCTTTAAATACCGCAGGCTATAAATAGCCGAAGCACTTTCTCAATACCTTTTCCTCATAAAGCTACGCTTAAGATCTGTTTTTTCTCGCTCGAAAAGCGAAACATTGATAAACATAGAAAAAATATCCTCATTTTGTATAAGTATTGTAATATCTCTTCCCTCCACGATCTAATTTCAATCCATCGCTTCCTTTTTCCTACATTACTACCCTTTCCGTCCGACAATAAACCTTATCTTTGAGATGTAAAGTTGACTTCCCTTTGTAAAAGGTAATCCTTAAATCGGTTTATATTATATGTAGGTATTTTCAGAAACCGATGCAAAGCCGATTCAAAATATTGGATTAAGATAAAAGTGATTTACACATGATTGCGTTATGAAATGTTTTGTTAAGGGTCCCAAGGGCTAAATTAAACGACGAATTACTAATGTTTGAAAATGTCAATTCATGTTTTTAATAACCTCCGATAAAAAAGAGGGGTATTATAAGTTTGACGCGAATTGTCTGTCTGTGGCAATGGATGGACCGACATCGATGTTTTTTTTTTAAGTGAACGCAATTTGGTTAAAATCGGTACAGCCATTTAAAAGTTATTGGGGGTTAACGTTTGAAATTCGTGGATTTTAAATTTTCCTGGCAAATGAACTGGTTACATCAGTGTTTGTTGCTTACGCATAAGAAAACCAAACAATACATATAAATAAGCAGGTTCAAATAAAGTACCTAGTGACCGCAACGGGCGTGACAAGCGCATCAAGATGCAGATTTTTCAGGTATAACTAATGCTTTTGCAGGTTAGGCAACCGTGGTTATGGTCCACATTTGGATTGGTGACCAAGTGTAATATATCTCGAGCACTTCTGTGCTTAAGGTTGAACTAGTCGCTGGCTCGAACTCACAAGTGGGCGCGGCCTAAAAGAATGCTGTCTCACATTACATTGTGTTCGGGCGAAGCGGTGAGGTGAAATGCACGATAATTCATGGTAAACCGAGCGCTTAAAAATATACGTAAAGTCATTTGGGAAAAGGGGTTTTCTGCAAAAACTTCTGCATTAATTAATGACAAAGTAAGTTAATTAAAATCTATGATAATTAAGCTGTGTCAGTACGGACTTTGTTTTGGAGATTTTACACTTCTTTTATTACTTATTTACGCCGGAAATTGCGTAAAAATAACCAAAAATGAAAAACGAATCTTTGATGGCTTATAACTTTTTAGTGGATTTTTATTTTACGTTTCAGTATCCGTACAGACAAAATTTATAACAAGTCGAAACGATAATATTATGTTAAACTTTGAATGTTCAATGTCAAACAGTGTAGGAAATCCCCTTCGAAATTTGTATAGAAAAGTATTGACTAGTTCAACCTTAAGAAGGCAAGTGAAGCCCATAATGGCTTTCAGCTGTGTTATTAATTAGGGATTGGCAAGCCACGTCAAAGGCCTTTGGGCAATTTGAAACTTAAGACACTGGTGTTTGTTAATTTTTCTTAAATAAAAACCGACTTCAAGTTCAACCAAACTACAAAACCGATTTTGATAAAATTCCAATAGTCATCTGATAAGGGTTGGGTCTCACTTGTCAGCATGGAGCAGCACTTTTCTATGATGCTATCCTTTTCTATCGCTCAGACCGTCATTTGCTAGAACGAGAGAGAGCGACATAACGCTATCGCATTGGCAGTGCTATAGCGTTCCGTCGCTCTCTTTAGCTCTAGCTCCGTCCTGATAAGTGAGATCCAACCCTAAGTATGCCCTCTTAAATAAAAACAAACGTGTGGCACTTGGAGACTGCCGCGGTAAAGCTATTGCATAGCATTTTTTATCAACTTATGCAATTATAATTATTATTATTTTTTATATATGTAGTATTTTTTTTTTCTTTGATATTATTCAAGTTACACTTTTTAAGCGTGGTGACCGATAAAATAATATTTTTTTTCTTTTATTGAATAAATGAGAAGTTAATATCGTTTAAAATATTTTTGTTATCTTACAATACATGTAGGTTATTCAGGAATACGCACGCACACAAACACCGTGCCGAAGTCTGCCGAACTGAAACGACGTTAGACGATGCACGGCTTTCAATGCCGCACCCCGCTGTACCGGTCGCCGGTTGGCGAGAAATGTTTAGACGGAGTGGGGGTGTTAGGTTTTATTTTCGTTTTGGAATTTCTTGATTCGGTCGCCGCGCTCAAAGTCCGCGATAAAAGCTATGCAATAGCTTAAAACGTATATAATATATTCCGAAGAATAAATAACTTCTTTTTTGAAGGCGGTTAAAACAACATGCCTTCAAACAACTAAATACGCGGGTCACTAATAAAGTAGCGACCGTGCCGACCGTAGCGAGCGTGACAAACTGTAAGCCGGACTAATCCCGCTAACTCCTTAACTCGCCGTAATTAAATGATTACCGCCTCACGAGGCAGACCTTTTGGTGCTGACTGTACTTTGTTGTAAATAGTTAGAAAAAAAAATTACTTCTTGAAATAAAAATATACTTGTAACCGGCGGGCATGCATGAAGAGAGTGATGAGTGTAGATGAAGCGAAAGAACCTACTCCTGGGGGAAACAGGTGTGATAAATTTGTGTTTGAAATAAAAATGCTCCAACCATCTAATTGCACATTTATTTCTTTACTAGCTGCGTCCCGCGGCTTTACCCACGGAAAAAGTGTTAATTAAGGGTGTCAGCTTCATGCATACCAAATTTTTACCATCAAGCCGTGTGCGCGTGAAGAAGTAAAAAAAAATAAAAACACACACACACACACACACACACACACACATTCGCTTTTATAATATTAGTGTGATTTGACATTAAAGAAATAAATGTGCACTTAAACTTGCAAAAGAGGTTTGCAAGGATCGTATAGCAAGTCCATAGTCTCTGCCTACCCCCATGGGAAACAGGCGTTTTATCAAGCATATTTCCCCTTCATCTCCACTCATAACCCTCTTCGTATATTACAGGTATCTTTTTCTTAGGTCCTCTATTTACGTGGTAACGTACCCGACCACGGCAAATCCAAAAGGAAGGGTATGTTTTAACAGTCTATGTGTGTGAGTATGTTTATATGCGGATATTTGTGTGTGGTCTACTGTAGCTTCCGAACCGCTTATCCAAGGAGCAAAATAGTAGATTGTGCAACAAGGGGATAAGGTAATATTTTGAAGGCGAGGGCGCTACTGTGATCGAGACCGAAACGAAGGATTAAATGGTCGGTTGGTAATTTAATATTGTAGGCGTTCTACTTTTCTTTTTATTCTGTTTTGTATTTGCTAGTTTTTCTCATAGATGGAGATGAAAAGAAGAGTGGGCTACTCGGTTACGGTAATATTTTTTATCTCGGGCTATGTACATGAATCCCTCGCTTCACTAAGGAAAGATCTTCTTTCACTCCGGATTCAAAGTAGCGCCCTCGCCTTTCAAATTTTACCTTTGTCCCTTGTAGTTCAATCTACTTTTTAGGTCCTATATCTTTGCGCTTATCCAATTTTGACAAATGAGATGTCAATCTATTTGTCATTGTTGTCCGGGTGACATAGGTAACAATTTGTATCTAATAAATGTACACACAGATGCGTTCAGAGATTCAAAGATTCAAAGATTTAAATGTTTATTCAGTAATTAGACCTTTACAGGCACTTTTACACGTCAATAAGTATAATTTAAACGTCAGTCTTATAACACCCCTTTTTTGCGGTGCTGCTTCTTTAATTCAGAAATAATTATATCTAATAGATATTACTGCTTTTGAAACTAAAAATAAAAAAAAAAAATACAACTGTTTGAAAAATTATCACTCGGCACCTTATCATATAAGGTTCAACAAAATATACTGACGTTTTTAAGGGAAAATTCAGTCCGTGATAGTGAACAACTTTCCCCAAGGAATATATGTCGAAATATGAAAAATATTTTTTTGATTTTCTAATACTTAATACTCAATCAGTTATTGCTTCTTCAATGTACACATAGGTATTTGATTTTCAAAAATAGGATCAATTAAGGGCCGTAACTGGCGCTTCAATAAGAGAAGAGCTATTAAAAAAAAGGGATGGTTAAATTAATGTATTCACATGTACAGGTAATATTTATTTTTAAGTTAATAAATAAATAAATATTTAAGGACAAATAACACAGATTGAGCTAGCCCCAAAGTAAGTTCGAGACTTGTGTTATGGGATACTAACTCAACGATAATGAATATCATATGTATTTGGTAGTAATACAAACTCTAATCGGTGAACTTGTATAGGAGGGCACAAATTACTTTCATATTTCGATACGTGTTCCTTAGGGAAAGTAACATTTCTCAAAGAAACGCCAGAATTATTAATTTTTGACTATCAGCTGTCATTCCTTTCTCACTTCAATCAGGTCATTATGAAGTGTAACCAGTTAAATGGATTTTTGCTACGAATATCAAAGGACTTTAAAAAACCTTCTACTCTGACATATTTATTTTCAATCCCGGTACGTCCAATAATAAAGTATGGATCAATTATATGGTCACCTTATTATAAAGTCCACCAGGACAATATTGAACGTGTCCAGAAGCGGTGTTTGACTTCGATTTCTCGGAGATTTGGTTTATATAGAAAACTAGAAACCTCCGACAGCAAATTAAGCTATTTTTTAAATGTCCTCCTTGATCTCTAGAAGACAAAGAAATAGTCTGCTTTATCTATATAAATTTATTCATTCAATGATTGACTGTCCTGAACTATTAATGCGAATAAATCCTAAAAATTATCATCGTATTCGATATCCTAATACTTTCACTGTTCCACTTGGTAAGAATAACGTCTCCCACAATAACCCATTATATGTTATGTGTAGATCATACAATGATGCTAAACTTGTTACTAGGTTATAGACAATTTAGAAATTATGTTCATAAATTATACCCTTAAAATTGTTATCAGTACTATGTTTTACACGTATATTTTGTTCTATATTAACCACAATGTTCTCTTAAATTTAAGAATCAAAAATTTAAGATCGCGTAGTCCTTTTAAACTGTTAATAAGACTTAGAAGTTAAATTGATCATGCTGTGTACACAAGTTTTTTCGACAATTTTACTTGATCACAATATGTAGAAGTATCTATAAAGATAATGTTACTTATAATGCAACTTTGTAAAATGTCTGTTTTGTGTGCCTTTTAAAGTAAAATAAAAAAAAAATAAAAGAATAAATTTATTTCCAATTTGTCCCAAACACAGAACTACTGCATTTCGAGGCAGCTTTTGATTTGCTGCTACGAAATGCTGGAACGATCTCCCTCCTCCGATAAGAGCCTGCAGTTCAATTGGAACTTTAAAGAAAAAATATAAAAGTCATCTTCTGAACATCCAATTGTTTAATCACCGGTTGAAAGTAGTTCTGTACTTATATATACTTTCGACTTGATCTTTGTCAGTGGATATCTGGTAGTGCTTCCTCTCTTATCTCTTGTTACCACGGAAGCCTAGCAGCATGATGTAAAGGCATGTCATTGCCCTATGCTGAGTGGTGCCATTTCGGTGTAAAACAAATTTTAGTTATTTAGTATTGCAACTGATGTATACTAATTTGCACTGAATAAAATATTTTTCTTTCATTTTTTCTAATTTCAAATAGTTTCAGTTTAATTTTGTTAGACCTTATATATTTTTAAATTGACAATTTATGTCCCGTAATTATAAAGTTTCCTAAACAATATCCTTCCTAAAAGCCGTATTCATGTTATGATAATAGAAAAGAGTAATTAACGAGAAGATTTAATAAAAGGCGGAATTGCCACGATAAATTTTGGTGAGCCACGTTCGGTAATGACGAAAGTTTCCCAGATCTGATTTATGTCTCATATAAATGTAAATAAATGACGGTAGATAAATTGTACCAAAGGAACGAATAAGCGGAGATTGAAATAAGATGTTTTGAAGAAAATGTTTTCGTGATTTTGATGTTATATATTTTATTGTGAGTGAGTAGGTATCTGTAACAAATGCTAAGTAGCTTTTTCGCGGTTTTTGTTCTTTTTGGAACGAAGTTCCTTATCGCGCGTTGCGAAAGGTTAGACGGAAAAAATTAAGACCAAAAGTTGTAACGACACTTTTTGTTCATTCAAATTTATGAAGATAATAAAAACTTGATTTAAGAACGCAGAAAAGAGTTTGAATGTAATTTAGACCTATTTATATTTATATTTTACTTCGTTCCATCCGGGTGTCCCTTGACACCTCTCAAGATTTTTTTTATAGGATTATTATTTCTAAGGCAAAAAAGAGTGATAGATAGAAGAAAATAGGAGAGAACTTTGCCCAGCAGTGTGATATTAATAACCAGCCAAGTGCGAGTCAACATTCATTATTTTCTTTCATCAAGTAATTCTCTTCTACAAGTATAACAAATAATTGGCCAAGTGCCTGTCGGGCCACGCGCAGTGTAGGGTTCCGTAGTTACAAATGCCAACTTTGAGTTCATGTCACTAAAAACGTCTAAAAACTAATTTTCTATTGAATTTCAATGAAATTTTCCTTTTCCGAGTACATTCTTTAAGTTGATCGCCTATAACTTTTTAATTTGTAAACCCTACTTACTGATAATTTACCTTTAAATTTCGTTATATATACTATGGTTAGGCTATGGTGGCTTAGGTTTAGCAGATAGAGGGGGGGGGGGGTACACTTGACTCAAACAAAAATTTTCACTTTAAACCAAATATTGCAGAAACGGATCCCGATATCGAAATCGAAAAACGGTTTTCACAAGCTCATAACATTTTTGAAAGACCTACACAATGATACCCCACGTGATTGGTAAGTCGAGAAAAAAAGAATTACTTTTCACTTTACTTGTATGGAAGCTAATACAATTTGTTTTTTCAATGTTTTATTCAATTACTTTTTCCGCGTAATTAACTTACATACCCATGCCAAATCACAGCTTTCTAGTACTTATAGTCGCTGAGTAAAACAGCGATCGGACAGACAGACAGACAGACAGACAGATAGATATGGCGAAACTATAAGGAGTTCCGTAGTAAACAAGGAAAGGAACCCTTATATATTTCGCCATGTCTGTCTGTTGTCTGTGCGCGGTTTTACTCAGAGACTATGACTGTAATTTTAGTAAAGGTATGTATATTAATCATGCCAAAAAGTGGTTAGCTCCCATCCAAGTAGGTTTCAATTGGATTTTTTCGCGACTAACCCATAATGGGGTATCGTTAAATGGGTCTTTAAAAAATATTGTGAGCTTGTGAACATCATTTTTCTTCGATTTAGGGATCCGTTTCTGAAATTTTTGGTTTTATATTCCAAATTTTAGTTAGATTCAAGAGTCTATCTTAAATTCACAGCAGTAGTATACGTAACGAAGTTTATAGGGAAACTATCAGAGCTAAGTAGGGTTTACAAATTAAAAAGTTATAGGCGATCAACTTATAAAATGTACTCGGAAAAGGAAAAGTTCATACAAATTTAATAGAAAATTAGTTTTTAGACGTTTTTAGTGGCGTGATCTCAAAGTGAGCATTCACAACTACGGAACCCTACACTGCGCGTTGCCTACACACGCGCTTGGCTGGTTATTTTTTGCGGCGGCTATTCAGGGATGGTCCCATAGTGAAAGTTGTTCACATTGACTAGTATGTTTACTCCCTTTCGGGTTAGTACCCCCTTTTTTGTTACACGTTGTATAGTAATTCTCTCATGAATAAAATAGATACAAACACGCTCGTTCCGTGTTTCTCCCTAATCCTTCCATGATTATTTGATCCCTCAGCCGTCAATCACACGACTAATTGAATGAATGTCCGATCGCCGACCCTTTCCCTCGGGAGCCCATAGTTTTTCCGCGTCCCTTCTTAGGGAGTAGCCTGGCAACAAAGACGATTGACATTGATTTCAGAGGTTCTTAGTTTGTCGGGAGAAATGTGGAGGTTTCTTGTACGTACTTGAATAAATAAATACAATTTCAGATCATTTTCCCTGACGGCTTAGACAGAGCCCAGGAACGTAAGAAACAAAAGCCATGCTTAACGTGATGCTGGGCGTTCAAACGAAATCAAAATAGTGTTGGGTTGCTAGCAACTTTAAAGGTGAAAATACGGTGAAGATTTATATTAAATTAACAGTATAAAAGGACGGCAATACGGATATAGTGTCCAGTGAAGTAGGAAAGGCCGTCCGCTTAAAAAAAAATGTAGTTTTATCATTCGACGCTTGACCGACGAACGATCAACAACTTGTTTGGTGCCTGAAGATGCCTCGTGGAGAGGTAATACACCTATCACGTTTGCGGTGTCCGATGTTGCTGCAGCCGCAGTGGATGCAGCAGCATGGGAGGGAGCATGCATCAGCTGTTAGTGGTAGGTGCACTCGGGCTCTTAGTGGCAGGTAAGCTGGGACTAACAGTGGTGGGTGGGCGCCGGCCGGCAATAGTTTGCATGAACTAACTGGTGGCGGAATTGCATAAAGTAATTCAAATCATATAGTATGAATCAAATTTCGTCCACTCCGCCATAAATGCCGCCACTGATAAATTCTAAGTTTTTCCTTTCTCCTAGGTGCGCCCTATAAACATTATATTCTGTATTTATTTTTTGTGCCATAAAGGGTAAAATGTTGTATTGAATTTTTTACTATAATGAGTCATAATAAATAAGAAACGCCTATGGCTTTTATTTATCTCATTTTTATCCATTATTAGTGATCGTTTTAACTCATTGTCAGTGACTTATGTATTACTCAAGTAGGTACAATACCACTTGACATTTCGATAGTTTTGGTCAAAAGGGTTCTCGAATGGTGACCACGTGAGCAAGTGAGGCGTAAGAGACCGACCCACAAGGTGGTCAGACGACCTGACCAAGGTCGCTGGAAAGCGCTGGATGCAGGCCGCTATGGATAGGTCATTTTGGATATCTTTGGGAGAGGCTTATGTCCAGCAGTGGACGTTATGCGGCTGAAATTATGATATACATGATATAATAAACAAATAAATATATAGGGACAAATAACACAAATTGAGCTAGCCCCAAAG
Organism: Acrobasis suavella; assembly: GCA_943193695.1. Lineage (NCBI taxonomy): Eukaryota > Metazoa > Arthropoda > Insecta > Lepidoptera > Pyralidae > Acrobasis > Acrobasis suavella. Next base: position 23,001,786 of record OW971934.1, read on the forward strand.
TAAGCTGAAGCGTGTGTTTTGGGATACTAACAAAACGATACTATATTTTATGATAAATTTATAAATAGATACACACCCAATACCCAGGACAATTTGAAAAAGGCCATTTTCCAACTTGCCTTGGTTGAGGATCGAACCCAGAACCTCTGGATTTTCGGACTAGCGTGTTGACAATTACGCCGCGGATGATGATGATTTCGATAGTCGACATATTAAAGGTTTCAATCTGTACAAAAATGTGATGTCACTGCGACATGATAACGGGGTTTAATCAAGTCATTAGGTATTTATCTCGAAATTTCACAATAAATATAACAGACAACAAGTAATTATTACAAAAACAAAAAACGCCTGTGTCACTCTCACCGTAAATAAATATCTAACAACAACTCTCAAGATAAAATCCATCGAGCCGTTCAGGCTGCAGAGCGTGAAAAACATTTGAATTTGACGCAAAAAATCCGCCATTTTGTTTTTTATTTTTATTTTGATATACCCAGTATCATTTCATAGTAAATACGAATCTAACGAAACCTCTCAAGCTAAAATTCATCAAGCCGTTCAGGCTGCAGAGCGTGCCAAACAATTATACATACACTAGCTTTTGCCCGCGGCTTCGCTCGCGTAGGGGTGTAATTTATCAAAATCCTTTCTTAAGGGATGCCTACGTCATAGTAGCTTTATGCATGCAAAGTCTTAGCCCGATCGGTTTAAAACTGACAAAGTTTCATACAAACTTTTATCCCCTTGGGGGTAGAATTGATCAAAATCCTTTCTTAGCGGATGCCTACGTCACAACATCTACCTGCATGCCAAATTTCAGCCCGATCCGTCCAGTGGTTTGAGCTGTGCGTTAATAGATCACTATGTCAGTCAGTCAGTCACCTTTGAGTTATACAGGGTTACTGGTAACTTACGCAAAACCTTTTAACATCAGAATCAAACTCCCCAACACATTATAGATCTGCAAGAAAAAAGGCAAAAATTACAGAAAATAAAATGGGCCTCCCATACAAATTCACTGATCACCTGGTCGAGTTTCTATGGGGATTCCAATTTCTTTTCTTAGATTTTTTTTTTTCTTGCAGATCTATATTATGTTAGGATTCCGATTAAAAGGTTTTGCGTTAGTTACCAGTAACCCTGTATATATTTAGATACAAATCATAACCCTCCTTCTGGTGCAGTCGGGTAAAAAAAAAACGATAAAAAAGAAAACGAAATATGTTCCGAACTCCCAAACTACAAACTTTTAAGAAAATCATTGGCATCGGTTTTTTATCGTCAACGAAAGTAAGGGTAAGACCGGGTTATCCGATACCGGTTAATTTATTTACTAACCGGCACCCGAGCAATTGACCCGGATATTTCCGGGTATTTCTGCTTGGGGAATTCTCGGTATCCGGGTATGGTAAAACACTTTTATTTCGCAAGAAATTGCGAGATTGATTTCATGTTTTATTTATAACTTTGAAATGTACGAACATTAATATTTCAGAGTTTAAGTTTGTTACGAGTATATATTTCTTTTCTAAGTTTTGGTCTTTAGATTCAAAGATTCAAATGTTTATTCAGTAATTAGACCTTTACAGGAACTTTTACAAGTCCATGGGTATAATTTACGTTACGTGTAAAGTATATTAAAATTTATTTTATTTTCAATGAAAAGCTACCGATACCAGCGCTTCGCAACGACCACTGCTGAGAAGAAACGCCGAAAGAAACTCATTTACACAGTATTGGTCGCCTACTCGCCAGAAGAGCTATGTCATATTATTATTATCCTTTTATTAATAAATATTTATAATATATAATATGCCCTATGGCCTTCTCTTCCAGTCAACCAACAGGTGATGCTGAGAAAGTATTTTTTGAATATAAGCTACCAATTGAAGGAGTGCAGTCTTTGAATGAATTTGATTGAAAAATCAGTGTTCCTAAATTCAGTAGTATATTACTATAATAAGATGCGTATTTATATGATTTTGGCAGGAAAAAAAATTGTGTGTTAAATTTTCTCGTATTCCTTTTTACCCACTGGCTATGTGTAAAACACAAAAAAAAAACTAACAGCAATTTTCAAAGTAAAAAATATCAGTAAAGCAGCTAAGTTTTCTTGGATTCCCACACGCAATTTGTATCAATTTCATATCAGAAATAAGAAAGATACAAAGTTTTATCCCACGGGATGCGTGATTGAATTAGTTGGGAAGTTAGAACGATTGTTAGGGGATTATTTCGATGTGATGTGTTTGTTGCATGAGGCATTATTTGTGAATCTCTGAGGATTGTTTGGTCACTGAAATATCTATGTTTTATCTTGACGACTTCCGTGGCGTAATGGACACCATGCTAGTCCGCCACCCAGAGGTTCCGGGTTCGATCCCCGGTCAGTGCAAGTTGGAAAATGGCCTTTTTCAAATTGTCCTGGGTCTTGGGTGTTTATCTATATACGTATTTGTTATAAAATATAGTATCGTTGAGTTAGTATCCCATAACACAAGTCTCGAACTTACTTTGGGGCTAGCTCAATCAGTGTGATTTGTCCGTATATATTTATTTATTTATTTATATCTTAGTTTATTTTTCATTTCTAAGATAATGAGAACGTATTAGTCTATGTTGAAATACCTAAGTCTCGAACTAAACGCTTCGACAATTCCTTTTTGGTTCGAGTAGCTAAGGTGTGGAATGAACTGCCTGCGTCTATATTCCCTGAGAAGTACAGTCCCGGGACATTCAAAAGTAGATTGAATGGGTATCTTTTGGATATGCATGCTTCATCCTAGTCTTCATCGTCGCTTACCATCAGGTGAGATTGAGGACAAATGCCTAAACCAATATATTGTAAAAAAAAAAGAGTTCTTGTAACCAACTTTCAGGTATAAAGCTGATTCTACTTGTATAACATCAGTTCCTAGATTCGATCTAAACATAAGTATGATAGATGAAATTCATAATGACTGAAAAGTTCTGACATCGTCATCCGAGCGTATTCTTAGTTGCATCCTCAGCGGTAACGCTTCAGAGCCCGGGGTCCGCAACCTAACCCAGGTGACTTCACGAAATTTCTGGTTTTTACACCGAGCGACTGCCGTCTGACCTCCGCAACCCAAAGGGTAGACGAGAACCAATCCTTGGATAGGTTTCAGCAAACGCTAGAAAGCGTTCGGGACATACAGTTTACACGTGCCTTCCGAAACACGGAATTATCTTTTTTTTCGGATATTCAGTTGATGCAAGCCGGTAACATCCTAACCAGACTGGAAACAACTTTTCGCAAAGTATGCTTCCCAGTGGGATTCGAACCCATGACCTCCAACATTACAAGGCAAACGCCTAGATCACTGGACCACGGAGGTCCAGTAATCTAGGCGTCAATCATCAATTTAAATATGGCAGCAGAAAAAAATTAATATCTACAACTATAATGATTGCAGTGTGATAAAAAACTTTATTGGGCTGGTGTTGGGAGTGTCGAGAAAACCGAGTAAGGTGGTGTCACGCAGATAACGTCCTTTGCGACTGCGGTGCCATTCAGTTGATGGACTACCTTCTATCGTGTCCGAATTGCCCTACGTCGTGTACCATCGAGGACTTAAATGAAGCTAACGACAGAGGGATCACCGTGGCCACATACTGGTCAAATGTCATTTGAATTAGAAACTATACTGGAATCGTTTTGAATCGACAAGACGAAGATTGAAAGTCCATCATCGTTGAACCTGAGTCATTTCAATAGGCGAAGCGGCTAGCACACCATCACTATTTCCATTTCATTTTACCGACTATTGCCTTGAATAGGGCAATTTTCATTAATTATCATTTGCTAACCGACTTCCAAAAAAGAGGAGGTTATCATTTCGTCGCGATCTTTTTAGGGTTCCGTACAAAAAATGAAAAACGGAACCCTTATAGGGTCTGTCCGTCCGTCTGTCACAGCCAATTTGCTCTGAATCTATCTGGACCAAATCAGCTGAAATTTAGTAGGATAGTGTAATCCATTGACCTAAACATAAATTTGCATAGTAAGTAAATATTTTTTTTAATAAGGGTAATTTTCGAGGGATACATTAGGAAATAAAAAAAAAAGTTTTGCAAACCTTACTGTGTTATATATTAAATGAAAGGGCTTATTATGTGAATTTCAAATATATTTTTGTTATCATTTTAAAATAAATAGTTTTGATTTTATTCGTAAAAGAAGACGAAAATTGACCATTCCTCCCCTGATCTCCAAAACTAATGAGCCAAAAATTCAAAAAAAAAAAGAGAAATATAGTTCATTGCTTGTAAATTACAGGAAAAATAAGTAAACAAATATATTTTATAATAAGGGTCATTTTCAAAGGTTAAAGAAGGAAATAAAAAAAAAAGTTTTTGTTTACCTTACTATGTCATATAACAAATGAAAGGGCTTGTGATAAGGATTTTAAATATATTTTTGTTATTATTTTAAGATAAATAGTTTTGATTTTATTCACGAAAAAAGACGAAAATTAAGCATTCCCCCCCTGATCTCCGAAACTACTGAGCCTAAAATTTTGAAAAATATGGTTTATTACTTGTAAATAAAGTAGTAAACTCAATATAATACGTTCACTTACAAAAAATCTTTGGTATTGTACGGAACCCTCTCCACGCGAGTTCAACTCGCACTTGCCCTGTTATTTTTATGTATCTTCACCGATTATTGGTAAATGCCTAAACCAATTGGTGGGCTGTCTCGCTCGCACAATCAAACATTATTAAAGATTTTTAAAAGAATGTGTCTAATTTGTGGAAAAGTGTTTGATTAACATTCAATATAATTATTATCCAATTTGAGGTTTTTTTTTTGTTTCAAAACGTATACTTGTATTGTGGTCCCATTGAAATTTTATCAAAATCGGTTGTGTAGTTTGGGGTGAAGTCGGTTTTTGGTTTGGAAAAAAATTACGAGATAATTCTAATTAAAACAGCCATTCCATTAACCTATTAGTTAACAAAATTAAAGACACTATTCCTTTGTGACAGTAATTACTAGTACCTCTAAGACAGCACTTCTTACTTAACTCTACTTTACTGCTTTACAATAAGATTGCTTTTCCATCAAACTTTGAAATGGCTTTCTCCCTTGTTAGGAGCTTTTTAAGCGAAGTGAACAGTGTCTCTTTTGAGAGTGCCCGTTTGGATTTCAAAAGATATTGCACTGGAAAATTGTTCCTAGAATAACTAGGATGTATTTTAAACATTATGTTGCAATATTTGGATAAGATCGGGTTTTGGCGAAGAAATAGATTTGAATTTCAGTTGTTTTCGTGAGTTTGTACGTAGCTTAGTTCATTTAGAATTTGTTATGGAATGAACTTCCTTTTTTTTATGTCATTGGGCGGCAAACGAACAAGCGGGTCACCTGATGGTAAGTGATCACCGCTGCCCATGGACAACTGCAACACCAGGGGTGTAACAGAAGCGTTGCCGGCCTTTCAGGAAGGAAAGATGTAGGAGGGGGGAGGGGTGGAGGGAGGGGGGGCTCCGGCTCTCTCACTCACCGAACGAAGCATAGAAGCGGTGACGCTACTACTCAGACGTCGATTTTCTGTGAGAGTGTGTTACTTCCCCGGACGAGCCGGCCCATTCATGCTACTAGCAAAACAGAGTTTTGCCGGTAGCGTGGCTCTTCCACAATGACTTTTTTAACCGACTTCCAAAAAGGAGAAGGTTATCAATTCTTCGCGAATTTTATGTTTTTTATTTTTATTTTAATGTATGTTCTCCGATTATTCGAAGACGCCTGAATACAATACAATACAATACAATACCCTTTATTGCACAAAATAAATAAATCAGGACATAATTATCTTAAAAACTAGGAAATGCGCAAAAGGCGGCCTTATCGCTAAGCAATTTCTTCCAGGCAACCTCGTTATATAGAAAATAGTAATGGGAAATTAGGTAGTGCGGGGCGGTCAATATAAACATACTTAAATACAATATTAAAAATAAACATACATATACATCTTACATAAATACATACAACTTACACTGAAAAATGATATTAACAGTACGAGATGAAGAGCAATGGAAACAAGGGAAAGATATTTATTTACCTTTCACAAGGATAGAAAATAAGATTTCACTTGGGATTTGAATATGGCTAACGTTGAACCGATTTTTAAATTATTTTTGTTTAAAAGAGTGTACTTGTCAGGTGGTGGCATTTTTATCAAAATCGGTTGTGTGGTGTACTTTGAAAGTTAAGTTAGTTTTTAGTTTTGAAAAATTATAGGACAGTACGGACTTGGCGGCGGCTAGGCGAAAAATAGTGTAAGATTTTTCCGACACCTTTTTCCGTCACGAAGAACGAAGTGAATGGTAATTTCACAAGTTTAATTATCTCGTAGATGGCTCAGTTGGGATAAACTTTAGAAGGTCAGTCTTCCCGGTTCAAACCCAGCACACGCTAAAAATTATTTATTATTGTAATTTGTATTTGTATACATTTTTAATAATTTGCAACGAAAGTAACTTCATTCTAACCGAGTGTTCCACGTCACTCACGTTCTTTATTTTAGCTATTTCAGTCTCATATTTTTCCAATTACTTCTATCTTTCTATCTTCAGCTGTTACTCTCCATTCTTTGTCAAAAGCGGACAACTTGCCCCTCCATTTCATCCTAGGTCTTATTTTGGACCTCACTCCGTCTGTTGAAACCCATGTTATTGTTGTGTCATGCTTGACATCGCTCGGGCAACATGCGATTATTGCTTGTAACAATCTGTTTAAGTAGACAACATAAATATTGAATGGCACTACCGTCAAAAAAACCTAGACATATTCAATAACGGACCAAATATGTCCAAATATGTCAAAATATATGTCCAAATAAGTCAAAATATATGTCCAAATAAGTCAAAATATATGTCCAAATATGTCAAAATATATAATAAACTACCGAAATCCTACAATTAGAATGTAATAATTACGGGTAACAATTTTAAATGACGACAAAGCTTTTAGTAAAAATCTAAAGACTTTGTTATTGATAAAAGGTTATTTTTCTATTGAAGAATACTTAGAACACAAATTACACAACTAGTTTTAAAGAATTCTCAAGCCGTAGATACATCAATTTTATTATACTGACATTCATACTAGATTTTTTTAAAATAATTTTTGACTATTTTATTTATTTAGATATTTGAAATGTTTAAATTTATCATAAAGGACATCCAATTTAATTAAAATGTAATCGAATTTCCCTGAAATCAATATTTAAGGGGAAGTGGGTGCGTATCAAGCGCCCTCACTGGAAATAAAATAATTTAATGAACAACCTTTGAAAGTATTATTTGTAGTCCTTTTTATGCTAGAATTATTATTGCTAAAAGTGGCCACTTTTAGCAATAATAACTCTATCATAAAAAGGACTTACTTTCGTACTTTCAAAGGTTGTTCATTAAATAGTAAGAAAGTACATCTAGGGCAATTATCTATTACAATTTTCAATTATCACCACATTTACGAATAAATAAATTATTTCAAGTGAGGGCACTTAACACGCACCCACTTCGCCTTAACTTATAAATTCTATGTCTCTGTTCATATTCAATTAAATTACTAACAATTTCTGACATATCCCAATCATAATATTCCTATGAGAAAAGAAAAACTTGGAACGTACCAGCAGTTTCTCTTCCACGTAGTCGATCGAGAAAATAGGCTTTAATGCGAATCATGTTAATAGGCGATGCAATTTTGATCCCTTTTCCACTTTCTTGCCCACCATCACGCTAATATTGGCCTTTGAGACTTGTGGCCCTTGACTCTGTCTGCTTTGAGCTGCAAGACTCAAAATGCTATGTCTGCCTCATTAGTGTCTGTTGTGGTAGAGCTACGCTACAGGCAAAACTCTGTTTTGCTAGTAGCATGAATGGGCCGGCTCGTCCGGGGAAGTACCACACTCACACAGAAAATCGACGTCTGAGTAGTAGCGTCACCGTTTCAATGCTTCGTTCGGCGAGTGAGAGAGCCGGAGGCCCTCCCCCCTCTCCTCCCCCCTTCCCCCTACATCTTCCCTTCGTGAAAGGCCGGCAACGCTTCTGTTACACCCCTGGTGTTGTCTATGGGCAGCGGTGATCACTTACCATCAGGTGACCCGCTTGTTCGTTTGCCGCCCTATGACATAAAACAAAATTGGAATATAATCGTGATAGTTGTATGTATGTACGTATGTAAGTTTTTTCAATACTTTAACTGAATTCACCCCCAAACCACACAACCGATTTGAATAAAATTTTTATGAGAACATCATACAAATGTTTTCAACCAAAAAAAATAATTTACAATTCGAATAACGAGCCATGGAACGCTCAATGCTCGGTATCACCCTGCGCGATCGAATACGAAACAACATCATCCGTCGACGCACAAAAGTCACAGATATTGGTGAACGAATTGCACATTTAAAATACCAATGGGCTGGTCACATCTGCCGCAGGGATGATGACTGGTGGAGCCAGAGAGTTCTGTATTGGCAACCCCGCACAGGAAAACGAAGCGTAGGCAGACCAGCAGCCAGATGGTCAGACGACATTAAAAAGACGGCAAGGCCGACCTGGACCAAAATCGCCGAAGCAAGATCTGAATGGAAATCCAGAGAAGAGGCATATGTCCAGCAGTGGACGCAAACATGCTGAGAAGAAGAAGAAGAATAATCGGTAAACATGTATAAAAAATATTCCGACGAATTTAATACCTCCTTCTTTTTTGAATTCGGTTTTAAATACTTTCTGCAGTTCTAATAACGAGTGTTCCACACGTTTATCTGCCTACGTAATGAAAATAAGGCCTTAATTACCAGACCGTCGTTTCCGTAGCCAACCCATTAACGAGTGACCAAAGGCCGCCTTAAGCCCCATAGTTTTATTCCGCGCCATTTAATTAATTAAGGCCCATTACAAAAAGGTTACCCGGATCCAGATTAAACCGGTTTTTGTGTCAAAAGTCAGGAGTGTGAGATATCGATTTGGGGCGAAATGGAGTTTGAGGGAGGAAGAGTTATGAATTAATTATTGCGTCATCGGTTAGGGTTTTGTTGGTTTGAAATGTAGGTATAGGCTAAAAGGCCCTATAGTGCCTTTTTCAAAACGCGGAGTCACTAAACGAACGGTTTTTATAAGGAAAAACCATTCAAAGTATTTATGAACTACTGTTTACAGTTTAAAGTTAGAACGTGAAGCTTTGCTACGCACAATTGCGATAAACGGCCACTTTTGGCGTATGTGCGTAGAAAAGCTTCATGTTCTCACTGTAGATGTAAAAGAAGTTCATAAAATAGTTTAAAGGATTATCTAGAGCCTGGTCAAGACAAAATTTTAAATAATATCCCCGTTTCCTATCGAATGATTTATTTTAAATGGGGGCAGCACTGGACCCCGAAAAACTCAGGTATCCCCTTAAGGTGCGGGGCGATCGGTGAGGTACTCCGCAGACTTCTACATATTTCGATTGACTGGGGAACGGAAGGCGGGGGATGTACGCGAAATGTAAATTTTATTGGTTTATATTTTTTTTAAAGGACTAAAAGGGAACTGTACGAATTTATCTACAAATATTTAGTGGGTTTCATTATTGAACACAAGAATTTAATGTTAATATTATAGTGCGTTTTTTTTAGGTATTTAAAAGAATGTAAACAATCTTGAAATGTCTTTTTATTGAAATATACACTTTATAAATCAATGCCTTCGCAGATTACAAATTATTTATTTTATAAATTATAAATACATAATTTATTTGTCAAAATTGTTTACATTCTTTTAAATACCTAAACAAATGGACTATAGTTTATTCATAGTCTTGAAAAAACATTACTAAAGGGGTTGCTTTGTGATTTTTTTATTAAGTGAAGTTTGTTAGGACATGTAACTAAGTACGACTTTGTCTAGACTAGATCCTTAACTAAGATATATAATTTTTCCGATTTAAAAACACTACTGTCTATGTTTCAGATGGTTTTAAAAACTCAAAAATTCGGCCTAGGCGAATAGGCCATCTGCATCTCTTTCTGTGTATGTCGTAAGAGGCGACTATAGTACGAAGAGCAGACATTTCTCGCTACAACTGCATTCCCAAGGAGAGTTGACGTCAGGCGCCAGCTGGTTGGAAATATTTTCGCATAATACATTCCCAAATAGGGCAAGGGCGGATCCAGGGGGGGGGGGGTCATGGGGGTCATGAAGCTTTACCATATCTATGAATATAAAAATTAATTATAACTTCTTGTGACTTGATCACGACTGTGTGACCCCCCCCCCCCCCTGGCACCAAAGCTGGATCCGCCCTTGAAATAGGGTCAGACGTTAGAAAGGCGGCCGATCGTAATTCTGTAGCCAAATCATCATTCACAATTTAATTCTCCTACTTGTTCGTTTATTTGTGCATGTAAGTGGCCACACTGGTGTCAGATTTTTCAAGCTGCCTAAAAGAATCTGATATAGCTTGACGACTGCCAGACAATGATGACAACCGAAACTAACAGCTTATACCTTCCGAAGCACAGGATCTCGAGAATTTTTTATGCTAGTTGTGGTCACCCGTCTAAGCCCGGTGTCGCGAAAGCGCTAGTAATGCGCACTCTCACCGGACCACCGAGCTCCTCTCCCACTAAGAAAAATTCAAAGAAAGCACGAAAGCCAATATCCTACAAATCAACTTAATAGTTAAACAGTGTAGGAAAGTCCCATTTCCAAACACACTTGTAATTCTACCTTATTATTACGGAAGCCAATCCAATAATTTGAGGATATAAAATTATTGTGTCTTTGAGGGTTAATATTTGAACAGACAGTACCGTAGCAGAGGGTGTATTATGTTTAATTATGGGACTTCCCGCTTTGGTTTGAGATAAGGAAAAGCAGCAAATGTAGTAGTGCGTATCTGAAAGTGGTAAACAAGAAATTTTCGGGGTCCAGTGCTGCCCCCATTTGAAATAAGTTATTTGAACGGAAGCGAAGATAAATCGTTTAAAATTAAAAGTGATACGTGAAGCTTTTCTACTACAATTTTAGCAAATGTGCATAGAAAAGCTTTACGTTCTTACTTTAAACTGTAAACAGTTCATAAAATTGTTTGAAGGGTTACTTGCTTTGGAGCCCATATTTGGAAGCACGTCGAAACTTTGGGTTATATTGTACTTACCCCCTTGCCTTATTCACCCGCATCAGGATTTCTGAAGAAGGGCTGCGTTAGCTTCAGAATGTCACCTGGTGCGTAGAGCCTGTAGTCCTCTAACTTAGGATATGCTGATCCAAAGAGGTCCATACGCTTTCCGGCCATTGAGTCGCAGCTACACAGGACGTCTCATTGTCTTCTTTAGTTCCTCACATGCCCTACATTTAGGGATCTCTCTACTTAGGGCTTGGTCAAGACTAAACTTCAAATGATATCTCCGTTTCCTTTCAAATAATTTATTTCAATGGAGAACACTGGACCTCGAAAAAATCATGTATCCCGCTTCGAAGTTCTTGGAAGATACAAGTAATCATTGTCTTTAGCAGTTTAATTGGTGTAGATTCTATGTATTTTGTTCTTCATTATGATTAAAGTTTGTTAACTTTGTAGGTAGAGTTCCATTATAAGTTATGTCTGTTTGTTGCCTTTGTTGGTAGAGTTTCTTCCATTGTTCTTTAACTTCCAATAAATTTATGAAAACCAAAATAACACTGAAATAATTAAATGCATAATATGGACAATGTGATAAAGAATACTGTGAGCCGAAACCACGTGAGAGCTTAAATTATTTTGTCACCTTTCATGTGTAGACCGGGTGTTATGAATAATTACTAGTCATTCTAAATCCAACCGGACACACCCAGCGCATTAGAATCTCACATTTTATTCGCATGCTTGGGCACTCTCGAGCTACTTATATCTCCTTCGATCTTCTATCGTAGTTCTAGACATATTGGCGGCAAACGATTAGTAGGTGGGAAACACAAAGCAAAAAATATTTTAACTGTCGGTATTAATAGAAAAATATATTGCAGGTATCTAAAAGTGCTTATTACTTTTAATCTGCTCTAGCGCTTTAGAAGCGGCATTTACGAGTAACTTAGCTTCAATTCAATTCAAATATATCTTTATTATCATAGGATATTTATAATATCTCTTAATAATCGTCACTTTGTTTTGTTGCACAATTGTTGACGTCAAATGGTTACTGACAAATATCCTATAATAATAAAGATATATTTGAATTAAATTGAATTGATAGTTTAACCTTTTTATTATTTTTAAAATTATTTCATTTGTTTTTGTGCCATAAAAAGTATTTTAATTGTATTACAAAATCAAATCCAATGAAACAACAATGCTTGTTAACTTGTTATGAACTCCTGTTTACAGTTTAAAGTGAGAACGTTAAGCTTTTCTATGCACATACGCCAAAAGTGACCGTTTTTCGCAATTGTGCGTAGAAAAGCTTTACGTTCTCACTTTAAACTGTAAACAGGAGTTCATAAAATAGTTTAAAGGGTTATCTAGGGTCTGGTCAAGGCCAAATTTTAAATGAAATCTCCGTTTCCTTTTAAATGATTTGTTTCAAATGAGGGCAGCACTGGACCCCGGAAAATTCAGGTAGCCCTTTAAGGAATGCCATCAATTTGCAGTCTCGCTATTAATTTAACCTACCATATAATTTTACTACAATAAAAAGTTTTTACATCACAGTCCACTTGAAAAACCGATTCAGTTAAAAACTAAAATTACTCAAAATATGGATGCATATTTTGAGTAATTTTAGTGCGTTCTTGTTTTGTAAGTATAGTTAAAATAGAAGACATGAACATTTATGTAACAAATAAATTAATATATACGGAAAAATCACACAGATTGAGCTAGCCCCAAAATTCGAGGCGATACTAACACAATGATACTATATTTTATAACAAATACATAAATAGATAAACATCCAAGAACCAAGTTAATCTGAAAAAGATCATTTTCCATCTTGACCTGACCGGGTATCGAGCCTGGGACCTCCATTATGACAGCGGGCATGATGATAACTAGGCCTCAGAATTCATCGAACAAACCAAACCAAGTATAGTAGTATTTTTTTGCAGAGATAATAGAGTGGTTTGCCAAATAAATAAATATACAGAGACAAATAACACTGATTGAGCTAGCCCCAAAGTAAGTTTGAGACTTGTGTTGTTGATACTAACTCAACGATACTATAATTTATAACAAATACGTATATAGATAAACATCCAAGACCCAGGAAAATTTGTAAAAGACCATTTTTCAACTTGCCCTGACCGGGTTCGAGCCCGGGACCCAGATAATAATAATAATAATAATAATAAATCTTTATTCAAATAAACTTACAGAGAAACTTAACATATTGTCAATTAAAATTAAAAGATAGGTATATATTTATTGTAGCACCTGAGCTAAGATTTTGTCAATCTTGTATTTCAGGCGGCACAATGCTAGGCTAAAGTTGGTATTATAAACAATCATATCTACATCAAATTTAACATTAAACATACCTACTTTATATAAATTAAAAACAGTCTTAAAAATGAGGAAAAATAAAAATTATATATATATATAATACAACTTATTTTAAAACTGTTAGTAATGCCTCTGTATCCTCATAGGTCATATTTAGAAGGGCTTCTTGTAGTATTCCCTTACATTTTTTTAGATTTAGGTGATAAAAATCTAGGCTTCTATTTAGTTTATTATAAATGAGTGGGCCAAGAAATAAAAAGAACCTAGATGAGAAAGCAAATTTCGTACCTGAATGAGGGCAAACATTATCTCTCCGTCTTCTGTTACTATTGTTAATAAATGGAAGTGCAGTGTGTACTTTTAGCACAGTGTTGAGTATAAATAGTTGTCTCACAGTTAATACTTTACAGGATTTGTACAGAAGGTCGGTAGGGAAGAGGAAAGGGCGAAAAGTAGATACTTTTAGTACTGCTCGCTGTGCGCGTTCAATAATTAATAAAGACGTTTTAGCAATACCACCCCATGACGTAATACAGTAAGTTAATATAGACTGACATAAGGCAAAATAAACTTGTTTTGTTATGGCTGAATTCGCGATTGATCTTATTTTTTTGAAGATATATATTAACTTACGTATTCTGCCGTTTAAAACTTCAGTGTGTTGTTTAAAAGATAATGTTTTATCAATAAGTATACCGAGGTATTTTATTGAGTTTGTGTTAGCAATTTTTGAACAGTTGCAGGTGGTGATAGTATTACTGCAAAAGTGTGCAATAATATTGTTGTTTGTGTGACCTGATTGTGAATGACGCATATTGAATTGAATAAATTTAGTTTTGTCTGTGTTCAGGATTAAAATATGTCCTTGGAGCCAGTCATTTACAATATTGAATCCCTGTTGTGCGAGTTTGTATACCTCTGTTATGGAATTTGCAGAGAACAGCAAGGCAGTATCATCAGCATAAGAAATTAGTTTTCCTCCTTCCAAATTTAAATTACAGAGGTCATTTATGTATATAAGGAAGAGGGTTGGGCCTAGAATACTTCCCTGAGGGACCCCAAATAAAGTGTTTTTTAGGTCAGAGCTGATAATATTACCTATTCTCACGCATTGAGTTTGGTCCTCTAAATTGTTTGAAAACAACTTTAGTTGGTTTCCCCTTATACCTATGATTTGAAGTTTATCTAAAAGAATTGGAATAGAAATTGTGTCGAAGGCTTTTGCTAGATCAAGGAAGATTCCTATTGTTTGCCTGCCATTATCAAGTTCCCGCACTAAGTGATCAGTAAGATAATGTACGGCATCTGCGGTTGATAATTTGGACCTAAAACCGAACTGCATTTTTGAAAGCATGTTATTATGTTCTAAATATTTTACAAGTCTGTTATTAATGATTTTCTCTAACACCTTCGAAATCGAGGGCAGAAGAGATATAGGTCGGTAATTTGAAACTTGATCTTTACTACCAGACTTATATACAGGAACAACGACGGCTTTTTTTAAACATTTGGGAAAAACACCTTCTGATAGACACTTTTGAAGAATATTAGTCAAGGGGCGTAATAAAATATGTCTGAATTTTTTTGGTATTGAATTAGATATATTGTCCCACCCAGTGGCACAGCTATCTTTGAGGTTCATGATGATAGCTTCTACTTCCGACTCATCAGTGTCTAGCAACACGAATGAATTTGGCGAATAGTTCGATAATGAAGAGGCAATGAATACCTACCTTTATTTATGAGGGCCTTTCTTATACGAGCAGGGACTTCTATGACATAATTACAGGTATCGGCGTTCTTTTTCCCCGATTTGTGACTTAGCTTCACTGATGCCAAAAAACTTTCTAGGGTCGCATCTTCAAACATTTCGGCGATATTTTGGTCAAATACGTAGGTCAGCACTTCGTTTTCTTGCAAACCTGTCGGGACACCGACCACAACGATTCTAGGCCTGCGCTTAAGGGGCTCGTCCACAATGAGGCCAGAGTTGGTCAGTTCTGTTGAACGCTTCAGCTTCTCAACGTCATCCTTGTGCTCTGTGCTTATTATAACGCCACCATTCTTTGTCTTTCTGACACCTCTTACGTGCAGTTTCATTTGGGCAGGGCTGATTATTTTTTGGACTAGAGATTTAGTCTCCTCGCTCGTTTTCTGCTTGTCAGTGGGGTAGATTGCGATCGAACTTACTTTATTGGGCTGTATAAAAACATTAGGACCCTTTTTTACCATGTCGGCAAAGGAAGATGTACTAGGGACGGGCTGCGATGCTTCTCCAATGTCGTCCCTTGAGCTCTTGCAGCTGTTTCGATAGGTCGAGCTTTTCGTTAAGCGTTTGGAGATTGGAGTGGGCTAAAATAGTTTTTTGTTTCAAGGACTGGTACTGGACTGCCATTTGTGACGTATAATGACCGACCTTCCTACATAAATTATGGACTCTCAGTTTTTGTTCTGAGTTCAGCTTCCCTTCGGCAGAAATGGAACACACCTCATTAAGGCATTGCTCTACATTCTTCATCCAGTTTTGGATTTCGGGCGTAGAAACTACAGCCAAAGTTTCCTCCTGGGATGCGGGCTCGGGGACGGGCGTAGGCGGCGGGCTGCGGCGCGTCAACCCGCTCCGGTTAAAGGGACTACCATCCATTTTTTCTTCTTTAATTTTATTTACCACACATTTCCTCACAAAACACTAGCGATAGTTACGAGAGCTGACACGACAAATCTGTGACATCAATACACTTTCTAGGTCAAGATTATATTATGTTGATTGTTTAAATAATTTTAACATTTGATTACACGTCTGATCACGATGACGGCGAATCAATTGTTCTTTCAGATCGCCATCCAGAGGGTCAAACTAACATGGTGACCACTACGTAGTCGTATAAATAAGTAAGAAAGAAGCCATCATTCCAGAATAATGTCACAACACCAAAGTGCATTTAATTACATTTATTGACGTGATGCTATCTGTAATGAACGGTTTAAGTTTAACGCTTCCAGCCGACTGGCTTCGAGCTCAAGCTAAAGAGTCTGCTCAAACTTTTCAAAGTAAAGCGATAAGTTACGACGTGTGTTAAGTGAAAGACTTTTGGCGAATTCTATTTTGAGCGAGACAAATAGAAGAACATTTATATACTGCTAACAGACGACAAGATAATAGCTCTTTAATGTAGATGATGACGAGCGAATTTAGTAATATTAAATCAACCCTCCTTTCTGCATATTAGCGAAAAAACTGCTATTGTGGTCCCATTTTAAGCGGGAAACCATCAAATGCTCTATAATATCAGAACACTGCCAATCCTTCAAGCACATAAATCGCAGACACAATTGAATTCAATTGTTCTTTTGACCCGATCGGGCCAATCAGTGCTTGAAAGGTTAATTACGTTCTTAAATTCATTGGTGGCCCACTGGCGCCGAGCCTACGGTATCTCTTATCCTACGACTTTTACAGTAAGAGATGGAGCGGTCCTATTAAAGGCTGGGAGCTACACGGTACAAGTTCAACGTACACCTATTCACGTTAAATAAATTACAAGCTTCTGTAAACAATCATAATCATCGATAACGCCACGTAAGTTAGCCGCTATCACTTTATACAAATGCACACTACTACTACAAACGAAGCTTTCCATCTGTGCACACGTCGATGTGTGAGTTTCAGTATTCAAAGCCATTTATCGCAAGCAGGTGCGGCGACGCCATATAAAGGGACGCTTGGAGTTCCCGTTCTGTACTTCTGTGCCGCTATGCTTGTACCTTGCACCAAAACTTAAAAGACAATACAAAATTTAATTAAACTTTCGTCTGGATAGTTTATTGGTTCTATAGGGAGGTTTTGTTTTATGAGGCTAGTTTCCTGTCGCTGCTATTATAGCCGGCTTAATTCTTATTCTTCTTCCTCATCAGTATTCAGAGAATGCTCTGGAATGAACTCGACGCTTGCAGATGTTTGCTGGAGACGTTTTGCATAAAACCGAGTAAAAAATAAGAATAAAATAATGCACACATAAAAAGTGCGTGTCGGGCCACGCGCAATGTAGGGTTCCGTAGTTACGAATGCCAACTTTGAGTTCATGCCACTGAAAACGTATAACTTTTTAATGTGTAAACCCTACTTAGCTCTGATAGTTTTCCTTTAAAGATCGTTATATATATTATAGCTGTGAATTTTTTACGAGTCCACACATAACCGTTTAGCAGAATACACTTGACTCTAACGAAATTGTTTACTTTTAAACCAAATATTTCAAAAACAGATACCTAAAACAAAAAACGGTGTTTACAAGCTTATAATATTTTTAAAAGACCTATTTAACGATACCCCACATGACGGGTGAGTCAAGAAAAAAAATTGACCTTTCACTTTAGTTGTATGAGAGCTACACTAAAAGTATGTATTTTCAGTATTTTATTTCACTTTTTCCGCATAATTAATTTACATACCCATGCAAAATCACAGCTTTCTAGTACTTATAGTAGCTGAGTAAAACCGCAGACGGGCAGACAGACAGCCAGACATGGCGAAACTATAAGGGTTCCTTGTTTACTACATACCTCTAAAAAGATCGCGACGAATTGATAACACTTTCCTTTTTTAGAAATCAGTTACAAAAGGTAAAGAAGCTAAGAACATTCAGCTCTGAAGCAACATAGCGAATAATAAGACCTCAAAAAGCGGAGGACGAAAACAATCCTTTTCTACCCGCCAATGATATAAAGATTTTTGCGGTAAAGCTAAATTACAACACAAAAGAGTCTGACAACCTTCATCGTTCAATTAGATTACAAAAACACAATGAAAGTTCGAGACGGAAAAAACACGATCCCATTTGCTGAAGAAATCCCGAAAAACAGGACGAGCCGCGTCCCGTGCAAGCAGATGAAGACATTAATGCCGAGCACGCACAGACCGGGCGGTGGGTCATAAGGTAAGGTTCACACAGAAATTGCATTGATGCTCGTTGACAAGGCAAGAAGGGCTGACTAAACCTAAGTTTTGAGATTTTATCGAAAGCAAGCAACCTGAGAGATAAATGATATCCTATATCGGAGTCCATGTCAGGATAAGCAGTAAACGTCATAAAAATGACATTAATTTAAATAAGTCTATTAGCTAAGTAAATTACAAAAAAAGCCCGACTGTCAAGAACGCCGGCTGACTGGAAGAGAATCCATTATGGGATAAGTCCGCCGTTGTCAATTTACTCTTTATGTTGTTATTTTATGTAATTGTGTGTTTTCATAGTACAATAAAGTTACTACAAATAAACAAACGCCATCTAGTGATGTGTAGCGGAACTACTATGTAGCGCCATCTATTATTTTTTAGAGAAAACCCTAACTTTCAAACGTTAACCCCCAATAACTTTTAAACGACTGAACTGATTTTCATTAAACATAGCTAAGAATCACGTAAAAAGACCGCATCGAAATCAGTTCATCCGTTCGAGCGCTATCATATGATGCCACAGACAGACAGACATAAGCATCAAACTGATAGCACTCCTGTTTTAGCCAAAAATGTGCTTTTGATAGTAATAATAGGTTTGGGGAAAAAGTCTTTTCGCATTTTATATGAAAATTCAAAACATTTTTTAATATAGTTTATTTACATTTAACTAAAGTATGTAGGTACCATTTTGTTCGATAACTTGTTGCCATCTTATAGGTATGATCCCATTGCTATAGAAATTTTAAGGGCTTCTGATCAAAAAACTGCGTCTAGTAGTTTTAGCAGTCCTCTCGTGATGTTAACCTAAAGAATTCTGAAGAGACCGAAACAGGTGGAAATCTGAAGGTGCCAGGTCAAGACTATACGGCGGATGCAATAACACCTCCCAGCCAAACTCTCTTAATTTTTGCTGAGTGGTTAAAGATGTGTGAGGTCTAGCGTTATCAAGATGAAAAACCACACCCCTTCTGTTGATTAATTCCGGCCGCTTTCTTTCAACTTCTTGCTTTAATCTTATCAGTTGTTCGCAGTAGAGTTCTGAATCGATGGTCCTGCCTAGTGGTAACAGCTCATAATGAATAATATCCTTCCAATCCCACCAAACACACAGCATCACCTTGTTGCAAGTTAACCCGGGTTTCGCCACAGTCTGTGAAGCCTGACCGGCCGTTGACCATGACTTTTTTCGCACGTTCTTGTCGTACGTGATCCACTTTTCATCACCAGTTATCAATTTCTTTAAAAATGGTTCGGTCTCATTACGTCGTAATAAAGAATCACAAATGAGTACACGGTTCATTAGGTCTCCTTCAGAGAGCTCGTGAGGTACCCAAATATCGAGCTTTTTTTGTGTACCCATTTTTTTCAAATGCGCCAAAACTGTTTTGTGTTCAATTCCCAGTTCTTCAGCTACGTCGTAACTACTGATATGCCGATCTTGCTCCACTCTTTCAAAAATAGCATCTATTTTATCCATAACAGGGCGACCAGAGCGACGTGCATCTTTGACATCAAAATTTCCGGATTGAAAACACTTAAACCAAATTTGTGCTACTCTCACAGACACTGCACTAGGTCCATAAACACCGCAATTTTTTTCGCGACTTGCGTTTCATTTTTACCCTTTTGGTAGTAATATTTTAAAATTTTTCTAATTTCTTCATTAGATTCACTCATTTTGACGGTAAGAAAAACAAATGAAAATCTCGCATTTTCCTAATTTGAATTTGGAATTATCTTCTTTAAAATTTAAACTTTTAAATGATACCAAATACAAATAGTATAGCCAAAGTAGTTTTATTACAAGTTCATACATACTAAATGCGAAAAGACTTTTTCCTCAACCTAATATAAAGTTAAAAAGTAAAGCAAGAAAGAGTTCAGCACTTTGATGTGCATCGAGCCTAATCTGAAATGGCGTTGTATTAACATAGACAGTAAAATCAGTCTTAATTTATAATTTGAGCACTTTAGGTAATTTTGTTTACTACGCCTTATAGAATACGTGGATTACATACAAATCTTTATTTGCTTTTGATTTATTTTACCAGAGCTTCGTAGTAAACAAGTATTTCGTTAAAATACTAGCTTTCACATTGATTTTGTTATCAATGTGTGCTGTAAAAGTATCACTAGTGTCAGATTTTGCAAGCTGCCTAAAGGCATCTGACAAAGTCAGAGTCAAAAGTCATTTATTTATCTTTGGATATTTGTAACACTTGATAATTCTCAATTTTTTTTTTTCGATTTCGTAATAGTTCTTGACGTCAGATCATTTACTTAAAGCTAAGTTTACTGCCGCTTCCTAATCGCAAGTACAGAAGAAGCGGTAACAAACTGTACTGCAGCATTTTCTCCAAAAACGTCAACTTACAATTATACTGAGATTAAAAGTAGATATGTAATAATTATAAAATGGCGTCGGGACGTGACGTCCCTATCGCCCACTGGATTCCCAGTGCAGTCAGTCAACGCAGGGCAGCTTGTGGCGAGCTGATGGTGAGTGGCGACACCACGTACCCTACCTCCAGGGGGACCATACACACATGCGCTTACACACACATATACACACACACAACCCCCGCCTCTGTCTTGCCTTAACTGGCCGGCCAGAGTGGAGTCGCAAGAGCAGAACATACGCTCCAGGGTGGAAGTGTATTGCACGTAATGGCGTAATAACGGGGAAACCCGCTCTCGGCGGTAAGCCCCGTGATGGTGAAACCGGAGCCGCACCTCTCGACACCCTCAGCTGCTCACATTGTGTTGCGCCCTGGCCTCATTTTCGTGGCTAGTTAGGGTGCTCACAGGCAGTGTAGCCAACGAGCAGCGAGTCACCATCTACCAGGCTAAAATTGTTGTGAGAGATTTTAAGGTAGATGTCCGTATCTCCATTCCATAACCCAATTATCCGGTCGACTAACGTCCCATCCATAAAGCCCTAACTAAGTAAATCCCTCCCTGGCAATAGTTCGGCAGCTGTGGAGGACTGTCCGTTAGTGCATCTCAATGGTACATTAAGGGACAGACCTCCATAGATGCAGTCATCTCACTTTTTAGATAAAAAGGTACTAAAAGGCCTCTTCATGTTGGCTTTGGCCCCATGAACGCCTTAAAGGACCGGGTCCCCATAATTATAAATATATAGGGACAAATAACACTGATTGAGCTAGCTCCAAAGTAAGTTCGAAACTTGTGTTATGGAATACTAACTCAACGATACCATATTTTATAACAAATACGTATATAGATAAACATCCAAGACCCAGGGCAATTTGAAAAAGGCCATTTTCCAACTTGTCCCGACTGGGGATCGAACCCGGGACCTCTGGGTGGCGGACTAGCATGGTGAGCACTACGCCACGGAGGTCGTCTCTGTGTGGACTGAGAATACATTGTTATGTCATAAATTCATAATTTTTAACTAAGAATGGTGTCAAAATGAATATATGTCATTTTGTAAATTTGTACTGTAGCATTTTCTCCCACGTGGCTCGATGATTATCATCTATCGACAAAAGTTATTTAAAAAAAAATACAAGTATTACATAAAATAAAAGTATTTCAGAACTTACGAACTATGTTAGTATACATAATTAATTTAAATATTTTCAGTGCCGCACAATCGGACAGTCAAATTTAGTTCCTATTACCTTCAAAATAGTGTTGGCACTTCCGCGTACTCTGTGCATCAGCGATGCGATCCGCTTTCGTAATAAATAAATATATATAGGGACAAGTTACACTGATTGAGCTAGCCCCAAAGTAAGTTCGAGCCTTGTGTTATGGGATACTAACTAACGATACTATATTTTATAACAAATACATATATGTCGCAGACGGATGAATAAAAGGGGGCAGAGCGTAGCGTGATCGGCATCTGATATCTCAAGTGACGTAAACTACCCACTTAGTTACTTACAGTACGAGAACAAACTGATGTCAGGATGAAAACTTACTTACAGTCACGTCACCTTACCGATGCCGCCACATGAGAGATCTTACGTGAGCCTTATAAAAATGTGACGGAATTCCAGTGCCCCGCCTCCGCACTGAATCATGAATCGCAACCACCATGTCTGGATTCCCTGGCCCCACAGAATTGAATACTGTGTATACACCTGGGCTTTCCGTCTTGCCTAAACAAACTGTCATTGTAATAAATCGGTTCACCAATCCACATCTATTAACCGCGTGTTGCGGCCGGATAGGAGCTAGCAGCGGTACGCAGCAGGTGCTGGAAATTTCTGGTGAAGTAAAGAAAAAATGTGAGCAGATCTCGTGTATGTGTGTCTGTGCTCGCGGCACATGGCTTGTCTGCTGGATCGCCAATAAAATTTGGTGAGTTTTCATTTTATTTTAGACTTTAAAGCAGAGTGCAATTAATTTTAAATCCTTTAGTTTTTTAAGTGTAAAGTTTTATGAAATCTAGTTTTTTGACCACTATTCAAGCAGTAAATTGGTTTTGAGTACGCTAGTTTTACGAAGAGTGTGTAACATTTGCTAAACTTAATAAGCTAACGATCGGTTGGAGCCGGAATATTGGTTGTTGTGTAGAAGCAACATGAGGTTATCGTCACTGGAGGTGGCATGAGTCGCTGTCGGTTGACGCCCGAAGTTATTGTCAATGAGGTGGCATAAGTCGGTATCGGAAGGAGCCGACCGTGGCGCCAGATTACCATTCGTAGCAAATTGACTCATTTTTGAGTATTGAGAATTATGAACTTGCAATACAGTACTGTGGCGCGTGAATACTGGTCAAAGATGATATTAGGTACTCATTCTTTGTTTAGTAGTAGAGATAACCTCTCCCAGCATTTTCTCAATATTGGACTTACGGTGGCTGATGATGATGTTGATGACGACGATGATGAAGAGTTGGTGATGATGATGGTTTTATCATCAATAATGACAAGCTGATGATGATGAAAATGTTGACGTTGTTGATGATGAAAACGCGGTGATGATGATGACGATATCATCATTGATAGCGGGTAATGATGATGCTAAGGTGGTAACGGCTACGTCGGCAAGTCTACAATGGTCATGATCATGGTGTTGACATGATTTAAAGAGGGCTTTTCACTGTTTACTATGTGCGTAATATTATTTTAAAACTACACTTTCATTGCTGTGTTGTTTGAAGTAAGATCCCGTTATTTGCGTCAATTTTAATCTAGACAGTTCAAGACGAGTAATCATTCTGATAATTTACTTTTCGAAAAGATTTCACAAACACGTTACAATAATCCGATAAGCAACACCACTTTTATTTTTAGGAAGTCTATACCAAATAGGTTAGATTGCAAATGCGTTAACAATATTCTTATTGCGATAGCCTTAGTGCAAAACCACTGTAAATGGCTCTGTACAGGTTTATTTTTGTTGACTACTAGTTACCCAGTTAAGATGTATTTTGTCGTATTCGTGAGCGACGTGATGAGTGCTTTCCATTTATGACGATTTTGCACCTGTTCAAGTACTTTACAGATCAGTATACTTTCCGGGCATTAAATTAAAAGCGAATGAGTAAGTGTGAGCCCATTGACCACTATTTAGTCGAGTTACTAAATTGTAGTTGTTTGCTCTGGGGAGGCAACATGGTGAGCGTCACTCGATAGAGGTGGCAAGGTAATCGTCACTTGGGGAGTGGCATGAGTCGCTATCGCTCGATTTAGGTGGTAGCGGCGATAGAGTTTGAGATATCGTCGCCTGATGCAGGTGGCATGAGTCGCTATCGCTCGATTTAGGTGGTAGCGACGGCCGTTTTGAGATATCGTCACTTAATACAAGTGGCATGAGTTGCTACTGCTCGATTTAGGTGGTAGTAACGCCGGTTAGTAAGAGATATCGTCACTTTACACAAGTGGCATGAGTTCTACCGCTCGAATTAGGCGATAGGACGACCGCTTCTGAGATTACGTCACCTTGCGAAGGTGGCATGAGTCCTTTTGCTCGAATTAGGCGATAGGACGACCGCTTCTGAGATTACGTCACCTTGCGAAGGTGGCATTAGTCCTTTTGCTCGAATTAGGCGATAGGACGACCGCTTCTGAGATTACGTCACCTTGCGAAGGTGGCATGAGTCCTTTTGCTCGAATTAGGCGATAGGACGACCGCTTCTGAGATTACGTCACCTTGCGAAGGTGGCATGAGTCCTTTTGCTCGAATTAGGCGATAGGACGACCGCTTCTGAGATTACGTCACCTTGCGAAGGTGGCATGAGTCCTTTTGCTCGAATTAGGCGATAGGACGACCGCTTCTGAGATTACGTCACCTTGCGAAGGTGGCATGAGTCCTTTTGCTCGAATTAGGCGATAGGACGACCGCTTCTGAGATTACGTCACCTTGCGAAGGTGGCATGAGTCCTTTTGCTCGAATTAGGCAATAGGACGACCGCTTCTGAGATTACGTCACCTTGCGAAGGTGGCATGAGTCCTTTTGCTCGAATTAGGCGATAGGACGACCGCTTCTGAGATTACGTCACCTTGCGAAGGTGGCATGAGTCCTTTTGCTCGAATTAGGCGATAGGACGACCGCTTCTGAGATTACGTCACCTTGCGAAGGTGGCATGAGCCCTTTTGCTCGAATTAGGCGATAGAGATGACCATGATCGATAGAGTCGACAAGAGTAATTTAACAGAGCAAGTAGATTCTTAAGAATGGTTAATTTTTGAAGTGTGGTTGAATAGTGAGTGAATAATGGTCAGAGGTCAGTTCATAGTTGGTAAAAAGTTTGTGATTATCCCTAGTAATGATGTAAGCTTAATTATTAGAGAAAAAGGTTTTGGTTTATTAAAAGAGTTTGTTTTAAGCCCTGTTTTAAATCGTTTGATCAGGATAGGCCGAGTAGAGATGATTTGATATTGCAGTTAGGTTCAATTATTTTCACATGCGTCACACTGGGACGTGTGACTTGTCAGAATGGCCGTGTCGGAGCGTAATATGCATTTGTATAAAACTAGATTCCTTTACTTTGAATAATTCGATGACGTTTGGCAGTAATTCCGTGTCAATGTCATTTTAGAGTTGACGTAAAAAGAATAGAGGACGCGGTATGAGTTCAATGTAAAATTCCCGTTTTATGATTTTACACGCGCAAAGAGAAAGTTGTTTACTACAAAATGCAACGGTTGGATTTGAAATGGCAATATTCGTTAGCAACAAGTTATAAGACCGGTCGACCTAGCGACAGGGACAGTCTTGTTCAGGCGGCCGTATCGTGCACAACTCGTTTGTGTAGTTTGCTGTAGCTTGGCTATGACTCATTTAATTGTGATTATTGTAATAGATGTGGATCGGTGAACCGATTTATTACAATGACAGTTTGTTTAAGCAAGACGGAAAGCCCAGGTGTATACACAGTATTCAATTCTGTGGGGCCAGGGAATCCAGACAATATGGTGGTTGCGATTCATGATTCAGTGCGGAGGCGGGGCACTGGAATTCCGTCACATTTTTATAAGGCTCACGTAAGATCTCTCATGTGGCGGCATCGGTAAGGTGACGTGACTGTAAGTAAGTTTTCATCCTGACATCAGTTTGTTCTCGTACTGTAAGTAACTAAGTGGGTAGTTTACGTCACTTGAGATATCAGATGCCGATCACGCCACGCTCTGCCCCCTTTTATTCATCCGTCTGCGACATATAGATAAACACCCAAGACCCAGGACAATTTAAAAGGGGTATTTTCCAACTTGCCCTGACCGGGTATCGAACCCGGAACCTCTGGGTGGCGGACTAGTATGGTGACCACTACGCTACGGAGGTGGTCAAACGTTTAAACTAGTGTACAGATTTCCTCGCGATATTTTTTCTTTACCGCAAACAAGTCTTATTTTTTACCCCTGACAAAAAGAGCGGAGTTTTAAAGACGCTAATGTTTGTCTATCTGTTTGTGGCATCGTAGCTATCGAACAGAGGGACAGATTTTGACGCAGATTTTATATGTGAAAGCAAATTACCTTGCGGTGTTTCGTAGCTATGTCTAGCCATTTTAACGTTATTGGGATTAACGATTGAAAGTCAGGGTTTTCCCTATGATATTTTAGATCGCGCTATGGATATTAACTGGAATATGTAGTTCCGCTACTCATCACTAGATAACGTTCTTGAAAATAGTTTTTTAAGCTATTGCATAGCTTTTATCGCGGGCTTTGAGCGCGGCGACCAAATCAAGAAATTCCGTAACGAAAATAAAACCTAACACCCCCCACTTTGCCTTAACGTTTCTCGGCAACCGGCGACCGGCACAGGCCCCGGCGCGACGTTGAAAGCCGTGCATCGTGTAAAAATGTATTATAACACACCACAAGTATATTACGATTATAATAAATAAACTGCCAATATATTATATATATATATTGGCGGTTTATTTACACCAAGTATACTCGTACAGTGATGTAATAATGCTAACAAGGTTACTGCGAGTGTTCTCTGAATACGAGTATGTAGGTATTATGTTAACGGAACGTGGCTCACATACATAAAAGGTTACATTAGGGTGTCGTCTTACGAACAAGCGAGCGAAGCAAAGAAGTTCTCCTCGTCTACATGAATAATCTGGCGTTTTTTTTTGTATATATATTTGTTCGACGATAACTCAAGTATCTTTGATCAGAGCTAAATGAAATTTGGTTTTAGTATCGATGTCGCTAGTGAAACTTTTAAGTTTGAACATGAGCCAAATCGGTTAAGGGATTGCCAAGATAGGAGGTTGACGAGTTCAAAGTTTGAGGCGAACTACTAGTTACCTGAACGATCGTAGTTTATAAAAATATTTAAAAAAATGACCTTCAATATGAGATAAATTTATCCTACATTGAATAAAACATTATGACTATGACTTTGACTATGACTTTGACTTTGACTTTGTCTTTGACTTTGACTTTGGCTTTGGCTTTGACTTTGACTTTGACTTTGACTTTGACTTTGTCTTTGACTTTGACTTTGACTTTGTCTTTGTCTTTGTCTTTGACTTTGACTTTGACTTTGACTCTGACTCTGACTCTGACTCTGACTCTGACTCTGACTCTGACTTTGACTTTGACTTTGACTTTGACTTTGACTTTGACTTTGACTTTGACTTTGACTTTGACTTTGACTTTGACTTTGACTTTGACAAAGACAAGCCCGTTTTAGTGCAACACTCAACTGCCGATCAATCAACATTTGCTTGGTCGTCGTGACAGTTGTCAATCCCTTAACTAGCGGACAGACTAATTTCTTGGGAATCACAGTAGATTCAAAACTTCAATGGGATGTCCATATTTCTAAACTCGCTAATAGGCTTAGCTCAGCGGCTTACGCTATTAGAAGAATCAGACAATCGACAGATGTAGCAACTGGTTTACTTTAGTTACTTTCATAGTCTGATGTCCTACGGGATTCTTCTCTGGGGGAGTGCTGCTGATATACAGACTATTTTTATTTTACAGAAAAGGTCAATTCGTTTTATTTATGATTTAGGATCGAGAGACTCCGTAAGAGTTTTTTTAAGAAAATTGATATACTCACTGTACCAACCCAGTACATATTTGAAAATATAATGTATGTGAGGAAAAATATTGCCTTATTTAATAAAACGGGTGATATTACGGGTAGAAACTTACGTAACATAAATGTTTTATTTACCCCGTATTATAGGCTGAAAACAGTCAGTAAATCGTTTAAGGGAAACTGTATAAAGTTTTATAATAAATTGCCAGAATCGGTCCTTGATATGCCAGATAGAAAATTTAAAGCTTATGTAAAGAAAGTACTTTGTGAGAAGGCTAATTACGGAACCGATGATTATCTTAAAGATAAGAACGTCTGGCTTGAGCTTGGCGCGGGTCCTTCTTAAAGGTTTATATTTGTACACTTACAAATGACATAATTTGAGTACAATCGGTACATGTAATTTATTTCAAATTGACATTAATTTCAAATTTGACATTCTTAATTAATAATTATGACATAGCAATGTATTTTCAGTCCACACATCTAATTTTAATATCAGTATAATTGTAAAGTTGACGTTTTTGGAGAAAATGCTGCAGTTTGTTACCGCTTCTTCTGTACTTGCGCTTTGGAGGTGGCAGTAAACTTAGTTGTAAGTAAATGATCTGACGTCAACAACTAACTATTAAGAAATATAAGAAAAAAGAAATGACAAATATCAAGTGATATAAATATCCAAAGATAAATAAATGATTTTTGTCTAAAAAAAGATAAAAAAAATCCTTTATTCTTCGCGTGCTTCATATATTAATTTAACCTCCGATTGACGGAAAAATTGTTATTCAGCTTATGGCGTCTGCCGGGTGTCATGAATTTGAAATATTAAAAAGGTGACAAAAAGAAAATTGAAAATAGACCACAACATTGTTGCCTACCTTCTCCAAAACAAAAAAAAAATCTTAAGTAGTATGATACCAACATCCCGTAATTTAGAATTTTTATTCATTTATTTAATCCAAAAACTTTAGTGCATCATTTCTCAGAAATAGAAACATTTTATCATTTAAAATTAAATGTGCCTACTTACGTATTAAGGCTAGGTATTCCCAATGTAACATCACTATGACTCAATAATAAATTTACAAGTAGTAAGTTACGAAAGTCAAAAAAATATATACACTGTAGTTTACTTTGTGTACTTGGACTATTTCTGGTTCAAAACAAGATATCGATAACATACGGCGATCAAAAAAAAAAAAATTCGGCAGCGGCATCTAATTCGACGATTTTTGGATGTGTTATTATTGTTTTTATAGAGTTTATGAAAACTTTACTTACAAAAAAAAGAGGTCAAAAAAAGTAAATTTCACATACTATAACTATTTTTAGGTAAACTAATGTAGGTATGCACAAATTGTAATGTATAGTATATACAAAAGTGTATTCGTTTCTGTTTTTCACATAGATCCATCTGGCACCCTTGACAAACGGCGTCACATATGAAACAGATTTCCCTGCACGAATTTATTTGCCGTCACAAAATGGCGCGCGAAAAGGTGCTCCACCGATCTGATCACTAATAGACACAGAAACGCATTTAAAAAAATACTGAAAACACGAAGCATAATCAATTAATCACTCCGTGTTGTTTCTCGCTCAATGGATTTATATCTGCTACACAATGTGGAACTGCTGCTAGTGCTAATGATGGAACCTTTGGGCTAAGGACGAATTGGGCCGGATAAAAGACGGACGAACAAATTTTGGCGAAGCATGTTAAAATACTTATTTGTAACTAGGAAACTACATCAAGATTCGACCGTCAAATATAAAGTAACATTATGACTTGGCTAGTTTATATCTGTGACTTGAAAACTAAATGAATTGTCGGTATAGCGTTCACCTAGATTTTGTCTGTCGGAATTGAGTGGTAGACTCTAGATACATATTTTAAAAATCTGATTCAAGCATCATTTTTATTTTTCTAACTCAATAGTTAATACAGCTTAGAGAGCTAGGAAGAAAGAAAAAGAGTAAAGTCAAGTTGACAAAAAGCACAGACAAATAAAAACACTTTCCAAATAATGCGAATTTTCATAGCTCGTGTATCTATAAAAATTAGTTATCAATGAGCACAGTCAGCAAAAAAGTGCCAAGTAATTACACATTGTGTGCGAACAAAAAGTCCCGTGTGACAATGTAGGGTGCGCAAAACAAAAACGTTTTGTTTTACTTTAATATTTCACTGCTGTCGCAAGATTCACTATGATTAAAATGCTCTTCCAACGGGGATGTAAGGCTTCGTTATTACTTGTACGCTATACGCTTGTTTATTCTGTAGATACTACTGGTAATCCAGTTTGGTTTTGCTCTTATTCACTCTCCTTCGTTTTTTCGAGCCGTAATGGCTTAAATTAAATATTGTTAGACCAAAACCTACCCACGGTGGCCGTCCTGTCATTGGCCACATTCAGCTCTGCCTTTGTACAAAGAGACAGGCACTTGGGACATGACAAAAGGTGGCCCATGTATTGAGTGACCGCACAGCTACACAAACTGTTGTCGAAACCCCATTTGGCATCTTCTTGTACCAGATAGGAGTCTTTCTAAAGATTTCCAAACAGCCTAGGGGAGAACTTTATCCGGGATAACTAATATATTGAGACTACGTTTGTTTTTTTGTTTATAATAACTTTATTGTACTATGAAAACACTCAATGACATACATTAATAACATAAAGACAAAATTGACAACGGCGGACTTATCCCATAATGGAGTCTCTTCCAGTCAACCGGCAGGTCATCATTGTGCAAACAGTTACTACCCAAAAGGAGGGTTGATGTCGAGTGTAGGCCGGTTGTAAAACTTCTTGAACGAATGCATTCCCAAAGGTTGACGTCCTGTTACATGCACCCTTTTAAAAGACTAGTCCTGTCCATACCGCTGACTCAGCGCTGTGGTAGTAGTTATGTTGAAAATCCTCTTTGAGAAGGGCAGTACTCCAGTTACTCCTCTACCATCCTTCTTACAGAGAAGTTGCTCCGACTCAATCCAAATTTTGCTAAATCCTGTTTGTTAAATCAGTATAAACTAAATTCAAATATAATTCAATCTCTTATAATATTTTTTTTTTTTAAAGTGCTAACCTCGCCCCTTTGTAACAGTCCGCATCAGGTAGTCGGACAGTTATATAGACAATCATTCAAATTGTTTCGGCTATTTCTGCTCCACTTTGAAAGGTCTTTAGCATCTTTGGGTGACCATTGGCATATATATTATATGGAGAAGAAAGAGCAAGAAAGCGCACCCCGGGCTCCGAAGTAGCACAGCTGAGTCGGAGCCAGAAAATGGCTTTGGACATATCGCCACAACTGCGCACGAGCCATAATATGGCTCAGCGCGTTCCATGTTATATTTTACTCTGTAATTATTTTGTTTCTAAACGCAGCGATGAAAGAATAAAACAGAGCACACTTTGAAAAACAAGATAAAGAAGACACTTTATTTCAAAAATATGTAGGGTTCCCGTTGGATTGTCAAATACCATTTGACTACACGAGCAGGTCCGCGGACATCAGTTAGTAACAAATAAGTTTCTAAGCTCTCTACTAAGTAGACTGCCTTAACAGCCTCGTCATTTCCTTCGTGAAAGGCTTCTAAAGTTTCACAAAGTGTGAGCACTACATTAATAAGGTTACAGATACAACTTCCTTAATTTTTGGTCAAAACTGACGTGAGACACAGGCATTACGTATTAATATGATATATACGGGACACGGGTTACTGCAGTTTTACAATAGTATTGCAGTATCATATGGCCAGCTTGAAAAGTGAAGGCCACGTTGGAACTCCACCTGTCCCAGCTATTAGGTTTACTCCCACATAAAATATGCATATTCAAACCAGTCCTAGAGCAACAGATTAATACATTTCTTTCTCAGAGCTGATAAAATTATACCAAACTATATATCTGTGATACCAATACACAATTATAAGTTGCTTGTATGTAAGTGTGGTGGAAGAATACGTCAGAATAATCAGGAAGGAATATGTCTAGAATTTATAAATTGAATATAGAAATGAAATTTGAAGAAGGTGGACAGAATGAAATAATGGAGAAAGGAGGTTTTTAAGGACATGAAGGATAGGGTTTATTGCAACTTCGTTACAGCCAAATTTTCTAGCTGCTCTGGCAAAGGATGACCCTGGTAGTACAGAGAGTGTCGTGGGTCTACAGTGAAGACTAAAAAAGACCTGATGATGATGATGATACGGATTAATCACGTAGGTGTTGGGACAATGCTATGCGCGCGTCTCTAAACACATTTGCCCTGAGGAAGACCTCCGGATGACGTTGTGGCGACCTCTACACCACTACGAGGAACTACACCCACAAACAACAATGAATGAAGCAAAACCATTGATCACAAGAAGCATACGAGATGGCGCCAGTAGTATCCTACATCTTGATCTCAGAGTTCTGGTTGCAACTGACTATAAAAATATAAGTACAACCTCCGACCACACACTGTCGGATCCTCAGTTTTCCAGGCGCAACACCATGCCTGGCGAAAAGATCTTTCCTTTGTGACGGTCAAAAAAACCACCTCGCTCTCGCTACAAGGACGAAACATGTCGGCTAGTCACTGACTGTGTAGCCTTTATAAAGAATTCTTAGTGTGCAGTGTGGCTTCCAGCCTAAAAAAAGACCACTCCGTCTCTTCCTGTGGATGTCGTAAGAGGCGACTAAATGAAGCACAAACACTTCGGCCTGTAACTGCATTCCCAAGGAAGGTTTTGTTACTGCTTATTCTGCGCTTTGGAAGCGGCATTAACTAAGCTGTTCTATTTCTAATTTAAGCCTATACTGTCCCACTGTAGGGCTAAGGCCTCCCTTCTAGCACTCCAACTATCTCGGTCGAGGGCCTTCGAGGCCCAATCCCTGCAGTAGGAGTCAAGTAAATGAAAAATAATCTGTTCCCACAATTATTATAAAATCGAAAGATACAATCAAGTGATACAAATATCCAAAGAAAACGAAATTTTTTGACTTTGACTTTCGTGGACGTCGCGTGGAAGCAAAAAACAAACTAGCAATTTTTCTTCTAGAAGAAGGAGACTTTGAAATGTGTTGCTTTGAGTATTTTTAACAGACTTCAAAAAAAGGTGGAGGTTGTCAATTCGTCGCGATCCTTTATTTTTTTATGTATTTTCACTGATTACTCGAAGACGTGTGGACCGATTTGGAAAATTATTTTTTTGTTTGCATGTGTATACTGTCCAAGTGGTTCTATAGAAATCTTATTAAAATCGGTTGTGTAGTTTGGGGGTGAATTTGGTTTTTAGTTTTGAAAAATTATAGTTTTTGACGTGACAACGTCTTATAAATTGGTTTGCCGGGTGACACTTCAAGAAACTGCGTTACGCTCCGCTCACGTTATGCGCTCACAATGAGAGCGAGTGAGAGGCACGCGTCCCTTCCACTCGGGCATGGTTAGCCCGCCTAAGAGCGAGAGAGACAGACATAAAAAGTGATCGATGTTGCGGTCACAGACACTGCTCGAGTTCACTCAAAGTCGTTGTCACGTAAAACTTTCGCCCGTATACCGACTTTACAGGCAACCAATTTTTTTTACTTCATTTGTATTGACGACCTCCGTAGCGTAGTGGTCACCATGCTAGTCCGCCACCCAGAGGTCCCGGGTTCGATCCCCAGTCAGGGCAAGTTGGAAAATGGTCTTTTTCAAATTGTCCTGGGTCTTGGATGTTTATGTATATATGTATATGTTATAAAATTTAGTATCGTTGAGTTATTATCCCATAACACAAGTCTCGAACTTACTTTGGGGCTAGCTTAATCAGTGTTATTTGTCCCTATATATTTATTTATTTATTTATTTATTTGTTTTCTGCATTTTCATACTCGTAGCTACAAACGTTCCTACAGTTCTGTCGACAAAATTAATGAATGTGCATCGTGTGCTCAGTCTGTGAAAAATCCGCGACGGCCTTTTTGCGCGCCGCAGACTTGTTCGCCCAAAAAGTATGTCTGCTCTGCACCAAGTCGCATTTAAAAGAGATGTTCAAAAATTAATTAGGTTGATTTTTTTACGACTTATCCATCTCTCTTTTATATATTTTGTAACGTGAGCTCGGATCCGATACTGTCTCGTTATAGTACAAAGGCTTGTTCCACAATGAAAAGTATAACTAGAGTGGGATACGTCTTTGTCTGACTTTGTGTCTAATGGCTATAACTATTGCTCGTTTGGGATGTTCTTGCCATAAAAGTGCCCAATGGCGACTGATTATTGTACGAAATTTAGAAAGTGGACCATCGCTTTATTAACCATTATATGGTGACATATGGGTAATATATCTACTATCACCTCTGTATCCCTAATATACATGTAACCAGAGTATTTGGGTCTTGCAAATTTTAGCAAAGGCTCAAAGGCCACTTTTAGCTTGATAGTAATTGGTGTAATAAAAAAAAAGAAAAAATGCTTAAGTTTAGTTGAGTAAATATCCTCTCAATTTATCGTAGGTTGACTGGAAGAGATCCTTATATGGGATAAGTCCGCCATTGTATATTTGCTCTTTCGAATTTTTTGTACTTTATTTTGTTTTTTGGTACAATAAAGTTATTACAAACAAACAAACAAACAAGTTTATGAGATCTGTATTTAATTTTGCTAATAATTTTTTTTTATTGATCAATTACATTGTGATGTACAAATTTAAGACCTCATCATCAAATTATCCTTACTACACATTGAACTATTTCTATAAAAAAAATCTTAAGATCCAACTTTCTTATACTCGGCTTAACTCCGTAGGTATTCTAAGAAAATATCAATTCGTTTCTTCATCCCAACTTTTCCACGCAGTTGGCGTTGACAATATTTGTTGTAATTCACTCTTTCTGGGATGGAATAAATTTGCGCGAATTCGCGCGTCCGCAACAGATGTTTGGGATTTTCTTTACAATTTCGCTGAAGATGTCAATGCCACGTTTGTTTGGATTTATTTGTAACGAAGCAATTGTTCTTTTAATGTATGGAGAAAAGTTATTGTAGGTTTATTTATTTATTTTATTTTCACACAAAACAGATTACAACTATTAGGTACTAAAATACAAAGAAAAAGACAAAAAAACATTAAAAGTGGTTGCAATCCAAAACATATGTGTACAAAGAATAATTTTATTAGATAAGAATCTTACAATGTTAGAAAAATAAGTATAACAATTAAATATATAATATCTTGCCTATTAAATATTTTCTTTACTCTCCTGTTACACATTACAGGACCACCTTTAGTATTTTAATGTACTAGGCAAGTTTAAGATCAAAAACATCGAATTCCGCAATCTCGTTACGGGCCATTCTCTCAATGGGGTTATAAAATGAGGTATTATTTTTATATGTTTCTAAAGCGAAATGTAGTTAGCGCCGATATCAATTTATGTTGTCCTATAGTTATTTCTGCAACCGTTGTATAATAAGGCGTATTTAAACACGAATGTGGGTTTAAAGTATCACATGAGTGTTTTAATACCTAATTATTACAGTTGCATATAAGACTTTATCTACACCCATGATATAAATCCTCTATAAAGGTTTCTTAATCCATACGGTGTTGTACAATGTTGTAAGAACTCTAATTAAATTTCTGGTGGGTTTAATTGCTGCTTATCTAATACAAACTAACTATATAATAAATAATAATAAAATTATTTATTGTTATAATTATTAAAATTTTGGATTATACAATTATTGGCAACATACACAAATGACGGGTTACGACGTGAATCCGAATAAGCAATAAGTTCCTTTTTTAAATTACAGAGTTGTGGTAGTGACTGTCACGTACATGATAATGTTCTTTTTTTAAATTCATAAAGAATGTGAAAAACCGGATAGATATCGGTCCATGAATTCGAGCGCTACGATGACACAGTCAGACAGACATAAGCTGTTTGTCAGGAGTTAACAACTTAGTCTTAAAGTGTGGTAAATCTACTTTTAAAACAAGGTTTGAACAGCTCCACAGTCACAACGATCGTTGTTTGGAAAACCCCACTTTGCTCGGTTTTCGTGACATCTCCCAACACCAGTCCGAAGCCTGTTTAGGGACTTCCAGACTGCCCAGGGGAGATCACTACCCGGTGTAAGTTTCTCTGTTCAATTTGTATTTTGATAAACAATACAGCTTAAATAAATAAATAAATGTTTGTTCCGAAACACATCAATAAATCCAAAAGAAGAATTGCAGGCTAAGTTTGAAAATACATAAACTAATATATAAACAAATACACAAAGAAATACATTTTTAGCTTTTAAATTTTAAATTTTTACCTTTTTACTTGTGGTAGAGCCACGCTACCGGCAAAACTCTGTTTTGCTAGTAGCATGAATGGGCCGGCTCGTCCGGGGAAGTACCACACTCACACACAAAATCGACGTCTGAGTAGTAGCGTCACCGCTTCTATGCTTCGTTCGGTGAGTGAGAGCCGGAGCTGGAAGAGGGGGGGGGGGCTCTTCTCCCTAGTCCCCCTACATCTTCCCTTTCTGAAAGGCCGGAAATGCTTACACACGGTTACACTTCTGGTGTTGCAGTTGTCCATGGGCAGCGGTAATCACATACCATCAGGTGACCCGCTTGTTCGTTTGCCGCACTATGACATAAAAAAAATAATATATTGGTGTTGAAATTAATATAAGAAATGAAATAATAGCTATAAACATTATAGTTGTAAAACTACTATTAAAATAACTAGTTCCTTCACGTCTAGTAAAATATTTAACTACCACATTTTGCATGAATTCTCTAAGGTAATCTTGACATGCAACAAATTCTTTAGACGTATGAACACGCTCAAAGGCTTTTAGCCTAATAAAATTACAGTAGTGGTTGAATTTTTAAAGAAAAGCGGTTTTCGGCGGAAACTGTGGCTCTATTCTTTTTAAGCTCGTAGTTTTCGTAAAAAAAAGGTATTGTTTCAAGTATTTCCATTTTAACCTCCTTTGACGTAACCTAAGTTTGAGGCTAATGTCTGTCTGTCTGTCGGTCGGTCTGTCTGTCGGTCAGTCGGTCAGTCTGTCTGTCGGTCGGTCTGTCTGTCGGTCAGTCGGTCTATCTGTCGGTCAGTCTGTCTGTCGGTCGGTCTGTCTATCGGTCGGTCTGTCTGTCGGTCAGTCGGTCTATCTGTCGGTCGGTCTGTCTGTCTGTCGGTCGGTCTTTCTGTCGGTCAGTCGGTCGGTCTGTCTATCGGTCTGTCTGTCTGTCGGTCGGTCTGTCTGTCGGTCGGTCTGTCTGTCGGTCAGTCTGTCTGTCTGTTTGTCTGTCTGTTGCGTCGTAGCTCTCGAACGGATGAACCCTTTACGATGCCGGTTTTTCACGTGAAAGCAAATTTCCTGGCAGTGGTTTTTAGCTATTATTTTTTTTTATTGGTTCAGCTATTTAAAATTTATTAAAGGTGAACGCCTGAAAGTAGTTATTTGCCTTGTAAATATATTTTTAACTCGTGGTTTTTATGAAATAGATATTGTTTTAAATGTTTTTTGTTTCTCACTTTACATAATTTTTCAAAACTAAAAACCGGCTTCACCCTCAAACTACTCAACCGATAAAATTTATATGGGACCACCGGAAAAAAAATTTGGGTAGCTCGCATACAAGTACAGTAGGAGGAATTTTTTTTGACTATCCCATCGGGTGTCAAGTCGTTGAATAGGTTTTTTAAAATATAGTTGTTGAAACTTGTGAACATCATTTTTCGATTTAGGGATCCGTTTCTGAAATATTTCAGACGTCAAATTCAATAGAAAACTAGTTCTGAGACATTTCTAGTGGCGTGAACTTAAGTGGGCATTCGCAACTACGGAACCCTAAACTGCGTGTGGTCCGACACGCACTTGGCTGGTTTTTAAATATATTTTCAACAGCGTTTGGCATCATCTTTTTAGCCATTCTTCATAATAGAGTACAACTCGCGCTAAGCAGATTTTGATAAATTTTAAACTTCTGTTCTGTTCTGAGTCCGCCCAGCCAGCAGTTACGCTGCAAGAGCTTATGAATGAGGTTTACCTTGGAGAGTACGTCATCACGCTTGCAGACCAAAGCCGATGCATGTATATCGTCCTCAGTCCCTAGAACAAGGCGACGCCAAACCTCGTTATACCACTCTCATGGCTCGGGAAACCAGTTGGACTCGTAGATAGGGATAAAGGAGTGTAGGAGATATTCGCAGTCAGGGAGTAGGGGAGAGAGAGGGAGTTGAGAGAACCGACCGAATACCAGCATCAAATCAGTATGGGGAGGATAGATATAATACTTGGTGTGTGATATATACTTGGAAGGATAATAGACTGCTTTGTTGTTTTGTATCCGTCGCGTTGCTCTGCAGGTCTTCTTCGTAAGATTAGAGATTTGTTGACACTGTCGTAATAGTGCAGCCTTCTGGTTTCTGTCTTCTGGAATTTGACTTCTGACTTCAGTTTACTGGTCTTGACACTCTTCACTTCTGGCTTCTGGGTTTTCTGTTTTTCGCAGCCGAATTCCTGTTTCTGTTTACTGATTTTTCTGGTTCCTATGTACGTTTAAGCAGATTTTGATAAATTTTAAACTTGATTTATTATTATTATTTACCAATTTATGTACACGAAAAATTTATACATAGAATACATCAAATAAAAGTTGTACAAAGGCACTACTTATCTCAAAAGAGATCTCTTCCAGTAGGCCTGTGAGAGGAAATGTTTATATAAGAGAGGCATACAGGCGTTATGTATAAACATACATAAAATAAAGGAGGAAGAAAATTAAAATGATATAAAACTACACAAACTACAAATAAACATACATATACATACATATATTATTACACATATACTTCAATAAATACATATGTCTATTTAGAAGGAAATATAATATATACTAAATATGAACATTATAAGTTACAATTAAGATGATTCTAATAAATAATGATCTTTTACTCGTCTTTTAAATACAGAAATCGTTTTAGAATCACGTATAGCAGGTCTCTATCATAAAAAATTGTAATGCTCATAAGCCAATAATAAAAATAACACTGAAAAATAATATTGTACCTATGACAGAGACTGACATATTAATCGAGAACATATATTAATTCTTGGTTCGTCCATATTAAAAATGTATGCCTCCCAATCATAAAAGAATGTTGATTATTGATTCATACTCAAAAGTTTTCATTACCGACGCCTGATTGAAACACGCCTCCGAATATAAAATCGCCGTGTCAATTTACATAAAACACATTATTTCGAATCGGACAATCCAATATCACTTAATCGAATCATTAATTAGTATGGCCGGTGGTGGTAGTGTAGCGAAATGTTTGGTGACCGGAGTCAAAGTTGAAAAGGGGTGCACGTTGTAGGATACAGAGGATGCTAATATTTCATGACGTTTTAAATCGTGACTAAACATGTCTATGTCTGTATACAGACAAACCTAATCAGGTTCTTGTCATCTATACTATAATAAAAGAGTAAAAAAAATGTGTCTGTACATTAAAAATTTTTCAAAAAAAAAATTTGGGGCGATAGAGATATAGTAATAGAGTTAGAAAATAAAAAAAAGTCTGTCTGTTTGTCTGTTTGTCTGTTTGTCTGTTTGTAC
Organism: Acrobasis suavella; assembly: GCA_943193695.1. Classification (NCBI taxonomy): domain Eukaryota; kingdom Metazoa; phylum Arthropoda; class Insecta; order Lepidoptera; family Pyralidae; genus Acrobasis; species Acrobasis suavella. The sequence continues at coordinate 23,041,356 of OW971934.1, forward strand.
ACGCTAATCTCCGGAAATACTGGACGGATTCGAATGAAACTTTTTTTGTTATATAGCTGTGAAGCCTGGGCAACATATAGGCTATAATTGATTTTGGAAAATGGAACACATGATGCAGAACTATAATGGTCCAGCTAAACTATAAGAAATATTAAAATGCCGCCTTAGCAAAAGTTGTTAAGTCTGATGAGAACTTTTTGTTGAGTTATAATACAACTGGCCAAGCGCGAGTCGGACGCGCGCGAAGGGTTCCGTACCATAATCTATGAAAAATCACGTTTGTAGTATGGGAGCCCCCCATAAATACTTATTTTATTCGATTTTTAAGGTTCCATAGGGTAGAGTAGAAACGGGACCCTAATACTTAGACCTTCCGACTGTTTGTCTGTCTGTCTGTCACCAGGCTGTATCTCATGAACCATTATAGCTAGACAGTTGAAATTTTTATAGATGATGTTTTTTTGTTGCCGCTGAACAAAAACATACTAAATCTATCTATCTATACTATAATAAAAGAGTAAAAAAAATGTGTCTGTACATTGAAAATTTTTCCAAAAAAAAGTTGTTTAGTCCGAAGAAAAACTTATAAGTTCAGTATTTGCGGACCTTCCGAGCAAAACACACCAGAAAAATTCTTGGTTACGTGAATGCGCCATATTGACAACTAAAAATTAAAAATCAACTTATGACGCAAATTATTGTTGATTTCTTGGATAGTTTTGTTGACGACGCCACCAATTATCCAGTTGAGTTTCGTAATTCACTTGCAGCAAATGGACTCTCGGCTCACAAAATAAGTCTTAATGTCGGAGGGCCAATAATGCTGATGCGAAATTTGACTCCGCCGAAACTGTGTAACGGAACCCAACTTAGTGTCTCAGCACTGTATGCCAAAGTTCAGCGGCTGAATTTCAGCCAATGCATGCCTGTAATGTTATTTGCATTACTAGCAAAACATAATGCCAAACTTCCGATGCTTTTGCCTGAATCGGACCTGTACCCGTACCCGTACCCGTACCCATACCCGTACCCGTACCCGTACCTGTACCCTTACCCGTACCCGTACCCGTACCCGTACCCGTATCCGTACCCGTACCCGTACCCGTACCCGTACCCGTACCCGTACCCGTACCCGTACCCGTACCCGTACCCGTACCCGTACCCGTACCCGTACCCGTACCCGTTCCCGTACCCGTACCCGTACCCGTTCCCGTACCCGTACCCGTACCCGTTCCCGTACCCGTTCCGCTCCCGCTCCTGCTTCCGCTTCCGCTCCCGTTCCCTCTCCCGCTTTCACTCCTGCTCCCGCTCCTGCTCCCGCTCCCGCTCCTGCTCCCGCTCCCGCTCCCGCTACCACTCCCACTCCCGCTCCCGCTCCCGCTCCTGCTCCCGCTCCCTCTACCGCTTCTGCCACGCTTCCGCCACCGCTCCCGCCGCCGCCGCCGCCGCTTCCGCCGACGCCGCCGCCGCCGCTTCCACCGCCGTCGCCGCCGCTTCCGCTGACGCCGCTGCCGCCGCTTCCGCCGCCGTCGCCGCCGCCGCTTCCGCCGCCGTCGCCGCCGCCGCCGACGCCTCCGCCGCCGCCGCCGCCGCCACCGCCGCCGCCACTGCCGCCGCTCCCGCTCGCGCTTACGCTCCCGCTTCCGCTCCCGCTCGCGCTTCCGCTTTCGTTCCCGTTCCCTCTTCCACTTCCATTCCCTCTTCCGCTCCCGTTTCCGTTCGCCGCAGACGCGCCAAAGACGGAAGATTCTCATATCGGCACATCACTACTGTCCGGCGTTTCCACCGAACTTCAGCGGCTGAACTTCAGCTAATTTAGTGTGTCATCCCCACCGAACTTTAAACACTGAACTTTAGCCGCTAAACTTCGGCATAGTCTGCTGAGACACTTAAAGTTTACTGTGAGTGGTGCCAGTGAAACTGTATTTATTCCGCGTATGCCACTCATCCCTAACAATTTTCCTTTTGAAAATACACAGTTCCATGTGTTTACTTGCTTTGCTATGAAAATAAGTCACAGTTTTAGAGGCTTAAAGCTGCCTATGTGGATCTAAGGACTGGTTTTTCGCATGACCAACTTAATGTGGCTTTCTCCAGGGTTAGTAATACTTCAGCTCTTTTCATATTGGCTCCCAAAGGAAAGAATTAAAATAATATTGACTTTTAACTCCTAACACTGTAACAAGTACTTTCTTATCTCTCTCTTTCTCTCTCTCTCTCTCTCTCTCTCTCTCTCTCATTAGTTTTTATTTATATTAATACGCCGGAGTCATAAAGTCCACGCGAACGAAGTCGCGGGCATCAGCTAGTAACCTAATAAAATATTCATATCTAAATATTAAGAAAAATAAGAATCATATGGTACTAAATCAAACTCACTTAAGGCAGGCCTGTATCACTTCCCGTTTAGGTATCGAAAATATACCTACATTTGCTCTGGCTAGAACTAAATCATAGGTACCTCCAGTACTAAACAACCAAATATATCTGCAAACAAGCCTAACAATTTCATTGTTAAATTATTCGACATTTTGTCATGCGTGTATTTGGCCTAATACTGGTCTTTTCCTAGTTTATACATTCATTTTAATCGAAAATGATAATGAAGGATTGGATGAATATGTATTTTCCAAACACGCTACCTAAAGGCATCTGATATAGCTTAATGATTACACCATTTCTCTATCGGACTACGAGGCGCGGACAGGGGTTTCACCCCTTTGTCGTTAAAATACCTAAGTCTCGTAATATTTTGGATAGGCATGCTTCATCCTAGTCGTAATCGTCGCTTACCATCAGGTGAGATTGAGGACAAATGATTTAACCAATATATTGTAAAATAAAATGTTGAAAGTTGGGACTTATGACTAAACGTGCGTGATTACGTGCCTATAATTAAAAGAGCTTGAGAATTTTCTACGCCACTTTTGGTCACCCATTTAAGTGAGAAGCACGCTCGGTGGCACTTAACTTGCAAAAGAGCTTTATATTAATTAATATTGAAAGATATTTGTGTATTTTGTTCTTCGTGTATGTGAATGGCCAGAACTGGTAACTTTTTCTTCTTTATATGTATATTCTCGATGAAAATGAGGGCACTAAATAAAATTCGCCCAAGGGCGCTAGGGGCGCTACAGCCAGTACCGAGCATAGCCCTTCCAAACACGTCCGCCAAACAAGTCTGATTAACAATTTCATAAATACATTATTGCGAGCTTAATGCTGATTGAAAAACACTTTTTTCTTCTGTTTGTTTTGTTAATGTTACATGATCACAGTATTCATAACGTTATTAATTAAATTAAATACAAGTAGATTTGCTTAGCAAATTAACTTATACTGATTTTATGCAAGTAATCGGTCGGTTCTTACAACTCCCTCTCTGTCCTACTTCCTGACTGCGAATATCTCTTACACTCCCTATCCGTATCTACGAGTCCAACTGGTTTCTCGAGCTATGAGAGTGGTATAACGAGGTTTGGAATCGCCAAGCTCGACGAACTGAAGACGGTACACATACCGGCTTTGGTCTGCAAGCGTGATGATGCACTTTCCAAGGTAGACCTCATTCATAAACTCTTGCAGCATAACTGCTGGCTGGGCGGACTCAGAACAGAACAGTAGATTTGCTAAACAAATTAACTAAACCCCCAATTGTCGAGAACACTATCTAGTGATGAGAAGAGGAACTGCCGAAGTCGTATCGGTATTTCCGCTACTCATCACTAGTAAGTAGCGCCATCTATTATTTTCGAGAGAAAATCCTGATTTTCAATCGTAATCTCCAAAAACTTTTAAACGGCTTAACCTTTTTTCATCAAACATATCTAAGAACCTCGGCAAGAGAACTTGCTTTCACGTAAAAAGACCGCAACGAAATCGGTCCATTCGTTCGAGCATTACAATGCCACATACAGACATACACATAGACTGACAAGCAATAACAACCCTTTCTTTTTTCGAGGCTTAAACTAGCTTTCATTTTTAGCTATACTATCTAGGCCTATGTATTTTTTTTTAATTTTACGAACTCTGTGGCCTATTGGTCATCATGCCTCGATTGCCGGTCAGTTCAAGATGGAAAATGATGTTTTTCAGATTGACCTGGGTCTTGGGTGTGTATCTTAAATAAATAATAATAATAAATATATAGGGACAAATAACATTAATTGAGCTAGCCCCAGAGTAAGTTCGAGACCTGTGTTATGGGATACTAACTCAACGATACTATATTTTATAACATATACATATATAGATAAACATCCAAGACCCAGGACAATTTGAAAAAGACCATTTTCCAACTTGTCCTGACCGGGAATCGAACCCGGGATCTCTGGGTGGCGGACTAGCATGGTGACCACTACGCCACGGAGGTCGTCATCTTTATATGTATTTGTTATAAAATATAGTATCGTTGAGTTATTATCCCATAACAAAAGTCTCGAACTTACTTTGGGGCTATCTCAATTCGTGTGATTTGTCGGTATACAATATATAACAAAAACCCTGTCCGATCCTTATAGGAGCATCTCAGACCGTCAATATAAACAACTTTTCCTACGGGACCAATGCTTGAAACGAAAAAAAAAAAATTTTTTCTGTCATTGTTGCTTCTACAAGGATTAGACAGGATTTTTGTTACTTATTGTATATATAATTACGTGAATGCATTGTAAATCTGTATAAAACTATTCCCCTGGGCTTTTACAGGAAGCATTCTAATTTCGCAGGAACAACAAACTGTTGGCACAGTATACGTGACCTCTGAGAAATAACCGACACCTTCTTTGCAATAAGGAAGCTCGCGAGCGTGACGCGCAAACAATAAACAGCCATATAGGGAGTAAATTTGTACATTCCTGATATTTAGCCTATTTTGACGCCCCTGAGCAGGCCTGTGTCACTGCCCGTTTAGGTATCAAAAATATATTGATGTCTAGCAATAGTAGTACCGATCAAATGTTATGTCGGTCAAAGGTCTGCCGGGCAACGGTTTGTCGCACAACTGAGGTACTTTCAATATACCTACATTATTACTATACGCGCGTCTACTACTCCGGAGGGGAAAATTCAGTTATATTAATCATTTGTCCAGAATAATAAGAATGAAATTGGCTTGCAATGGATGTATAGGTATCAAAACGAAGAGGTAAGGAGTGCTGATGCGAGCTAAATTAAACCATAGCGCTAACGAAATTAAGTAGATAGTTCGTTGAATTTCTTTTCTGAGTAAGACTCCTGTACGGGAATACCTGTACTTACTCTGTGCCTTGGGGTCTCCCCTTTTTTAACCCCGGACGCAAAGAGAAAGGTGTAAGTTTGACGCTAATATCTTTCTGCTTGTGGTATTATAGCTCTCGCACTTACTTATTTCAATACGGTACTTTTACGCAGAATTAAATTTCCTTGCAGTAATTTTTAGCTATGTTCAATGTAAATCGGTTTAGCCATTCAAAAGTTATTAGGGGTGAATGCTTGAAAGTCGGAAGTTTTTAATTTACCTTTTAAATGAACTTGTTTCTTCAAGAGTTGTTAGTTCGATAATCGGTTGAATATTTCGCAAGTAAAGCGACACCGGGCGTGGTCCGCAATTGGATGGGTGACCGCAAGTGGCATAGAAATTTCTCGAGCTGAAGGCACGTATAGGCCGTTGGTCCCGGCTGTTATCATTGTATGGCAGTCATCAAGCTATGTCGGATGCCTTTAGGCAGCATAAAAAAATCTGACACCAGTGTTGGCCACTTACACACACGAAAAATAAATAGTATCTTTAGATAGGTCTTTCTCTCTTTTGTAAATACGGTATTTGACTTAATTTTTTGAATAAAATAAATAAGTTATAAGCCTAAAAATATGATGGAAAAGGAAACTATTAAGATATAGAAGAAGCTAGTAGATTAACAACAAAAAATAAATATTCTACGTCTGCACATACAAGATATAGTATTGTGGAAGGAAAGTGGAAAGGCTCTTGTATAGCGGAGGCACACAAGTCGTTTTAAAACAGTATAAAATCCGTTATTGAAACGGTTTTAAATATTTTTAACTGACTTTAAAAAGAAGGATGTTATCAATTCTATTGGCTAATAATGTTTTTTTTAATGTTTGTTCTCAGCTTACTCAAAAACGCCTGGACCAATATAGAAAAATCTTTTTTTTTTATTTGTAAGGGCATACTTGTAATGTCAGGTGGTCCCATAGAAATATAATTAAAATTGCTTACGAAAAAAATAGTTTGGTGATGAAGTCAGTTTTTAGTTTTGAAAAACTAAATAAATAAATAAATTTCAATAAATATTTACGGACAAATCTCACGAATTGAGCCAGCCCCAAAGTTAGTTTGAGACTTGTGTTATGGGATACTAACTCAACGATACTATACAATATTTAACAAAACAACTTTTCCTATTCCAACAATGCTTGAAACTCGAAAAAAATTATCGACATTTTCATACAAAAGTGTTCGGCCGGTCCGGCAATTTGTATGAAAATGTCGATTTTTCTTCGAGTTTCAAGCATTGGTCCCATAGGAAAAGTCGTTCATATTGACGGTCTAAGATGCTCCTATACAAGGATCGGACAGGGTTTTTGTTACATATTGTATAGATAAGAAATACATATGTAGATAAACATCCAAGACACAGGTCAATCTGAAAATGATGATTTTTCATCTTGACCTGACCGCGCGGGAATCGAATCTGGAATCTCCTTGTACTAAATTGTCTTTGTTTTGAAGATGTAATACCACATCTAAAATTTCCAATCTACGACCACACCGTATGTGTACCGCAGTGATGTTTGCCAAAAGTATTAAGCGTGAGCTAACTCAATTTTATGGGTGAAACGAGTTTCGCCAAGAAAAATAGGCCTCACTTGACGAAACTCGAGATTGGCTTTTACATTGCCTTTAACGGAAATAGAAGGTTGTTAAATGAAAATTGTGTGTATTGTCAATATTGCAAATTTCCTGTTACATTTTCGTTTCGTTGTTTGAATGATTTTATTTGACATTGAAACAGTAACTGAGGGGTTACTCCAAAAGCGGTACGCAAGACGGACATTACTACGTATCCGCGTTACAGTGTCAAGCAACATTGAGCACTAACGTGTGATGATAAAGTCTAATTTGGTTTGACATAGGAATAAGACGTCACTATCGTACGACTAACGTATTGTTTCATGGAGTAGCCCCCCTGACTATTACCGAACCGCGGGCTATACTAGATTACTATGGTATAATGAAATTAAAATAACAGTAGAAAACACAAAAAAAAAATTTAAAATTTTGTACTAAAGTGTGCAGCCGCCCGGGATGTATGGGAATGTGGTTTTTTTTTTGTTTTTGACCATTATTTTAATGTCATTATACTATCGTGATCTTGTATAGCCCGTGGTTCGGCTTATTACGGGTATATCTCTTCCACATTGTATATAATTTTTCTTTCCTTACAAACTCGGATAAAGTGATCGGTCAATTTGTATCGAAGGTCCAAAAATATTTTTGTTTTTTGTACACATGCTCATTGAGGAAAGTTGTTCATTATCATAGTATGAATTTACTTTTAAAATAGTTTTAGTATTTTTTGTCAGACCCTATATACGCTTACGACTACTGTAAACTGGGGGGTTACTCCAAAAGCGCTACGCAAGACGGACGTTACTGTGTAACTGTGTATCAGTGTCAAGCAACATTGATCCCTAACGTACGATGATAAAGTCTAATTTAGTTTGAAATAGAAACAAGACGTTACTTTCGAACGAAAGATGTATTATTTTATGGAGTAAACCTCCTGATCGACTTTAGATATAAATTTGTGCGGTGTTAATTATAAAACGTATTACATTTTATACTGTGAATAAGAATTTGTATTCGTATTTACTGCATTTAATTTAATAATGTTTATCACAATATATATTTATTGATTTTATTCGTTAACTTTGGATTCAATAATGTTATCGTTTGTTTTTTTTTTGTACCAAGATGGCAATATCCTGCTACTTATGTTTTACTACTATTAACTTAAATAAATTTACAAATTTAGATTTAAGACGAAGTGGTAGCTCAAGTGGCGCCCTCATTTGAAATAAATAATTTAAAACTAAATATGGTGACAATTAAAAATTTGATTTGTATAAATATCTAGAAAGACCTTCAAACTATTTTATGAGTAACCTTTGAAATTATTACGAATAGTCCGTCTAGTTTTAAAACTGTTTTTCGCCAAAAGTGTCCACTTTTGGCGAAAAACAGTTTTAAAACTAGACGGACTACCAATATTACTTTCAAAGATTAATCATAAAATAGTTTAAAGATCTTTCTAGACATTTATACAAATCAAATTTTTAATTATCACCATATTAAGTTTTAAACAATTTATTTCAAATGAGGGCGCCACTTTAGCTACCACTTCGTCTTAAAATAGAATAAGTTATTTGTAAGCAGTCTCAACGTACACAGTTGGTGGGTGTTCATTTATCATGTAATTTATTATATGTATTATAATTAGGCTGCCATACTCTACTCATAACTACTAAAGACATGAATGAACGCAAAATTACAAGAAAGGAAGTCATTGCAAAAGCTATCAACGATAATTTTATAGGAATAATAATGCATCGATGACTAACCAGCCATTGATAATAAAATATTCATGAAAACCTATACGTTTTAGGACCGTAACAGACGGGGCGCAAGTTGCGCCGCGTAACAGCTAGTGATGGGAGTTGCATAAATACTCAATCAACCCATTTGAATATTTACTCAGTAGATTGAGTAAATACCCTATAAATTTCCTGATTTATCCATTTGGTGAGTAGATTGATTTATATGAGTTGCGACTTATATTTATATTCATATTCATTATTTCATGTTTTCTTGACAATTTTGTAATTTAAATCTAGTATACACTTGCAATTCTTGTCGGGAAGTGTGTGCATACGCCATAATATGCTTAACGTTAAATGGTTAAATGCGACGCTAAAATATATGAAAATACCATACTAATAATAAACTGAAAGTAGGCTACTTTGACTAATTATCATTTTTTGCTGGGAGGTGTGCAAAGACGTAATTTTATGTTAAAATAAGTAAACAGATATCAAATGCGATGTCAATACTTGAGCACGCTCTATTTACTCTATTTATTAAATCTAGTGAGTAAATACTCAAATGGGTAGATTGAGTACTATCCACTGCCCATCTCTAGCTGTTACGCGACGCAACTTGCGTCCCGTCTGTCGCGGCACTTAAGCGAAGCATCACAAATAGGTCGTAATGACAACGTCGGTACCTAGACTTGTATTAAACGATTATTCTTTAATTCAATTTTCATTTTAATTACTTTAAAACAACCCTTATTCCATTTCACATTGAAACGAAATTCCAATATCAACTAGTTTTCAGACTGCAAAATATTTTCTCCTCTTGTATTTAAAAACAAAGTTTTAGTTCTTGCAATCGAGGTAAAATCAACTTTATAGTTAAGGATATAAAGCTCACATTAAATTCAATAGTAGTATTTATATGTTTGTTAGGTCTTATGAATAGGCAATAACTTGTCTGAAGGCGCCTATGCAAGACTTAATGATGCTAAAGGCAGGTTATGTAGATTAACGCCAATTCTGCCTCAAAAGGTAAGCCTACAATTTAATGGGTTGTTTTGGTAGGGAATAAATCATTATTTATAATTAAAACATTCAATTTATGCATGTGTGAACAGAAAATATTATCGACCTGCCTTTTCCTTCTCACGTCTTAATTGCATTTTTTTTTCAGAATCTTTATTTTTATCTGAGAGTGTTTCCAATTGCCTACTGAGCTATGATACTGTAAACTATTAGCACTTAGCATGGCACCATAGATAAAGCAAGATAAAGTTTATATTGTGTGACGGACCGGTGCCATTCCGCTCGTTGTTATTACCTAGAGCGAGATAGTGGCAGATAGATAGATAACGCTCGATAAACGTTGTCGCCGGTACCATGGTACGAGAGCTGGTGTCTGTTTTCCGGCTTTTACAATCGTAGTCTTGAGCGTGCTTTCCTTCATCTTACGCAAGCATTAAATTCAACAGCTTCAAGACTATAAAATCTTTGCATCTTCTAATAGTTTTCCTTTGAAAATTTTCTCCATGCTGGTTTGAGAGAAAAAAAAAATATTTTGAAATGTTCCAGTTTCTTCCCGCACAGAACCTATTTTTCGGTAACATTTTTGTACAACAAAACAAAAAATACAACACTTCCAAGAACCGAATTCTCAAATATGACATTTATATTCCCTTGAAGTTCACAGAAGACACGAATAAGGACGAAGGGACGTTGCGCTACATTTGATCTCACAGGCGGTTACCTCCAAATGGCGCAAGATACGCCTCAATCGCTTTGTCCTTTATTTACAAGACTTATTAAGACATCCTGCATAGAAATTTTGGTTTACTTAGTGACAGATGGAATTCACTTCCAGGTGGACTTTAAAGAAAAGTAATTTGGAACTTTTAATGGGGCAAACAGTTTTGTTTGATGTTATTTTTATAATTTTAAAGAAATACAAACGATTTCGAATGAAAATTCAAACAAAATATTTTTCATCTCATCTAATAAAAAAACTTTGTTTTCATCTAAAAAAATTTGAAGCTAAAGTTACTGGTTATTCTCTCGGGACTAAAAGTGAAAAAGAAAATCTCTAGGGAACTGGTTTGTTTGAACAGTTTGAAAACTAAACACGAGTGTAATCTATGTAGAATCAAAAATAATGCTGGCAGTCCGGCAAAAAAAAAAGATATTTGTTTTAAAATAAAAAATAATCGGCACATACGTCGTTATTTATTAAATTTGGAATACATGTCGTCGTCAACATGGATGAATGTAGGTAAACATTTTATGTTCTTCGCTTCGGAAAAATAAATAAGTATAATTAAAAAAAAGCAATTTTTCTATTTGATACAAGTAATTACAGAAGTTTTAGGTTATTTGTATTGACATGTAAATATTTGTGAAAATGTGAACACTTTTTCGTAAGTTTAAGCCGATAGTGAATTGGTATCAAGTTAAAACTTAAAAAAATATATGAAGGACCACGCAAACAAAGTTATGAGTTAACATTTTATCGTAAGTTGGTGGTCTACGAAAAATTAATTTTTAGTATTTATTGTATGAAAACGACACCAAAGGTTAGTATTAAATTGTCGTTTGAAGTCTGATTAAGTGTTGTAGGTATTCTACTGCTCAATCTGTTCTAATTTGTATTTCCCAGTTTTTCGCATAGATGGAGATGAAAAGTAGAGTGTTCTACTCGGGTACGGTAATATTTTTATCTCGGGCGATATACATGAATCTTTCGCTTCACTCCGGATTCCACCGTAGAATCACTCACTACGCTTGTGATGCAACTTTGGAATCCATCGTTCCGCTCTGGATTCAAAGTAGCGCCCTCGCCTTCAAAATATTACCTTAGCCCCTTGTAGCACAATCTACTATTATTATCCCCAAATGACCGTTACATAAAATCCATATACAAGGACCTGTGAGCGTTGTTCTAATAGATGTTCTTGACAGCTCAATATCCACCGCAGTTCTTCAGCCTACCAGTGACCATGATAGTAGAGTCATTGAATATATGGGACAAAGTAAAATCAATCGCGGTAATGTCCCATAATGTGAAAAATAAATTTCTTTGACGGTCTTTGTTGTATTTGAAGAACACGCTATTGTCAATGTACTCGTAGTTTAGTCACAGGGTTAATATTAAGTATTACATACAGGACGAAATCTCCTTAGGTCCATTTCAATATGCGTCCCCATTCCCCGTCCTTTCACCTCGCCCCCGTTCTTGCCGCCATTAATTCTCTGGTTTAGTGGAGATGCATTCATTCCTCTCTTCTCTCTGCCATCCTTTTAATTTCCTGGTGGGACGTAACTCCTAACTTTTCTTTAAATTGATGGAATAAATTCATCCTTGATCTTCTTCTTCCTCGTCTCCTCCTATCTTTCCTTTTACTTTTGTTCTTAAAAGTATGTCATGTCTTTATAGATGTCCTTAATAAATCTTTCCTCTTCTATTTTCACTAGTTTTCAAATTATTTGGTTTTCATATAGCAGATTGACTACAAACTTAGAAAAATAGGAGCTCAATTGCTAGTAAAAATTAAACGATGTTGATATATTTATCGAAATATTAAATTGACATGACATACAGTAAGGAAACGGCATTATAATTGAAAAATAGTAGAATTAGAAAATTGTGTTAATTATATCTAGATTAAATGCATGTAGAATAATCCTGTTATCTCATATTATGTATTGGTGGCAAAACTGCAAATGAAATATGATAGAATGATAAATAAATGAAATGAAATAAAACGTTCTCAACACGCTTATAGAAAAACAAATGGTTTGTCTAAAAGCGTCAACATGAAACAAATCATCTGCTCTCCACCTCATGACCACCGTCACTCACTCTATTTCCGAAGTCCCAGGAATCCTGAATCAGCAACGACAGTCACGCCTCATTAGTCTACTACGCTTGGCCTGAAACTGAAATGGCCTGCGAAATTTCAAAGCTTTGGCGCGTGGCTTTGTTTCCTAGAATAAATTGTTTATTTATTTCATTTATTTTGGCAGGTACAATGTATTGTCTTACAACTCATGACTTAGTCGAGGTAAGTTGAACACATATTGAATTATCCTTGTCTGAAAACCGTTTGTAATTGGTGGGTTCAACAAATCACATGGTGTAACTATAAATAAATAAAATGTGCTTATTTCAGATCCATAAAGTTATATCCATAATTAATTAATTTTTAATTTAAATATTTTCCCAGCCCCTTGTGCTTAGCCTCTGGATATGCACATGCATATGCGCCCAGTAGCTCACAATAGGGCAGTCTGATTTGTCACTAATAACCTTCAGAATAGTGTTGGTGCTTGCGCGTATTCTGTGCATAAACGACGCAGTTCGCTTGCGTTATAAGGCGATAAAGCCCTCGATGACCAGTTATAGCCAAAGTAAATAATAAATTTTATTTTCTTCATTTCGCATAAAAACCTCATGAGTCATGATAAAAATATCATACAACATCAAAGCGCGCTTGAAGATGCGTGGTTGAATAGTAACAGGGTGGAGTGCCGACCTCAATTGAGATGGAGTGCTGTGATACTTTAACTGGACCAAAATCTAGTTATATGTGAAGTAAAAGAATGAAACTTAGATGTCCTAAAAATAACAGATAAAAACATTTTTGAACGAGTGAGCCAACAAGCGAAACAAGATGATTCATAAGATTTTTGATATAGCCAATAGAATTGTTAAGTTCAAGCAACCGAACGGAATAAACCGAAAAGAATTTCTAAAATAAAGGGTTTCAGAAATCTAGTTTTCAGTACGTTGCAAACAACAGATAAGCGTTCTGAAAGATCAAAACAATATCTTGGCAGGTATAGAAATATCCCACCAAAAACATTTTCATGTAAAAATGTTGCCAAGACGAGTTTACATAGCTTACCCTGTGAAAAAGTTATCGATCTCGTATGAAGCCAAGCTCTAAAGACTACATACTCTAAACCTACAAGCTTTACACTACACCTTAATCATAATCTATGAAAAAGTGATCAGATCTCATATACAGCTAAGATTCTTGATCTACGCGCCCTTACTTTACCAGGCCTAAAATCATATACTCTACATTTTAGTCAAAACATGATGCTAGGCCGATTTGCTACCGTTACGAAGATTTCGTAGGCATTCGTTCATCGTGTGTGAAATAAAACGGCCAAGCCACACGTTTTGACGTAGTGCCCTTGCGCTAAGCTTGGCTCGTCTTGGCGGGGACACTCCCGTGCCCCCAGATAAATATAAAAATGTCAGGGGACCAAGAAGACTGAAATAGGTTTTTAGTATCTACAAGTATGCAATGTTATCATTATTAAGGACTGACAGACTAGAATAAAATATATTGTAGAAAAAGTAATAAATCTCAATAAACAAAGCGAACAAGGTTCGTGGATCTTGAATGTTGGCATTAGAATACCAAATACACACACACTTCAGATTGTTGAGAGATCCCACTCTCTTGTTCGAGTATATTCGAGTGATCCCTTATTTGAAGATTGAGTGGCTTTGATACTGGTTTTTTTTTCTTCAGTTTGTTACTTATATAATCGAATATGTGTACAATGCGTATAATATCTTGATATCACTCGGCAATCATTGTGAAGTGATGATTGATGATGAGCGAGACATTAGGATATTAGACTCACCACAGTTCACTGTACTATATCTAAAAAGGTAGTTTCCAGGATCAAAAATATATAGACCCCGTTATCTTGTCGCACAGTCTATTTTAGGGAGTAAAATACTTAATTTATCGGTTGATTAATATCGATTTCTTACTCACCGAAATCCTTATACATACATCCTTTAGTTACACGTATAATGTAGTATTGTATACAGTTTTTTGTAATTATTGTGAAAAATTTTGATATGTCATACATTAAATGCATAAATAACGAGCGTCCTTATTTTTAATTCTTTCTTGTCTTCTTTCGTGTCTTTTATTTATTCCATTATTTTTTAACACAGTTTTATCAGATAACAGTGATTACTGATTATCTTTGACTTACTGACAGTTACATATAATATAAATTTAGTACAATTAAACCATTGATATTTCAATAGGTGATAAATTAATGTCAAGGCGATAAGATAATGGGGTCTAAAAATAAATTATTTCGTACTGATAATAAGGGAACAAGTTCTTGAAGAATGCATTCAAATTTAGTATGGTTGTAGGAAATTTATTGAAGAATTTCGAGCAAAAAAATGAAAACTAAAAAAATATATATTTCAAAAACAAAAAAGCGGGCGCAATAAAATTTATCAAATCACCGGTTTCCACAATCTACAAAGATTAAATCATAAACTTTTTCAAAGAACCGATCTCATATCATTAAACACAGTCATAGAATAAAATAAAATTCCATAAAAAATTACAATCTTTGCAGTACATCAAAATCGTTTAACGGTATCCAATAAACTGTGACGCAGATAAAATCAATACACTTCGATCTGAGATTGATGAGGTAGCCAATAAGATGACTTGCTAATGCCACCCTAAGTGGTATTTTTCGTGGTTGATCGGTTATTGCAATACTTGTTACTTTATTGCTCTGTCATGGTTATTATCCTGATTTGGAGGCTTATGGAAGTAGATAATGGTATGGAGCAGAGTGTTGGACAACGTAAAAACAAGAAGAACATAAGATGTATTGTATATGGCTGAGGTGCGTATGTTAAGATGGATGTCTGGGGTTACTAAAATGGATAAGATCCCGAACGAGTGTATTAGAGGGAGGCTAAAAGTGGCACCAATAGTGGACAAATTAAAAAGCCATCGCCTGACCTGATATGGCCACGTAATGAGAAGGGATGCCGAACACCTGGCAAAAAAATAGTTGATTTAAAAGTAGACGGGTAAAGAGGAAGGGAAAGGCCAAGAAATACGTGGGAAGAATGCGTGAGATCGGAAATGGGGAACGGGGAGTTAGTATAGAGATGGCGAAAAATAGAGAATTATGGAGAGAGTTGACATACAGAGCTGACAACAAATAGGGAAAAGGCGAGGAAAGAAAAAGGAAACAGATAATGGTGCCATTTTATATTGTAATACATTCGACCTTTTTAATGACTATAGCATCATATAGCTCAGCTGGCTCAGTGACCCGGAGTGGATCTTAGCATCTGATACGAGAGAGCACCTTATTTCGAGCAATATCTTGCCAAAAGTCACTTCCATCTGACTAGGATGGTAGTCGTGTTGACCGTTACGTCACGGAGGTCATCGGATAAAGAAAATAAAATGCATAGATTTGTTAAAGCCTATCAAGAGGGAAACCTAAAAGATCTAGACGTCATGTGCCTTGCCCGTCTATCCCGTATGGGATAAAAAAGTGACAGATCTGTACAGAGACAACATGTGATGAAAAGGAAGGAAAGCCAAGTTACCAAGAGTGTACCTACTAATTCTGAAGGATACCGGTACAAGAACAAAGGAAGGTAAAAAAAAAACGTAGATGGAGTGCTTAACATTTAATTAATTATGTGCATTTTTTAAACAAGCTTGTATCTAACTTAACAATTTATAGTGCCCTTCAAGACAAAACAAATAAGCTCAAACTTGACTCTAACTAAAATTTTCACTTTAAAACTAGGCAAAAATTAACAAAAGATAGCGGTCCTTAAATGGAAAAGATTTATTTGCTGTCCCGACACCATGTAGAGTAGGATAACGTGATAAAGAAGAAGAGGTTACTTCCATCTAATGTTTTATAGCCTGCACATCTTCAGCAATATCTGGGCCATACCACTAGTCTTCGGCCTGATACCCTTAACTTAGTCTTAACGCCATGATTAGGCCACAATACTCCTATATTTTGTCTTAATTACCGAGGTATCTGCTTAAGTAACATTGATTGAACACAAAAGACTAAGTGCGTTAATTTTTCACTATTGAATAAACCTAATACTCACATACCTTTGAGTCTTAATGGTCAAGTTCTAGAATGGGTACCCAACACCAAATTTTTAGGCATAACTGTAGACTGGAACTTAAATTGGGATAAACATATTGAGGCCACTGCCAAGAAACTTAGTTCGGCAGCATATGCTGTGAGGAGGGTCAGACGGTGTACTAACGTTGAAACTGCTAGGCTAGTATACTTTAGTTATTTTCACAGCATAATGTCATATGGCTTGCTCTTATGGGGTAAAGCGGCTAACATACATGCTATCTCTGTGCTACAAAAGAGAGCAATTCGGTCGATCTACGGACTAAAATCACGCGATTCCTTAAGAGAGTTATTTAAATCTATAAATATTCTTACTGTGACATCTCAATTTATTTACGACAATCTTCTATTTGTTAAATCTAGGTTAAATAATTTCAAGAAAAATAGTGATGTTCACAGTTATAATACTCGCAACAAAAATCAGCTTCATACGCCTAAATTTCGACTTGCTAAAACTAGAAAGTCACTCTTAGGTCTACGTATAACATTATTTATTAAACTTCCCGAAGCGATCGTTAACCTACCAATGGCAAAATTTAAAACACATGTTAAAAAAGTTTTATTGAACAATGCGTACTATACTATCAATGATTATTTAAGAGATAAAAACGCGTGGATACTTCCTATACATTTTCCATTACACTCCACACATGAAACATAAATAGCTGCATTTTCTGTTACCATAATAAGCTTACTGTAAAAACATGTAAATGCTCTGCGATCAATAAGTGACCAACATATAATTAATATTTTCTCTTGACAAGGTCTGCGAGTTCGGGTTTTTCATGCTCACTAAAATGTCCAATCCGGTGGTGGCGTCGCTGGTCGGGTCGTTGGATTCCCTCTAATATGGTTGAGTTTAACGATGGCTGATCCGTGCGTCAACTCGTGAACGGGTGCTGCCGGGAGGGACTGGTCAGCTCGGCTTCGCTTTTTTTGACTACTTATTATTTTTTATTACGCAATTTATGTTTGTTTACTTGTTCGCAAGCATTTCATGTTAAAATGTGTCAACATTGTATTATGTTATAAGTATCTATTAATTAAAAGACAATTATAATAATATGACAAAGCCCTTCTGGCGAGTAGGCGACCAATACTGTGAAAATGAGTTTCTTTCGGCGTTTCTTCTCAGCAGTGGTCGTTACGAAGCGCTGGTATCGGTAGCTTTTCTTTAAAAATAAATTAAATTTCAATATACTTTACACGTAACATAAATTATACTTATTGACGTGTAAAAGTGCCTGTAAAGGTCTAATTACTGAATAAACATTTGAATCTTTGATTATCTCGATAATTTTAAGACTTGGCAGCAATTTACTTCCCAAATTTTTGTTTTTAAACTTTTCTCAACTGTTTTAATACACGCACATGTTTTGAGTTGTTGCCCTGCTAGTATGTTTAAACATAAATGTATATAATGTATTACTTAGGTGACAATTTGGTATGTGTATCTCATTAAAATAAAATTTAGAAAAAATGGCCATGATGTTCGGTCAAAGAAAAATGCTAAAACTATCCAAGTCAAATAATGAGATTCGTATAAATAAATTTTAGGATTCTTTGCAGAACTTGGCGGCCATTAAAATCTCGATTCTTTTGTCGTATATTGAACTTTGCTACCATTTTCACATTTATGTTTTTGGTGGGATATTTATGACTTCATCCTAAAACCAGTCTCAATTCGCTAACCCTCCAATGCCAGGATTTTCTGCGCAAATAAGCAATATCGTAGTTTGTCCAAACACTTGTGAAGCAATAAAGCGCACGTGTCGCTACGTATCTCAATTTGATCGCCACTTATTGCCCTACAAAATAACTTATTAATAACCGAATTTCTGTCGTATCACAAGGCTACAATGTTGGTTTTAGTGTAGCACCAAGATTTCTGATAAAATTATTTGGTAGTTGGATTAATACTCGATAAAAGTGACATGATCATATCGAATAAATTCGTTGAATATTTATGTTTCTGGTTATTTCAAAAATCTTTCTGAATAAAACTGTTTTTTTTTTTTTATTAAGTATAAGGAACAATTTAAATTGTAATTCCGAGCTGTATTTTATTGACAACAAAACGAAAAACATAGTTTCGCATAAAAATCACAAAAAATATGTTCTAGAAATTCCAGTTGTATCTAGTAATTTTAAAAGCTGTTAAAATCAGTACAGTTTAAATAGTACTTAATAATGTTACATTTAATAGGTACTATTAAAAACTTCAAGAGTTAAATAAAAAACTTTATAAGTTGAACTTTATATTCATATCATCATCATCATCATCATCATCATCATCATCATATCAGCCACAGGAAGTCCACTGCTGGACATAGGCCTCCCCTAAGGATTTCCAAAACGACTGATCGGAAGCGGCCTGCATCCAGCGCCTCCCTGCAACCTTGCTCAGGTTATCTGACCATCTAGCAGGTGGGTGTCCTACGCTGCGCTTGCCGGTACGTGGCCGCCATTCGAGAACCTTTCTGCCCCATCGGCCATCGGTTCTTCGCGCTATGTGCCCCGCCCACTGCCACTTTAATGAGCTAATCCGCTTGGCTCTGTCGGTGACCTTCGTTCTCCTACGAATATTCATATATCAAATTTAATTTGTGGCTAGCTCAATCTGTGTGATTTGTCCGTATATAGGTATTTATTTATATCTATTAACGCTATTGGCTTCAAAAGGCTCACAAAATATTGGTTATTATACTTAGCTGAAACGGTAACTAGGTACGCACTACATCACAGATCTGTATATTTTGGTCTGAGTACTATACATATGCAGCCTACCAGAATCAGGCCTCACAATCAGCCACCGTGCTAATTGTCGTCAATTACTGCAAGCCAGTTAATTTGCACACCGTACCGTGCATACATGCTGTACGAGTGAGCAGACGGGCTGAAATTATGGCGTACACTGCTGGCTGGCTTCGTATACTGATTCATAGGACAGGGTACATTGGATGTTTGGTAATGGTTGATTAGAAGTGTGTATTTTGACTGCCTCCGTGGTCCAGTGGTCAAGGCGTTCGCCTTGTCAGACGGAGGTCAAGGGTCCGATTCCCACTGGGAAGCATACTTTGTGAAAAGTTGTTTCCAGTCTGGATAGGATATTGCAGGTTTGAATCACCTGATTATCCGAAAAGAAAGATGATTCCGTGTTTCGGAAGGCACGTAAAACTGTGGGTCCCAAACGCCACCTAGCGTTTGAACATCAAACTATCCAAGGATTTGTTTCTGGTTTGCCCTTTGGGTTGTGGAGGTCAGACGGCAGTCGCTCTGTGTAAAAACCAGTAACCTCGTCAAATCTCCTTGGTTAGGAAGCGGACCCCGGGCTCTGAAGCATTACTGCTGAGGATGCAACCGGGAATACGCTCGGATAATGATGATGATGATTAGAAGTGTGTATACAATGTATACGAAAATGGCAAGCTTTATAACGTGGAAGGGACATACCCGAAATAAATCGAACCATGTACTGTATAATATAGTATAATAAATTAAAAATTACAATTTAACTTTTGTATGGCAGTGCCGAAATGTTTTTTGTTTTTGATTTTTGACTTTTAATTCAATTTCATTATACTAAACTGATCTAGTATAGCCCATGCTTTGATTTATTTACGGATATCCTTAGAAGGTCATTATACAAAGTGGAAGGGACTTCCACGTTGTGTAATGATCGTCCAAGGATCGTAGCTGGGCGTTAGAAAGATCCAGTGTCTACAATATTGACTGTAACTGTGGTTATTTTTGCATGTCAAATAATTCACTAGTTTACAAATATTTTTTTTTTTTTCAGTACCCATATACAGTTTATAGTATATTTGATTTGTCACTACTACAGCTACCCTCATATCATTATGTGAGCAAAATCAATACTAGACACAGTTATACGTAATACATATTTATTTTGCTAGGTAAACCGTTAAGCTTAATACATTGATCACTAGAACTTTATGAAATATCTACAATTACTTCAATAAGATATAATATATGGATTGACACAACCTTACGCGGCAAGCTTTGAATCCAGAAGACCGTTGACCGCGCATGCGCAATATCGTACCGCTATCCATCTGATAGGGTTGCCCGCTGCATTATGGTGTTGCCAGCCGCTACACGGTGTTGCAAGTGTCAGCGACAGAAAGGCGCTAACAATTATAACAAACGCCATATATTTTTATCACGTCATAATTTTTAAATATACCCTTGAGTTGTTTTATACGAATTTATACGTCGAGTTTAGTTTATCACTATAATATTGTGAGATTAAAGTAATTAATGAATGTGATTTCCTATTTAATATGTTTTCAAGACAGTGTAAAGTTAACCCGAACAGTTTTTGTTATTTTTTTTTCATAACAAAAAACAAAGAGAATTGTAACAGAAGCGATAAAATGAGCCTACTTCCTATACTTTCAAATTTCTGTATCAAACCTTGATAGAAAATGGGTACCTGGAGTTGTGTATGATTATTGCAGAAGTGTGCCTGCGAATTGTATATGTTTTTTGTTATTATAAATAACGTTCTGTCGAAAATGATTCTTGGGTTTCTTTAAAAGCAGTTGTGAAAATTTTCATAGGTAACCACAAAGCAGAGATTTATAAAGAAATTGTTTAAAATTTATGACAAAATCAATACTAAATGAGACAGTATTTGTCGCTTAAAATGCATTTTTTGAACTCAAATTTGATTTTTTTTACCGATAATCTGGGAAGCGTAAAAGTTTTGAATGGTGAACGTTTCCATCAAGATTAAGGTTTTTGGGTAAACATATGTTGGCTGATTACTGTTGTTCTATCAGAGCAACTCACTCCGACCTGTATAAAAGAAGAAGTAGTTACTTGAGTTTTTTTTGTATAATTAAGCAAAAAAATTTAACAAATTTTTTTAACTAATGTTTTCAAAATGTGACATGCTAATTGTTTTTCTACTTTAGCATGGAACTAGAGATGGTTTATTTTAAAGATACACATCACTTTCATGCGTGGGTATTTTTTGTTGTAAATTAGAATTCAAGATATACATGTACCGAT
This sequence comes from Acrobasis suavella, assembly GCA_943193695.1. NCBI lineage: Eukaryota > Metazoa > Arthropoda > Insecta > Lepidoptera > Pyralidae > Acrobasis > Acrobasis suavella. The sequence continues at coordinate 23,062,953 of OW971934.1, forward strand.
TGTTATTTTGTTTTTTTATATACCTTTATCTAATAAAAAGTTAAGAAGCTGTATTTTATACTTATTATCTAATAACGATCGTCACAATGGCATCCCTTATGTCTGCTCACTCGTACAGCATATAGGCTCGGCACGTCACTGTCGTTGCCTATGCTCAGCAGAAGGGCAGACGACAGTGACGTGCCGAGCCTATATGCTGTACGAGTGAGCAGACGAGCTAAATGCTGGCTTATGGCTGACCTCATAATAATATACAGATTTATATACTTTTAAATATTATAGGTGCACGAGATGTTTAGTAATCATTGATCAGAATTAAAATGTTACAGAGGCAACGTATCTATATGAGAAAATGGCAACCTATATTTTTTTAATTTATTTTCTTTCATTTACAGTTTTAAGTTTAATACTAATACATTTTATAATAAGACAGGAGTTTTATTATAAAACCCAGACTAACTTTGTTACTAGGTTTAAACCAATATCCGACCAAATCAAGCTGACATCTAGTAATATGACACTATCTCACCTGTAAATGTCGACTTCATTATGGGCGGATAATGGTTTAAACATAGTAACAAAGTTAGTTTTGGTTTTATAATAAAACGGTATATGTTTTAAATAAGATAGAATACTTAATCCTGGTTTGCACATCAGTTTAAATAAAAATTATAATTTATAAAAAGTATTATTCAAATGAAGTCATGTTTTTGATAGTTGTTGTAATGTATGTCATTTGCTGTTTTGGTTTTTTCCGCTTTATGTACTTAAAAAGAAATATTTTAGCCTTAAGTTTCGGCTTTTGTTATAAGAAAGCAGTCATCATGCTACGTCAGTTAGATATCTCGAAAAATATAACACAAATTTTGGCTTCTTACACACAAAAAACTGTAATGAAACTCCGATTTGCACCAAAATCCGTTCCGCAAACATGCAGATATTAAATGCCCGGTCTGAGTCCGGATTCCGAGGATCAGGCCAAATATTAAAACACCCAAAAGATATTGCGTGGTAGGGATTAAGTGTCTAAATACACTGTGCGGAAGTTACGCGTCTGAAATTCTTCATCTAATTTATTTCTTCGTTTAAAATGGCGACGTGATTTGCAAGCTAGTAATGCAGGGGTAATTTCACCGAAGTTCGGTCGCAAAATTTCAGCATAGTATGTTTTGTCACTAAGCAACGTATCTGAATACGCGATGCATCCTGCGTCCAGTGACATGCCTTGTGTAGTAGAATGTGGCGTGGGTAAAAGATATATTAATTTATTGAACGTGATTAGAAGGTGAACAAGATTATCTGAAAATAAAGAACCCATATTTTGTCGTTTAGCAAAGTAGTTAACATTTACAAAGATATAGGGCATCAAAGTTTTGGAGTGGAAGTGTCTTACATCACCTTTGGTTAATAAATCGCAGCTGATCGTGGTGTGACGCGGAATTTAAATGCGCTGTATCTTAATCATTATTTACTAATAACAGAAAAGAAAAAAACGTATCCCATATTTTCAATTTACAAGTGTGGACTAAAAAAATGTTTTGTCTCTTTAGATAGAATAAGCCAATATTTTTTTTTCGTCCACATTCTTATTTCCAGCCACCGGTCAGACCCTGTACAAGTTGCACGGATAAAATTATACAGACGACGCAAAATACGTCGCGCAACATACGCTGCGTGTGGTTCGACTTTGAGGCAGTGTTGATAGAGCTAGGACGAAGGATTACAAACTGCAGTTGAAAATTAATGACGCAGAGATAGTAGAATAACAAAGTACTTCGGGGAAAATTCTCAACTATTCTTGTAGAAATATATAAACACGTTTGTAATTTTATATGAACAGAAAATTCTTTACTTAGTTGCTATGTAAAGAATACGTGATTCTTTGCATAACATCTACTAGCCATCCACTTAACTAGCCGAAAAATGGAATCATAATTTTGGAAGGCATGTGTAAACTGTATGTCCCGAACGCCATCTAGCGTTTGCTCATCAAACCTATCCGAGAATTAGTTCTGGGTTCACCCTTTGGGTTGCGGAGGTCAGACTGCAGACGCTCTATGCAAAAACCAGTAACCTCGTCAAATCATCTACGTTAGGTAGCGGACCTCGGGCTCTAAAGCGTTACCACTGAGGATGTTACCGGGAATACTCCTAGTGAGAAGGTATGCTTCTTAGTGGGATTCGAACCCACCACAGGCCACGACCTCCGGCTCACAAGGTAAACGCCTTGACCGCTGGATCACAGAGGCAGTCCAAAAATCTAAAACCAGTACCATTAGGTAAGAACACGCTCGTTAAGAAGAATACAATAAAATAAAGAAAAAACAGATCCCACCTAAAGCAGATCCCACCTAAGAACTGTCCTTAAATTCCCTCCTCACAACACTGCTACCTTTTTCTACTCCTTCTCGGTACTTGCAGTCAGACTATGGAACTCATTACAACATTATACGTGACTCTAAAACGATTTCTGTATTTAAAATACGAGTAAAAGATCATTATTTATTGGAATCATCTTAATTGTGACTTATAATGCTCATATTAAGTACTAGCTTTTGCCCGCGGCTTCGCTCGCGTAGGGGTGTAATTTATCAAAATCCTCTCTTAGGGGATGCCTATGTCATAGTAGCTTTATGCATCCAAAGTCTCAGCCCGATCGGTTTAAAATTGACAAAGTTTCATACAAAATTTCATCCCCTATTTTATCCCCTTGGGGGTAGAATTGATCAAAATCCTTTCTTAGCGGATGCCTACGTCATAACATCTACCTGCATGCCAAATTTCAGCCCGATCCGTCCAGTGGTTTGGGCTGTGCGTTGATAGATCACTATGTCAGTCAGTCACCTTTGAGTTATATATATTTAGATATAGATATATTATATTTGATTCTAAATAGACTTGTGTTTTTATTTAAGCATATGTGTAATATATTATGTATGTATATGTATGTTTATTTGTAGTTAGTGTAGTTTTATGTCATTTTAATTTTCTTCTTCTTTTATTTTATGTATAAACACGCCTGTATGCCTCTCTTACATAAACATCTCCTCTTACAGGCCTACTGGAAGAGATCTCTTTTGAGATAAGTAGCACTACTTATCTCAAAAGGGATCTCTTCCAGTAGACACTACTTTGTACAACTTTTATTTGGCGTATTCTCCGTATAAATTTTCCATGTACATAAATTGGTAAATAGATAAATAAATAAATTAAACTTTACCTGTACACTGTAGCAAATAACAAGCCAAAGAAAAAACACTAAAAGTTGTAACTGGCGCAGTTTTATCAGCAACTTCTATTAGTTCGCTTTAAATGCTAATGACTTGAACTAGTTACTCCTTAGAGAAAAAGGAATCAGTTTGAATATGTAATAAACTTGGTTTATTAACTTTTTGTTGTTTATTGCTTGCATTGTTAAGATTATTTCTTTTTAACCTCCGATAATAAAGAGAGGTTCTGTCTGTGGGTGTGTCTGTAAGTGGCATCGTAGATTTTGAAAGGATGGACTGATTGCGATGCGGTTTTTTTGTGAAATCAAGTTCCCTTGCAGTGGTTCTTAGCTATGTTTGATAAGAATCGGATTAGCCGTTTAAAAGTTATTGGGGTTAACGCTTGAAAGTGGAGGTCTTTTAATTTTCCTGGCAAATAAACTTGCTATTGTTTTTGTTTTTTGTTAAAGTAATAGATTCAAGATAAAGAGTATTCAAAAAAAAGTAATGTTCAGTAATCAGTAGTTCATGAAATAGTTTGAAGGATTATCTAGGGCCTGGTCAAGACAAAATCTTAAATGATGTCACCATTTCTTATTAAATAATTTACTTCAAATGGATGAAGCACTGGACCCCGGAAAATTCAGATATCTCCTTAACGTGATTTTAGATTTCACAACGAAGAAAAACTGACATTAAGAGCGCTATTTGACTCCAAGAATTAAATATTACTAAATTTAAGAGAATTAAATATTAAAAAATTAATTATTACTAAAAATTAAACGATCCGGACGCCATCTTGGAATCGAATAAAAAGATAATTTAAAACTTCTTTGAATTAAACGTAATAAAGGCACAGAAAATTATTGAAAGGACCTTCCTAAAGCGCATTATATCTTTTCACGTCATACTGTGAAGCCACGGGGTCCCCATACATCGTTATCAGCGATCAGTGTGCAGTATTTCAACTGTCAAGCAATGGCGCCGTTTGAGATGATGTTTGTTTTTAGTGCAGTCAACAAATTATAAAAAAAAAAAAACATAATACAGTAACTTCATGCTGATTTCTTTGACAGTTAAATTGATGAAAAAATTCACCAGCATATCCATATTGACAGCGCACAAAGGGTTCCGTAACATTATTTAAAAAAAAAATTTTTATGGGAGCTTCACTTTGATATTTATTTTACTCTGTTTTTAATATATGTTGTTATAGCGGCAACAGAAATACATTATCTGTGAAAATTTCAACTGTCTAGCTATCACGGTTCATGAGATACAGCTTAGTGACAGACAGATAGACAGACAGAAGGATGGGCAGACGGACAGATGAACAGTCGGACGGACGGACGGATGGAGCCTTAGTTAGGTCTCGTTTTTACCCTTTGGGCACGGAACCTTATAAAGCAACCCCAAAACAATAATCTCAAAGTTACACTTTATTTATTTATATAAAATTTTTATTGCATTCTCCGCCTGTTAGCCGGCCGGCTTATATTTAAATATACTAATAAAATATTGAAACAAGCAACAACAAAATAATTATTTCACAGTAACACTAAATTGCGTCTATTTGTCTGTGTGTTCAGAAATGCCCTCACGTATTCCCGACTGCCCTGTCATAAACTAGTGAGAGTATACACAATTAGCCGTGAGAGTATAAACAATTAGAAGTATTTTACCCTTCACTTCTTACTACATTTAACTAAGGTATTATTGGCATAATAACCAGCCAAGTGCGAGTCAGACTCGCGCATGAAGGGTTCCGTACCATTATCTATAATAAACACGTTTGTTGTACGGGAATCCCACTTAAATATTTATTTTATTCTGTTTTTAGTATATTTTTTTTTTTGTAATAGCGGCAATAAAAAATTACATCATCTGTAAAAATTACAACTGTAGATATCACAGTTCATGAGATACAGCCTGGTAACAGACAGACAGACTTAGTAATAGGGGTTTTTACCCTTTGGATGCGGAACCTTTAAAATGCACCCTTTATTTTAACATCTTACTCTTCAACTACGTGGTAGAATGCTTTTTTATCTATTTCCTTTTTGACCATACGTCACTGAAGAATTCTATTGACAACCAATACAATAATATGAAATCTTATTGATTGTCAAAATACAGCACCAGCTTCGTGTAACTACAAAAGAGCATTTCTGTCCAACTACGCTCAAAGTATCAAGAAAGTTTTTCAAATGCTTTTTAGGCGAACCTCTAACTTGCCGAAGGGCCTAAGGTCTTCACTTTGTTACTCAGGCCATTTCTCAGTTATCTTTTTGCTAATGTAATCTGCCCAGTCCCACTTTTGTCTATCAGTATTGTACCTAAAATAGGATAGGACTTTTGGTCTTGACTTTTTATGCTGCTATGTAGGTACATGGCAGCATGAAATGTCAAGACTGATATCTTAATCAACCACTTCTGTCCAGTTTACCAGTATTCGAAAAACCCATTAACAACAGTAACCCATTTATATCGGTTAATCCTTTGATTCGGTTAACCACATAATGAGGTTAACAGTAACCGTAATCTGAATAGGTTAATTGGGTTTTCAGTGAAGCACAGCCGTTTGGTTGAGTCATGTAAGCGATTTTGCAGGGATAGGTACCGTAACCGAGTGGCGAGGAATGAAAAACGTGTATCATTATACAGAAACCTATATGTCAATCCGGTTAAAGTTAACCGCAATTATAGATTAACAGGCTTTTTCGGTTAACCAAAATGTTTGTTAACCCATTTTCAATTAGATAAATAACAGATTATTTCGGTTAGGTAAACCTAACCCGTCCGAACCCTACAGTAAAGAAAATGTCATGACCATTCTGTTCTCTCCATATTTTGTGTCTCCGATGTAGTGTAATGGGAAACAATTTCTGTACTCTGTGATTTGAATAAGAACATCTTAGTTATTGGAACTATTGTAAACGATAGTCGGAATATTGTTGTACTGCTGTGGATGGTTACAAATAGTTCTCCGTAGGATTACATTGTAGGAATCAATACATAGAAGTAATTATTATACCAATCAATTATAGTAATAATAATTATTGTCGGCGTTTGAGGGGCACATCTAGTAGGCGGCAAGCCACCACCTGCCTACAATGGTCAGTAATCATGATTATGGTAGGTAACGTTGCTATTGCAATATCTCAGCGTCAGTCTATCCCACTCTCATTCCATAACCCATAAATCTTTCCCTTTTTATTGCAATAAATCTTTCTCCTGCCGAAACCTATTGAAGGGTACACCTTTCATAGGTATATTCAGGAATGGGTTTTGGCGGGAGCGCCACATTACATCAACTTCTCTAAAGGGCCTCTACGTATTGGATCTGTATCCTCACGCAAGCCTCTCAAAGGACCAGGGTGAAAAGACCCGTGAATCTAAAGAAAATAAACTGGAAATATGTACGGACAAATCACATTAAATTAAGCCAGCCCCAAAGTAAGTTCGAGACATGTGTTATGGGATACTAACTCAACGATACTAAATATACTTATAGATAAACATCCAAGCCCCAAGTTAATCTGAAAAAGATAATTTTCCATCTTGACCTAATCGGGGATCGAACCCGGGACCACCAGTGTGACATATTGGTGGCCCCGACAATAACTTTTTTAAAAGTAAATATTTAAATTATTCTATCTTACTTATTTAAATAAAGGTTAAACTGAGATATTATTTCGTATCTGGTAGGGTTTCTATTTCACCAATGCTGTTGTAAATAAATTAGTAACTGAGAATTCCTAATTGAAGTTAAAATATTTCATTTCTTAGACCTCGAACAATTTAAAAAAATAAAAATTTGATTCGGACAAGGCACCTCTAATTAAAAGTATAAAATAAATTTAGAGAAATGCGATTGTAGCGGGAGCGAGATGATATGCTCGACCGCCACAAAGGGAAGATCTTCCCGCCAGGCATGATGTTGCGCCTGGGGAACCGCGGCTCCGACGGTGTATCGTCGGAAGTTGTATATATGCAGCGAATCAGCAAATCGGGTGAACTCTGAGAACTCTGAGATCGAGATGTAGGATACTGCTGGCGCCATCTCATTTGCTTCTTTGTGAACTATATTGTCGGTTGTCTCTTGATTGTAGTTCCTCGTAGTGGTCGTAGAGGTCACCACAGCGATGTACAAAATCATGACCCACCGTGCTATTTACACTCCATGTTTGTAATTTATACTTCTGACACACTAGCTTTCCATATGATTTTTACACATTCCAGCCATCTTTTCTTTAGCTTCCTTCTAGTTTTACATCCGTGAACATTTTATTTTGTACTTTTTAGGATTCCGTACCCAAAGGGTAAAACGGGACCCTATTACTAAGACTCCGCTGTCCGTCCGTCCGTCCGTCTGTCTGTTACCAAGCTGTATCTCATGAACCTTGATAGCTAGACATTTGAAATTATCATACATGATGTATTTATATTGCCTCTATCCAACAAATACTAAAAACAGAATAAAATTAATTAAAGGGGCTCCCATACAAGAAACGTATTTTTTTGGTCGTTTTCCTGCATATTAATAACGGCAACAAGTGGACGCTTGAAATATTCAAAGGATATTTATTTGTATATTCACTTATCTAAAAATAAAAATTATTAAATTAAAAAAAATATATTTATGGGGGCTCCCCTTAGATCATTAAATACAGGATGAGTTACGCAGACAAATCTTCGTACAAAACTTTCTGCCGCTTTTGGTGCAGGGGTAAGCTACTACTTCATCTAAACACAATCACACACTCCCAGAAATAATTTGTGTCGCTATAAATGCACACTACAAAAAACTCAAACACTAGCTCATTTTCTGCACACCAATAAAACTCACACTGAAAAAAATGTGTAAATACAGATAATAATACACTCTTGACAAGAAAGAGAGAGAAGACAAAAATATATTCAACTCTAATGCACAGGGAATAAAGACGAAGGTTGTAAATCATAAATACATACGTGAGTGCGTGATTGTCTCTGGGATAGAAGGAAATCAGTTGCAAACGTGATTCGATTATTTTTTTCGTAATCGATACTAATAGATATTCCTTCGATTTTTCAGAAATTACATTTAAATAGAAAAGAACATAAATAAAATAAAAAATTACTTACTAATGACAGGTTATGCCATCTTTTGGAAGATTAAATGTGTTTGACCTCTTTTTACACGAGAAAATTACATAACATGGCATTTTTAACGGAGCACTTTTAGACGTCTTTTCGATGCCTTACCGATTCACATAATGATCATAATCGATTACGCAACTAGTTTTTATGAACGTATTAGATTTTTGTTCTTATACTTTGGCAGAGGGGAACGCGCAGGTAAGGCTTATCCTGTATTAAATGATCTAAGGGGCTCCCATACAACAAACGTGATTTTTTAAAGGATGTACGAAACCCATCGTACGCGAGTCCGACTCCTACTTGGCCAGGTTTTAACGTTTTTTTTTATCTCTACTCATAACCGGACCAAACCATCCTAAAATCTCACTAATATTATAAAGGCGAAAGTTTGCGAGTGTATGTTTGTTACTTCTTCACGCGCAAACGGCTGGACCATTTTTGTCAAAATTTGGTATCCAGGAAGGTGGGGCTTTTTCCACGGGTAACACCGCGGGGCGCAGCTAGTTCAGAATAAAACGGAGATTTTATTCTGAACTAGCTTGTAATGCTAATCCGCCACCCAGAGATCCCGGGTTCGATCCCCGGTCAGGGCAAGTTGAAAAATGGTTTTTTTCAAATTATCTTGTATATATATATATACATATATATAAACATCCAAGACCCAGGACAATTTGAAAAAAAAAATATGTATATATATATATATATATATATATATATAAACATCCAAGACCCAGGACAATTTGAAAAAAAACCATTTTTCAACTTGCCCTGACCGGGGATCGAACCCGGGATCTCTGGGTGGCGGATTAGCATTACAAGCTAGTTCAGAATATATATATCTATATCTATATCTATATATATATATATATATATATATATATATATATATATATATATATATATATATATATATATACATCCAAGACCCAGGACAATTTGAAAAAAACCATATACATGTTAGTTAGTATCCCATAACACAAGTTTCGAACTTACTTTGGGGCTAGCTCAATCAGTATTATTTGTCCCTATATATTTATTTATATAAAATACAACTTGGAATTAAAATATTAAAAACATGTCTCGGCACCAGATCACTATCGTAGTTAATTCAGGCCGTTAAGTTTTAATTCGTTCGTTCCCCACAGACCTGATTTCCATACAAATGGCTTATTGGACGTGATTGGGAATGTCTCAATTATTTTTCTTCCATGTACAGACATATATATCGACGCTCGGGATAACAAATTAAACGATTCGGAACGAGACAGTGGAAAGATCAGTAAATATAACCCTTATTACTATTGCTCCCTTGTGACCGTTCTCTGTGGGAATCGAATTAAGGCCAAAGATTCAAAGATTCAAATGTTTGTTCAGTAATTAGACCTTTGCAGGCACTTTTGCACGTCAATAAATATAATTTACGTTACGTGTAAGTTAATTTATTTTTAAAGAAAAGCTACCGATACCAGCGCTTCGTACCGACCACTGCTGAGAAGAAACGCTGAAAGAAACTCATTGGTCACTTACTCGCCAGAAGGATTCTTGTAATGGGCACTGGTTCAATAGTACGTTTTGAGGGGATACCTGAATTTTCCGGGGTCCAGTGCTGCCACCATCTGAAATATTTTTTTTAATAGGAAACGGAGAAATCATTTAAAATTTCGTCTTGAGCAGGCAGATACCCTTTCAAACTATTTTATGAACTACTTACTGTTTACAGTTTAAAGTGAGAACGTAAAGCTTTTCTGTGCACAATTGCGAAAAATGGTCACTTTTGGCGTCTGCGCGTAGAAAAGCTTCACGTTCTCAGTTTAAACTGTAAACAGTAGTTCATAAAATAGTTTAAAGGGTTATCTAGTGCCTGGTCAAGACAAAATTTTAAACGGTGTCTCCGATTCCTATCAAATGATTTTTTTCAAATGGGGGCAGCACTAGAACCCGGAAAAATTAGCTATCCCCTTAAAAAAATTACACTCAGGCAAAGATAATATAATTACTAACATAACAGATACCCCACGCCGTAGAAACTATTGGAGGGCCCTGAAGAATGCCAAACAGGAGTTGCGTGCCTGCCACACAGAGATGGCAGCCCACACGACTAGTGACAAAGAAAGTGTTGAATATGCTTTTAAAATATTTATTGCATTTCATATAAGACATATTTAATTAATTAGAGTAAATTATTCAATAATTGTAATAATTTTTTTTTATGTTTTGGTAAAAACTTATACCTAGTGCCATCTAGAGACAAGAAAAATAATTAATTATATTTATAAGGCGAAGAGTACGCATGACACAGGTAAAGAACGTAATTGCAAGCAAAATAAGATAAATGAAATTATGAATAACGATTTTACAAAAATATAATTTATTTTAAACATTTATATCATGTTGAATATCCAGAGTACGGGGGTTGGTGTTATTATGATCGGTACATCATCCCCATTGCGTGTTTATTGTAACAGCTCTGATCCGTCCAAGGTTTGAGATTGATGTCTGGTATATCACTGCATTTTGTCATTTTGTTTCTGAAAAAAGTTATTAAAAACGTGTATTTGTAGTAAGAAAATTAGGTAGGTTTTACCTTTAAATTTTATTTCCGAAACTAAAAACCACCTTCAACCATAACCAATTTTGATAAAAAACAACAAGAATAGATGACTTTGAATATACAGGAACATATATGAAAAAAATACACATCATCATCCGAGCGTATTCCCGGTTGCTTCCTCAGCAGTAACGCTTCAGAGCCCGGGGTCCGCTATCTTACCAAGGAGATTTGACGAGGTTGCTGGTTTTTACACAGAGCGACTGCCGTCTGACCTCCACAACCCAAAGGGCAAACCAGGAACCAATCCTTGGATAGTTTGATAATCAAACGCTAGGTGGCCTTTGGGGCCCTACAGTTTTACGTGCCTTCTGAAACACGGAATCATCTTTTTTTTTTCGGATAATCAGGTGATTCATGCCTGCAATATCCTATCCAGACTGGAAACAACTTTTCACAAAGTATGCTTCCCAGTGGGAATCGAACCCATGACCTCCGGGTCACAAGGCGAACGCCTTGACCACTGGACCACGGAGGCAGTCATGAAAAAAAAAAATATACACATTCGAATTGATAACCCCTTTCTATTTAGAAATCAGTTAAAAATAACAGGTAATTAGCGATGATTTACAGTGAAATGGTAGCGGGTAGCGATGCTTCACTATCGATAAGTTGACCTCGAAAAACAGATAGTAACGATAGTATCCATTGTCAATAGTTTGCAATACTATTGATGAAAGGTAAAACTATCTATAGTATAAAAAAAAAAATATTTTATTTTACCACTTTTTCCTCATAATTAATATACACACCCATGCCAAATCACAGCTTTCTAGTACTTATAGTCGCTGAGTAAAACCGCGGACGGACAGACAGGCAGACAGACATGGCGAAACTCTAAGGGTACCTTGTTATGTTATGTTATGTAAATTCTTTATTGTACAAAAAGGACACAACACAAATACAAAAGAAAACATTACAAAGGCGGACTTATCCCTTTAAAGGATCTCTTCCAGTCAACCCAAAACCAGAGGAAAGAGTGACATTTAACCGGGTGGAACATTGTACAACACTTTGGGCAAATATGCATCCAAATTAATAAAGAAATGTACATAAACATAAATATATAAAAGTACATAATATTTATATAAGTATATATATATATATATTTTTTACTACGGAACCCTAAAAAGATCGCAATGAATTGCTAACCTCCTCCTTTATGGAAAGTCGGTTGAAATAACTGGAACAATTGTGTCATCCAAATGAAAAATAATGCGTTTTTAGCTTTTCTCTGACTGTCACTGGCATTGAAGACAGTATTTCGTTACTAAAAATTATAACGAGTGTAAAAATCTTACCCGGGACCCTGCCTTAAAAAGGCATGAGGTTGGATTTCTGACACAGAATCGCCCACGTCACAAAGTAAGCGAGCGATAGACGCTTTCCTGATTTCCCTGAGTTGTGCTGAAAAAGATTTATTGGTTCAAAAATCAAACTAAAAACTAAAAATCCTACCTACATTAAGCGAAAACTTTAAACTAAAAATACGAGTATATCTAATTAGAAATAAAACAATAAAAATTTTTAACTTACAATTAGTCAAATTTTCATCATCATTATCCGAGCGTATTTTCGCGGTTGCATTCTCAGCGGTAACGCTTCAGAGCCCGGAGTCCAAGGTAGTGGATCAAGGAGATTTGACGAGGTTACTGATTTTTACACAGAGCGACTGCCGTCCGACCTCCGCAACTCAAAGGGTAAACCAGAACCAATTGGATAGTTCAATGATCAAACCTTAGATGGCGTTCAGAACCCACAGTTTATACGTGCCTTCCAAAACGCGGAAACATCTTTCTTTTCGGATAATCAGGTGATTCAAGCTTGAAATATCCTAACCAGACTGGAAACAACTTTTCACAAAGTATGTTTCCCAGTGGGATTCGAACCCATGACTTCCGGGTCACAAGGTAAACGCCTTGACCTCTGGACCATGAAGGCAATTGCGATCAGTCACATTGCAACTTGTAGTAAACTGCTTCTAACAAAATTGCTTTTTTTTTGAAAATTCAAGGCCGGTATTGTGTTTTTTTTTTAAATTAAAAATGATTTGTTATATAAACCTAGTAAAACTCACCAGTATTAAAAGCTCCAGGTCTATTCGGTCTTTCAAACCAGTGACGATCAGACACTATTGTCCTTACCAGCTGTTCCACCACAATGCAATAGAAGGTGGGCGGTACTTGACCACCGTCTATGAGTCTCTCCATCCACACTCCAGCTAGCAGATCTATGTCTTCTACGTCTTCGTATAGATCTTTTAGCATTTCTACTCTCTGTTTAAAGAAAAAATACTTTTTGAAGTTTGAAAATGTATTTCGAGTGTACGTTCTCTCAATGAGCGTTTTCTGTCTTGGAGCGTAACTAGATATTTTTAGATAGGATATTTTTTTCAAACGATGTATTGCTTTTTTATCAATAATTATTGTATACAGTATATTTCAGATGAAAGATAGTATTTTGAGGTCATACTCATTCTCAGATATTAGACAGGTTAGGTACACACAAAATAGTCTTTGTTTTTGGCTTTTACATAAAAACTTGATCAAACTCAAAATGTAGGATAAAATTAAAGGTATTTTTTTTAATATTATTTGAGTGCAAATGCAAAAAACTATCACTTCGGAACGAGCACTGCTAGGAAGATTACACCGAAAAAAACCCAGTTTAGTATTGCCGACCCGAACTGACCTGATAGGTGATTGGTTAATTGCAAATTGCAATTGAAATTTTTGTGCCACTTTTGGACATCTAAGAGTGGACCACGCCCGGTGTTGCTTAACTTGCAAAAGCATTAGCAATGCTTTTTTCCACTTAGCCACCGAGCTCCAATTAGCAAATAAGAAAATTCAGAGTTGTCGAAAAAATATACCTTATTACTTTTTATACTATAGCGCTTTGAACACTACCATTGAACTTTGTCTACGACCACGAAGAATGTAACTCTTACTCGAAACGTTAGACATAACAAAAAGGTTCGTGCTAAGCCCCGTTTTTATAAACATTAATAAAATATACCTCACCTCCATATCAATAAACTCGAGCAAGGAATCAAAGCTATCATAAGACTTGCCAGTACAGTATTCTTTGTATTTTATGTAAGGCTGTAGACCAAAGAGTCTGTTTTTAGCCATGTCACTGCTCAGAATATCATTAGCTCGTTGAAATGGGCCTAGACCTAGACCTGCCATCTGTAACAAAAATATTTTTGTAAATAACAAGTTTTTGTCTTTAATTATAACCTAAAAGAGTAAAAGTACTCCTCGAGACAAATAAATCCAGTTCAAACTCGGTGAAGTTATGTTGTTTCAGCATTGTACAAGCCAAGGTTGCACATTTCGGTTGCACGCGGCCACATATTATGTAGATCGCGTGACTCGTCACACCTAACTCTACACCATGTTACAAAACGGCAATAATCAGTTTCTACGCGACCTGGTCTTGTGTGTCCATAACATCAAACAACCACAACATCATCATCTCTTCATGTGTGGTGCGGGCCTAGGTGACAACCGAAGCCTGCGCCGTACAATCATAGACATCCATGCCATGACCACCATCCAGCTTCATCATCAGATCAGCTTCGTGTCGTCGTATATAGCTTTGTCTCGTAATATACGTATGCGTGCAAAATTTAAGCTCAATCGGAAACCGGGAAATGGGTCAAATGTAACTTTCAAGATTTAATACAGACAGACAAACAGGTACCTAGACATGAAACGTCACTATCAAGTCTTCTCAACTGCAGTTGTACGATCCTGTTTATACTACCATAACCATCCTTAGCAACGGAAGCCAAAGTATTTGGCCTACACTCTCCACGCTGGGCAGATGTTCTGGAGAGGTCACATTGATGTTTAGAAGCTTTGTTTAGCTTGTATTTCTTAATTTAGGAAATTTAAGTACTTATCATTATAATCGATCCAGGTCTTTTCATTGTGGACTTCACAACCAGGTTCTTTTTATCAAAAGGATGGTTGATTGCAGGGCATTGAAGATAGTAACTAACTGGAGACCACGACAAAAAAGACCCTGAGGTTAAGCCCAGGAAGCGATGGAGAGATTGAGTCGAAGACCTACGTAAGATGGAAAAGTACACGGAGTGAAGAAGGGAGGCTAGACACAAAATAAAATGGCGACGAATCGTTGTGGAGGCCAAGACCAACAAAGGGTTGTAGCGCCGAAGAAAGTTAGTATCATTATAATTATTCCAGGATTGGATTTGTCCGTCTTCGAACGTTCGATAATCCGTAGACGTGTAGGTATCCTCTACAGACCTCCATAGCTCCCTAACATTGCAGAGTACCTTCCAGTGGGCGTCAGAAATATTTTTATCTACGCACATATCATAAGTGCTCTAAAATGCGTTCAGGAACAATAGGCAATGACCAGCATTACTAACCAGTAGGAATTAACGGGACGTAATGATAACATTACCTCCTGAAATCAGTAGGTAATGAGTTTTAATTTGGAACAGCTCTCAAATTCAAATGGGTGTCTATTCTAGTATCTATAGATATTAAAACAGTTATTAAGACGAATGCCAAATTAAGTATATTTTTTAATATAAATTGCACGACATTTGATCTGGAGTGACACAAGAATAGGGGCGTTCAATTGTTTGTCTATGATTAAAAAAATGACAGATTCGAATTTCGAAACGCCGCCATTCCGAGTTGTCATTTGTTTGTTGATGTTTTACTGTTTACGAGTGTTTGTGTTTGAGTTGAAACGAATTAAAATAGTTAAAACTATCTTAGAGCACTATAATATTTATATGTGTAGATAAAGTAGTGTATGCAACTATACATAATTAGGCATTACAACAGTCATGTAATGTTATTATGAAACTCACCGAATTCGTGTTGTAATGCCCTTTATTATGCACAGTCGCATAAACTACTATAACAGACAAGTTTATTTGCTAGGCAAATCAAAAAACCCCCGACTGTTGCAAACGCCACCTAGTGATGAATAGCGGAACTAACGATACGACTTGGTATCCGTAGCGCCATCTATTATGTTTTAGAGAAAGCCCTGACTTAACCCCTAATAAATTTTAAACGGCTGAACCTATTGTAATTACACATTGCTATAAGACCCACGGCAAATAACTTGAATTTACGTAAAAAAAAACGCATCGAAATCGGTCCATCCGTTCGAGCGCTACGATGCCGCTGACAGATAGACAAACAGACATGCAGACCGACAGACATTGGCGGCTAACCTATACACCCTTCTTTTTTGTCGGGGGTTGAAATATTTCATAATATTACTATCATATAATATCACATAACATACTAGTTTTGCTCAACAGATATGAACAGATGTAAACAGATTTTTTTCTTTTGTCTTTCCGCTGAAAAATAACTAAGCTATAATATATCAAAAACCTACCTACTAATAAACTATCCAAATAACTGTTATCCTATTTTTTGTGTTTTCTCCTTCTTAGTAAGGCACATAATGTTCATTCGCTTCTGCTACAGGAGATTCTTACTAAAGTTAATATTGTTGAGTTACCGAAATGACTGGCACTGTTTAGGTCTATTAGATAAACATTTTTTTATTGGAACGAAGTTCCTTATCGCGCGTTGCAAAAGGGGGCTAGTCGGAAAAAAATAAGACCAAAAGTTGTAACGGCACTTTTTGTTCATTCAAATTTATAAAGATAATAAAAACTTGATTTTAGAACGCAGAAAAGAGTTTGAATGTAATTTAGACCTATTTATATTCATATTTTACTTCGTTCCATCCGAGTGTCCCTTGACACCTCTCAAGTTTTTTTTTTATATTGTTATAATCTGTACATGACTGTTTGTTGCCATTAATAAAAATAAAAAATATATGCGGGTAAAAGAGCTTACATCGGGATCCACAATCTTGTCGTCCACCTTTCCACTGGCTTGTCTGAAGCTGCCTTGAGTTAGGTAGTCCAAATTGTTATCTACGCCTAGAAAGCCTGTTCTCAAGGTCATGTTTACAATAGGCACTTGTTTCAAGTAATGTCCTTTGGTATCATACATTCTGAAATAGATAAATTACGACAAAATTTCTTTATTACACCTCCTAAGTACGATAATGATCAGAAGTACATTTAAAATATAGTAGGGATGTAGCCCGCCTGGCTTATTACTTAAGATGAAGTGTTAGCTAAAGTGGCGCCCTCATTTGAAATAAATTGTTTAAAACAAAATATGGTGAAAATAAAAAATTTGATTTGTATAAATGTCTAGAAAGACCTTTAAACTATTTTATGAATAACCTTTGAAACTAGTATTTCTAATAGTCCGTCTAGTTTTAAAACTGTTTTTAAACAGTAAAAAACAGTTTTGAAACAAGATGGACTACCAATATTACTTTCAAAAGTTATTCATAAAACAGTTTAAAGGTCTTTCTACACATTATACAAATCAAATTTTTAATTATCACCATATTTTGTTTTAAACAATTAATTTCAAATGAGGGCGCCACTTTAGCTACCACTTCGTCTTAAGCGATTTCTTAGAGCCAACCTTTGAATAAAGAAGACTATAAAAGATGTGGGGCAGTTGGTGCAGTTAGAGTATTAAAGTGTAGAAGAATAAAAGTATACAATAAAGTAATAGGAATGTTAGTATATAATTAATAATAGAGTTTTTTTGTACAAATTACAAGTTAATACCAATCAAACTTTAAAATACATGATGACATTTTACTAACGAAATTTTAAGAAGATACATGAATTTTTCTTGGTACAGTGCTGCCCTCATTTAAAATATTTTTTTTTGAAAGGAAATAAATGCTGTCTAGACCATGCCTTGGAAAACCATGTAAACTATTTTATTAAATTTTTTTTTATAGTTTAAAGAAAGAACGTGTAAGTTTTCTAAGCGAATTTGCGAAAAAGGGTCACTTTGGCCAATATGCGTTTTTTATTTGATTTTTTTTTAGTTCCACAAATCTGAAATTATGCAGTTACATAATATATGTATCTTAGATATTAAGAAACATGTGAAAATTCAAAGTCTTCTCTATGTAACTAATTTTAACTTATTTTCGAAAAATTCATATATCCCCTTAAGGACTTACTTCAGCGCTCCTTCTTGCATAAGATGCATATAGCGCCATATGAAAGGGAATTCCAGAGATACTTGCGGCAGCACATTCGGGTTGTAGAGGTCTCTGTGGCCTGGGGAAGACGATAGCACGCTGTCTCGGACTAAATTGTCATAGCCTGAAATTACATTTCATCATAATCATAATCATAATCATAATCATAATCGTAATCGTAATCGTAATCGTAATCGTAATCGTAATCGTAATCGTAATCGTAATCGTAATCGTAATCATAATCATAATCATCATCACCATCATCATCATAATCATAATCACAGTCATCATTGTCATTATTATCATAGCTGCCACGGTAGGTCAAGTCCTAGAAATTTCGTCTGATGAATCGTCGTATATTTATTTAAAAATTATTGGTTTGTTTTGTTTGTTTGTTGTTTCTCGTGTATGTGTGGACTGTAGCCGAGCTCAAAAACAACCTATTTGTTTTAGTGTAAAATATAATGACCTGATTATTATATCCTATCTTTTTTGGGTTTCGTTGTAAAGAACCATGCCTGTTTGTCTGTCAGCGGTTATAGTCAGAAACTTTAAGTACTTAAAAGCTTTAATATGGCAAGGGTATGAATATTAGTCCTTCAACAACCGCAATTTAAACATGCTGAAAAAGTAGTAAAAACACAATTTAATAAAAAAATAGGGGAGCCTTTCATGCACGTAAATGGGGAATAAATTTTTACAATGGGGGTTTTCAACATTATTGTGAGTTTGTAAGGATAGGTCCAAACAGGTCGGTCAGTAAGTAGCAGACTCTACGTGAGAAACTCAACATACCCATAAGAACCGGCAACATCTCGTAAAAGAAAATCTGCATCATAACAGCTATGTTGATGTCTCTCGCCGTGTCAAACAGCCGGTCATCGGACCAGCAAGGGTTCATGGCAGCCAACTCGCTGGCCACCTTGTTGTGGTGACGCCAGGTCCAAATCGTGAAGATATTCACACCTAAAAGAGTATTTCCACCTGGTGCCGCTGTCGGAAGAAAGTTCATTAAGTTAGTTTGAAGATTAAGGAAGGAGCTCGGTGGCTCGGTGGGTGTATGCATTACTAGCGGTTTCGCAAGTTAAGTGGCAATGTGCGGGTCAGCACTTGGATGGGTGACCACAAGTGGCATAAAAATTTCTTGAGCTTCTCCGTACTTCGGGGCATATTATGCCGCTGTCATCATTAAATGGGGGTCGTCAGTTTATGTCAGATGCCCTTTACAAGTAAACAATACTAACAAGAACAGACGACCTCCGTGGCGTAGTGGTCACCATGCTAGCCCGCCACCCAGAGGTCCCGGGTTCGAACCCCGGTCAGGGCAAGTTGGAAAATGGTCTATTTCAAATTGTCCTGGGTCTCGGATGTTTAACTATTTATGTATTTGTTATAAAATATAGTATCGTTGAGTTATAGTATCCCATAACACAAGTCTCGAACTTACTTTGGGGCTAGCTCAATCAGTGTTATTTGTCCCTATATATTTAAATAAAAAATCTGACACCAGTGTTGGCCACTTATTAGAAAATCCTCTCTTTATGAGGAAACGACAGTAGACTCATAAAGTGTGTAAAACTAGAGGCTCTGTGAGCTGGACCTTCCTTACAAGTTACCCCAACCCGTAGAAGTTTATCTAAAAAAAAATTGTCCAGACAAAATCAGTTGCATCTTAATAAGGGTAACAAAAAAGTAATTTGACATTTTCGAAAAAAATCTTTATGGCTGTAATATCATATTTCTTAAGTTTTCAAACCCCGCATTTCCCGTTTTCAAACCTTCTCCCAAAATTTCACGAGAATCAGTTGAGAAATGCGCCCTGCCGGCTAGAACAGATGGAAAATCAAACTGATAATCAGACAGATGTACAAAAGCATTTTTGGCCAATCTAGCTCTTATATTTGTATGATTAATTTATTTCTCTTTTTGTGTTTGTAATCTGTTAAGTGTGCTAATAAATAAATAATAATAATAAGGCTAGTAAGGGTGCCCACAGGCAGTGTAGCCAACGAGCAGCGAGTCACCATCTACCAAGCTAAAATTGTTGTGAGAGATTATTAGGTAGATGTCCGTATCTCACTCCATAACCCAGTTATCGGGTCCACTAACATCCCATCCATAAAGCCCAAACCAAGTAAATCTCTCCCTGGCAATAGTTCGGCAGCTGTGGAGGACTGTCCGTTAGTGCATCTCAATGATACATTAAGGGATAGACCTCCATAGATGCAGCCATCTCACTTTTTAGATAAAAAGGTACTAAAAGGCCTCTTCATGTTGGCTTTGGCCCCATGAAAGCCTTAAAGGACCAGGTCCCCATGGACCCGTGGCTGAAAAGCGTACCAACATAATAATAATCTCGAAATTAAGATGCTTCACTCGCTTCCCTCACTCGGTCAAAAAGAATACGTACGCGTATCATGGCAACGAGTTTCAGCTGGTCTCTGATTAAGATAGCACATGTTCTGAGCAGTTTTAAAAGATGGCGGCCACATTCTGCCATTTTCCATTTCGTACTTCAGCAAACCGTTTTTGAACAACCTGCCCTTTTGTTTCAAATCTTCTTGTTTGTTGCTGTAAAGCTGTGATAGGTCAAACGGCGTTGTGGAGGCTCCAACCTGTAAATTAAATCATCATCATTAATAAATTGAAAATTTAAGTTCTTGTTGATGGAGTATTTTTCATATTTCCTAATGGCTAAATGCTCAAGGCTAGGTAGGCCGAGTTTCTGAGTTTTTAAAACCATCTGAGATAAAGAAAGTAGTGTTTTTAATTCTGAAAAAAGATACGTTACAGTTAAGGAGTTGTAGTCTAGTCAAAGTCGCAATCAGTTACATGATCTAACAACTTCACTTAATAAAAAAACCTTTTTTTGTAATATTTTTCTAGACTATGACTAAACTTCTAGTATTTTACATTAGATTCTTGTGCTTAATTAAAGCTACTTTAAAGACAAATATCAGAGTTTCCGTTGATCCCTTTAAAAAAATTGAAATCGAAAAAATCTACACTTTGCGTCATTCCGCGTTCATTCCCCGCCTCTCGTTCCCTAATTCATATTTTTTATTATTATTATTATTTATTTATTAGCACACTTAACAGATTACAAACACAAAAAGAGAAATAAATTAATCATACAAATATAAGAGCCGGTCTAGTCTGCAATCCTAAAACAAGTATGCCTAAAAGCTACATTAGTTACAAAATCAGAAGCTAGGGTACACTATAAATACAAGAATAAAAAGTGAAGCTAGGGTACACTATAAATACAAGAATAAAGAGTAAACCTGTAGGGTGAATGTATTATAGTTACGATTTCGAGACCTAAAACGCATATTAAAGTTAAGTAAAGAAAGAAGGCTAGGAGAGTCGAGAAGACCATGGATTATTTTGTACAGTAATACAAGATTAATGTAATCGCGGCGTACACTAAGTGAGGTCACATGGAAATATCTTATGCGCTCGTTGTAGGAAGAAAGCGTTCGGCCCACACCACGTCTATAGCGCGTCTCTGAATTCCCTCAATCCTATCGCTATGCACACTGTAATAGGGTGACCAAATTGCTGAATTATATTCAAGAATACTGCGAACAAGGGAGTAAAAAAGATGTACTAAGCTATTGGTCTTTCTGAAGTCTTTTGTGATCCTACATATAAAACCGAGTAACCCTGAACAGCGTTCAACGATATAATCATAGTGTTCATGAAATGAGAGTTTTCCAGACTAAGACTAAACTTCTAGTATTTTACATTAGATTCTTGTGCTATTAAAGCCACTTTAGAGACAAATTAGCAGAGATCACTTTGATGCCTTTAAAAAAGAATGTATCCGATAAAATCTACATTTTGCGTCATTCCGCGTTCATTCCCCGACTTATCAGTCGAATATATTCTACATATTCACCCCGCAGACTGCCCCGCACCTAATCAGACAGGGAGCCGTTGGAATACAAGGCCTTAACCTCCCTATATGACTTCTGCCTTTTCTTTTGCTTCTATTTATCCATGAAAAACGTTCTTGGTCTTCCATTTGCTCCAAAGATAAATCAAAAGAAAATTTATCGAATTGACTACATTTTCATTGGCTTATAATATTATATTTTTTTGACTCGAGCTGAAGAATAGTTGGCTAACTTTTATATTCATAAGGAGTCTGCCCTCCTAAATCAGTAATATAGTGAAAATGCTATCAATTCCAGGTGTGCAGACTTTCTGTGCATTTGATAGAAAAAACAGTGCTCCTCGAACTAATAGCATTGTCATACCAAAAATGCTGTAAAATAATTGCACTAGAAGGAAATTATACTTCTTTCCTGTTGAGTCGAAATGATTCTAGTTCAGTTAAGTTTTTGTTCTGAAGCTTCAAAAAATCTGCCAGATTGGTAGGATGTGCAATGTTTAAGTTGCCCTTTTGATAATAAAGTACTTTTTTTCTTAATTATTGATATGAGTCACAAAATATATGTTTATCAGAAAAGAAATAATCAAATCATTTGTATGGCCTGCTAGTCATACATCTGTTTTTTTTTTAATCTTTAGAGGAAAAAAGTTAAAATAGATCTTTGACCAAATACTTTAAAGTAATTAATATTACCCGTTCAGGAACTGTATCATTCCTAGTACATCCCACAAACTGGAAAGAGCATGGTGTGGTCAAGTTGAGGCATCGAATGTCAGAGAATCTGAACACAGGGTCGTCATCAGGCACTTTGATGGGGGCGCACTCCCTGTCGGTTCTGCCTTTTTCGGTGCAGCAGCTTGTCTTCCATACGATGTAATTAACTGCAAGATTTTTTTTTTCTGTGTTTTAACGTATCTATAGGTATTCTAAATAAATACGTTAATTGTATTACGATCTAGCCTAAACTCAGACTAATGAGTAATTTATCATTGACCTAGTTTTATAAAATAAGAATGTGTCAATCGGCACTTTTCTTACTGTCTCTATTAAGGGGAAGGCACTCTGTTCATGTGTCTTTAGTTTTCATTGTCACTATTTTTCACTATTATACACATATGTCACTGCTACACTAGTTCGAACGGTTTAGTTCTTTTAAGTCTTCGCACAATGTCTGTGTCGGGTCGTTGGATTCCCTCTAATATGGTTGAGTTTAAAGATGGCTGATCCGTGCGTCAACTCGTGAACGGGTGCTGCGGGAGGGACTGGTCAGCTCGGCTTCGCTTTTTTGACTACTTAATATGTTTTATTTTATTTTTTATTACGCAATTTATGTTTGTTTACTTGTTCGCAAGCATTACCTGTTATAATGTGTCAACATTTTATTATATTATAAGTATTTATTAATTAAAAGACAATAATTATAATATGACAAAGCCCTTCTGGCGAGTAGGCGACCAATACTGTGAAAATGAGTTTCTTTCGGCGTTTCTTCTCAGCAATGGTCGTTACGAAGCGCTGGTATGGGTAGCTTTTCTTTAAAAATAAATTAAATTTTAATATACTTTACACGTAACATACATAAATTATACTTATTGACGTGTAAAAGTGCCTGTAAAAGTCTAATTACTGAATAATCATTTGAATCTTTGAATCTGATGATGTTGTTTACTTTGAAATGCTTTTACAGCTTGAGAACAATAAAAACCTTGCGGATGCCATTTTATAAACATTGAGTGGATATAAATAAAGGTGAATATGGTTTAACATGAACTGCATTTGCTTTTTCTGTAAAATATATTACTTACTAGTATCGTGAACCGACAAAATATCACCCAGAGCAAACGCTAGGAAATGACCACTCAGTTGCGTGAGCACCTGGTCTGGCACCCGACCCTCGAAAAGGAGCGACGTCCTAAGAAACCTGGCAAGCGGCATCTCGTTGCCAGACTTTGTCTTCTTAGGTTTAAAATCTGTAATTAAATTCCTAAATTAAAATAATAATTAAAGTTTTAAAACTAAACCCACTTCAACAAAAAGTCTAATGAAAATTAATGACATTTTTTTTTAGTAACTTTGGTTTAAAAATCAAACTGGCCTATTTTAATATTCCGAATCCAAAATTCATTAATACTAATCGCGAAATAAAATTCGATCAAATTCCGGATCCCTATCAAAATCGATATACCAAGTATCATAAATACAAGTTTTTGGTTTTCCTACTTTTATAAGAACGGAGAATAAAATAAACATTCGATATATTTCCGAAAATCTATTTTCCATTTCATATGAAAGTACAAAAGTTTCACAACATTCGGAAATTCATACAAAAAATCCAATTTGCATTTAATGCTTCATATGTATTTCGATATCAATACATTGGGAAAAGTTGTTCATAATAATGAGTTAAATCACAACTTACAATATTTGTACTTTCTTAATTAAAAATTACCTTGTATATATACGATTCTTGCGATGTGAAATACGAGAATACCAGAATTACAGTGTAAATTTGGATCGCATACTTAATTAAATGATCAAATGCATAAATTTACCTAAGGTCAAGTTCGTAAAAACTTTATGACTCAAGAATAGAATTTGATATCTAATTTAAGTGTTATGTAAATTATGCTAAATAAAAATATTTTTAGCGTTCATTCACCGACGTCCAAAGATTTGTGCATAATTAGTGAACAAATAATTGCCAACGATGTTTTTCCGTGTGTAAAGGTGGTAGGTCTACACTTTGGACTCCAGACGGGCATAGGGGTAAGGGTAGGCCCAGAACAAGGTGGAAGGATGACTTAGACAGATTTTTATATGGGTGGCAGAAGTCCGCAGAAGAAAGAGACGAGTGGAAAAATAAGGGGGAGGCATTTGCTCAGCAGTGGGACACAATACCTACAGGCTAGGAAAAAAAAAGGTGGTAGGAAGATTTTCAAGCTGTTTAAGGGTTCTCGTATACTTGATGAGTGCCATCTCAAGATAACAGCTGGAACCAAAGTACCGTCTAAGGCTATTGGTGCATCTAAGCGGAGCGGAACGGTGCCAGAAAGTTATGCGGAGAGGAGTTGTGGACTGTGTGTCTTTAGATAGACGCGGAGCAGTGTTGTAAAATTCTAATTTGCGAGCTGTTTAGTGCTAAGTTGATCATAATGACTCATTTACATCTTTAAGCAGAAGCACAGTGCCAGTGTGGTCACGACGACCAGACTATGCAGCACCTCCTGTCATGCCCTTTGTGCCCTACCAGCTGTACCATGCTTGACCTATACTCTGCCTCGGAGGAAGGCGTAAAAGTGGGAAAGTATTGGAAGATCAAAATTTGAAGTTTGAGCCAGCGACACGATAAGAACATTTACATTTTTGTCTACTGGTTTGTAATGAATGTACAATTAGTTTCAAATAATACACTTCTTATTTCATATTTCGCTGCTATTCCTTGGGGACATTTGTTAAGTATCATGAATTGACTTCACCCATAAACAGTTGATAAACCCAGTATACAGCAATGCAAAGATTTACAGTTTCAAACATTTGTAATGGGTTGAAGATTAAAACCAAATAGGCTAATTGACTTAGTTTGTTTTTGGACAATATTTTATACGAATAACAAAAAACACTAACAAGAAACCGTTTTCCGAAAATAGAAAGTAAATTGGTTATTAAATTTTAAATATAAGAGTGGGAGCTTGGTGGGGACATCTCGCTATCTCTTTCGTAAGCGTGACACCTAGTGACAGTGACGTCACGCGGGTGTATGTGCATCCTTTTTCTGTTATTTGTCATTTTTCCCTTCCACTTAATTTGAAAGGTTTATAACTTGCTTATTTCTGAGCAGAGTAAAATATTATTTATGTTTTCGGTTTCGTATCATGTTACTTTTTGATATGAACAAGAAGAAAAATCGAGTCAAATACCGAATTTTTCACATGGGTACCTTTATCATATACAGCTGGAAGTATCCGAACCTGACGAGTGTTGCTAGCTCCCACACTAGGATTCTTCAGGTTATTGCAAGACCCGTCAACCCGCCTCCCTTCGTGAGGGTCGCATGGCTGTATGTCATTAATGCACCACCTATCGTAAACAAATAATTATAAAAAAAAATACTATCTTTTATCTATAACAATGACCTAAAAAGGTTAAAATGCTCTTTAAGATAAATCATTCGAGCCCAAACTCGGTGGAATTATGTTGTTTTATTTATTTATTTAAATTCATACACAGATACAAGTGTAATGGCGGACTTAAAGCCTAAGGCCTCATCTACCAGTCAACCAAACGGGTGATGTAGAGAATGACAGGGGTAGTGCAAAACTTGAAAAGGTATGTGGCGAAAAAAATTACTATATGTACAAAATAACATACAAATAATACACACTATTTAGTATATACTATGATAAATAATAGCTACATATACTACATAAATACACTATGATCTATCTGACAGTTTTTGAAGTAAATGTGTCTTCACCCGTTTCTTAAATGATAAGCTGGTTTTAGCCTTTCGGACATCAACTGGTAAATCGTTCTATAGTTTCATAGCTTGGACGATAAAATAATGTGTAAAGAACCCACTCCGGTGAACTGGCAAAAATAGGTTGAAACTGTTAGAGGAGCGAAGATCTTTGAGATGGGTATTACCGTGAAACTGAAAATTACACTTGAGGTAAGCTGGAGTAGCGGGTTCAAAGAAAAATCGAAAAGAGAGTTGTAAGGATGTGCAAGTTACGCCGTTGACAAATTGGTAACCAATGAAGTTGGGAGCGTATTTTGTCATGACCAAATTACCACCTTCCAGCTCCCTTATCAGATCAGCTCGATGTCATCATAATATTGCATTGTCAAGCGATATACGTATGTGTGCAAAATATCAGCTTGATCTACAGACAGACACACAGACAACGGGACAGGTGAAACTAAATAACAATTATTTGAAAAACCTCTTTCTCTTTATTTAACACATGTCACTTGAATGCCCGCTGGTTACTGGTATTTCTGACCTCTCCTTTTTTAAGAATGTCTGCAATCTGGTTGCAGTAGATTTGTTGAGACACCTGACCCACTCTTCCACTTACCCCTCGTAGACCCCTTTAGTAAATCTCCTTACATCCATCCTTTCCACATGCCCGAACCATCTTAACATTCCGTTCTCATTTTTTGTCACCACATCTTCTATCCCTTATGACACTATTTCTAATCCGATCTTTCAAAGTAACACCACACATACTCCTCAGCGCTTTCGTTATTTTATTAAAAACTTACATTGATGCGTTAATCTTGCTATATCTCTTCACTTCTTCTATAGATATCACTGTACCACGGTAGGAATCATAATAAATGCCATAACATACACAAATAAACATCAAAAATATTACTGAATACCGAATCATTTTATGACGTAAGTAAAAGTTTTAAAAAATATTTTCAAGTTTTTTTTAAGATAATAGATTTATTTAACTATTTATATTTTTATTTTTACTTTGATATGCGTGTCTTTGCTGAGTAACTGTTAGATAATGTAAGGCTTGGTATTTTCGAACATCTAAAAGGAAATAAAATGAAACAGATAAAAAACTGGTTAGAATGTTACCGTTTCCTGCGAATAACCTCCAAATTAACAACTGACTGATTAATCATTGTTATTGTAAACCCAAAATGGAACAAAGGTAAATTTAGATTTTATATTTGTTTTTAACATATAACTATATGTTTTTTTTCAAACGTTACGACAAAGGTTACGATGCGTTCTTCAAAAGAAGCAACTGCTTCTTTTGAAGAACCCATCGTAACCTGCACACTAATTCATTAGTTTGAAATTTTTTTTTTCAATTGACATATCTTATAGGTTGCCCTATACAAGGTAAAATAGGGGTAGGGGTAACGACAGGGGCAGAAAAGTATGATACGTCTTTTACGGTATCCAAAAAAAATGGACTCATGTTTTTCATTTAAACAAAAAAGTAAAAATTCACAAAAATATTCTTTGTTTGTTCCGAATGTTAAATGAAAAATATGGGTGGCTTGTGACGTCACCCCTTAGCTCAAATCGCAATTAGCCGTGACGTCATGCGAAAATTCAATGAGCTGTATCTTTGTAATTTTTTGTTTCTCAAAGAAGAGAAACAATACACGTTTTTTTTTTTTAATTTTTTTAATAATAATAACTTGTATTTTTAATAATATAACCAATGGGCCATCAATATTTTTCCAGTCGTCATGCCTATTACTGTTGTTACTAAATGGCAATCATTGCGGTATGTCAGATACCTGGAGGCAGATTGAAAATTATGTCACCAATGCTAGCTGTTAACTTACTCGACAAGAAAGAAGAAGAAAATGCTTTGAATCCGCGATTGTTGTTCAACTTACGTATGTGGCATTGTACCTATTTATTATAAAATACTTATATATTTGTGGAACTATTACCATAAAACATTTACATAATGTACACTTGAAAAACATAAACCTTCTTCTGGTGCAATCAGCTAAAAATACTTTTCTGTTTAATTTAAAATATTAATAAAAAAATTATAACTTTTTAACCCAATTAGTAATAGTATTATCTCATTTACTTATATATATATTATTTTCATAAGTATTGTGTAAAAACATAAACAAATTTAAGTGTGAGGTAATGAAGGCTGGTCCAAAGAACTTACAAATAATTACTTATCTTATTCTAAAATATTATTATTATATGGCAATTAATTACATATAGAAAATAGTACCTTTATCTAAATAGACATAGAGACGAAATAAAATAAACAATAGTAATAAACTCCGTATTTTAATGTGTTATTAATGTTTATGTTTATTATAAATAAGTAGGTCAATCACCTTTTGTTGATGTTATTTAAATGATACTAAAAATATTTTATGATTTAGTTTTATCTTGTACCTTAATTTACATAGTCCTATGTTTATTTTAAATTACTTAATATTATTTAATCTTTATTGTTCATTAAATAAAAATTGTACAGAAATCCTTATAATCATCCTGAGTGCTACTAATTAATGTAATTAATGTACCTTTTGACCGAATGTAATTTTAAAAAATACAGTGATATTATTGTGTATTGATGGGCCAATAGAGACACAAGAACAAAGTGCCTTACCCTTAATAGAGACAGTAAGAAAAGTGCCGATGGACACATTCTTAGACAATAACGTATAAAACTAGGTCAATGTTAAATTACTTATTAGTCTGAGTTAAGGCTAGATTGTAATATTATTAGCGTACTTATTTACTTTTGTAGGTACGTTAAGAAAAGAAAAAAAATCCTGAGAGCTAAAATATAAGCCATTTTTTTGGTGAAGGCTATTTGATAGCTTCGCTAGAAGGTGAAATAATTATTTCAAATATATTGTACCTAAGTAAATTTCTTTGATACGTTCTGTAGACAGCAGCCTACGGATTTATAGATTTTTCAACACATTTAATGCTCGTAAAGTGGATCTAATTTCACCGGTTTACATAATTAAAGCAGCTCATAAAACAAGCGTCACTTCACTATTTGCATTTATAACACAATGCAAATAGTGAAGTTATATTCTATAATCGCTCTATTTGTAAAAAAAAAAAATTAAATTTCTAACTGGCCCACCCGCTGTCGCACGGCGCCAGCCAGTACTGCCGCGCTGCGCTGATTTTAAAAGTAAAACGGCGGGAAAACTACTTTGTGCATTACAGATCGCGTTTATTTAATGTCAAAGAATTCAGTTTATTAGATTTCCTCGCAAGTGTGTTAAAAAACGCCGTACGATATACGTGCGTATATTGATTAAACACACTCAGCTCTATTACGCCCTCGCCTGCGGCTTGGGCTAAAATTACGACTCGTGTGTTATAACCACCATAACGCACTTATATCGTAATATAATTGAGAATTGTTGTCAAATTTGTCAGAGTGACACTCGGTATATTAAGAATAAAAAATAAAATGGCGGATTTTTAGATATTTTTCACGCAGGCGGGTTTTTTACAAGCTTTTATTTAACTTGCAATTAGGTTAGCTTAGAAAGATAATTAGGTCAAATGTTGCAATTCAATTTTTAACCAGTGATATTTTGCATACTTGTGTAGGTCGGATGACATATTAATAATAATAATATAATTAGATAATAATTAATATAATGGAGTCAATAAGATGTTTATTGATGGAGCCGTAAGATAATCGACAAGACTCATTTATAAACAACTAACCTTATTGCTTAGGACTTGTTTATTAATTACTTTTTTATTTATTTAACTTTATTTATATTAAAGAGTAATCGGCGGACTTAAGGCCGCATGATTTTGCGACCAGTCAACCTACACGTAGCGCTGACAAGCGTACATTTCGGAAATATGTGCAAATACTCTAAAATTAAAAATTGAGAACACATTCCTATATTAAGTAGAACACAATGAAAACCTGCGTACATCTTTGACGTACACACTTATGTTACCACAGAGTATTTATACTTTACTGAACTGTTGTATTAATAAATGAATAAAAGATCAAATACAGATGTATAAATACGTAAATTAATTAAAAATTCAAGCCTGTCAAGCATTACAATATGGCAGGGTGTAATTCTCAGCCTAAGACTTAGAATATACAAGTAGTTCTAACCGCACTTGTTTCAATTGACTTTCTCTAAAATCGCACATGTACATAGGGCGCACTATAAGTTTCCGGAACTGGCCACTTACATAACCAATATTTAAAAATTTATTGCAACATTTGAAAATAGAACTCTTTGGCTGTAGAATGCAGTTTGTTTCATCTGACTGTCTTTTGTTTTTACCTTGTGGCGCCATTTAAAAAATTGTGTGTCTGCATCAACATGGATTTAACTCGGGAAAATTTTCGTAGTATGATTTTCTACGATTTTAAGTGTAATTTGACAGCTCAACAGAGCATCGCTCGGCTTGAAACAGCTTTTGGCAATGAAGCACCATGCAAGACAACTGTTTATAGCTGGTTTGCAGAATTCAAGCGTGGTCGTATCAATCTCAGTGACGAATCTCGCGATGGTTGGCCGTCCACCGCTGTGACCAACAAAAACATCGATGCTGTGCGCCGTATGATTGAAACAGACAGGCATGTGACCTACCATGAAATTCGCGCGTCCTTAGAAATAGGCATGAGTCAAATACAATTAATCCTACACAAACATTTGGGTGTGAGAAAGCTGTGCTCGCGGTGGATCCCACACAACTTGACCGAGACTCAAAAAACGGACCGCGTCACTTGGTGCAGTGCCATGCTTACCAGATTCAACGAAAGTGCGTCAAATTTGGTGTGGGACATAGTAACAGGTGACGAAACATGGATTTATTGCTGCGATCCCAAAACAAAGCAGCAATCGAGCGTATGGGTCTTTCAAGATGAGCCGAAACCAACCAAAGTGGCGCGCGTGAAAAGTGCATCTAAGCGGATGATTGCTTCTTTTTTTAATAAAACTGGACACGTGGCTACTGTTGCTTTAGAGAATCGTCGTACAGTGAATAGTGACTGGTACACGACCATTTGTTTGCCGGAAGTTATTGACGATCTCCGTAAAAATAACCGTAAACGCCGTATCATCCTGCACCACGACAATGCTAGTTCTCACACGGCCAGACAGACAAACGACTTTTTGAAGGCGAAAAATGTAGAACTCATGAGTCATCCTGCATACAGTCCCGACCTGGCACCTTGTGACTTTTTTCTGTTCCCAAAAATTAAGAACCAATTACGCGGTCAACGATTTTCATCACCAGAAGAGGCTGTCGAGGAGTATGAAAAACACGTTTCAGAGGTCACCACAGAGGAGTGGCACAAAAGTTTTCAAAACTGGTTTCATCGAATGAAAAAGTGCATATACGCCATGGGAGATTATTTTGAAAAACAATAAATTAATTTTGTACCTTTAATAGTATTTTTTCATATTCATTCCGGAAACTTATAGTGCGCCCCACGTATTAGACATAACCGGTCTTAAATCAAATGGTTACCATCCGTCAAAGATTCAAAGATTCAAATGTTTATTCAGTAATTAGACCTTTACAGGAACTTTTACACGTCAATAAGTATAATTTATGTTACGTGCATGTATATTAAAATTTAATTTATTTTTAAAGAAAAGCTACCGATACCACCGCTTCGTAACGACCACTGCTGAGAAGAAACGCCGAAAGAAACTCATTTTCACAGTATTGGTCGTCTACTCGCCAGAAGGGCTTTGTCATATTATTATTATTGTCTTTTAATTAATAAATACTTATAATATAATACAATGTTGACACATTATAACATGAAATGCTTGCGAACAAGTAAACAAACATAAATTGCGTAATAAAAAATATTAAGTAGTCAAAAAAAGCGAAGCCGAGCTGACCAGTCCCTCCCGCAGCACCCGTTCACGAGTTGACGCACGGATCAACCATCGTTAAACTCAACCATATTAGAGGGAATCCAACGACCCGACCAGCGACGCCACCACCGGATTGGACATTTTAGTGAGCATGAAAAACCCGAACTCGCAGACCTTGTCAAGAGAAAATATTAATTATATGTTGGTCACTTATTGATCGCAGAGCATTTACATGTTTTTACAGTAAGCTTATTATGGTAACAGAAAATGCAGTTATTTATGTTTCATGTGTGGAGTGTAATGGAAAATGTTTAGGAAGTATCCACGCGTTTTTATCTCAAAGTCGCAATGTCAATATCCTCACTTACTCTATTATCCATAATTTTTGAGTGGCCATAAATTCATATATAGATGGCGCTTGTTATTTTGCAGGGCGCCTTTACCGCCAATACCAGACACAATAGTAAAACAATAGACGGTACATTTATTATTGTCATGCGGTAAATGAAGGGTTAAGACGTGATAGTGTGTGTACTGGTATGTATAAATATCATTTATATTTATTAATTTTGTAATGAAGTCGATTTAAACTGATTAGTAAATGAGAATAGCACTGCTGTAAACCGTAAAAATACAGTTGAGTAAACATTATTCAAAATATGCTATATAAAGGAAATGGAAATTCTCCAACAAAGTATGTTATAATTTTTTTCGTTAATACGTCTTCGCTGTATTTAAAAATGGACGATGAAACGAAATTTTGTAAATTCATAGTAATACTTTTTTTGATGGGTTTTTGTTGTGCGTCGAGCGAAAGCGTGTTGTTTGATGCATATAAAGGTACTCCACTATCAGAGGAGGAACTCCAAACATACATAGAATCAAATCTCACATTGTAAGTACCTACAATAAAATAAGTATATTAACACTAGCTGTAACCCGCGACTTCGTATGCGTAGAAGTCTAGAAAATGTTTCTAATATGATTTTTATTTCTTTTTTTTTTATGTTATTCATTTTGGTATGATAAATGAATTATTATGTAAAAAAAATTAAAATGTTTGAATACTTCTTCAATATAACAATCTTTATAAAAGTGTAGGGATTTAAAGGCCTAGCGAGCGGACCCGACGAACCTGGTCGAGTTGAATTTTGACCAGTATCGTATTTTCACCCATTATGGTAAATCCTCTCTTTATCAGGAGAGGCCTTAAGTAATCATCATTATCATCCAAGCCCTTCTTCCGCCCACTGCTGAGCATAGGCTTCTCTTCATCGACGCCATCCATCTTGGTCCTGTTCTGCTCTCATCCAGGTGTGACTCGCGACTTTGATTATGTCGTCGACCCATCGCATAAGCGGACGCCCGACGCTTCTCTGACTGGTTCTGGGTCACCATTCGGTCAGTGCTTTGCTCCTGCCATCACTCCATCGGACCAGGTGCCCTGCCCAGTTCCACTTTAAGTTCATGACCGTTGGACTAACTACCTTAAGTATAGCAGTGGAAAATATTCACTAAAGTACTTATATAAGGTATTATTGGTGAACATTTTCCACAGCAGCATAAAGAATTACAGTGAACTAAGCAAAATATCTCTCTAAACCTTAGTTTCTTATAAAAAGTTCACAATTCACTTATACTATGAGAAATACTAGACAAATAAAAAATTTGTGAAAGTGCGTTCCAATTTTTTTTTTCTTTTTTTAGCTGGTGCACCAACGAGCTGAAGTTACCCTGCGATCCCAATGAAGGTCGTCGACCCGATGGCTCCTGCAACAGCCTCATTTACCCATCTAGAGGCACTCACCACACTCCAAATGCAAGGCTTTTGCCGGCTGATTTTGATAAAGGTATATTTGGCTATTTTGTTGTATATTTTTCTATTTAATATTTTACACAAAACAAAAAAGACTACTTATAAAATAATTTTTAGAAAAAAAATTGAACGGACTTCAAATACATAAGGAACTCACTAAAAAGTAAAAAATAATCAAACTTATATTTTTAATACAAAAAAGGTTTAAAAATGAAATATTACATAATAATCGTGGTAATAAATAAATAAAAATAAACAAAGACCTTACTTAACCTATCTACTACACGAATTTTATATTTTTCTATATACACACAATTTAGCTTAATACCTACCTAAACCTATTTAGTTGGTGAAGTTAAAATAATATTGTAAATAGATATTTACAATATTATTTTAACTACTACCAACTGATCAGATTGAAGCCGGTGCCGAGCCAAATAGAATAGGTACTCGTTGATTGCCGCTCGCCAATATACTATCTATCGTGGTCCCTTTAGCACAGTCAGGCTCGGCACTTAAAAATATACAGTCGAACATATAACACCTCTGATGAAAGGTATCTCTCATGAACTTCAATGACCTCCGTGGCGTAGTAGGCACCATGCTAGTCCGCCACCCAGAGGTTTCCGGGTTCGATCCCCGGTGAGAGCAAGTAGGAAAATGGCCTTTTTCAAATTGTCCTGGGTCTTAGGTGTTTACCTATTTATGTATTTGTTTTTTATAACATACATATATATATATATATCTATCTATCTATAGTATCGTTGAGTTAGTATCCCATAACACAAGTCTAGAACTTACTTTGGGGCTAGCCTAATCAGTGTAATTTGTCCCTATATATTTATTTATTTATTTATGGAACTTTAAAGTTGTCTTTATTATTTTTATCTCATACGGGTCCAATGATCACTGCATTTTGTATCTTTTTTAATACATTTTGTGTTGGATTTGCCCTTTTTTTTTAACAGCTTCATACATTTGACAAAATCTATTTTTGTTTCCAAAGAAAACATGGTATTTTTATTAAACTTTTCTTGATGGCAGGTTTTGAAGTAAGAAAAGCAAAATCTGGAGATGCTTTACCTGAACCCAGACATCTGAGAACCTCTTTATTAACAGAGGGTTCAGTTCCAGACCAAGTGTTCACTCATCTGACGACCTACTTCTTGGTTTTCTTCTATGGAGACTTTCTGAATATTCATGACACAAGTAAGTTACACTATACACAGTAAAAATATTTTATTAAAACTTAAAACCGACTAAACTACCCAACCGATTTTGATAAAATAAAAAGAATTTTCCAAATCGGTCTAGGATTCTTCGAATAATCTTTGAACATAGATAAAAAAAGATTCCGAAGAATTTAAAACCTCTTTCTCTTTGGAAGTCAGTGAAGCAAGGGGATGGGTGTCGTGGCACACCCATCCCCTTGCTTAACTGACTTTTGTTTTATTTATCAGTAACGAACTTCGTTCCCATAGGGAACGAAGTTCGCTCCCATAGGAACTTCGTTTCCATAGGGAACGAAGTTCGTTACTGATAAAATAAAACAAATAAAGCAAAGCCTTTGGTGGAACTGGTTCAGCCTGCGATTACGCCGGGGAGCTCGACTCTCGACGATTTTTATTTTATGTTATAGGGTGGCAAACGAACAAGCGGGTCACCTGATGGTAATTGATCACCGCTGCCCATGGACAACTGCAACACCAGGGGTGTAACAGAAGCGTTGCCGGCCTTTCAGAAAGATATAGACTCGTTTTTTGAATGTTTCAATGTCGTATCGGTCCGGGAACACTGCTGCAGGAAGTTGATTTCACAGTTCGGTCGTACGTGGTAAAAACTTCCTTTTAAACGTGCGGTGGTTGATTGCGAACTATCCAAGTGGTGTGGATGAAATTTTAATTTCAGGTGCGGTGGTGAAATTTTGCAGCAGGTATTAAGTCACACTCAGTCATAGATCTTATATGGCGGTATTTTATAAAAAAAGTTAACTATTTACAAATTGCTTGAAAATCCCTATTACATTTCGGAAAAAAAATCATGTCTCTGACCCTCCCCATTTGTGCAGGCCGTACCCCTTCTAGATTAAGATTTGATGATCTTCAACTTTTCGGATTTTTCTGGTTAGTTTTAAAACACCCTTTTTACGATGGTGTAATTATTACCCTTGGTACCCTGGAACAGGTCAAACAATAAGGATGTGTACTGGGTAGAAAATATATTATTTTATTGAGTCAGTCAACTAGAGTATCCAAAAACAAAGCACCAATATTCTTAGTAGTAAAAATTTACAAAGATACAGCGCTTCGAAATGTTGGAGTGGGGGTGATTTATGTCACCAAGTCACGCGAAATTTAAATGTGCTAAGTATATCTTCGTCATTATTTGCTAATCAGTGATTAGAAAAAATACGTAGACTATAGTTTTTAATAGTCTATCTAGTTTTTTAGTTAACATCCCTATTATGTCTAGCACCATTTCGTGTAACGCACGTGACTTGAGGAATTAGTCTCTACCCCGCAATCTGCGATAAGGCACTTCGTTATAAAACACCTAAGTCTCTTAATACGATATCATTAATATTCTGCCGATCAACTTGAACCAATTTTAGTACCAAAGCTGGAATCTCAAAAATTACGACTTCCTTATACTAAAGTGAATATTTACGATGATTAACTTACACACGGACACACTCACTGATAAATATGTGTAGTATATAGATAAATATCAAAATTTCAGCATTGATTCAGTAGCAAAACAGCAATCAAAAAGTATGTGCCAACCGTACATACAAACACCAAGCTGAAGAAAAAACAATATTGACTTATTTGACTATAGCTATCCATATTTCTTTACAGCTAACTATTTACAATGGAAACCGTACTGTTGCGACAAAATGGGTAGTAATGATACCATGTGCGCACGCGTCAACATCCCCAACGACGACCCAGTCCACCGCTTTACCAACATCCGCTGCATGAACTTTACTAAGCCAATAACTTACCAAAACATGGGATGTACCCACAGTATGACTACACCCTCACGTGTAAGTTTTTTTTTAACTTTTGATTTTTTCTAAGCTCTTTATTTTTATACAGTGGATCGAAACAGGCCATGACTACGACCAGCCGCAGCAACCTTTCTAACCATGGGATACATTAAGCTGCAAATAATGATGACGATGGTTTTATATTCTTTATGTTAGATCCTTAAACTGCCGCTGTGCTCCAAACGCAAATAAAAGATGCAGGCGTACAAAGTCAAAGTCAAAAATTTTTATTCAATGTAGTATAAATTTATTTCTTATTGAAGGTCATTTTTTTTAAATATTATTTTAGTGGAAAAGCTAAAAACTACTAGCGTTTCGGAAAGACCACTGCTGGAAAGATTACGCCGAAAGAAACCCAGTTCAGTATTGGTCCCTACCCAGCCTGATGGGCTATGTTTCAGTTACAATACAGATTTACACTTAAGCTCAGTATACATTATATTATCATCTATATAATACAATTGAAATTTGCAGTCAACTATTTCCAAGTATTTTGATCAGATAAATAGTCATTTACATGATAATAAGCATTTTTTAATAAATGATTTTTTACGGCAGTCTTAAACTTAGTAACGCTACTACATTATCTGGAATTTTATTATAGAGACGCAAGCTGAGACCCACAAAAGACTTTTTTTGTTTTTTCTAACCGAAAAGCTGAGATAGCAAATTTACTTTTATTTCTAAAGCAAAAGAAGCTGAACTAAGGCTGGGTGAAACACATCTGCTGCCTTAATGACTGATGGTTTCCTAAAAGCGAAAAAGACGGATGGAGATGATTTAACGATTGATATACATACGACCGACTAGTGGACTTATATTATTTAAAGAAACGAGTAAAAAGAAAAATATGAAGCTTTTGTCCCAACTCCACACTGTAATTTACCGAATATCTTTATCTTCGCTAGTATGGGATGCAACTTGCGTGGATACTGTTGCCCCATCCCATCCTATGACTGCCCGCAAGGCGGGCGCGGCTGCGGCGATGGCGGAAGCCAATAAGAGGCGCGAGTATGCGGCTTTGGAAGAGCCGTATATTTTTGTTCCTTTTGCCGTGGAGACCTTGGGGCCTTGGGGTGTGGAAGCCCGTTAGTTGTATAAAGAGATTTCCACACGCCTAATCGACGCCTCAGGGGATCCAAGGGCTGGTGCGCATTTTGGCCAAAGGCTGAGCTTGGCCATTCAGAGCGGGAATGCCGCCAGTCTCTTGGGTACCCTACCCTGCGAGCGCAGTGATTTAGGCTTAATTTTTTATATCATTTGATGTTTTTTTAGTGTACTTATATTTAGCTTAGTTATATATTCATAGTTATATTTATATTCATAGTTTATTTAAGTAAGTTATTTAAGTTCTTAATGTAATTAAAAAATAATCTTCTCTTGTTGATAGAAAGTATTTGTTTTCGATCTCATAGAAGGCCTCAATAGCTCTATGATGGTAGCAGATATGGAGATATTAAAACATTGCTGGTTAACGTTTTGGACCAGACACCAATTTTTTTAAATAAAAGCTCTGTTTCAGCTCACAACGACTACTCCTTTCCATGATCTCAGTCAAGTTTACGGAAGCGGCGAAGGTCTGAAAAAAACGAGGCTGTTCAAATATGGCCAGCTGAAGTACGAGGTTGAGGATGGCAGGATTTGGCCGCCGAAGCAGAAAAAGTCAACTGTCTGTATTGCCAACGAGTTACCCCATGAAACCAGGTGTCATGATGCTGGTAAGTCTATTGGGATTTTCTTTTTTTATATTTTAGATTTATGGCCCACAAAGGCGATGCAAATTTATTGTCAATCGCACACGTTTTGCTGAAGCTACAAATAATTTGTATAGCAGACTTTTCGTTTTGATCATTCAAGTTTTCTAGAGCTTCCATAAAATGGTATGCAACAGGTAATAAAATTGCCCCGTCTGAATGGACCTCTATTGGTTAGAACCTAACAACCTTTGTGACTGCGGAGCCAAATTTCCTTTTCAATACAGCTGTAGGCTATATACTGGTCAAAATCACTTAAAATAAATGTTTTGAGGTTTCATTTTGCCTCAACTATGGTTAAAACTTAAGCTAATTCCATTATAATAAAGAGTCAAGGGGGACTTAAAAGTACTGAAATTACTTTTCTTATAGACAAAGTTTAAAAACCAATATATTTTATAGATTCCTGGTATAATTTTGTACTATACATACCTTACTCTTTTGTAGCAGCTTCAACTTACTTTCTGTACTGTAATTTTAATGTTTTTAATTTACCTACTTGTTGTCTTATTCACAGCCAATGCAGGAATTAACGGTGTAATGGGCGTAAATATTGGCTTCATTTGGACATATAGGCTTCATAATTTCATTGCTAACGAACTGACCAACGTCAATCTTTGTTGGAGCGATGAGAAGCTTTTCAATACAGCAAGAGATATAAACATTGCGATTTTGACTCAGATTGTTTACTATGAACTGTTTCCCCAGTTGATGGGTAAGTTTCTTTATTTGTTAGGTTAGTTCAATTATGAGTAGTACACAAAATAACACAAATATTATTAATTATC
The DNA here is from genome assembly GCA_943193695.1 of Acrobasis suavella. Lineage (NCBI taxonomy): Eukaryota > Metazoa > Arthropoda > Insecta > Lepidoptera > Pyralidae > Acrobasis > Acrobasis suavella. Next base: position 23,102,653 of record OW971934.1, read on the forward strand.
AGAGGGCAACAAAAATTAATATATTTTATTTTGCATGAAATCAAATCGGTATTTCCAGTAGACTTTTGTATGATATTTATCAATCTATTTCTGTTTTCTTCTAGTTAGCTCAAATTTGTGGAAATATTCTTTTTTAAAACTTGAAATTCAGTTATTTTATATATATTTTGAAGGAGTGCTATTTATTTTAAAAAAATGAAAATATTCAGTTTTATGTTGCAAAATACTGAGTTCAGTAATAAACAGCTTTTAGTTTTATTGCAACAAAAACCTTGTTGCCCTGTATTATAATTTGTCAGACACAACGATAGGGAAGCCATAACCACTAAACTAAATTTTAACAGAAAATTTCATGATGATGATAAGATATTTTTAATTTCTTCCGTACTTACCTAAATATTAATATTCTACAGTTTCTTTATAAATAGTGTTCAATTGTATTTAAGCTTCAATTTTTTTTGGGTTTTGATCTGTTTGGTAATCTAAAACATGTTCAAGTTGCAAAAGTTAACTTTATTATTTTGCCAGTAGGTTTCTAAATTCGCATACATCAATCACTTATTGATGCAGGTCGTGAAAACCTCGTTCGAGACGGTGTGATTCAAGATGACCCAGGCTTCAGAGATATGTACAATGAAACAGAAGTGCCTCAAACGTTGCTAGAGTTTCCTTTTGTCGGTCGCTGGGTGCACACTATGCAGCCTGGGAAAATGAGGTAAATTACTTTTTGAGATAAGCTGTTTCTTATCACGAACTAAGTATTTAAGGATCATTCGCTTTTCTGTAATGCATGTGTGTGTAAAATTTCACCACTGCTCTACCCGCCTGAAATTAAAATTTCATGCACACCACTTGGATAGTTGGCAATCAACCGCTAAACGTTTTGAAAGGAACTTTTTACCGCGTACGACCAAACTCTGGAATCAATTTCCTGCAGCAGTGTTCTCAGACTGATACAATATTTAAACCTTTAAAAAACGAGTCTATATTTTCCTGAAATGCCGGTAACGCTTCTATTACACCCCTGGTATTGCAATTGCAGTGGTGATCACTTACCATCAGGTGACCCGCTAGTTGATTTGCCGCCCCATGACAAAATGTGTAATGTTTTACAAAGTTTCAGTGACAGTTTTTAACGCAGATTTTGTCAGTTATACTCCAGCATTAGTATTATTTTTAAGATATTCACAATGGTATTGCCATGTGCAAAGCCAGGTCGTTTAATTAAATTAAATTAATATTCATAGTTTGCTGTGATATCTTTCAAAATGTTTATAAGTGATTTTAAATATAATTATACTATATTATTTAGGTCTCTTTCCAACATTGTAGCCTAGCCTAGTACTTCAGAATCTAACTGTACATACGTTAGTAAAGGACTTAGTTGCTCAGTTGTGAACATAACCTTAGTATAAAAAGACTCATACATATCTCTTTTAATTTTAGTCTCTACGATACTAATGGCTGTTACCTCAGGCAGTTCCCTGAAGTCAACCTCACCCGACGCACTGGATGGCTTGCCGTCGATAATAACATAGACTATCTTACTGCCGGATCTACCAGACAACCATGTGCCCAAATTGGGCACACTGTTGATACGTTGGTAAGTAAAAGCGTACTGCTTTTGAACGGCATTGTTATTTTACGTTCTACATCCAACTGTTTTATATTTTATTTCATTATTATAATAAAACCATTGCGTCTGTTTAATCAACATCAGGTTAGATATTATAATACTGAGCTTTATTCAGGTGCGTTTTGACTTTTTTTTATTTTACGACTCTGGATACTAGTCCTTTAGAGTCCTTCTTAATTTTTTCCCTTCTTTATTCCTAACTCTAATCCTAAATATACAATCAAAGGTTGGTGTAGGTCCTTTGATTGCTTCAAGGTTGCTTCTGGCGAAAAATCTATACGAGTTCACCGGTTTTCATAGCCGAATGAGAGGCGGACGGTGCCAAAAAACACCCACTACAGTCCGCAAATAAAAATCTACAGTCGCACTATGACTGTCCACTTAAAACTTTTCACATATTGTCTATAAACATCAGCATTTATAACACCAAACGACACCAATTTCATATTACCACTCACTTTCTCAAATTAAGCTATTTTTCCGAAACATTGTATGCTATTTAAATCAACCTTTGGAAAATAAAAAATGTTTGTACTTATCGTGTGTGTGATATCAAAAAATCTACTAGAATCAATTAGCAAAACAATTTAAAGCAAACTCCAACTGAACTCCTTGCCTTCCCACCAAAAATTCCTATCTCTTTTTTAAACTATTGCGTTATATAGGTCAAAGTTTAGTGTTATGCTTCGGCCGCATCTGTGCCTATCGTCCCGAAGCAATTTACGACGAATCTTCGTACGTTTTGTACACTAAAAAGTTATCGCGATAAAAAGCTGGTCACAATAGCGGCTTCTTTATTTCTCACGAACTATATGACAATAATCCAAGATGGCGTCATCTACGTGTTTAAAATATGGACGACGACTTTCTTTTCTTTAACATGTGTGCTAATAATTACATGATGCATTTAAACCGAAACCTAGAAATAAAATCCTAAAAATTTTATCATTCCACTCCATTTTTTCGCATTAACAACCGTGTGGAACCGTCGCACAGCACGCGTCAGAACAAGTTGAAAACAAACGCAAAAATAAACAATGCTAGTCCGACCACGCAGAGCGAATTGTTAGCGCGCTAAAACCCTTTGATGTACCGCCATGCGCGCGATAACGGCGACGAAGTCCGATTATTCGGGACGATACCCGATAACGTCTGGTCACATTTGCGTGTATCGTGTAATAGCACGTAGCTTCGTGACGATAGGCGCAGATGCGGCACAAGCATTACCCGTTGGTCATCGGTTTACGGTATGTCTTGGTCAAATATTTTTTATTCGAAAATCAACACCATTAATTTTATTAACACTATATGGTATGGGAATGAAGAAATCACCTACATGATCTGTAGGTATTTCCTGCTTAAGTGCGAATTTTTTAAACATCAACAAAATTGGTTATTTTACTGTGTATAATTTTGGTTAAAAATTTTTGAAAACAACAAGAAAATTGGTTAATTAATGGAGCAATTAGTATTTCAAATATAAGAGTAGGTGAAACCGGGACATTTCTCTATCTCTTTCGATTTGAAATTATTGATATGTATATGAAAATAATAATTGATTAAAATAGCATGTTCGGAAAGTTATACAACCTTTTAAGAAGTATTTCTTTAAGTATATTTTTCTACAATTTTAAAATGTTTTTCTTTTTAAGATCGGCCAAACAGCGCTCGGAAAACTGCAGAAAGCTCACGATCTGACAACTTACGACCTGGCAAAGAACCGGCATTTCGGTCTACCACCATATATCAAGTACAGAGACTTCTGCTCCGGGAAGACTCATAAAAGTTTTGATGATTTGGCTTATCTTATGGACCCCGAGGTAAGTGTCTTGAAATCAACCAATTTAGCTTTTTTAACCCCCGGCTAAAGAGAGGGGTGTCATAAGGTTGACGCTAATGTTTATCTGTGTGTGGCATCTTATCTCCCAAACCGATTTTTAATGTGGATTTTTAACGATATTATTTTCGATGTGGGTTTTTTTATGTGAAAGCAAGTTCCCTTGCGGTATGTTTTTAAATTTAACAGCCAATAATAAATGGCACTACGAATATCAAACAGAACATGTAGTTCCGCCTCTCATCACTAGATGGTGTCTAGTCAGTCGGGGGATTTTTTAATTTGCCTGGAAAAATTTACTTGTTCGCATAAGTACTTATGCGAACAAGTAAATTTTTCCGTTTTACAATATAATTTAAAAAAGAAATGTGGTGTCGTGGGACACCAGGTAGGAACGAAGTTTCTTCGGCTAATGTAGAATCGACACAATTTGCAAAAGAAAAATTGTGCTCAAAGGTATTATACACTACTCGCTTGTGTATACGACTGTCGCGCCTGCGCACGTCTCATTTAACGGTTTTATTTAACGAGGTCATCCTTACGGTTTTACTATCACATTTTTTTCAGTTCGGTCGCGCAGCAAAATCCCAATCTCCTCCAAGCCTGCCGTAAGGAACTTCGTTCCAATAAACATTAAATATACTATCACGTCATGACACTTAATAGGACAGACATAAAATTGTGTGCCTTGTGGCTTTAAGCAGAGAGAACCCTGCTGCAAGACCCAAAGGCTACTTTTAGCGTGATAGTGGGCGAGACGGTAAGAAAGGAATCAAAATAGTGATTAATTGATGTGGCCTTTTTCCAGGTTTTGCATTTTCTCCCATTCCCTCGATCGGCTTATACTATCTGCGTGGAAAGAGAAGCAGCTGATACATTCTAAGTATTTTCTTTTCTCTTACACCAGCAAGGAAGTTAAGTTGAGAATTTTCTTCGTCTGCGTAAATTTCTATTTTGTAATAAAGTTTTTTATGACCTAAAATGGGTTCCCAATACAAAACTCCACTCTTCTTTTTTTCCCTTTATAGATGATTTTTGTGATAAAAACTATTCTGTCCTTCCGTGGGTCTCAAACTATATTCATAACAAACGTTTTAATCGGTTCAGTGGTTGCATTGTGAAGAGGTAACAGACAGAGTTAATTTCGCATTTTTATATTAAGTAAATAAGTAAGAAAGTAAATAAGAAAGTAAGTAAGGAAGTAAGTAAGGAAGTAATAAGGAGGTTTGGAAATAATAAAGTAAAGATAAAGATATTATGGATGGATGTGTGAAAAGATAAAGACGAAGACGTAATAGTATTTATGTATGTAAAAATAACAACGTATTTTATTTTACAGAGACTTGAAATGCTGCGTTTTGAGTACAACGAAGTAGAAGATGTAGACCTTATTTCCGGAATTTGGCTTGAGAAGAAAATCAAGGGTGGGCATGTCCCAGCGACGTTCTACTGCATTGTGGTGGAACAGCTACTGAGAAATATGCGTTTTGATAGGCATTGGTACGAGAGGAAAGATAGACCCAACGCTTTTACATTCCGTAAGTATTCAAATTTTGGTTATAGAGAGCATTGCGTATTAAAATATTAAAAACAAAAACGTAAATAAGATAATGCGCATGGAAATGGTAAAGAATCACATTTTATCTACAAAGGAGAAGAAAATTCATTGGATAAGGTATCAGAAAGATAGTTAGAAAGAAAAACAATGGACAATAATTCAACTGCATCATAGAAAGCAATTAATATCACCATTTTCCTGACCACAGAAATGTATAATGTACATATAACGTTTCTGAATTCAAAAGATCAACTTTAGGGCTGTTTCTTAGATTCACTCTTATAAGTTCTGAAGTTACAATCTAAGAGCATTTGTAAGGTTTAAAACTATTGTATTTCTTACAGAGCAACTAAACGAGATAAGAAAAGCATCAGCTGCAAGGATGCTTTGTGACGTTGGTGATAAGGTCACGAAAATTCAGCCTCAAGCCTTTTTAAGAGAAAGTCCAGGGTAAGTTGATACTCTACACTGTTTTGGTAAGTGTCCAATTATCTGAGCAACGTTATATTAAAATTCCGAATGTAACGTGGAAAACCTGCGGTTGAAATATTGGAGACATACAGACGCAATTACACCTGTTTCGCACAGGGTTGATCACTAGACTATAGACCTCCACTTGCTACGATCCTCACAGAACTCTTTTGCTTCATCTACACTCTTCACTCTATTTATGCATGCCCGTCGATTACGGGTACTTCTGACCTCTAATTCTTAAGAATGTCTGCAATCTGGTTACGGTACGTTCATCAAGGATGATTGTGACTCATGTATACCCTTTTAGTAAATCTTCTTTCATCCATCCTTTCTACGAGCCTAAGTCATCACAGCATTCTTTTTCTCGATTTTGTTACTACACCTTCTCACAGTCAACACCGCCCTATTACAAGTGTTATGATATCATATTAATGATAATGACAAATAATGAAGGCGATGATGATAATAAGCCTTTGTCTAGTCACGGTACGTTCGTCAAGGACGACCGTGACCCTTTTCCTTCACTCACATTCGCTCGCTTTGTAGACCCTGTTAGTAAATCTTCTTTCATCCATCCTTTCTACGTGCCCAAATCATCTCAGCATTCCTTTTCAAAATTGTTGTAATCAGTCAACACCGCCCTATTACGAGTGTTATGACATCATAATAATGATAATGACAAATAATGAAGGCGATGATGAAAATAAGCCTTTGTCTAGTCACGGTACGTTCGTCAAGAATAACCCTGACCCATTCTTTTACTCACATTCGCTTTGTAGACCCTTTTAGTAAATCTTCTTTCATCCATCCTTTCTACGTGCCCAAATCATCTCAACATTCCTTTTCAAAATTTTTGTAATACACCTTCTTTAAGTCAACAACGCTCTCTTATAACTTAAGATATAACTTACTTCTTATAAATAAAGAAGGCTATGTTGATGATAACCTTACATGGGAAGTAATTCCTAAATGCAAAGATTGATTCCGCCCTATCATCATATGAAACAAATGTGACCCCGCGTTGCAGTTTCAATTGGCAATGGACGCTACAAAATATTTGAATTTGCTTTGACATTGAAATAAGATGACACTATCAGACCACTTACCATCATCATCCGAGCGTATTCCTATTGCATCCACAGCAATATCTTCAGACCCCGGGGTCCGTTACCTAACCTAGGTGATTTGACGAGGTTACTGGTTTTTACGCAGAGTGTCTGCCGTCTGAATTCTGCAAACCAAAGGGTAGACCAGAACCGATCCTTGGATAGGTTTGAGAGAAGGCTTTATACGTGCTCTCCAATACACGGAATCATCTTTAGATAATCAGATGATTCAAGCCTGCAATATCCTAAACTACTTTTCACAAAGTAGTCTTTTCCCAGTGGGATTCGAACCCACGACTTCCGGGTCACAAGGCGAATGCCTTGACCGCTGGACCACGGAGGCAGTCAAGCTATTGGACCACTGTCGTGCTATTTAATGGAGTACGGTCCAGGTTTAGGTAGCTCAGTGAATTAATCCGTAAAACATTTTTTTTTATTACAGCAACCGGCCTAGAAGTTGCGACGAAATACCGAAAATCAGATGGGAGGCGTGGAAGGATGACTCTTGTCAGAGTCAATAACTGTGTATTTTGTGTATAGAGGTATAAAACACAAGTTTTTAATTTTGCCACGAATAAAATTACTGTAAAATAATGACTTACTTTTGAATTGGTACAGTTTAAGTAATGTTTGTTTTAAATTGCAGGATGAATTTGCAACCACCAGGCTAATTGGAGCAAATTTAGTCCATGATAATGAACAACTTTCAATAACAGTACATTACGATATAACTGCGTTATGGTGGTTATAACACATGAGGCGGAATTTTAGCCCGAGTCGAAGGCAACGGCGGAATAAAGCCGAGTGTGATAAACCACGCATATGCACATGCACGTATATCGAACGACATTTTTCAACACACTTGCGAGGATAAATACATAATAAACAGATTTTTTTATTTTAAAAAAGCTCAACCATAAATCTGTGATGTACACTGTTATTTTCCCGCCGTTTTGCTTTAAACAATCAGCCAAGTCAGTCTATTTATTAAAAACATAAGTGAATATTATCATTTATATGGTCACTATATGATGTCATTAGGTTAGCTAATTACGTTATATTATAACCAGTGATCGGATAATCGGGCGCTTATTTACATAAACTTCACACGGCACATAACACAGCGTTGATTCAACCACCAACCTGATAAAAATAATTATGTTTCGCAGCATTTTTCTAGCGATTTACATTAACTACGTGTAGCTGTTTGATCTACTACTAGACCGTGCACGACTTGTTTAAAGCTACATGTAGTTATATAAATTGCTAGAATAATGCTTGAAACATAATTATTGAAACATATTTCTATTTTACTTCTATTTGGGAGACTTTTAAATGGCTTTCTATTTCTTATTGTCTCTGTATAATCTGTTATTGTAGCTACAAGTCTTTTTAACATGTTATATTACAAATACAAAATAAGAAGGTATCATAAATAAAATTAAATACTTGAATTCACTTGAAGTTGCAATTTTTTACTTTTTTATACAGACAACCTTTGCCAAATTACTTCAATTATTGGCATGAACCATATTTTTTTTAAAATTTAAAGCCAACTTTAGAATGTGTATACGACACGTATACAAATTTAAAAAACCGATTTTGTTGAAAAAAAATTAGGATAACCTGACACGTATACACATTCTAAAAAAACATTTTTTTACAAAACGGTTCAAGCATCTTCAAATAATCTGTACATTCCATCCATGTCCATTTTGGAAGTCGGTTAAAATCAGACTGTAATGACCACTCCAATTTGCCAATAGATATGGATTCTACAGGAACAAATCGAGACTATTAGTAAAGGTCATGATTCAAAGATTCAAAGATTCAAATGTTTATTCAGTAATTAGACCTTTACAGGCACTTTTACACGTCAATAAGTATAATTTATGTTACGTGTAAAGTATATTAAAATTTAATTTATTTTTAAAGAAAAGCTACCGAAAGCAGCGCTTCGTAACGACCACTGCTGAGAAGAAACGCCGAAAGAAACTCATTTTCACAGTATTGGTCGCTTACTCGCCAGAAGGGCTTTGTCATATTATTATAATTGTCATTTAATTAATAAATACTAATAATATAATACAATGTTGACACATTATAACATTTAATGCTTGCGAACAAGTAAACAAACATAAATTGCGTAATAAAAAATATTAAGTAGTCAAAAAAAGCGAAGCCGAGCTGACCAGTCCCTCCCGGCAGCACCCGTTCACGAGTTGACACACGAATCAGCCATCGTTAAACTCAACCATATTAGAGGGAATCCAACGACCCGACCAGCGACGCCACCACCGGATTGGACATTTTAGTGAGCATGAAAAACCCGAACTCGCAGACCTTGTCAAGAGAAAATATTAATTATATGTTGGTCACTTATTGATCGCAGAGCATTTACATGATTTTACAGTAAGCTTATTATGGTAACAGAAAATGCAGCTATTTATGTTTCATGTGTGGAGTGTAATGGAAAATGTTTAGGAAGTATCCACGCGTTTTTATCTCTTAAATAATAATTGATAGTATAGTACGCATTGTTCAATAAAACTTTTTTAACATGTGTTTTAAATTTTGCCATTGGTAATGGACCATGAACTGTGACACCAGCTTTTGTTTTCACAGGCAGCCATTTTGAATGTCAGGCTTAGTGTCAATTAATGGCGGTGGCCAATTAGTGGGTATATGTATTGGCGTGAGATACAATCTCCCATGCTGATTTAAAAGAAAAAAACAATGAATGTACCAGCTACTTTTCTTCCCATGCAGATCGTTAAAGCCGATCAAGGGAATGGGCCAAAATATGAATGATAGTATAAACGTTGCCGCTAGCAACCTATTACTATGACACATCTCGTCTCCTGCACAACGTGCACCACCAGCTGCACTAAGCGTAACCTATATGAGGCTTCTGGCAACGCTGTAAAAGTGGCAACCTATTGGAGGGAAAAAAATGAATTTATTTTGAACTTTCGACACGAGAAAAAGAACTATTGTGATTCCCTTTTTCCGTCTTCTAGCCCTTCATCAAGCCAAAAGTGGTCTTTGAAATAGCAATGTTTTCTCAGTCCACATATCTAATTTTAATATCTGTATAATTGTAAGTTGACGTTTTTGGAGAAGATGCTGCAGTATAGTTTGTTACCGCTTCATCTGTACTTGCGCTTAGGAAGCGGCAGTAAACTTAGTTGTAAGTAAATGATCTGACGTCAACATCTACCTATTATGAAATCGAAAGAAAAAATTGACAATTATCAAGTGATAAAAATATCCAAAGATAAAGTAAACGATTTTTGACTTTGACTTTGGGTCTTGAAGCTTTAAGTTCTCTCTGGCCACGCCGCAAAACCAACAGAGCTCTGTCTGTCTCATTCCGGTTGAAGAGGTTATAATATTTTTTACCTTAGTATTAATTTTAGACAAAAGTAGTAAAATATCATTATATGATATTATACACAATATAACGATAGGGTCAGAGCAGTACAATTGTAATTAGTCCGTCTTTTAGATTATCCAAAAACAATGGACCCATATTTTTCAGTTTACCTAAAAAGTAAAAATTCACAAAGATACGGAGCATCAAAGTTCCGAAGTGGGGGCTTGCGACGTCACCGCTAAGTTAAAATCATTCCTAGCCGTGACATCATGATGCAAATTTTGAATGCGCCTTAGACGCATGTCTTTGTCATGTTTTGTTTCTCAGAGAAAATAAAAATGTTCTTTTTTTTTAATTTAAAACTAGTAGCGTTTGACCGCTTTGTGTGCAAAATTTTGAATGTAACCGATTTGCCAAAAACATTTTTCCATTCGTCATGACTATTTCTTATAAACCGTATGTTTTAATAAAATAATACAAAAAATCTACTATTCTGTCGCGTGGCATCATTAGATACAGAAGTTGGGGTGTGTGAACTATAAATTGGGGGACTTGAGGTCTGTTATTTTGCATACTTCGGCCACTGTTATTTGTGCCTATCCCTTTAATATATTAGCAAAGCCCTTCTGACGAGTAGACGGCCTCTCTTACTTAATCAAAGCATTCTCAACAGTAGTAGTAGCGAAATGTTTATATCGGAAACAATTCTTTAAAATAAATAATAATTTAAATATATTTATAGATAAACATTAAACGTGATTAGTCGTGTAAAATTTTTAATTTGGAATTTCTTATCTATGGAGTCCAGTGCGTTAAAGCCGTGCGATATACAATCTGAATTTGGATATTTTTGGTCGTAATATTACACCTAAGTGATGTTTTAATGGTTACTATAAAACAGTATACAATCACCAAAAACAGAACAGAAAACCCTGCTGCCTGTTTCTATACCTCCTATGGTCACTTCTTACACATACAGGAAAAGGTCTCTAAACGTTTGTGAACATTATTGTTTGTTGTTACTTTTTTAAACGTCACCTACCCTTGAACAAAGCTGTTAAACACGCATATGCTAGCAGCCCGCGTCACTGTTTGTTTTAAATCAACTCCATGGTAGACACCCGCCAGTTTACGCCAATATTGACGTTGTTGCCCGTTCTCTCTTACCTATACCTTCCTCAGTAGCTTCTTTCAACATTCGATGGAGTATGTGAACATATTTTTTAAGCCCTGTCACCTATCATTAAACACGCATACGCTAGCAGCCCGCGTCACTCGTTTGTTTTACATCAACTTCATGGTAGACATCGGTAAGTTTACGCCAATATGGAAACGTTGCTCCCACAACGTTTCCATATTGCTCCCAAAACGTTGCTTACAACATGCGACGGGGAGGATGGGGTAATTGTGTGTGAACATGTTTTTTAAGCCAAGTTACCTATCATTTAACACGCATACGCTCACTGTCCGGGCCACTTGTTTATTTTAGACCGACTTCACGGTAGACACCCGCCAATTTGAACACATTGCCACCCGTTTTCTTTTACCTGTTCCTCACTTAGTAATTGCTTTTTATGTCATCCGTATTTTGTAAACATATGTAAACATACACACAGCCTTATTTATTTATAATTTTTTTACATTATTATTATTGGATCCGCACCACGCATCTCTTTAGGCCGCAACTGAAAATCAGTGTATGGCTCCCGGGCAATATTACCACAGAGCTGTGGCCTATTTGTATTGCTGTAGCACACACATTGAAAATATGCAGGTAGGTAGAAGGTTGTTTACATTTTGTGTCGGATTTGTGTATTTTTTTATGTGTATTATAGCAGCAAATAAATTTGTTTATCGATCTATCTATCATCCGTCGGAGAGGAAAGGGGAATTGTATGTAAACATATTTTTTAAGCCATGTCACCTGGTCACTCATTTGTTTTAAATCGACTCCATGGTAGACACCCGTACGTAAGTTTACGCCAATATGGACACGTTGCTGACCGTTCTCTCTTACCTATACCTCTCTTATTTGTATTTACGACATCCAAAGGAGACTGAGAGAAGTGTAATGGTATGTGAACATATTTTTTAAGCCATGTCACCTATCATTTAACACGCATACGCTCGCTGTCCGGGCCACTCGTTTGTTTTAGATCGACTCCATGATATGCACCCACAAGTTTACGCCAATTAGGACACACTACACGTGATCGATTAAATGGTGTGGGGTACAAGCGATGAGGTACAATCAGTAATGAATAAAAATAATCCCAAATTAAAAGAGCAGGCACCAATATATTGTTTTTATTTCTTTTTTTACATAAATGTAGCTAATTTTGATATTGTTAATAGGCCTCTGTAATGATAACTCTGTTTTTGTTGCAAATTTTTAAGACGTACCTTATATGAATTAAAACGACACTATTGCCTTAAATACATACATGCATATTTGCGTGTATACACTAAATAAAACTGCTAAATATTTTGTCAGCCAGGTGATAACCACCTTAGTACTTATATTTATAGGTAGAACTTATTACCAGTTGTTTTGTAATAAAAATACTATTTGAATAGTAGAAGTTAAATATTGTTATCTTATTTCTAATACTTTTATAAATTTTCTTTTGTATTATTTCAAGTGTGCATTAATTTTAATAATAAAAAAATATTATTACATTTCGACGAACAAGAATCATATTTCATTTTAAATTTTTGTGTTAGTATCAGAAAAATTGTGTTAATAGGTATACTATAGACAGTCTGGTCTACAGGTTAATATTTCTGTTTATAATTGCTAATACAAAACACTATATTATCTCCAGAAACTGTCAGCAGCTATATAAGTAGTATTAATGTAGTTTGCGTATGGTTTATTTTTGAACAATTAATTTTTGTATTTTTTATGTAGTGTATCTTTGACATATACGGGTATATATGAACTTACTTAATAATAATAAGTTTGCTCCTTTTTTGTGGTTTTAAGTTAGTTCTGTTGGTTGACTGGTAGAAAAGGCCCCTGGCCTTAAGTCCGCCATTTGCATGTATTGTAATGAAGTTAAAAAAAAATAAGTTACAATAGCTAAAAGCTGCTGATCTGGATTGACCACAGTTTAGAAAATACTCGTATGACAAAAGATAAACTATGGACAAAAGACTCCGCTAAAGCTTATGATTTGAGTCGCGAGTGACGGTCAAATTGAAGGGTCTGAATTTAACGAGGTACACGTGTCCATAGCAATAGTTAGCGACTGTAATTAAGTGTTAACACGTCAGTCCCACGCGTGGGCATCGGGCCTGCGTTGGACAGGGGTATAAAAGGTAATGGAGAGATGCCGCTGATTCGGTATGACATTGTAAATTTTATGTTTAAGTGGGATTGATTGAAAGAGTGAGAGATTTTTGTTTTTTTTATTAATTAAATCCTTATACATTTCGTGTAATCTTGTATATACTTAATCCTATTTATTTTGATAGCAGTTGTCTTCCCATGCTTCCCATCTGATTTTTGGTATAACATCGCAAGACCTTGGCTGATTACTGCAAAGAAAACAAAAAAATTAATAAATATAAATTTGTTTGATATTTATTATTTAGGTACCAAACTTCTAAGAGTCAAACCAAAAAAATAATAATTTAATATCTTCTATGAGAATGTACTTAATATTTCGGAGAACAACGGTGTCTTCGTGTGATACATAGAATAAGGGCCTTAAGGGCTCCAAAACTTACAGGAAAGATCATATACACTTTTTGTTCCTAATATAAATACCCATTCACTAAATGATTTACTTTTACAATCATTTTACATCAACATCATCTTCATCACTTTTACAATCTAGAATACCAAATAAGTAGCAGCTTGTATAGACCTGTACTAAAAAGGAGAAGTAAGCTAAGAGGTAGACTTCTTCTTCTCTCGAAAGAAGAAGGAAGACCATGGAAAGAATGGCAAGCAGGCTGCTATGGACAGTGATCAATGGAAAAAGAACGGGTACGGCTTTGCCCAATAGACAGACACTTCTACAGGCTAAGAAAAAAAAAAGAAATATTTTAACATTAAGTAAAACTTACCCCGCTTTTTCTCTCAAAAAGGCATGAGGCTGAATTTTGGTGATCTTATCGCCCACTTCACAGAGTAAGAAAGCAGCTGTTGCTTTTCTAACTTCAAGAAGTTGTTCTAGAATATTAAAAAAATGTGAAATAGCAGTCTGAAAAGCTGTTCCTGATGATCAGTGTATAAGAAAGGCAATAAAGCATGGATGGATTTACCAGTGTAATAGCAAATACAACAGAATCAATAAAACCACATTACGTGAGAGAAGTTGAGTATGTTTGCAATGCCGTGGCATTGCCAAGTAATTTTTTTGTTGAAACTGATTTTTTTTTTCATGTGTATGAGATCTCAAAACTTTTTACGTTGTAATAGCCTCTGTTGCGATTCTCGACCGTCCGAGACAGTCTGTTTTTAAAGTACAGGTAGGACGGTAGGGGTAAGAGGGTAGGGGTATGAGAGGTTACTTACTGTAAGTAAAAGCATTGGGTCTATCGGCTCTCTCGTACCAATGCCGGTCAAAGCGTATGTTCTTCAGCAATTGCTGGACTACCACGCAATAGAACGTCACCGGGACATATCCACCGTCCACCCAGTTTTCTAGCCATATTCCAGAGAGCAGTTCGACATCTTCCACGCTGGAGTATTCGCGTTGCAACATTTCAAGTCTCTAGAAATGATAAGAGTTAAAGGACATTAACATAGCTCCGCTAGGCAAACAATGTCACTTCGATAAGCTCAATGAAGTGGCATTTGGCGGTGTATGAATCGATTTTCAATGGGGCAGACAGGTTCAAGAAAGGCCGTCACGAAAAGGAACCTTGACAACAATGATGACAGCCGGGACCAACGGCCAAATATGCCTTCTGAAGCATGGAAGAGTTTGAGAAGTTTTTTGACTATATGTAAAGAAAAACAATTAATAGTCGATAGCTAGCGCGACAAACCTCGTGGTCCAGTGCTCAAGATTTTCGTCTTGTGATCAGAAAGTTGTAGATTCAAATCCCACTGCAAATGTGCTGGAATATAACGTGCAGATGGGAAGCATACTTTCAAAAAAAGTTGTTTCCTGTCTAATTCGGATATTGCAGGCTTGAATCACCTGATTATCCAGAAAGAAAGACGATTCCATGTTTCGGAAGGCACGGACAAACTGTGAGTCCCGAGCGCCATCTAGCATTTGCTGAAACCTATTCCAGGATTGGTTTTGGTCTACCCTTTGAGTTGCAAAGGTCAAATGGCAGTCGCTCTGGATAAAAACCAGTAACCTCGTCAGATCACCTAGGTTAAGTAACGGACCCCGGGGTCTGAAGCGTTACTGCTGGGGATGCAATTGAGAATAGGAGAGTATAATGAACGATCCATCGAGAAAAACCAATACCCATTAGTAGCCACGAAAAATTAAAAAAGGTGTACCTCAGGATCTATAAAATCGGATAAATCGTCAAAACTAGTATGAGTAAATCCGGTGCAGAAATCTCGGTATTTGATGTACGGAGGCAGTCTAAAATATCGGTTTTTCACCAGATCATACGCTAGTACGTCATGTGCTCTTTGCAAGGGGCCAAGCGATGTCTGGCCTATCTGTAACACAACGAAACAAAACACTTTCTTTAATTATTTTAGTTATATTCATTGCCTAAGTTCTCCCAATCTTAGCTATTCATTGATATCTTAAATAAAAAAAAAATATGAAATTTATAAAGTTTAAAAAAACTGCATATTTGAAACCTTAATTCAAGACTGAGATTGGCATGTAGAATAATTAATTGTTTAAATGAAAGTAATTTATTTCAGATCTTGAAATTAAATGATAGATTAACAAAGTGGAACTTACCAACGGATCAACAGTGTGACCGATCTTAGCAATCGGCTGTCTGAAAGCTCCGTGAGTCAAGTAGTCCATGTGATCGTCGACGCTAAGCCACCCAGTGCGTAAATTCAGATTCACTTCTGGATACTCCCTTAGATAGGTCCCATCGGTGTCGTACAGTCTATAAAAAAATATAATCATGTTGTACTAGGTCCTTTCTGCAGCGCTGCGCGTGATCATGAATGGGGCACCTAATTGATAATTCCGCGGAAAACTTAAATTTTCTGGGATTATTGTGTCCTGTGTGTATGTATATACAAATATTAGGCTATTTGTTTGCCGTCTGGCTATTTTGAGTATGAAAAGACGTCTAACAACATATAAGAAACAATACCTAAACATCTTTCTATAACTTTTATGATAATAGCATGCCCACAAGAAATATTTCTGACAGTAAAAGAAAATTTAGGATGAATTACCGTGAAAAACCGGCAAAATACCAAAAGTGAGATAAAGAACTAAGTGTTGCAAGACCAGATATTTACGCTACCCTTGGTTCTGACTACTCTGACAAAAATAAAGCTGATGTTAACGGTTGGGCTTTATCTGTCAACACCGTACAACACTTTTCTATGCTGCTACAAAAGATTATGTTATTTTTCATGTTTATAAATAAATTATGTGATCTCACCTCACTTTTCCAGGCTGTATGAGGTGCATCCAACGACCGACGTAAGTAAACTCTAACAATGTTTGAGGCTCTTCTGTGTCATTGTATATATCTCGGAAGCCTTTGCTTGCCGATATGACTCCATCTTGGAGGAGATTTCGACGACCTGTATATTAGCAATGATTTTGGATAATATTTATTAAATAAATTTATAATAGAAGCTTTGGTGTGGTATTTGAACAAACCATTGGTTATTATAGGTCACGTCTTAAAGAATTTAGAATATATATCATGCAGAAGTGGTGGTAGAGCCACGCTTCCGGCAAAAATCTGTTTTGCTAGTAGCATGAATGGGCCGGCTCGTCCGGAGAAGTACCACACTCTCACAGAAAATCGACGTCTGAGTAGTAGCGTCACCGTTTCTATGCTTCGTTCGGTGAGTGAGAGAGCCGGAGAGCCCACTCCCCCCCCCCTCTCTCCCCTCCCCCTCTCCCTATATCTTCCTGAAAGGCCGGCAACGCTTCCGTTACACCCGTGGTGTTCCAGTTGTCCATGGGCAGCGGTGATCACTTACCATCAGGTGACCCGCTTGTTCGTTTGCCGCTCTATGACATAAAAAAAGTGTACGAATATACCAATTATCATAGTCACCTTTCTCACTTTTTCCACATTGTGTGGTGTCGCATATGTAAGATTTTTTTTAAATATTCGAGCTTGTGTTTGTAAACGAGCACAATTATCAGAAGTTTCCACGGCACTTTTTACAAGCAAGTTTCTGCAAACAAACCAAAGAGTAAAACTCATAAGTGCAAACTCACCCATTAACTGAGGCAACAGTTCGTAGTGAATTATCTGACTCATGATCGCTATGTTGATATCCCTGGCGGTGTCAAAAATCTTATCATCGTCCCAGCAAGGGTTAACTTTGGCCAGCTCTGAAGCGATCTTGTTATGGAGTCTCCACAACCAAATGAAGACTAAGTTGACTCCAAGTAAAGCGTTGACACCTTTTTCAGCTGCAAATAAAAGCTAAAGTATTTAATTCTTAATTTTACGAACTGTAGATTTGTTTTTTTACGGCAAAAACTGCGCTTGATGACGCCAATGATGATATGCCTCCAGATGGTAGTTTATGGTCTCAGAAACCATCAAAGAAGCCAAAGACTGATTCTGATTAGATCGGAAAAGGAAAATTAAAAAGATGACCTCTTGCTCCAAAGTCACAATGATTAAATTAAATGTTATTGTGAAGAATGAAAGTTTGTTAGTTTTTTCGGAATATTTAAAGCAAATAAATTATTTTGAAAATTTAAAACTGTTGGAGAATTGTTTGCCATTAACAAGTTTTGAAAGTTTTCATTTTAATTTCATAGAACACTTACGAGAATCATGGCACCTGGTTTCTTGTGGCAACTGATTCTCGATACACACACTCTGCGCACCGACCTTCATGCTCGGCGGCCAGACCCTGCCATCTACGACCTCGTACTTCAGCAAACCATCTTTGAACAATCTTGCCTGCTTCAGGTCGTCACCTTGGCCGTACAAGTGATTGAGGTCAACGAACGGTGTTGTTGATGTCAGCTAAAAACACATTTGCTATGAAGTAGATACTTTCAGTAATTTCTTTCTAATCAAATGGATTAATATCATTATATGGTATGACATTTATTATATTATTTATATAAGATACATGATGAATGCTGCTCTAGATCGGTCATTTATGAAATCCTTGGAAGATGCCTATCTCCAGCTGTGGACGTTATGCGGCTGAAATTATGATGATGATATGATATGAAACTTCTTTAAATAAACTTTAATCTCCGTTCAGAGATCATGCGCACACACTTGGGTTCAGCGAAAAATTTGGGGTGATACTTATCCGTTTCCGATCGAGCATTTAGAAAATCTTGGGAGAGGTCCAAAGCCACCAGATCATAGTTGAAACTTCTCGCAAATGTGTAGTCCTATTGTTAAAACACCCATTTATTCTGAAAAGTGCCTTGCTTGGATCAATTGATGATGGTCAAACGACCTGATTAAGATCGTTTTCTGAATGGTAACGCAAGGATTGGATTTTTTGGAAAAATTTGGGAGAAATTAGGTCTAGCAATATTACAACTTACTCGTGAAGGAGTAATCTTATTGCTGACACAGCCCATATTCTGGTAGGTGACTGGCTTGGTCAGGTTCATGCAGCGGATGTTGGTGAAGCGGTGGACAGGATCGTCGTCAGGAATGTTGATACGTGCGCACATGGGGTCTGATTTGCCTTTCTCCTCGCAGCAGTAGGGCTTCCATAATATGTAGTTAACTAGAGATATTATGTAAAGCTTTTTTTATTAAACAAAAGGAAATAGTCTTGTTTCTCCACTCCGTAAGTTGCCATACCTCTTGAGATAGTTTAGAGGTCAAATTAAAACGGTTTTTTGCATTGCAAGCCACTATATTATACAAAACAACATTAATCTTTATCTATATACGTATCTGTTAAAAAATATAGTATCGTTGAGTTAGTATCCCATAACACAAGTCTTGAACTTACTTTGGGACTAGCTCAATTTGTGTGATTTTTCCGTATATATTTATTTTATTGATTTAATCTAATTTTGTGTTTTTTTTTGCCTCAGGATGGTTGGGTAAAAAAAATCCTATAATAGTAGATAAATAAACGATCCATACGAGTATTGAGGAGTACCTAACCACAACAACTTCTTGAGTGATATTTGCATGTACTTTATGGCCCTGGTCGCTGCCCAAGAATTGTCGTGTTCTCATATTCGTATCATTTCACAAAGTAAAATAATAATGCAGTACTTGTGACATAAAAAATGTTGAGCAATATGATTTTAAAACAAGGTCTGAGTTCTTACTTGTGTCATGTATATTTTCGAAGTCCCCCCAGAAGAAATTCAAAAAGTATGTCGTCAGATGAGTGAACACTTGGTCCGGCACTTCACCTTCCGTTACTAAAGAGGTCCTCAGATGTCTGACATCAGGTAAATCATCTCCAGATTTAGCTTTTTTTGGTTCGAAATCTGTAATCAAAGGCAATTAAAATGGTTCAGTCCGCTTTGACATTAGTTCTTTAGAAAAAATACTAGTTTAAAAAAAAATATATTGAATCAAGAAAAAGAACTATTTTGAAAAACATTTCTTATTATGATTATAGTATAATTCAATTCATTTATTCAAATATCCCAGACAATTTTAGTCCATCATTCGTTAGTAATAAAATTATATGACTTTGGGATTATGAAGTTGGGTCATTTCAATGCCTACAGAGCTCTTATAGCCCCCTTTTATGTATCATCAGACCAGCTCTGGTTCGTTTTATTTAATTTGTCAGTATTAGTAGTCTGGATCAAGAAAATCGATGGAATGTTTATCCTCGGTAATGTATATAAGTAACTAGCCGTAACCCGCGGCTTCGTCCGCGTAGTAGACTAGAAAATGTTTCTAATATGATTTTCATTTGTTTTTACGTTATTAATTTTGTTATGACATATGAATTATTATGTTAAAAATTATGTATGACAATCTTTATAAAAGTGAAGGGATTTAAAGGCCTAGCGAGCGGACCCGGCGAACCTTGTCGAGCTTCCACTCCCGCTCCCGCTCCCGCTTCCGCTCCCGTTCCCGTTCCCACTACCGCTCCCTCTCCCGCTCCCACTCCTGCTCAAACACGTCATGTTTCTCGCTTCAAAATGTCGAAAATTCATACAAACTTGCAAACCTTATTTCACCCCTAAAGGGATGTTATTTTCAAAATCGAATGAATGCATTATTATTTTCTACTAATGACTAAAATAAATAAAAAAAATCGTGTCTCTCACTTTAAAAATTACGAAGTTTCATACAAACTGGAAACCCCTATTTCACCCCCTTAGAGAAGGAATTTCCAAAAATCCTTTCTTAGCGAACGTTTCCTAGTCACAATCTACCTATCTGCCAAAATTCATTTTCATTGGCTAAGTAGTTTTCGAGATTTCGTGATGAGTGAGTGAGTGAGTGAGTGATTTTCGCTTTTATAAATATAGAAGATAATGAAGCCAAATTGTTTCTACAAAATATGGTAAAATAAAACTTGTACAAATCTGATATATTCCGATCACCAAACTTACTAAAAGAGCGAAATTCTCCAAATGTACTTGAATCAATATAATCAATCAATACAATCAATCCAGCGTATGTATGAATGTGAGTATGTATGTATGTTTTTTCAATAATCAGTAGATCAATTTTAAAGGAATTTTTATAAAATTTAGTGGGCGTGTAGATAGATCAATGAAATTTCTAAGTTCTGAAATGAGCTACATGGTTCAAAGGGTTGCCGAGATATTGGGTTCGAGAGTTCACAGTTAGGGGTGTTCTGATTGTTTTTATTGTCACAAACCTGATCCGAAGTCAGCCGGCAGCAGTCTTGCAGGTGGAGTATGTATGGTTCCTCTTGAGGGGTAGATGAGGTTGTTACAGGAACCGTCAGGGCGACGACCTTCGTTTGGGTCACACGGTAACTCCAACTTATTGGTGCACCAGCTACAAGTTCATACATTTATTACATACAATAATATAAACAAAACAAAAAAGAAACTAAAACTAAACTAATTACTTAAATTACTTACTTATAAATAAAAAAGCCCTGGCAAATCGTTGCCCCGTGGTAACGTGCCCAGAAGGCTGGCAGCATTGCCACGTTGTATGGCAATGCTTATCTTTTGAGCCAGATAAAGGCCAGCCCTCTGGTCACGCGTAATTTCAGTCAATTTTCGGGCGACAGTGTTTTATAATTTATGCGCCGATGGTCCCCACGGCCCCAAAGTTTCAACCCCAAACGGCTCAAATAAGTAATTATTGCCGAGGCTACTATATTTGCGCCGTTTGAGGTTTTCTGCAGCAGCTGCGGCTGTCCCAGCTTTAGACCTTGTGACCGGGAGATGAGACGGCGCCAGAGTGTCGACACAAGTAGCGTCCCACACAAGGGGCCGTCACCAGCTACATAAATATACAAATGCAGGATGTAAATCAAAGTACAATACCGTACATTATATTTCTCATTATTGCAACTACGTGTATATTACTCTTTATTGCAAAAACAAAAAGAAATACAAGAAAAAGAGTTATTGTGCACGATGATAGCAAGAGGCGTGATGAATGGTATATTTTTGATCCCCTGAGAACGTGGGAGGGCGCGCACAGCCGCCTTCTCTCCTCAAACAGAAATGCAGCATATAAAAAAAATACAATACCCTACATTACATTACTCTTTATTGCACGTACAAAAAGAAATATAAGAAATAGAGGTGTTGTGCATGATGATGGCAAGAGGCCTGATGATATATCTTTGATCCCTGCGAAACGTGGAAGAGTGTGGGGGACGCTGATGCGTTAACACACAACCACCTTCTCACTTCAGACGATACCTCGAGAGCTGGATCGGCTGTCGAGGATGCTGAACTTGCCAAGAGACGTAAATGTGTCTCTCATTAAGGATTACATTTTATGCAGTGCGGTGCAGAAACACTTAAGCCATGGAACACCAGCGTAAGGGCCTACCTCAAACAGATAATTCCGCGCCTGATCACTGCCGCTGGTGACACGAGGGCTGGCTGCTTCTTTTCTCAACGAATACGGGTGACGACAGGGTCAGAAAATTATTATTCTGATTAGTCCGTCTTTTACATAAAAAAATAATGGGCCCATATTTTTCAGTTAATCAAAAAAGTAGAAATTCACAAAGATACGGAGTGTCTAAGTTCCAGAATGGCGGCTTACGAGTTACGACGACAGCCGTGACGTCATGCGGAATTTAAATGCGCTGTATCTTTGTCAATTTTTGGTTTGCAGAAAAAAGAAAAAATACGTATACAATATTTTTTAATAATCTAACCGATGGGTCAAATATATTTTATGAGTCGTCATGCCTAAAAGTTTCTGTTTTCGTTGTTAGTAATAGGCAAGATAATATGAACATGTTATTATAAATTCATGTATATGTTACGGTAAGTGTGATTAACTGAAAATTATTAATAATTATCATCAATTATTAATAATTACCAAAATTGAAGGCAAAAGTAATGAATTATTTACTTTACCGATAATTATTAATAATTACACCTTACTGTTGGTAAATGTAATAAATTTTCAAAAATAACGTACGCTAGAAGCAGGCGGGGGTTGCGGGAACTCGCGGGGGTCACGGCAGCAACGTGTCATTACGCGTCTCAGTCGGTTCTATTGTTGTTCCGAGTGCACGCGTGCTAGCAGCTATTTTTATGATTGTTGCAAAAATAAATAATAGTTTTTGTCAGCTTTTAATGTTAATTTTATGATTCTTGCAAAAATTATAATTTCTGTTACTTACTTTTAATGTTAATTTTATAATTGTTGCAAAAATAAATAATAATTTTTGTAAGCTTTTAATGTTAATTACATGATTATTTAATTTTATTACAAATATTGCTAATAAATATTGACTAACACAGATTGTTTCTTGTTTGTTTTACAACTTTTACCAAACCACATAGTCAAATATTAATAAAAACCAGTAAAAGTGATGAATTTCACAGTTTTCATCACATTTACCAAATCATGAGGTAAGTATTAATAATAACTGGTTATTATTAATAATAACCATAATAATCAAATTTACCGTAACATATATATTATTTACTTACAAAGTAAGATTTAAAGCCTTGTATTTCGCCAATTCTTCTGATGTCAACTGAGTTCCATTGAAAGCATCGAAAAATACACTCTCACTTCTCCCCTGTCCTAAAATAAACAGCAAAAATATCACGAGCATTTTATTATAACATTTATTGCTACACTTGCAACGAAGGTGTGATAAACAACTATTAGAATATTACGTCGAGTTGTTTTCTTTTATATTGTTTTTTATGAATATATTTGTTTATTCAATTGTCTTCATTTTTCATCTGAATATGTTTTAGCTATTTTATAATGCAAATTTTTCAAACAAATAAAAATGTCTTGCGTCTTTTATGAATTATGTTTATTATAATCGTTCTATGACTTTCATAATTATAATAAAAATAGTTTATCACGTACCACATACCCTTGGACAAGGATGTTTGATAGACAAACAATTAGATAGACAAATAAAATAAAAAAAAACTGACGACACCATCTAGTGATATATGGGGGAACTACATTATTCTGGTATAAAGATGAGAATTACTTTTCCAACCAGTTAATTTGCTAGATAAATTTTAAAATCCCCGACACCACACGAACTCATCACACAACATCATTGGACGGGCCGGGAAATAAAGGAATCTACCTGTTCACACGTTGCTTCAAACGACTTCCATGCGCTGGTTCTACTCCCGTGCCTCGTACACAGTTTTAAAGGGGGTTGGTCACAAGCACTCACTAAAATTGGCACTTTCTTCTCTTATTTTAGCGTCTTTAAAGTTTTTCTAATTTTTTTTACACAGCGCGTGAGATCATTATGCGGCCATCTTTTTTTCAACAAGTGCGGAAGGAAGGAGCGGGGGGGATTCGTAGGTTCGTAATTGGTAAAAAGAGTGTGCGCGTTATATGCGTATGAGTACAAATGAGTGGGTGTTTAAATTAAAGTAATGAAAACATTTGGCGAGACAATCATCATAAAATTATCATACGAAAAGTGATAAATAGCGTAACTACATAATATTCTAACTGATGTTAAGTAGAATTGATATGCATTGTGCCATATATTATTCGTCAGGTAACAAAACAAAACTTTAAAGCGTTAAATTGTTACCCAATAACTTTAAAACGTCTGAACCGACTTTCATTAATTATGACTGAAAACCACTACAAGGGAAGTTGCTTTCTTGTGAAAAAACCGCATTGAAATTTATCAATCGATACCACAGACGGATAGACCCACAGACATTAGCTTCAAACTTATAACACCCCTCTTTTCTTCGGGGGTTAAATACGATTAATTACTAAACATAATTAGACTAATAAACATTTAACTAAGATGGAATAAGGGGAAACTAGGTACATCTAGTATTTCTCTTATTTAATTTAGGTTTATGAACTTCACAAAAACAACCCGAAATCAAATCAAAGTGTTAATCTGACTCTGGCCGGACTATTTTTTACGGGACAGTCTAAAACTTTCTGAACCCATAAATCCCATGGCAAAAGCCATTCACATGGACTGTGTCACCCCTTAAAGTGTAAAAACTTTTAACCCGGTAATTTTAACATTAAAATGTATATTCAAAAAGATTTTAATGAATTCTTTCTTAATATACATTTAAATGTAAATATAATTTTGAGTTTAAGACAACATTCAAGATAGAGGTAGAGGGCCAGCCCAGCGTGGCTAGCATGATGACAGCGACAAATTCTTACCCTTGCAATTGGCCCCTTTAGCGTAATGACAAACATAGACAAAACTGAGTGACATAATACCTTTTATTCATAAAACGTAATTTATCTCATGCGAGCATGGTTTTGTCCGTCAAAATAAACATTTCGACGGTTGGCAACGTGAAATCGTGTAAATTGTCGCCAATTTGCTAGACCCACATAAGACTCAATTATACCATTTTCAATCGTATTTTAAACTGTTGTTCCATTGAATTATAATTAAATGTATGTTTACATATTCATGTGTAGACAGACATCTTGGAACAATGTATTATTGAAGTTTATAAACTTAAAAAATATTAAGAAACTATAGCGCCATCTTTAGATGAATTCCTTCCAACAACCACTTCGGTGGCGGTGCGTGCATACCTACTCGGTAGCTATTTTTTTATTTATGTAGGCTGTACGACACAAGTTGAAACGTTCCGTTGCACATTTATTTTAAAAACTTTTAATTTTAATAATTTTTATTACTCTTTGGCTGTAATATTTTTTCTAGGATAATTCCTAGAAAAAATATTATATATTTATATATCATTCCTATTTCTAACGTAATTGTCTTATTATTAATTTGTATTAGTATAATAATAAAAATTAATAATAAGACAATTACGAGAAGAATACAATACTTATAAGACAATTAAAATAAGAAAATTCTGGGCAGACATTAGAAACACTGTTTAAACACTGCCTACGTGTGACGACTCCTTTAACTACCTTTTTTCTCAAAGCCAATAAAATTAACTGTCGAATACATAAAAAAAATATTAATATCCGCGATGACGGTAAAACATTTTTCCATTTTTTTAAATATATATTTTTTAAATTGTTTCGGCAATAGGAATCCACGCATACCGAGCTTAATTTATTCCTATACTTATGTTCTATTTATTTAAAGAAAAAATTTTTTAATCCGCTATGACGGGTCTTTCAGTGTTACCGACTCCTGGGCTAGTGCGATATCGAGAAGAATTTAAGATTAAATTATTTGGCTATAGTTTTACAACCAGCCGCCACCTGAATTCAGCCCTCCTTGGGAATTTATTTATAGCACGAGATGTCCTTCATCGCCTCTTACGACATCCACAGCAAGTAGTAGAGAAAATAAAATTATAGATAGTACGTAGTACTATTCCGTTTCTTTATTTTTCCTTGGTTTCAATTAAAGCCGTGAGTCAAAAAAATCAATTACAAGTTTATTTGCTAGTCAAATTAAAAATACCCCCGACAGAAAATGTCAGTAACGCCATCTTGTGATGATTAGCGGAACTATTAATACAATTGGATATCCGTAGCAACATCTTTATTTTTTTAGAAAAAGCTCTGACTTTCAAGCACTAATTCTCAATAACTTTTCAGCGGCTACTCCGATTTTCATCAAACATAGCTAAGAACCACCGCAAGGGAACTTGCTTTCACGTAAAAAAAACCACATCGAAATCGATCCATTCGAGCGCTACGATGCCACAGACAGACAGAAATCCCCTGTCTATATATTCTTGTATTGTTAACAAATTTATTAGAAAATATACATGAATATGAAACAAATAAGGAGACAAAAGTAAGAGAAAACACTACACGAAAGAATTTGGTTGACTTTTCCGCCACACGATTAAACATTGTAAAGCAGAGCTCTCAAACTCAGTCGATAAAGCTATTTAACAATTTGCCTACCGAATTAAAATTGTTACTGTATAAGAGTTATTTCAAAAAGAGTTCATTTTTTTATTAAGCATGTTTTTATAGTATCGAGGGGTTTCTGAAATGACACAAACAAAGTGACATCATGTATAAATATATTCTTTTTTGACATTGGTTTGTATAAAATAATTGGTATAAATGTAAAATAGGTCTCTTAAATTTATTATTTTTCTATTTATAGTATCAATAATAATTATTGAGTGTATTAGGCTAAGCTAAGATATTTCAACACAAAAGGCTTTTTTGAAATAAATGAATGAAATGAAACAGACCGAAAGACATTAGCGTTTTAGGAAATAGCACCGATGCGGAAAGACTATTAATGCTACAGAAGAAATGCATACGGATAATTACGAATATAAAAGGGAAAGAAACTTGCCAACCTCATTTTAAAGACCTTGAAATATTAACTTTGCCCTGTATTTACATTTTAGAAGCATGTTAATTTATACGCAAATATCCCCAGTTTTACACAAAAATTGAAAACTTACCAAGACGATATCCCACACGACAAAAAAATAAACTAGTGACACCCGCTTCCAAGCTAGAACTTTTTAAGTCTGGCCCGCTAGCTATGACGATAAAAATTTATAATGCCCTACCCGACAGCCTAAGAAATGAAGAAAATAGTTCCTTATTTATAAAAAAATTGAAATTAATTCTAGTAAATAAAACGTATTACAAACTGGACGAGTATTTTAACGATAAACTTTTTAATTAAAATTGACAATTCAAAAATACCTACTTAACAAATAAACTTTGACATCACATTAAAACTTATAACTTGACAATAATTTACAAATAATAAATATTACACAATCTTGCTAATAAATACTAATAATAATAATAATAAGGCGTCGGGACGTGACGACCCCATCGCCCGCTGGATTCCCAGTGCAGTCAGTCAACGCAGGGCAGCTTGTGGCGAGCTGATGGTGAGTGGCGACACCACGTACCCTACCTCCAGGGGGACCATACACACATGCGCTTACACACACACATACACACAGTTACACACCCCCCGCCTCTGTCTTGCCTTAACTGGCCGGCCAGAGTGGAGTCGCAAGAGCAGAACATACGCTCCAGGGTGGAAGTGTATTGCACGTAATGGCGTAATAACGGGGAAACCCGCTCTCGGTGGTAAGCCCCGTGATGGTGAAACCGGAGCCGCACCTCTCGACACCCTTAGCTGCTCACATTGTGTTGCGCCCTGGCTGCATTTTCGTGGCTAGTTAGGGTGCCCACAGGCAGTGTAGCCAACGAGCAGCAAGTCACCATCTACCAGGCTAAAATTGTTGTGAGAGATTTTTAGGTAGATGTCCGTATCTCACTCCATAACCCAGTTAACCGGTCAATTAACATCCCATCCATAAAGCCCAAACCAAGTAAATCCCTCCCTGGCAATAGTTCGGCAGCTGTGGAGGACTGTCCGTTAATGCATCTCAATGGTACATTAAGGGATAGACCTCCATAGATGCAGCCATCTCACTTTTTAGATAAAAAGGTACTAAAAGGCCTCTTCATGTTGGCTTTGGCCCCATGAACGCCTCAAAGGACCGGGTCCCCATGGACCCGTGGCTGAAAAGCGTACCAACATAATAATAATAATAATATACATGTACTATTCAATAATATTTTGTAAACATTTATATTTATAAGTTAACTGCATGTCATAAATGTCGCTTGCCGTTCCACTTTTTGTTTTGCGATACCCGACAGGGTTCACAGTGTACCTATTATAGAAGACAGTGACTTTTAATAGTTTTAGAACTGTTGTACTTTATGAAATGCAATAAATGATTTGAATTGAATTGAATTGAGTTAAACTTATTACATCACTCTTTTTGCCGGGAGTTCTAACAAAATATTACATCACACCTAAATTATGAATATTCAAAATATAACACGTTAAAGAATCAACATTAATTAAAATGTGCAAATATCATTCAGTATTTAGGGAGGTGACATGGCAGACGAATATAGGGCATAGGGATGGAACCCTTCGTTGCGGAACCCTAAAATAATTGATGATTTGCATTCCTAACAATGCGATTCACGGCTTCATTTCTTCTATACACAAAGCAGTTTTTGTATTTAGACTGATACTTACCTATTTTATGTGTGTGGGGAATGAATGAGTTGATTTATATTTAAGTATTTATAATAATATAATATAACTTTATTGACCAAAAACAGTTTTACATCAAAATAATACAGTCCCTGTCTCCAAACTAGGCAAAACCTGTATGTTATTAGAAAGTTCCTTCCCAATCAGGGGATGACTAAATTATTAGACACAAATACAAAAAAAAATTGGATTATAAATTAAATTTAGATTCAAATGCCTATAGTAATAACAGTTTAAAAAATAAAATAAAACAACAATGATGAAACTGGTTTGTGTGAGTGGGAGAGTGTGTTTTTATGTGTGTATGTATGTGAGGTTGTGTATGTCTTAGGGTGTGTGAGGGTGAGTATGTGTTTACGCGATTGCGAATGTAAGGGAGGGGGCGGATATATATTTAATGTTTTACATGCCTACCTTATAGAACCATCTTTGTTAGTCCGAAAACCGTTACTCTAATCGTTTTACGCAAATTGTAGAAGCTTGTGTCTGTCTCATAACGCATTTTTTTCGTCTTCCAACACTATACGACTTCTTTTCGTTGATTTCTCTATAGTTTCTATTTCAAATAATCTTTGACGAGTAATGGCACAGAATAACTCACGTACAGAAGTCTTACTCAGAAAAGAAATTCAAAGAAATATCTACTTTATGTGGTTAGCGCTATGGTTTAATTTAGCTCGCGTCAGAACTTCTCACCTCTTTGTTTAGACACCTAGACATCCGTTGCCAGCCAATTTTATTTTTATTACTCTTGGCAAACGATTCATGTAAATGAATTTTCCCCTTCGAAGTGGTCGCCGCGCGCATAATAATAATGTAGGTATATTTGATACCTAAATGGAGACTGACACAGGCCTGGTAATGGCCACGGTGATCACTATATCATTAGCCACATCAACCAAATCAAGTCACTTTCTACGACATCCACGGGAAGTGGAGTGATCCTATTCTTCTTCTTAGTCGTACACTCTTGACAGAGTGGTCGTGATTATGGATTAGGTTATTCGTCCTACTCAGTCCTATCCTCCTATTCTACTCAGTCGGAAACCACACGGTATCTCCGCTCCTCAATTCCTTATCTGATCACATTAATTTTGTGCCATAACAGACTATCCGTTTATCCCTATAGTTGACTGGCAGAAACCGCTTTTAGCCTTAGGGAGATACTTGAATTTTTCGTAGCCCATTGCTGTCCCCATTTGAAGTAACTATTTGAAAGGAAACGGAGATTTAATTTAAAATTTTGTCTTGACCTAGCCCTGGACTGATACCCTTCAAATTATATTATGAATACTGTTTACAGATTAAAGTGAAGGTCTTCTACGCAAATTTTCGAAAACTGGCACTTTTGGCTTACGAGCTTAGAAAAGATTCACACTTATTGTGGCACAATAAAGTTTTAATAAATGAATTAATTTATTTATTTATTTTTGCAAAAGTCAGAGCTGAGGCTACGAAACCCAAAGGCTGCGTTTAGCATGACTGTAAGCATGAAGGTGAAGTGAATTAAACATTGTTAGATTGCTAAGCCCATTGTCGATTAGCACGTTTAATGACATATCAACGTGTCGGCATCTATACTTACATTGTAATAGAGATTCTGTGTGTGGTCATCTCTAAGAAACACTGCGATAAAATTGCAATAGACATTGGTTTATTGACAAGTCGTCGGAACATAAACAAAGGACAATCACATCGCCATCGAATACGAAAGACCCACAATGACTTCAATTACATGGAACACATTGTAAAAGCTAAAACATTAGGTACATTAGGCACACGTCAATAAACGGATGTACTTTTAAAGTCAATAAGGGTCTGTGAAGAATGTTCAGCATTCTGCGAGGCGCGCGCTGACTCAATCTACCACTTTGCATGCAGTGTCTGTAAGGTTTTGCAGGCGGGCGGTTCGGAAGCAGCGGTTGAAACGATGCCTTGTTTTGTTTCTTTTTGCTGTTGTTTTCGAGAAGTTGTCACGCATACTATTAGTTACATGTCAATGAAATGATGTAAATAGCGGTATAATAATACTAATTTACAAACGATATGATGGATGGTATTTAGTTTTATAACACTATATGCTAATGTTATATTTATTTCTTTTGTAATTTTAACCGTGACCTAATGGAACATGTCAACATGTTCCGTAAAAATGTATTTAGTAAATTTATAAATGACGGCAAAAATAAAAAAAACACATTGTTAATTCAGAAAATTGTTCAATTAAAATTTAGTTACTATTCTTATTCTGTGATCATTTTTAAACCTACTTTGGCCGACTCTTTTTGCAGCTCGTCTATCATAACTTTCATATTGTCGATGCTATCGGACACAAGGGCAATGTCATCTGCGAACCTTAGGTTGCTCAACCTTTGTCCATTGATATTCAGCCCTTTATCTTTCCACGCGAGTTTCTTGAATATGTTCTCCAGAGTTGCAGCGGTAAACCATTTAGGTGATATAGTGTCACCAGTGCACAATAAACAAGAACCGTATATCATAAATTGAAGTCATAGTAGTATTTCATATCTCATAATTTTTTCTGTTAGTTTAATTATAATCAAAAACCTCAAGTAACAATTATTAAAATCCTTGCAAAAAAATAATATTTTATAACTATGTTTACTTACCTTCTAGCGTTTAAACCACCCGTTTACTCAAGTTTTTGATAGTACAGCATAGTTTATCTGATTTGCACTAAGTCATGTGTATCGCACTACTGCATTCCTTGTCTGGCAAATTTCCTATCAAAGAAATTATCATACAAGACTATGATATGAGCAATAAAATTTACGACCGTCTGTCGCCTTTAACGAAATAAAGTTGTTCTTTTTTTCTTTTCGTTTTATGGTTTTTTTGGCGAATCAACAGGTCAGTTTTATCACTTACGTGATTGTGTGTGGATAGTGTTAGTTATGAAGAAACGTGAAAGCTGATTTTGAAAGTTTGTTATATTTCTGTTTTATTATACTTATAGCGTTATATTATAATACATTTAATCTTTATTGCACCGTAAACAAAGGAAATACAAAATAATTAAAAATGCAGACTTATCGCATAGATGACCTCTGTGGCGTAATAGTCAACACGCTGGTCCGCCAATCGAGGTTCTGGGTTCGATTCCATAGGACAGGCAAGTTAGAAAAAGTCCTTTTTTAAAATTTCCTGGGTCTTAGGTGTTTATCTTTATATATATTATACCTTTCCTTGGATTAGTATCCCATAACCTTATATATATGTTACGGTAAGTGTGATTAACTGAAAATTATTAATAATTATCAACAATTATTAATAATTACCAAAATTGAAGGCAAAAGTAATGAATTATTTACTTTTACCGATTATTATTAATAATTACACCTTACTGTTGGTAAATGTAATAAATTTTCAAAAATAACGTACGCTAGAAGCAGGCGGGGGTTGCCGGAACTCGCGGGGGGCACGGCAGCAACGTGTCATTACGCGTCTCAGTCAGTTCTATTGTTGTTCCGAGTGCACGCGTGCTAGCAGCTATTTTTTGCTTTTATGATTGTTGCAAAAATAAATAATAGTATTTGTCAGCTTTTAATGTTAATTTTATGATTCTTGCAAAAATGATAATTTCTGTTACTTACTTTTAATGTTAATTTTATAATTGTTGCAAAAATAAATAATAATTTTTGTAAGCTTTTAATGTTAATTTCATGATTATTTAATTTTATTACATAAATTGCTAATAAATATTGACTAACACAGATTGTTTCTTGTTTGTTTTATCACTTTTACCAAACCACATAGTCAATTATTAATAAAAACCAGTAAAAGTGATGAATTTCACAGTTTTCATCACATTTACCAAATCATGAGGTAAGTATTAATAATAACTGGTTATTATTAATAATAATCATAATAATCAAATTTACCGTAACATATATAAATAAATAAATAAATATATTTCGACAGATAACACTAATATTGAGTTAGCCCCAAAGTAAGTTCGAGACTTGTGTTATGGGATACCAACTCAACGATACAATATTTTATAACAAATACATATATAGATAAACATCCAAGACCCAGGACAATTTGAAAAAGACCATTTTCCAACTTGCCCTGACCGGGGATCGAACCCGGGACCTCTGGGTGGCGGACTAGCATGGTGACCACTACGCCACGGAGGTCGTCAAAATATTTACTTTATGTTTACTGATTTATTTAGCTATATAGTTATAAGGCGTTACAATGTTTAAGTTACTCGTAACTATTAACCTATCAGTAACTACTGTATTTAATTGAAATATAAATGATTATATTAAAACCTAAAGATCAGTACTTGACAAATTAGCTGTCTGTGTGTCTGAAGTACCTACATACATATTATCACGCCTGTTTCCCACAGGGGTAGGCCGAGACTATGGACCTTCACTTGCTAC
Source organism: Acrobasis suavella (assembly GCA_943193695.1). Lineage (NCBI taxonomy): Eukaryota > Metazoa > Arthropoda > Insecta > Lepidoptera > Pyralidae > Acrobasis > Acrobasis suavella. Next base: position 23,135,809 of record OW971934.1, read on the forward strand.
GATCCTGACAGACCTCTTTCGCTTCATCTACACTCATCACTCTCTTCATGCATGCCCGCCGGTTACGGGTACTTCTGACCTCTCATTTTTTAAGAACGTCTGCAACCTGATCGTAGTACGTACGTCGAGGACGACCCTGACCCACTCTTCCACTTACGTTCGCTTTGTAGACTCTTTTAGTAAATTTTCATCCATCTTTCTTCATGTCCGAACCATCATCATGAAGTTCCTAATCTAAACTTTATAAATATGGTTAATATATGTGCAAACGGCTAGTCTATCTGTCTGTTGGTACTCGATAAACTCCGAAACTTCTATGCTGATATTGTGATGATTAATGTGGTATTTAATAACAGTTTCATAATTTCATTGAAAAGATGTATACTTTATGTAGATGTATAGACTACCGTGGCGTAATGGTCAACACGCTCGTCCGCTAATCCGGAGGTTCTGGGTTCGATCCTCAGGGCAAGTTGGAAAATGGCCTTTTTCAAATTGTCCTGGGTTTTGGATGTTTATCTATATACGTATTTGTTATAAAATATAGTATCGTTGAGTAAGTATCCCATAACACAAGTCTCGAACTTACTTTGGGTTTTAGCTCAATCAGTGTAATTTGTCCCTATATATTTATTTATAATACAGGGTGACTTTTTTCACCAGCCAAATTTTTTGAGCAAGTTTTGTCTATGTTATACTTTTCATAAAAATAATTAACGGAAAACGAAAACAATACTTCTTCATATACAAATCAGCAATCAGTCCGACGAATTAAGTATTGGAAGACCATCATTTTTTATCAATTTTTAATAACTTTTTTTTAGGAAATGTAGTTCAGTAAGTTAGAAATATTTCGCTGGTGGCTAAAGGTCACCCTCTATACACCTGGGTGCGAAGCCATCTAATAACTTCCTGAAACTGTGAACACAGCTACTAGTTGTGCTAGTTTTAAAACTTTTCTGTTTAAGCATTTGCTTCCTGAGTCCAATTAAGTGTGAAATTGTTGCATTTATAGTTTAAGTGATATTTATGTATTTTTAGTAGTATATTATATTTAATATATATTTGTTTACATACCAAATATTTATTAAATATAATATATATATATTTATTTTAGTAAATAGTGTATAAATCTACATCTACAGTAGTTTATGTTACGTCGTAATTGTAAATATTTATCTAGTTTTATTATTCGTGTACAATCTAATAACATATTTAGAATGCTGTTGGGGTTGCCAAAACATTGTAGTGCTTCGGGCATGTTTGCGGAGAGGCACACTGACGGCTTTCAGGCAATCGTCAGAAAAAGAGTCGCCTCGCTAATGCAGCGTGTCCGAAATAGCTCCAACGGCATTCTAAGTGTGTTAGCAAATAGGATAGACTGTCCGATGGTGAGGCATTGGATCGGAATTCATGTGTCTCGCACATGAATGCCGATCCAAAGCCTTACCAACAATCTCTTTTTATTTATTTATTTTTTCTTTTTTCTTTTTGATTACTAACATTGGTTAAGTTTACTAACACTATATGGATTTTTTAAATAATCTGAAATAAAAATACATTATTATTATTATTATTATTATTATACCCAACCACTATCCCTTATACCTATCGTATTATCTTAATTTTATTTAAACCAATTACTTTCCTTTTTATCTATCCTATTATTTCACACCCACCTAAATTTCTCTTACAACCCAAAGGTTGGCTGTCAGATAATGCTTTTAGCATTAAGTCCGCCTATTGTGCTTTACAAAATGTATTTTGTACTATTTACAATAAAGGTTAAATAAATAACTTTGTAAACCTATCAATAACTACTGATTAAACTCATTAAAACGAATAGGCCACTTCCGATAATTCAGAACGCGTATCAACCTTTTTCAAAAGCAGAAAACTGCGTCTCTCATTAACGATTTCCCATTTAATTTCACACACGAATAGCCCGCTGATCCCTACCCGACCCTAAGAATAAATTAAGTCATGGTTCCCTCTTTTACCCTCTGAGCTTCTCATTAAAATACTTTAAAGGTAATTCTGGTTTACGTATTCGAAAAGCTGTTTCAGAAAACGACGACCTCCGTGGCGTCGTGGTCACCGTCTAGTCCGCCACCTAGAGGTCCCGGGTTCGATCCCCGGTCAGGGCAAGTTGGAAAATGGCCTTTTTCGAATTGTCCTGGGTCTTGGATGTTTATCTATATATGTATTTGTTATAAAATATAGTATCGTTGAGTTAGTATCCCATAACACATGTCTATAACTTACTTTGGGGCTAGCTCAATCAGTGTTATTTGTCCCTATATATTTATTTATTTAGAAATAAATATTGGATTGAATTTTTTTTCAATTCAATTCAAATATATCTTTATTATCGTAGGATTTTTTTAAATATCTCTTATTAATAGTCACTTTGTTTAGTTGCACAATAGGCATGACGAATGGAAAAATATCTTCAGCCCATCGGTTAGATTATTACAACACATTGTATAAGTATTTTTTTTTCTATGAGAAACAAAAAATGACAACGTAACAGCGCGTTGAAATTTTGCATGACGTCACGGCTACACAGGTAGCGTGGTTATTCGTAGGTAAGTAGTTCGGTAGGTATTTAGGATGTCACGGTTCAATCTTTACTAAACGGTGACATCACAAGCCCCCACTAGAGAACTTTGATGCTCCGTATCTTAGTGAATTTTTACTTTTTTTGTAATCTGAAAAATATGGGTTCATCATTTTTAAATAATCATAAATAATGCCAACACTATTCTGAAGGTTAGGTACTAAATTTGACTGTCCGATTGTGCGGCACTGGGTACATACTCATGCCGTTGTCTCGGGGTCGCACAGTCGGTCAAGAAAATATTTAAATTAATTATGTATACTAACATAGTTCGTAAGTTCTGTAATACTAACATTAAATGGACGTATGTCTGAATAAATAAATTTTATTTTTTTATTTTATTTATTTATTTATAAGTTTAAATAATAATCTAAGAGATAATCTTAATAACAATCATACTTTTTGGACCCTGTCGTCACCCCTATCAAATTATACTTTTGACCTTTCGATTTGAGAATGAATCAATAAAAAATATTTTATTGCACCAATACAAAAAGGAAGTTTTACAATTGAAAATAAATAGGTACAATGGGCGGTCTTATTGCTTAGAGAAGGAGACGAAGATAATGTTTTAAAGTGCACGAAATATTTTACTATTCTTCTAGTCCCACAACAAATCTATCGGCAAACTTGCAATATATTATCAAAGAAAGTTCTCCAAAGCTCTCATTTCACAATGAGCTTATATCTCAGTGCATATGAAAATATGACAAAAGCTCGCGCTGAGTTGCGGCCTCTCGTTTGCATGTTATTGCTTCTCGAGCCTTTTGTAGGGATATTTGATGCAATATTGTATTTGTTTTAAAAATAAAAATATAGGTATAAAGTTTTATTTTACATACAGGTAAGATTTTAAGTAGTTAGTTGTATTTTTCAATGCACTAAAACATAGTGATTCAGAGTAATACATACTAAGGCGGCCATATTGCAACTTTTTCAGGGAGCCGAGGTAATTGTTGAGGTATGTATAATGATTTTTTTTTACTACGTACCTATTTAAGTTTTTTTTTTTATTTCGCTCAGATATTGATCTCATTCATTTCCTGTCGTTAGCTAAGTATAAATAAGGTATATCTTTTTCTGCAGCCATATATTTGCAACTAGTTTAGACCATAATACTAAACTAAAGTCCGTATATATTGTAGATAAATTTCTTACAAATTTTCTTTTGAAATAAAAGTTCACGCCCACCTTTTACCCTTTCCTCATAAAATCATCATTATTTAGCCCTTCTCTTCATAGCTATTTATATGTTAGTATAAGTAGATGTATATGTTAGTATTATATAAGTAGATATTTAGTCTTAAATTTATATATAAAAGAAATGTGGTGTCGTGGGACACCAGGTAGGAACGAAGTTCCTTCGGCTTATGTAGAATCGACACAATTTGCAAAAGAAAAATCGTGCTCAATTCGCGCCTGCGCACGTCTCATTTAACGGTTTTATTTAACGAGGTCATCCTTACGGTTTTACTATCACATTTTTTTCAGTTCGGTCGCGCATCGAAATCCCTATCTCCTCCAAGCCTGCCGTAAGGAACTTCGTTCCAATAGGTATATAATGTAATTGGATATGATATACATATAGTAATATTTTTTTATATAGGTATGTATTGTTTTTGTGCCGCATTATTTTCTCTGTTTATCCTTATGGTTGACTGGGAGAAAATACTTTTAGCATTAAGTCCGTATACTTTAGAGCAATAAAGTCTGATAAAATAAATAAAAATAAATGTAAGAGTGTTTTAAGAACAAAAATATACGGTGAAAACTAAAGAAAACACCCGCCTCACGAAGTCGCCTCATTTCACTATGATGATCCTGCCAGTATCTCTACAAAAGTAGTGAAATACGAAAAAAACAATGCTACTCCTTTACAAAGTCTATTCGGCTAAGCACTGATTTGTATGGAAGAACATATTATTTGTGTGTTTTTCAGGCTTAGATATTATACAGGGTTACTGGTAACTAACGCAAAACCTTTTAACATCAGAATCAAACTCCCCAACACATTATAGATCTGCAAGAAAAAAGGCAAAAATTGCAGAAAATAAAATGGGCCTCCCATACAAATTCACTGATCACCTGGTCGAGTTTCTATGGGGATTCCAATTTCTTTTCTTAGATATTTTTAGTTTTTTCTTGCAGATCTATATTATGTTAGGATTTTGATTCCGATGTTAAAAGGTTTTGCGTTAGTTACCAGTAACCCTGTATAAAATATTTTAAGATACTATTTTACACAAAATATGTTCTTTTGAGACACCTTTCTGTGTACCCATCTTCGTTTCAGCCAAATATCCTTCCAAACAATTTTTTAATTCGAAAACAGTATCACAGAAATTCAAGAATTGCTTTGCGATTCAAAAAAGAAAACATCAGCTTGTTATCTTTCACATTTTCCATTTTATTTAAACAAGCGCTGAGAAGGCTTCATGCAAAGAACAAAATATCCTTATATTTCACTGGCAACGAGAACACATATTGTATTTCTAAATAAGCGAGGGAGAATATGTTTATACGCTCATACGTTTAGTGCTAAAATGTTTACCACTATATCTAAAATATTTCACTGGAAACTCGCTTTTAAGAACTTGGTAATAAAGATTATTGTAAGTGCAAAATATATGTTGGTGACTTTATTTTTATTAGGTTTTCTGCTGTAGGGTAGGTCGGGGAAGCCGTTGCTATGGTAACGGCACGAATACTTCTGATGCAGTCTAACAATGGATTATTTGTTTTACTGAATGATAGCGTTCGAAATTTTATGTTGGTGATGCAAGAGAAATTCTGAGCATTTTAAAATATTTCCAATATTTTAAGATGACTTGTTTTTAAGGTGAAAATTTTCATTGAAGGTGACTTAGGAAATATAAGCTTAACAAAGTTTATAAACCTCAATGAGACCTCTCCAACCCATTTGGCCACCGTGGAGAATGCAGGCCAATATCCTCTGGTCAAATAAGGCTCTGGTGTACAGAGAGGGTCGTGCTCAAGAAATACCTGACCATGATGATGATGTTCCAATGACTTTTACACTTAGGTATGCAATCGGAGAGTTCGATAACTAAATTCCTAAATTTTTTCTATAACTCTCTACACATGAAACATGAGATAGCTGTATTTTCTGTCACCATAATAAGCTTACTGTAAAAACATGTAAATGCTCGGCGATGATCAATAGGTGACCAACATATTACTAATATTTCCTCTTGACAAGGTCTGCGAAATCGGGTTTTTCATGCTCACTAAAATGTCCAATCTGGTGGTGGCATCGCTGGTCGGGTCTTTGGATTCCCTCTAATATGGTTGAGTTTAACGATGGCTGATCCGTGCGTCAACTCGTGAACGGATGCTGCCGGGAGGGACTGGTCAGCTCGGCTTCGCTTTTTTGACTACTTAATACGCAATTTATGTTTATTTGTTATTTTTTGTTGAATGAAAATAATTATAAAACTTGAGTTGAGTTGTATATGTATATTAGTATAATAATAATGTAACAAAAACCCTGTCCGATCCTTGTATCTCCAACAACACAGACCGCCAATTTGAACTACTTTTCCTATGGGAACAATGCTTAAAACTTGAAGAAAAAATCTTCCTTTTCACACAAACTACCAGGCTGGCCGCACACTTTTGTATGAAAATGACTGATTGATGACAGAAATGATTTTTTTCGAATTTCAAGCATTGGTCCCACAGGAAAAGTTGTTCATATTGACGGTCTGAGTTGCTCCTACAAGGATCGGCCTATTCGCCAGAAGGGCTTTGTCATATTATTATTATTGTCTTTTAATTAATAAATACTTATAATATAATACAATTTTGACACATTATAATATGTAATAATATATAACTCAACTCAAGTCTTTTAATTATTTACATTCAAATGTAACTTTGAGTTACAAAAACTTTCCCTGTGTGATGTGAAGCGTGCATTCGTTAGGCGTAAAATAAATTCAGAGTCCGAACATTTCATGTGAATAGCTTTAATTTCACTCGCCAACTTTGTCGAGGCCGAATTCGCCGCAGCCCCATTTTTGGTGGTTTCATTCATTTAAATTTAAAATACGAATGCGATTGTTTACATCTATACATTATTTGTATATACATTATGTAACAAAAACCCTGTCCGATCCTTGTAGGAGCAACTCAAACCGCCAATATGAACAACTTTTCGTATAGGATCAATGCTTGAAACTCGAAGAAAAAAATCGTCATGTTCAGTGTTTGGCCGGCCTGGTAGTTTGTATGAAACAAACAACCAGGCCGGCCGGACAATTTTTCATATCCCATAATACAAGTCTCGAATTTACCTTGGGGCTAGCTCAAATCTGTGTGGATTGTCCATTATTTATATTTATTTTATTTATTCCTCTCAATTACTGGCTGGTTGACTGGACCTGTACACTACTTACTAATTACTACGTTTTGAAATCTTTAAAAAACGAGTCTATATCTTCCTGAAAGGCCGGGAACGCTTATGTTACATCCCTGGTGTTGCAGTTGTCTATGGGCAGCGGTGATCACTTACTATCAGGTTCGTTTGCCGCCCTATAACAAAAACAAAACTACTTTAGTATTTATCGAAAATAAAGGGCGAGAATCTGAAACATGTTATTAGGCATTAGCAACCTAGACTATTTTGATTTCATTTTTATCTTCATCAGCACGATAAACGTGGCATTTGAGTATTATGGCCCTAGGCTCTATACACCCCGTTAGGGATCAAAGGTTGATTATATAATATGTCTTTGTTCTGGGATGTTAAGTCATGTTTACATTACGATAAATAAATAAATATATAGGCACAATTAACACAGATTGAGCTAGCCCCAAAGTAAGTTCGAGACTTGTGTTGTGGGATACCAACTCAACGATACTATATTTTATAACAAATACATATATAGATAAACATCCAAGACCCAGGACAATTTGAAAAAGGCCATATTCCAACTTGCCCTGACCAGGGTTCGAACTCGGGACCTCTTCGTGGCGGATTAGCATGGTGGCCACGGAGGTCGTCAAAAATTAACATTTTAAGTATTTATTTATTTAACTTCATACACAAATACAAGTGTAAGTGGCGGACTTAAAGCCTTATCTATACTTATCTACTATCAACCAAACGGGTGATGTGGAGAATGACAGAACAAGATTAGTTTGACCATTTTATTACAAACTTCGCAAAAGTATTCCCGGCAGAATGTTTGCAGATCACAGTACAGACAGCTTCCAGGCCGTGCTTCGCAAAAGAGTTGCATCCTTGTGGTCACGGGTAAGGAGCAGTACCAACTCACTCTTGAGGGTGGTTTCAGAAAGGGTGGACAGCCCCATACGTAAACATTGGTCGTCCTTACACGTTTTTAATAATAACCCACATTTTAAATTTTATTAACATAGTTATTAAGTTTCCCACTAAAAAAATATGGATCTGTATTGAATACCTGTGCAGTCTGAAATAAACGATTTCATTCATTCATTCATTTAATAAGATTTACATACAAGATTTTTCAAAATTCATCCCCAAAGGGGGTAAAACGGGGGTCCAAAGTTTGTATGGACAAACATGATTAGTTTGACCATTCAGGGAACAGGAAAAAGGGGACAGGGAACAGGAAAAAAGGGACAGGGAACAGGGGACAGGGGACAGGGGGAGGGAGAGTCCTATAAGAACCATTTTCGACTTCTACGCGGACCAAGACACGGGTTAAAGCTTTTAATAAATAAATCTTTATTTCTCCTCACAACAGAAACTTTATACATGTTTATACAAATGATAGTATCATATAGAAATATGTTTGTGAGGAGCTGGTGTCTGAAGTAGGATGAACCTGAATTACAGATCACCAGGTCCCCAACCAACGGATCAAAATCAGTTTACAAAAATAACTCAAAAAGCAACAAATGAAAGGTTATGTGTGCATTATCTAAGTACTTATATAATTCATTATACAGACTATACATAACAAAAAAACAATAAACTACTGTAACGACGGCCCTCTTGCTCCGCGCCGCACCTCACCGCACCGCAACCCGCGCTGACCGTATAAAAGCGGCAGCGAGCTAGACCTCGTTCTCGAACCCACTAGTTAGAGAGGGAGCTAACTACATCCCCGAGCACAACCCTCGCCGACTCACCGGCAGACGTCCGAGGCATGTTCTCTCTGATTCCGATGACCAGATTATGGCTGACATGGTCCAATTCGATACCTCTGCGGCTCCGAGCAGCCAGAGGAACCTCGCGGTCCGACTCCCCCGCATTCGTCGAAATCGAATACGTAGGCGTAGGAACATTAACTCGTTCACTAGGTACCGCCCGGCGGTACCTGGACGATTTGCGTCCTAAGTAGGCCCTTCTGGCACCGTAGCTTCGGCCCTTCCGGCAAAACATGGGTGTTGCAGCACCCCAAAATTTGCCATAATCCCTAGCGCGCCCAAAGCCGAGGTTTCCCCCTTGGGAGCCCTTTGCGCTGCTGCTAGTAGTATATAAATATAGGAAGCCGGGCCTCTGGCCCGCTCCTCAAACCTTGTCCGGGTGAAGTAGGAAATGCCGTCCGAGGCAACCTATGAATGTCAATACAAAAAAAAAAAATTTACCTCGTTCTCTTTTCGCTATTCGGAAGCCGGGCTGTACACCAAAGCTGAGTGCTTCCATTTCCCTGAATCAACGAATCTCGTGCCTTTCGAACCTACGACCCCTATCTGTGGCATTTTTCTTATTTCAGTACCTAAATTGTTAAAATTCGAAAGAAAGAGGTTGGTTTCCTTAATATTGTTTCCTTTAAATAGATTTAACGTCACACTCCATACAAATAATACACACTATTAAATATATACTTTTTAAGGTTCCAAATCTAGTTAGTTGCAAAAAGTTATATGTAACAGTATATGTAACTCACATGTAGGTACCCTGAACTTTGTTAATCTGTCGATGCTCCCCCTTGAATGGCTCTAATTTGAGGAGTTTGCTAACTGTGTTTGCGGCTGAATCGGCCCAAACGACGCCTTAATGGGCGCAAACATATTGAAGGGTCTGCAGAGACGTCAGCAGTTAGTATTTTGACGATCTGAAAATATACGAACTGTGGAATTAACTTCGTGCAGCAGTGTTCCCGGACCGATACGACATTGAAACCTTCAAAAAAAGAGTCTATATCTTCCTGAAAGGTTAGCAACGCTTCTGCTACACCCCTGATGTTGCAGTTGTCCATGGGCAGCGGTGATTACTTACCATCGGGTGACCCGTTTGCCGTCCTATAACATTAAAATAATTTAAAAAAAATATTAAACGTTGCTTTTGTACTTTATAACTCGCGACAAAAAAGAGGTGTTTCATGTTTGTTACTAACGTCTGTCGATCTGTCTGTCTATTTTTGGCATTATAGCGCTCAGGCGGATGGACCGTTTCCTTGCACTGGCAAGGAAGCTTAAACTACTTAAATATTTATTTTATTCTGTTTTTAGTATTTATCGTTAAAGCGGCAACAGAAATATATAAATACAAGTTTTTTTTTTTCAAAATTTTAACCATCATGTATGGCGGTTCATGAGATACAGCCTGGTGACAAACAGATGGACGGACGTTCAGCGTAGTCTTAGAGTCTTACCCCCAAATTCATAAAAAATTACAAACGTTTGCTAAACCTATTTTAGTTAAAATATGTTTTGTCTCGTTCTTTCAATGTCAAATATTAAGAAGAGGAAAAGGGACAAAACATGTTTTAGCTAGAATAGGTTTAACAAACGGTTGTATTTTTTAATGAATATGAGGGTTAGTGAATAAGGTCCCGTTTTTATTCTTTGGCTATGGAACCTTAAAATGCTTTTAAAAATCTACATAAAAAAACATATAACTAAAAATACGCGTAGTACCAACCGACCTTTTGAAAATTGAAAGCCATCGTGTAGGCATACGTGTTAATGTCAGTGACAGGAAATTAAACTGCTGTATCAGCTCCATGGTCCGTGCTTCCGGACTCCGGAATTTACGGGCGAGAAGGTACGGAGTAGGCCGAAAGGTATTTGTCGGTGGCAGTATTGGGTAAATAACTATAATAAACCATTTATTTCAGGCAAAATAATATTAAAATATTTATAGCCCATATTATGATTACCTTACAGACTAATATACATATAAAAAACAGGCTAAGCAAGAGTTGAACTCGCGTGGAGAGGGTTCCGTACAATACCAAAGTATTTTTTTAAATTAATACAAAATATCACATTTGAAATCCTCATATAAGACGCAAGTTACCTACTACTAGCGCAATCTAGTGGTATTTTAGTGCACTATTTTCTATAAGTGAACGTATTATATTGAGTTAACAACTTTATTTTCAATTGATAAAATTCTTATATTATTTTTCCTATAATCTACAAGCAATTATCTATATTTTGTATTATTTTTTTTCATTTTAGGCTCAGTAGTTTCGGCAATCAGGGGAAGGGGGATGGTAAATATTCGTCTCCTTAAAATCAAAACTATTTATTTATTTTTAATAACAATAATATATTTGAGATCCTAATAACGAGTTTTCATTATAAACGGTAAACTTTGTAATTTTTTTTTTTTATTATCTGATTTGTCCCTCAGTAATGACCCTTATTTAAAAAAAAATACTTACTTTGCATATCTGTGTTTATATTATAGTATTACACCATCTTACCAAATTTTACTTTATTTGGCCCAGTAGATTCGGAGCAAATTGGCTGTGACAGACATCCGGACAGACAGACGCACGAGTGAACACATAAGGGTTCCGTTTTTAAAAAATTTGTATGGAATCCTTACTTTTTCATAACCAAGATTGACAGATAATGTAAGCTTAATGTCAAAATCAGTTTATAAAACGATTTACAGTTAGCCGTTTCCCTCCAAAATAAGGTGTGTTTTTTTTTCTGTCTCAGAAGTTTGTTATGTGAAAAATGCGTCGTTGTAATTGTTTTGAAAAACAGAGTAAAATGTGAACTGATACCATGTGATGGTTAGGTAATGATGCAAGTAAAGACAAACAGTTGGATTACGAAGTTTACTTTCACAAATCTCTTACTTCAGAGCCAAACAACAAAGTGAACAATAATATTTTATTTTGATTTTAAGAGGCTTTACACCTTTGTTTGGCTGTCTCGCTCGCACAATCAAACATTTTTAAAGATTATCAAATAATGTGACTCATTTGTAGAAAAGTGTTTCCTTAACTTTCTATATACTTATATTGTGGATATTTTAGACATGTTTGTATATTGTGTAGACATTGACTACATCGAAAATTAGGTCATCAAAATTATAATTTTTTGATGACCTAATTGTCGATACCCACACACATAAACAATAAAAAAACATGTCTACAATATCTAACATATAATTATAAAGAAAGTTAGTGAAACACTTTTCTACAAATGAGTCACATTTGTTAATAATCTTTAAAAATGTTTGATTGTGCGAGCGAGACAGCCAACCGTAAAGCCTCTTAAGGCTTTGAGATTGTGGTGATGTTCAAATCATGGTCCACCTTCTGTCATGCCCAACGTGACAAGTTACGGAGATATCATTTAAAATTTGGTCTTGATCAGACCCTGGATAACCCTTCAAACTATTTTATAAACTACTGTTTACAGTTTAAAGTGAGATCGTGAAGCTTTTCTACGCACAATTGCGAAAAACTGCCACTTTTGGCGTATGTGCGTAGAAAAGCTTCACGTTCTCATCAAACGCTCGCATCATTTTAAATGATATCTCCGTTTCTTTTCAAATGATTTATTTCAAATGGGGGCAGCACTGGACCCCGAAAAATTCAGGTAGATTATTGGTAATCTGCCTGCCCGCTCGGGGCGCCGTGAAACGCACTTCGTGCGAACGAGAAAAGTACATTTTAAATTATCGTTTGGTCTGTTTGCAAAAGCGGGACAATTTCAGCCTCGCTGGGGACACCGGGACAGACTACCTGAAAGTGGGACTGTCCCGCCGAAAGCGGGACGTACGTAACGTGGTCACGTTAGTCACGCCCCAACTGTCCAACCTCTTTTACAATCTATTGATAGGGGAGTAAGTGTGACCATACACTGGTCTGCAAACCTCATCATCATTTTAGCCGCATAACGTCCACTGCTGGACTCTCACAAGGATTTCCAAAATGATCTATCAAGAGCAGCTTTCATCCAGCGCTATATATAACACTAGCTTTTGCCAGCGGCTTCGCTCGCGTAGGGGTGTAATTTATCAAAATCCTTTCTTAGGGGATGCCTACGTCATAGTAGCTTTATGCATGCAAAGTCTCAGCCCGATCGGTTTAAAATTGGCAAAGTTTCATACAAACTTTCATCCCCTATTTATCCCCTTGGGGGTAGAATTGATCAAAATCCTTTCTTAGCGGATGCCTACGTCATAACATGTACCTGCATGCCAAATTTCAACCCGATCCATCCAGTGGTTTGGGCTGTGCGTTGATAGATCACTATGTCAGTCAGTCAGTCAGTCACCTTTGAGTTATATATATTTAGATTTAGATGGAAGGGACATACCCGTAATAAATCAAACCACGGGCTGTACCAGATCACTATAATAAACAAATCAAAATAATAGCCAAGACACAAAAAAATTTTTCGCCATACAAAAGCGTGTAGCCGCCCGGGCAATTTGTATCGAAATGTCGAATTTTTTTGTTAGTTATTCGATTGTTATTTTAATTTCATTGTAGTATGATCTAGTATAGCCGTGGTTCCATTTATTACGGGTACGCCCCTTTCACGTGGTTTAAGAAGTATATGGGCCTCCGTTAAAATCTGCAGAGCCCAAAAGACATAAACAAAACAGCAACCCTTTTTCTTTGGATTGCAACGATTCTGCCAATCGTCTTTCTTCTAAACAGTAAACCATCAATGGAATGGATGAAAAATACGCTGACACAGCACAAGATCGCTTCCCACCTGTGTTTACTGCAGGCTCCCTTCTGTTTAGTAGGGTATTACGAATGAAATGATACGAAACGCTGATCTGTGAGTTTCTTTATTTTCTTTCAGTACATTGGCAGTTCTAACGCAGTTCAGGTCGCTGATTACTGGGCCCAGAGAAATATCTAATCGCATGAACATCGACACGCTAAGAAGAATAAGTACATTGGCTGAATGAAAGTATGTACCTATGTAAAAGTTGATGGTTTTAGGGTTTTGCAATCAAAAAATTGAATTTATAAGGCGAGTTCAACTCGCACTCGCACTATGCGAGTGCGAGTTGAACTCGCGTAGAGAGGGTTCCGTACAATACCGAAGATTTTTCGTAAGTAAACGTTTTATATTGAAGTTTACCACTTTATTTTCGATTGATAAAATTCACATATTATTTTTTCTGTAATCTACAATCAATGAACTATAATCTGGATTTTTTTTTTCAAATTTTAAGCTCAACAGTGTTGGAGGTCAGGAGGAGGGGGAAATGTTAATTTTCGTCTTTTTTCATGAATAAAATCAAAACTATTTATTTTACAATAATACGAAAAATATATTTGAGATCCTCATAACGAGCGATTTCATTTGATATAACACAGTAATCTTTGCAATTTTTTGATTCAAAGATTCAAAGATACAAATGTTTATTCAGTAATAAGACCTTTACAGGCACTTTTACACGTCAATAAGTATAATTTATGTTACGTGTAAAGTATATTAAAATTTAATTTATTTAAAAAAAAAAGCTACCGATACCAGCGCTTCGTAACGACCACTGCTGAGAAGAAACGCCGAAAGAAACTCATTTTCACAGTATTGGTCGCTTACTCGCCAGAAGGGCTTTGTCATATTATTATAATTGTCTTTTTTTTTCCTTGTTTGTCCTTGTTCCTTGTTTGTTTTTATTTCCTTGTTTGTCCCTCGAAAATGACCCTCATTTAAAAAATGATATTTATTTACTTGGCACATTTGTTTTTGGGTCATAGGATTACACCATCCCAATAAATTTCACCAGATTTGGTCCAATAGATTCGGAGTAAATTGACTGTGACAGACGGACGGACAGACAGCGCATGAGTGATCCTATTAGGGTTCTGTTTTCTCATTTTTTGTACGGAACCCTGAAAAATATTTTTCATTGTAAACAAGTTTATTTGCTAGGCAAATTAAAAAATAACCCCCGAGGACACCTAGTGGCGGAACTACATAATTTGGAATTGATATCCGTAATGCCGACTGTCATACTAAACTCCAACTTTCAAAATATCGATGTATCGAACTTTGAAAGTTCTGTGTCTAATTAAAAACTAACTAAATTGCGAAGTTCCATACCGAAACTTTCGAAGTTCTGTACATTGATATTTTAAAAATCGGAGTTCAGTATAACAGTCTGTAGCGCCATCTATTTATTGGATAGGTAAATTACAAAACCCCGACTTTAAAGCGTAAACACCCAATACTTTTAAATGACTGGACTGATTAATTGCTTTCACGTAAATAAACCGCATCGAAATTGGTCCATCCGTTCAAGCGCTACGATGCCACAGACCGAAAGACATGAGCGTCAAACTTATAACACCCCTCTTTTTTGCGGGGGTTAAAAAGGTGATACCTTTTATAAATTCCGGCAAGTGCTGGTGCCCAATACTGAGGTAAAGTCTTTATTTTATCGATTTAATGTATGGTTAAGTAAAAAATGCACCAAAATAAATGTAACTTTTCTGTAGGGTTCTAGGACAAAAAACTCCATTGTTGATTTTTAACAGCATTACTCGTACAATGCTCGGATCTATAATACTATCCAAATTAATACATGTCATGAAAGATTTTGCCTGCCTCCGTGCTCACCTCCGTGGTCTAGTGGTCAAGGCGTTCGCCTTGTGACCCGGAGGTCATGGGTTCGATTCCCACTGGGAAACATACTTTGTGCAAAGTTGTTTCCAGTCTGGATAGGATATTGCAGGCTTGAATCACCTGATTATCCGAAAAGAAAGATGATTCCGTGTTTCGGAAGGCACGTCAAACTGTGGGTCCCGAACGCCACCTAGCGTTTGATCATCAAACTATCCAAGGATTGGTTCCTGGTTTGCCCTTTGGGTTGTGGAGGTCAGACGGCAGTCGCTCTGTGTAAAAACCAGTAACCTCGTCAAATCTCCTCGGTTAGGTAGCGGACCCCGGGTTCTGAAGCGTTACTACTGAGGATGCAACCGGGAATACGCTCGGAGGATGATGATGATGAAAGATTTTGCCACGAGTGGGTTTCGAGCCCACGACCCTCACGTTTACGCCGTGAGTGCACTACCTGTTGTGCTACCGTGGCTGACAAGACGGCTTGTTCACATCTGGCGCAACCATTCAGCGCGAGAATGCACCCATTGTTCTTGACACCATGCCATATGAACCATATTTAGATTTTATTTAAAGAGTGAGCAAATCAGGCGAAGTTCTTCGAGTCCGCTCAAACAATCAAGCGTTTGTAAAAAAATATAACCAAATACAATAATATCTACACACATTTCTTGACTTTTAGTATATCTCTAATAGATTAGCAAAATAATAAATATTATTTGCAGTCAAATTCTAAATCTATGGTCCAGAAGTCAATAAATTATTATAATTGCCAATTTGTCACTCAGGATATAACAAATGCAATGAACGACTGCAGCAATCCTCGGAAAATTCAAAACATATGACCACACATTTACAGACACCATTTAAGCTGCTATTTTCAACTTTATAGCTTTACTATAAAGTTCAAAATGGTAAGTCACTGTTTGTCTTGAAATAAATTTTAATTAGACATCTCCAAACGCCTAAGCTATGTTTTCATCTCAGTAATTTATGAGATTTCAAAATTCTTAGAAGGTGGAGTTATGAATCAGAGAGTTATGATATAGTGTTACAACATATGATCTCGTAAACAAACGCATCATCGTGATTCGTGATTGTGAAATTCATAAAGTACTTTTGCAAATAATATCTATTTGGATGCCTTGCAGATTCTTAATCACTTTTGATTCGTCTTAACGCGTTCTCATTTGTATAGGAAAATGATTCAAGTTGAATACCACAACACTAGTATGGTTGGATCTCACTTTTCAGCAGGGAACAGCACTTTTCTATACTGATTTCTTTTTCTGTCACTCAGAACCGTCATTTAAAACGAACGGTATAGTACCGACCGTGCTCAAGCATTCTGTCAGTCT
The DNA here is from genome assembly GCA_943193695.1 of Acrobasis suavella. Lineage (NCBI taxonomy): Eukaryota > Metazoa > Arthropoda > Insecta > Lepidoptera > Pyralidae > Acrobasis > Acrobasis suavella. The sequence goes on from OW971934.1 coordinate 23,152,582, forward strand.
CTCGCTCTAGCAAATGACGGCTCTGAGCGACAGAAAAAGATAGCAGCATAGAAAAGTGCTGTTCCCTGCTGACAAGTTAGATCCGACCCTTAATGCGTAGTAATTCTGAACCACGCATGCTTCAAATGCGCGAGTAGGTAATTTATGATGATGGTGATACGAGGTCACGGTAGCACAATTAAAATGCACCCAGAGGTTCCGGGTTCGATCCCCGGTCAGGGCAAGTTGGAAAATGGCCTGTTTCAAATTGTCATGGGTCTTGGATGTTTATCTATATATGTGTTTGTTATATAATATAGTATCGTTGAGTTAGTATCTCATAACACAAGTCTCGAACTCACTTTGGGGCTAGTTCAATCAGTGTAATTTGTCTCTATGTATTTATTTATTATTTATTTACTCATGGTAGACAGCTGCTTCGACTGATGACACTATCATAATCGTATTTCCGCCTATTCCATTTTTTAGTTTTAATGAAATGACGTGAAGCAACAAACAAGTATTAAAGGATCACACCTTGTGAGAAAAACGTATGTATACTAGAAAAGAATAATCATCTAATTCTCAGAAACGAAGTGTTCTATGTCTACCATCAAAATGGTGTTACCCTACTCAACTTGTCATGTGTTATGTAAATTAGAATTCAGAATTTCAGATTGGAAACCACGTCTATGTGCGGTGTCCTTCAAATACTATCGCATATATATAACGGTACATATCATTACAGGTGTCAACCTGTAATGATATGTACCGTTATATTGATAAATAAATACAAATAAATACAAAGAACGATGATCACCTTGTAAGTGATATTTTCACCTTATCTTGAGGTCTCTCTTATCCGCCTCACCATCCGAGCGAATTGCCTGTTGCATCCTCAGCGGTAACGTTTCAGAGCCCGGGGTCCGCTACCTAACCTAGGTTAGGTTTGAAGAGGTTACTGGTTTTAACACAGAGTGCCTTCTGACTGGCTGCCGTCTGACCTCCGCAACCCAAAGGGTAGAACAGAACCAGTTCTTGGAAAAGGTTCTGGGTCATTCTCTCATCTTCTCGCAGTGATGTGCCGCCGATAAAATATCTGTTCTCCGAAATGTCTTTCAATGAAAATTTTCGGATATTTCGGAAATTTCAACATTTCTTGAGATTTTTAGTTGAAAATTGAAATATCTCGTATATTTTCGCACACTAAACGGTACCCCAGCAGCATCCCTTGGTTCGTTGGAAATTGACTTCACTCTCCTTATCGAGTAGGTATGCTAAAAGCTATCACTGGTTATCTATTAACATACTCAATTTACTTGGTATTAACTGTAAAACCTTTTATAAGAGAATCAGAATACATGCATGTTTTGATTTCCTCCAGGAAGTATGGTATAGGGCGCTAGTCCTCCACTCCGGAGCCTCTAAGTTCGATCTTCAACGAGGGCAGGTTGGAAAATGATATTTTTTAAATTGGCCTGGTTTCTAGGCGTTTATGTATAATATCCCTATTATTAGAGGTAGTATTCTACTAGTGGCTCTATTACCTGTAGACCTCGCGAGTCACCCTGTCTCGTTGAAGTTTATCGGATAAGAAAATTGGTTAGACTAAAAAGTTGTGTCTTATTAAGGGTAGCAAAGAGTATTATGACATTCTTGAAATATGATATTTTAAAGTCCTGAATTCATTTTAAATTAGTATTGACATTATGAAAATTTTTGAAAAACTGAATCGATAAAATCATTATATATAATTTTTGAACCTGTTCACAAAATTTCACGAGAATCGGTTGAGAAATAAATATATACTTACGGACAAATAACACTGATTGAGTTAGCCCCAAAGTAAGTTCGAGACTTGTGTTATGGGATACTAACTCAACGATACCATATTTTATAACAAATTCATATATATAAACTCCCAAAACCCAGGACTATTTGAAAAAGGCTAGTCTGGTGACCACTACGGCACCCAGGACAATTTGAAAAAGGCTAGCATGGTGACCACTACGGTACGGAGGTCGTCGAATGCGACCTGTAGGCGAGAACAGCTAGACAGACAGACAAACCGCGGGACAAAAGCATTTTTGGCCAATCTCGAAACTGAGACGCTTCGCTCGGTCAATAAACACTTACCCCCAAATTCATAAAAAAATACAAACGATGTTTTAGCTAAAATAAGTTTAGCAAACGGTTGTATTTTTTTATGAATATGAGGGTTAGTATGTAACTTACCTCAAAGCTAACTTAATTAGTGAGAGTTGTTCCTGTTCCTATATCTTCTTCTTCTTTCTTATCCTTATCCCACTAATTATGTGGAGTCGACACAGCATGTCAGTTCATAGCAAGCTGTGATAAAATAAAATAATATAAATATATAGGGATAAATCACACAGTTTGAGCTAGCCCCAAAGTAAGCTTAAGCTTGTGTTATGGGATACTAACTCAACGATACTGTATTTTTATGATAAATACATATAAAGATGAACACCCAAGACCCAGAACAATTTAAATAATTGGCCAAGTTCGTGTCGGGCCACGCGCAGTTTAGGGTTCGTAGTTACGAATACACTTTGAGTTCATGCCACTAAAAACTTCTAAAAACTAATTTTCTATTGAATTTGTGTGAAATTTTTATTTTGCGAGTAATATGCTCTGGCTGGAGATCGAACCCAGAACCTCCGGATTAGCGGATTACCGTGTTGACGATTACGCCACGGATGTCGTAAATATTTATATGTTTTTAATTATATTCTTATATACTTACCTACCTTTTAACTGCTAGCTACATCGTACGGATATACAAACGATCTACATGTTATTTATTTAAGAATTAAAGCGATATAGATTCCTAGTTATATCTAAGTAGCCTCATAAAGTACAAGAACCACCTTTCCATATTTCGAACCGCACCAAACCCATCACATAAAATCAAATGGATACCATACAGAAATACGCTTCAATATCATAGACCTTAAAATAAATAGATTGTTCGAAGTAATTCCAAGGCGAAATAAGGAAACAAAAAAAAAACAAAGGTGGTGAAATAATTAATCATTTATTTTGTAGCATATGACGTAAGGGATTTCTTTTTTTTAATATTCATATTAGCACTGTATGTACCTATATGTAATAAAATTACCAAGGAAATGTTAGATTTTCATGTAAGTGTATGTTACGAGTATGTTCCATGACAACAAAGGATTTTTGATCGGAACTTCTACGAAGATTAGTTAAAGATGGGAGTAATAAAAAATTACTACTTTCATTTAAATACTCGCGTATTATATCATAAATGTGGCGCCACAATCGCTCCAACATTATATATAACCATGCCAGACGCCAGTCAAGGCACAGGAAATCTACTGCTAGACAGTTCCCCCAAGATTTGTTTGTTTTTTATGTCATAGGGCGGCAAACTAAAAAGCGGGTCACCTGATGGTAAGTGATCACCGCTGCCCATGGACAACTGCACCACCAGGGGTGTAACAGAAGCGTTGCCGGTCTTTCAGGAAGAGAAGATGTAGGGGGAAGGGTGAGGGGAGGGGAGGAGGAGGGGAGGGGGAGGGGAGGGGAGGGGAGGGGAGGGGAGGGGGGCTCCGGCTCTCTCACTTACCGAACGAAGCATAGAAGCGGTGACGCTACTACTCAGACGTCGATTTTCTGTGAGAGTGTGGTACTTCCCCGGACGAGCCGGCCCAATCAGCCTCGTGCAACAATTTCCTTTCTACAACATTTTGTATGACATATTTACAAAATTTAACTGTTTTCAGGCATTACTTTTCCTCTACAACAAGTCCAGTTTGTAATAAGTCTACATCTAGTATGAAGAAATGCTATATTTTTACGAGGCAGTCTACACAGGATGGGCGGAATCCAGCAAAATTATTTGGCCGTTCTCCAAAATGTATGAGTAAGTTATGAGTGTTGAGAAGCTGTAGCGTCCACTCGAGACAGGCAGCTGTAATAAATGTGGAATATATTATTTTAGTGACACTTATTTAGCTACATATAATGTGGCCTTTAAAACTCTTTGCAGCTGTAGCATATCTTATAATTGTTGTATCAATTTATGAAGTCTTATAAAAACTTATTTATCATGATCATCATCTTCCTAGCCATGCAGCAATGTAATATTGTAAATGTAATATTCAAAGGCAGGAGTACTGGATTATCTCAGTCACCTTAAGCAGACAGATCCCAGGGCTTCAAGAATCAAATGTCAGTTTTAGCGTGAAGCGTAGAAAGAGAAGCAGCTAAAACATTCAATTTTTTTTCCATTAGAGTAGAAGGATAAGTAATCCCTAAATAACCAGCCAGGTGCAAGTCGGTCTCGCGCACGAAGGGTTCCGTACATACCTAAATCTATAATAATTGGGCAAGTGCGTGTCGGGCAACGCGTAGTGTAACTTTGAGTTCATGCCACTGTAAAACAAAATATTTCAAAAACGGATCCCTAAATCGAAAAACGATGTTTACAAGCTCATAATATTTTTGAAAGACCTATTCAACGATACCCCACATGATTGGATAGTCGAGGAAAAAAAATGATTTTTCAATTTACTTGTATGGGAGCTACTTGAAAAAAATTTGTTTCATAATTTATTTTACCACTTTTTTCGCATAATTAATGTAAATACCCATTTCAAATTACGGCTTCCTAGTACTTAAAGTCGCTGAGTAAAACCGCGGACGGACAGACAGACATGGCGAAACTATAAGGGTTCCTTGTTTACTACGGAACCCTAAAAAATCACGTTTGTTGTTTGCAAGCCGACCTTGATATTTATTTTATCTGTTTTTAACTAGTATTTGTTGTTACAGCGGTAACAGAAATACATCATCTGTAAAAATTTCAACTATCACGGTTTTTGAGATACAGCCTAGTAAAAGACAGACAGACGGACGGACGGACAGCGAAGTATTAGTAATAGGGTCCCGTTTTTACTCTTTTTGTTTTTTTCTAAGGGTTTACTACGAAACTCTAAAAAACAACTAAAATGTGTATTACTTTTTATTCTTCTTAGCGAGTCGGAATGGCATTTTCATAAGGCTGTAGACGTGTGTGTGGCCACACTTACTCCCCTGTCATTAGCCGAGTTTAGATCTTCTAATGTACAAGAGATTGGGCAGGTGGGGCATGACAGGTGGACCATGGTTTGAACAGCTCTACATTCACAAAGGTCGTTGTTTGAGAAATTTTTAACTTTTTATTTATAATGTTTATATTTACAAGCTACAAAATACATCTCCATCGCTAGAGAAGCGTCACAGAAAACTGTAAAGCAATTAAAAATATCATCCCAACGACAGAATAAAACTAAAACACTTATTGCCGCAACAGACGGGGCGCAAGTTGCGTCGCGTAACAGCTAGAGATGGGCAGTGGATACTCAATCTACCCATTTGAGTATTTACTCACTAGATTTAATAAATAGAGTAAAAAGAGCGTGCTCAAGTATTGACATCGCATTTGATGTCTGTTAACTTATTTTTCGTAATATTACATCTATGCACACCTCCCACCAAAAAATGATAATAAGTCAAAGAAGTCTACTTTCAGTGTATGATTAGTATGGTATTTTCATATAATTTAGCGTCGCATATAACGTTTACCTACATTTTAAGCATACTATGGTGTACGCACACACTTTCCGTCAAGAATTGCAAGTGTATACTAAATTTAAGTTTCAAAATTGTCATGAAAACATGAAATAATGAATAAGAATATAAATATGAGTCGCAACTCATATAAATCAATCTACTCATGGATAAATAAGGATATTTATCGGGTATTTACTCAATCTACTGAGTAAATACTCAAATGGGTTGATTGAATATTAATGCATCGCCCATCACTAACTGTTACGCGGCGCAACTTGCGCCGCGTCTGTTACGGCTACCGTCAAACATCGAGATCAATAAAACGAAAAGTTCCCAGAAAAAAATAACAGTCAAATGCTTTTTTGCATTAAAAATTTATGTTATTTCCTTTGCAACCCCTTGTTTTTCCAAGAAAATTGCTATGATCCCCTCAGAAAGTACACTTGGACGCATCGCAAACTTCTTTGTATAAATAGCGACTGTAATAAAGCGATGCATTATTAAATTTGAGACGTTTGATGTAGATGTTACGGTAAACAGGATTTTGTGACAAATTCGTTTTGTGCGTTTCTCTCTCATGTTATTAGTGGAGCTTACGTCACGCATTTTGTTTTGAATACGTGTGTATCGTAATGAATTTATAAATGTTTGTGTATGGTTCGTTTGGAATTTTAAATTTCAAGATCAAATATTTTTTTGTAAAAAAAGTAAATTTTTTGTCAAAAAGAATTGAACAAAAAAAAAGATTTTTTTTTATTTTATCTTTTTGTTCCAATATTTTTTCTCAAAAAACTTTGTTTCTTAAAACACGAATAAAATAAATCTTTTTATTCTTGTTTTTCGTGTATACTCTTTTCTAGACTTAACCATTATTGTTTTTGTTTGGGTTGGGCAAGTGTCCAAAAAAGTATTAACATTAAGACAAATATGTACTGCCAGTTTGATAATTGTTAGATGACATAAAGGCGGACATCAAACGTGTTTGGAAGCTTAGAGGATGGCTTTGGCCCAAAATTGGGACAAAGAGAGCTAGTAAAAAAAAAAATGTGTTTACAGTGTAAATGTATGTATACCTTTATGTATATATGTATGTATGTGTGTGTGTGTGTGTGTGTAGCGATGTAAGTATGATCTTAAAGTTAAGTTGTACGTACTTGCATCTACCTTTTAATTGGGTAAATATCCTCTCAATCTATCGCAGGTTGACTGAAAGAGATCTCTATATGGGATAAATCCGCCTTTGTATATTTGCTCTCGTATGTTATTTATGTAATGTATTTGTTATGGTAAAATAAAATTATTTCAATCAAAAAAGTTTTGTGTTGTCGTAAATAATAGGGCTTTACCTATGGAATTGCCGCTCTGCAGTACTGGCCATTTCAAATCAAAATAATATTTGTTTGGCTAAGAATTCTAATTTCAAATTACATTTATTTAAAAAAAAAATGGAATTCTTTTTACAAAAGTAGTCATTTTATTGATTAGTGTTACATTTTTATAGCATTTGAATCTTTTTCGTCATCATGGATACGTTAAAAATTCGAGTAATTATGGAATATGAGTACCGTCGTGGCAGCAACGCTGCACAAGCGGCACGCAACCTAATGTTTACGGAGCTAACACTACAAACCAACGCACCACCTGTTATTGGTTTGCTCGCTTCCGTTCTGGAAATTTCGACCTGAAAAATGAACCTCGCGGTTGTCCGAAGACTTTGGTCGACAATGACGAATTGAAGGCGATTGTGGAAGCTGATGATACACAATCTACGGCTGAATTAGCAGCAGTTTTCGATGCTAGCGTCAAAACAATATTGGTCCATTTGCGTCAAATTGGTAAGGTAAAAAAGCTTGACAAATGGGTGCCCCACGAACTCAATGATCGCCAGCGCGAAGTACGCGTCGAGACGTGTCTTGCACTGCTCAACAGACACACAAATGAAGGAATTTTGAACCGCATTGTTACCTGCGATAAATAATGGATTCTGTTTGATAACCGCAAGCGCTCAGCAAGTTGGTTGGATCCTGGTTCAGCACCAAAACAATGCCCTAGATGAAAACTTACCCCTAGAAAAGTGATGGTCACTGTTTGGTGGTCTAGCGCCGGTGTGATTCATCACAGCTTCTTACCAAACGGGGTGAGCATTACTGCAGATGTGTACTGTGAAGAACTGAACACAATGATGGAGAAGCTGGCACATCTCCAACCAGCATTGGTCAATCGCTCCTCTCCGCTGCTCCTGCACGACAACGCGCGACCTCATACTGCACAGCAGACGGTCTCCAAGTTACAAGAACTGGGGTTGGAAGCTCTCCGTCATCCGCCCTAATCACCAGACCTTGCGCCTACAGACTACTACTTTTTCCAGAATTTGGATAACTTTTTAGCGTGAAAAAAATTCAATACCCGACAGGCAGTACCAGTAAAATGCCTTTGAAGTATGTGTTGCCTCCCGTCCAGCTGATTTCTTTAAGAAGGGCATCAATAAACTGCCACTGCTGGCAAAGATGAGTTGATTGCATGGGTGAATACTTCGATTAATACAAAAAAATACATGAAAAAAATTCATTTAATTTTTTTTATACAAAACGGCAATTTAATAGGTAAAGACCTAATAATATAGTAGTAATATTTCAAAGTATTGCGACGGACAGCTTTTCTAAGAAAAATTGCACACAGGCGATGGTAAATAAGGAGATACGTAGGAGAACGAAGGTTACCGACATAGCCAAGCGGATTAACTCATTGAAGTGGCAGTGGGCGGGGCACATAGCACGAAGAACCGATGGCCCATGGGGCAGAAAGGTTCTCGAATGGCGACCACGTACCGTCAAGATGGTCAGATGACCTGAGCAAGGTTGCAGAAAAGCGCAGGCCGCTTCCGTTTTGGAAATCCTTGGGGGAGGCCTATGTCCAGCAGTGAGACTTCCTATGGCTGATATGATGATGATGGGAAAACATCATTAGACGAAACTCTTGTATTACAGTTTGGGAAATACATTTTTTTTATGTAAGAACTGGATCGGCCTTAAATATAATTAGATATCTTTACGTTTATATATCATTACTAGCTTTTGCCCGCGGCTTCGCTCGCGTAGGGGTATAATTTATCAAAATCCTTTCTTAAGGGATGCCTACGTCATTGTAGCTTTATGCATGCAAAGTCTCAGCCCGATCGATTTAAAATTAACAAAGTTTCATACAAACTTTCATCCCCTATTTTATCCCCTTGGGGGTAGAATTGATAAAACTCCTTTCTTAGTGGATGCCCACGTTATAACATCTAACTGCGTGCCAAATTTCAGCCCGATCCGTCCAGTGGTTTGGGCTGTGCGTTGATAGATCACTATGTCAGTCAGTCAGTCACCTTTTAGTTATATATATTTAGATTTAGATAAACCAAAAAACACTTTCCGGTTCTTTTCACATCTTCCAAAAAGACAAGAAGAAATAAAGAACTTCCTTATACTATTGAAAATCATATTCGACAAAAAAGAAGACCAATCCTTTCATAGTCAAGGGAAACTTGATATCCCTGAAATTTGAGACACCGTGGCATATACCGGTCCCGCATACACTGTTCAAATAATGAATAATGGTGACCCTTATTAAACCAGTACGTAAAGTTTTATTTTTCAACTGTCAAATAATGATGAGTTGGTGTTGAGGAGTGTAAAAGCGAATGGAGATAGCATCATTTCCAAAATTTTTGTATTTAGAGAGGCATGAATGGACTTTGGTATTTTTATTAATTAATTGTCCTACTACGTAACTATGGAATATACTGAACGATTTTTTAATTACTCAAATGATGGTTTAAATTAAAGTATAGTTAGGCAATTAAATACGACCTCTGGCCTAGTGTTCATCATGCCAGGCTGTCACCCTGAGGTCCTAAGTTTGGTCTTCGGGCAGGTCAAGATGGAAAACGATCTTTTTCAAATTGATCTGGGTCTTGGATGTTTATCTTATATATACATACACGGTGCTAATTCATTGGTTTTGGAGCCAAAGGCCACTTTGTAAGGATTGTTAGTAAGACCTAATTAGCTAGTCAAAATAAAAATTCTGAAACAAAAAATTGTTGAATAAAACTTGAAAGTAAAATCGTGAGATCTAGTAGTAGTACCGGCGGCGGCCGGCAGGCTGACTAGATTTCGAGTTCATCGGGGTCACGTGGCAGTTTTGGACGGGCGTAACTACATGGTCTCGATCTAAAATCATTTTCGCAACATTTTCATCTTATGTCATACACAAATTTAGAATACATATATATGGATAGAGGAATGTATTTACTATACGCCAATTTATTTCTAAAACCAATGAAAAGTCATCGTGTATATGTATTTGCTATAAAATATAGTATCGATGAGTTAGTATCACAAGTCTCGAACTTACTTTGGGGCTAGCCCAATCTGTGTAGTTTGTCCTTACTTACAAGTATACATTTGACGACCTCCGTGGCGTAGTGGTCACCATGCTAGTCCGCCACCCAGAGGTCCCGGGTTCGATCCCTGGTCAGGGCAAGTTGGAAAATGGCCTTTTTCAAATGTCCTGGGTCTTGGATGTTTATCTATATATGTAATTGTTATAAAATATAGTATCGTTGAGTTAGTATCCCATAACACAAGTCTCGAACTTACTTTGGGGCTAGCTCAATCAGTGTTATTTGTCCCTATATATTTATTTATTATTATTTATTACATTTACCAGTTTTATTGGTTGAAAAAGATCAAATCAAAAATTGACATTTGCGTTATGTCTCTCAGTTTATGTCGCGCATGAATCTCGATTTGGTTCCAAGCTCTTCAAGCTCTTTTTAAGCCCTGTTAGCCTTTCCCACGTGTATTTGAGTTACGTCAAACATTCTGCCAAGCATTATGGTAATAGAAAAAGAAATTATTGTTGGCTACTTTGCATAATCTACGAGTGACAGTGACATTAAGATGTTTACACTACGATTTCAACTGCCAATTTAAATTCAACTTTAATCTTATAGTTACAAGTGTTATTATTGATTAGTTTTTATTGTAAGTAGTAGTACTGGCTGTCAGTGTGATTTGATGTTTGTTTTTTGTTTTTATTGATGTTGTTTCGCCACCTCGCTTTGCATATGAGCAGTGGCGGATTTATACATTTGCAACCAGTATTCTTTATATATTGCCGCCCCTACTGCGTTACAAAATCGAAATATCATAATATAATTTGTCAGGATCGTAGCAAGAGAAAATCTATTGTCTCTGCCTACCCCATTGGGAACAGGCGTGAAAATATGTATGTACGTATAATTTTTCAAAATTAAGAATCGACTTCACCCCCATACTACACAACCTATTTTAATAAAATTTCTATACGACCACTTGACAAGTATACCCTTTCAAACAAAAAAAGAATTTTCCAAATAGGTCCACGCGGCTTTGAATAATCGGTGAATATACATAAAAAAAGATCGCAATGAATTTCTCCTTTTTGGAAGTCGGTTAAACCCTTCTACCTTCTCGATTGCCGGGGGAGGGGGGCAGTGCAACTGGCCTAAAATTTGCCGCCCCCAAAATGTGCCGCCGTAGGCTTTAGCCTACTCAGCCTATTCGCAAATCCGCCACTGCATACAAGCTTGTTGTTTTTCAAGTGCTATTTGTGGAGCGCAAATAATAACTTTGCTACTTGTTTGGTGATGACAAGTGTATTTTTGTTTGCCTTTTTCTTTTGTTTTAAAAAGTATTGATATTATTAGTTTCATGTTAATTTTGTGGTCGTGTATAAAGATATACTTATCGTAACTTATGTGCTGGACAGTAATCTAAAATTTTGGCACTAAGCTAAATGAAGTTTTTAGAATAATTAAGCAAACAATGTGCACAATAAAATTGAATTTTTCGCGGAAAAAGTTGCGAGTGTCAGTGAGCAATAAATATGATTGTTGGTAGTTTAAATAACAGTTTTGATTTTGTTATCTATCTTCTATCTTCTATCTAAATATATATAACTCAAAGGTGACTGACTGACTGACATAGTGATCTATCAACGCACAGCCCAAACCACTGAACGGATCGGGCTGAAATTTGGCATGCAGGTAGATGTTATGACGAAGGCATCCGCTAAGAAAGGATTTTGATCAATTCCACCCCCAAGGGGATAAAATAAGGGATGAAAGTCTGTATGAAATTTGTCAATTTTAAACCGATCGGGCTGAGACTTTGCACGCATAAAGCTACTATGACGTAGGCATCCCCTAAGAAAGGATTTTGATAAATTACACCCCTACGCGAGCGAAGCCGCGGGCAAAAGCTAGTTTTTCTATAATTATACAAAAGCGAAAACCGACTTCGCCCGCGATATACACAACCAATTTTGATAAAATTTCTAGTAGTATGTTTTAGTTAGTATGTTTGTTAAAATTATATTTTTTATTATAGTTCAGAGAAGTGGTGGACATTGGCCAAGTTTTTTTCGAGCACCTATTAGATAAATCTTGCTCAGCTCTGTAAGCATCTACTCGTAACTAAAAAAAAACTACCAAAAACCTAGACTGAGCTTCAAATTACCTTATTTACCACGTTTTCATTTAAAACTAACAAAGTATTGAAGCGAAACCAAGGTACCTATTATTTAAGGAAATTAAAACTTCCTATACTTACATAGAAAAAAAAGCAAATGAAATTATACTTTAGAACTTGCTGAACCAAAAACTCATCCTTTTATCGTAAGTCGGTGAAAAACTATAAACTATTCCTGTCCAGTTATTGATACTTTAGATTTACAGCCGTGTAAATCAAGAGGGTGAGATAATACAATCACAAATTAAATATATTCCAGAAGTAGCATTTTATGAGATACGCACTCTACTTAGGCAGTGAATTAAATTGTAGCTATTAAAATGCATAGAATTGTGGCGACCTCTATAGCCACTACGAGAAACTACAATCAAGAGACAACCGACAATATAATTCACAAGAAGGATATGAGATGGCGCCAGCAGTATCCTACAACTCGATCTCAGAGTTTGCGATACACCGTCGGAGCCGCGGTTCCCCAGGCACAGGCGGGAAGATCTTCCCTTTCTGGCGGTCGAGCATATCTATAATCTTACAGATAAACCCACTGGCGAGAGCCAGTGAATGTTGTCAAAACAATCGTGACTCTATGCCCAACCACCTGCACAAAAGAGGACTTAATGAATGCCAATGATCGAGCCCAACTTTAAAAAACATGCAGATTGAATCACTCATTCGCTGTAACGAAATGAAAAAGAGGAAAAGACTAACCCTCAAATTCATAAAGAATAACAAGCGTTTGCTAAACCCTTTTTAGTTAAAACATGTTTTGTCCCTTTTCCTCTTTTGAATATTTGACGTTGAAAGAACGAGACAAAACATATTTTAACTAAACTAGGTTTAGCAAACGTTTGTAATTTTTTATGAATAAGGGGGTAAGTATTGTGACTTGCTTCATCATAATTCATTATCTTAACCCTTTTCTCCGCTCACTGTTAAGCATGCTTCTCTTCATTGACGCCACCCACTTTGGTCCTATGACTTGCGGAGGTGAAATTTTGCGATGATTATCATTTTCTTTCGTGACAGTATACTGAAATTCTTTTAGCTTCTTAGTCCTTTTTAGATGAGGGTTGGGTTGGGTTGGATTTTATCATTATTATCTAAATATAACTCAAAGGTGACTGACTGACTAACATAGTGATCTATCAACGCACAGCCCAAACCACTGGACGGATCGGGCTGAAATTTGGCATGCAGGTAGATGTTATGACGTAGGCATCCGCTAAGAAAGGATTTTGATCAATTCTACCCCTAAGAGGATAAAATAGGGGATGAAAATTTGTATGAAACTTTGTCAATTTTAAACCGATCGGGCTGAGACTTTGCATGCATAAAGCTACTATAACGTAGAAATCCCCTAAGAAAGGATTTTGATAAATTCTAACCCTACGCGAGCGAAGCCGCGGGAAAAAGCTAGTTTGGACATAAGTTTTTATTTTTATTTTTAGACACAAGTTATTCTTCTTCAATTCGTTATTTTGTGAAACAATGTCCCAAAATAAATGACAATCGTAAAACTAAAGCATTCTGATTTGAATGCGTTTTAATACTTTCTCAAATGTACTCTAATGGAACTAATGGCTCGCGTAGAGATAAATGCTCCAGAGTGTACACTTAAGGGCAATATAGTGTGTGTCTTCTGAGTTGTTGTCAAACTTATCAGTTAAGAGGATACTAAAACGCATCGTGTGCCTTTTTTCAGAAAATCAGAAATCTTTATTTGCCATAATACATTATGAAAAAGGTGTTCAGTATAATTATAGTCACTGTATTCGGCCTGCAAGCAGTCGTGCAGAATATACTGTTAAACACAAGCGCCATCTATATGGCTTGCATTGCATTAAGAAGGTATTACGTACCTTAGTATTGAATATTGTATCAATGCTTGATGCTTGTAGCATCCCTGTAAATAAGTAATTCAATTAGTCGCCACTAGATGTCATATTGTACTAGTATAGATAGTATAAAAGGAAATTTGGACAATGTCCGGTCTCTGTTTCAACGCGCCTTAGCTACTAAGCAGTTACAAATAAATAGATATATACCAATTTCCCTCTTTCTCTCGGGCACCTATTTTACATATACATAGTAATTCAATCATACTAATTCATATAAATAAATACACAAATGTCAGTCTACTTATATAGCTAAATATTCCTATAAAATTATTTATCTAGAAGCCATTTTGACAATTTATTTTTAAATGATGTCAGATTTAATTATTTGATTTCGTCAGGTAGTTTATCATATATTACAATACTCATGTTATAAGAAGTTCTTTTGTACACCGTTTTATGACCTGTAGGTTTATATAACAACTTCATGTATTTATGCCTAGCCTGTCTTAAATTATATTCTCCTCTCATTTTATAATAACTTGGATGATACTTTACAAACATACATACCTCTTTGATGTGCATACATGGCAACGGTAAAATATTAAATTATTTAAACTATAGTTTACATGTATCAATAAAACCTGCATTATTAATTGCACGAACGCATCTTTTTTGAATCTTAAATACTATATCTATATCAAACGAATTACCCCACAGCAGTTCATTTTAACTTAAGGAAAAATATCGTCACTAACCAACTTCAAAAAAGAAGGAGGTTATTAATTCGTAGGAATCTTTTTTTATGTACTTATGTTCACCGATTACTCGAAGATGCCCGGACAAATTTAAAATATCTTTTTTTTTGTTTGAGAGAGCATTATTGTCAGGAGGTCCTATAGAAATTTTATTAAAATTGGTTGTGTACTTTGGTGTTAAAGTCTGAAATGATTTTTAGTTTTGAAAAAATAAATAAATTCCTCATTCGACTAAAACTTCCTATTTGAAATTAACTTATTCCGTTTTCTTACAAAATTTGGACTCGTTAATATAAATCACTACCCTCCTGAAACAAATTGACTGCCTCCGTCGTCTAGTGGTCAAGGCTTTCGCCTTGTGACCCGGAGGGTTCAAATCCCACTGGGTAGCATACTTTGTGACAAAGTGGTTTCTAATCTGGTTAAGATATTGCAGGCTTGAATCACCCGATTATCCGAAAAGAAAGATGATTCCGTGTTTCGGAAGGCACGTTATAAACTGTGGGTCCCGAACGACATCTAGCGTTTGCTCATCAAACTATCCAACAATCTTGTCTACCCTTTGGGTTGCGGAGGTCAGACGGCAGTCGCTCTGTGTAAAAAGCCAGTAACCTCGTCAAATCTCTTTGGTTAGGTAGCGGATCCCGGGCTCTGAAGCGTTACTGCTGAGGATGCCACCGGAAAAATACGCTCGGATGATGATAATGGTCCTCCTGAATTAAATTACAAGTAACAGTATCACTTCCTCATCCGCCAACGTCTTTGACTTTTGGCAGGCCTGTGTTAGGAATCGAAAATATACCTACATTATGCGCGCGACATACATGATTCCATTGTCTAGAGTAATAAGAATGAAATTGGCTTGCAATGGATGTCTAGGTATCTAAACGAAGAGGTGATGAGTTCTGACGCGAGCTAAATTAAATCATAACCCTGACTGAATCTACCCTTAAAATAGTTTCGGTTTATTTTGTTAGACCGTGATTAAAAAAAGTAACCAGTCTGCTTTTTAAAATTTACTATTGGCATAGGTAGATGTAATCGTTACACAACATTGACAAAAGCTATAAAAGAAAAAAAAAACACTTGTCAATCATTAATTAAACTTTTTTGAAATATTCTTACCTTTTATCAATTTCGTGTTCAATAAAGCACACAAATTATTTCCCACCAATAAAGTACAAAGGGAACGAGTTCCGCGTATCAAAACCATAATTATCATACCTTAGTAGCGTATTAAATTTTATTAATACAGCGCTCTTGCTTCCTATCCAACAGGTTTCGGTGGGAAAAGTGTTACATCCGTAATTTTTAATAAATAAACGTACACCTTAATAGTAAATAACAGTGACAGTAATGTGGTAGCCATTGGGTCATGACCTGTCATATATTTTTGGTACATAATAAATTACAGTGTAACAAATATTACAACTTTAAAACAAATTTGATTATTCAAAATGTCAAAACAAATTTTCCACCTAGAGATCGCGCAAACATTTAATTTGAAAGTTTTTAAATGTAATAAAAGTTATTATTTATACATGTATTAGTATATCATAATAATTAAGAGACTACCTGAATTTGATGAACTACTGTTTACAGTTTAAAGTAAGAATGTGAAGCTGTTCTACGCACATTAGCGAAAAACGGCCACTTTTGGATAATGTGCGTAGAAAAGCTTCACGTGTTCACTTTAAACTGTAAACAGTAGTTTATAAAATAGTTTCACGGGATATCTATAGCCTGGTCAAGACAAAATTTTAAATGATATCTCCGTTTCCTTTCAAATAATTTATTTCAAATGGGGACAGCATTGGACCCCGGAAAATTTAGGTAGCCCCTTAAGGCGAGGCAATTGGGATACTTGATCATGACAATTTTATGCGAATTATAATAGAAAGCAAAATAGAAAAAAGATGGGGGAGAAGAAAGCTAAGGCACAGCTATATGAAGCTAGTCAAGGGAAAGGTGACAGCAGTGTCGTATCAAGATGGCAAGAGGTTGGCGGAAAACAGAATAGAACGGAAGAAACTCCACCGACAAGAGCACTGATGAGCAAGATGGCATCAAGGTTTTTGTCAAAGTCAAAAAATATTTTTTCAATGTAGGATTAATTTATCTCTTGTTGAAGGTCAATTTTTTTAAATATTATTTTAGTGCAAAAGCTAAAAACTACTAGCGTTTCGAAACAACCACTGCTGGGAAGATTACCCCGAAAGAAACCCAGTATCATAATAAATGGGTAGGATACGAAGTGCTGGTATGTACAGTCGGGGGCAGATAAAAGTGACCCTCTACCGTACGGCCTTTAGAAGTCAAGGGGGTCAGGTTTATCTGCCCCCGTACGTACACTACCTATTAAAAAAATTAATGTAAAAATCATATTTTGTATAATTAGACGGACTTATTGGTGAAAGCTTTACATATAAACATAGACTTAGGAAGTGCTTTTTAGAGAAAAAGAATGCAAAGTAAGTCAAAATCGAACTTAATCCTAAATCTTAAAAACAAACAGATTTTAGATTTATTAATTAGAAGATTTTGTCTATGTGAAGAAAAATTTGTCCAAGACATTGTCAAACAAAATAATTTTTTTTCGATACCTATCTTAAAGTTTCATGCAAAACAATAATCCTATCATTATTGGCCTTACGTCACGCATCTATATCGAAAGATTTCGTAAGTAGTGCAAAAGAAAATTAGATCTAAAGCAAGAATATGTATCACACATACCTACTGGCTGTAAGATACTGAGACACTAAGGTGTAAATTAAGATATCTTTACTTAGATTCCTCAAATTAAAACTAAATGTGGCGTCTCGTCTGTCTGTCTGTTTGTCCTAAACAATAAGACGATTGCGGAGTTTGACCATTAGTCAAATTAAACGTAGCATACACGGCGGGGTACAGTTGCGGTAAATAGTGTTAAGAGATTTTGATTCCACAATTTATGGAATGCATAAATATAAAATAGATGAAGCGAAAGAGGTTTGTCAGTATTGTAGTAAGTGGAGATTTATAGTCTCTGCCTACTAACGTATATACAATAAGAAACAAGATAGGCGTATATAACGTATATCTTATTGCTTATTCTTCTTATTCCGATTTTAAGAGCTTGTCTTGTCAATTGAGTAACTTTTTTATTTATTAGAACCTAACCAAAGAGATTTGACGAAGTCACTGGACTTAGATACATAAAATGATATATTATAAAAAGATTGATACATACTTCTAGATAGTTTAACAATCTTAGGCACCCTGCCTTGCGACCGTAGCGACCTGGGGTCTACTTTTTATATAATATAATGTTTTATTTTTAATTAGATATATTTTAATTTATAGGTAGGTTATTTTGTTTTTAGTTTAATTATTTATTTTATGTAGGTATTGTGCTGTGTATAATTTATTCTGGAATAAATGAGTCATTTATAAAAATTTAATATTATATAAGTATACAAACATTTTACTACATATGAATATTTAACATGAATTTTTCGGGTTCCAGTGCTGGAAAAGGAAACGGATATTTTATTTAAAAATGTTGTCTCATGTAGCTCTAGATAACCCTTCAAAATATTTTATGAACTACTGTTTACAGTTTAGAGTAAGAACGTGAAGCTTTTCTTAGCATTTTTGCCAAAAGTGGCTGTGTTTCGCAAAACTGCTTAGAAACCTTCAGTTATTTCAGTTAGTCTATGTCATATGTTGGTCGAAACAAATGATGCATTTGAAAACGACAAATCCTGAAAACTTTTGTTCGCAAAGGTCCTCAATAGAAGTGCAGTGCCGTGTGTCATACATATTCGTCAACAGCCGCTTTAATTGCCAACACTCTGCATCAGGTTAAAGGAAGCTGCTCGAATTGATATTTCCGAACGGGAATTGTAATATTTATATATTACGCTAGCCAGCTTTCAATCCCAAGTAAAATCTTATTTTCTATCCTTATGAAAGGTAAATAAATATCCTTCCCTTGTTTCCACTTAATTTATTCATCTTGTATGTACTCTAATTTTTTTTTCGTTAATACATACAACTAACACATAACGAAAAAGAAATTATATTAAGAGTACGAGATATATATATATATATATATATATATATATATATATATATATATATATATGATTCTATACATTACATTGACCACTCCGCACTTCCTAATCTCCCATTACTTTTTTCTAAAAATCTAAAAAGAGAGGTTGCCTAAAAGAGATTGCTTAGCAATAAGGCCGCCTTTTGTTCATTTCCTAGTTTTTTAGATAATTATGTCCAGTAATTATTTATTTTGTATCGATCAAAAAGATAAAAATAAATTGAATTGCTAAACAAGTCTTACAAGCAACATATTTACATTTCGTTTCGTCCAACCATGTTTTACCATGACAGGTGTGCAATTTTTTAAACAAATCTTTCTTATTTCTTTGTTTCTTATAACTAACATTTAATTACCCACTTACCAATTAACTAACAAAGTCAAGCTCATAGGCAACCCACACTATAGCCTGTATGATACAATCATAAAATTGTCTTAAAATTATGTTATTTACTATAATAATAGAGTAGAAATGTTTTATTATTTTTTATATATATTTTTCCTATATCTATGGCCATCGTTGCATGAAAAAAAGGAAAAAACTTTACAAAAACCATCAAAACCCCGTAAAAACAATCAGCTTAAATTATTTCCCCTCCGATAGCTCCGTGATAATTAACTTTAATTAAATTCGTATCAGTCGGAGTTTGCCAAGTTTTTCACGTTTTTTTGTCGCGCCAATTAAAAACAGATCGTTGAGAAAGTCAAAATTTTTACTTGTTCGGTTTCGACGATGACGAAAGATGTTTTTGACAGCGAGTTTCTGTTGTTTTTCGACTCGGAAGAGGAAGAACGTTCGTTTAATTTTTTACGCCATGTTAATTTTGAAAAGAAAAATTTAATGAAAATATTTTATAACTCTTACAAGTGCGTGTAACGTGGTGTTAATTTTGACATAAAAAGAAAATTCTCCTAAATAGTGCCCGAATCCCACTGAGAAGCACGCTTTGAAAGAAAGAAAGAAAGAAAGAAAAATATTTTATTTAGTGCAAATTAGTATACATCAGTAGGATTACTAAATAACTAAAATTAGTTTTACACCGAAATGGCACCACTCAGCATAGGGCAATGATGTGCCTTTACATCATGCCGCTGGTCTTCCGTGGTAACAAGAGATAAGAGAGAAAGCACTACCAGATATCCACTGACAAAGTTGTTTCCAGTCTGGTGAGGATATAACAGGCTTGAATCACCTGATTATCTGAAAAGATTCCGTGTTTTGGAACACACAAACTTCTTCTCGTCGAGTCAAAATGGTTCCAATATATGACGACCTCCGTGGCGTAGTGGTCACCATGTTAGTCCGCCACCCAGAGGTCCCGGGTTAGATCCCCGGTCAGGGCAAGTTGGAAAATGGCCTTTTTCAAATTGTCCTGGGTCTTGGATGTTTATCTATTTAAGTATTTATTATAAAATTTAGTATCGTTGAGTTAGTATCCCATAACACAAGTGTCGAACTTTCTTTGGGGCTAGCTCAATCCGTGTGATTTGTCCGAATATATTTTTATTTATTTATTTATTTATAGTTTCTAATTCAAATGACATTTGACCAGTATTAGGCCACGGTGATCCCTCTGTCGTTAGCTTCATTTAAGTCCTCGATGGTAAACGACGTAGGTCAATTCGGACACGATAGAAGGTGGTCCATTGACGCAAAGGACGTTATCAGCGTGACGCCACCTATCTCGGTTTTCTCGACATCTCCCAACACCAGCCCGGAGTAAAAACTGAAACCGTATAAACTGTGTAGTAAACTAGCTTTTGCCCAAATCAAACCCATCCAAAGATTGGTTCTGGTCTACCCTTTGGGTTGCGGAGGTCAGTCGGCAGTCGCTCTGTGTAAAAACAAGTAACGTCCTCAAATAACCTAGGTTAGGTAGCGGACCCCGAGCTCTGAAGCGTTACCGCTGAAGATGTAACCGGGAATGCGCTCGGATGATGATGCATTTTGAGAAAGTCAAAATTATTACTTGTTCGGCAACGATGATGAAAGATGTTTTTGACAGCCTCAGCGAGATTCCGTTGTTTTTTGACTCGGAAAAGGAAGAATGTTCGTTTTATTTTTTACGCCCTGTTAATTTTGAAAAAAAAAATATTTTTTACTCATACAAGTACGCTGCGTGATATTA
This sequence comes from Acrobasis suavella, assembly GCA_943193695.1. Taxonomy (NCBI): domain Eukaryota; kingdom Metazoa; phylum Arthropoda; class Insecta; order Lepidoptera; family Pyralidae; genus Acrobasis; species Acrobasis suavella. Next base: position 23,173,540 of record OW971934.1, read on the forward strand.
ATTTTGACGTAGAAAAGAAAACGCCTCCTGATGTAAGGGTAAACTTGCAGTCATTGGACGCTAACAGTCGTTGGACAAAACACATGACAACCTTACTTATCAAGGTTACTTTTAAAACGGATCACTGCAGCTACGAGGTATAAACAGATATCAGCTGCAGTGGACAGAACACAATGAACCTTAACAAATAAGGTTTTGTTGTGTTCTGTCCAATGACTGTTAGCGTTCTATGACTGGAAGTTTACTGTAGTAAAAGAAAAAATATTACTTCAGCTATTCACGTATTGGAGGCTATATTCATAAAACATCAACACTCCTTAAATCAATGTATAGTACAATGTTTCCGATTTAAGAAGCACTTATTTTCCAGTAAAATCCGATAAAAGTCTACACTCCTGAAATTAATAGATTTTGCACTATGGGTACGACTCTTTTAAGAGGGCATTTTTAACCCCCGAAAACAAGGTGGGGTGTTATAAGTTTGACGCTAATGTCTGTCTGTCTGTCTGTACTCTGTCTATTTGACATCGTAGCGCTCGAACAGAAAGACTGATTTTAATGCTCTTTTTACCTTAAAGCAAGGTCCTGTGCGGTAGTTCTGAGCTATGTTTAATAGAAATCGGTGCAGCCGTTAAAAATTCATTTTAAGTACCCAAAATTCATAAAAGCCGAGAAATAAGCTGTAAGCGGCCTATGCGTTAAGCAGTTTCTAAGAGGGCAAATTAAATACTTTTCTACTAAGAACTTAACTCAAATGCCCACAAGTCCGCCGACTGTACTTAACATGCAAATATTTGCCTCAAAACTTGAAAAGCCCTTACATTTTTCAGTTCAAAATCATACGGAACCCTCGATGCGAGCCGTAGACATTCCTAATAGCCCTCAAGTCCTCTCACAGAAGCAAACAGTTTTACTCTATTGTCCACTTCTCTCTACATTGTTACTCTACAACCAACTTAAGAAAACTTCCAAGTAAGATATATTCAACCTTATTACTAAAGCTATAGAGTTTCATCGAATGCATCGAGAATTCTGCGCATTGTCCGTGACGTTGCCATAGAAACGGGTATCGGATTTTTTTTAAATATTAAAAATACATTTTGGACTTTAATAAAAGGTATCAAGTTTAATTTTGCTATGCTATCTATATTTGCGGACGGAAATATTTGAAATGAATTTCACTTGTTTGTTGGTATTTCATGCGAATAATTTGTCGACAGTCTTTTTTGTGTTGCAGAAATATTTTATTGCAAATGTTGGAAGGTATTAGGAACGTCATCTTGCGGGAGGAAGAGAGCTTATATTAATTCTGTGATAATTGTTCAAACAATTAAAAACAGCAATAATCATGTCGTATTATGTAAACTTTAACTCAAAAAAAAAACGTACATTTTGGTAATTTTGTATTTACTTTTATTTAAATCCCTTCGCATAAATTACTAGCAACAATTAAATTTAACAAAAAAAAAACAGACTCTAAATTTGGCACAATGTATTAGGTAACAAAAATAACGTGTAACCTGCGACATGGAACTTTTTTCCAAAAAATCTGATGTCAGTATTTGCAACTTCAGCTAGTTGCAAATACTTTTCAGAACGAAATGTAAAGAAAATAATACTCAACAGACTTTCAGATTTTCAAAATCTTTCTAATTGTACATTACAATTAGAATACAGTTCAATTCCTGATATCCAAAAGCCAATTTCAATACCTGATATCCATTAGTAGCGACAACAAAAAAAGTTTAATATATTGCATGATGTTTATTTTGATTCTGGATGTGCCATGTTATGAGAATAAATCGCATTGTGCGACCCGCCAGGGATGTCTTTAGCAGGGATGGCACACTAAACAATGGCAATATTAAATTGGTCAAGTGCGAGTAGAACTTGTATATGAAGGGTTCCACACCTCAGTATAATGTTAATACCATCATACAAAATAAAAATAAAAAACGCTGAAAACTACACTTCTTGTATTTCGACCCCCTTTATTAACTTTATTTTATTTTAAGTACTTTTTTGTCAAAGCTGCCACAATAATACTACGGTTCAAGATATAGAGCTCTCAGGCAGACGGATGGACGGACAGACAGATAGTGGAGTCTCAGTAATAGGATCTCATTGGCATGGCATCATATATCGTTTAAATTTTTTTTCTTGTAGTTCATCATCATAAATTAACAGAGATGCTCTTGTCTTTGGAGTTCCTTCCATTCTTTTCTGATTTCCGCCTACTTCTTGACATCTTGATACGACACTGCTGACACCTTTCCCTTGACTTGCTTCATAAAGCTATGCCTGTTATTCTTCGATTTTTCCTTTTATGATTCGCATAAAATTGTCATGCCGTATCACAACGTATTGCATAATCCTTGAACCGAATAAAAAATTTGACGGGCTCTCTGGAATTCTCAATAATGTAAAGGTAAGTAAAAGAACCTAAAATAATCAGTATTTAAGCGTTCCACTTAGGGCTTTTACAGACGAGCGACAGTATGCCCCCGACACCTTTACGTGATAGTCTGTGACAGGACGTGACAGTCGGCGACTGTCGTAGACTCAGTCAGACCAAAGAATAGACCATCGCACGGCGCTAAACCGTCGCCGACAGATGTCGCGAAAAGTGTTTGCAGTGGAAAAGTGTGATTACAGAAAAAGTAAAGCTATTTTATGTGATTACTGTATTGTTGTTCGAAATGATATACAAGAAGGATTCACTTAACTGGTTTATTTTTATTGATTATCTATATGTTCACAAGATCAAATTAATAGTATAGTTGTTGTGGTAGAGCCACGCTACCGGCATAACTCTGTTTTGCTAGTAGCATGAATGGGCCGGCTCGTCCGGGGAAGTACCACACTCTCACAGAAAATCGACGTCTGAGTAGTAGCGTCACCGCTTTTATGCTTCGGTGAGTAAGAGAGCTGGAGGCCACCCCCCTCCCTCCCCTCCCCCCTCCCCCCTCCCCCTATATCTTCCCTTCCTGAAAGGCCAGCAACGCTTCTGTTACACCCCTGGTATTGCAGTTGTCCATGGGCACTTACCATCAGGTGACCCGCTTGTTCGTATGACATAAAAAAAATTATACAGCGGTCAACGTTATAATGAGCTCGGTCTCAGACGGGCAGGATGTAGTGTCAGCTGTCACTTTGATATTAACATTTTAAAAACATTAGTGCGTTCCAATACAGTTACAGCCAAGGTATTTGATCCTTCTTATGTCTCTTTCAAACCACAAGCCGCGTCTGTTCTCTTTCCTTGCAGTGTACCATCTCCCTAACAATGAAATATCTGCACTTGATATTTTCACTCGCGTCTCCGTTATCTCGCACTGCGCAATAAATCCTTCTAGCACTTTGTTTGTTTTGTTGCAATATGCTCCAAAATGGAGCAAAGATTTAATTCATTAATAGCATTTTATGTAACAGTTTATAAGAAGGTTCAAAAAATGCGAGTGGCGCTGGTTACGATGCGAGCCTTGGTGAGCATCATAAGGAAACGCTTTCAAGGAATTTTGACGTAAGTAGGACTTATGCAACGTTGCATACAACACTTTTTCAACTACTAAATAAATACAACAATAAACAAAGAAAAATATGAAAATATTTGTCATATGTTTGGCAGATACCAGGTAGGTATGCCAATTTTTTTTAAATTGACATATTTACTTCCTATATTGACTTTATCTATGGACTATATTAGTAAAACTTTTTTTTTACGTTGGAAGTAAAGAATTTATTTCGGAAAGTTTTATTTTTAATACAATAATTTGGTAGTTACGCTTTTTTAAAGTTAGTTTTGATATAGTAAAACCTTAACCTAAGAATATGAATATAATAATAATATAATAATAAGAATATGAAGAAAAAAAAATCTGGGTCTATCGCTAGTCGTATCTTTTTGGCGAAATTACGATACGACACATGTGTTATTATGAGGAATAGAGTTATAGACTTTTTTTTTATTTAACCCTTCAAGCACCGATTGGCTCGATCGGGTCAAAAGAACAATTGAATTCAATTGTGTCTACGATTTATGTGCTTAAAGGATTAAAATACAGATTAAATATAAGTATTACATAAAAAACGGAATCTCCTAAGGCCCCGGGCAATATGCGTCCCCGTCCTCGCACCTCTCACCCGTTCTCGCCTTGTCGAGTGTTGAGCGATCAACAGCGGGCGAACACACACACATTGCCGTGTACACGGATGTACAGTTTCGTGTGTAGTAGTGTAGGCATAAATGATACTCCGCTTCTATGAAGTGCCGTACCTGTGACTATTAGTTAAACCTGAAGTTTGAACTCATTGACCCCATATCTCAGCAGCCCCTTGACTGATATGTCTAATGTACTAATTCAAAAATTTAAGGAGCTACTTCTACACTTAACCTATGAGAAGTTCGGTGGCCCGGCGGGAGTGCGCATTACTAGCGCTTTCGCAAGTTAAGCTACACCAAGAGTGGTTCGCACTTGGATAGGTGACCACAAGTGGCATTCAAACATTCAAAATTCTTTGGCTCCTCCGTGCTTTGGAAGGCGCTTATACCTTTCGAGACGAAACATATAAACCGACCCAGGTCTTTAAAACTAAAGTTGTTGAAATTCGTATGTAATGAACACTGTTCTACTAAAAAAGGTTTATGGAATCGAAAAATAGTCTATATATAATAAAATATTATTAAAAAATACAAACGTTATTCATAAAAAAATACAAACGTTTGCTATACCTATTTTAGTTAAAATATGTTTTGTCCCGTTCTTGCAATGGCAAATATTGAAAGGAGGGAAAGAGACAAAACATTTTTTAACTAACATATGTTTAGCAAACGGTTGATTTTTCTTATATGAATATGAGGGTTAAAATATGTTTTCAGAAGTGTAATCTACGTTTTTCAGGATGGGACAATATGTCCCATTTGACGTTAAAGTTCAACAAAATAAAACATTGATGTAAAGACAATAGAATGGTTTTATTTCAATTATACATGCCACGGCGTAAAACAATTTTTGAATAAATATCTTTTGCACGCTTTGCATATTGTATATGTCCGCGTGTCTCTCTCTCCTGTGTACAGGACACACACCTGCGTCTATTCGGCATTTGAACTGGCAAATGGTCCTCCAGCGACCGCTGTTTTGCCATCAGTACCTCTCATTTTCTTCATATTCGTCTGTTCCGTTCCTTTATCCATCATGTCTTGAGCTAGATCTACTAAAAACTTTCATAGAGCATGGTTTTCGTTTTTCTTCCCTTTAGATTACTCAAAAATTCATGGTACATATATATACCTACAGTACTGAAAGGGTAATAAGCCGTTGGTCCGGGCTGTCATCATTGTAAAGCAGTCGTTAAGCTAAAAATAAATAAATATATAGGGACAAATAACACTGATTGAGATAGCCCCAAAGTTAGTTCGAGACTTTGTTATGGGATACTAACCCAACGATGCTATATTTTATAACAAATACATATATAAATAAACATCCAAGACCAAGGACAATTTGAAAAAAGGCCATTTTCCAACTTGACCTGACCGGGGATCGAACCCGGAACCTCCGGTGGCGGACAAGCATGATGACCACTACGCCACCGAGTTCGTCAAGCATCGTCGAAAGGTCGTTCTATGTCAAATGCTTTTCCGCAGCAGTGACTTCTGACGCCAGTGTGGTCGGCCACTTACACACATCATCATCATCATCATTTCAGCCGCATAACGTCCACTGCTGGACATAGGCCTCTCCCAAGGATTTCCAAAATTACCAATCTAGAGCGGTCTGCATCTAGCGCTTTCCAGCGACCTTAGCTACGCAGTGTCTTCTCGTCCAAAATACCTCAGTGCCTTAAGACGACAGTGTTTAATCAAAGTGTGTTACCAGTGATGACTTATGGCTCTGATACGTGGTCCCTTACTATGGGTCTCATAAGAAGGCTCAAGGTCGCTTAACGCACTATGGAGAGGGGTATGCTGGGTAAGTTTTTGGAGACGTATACTGAACTTGTTTTTCCAAATTTTAATTTTTATCACAATAGAAAGCTAGAAATAGTGCACAAGATATCAGATAATATAACAGAATTAAAATGAGTACTACATAGCTGAACTGAAACTTACTTAATGTTGTACAAAGCTATTGACGAACTCTGTGGCCTAGTGGTCACCATGCCAGGCTGCCAATCTGAAGGTCCCAAGTTCGATCTTCGGTAAGATCAAGATAGAAAATGTTTTTGTCAGATTGACCTGGGTGTTGGATGTTTATCTATTTATGTATTTGTAAAAAAATATAGTATCGTTGAGTTAGTATCCCATAACACAAGTCTCGAACTTACTTTGGGGCTAGCTCAATCTGTGTGATTTGTCGGTAAATATTATTTACTAGCTTTTGCCCGCGGGTTCGCTCGCGTAGGGGTGGAATTTATCAAAATCCTTTCTTAGGGGATGCCTACGTCATAGGAGCTTTATGCATGCAAAGTCTTAGCCCGATTGGTTTAAAACTGACAAAGTTTCATACAAATTTTCATCCCCTATTTTATCCCCTTGGGGGTAGAATTGATCAAAATCCTTAGCGGATGCCTACGTCATAACATCTACCTGCATGCCAAATTTCAGCCCGATCCGTCCAGTGGTTTGGGCTGTGCGTTGATAGATCACTATGTCAGTCAGTCAGTCACCTTTGAGTTATATATATTTAGATTGTAAATATTCGTCAACCTTCATATCTATAGCATCAAACATATCTTCAAAAGCAAACATCTGATCTACCTGCAGCTCAGTCAGACCAGGACTTGACTCAGCCAATTTGAGGCTCACAAATTGCCATTCGCTAATTAACGTTTACTGTAGCGAGCGTGTGGCCACGAAATAAGCTGGTGCTGGTTTATAATATTTTATTATATTTATATTCTAAACAAGATAATTATTTTGAACAAGATAACAAGCTTTTATATAAAGCAATGAACTTAAAAGTTTGAAATGCTCCTGAAGACGAATCAAACGAGTTCAAAGCACAGATGAGTGTACTTACGTACTGAAGTCTTACTCAGAAAAAGAATTCAAAGAAATATCTACATAATGCGGTTAGCCTTATAGTTTAATTTAGCTCGCGTCAGAACTCCTCACCTCTATGTTTAGATACCTGGACATCCATTGCAACCCATTTCGTTCTTATTACTCTGGACACTGGACAAACGATTCATGTAACTGAATTTCTATCTCCGGTGTAATCACCGCGCGCATAGTAATAAAGATATGTTTTCGATATTCAAAGATTCAAAGATTCAAAGATTCAAAGATTCAAAGATTCAAAGATTCAAAGATTCAAATGTTTATTCAGTAATTAGACCTTTACAGGCACTTTTACACGTCAATAAGTATAATTTATGTTACGTGTAAAGTATATTAAAATTTAATTTATTTTTTAAAGAAAAGCTACCGATACCAGCGCTTCGTAACGACCACTGCTGAGAAGAAACGCCGAAAGAAACTCATTTTCACAGTATTGGTCGCCTACTCGCCAGAAGGGCTTTGTCATATTATTATAATTGTCTTTTAATTAATAAATACTTATAATATAATACAATGTTGACACATTATAACATGTTATGCTTGCGAACAAGTAAACTAACATAAATTGCGTAATAAAAAATATTAAGTAGTCAAAAAAAAGCGAAGCCGAGCTGACCAGTCCCTCCCGGCAGCACCCGTTACCCGATACCTAAACGGGGACTGAATTAGGCCTGCTCTCGATGGGGTTGCGTTGTTTCTTTACAGAATTCCAATGGCCACCTTCTGGCTTTATCATCATCCGCTCCATACCATCATAATATTACATTGTTACGCGATATACGTATGCGTGCAAAATTTAAGCTCGATCGGGAATAGGGGAGTGGGTCAAACTTAACTTGCAAGATTTGACTACAGGGAGACAGACAGTGAACGGGTTACGGACCAGGTAACATTAAATACAAGCTTGTAAAAATATTAAATTTGACTAAGACAAATTAAAATTTCATGAATGAAGCATTTTATGATAACATGACAAGACAGGTCAACTCGACAAAGTAAAGGAAGATACTCGTATTTAACCATCTTTGTCACTTACGGGATATATTTTGAATAAAATTAACGTGAGGCACAGACACTATTAGCAAGAATTACCGGGTTGCTCACGTAGAGAGTCAGCTACTGGCTGTCATGTTTTATCATTTGAAAGGAAACGGAGATATGATTTTAAATTTTGTCTTGATCAAACACTGTCCCTAAAAAATGTACCAACAGACAAGATATGTAGTAATGCATGTAGTGCATGTAGTAAGAACTTGCTTTTTATGTGTTATATATAATAAAATATTTACCATCGCAGTAAATGTGGCAATCATTTTATCGTATTTCTCTTAGTGAGAACGTGAATCTTTTCTTCGCACAATAACGTAGAGAGTCAGCTACAGGCCCCCATATTTCGACCTCATCCGGAGGTCTTTATCAGGGCCATGCCTACCCATTTAATAACCTAACTTAGCTGTACCATGTCTACCCATCGCCTTATCATCATCATCATCATCATTTCAGTCGCATAACGTCCACTGCTGGACATAGGCCTCTCCCAAGGATTTCCAAAATGACCGATCAAGAGCAGCCTGCATCCAGCGCTTTCCAGTGACCTTGGTCAGATCGTCTGACCACCTTGTGGGTGGGTGTCCTACGCTTTGCGGTCGCCATTCGAGAATCTTTTTGCCCCATCGGCCTTCAGTTCTTCGCGCTATGTGTCCCTTCATCATGTCATCGCCTTATAAACATAATTATTTCCCTTCCTTGTCACTAGATGGCGAATAAAACATTGAAATTTTTTATTACTGTTATTTAAATAAAGTTGTACTATAATTAATTAAATGTAACTTAAAAGAAATTAAATTTATATTTTTAAAGCATATTCAACACTTTACTGTCCCATTTTTGCTAGTCGTGTGTACTGTCATCTCTGTGTCTACCCGCAAATCCAGTTTAGCCTACTTTCGGGCCATTCAATTGTTTCAATGGCGTTGGGTCTTGTTATATTAGTATTATATTCTCCTTGTCAGGGCGAATGCGACTAGAGAACACGTGTATACGAAGTCGCCTCGTGACACGCTCTTACTTAAAAATGTCAAGTTTGCGAGAAGTGAAAAATAGGTTGGGAAAATACTAGTCTAGCGCCGATTTAGATTTCTTACCATATAATCAACGTAAAGTTTAATACAGTGATAATTTTTTTGTTCTATCAAACGAAACTTCTTATAGTTACTCTTATTAAAAAAAGATGTATTTATTTGCGACGTTTAGATGTTAAACTATTTTCATTAACACGGTCAACATCAGGACTGTTTGACAAGACTTACACAAGTCAATAAAAAAAGTAAACTTCAGCAGAAACTAAACGCCACGTATAATACTTTCATAAGGGGATATAATGTCATACATAAGTAGCGCTTAACATGTTAATATAAAGTCGCTGAGTTCGTGGCCAACCACCGCCCCGAGCGTTACAATTTGAGAGCTGCAACTAGTTACCTAAGACACGATAAAATTATTGCCACATTTACTGCAATGGTAAATATTATATTATATTTTTCACATTAAAACATGTACCTACCTACTTAACTTACCTCTTAGACTATTTGTTTTTCTTTTCATGAGTCATAATTTCGAAATTTAGATTTTGGTAGATACTAACTTTTTACATAAGAACACGTCCAAATGTTTTGCAATATAACGCACATATATTTACGAAACGACTGGTACTTTCCCAGGTAGGTACCAGAAAAAGTGATAAAGATTTACATAAAAACTTTAAGATAGAAACAAGAACCAAGATGTTTAAAAAAAAAGCTCCCAAATATGTTAAGATAACAAGTAATTGACTGAAACAAAAAACCTGACTGCCTTTTTTATGTTAACATTTTTTTGTTTTCTTTTTATTATTTAGTTTTTTTATACACCCAGTGTCACTCACACAGTAAAAACGAATCTAACGACCCCTCTCAAGCTAAAATCTGAGCCGTTCAGGCAACAGAGAGTGCTAAACAATTATACATACATACATACTCTCGAAAATCGTAATCCTGCTTCTGGCGCAGTAAAAAAAATACAAGAATTCTAGAAAATCAATTTCTTCTCTATCAAAAGTCGAAAGAAGGAAATTTTAAAAATGATACATGTTTTAGGGTGAAAAGCAATCTCCTATTTTAATTTTTTTTTAACAGATAGCAGACAAAAGAGTACGTTTGTGAGTAAACAACGAATTACAAATGATCGTGGGAGCGACGCGCTGCGTCAATTAACGGATTATCCGCCGACTGATGTATTGGAAAATGTAGAGGCATAGCGTTTGATTTGCAGGGTTTACTGTCCAGCTGAGCTAAGCTTTTTTAGCTTTTGTGAAAAAAAAACTACAAAAAATTTTGAACTAACGGGTACTTTGTGCGTCATTTATAGGTTTTTATCGAAATAAAAAATTAAAATTTGGAGAAACAAATTCAGTTAAACCTCCAAAAATCTGCTTTTTTTGCACAAATTTTATTTGAAATTCGACCGTTTATAAAGTTCTCATAAATTGTGAAGATAAAAAAAAATATTTTGATAGAAACCTTGAAAATGCAATAAAATTTTAAATAAAAAACATTTATTTCACACACTTGTAAGGCTTACTGAAAAACACGTATCACCTGGAACAAGTTGTATGAAATTTCCGTACCCAATGAAAAGTGAATATTCGTTAAATGGATAGTTAATAATAATAATAATTTCATTGAATAGAATGTAAACCGAGCCCTCAGGCGCTATCTCTCCGTTTTTGCTTTGCCTCTTTTTCTAGCATTCTGGATGAAACAACGAGCTTTTCAAACTATGCTCGCGTTGACAGAGCTGCCGGGAAGGGCCGCCTTAATGTCACTTTTAGCATGATGATTGACTAGGAGGTACTTACTTCGGTGGCGCAGTGACTCGAAGTGGATCTTAGCCTCCGACACTAGATGGCGTCATTTCTTGCAGTCTTGTAAGCGTTGCCAGTCGTCAACTCCGAGGCTTCGCAGGTCTTTCTGTACCTCGTCAGCCCATCTGTACCTGTAGTGACCAACAGACGACGAGGAAATACAGAAATTCAAATAGTGACGGGTTGCTAGCCTTAAGCCTAGAAAAACTTTTCCAAAGAAATATCATTTAAGAAATTATAACTATAGTCCAATCGAAAACAATATTGACATGTCTTTTAACTGAAATACGCACTTTATAAATCAATACCTTTGCAAATTTCAAATAAATTATGTAATTTATAAAATAAATAATTTGTAATTTGCGAAGGTATTGATTTATAAAGTGTACATTTCAATAAAAAGACAATTCAAAATTGTTTACATTTTTTTAAATACCTACCTATACAAACGCTCTATAGAATAGTGCTTAATTCTTTTTATATAAAAAAATTAAACTAGTTTATTTGACGACCTCCGTGGCGCAGTGGTCACCATGCCAGTCCGCCACCCAGAGGTCCCGGGTTCGATTCCCGGTCAGGGCAAGTTGGAAAATGGCCTTTTTCAAATTGTCCTGGGTCTTGGATGTTTATCTATTTATGTATTTGTTATAAAATATAGTATCGTTGAGTTAGTATCCCATAACACAAGTCTCGAACTTACTTTGGGGCTAGCTCAATCAGTGTTATTTGTCCATATACATTAAAAAAAAAAAAAAAATTAATATGAAAAAAGAAAAAAACATAACCTTACATCCCTGTGTCAATGTGTTTATGACATTACTAACATAAATAACCGACCAAGTGCCAGTCAGACTCGCGCACAAAGGGTACCGTACCATTATATAAAATAAAAAAACTCGTTTGTTATATGGGAACCCCACTTTAATATTTATTTTATTCTGTTTTAGTATTTTTTGTTGTAACAGCTACTAAAATATATCATCTGTAAAAATTTCAGTTATCTAGCACCACGGTTCGTGAGATACAGCCTGATGACAGACAAGCGGACGGATGGACAGCGGAGTCTTACTAAAAGGGTCAAGTTTTAACCCTTTGGGTACGGAACCCTCATTAAGTGATTTAATTTTCGGGATCTCACGACTTTTTACGGTGGTAAGAAAACTGCGTTGCAATATTGATATTTCTCTGATTTAACCACTGCTGGCCTAATATCTCTTAATTTTTTTCCTATTGAGAGCTGTTTCTAATGAAAGACGCTGGGAAGCATCCGCCATCGGGCCAACGCTTTCTAGGCTCACCCCGAAAGTACCTTAATTGTGCGACAAACCGTTATTTATTATTTTTTCTACTCCTGTACTGTTATCTGTCTTTTAAATGGTCCCGAACACTAATATAAGAACATAGATTATATGATTTCAGAATAGTCTATAGTCTATTCCTAATATAATAGCACATGTGTCGTTATTTCGCCAAAACGATACTCCTAGCAATAGACCTATAACTTTTTTTCTTTATATCTACCATGCTGCCAACATAATAAAATCGTTATTTTAACATATGGTGCCATTTTTCAAACGTGGAATCACTGAACAAACGGTTTTTTGTATGAAAAACATTCGTTTAAGTGACTCCATGCTTCAAAAATGGCACTTTTTGTCACTAGGAAGACGTCAATAAAAAAATAATAAGTCTTCCATAGATACTTAGTATCTACCAAACATAAGGTAGTTTGTCGTAGTTTTGTTTGTTTATTTTTGTATTTATTTTAGTAAATGTAGTCGTAGAAAAAGTATTGTATGCAACGTTATATAAGTATGTCAAAAAATGCTCGATGGCGTCTCCTTACGATGCTCGTCAAGGCTCGCATCGTAACTTGCGCCACTCGCATTTTATGAACCTTCTTATACAACTGTTGCATAAAATACTACATTATGTCTCTACTGTACTTATAATAAGTAATATTTTTAAAAGGATCTTATTTCAAATCATTTATGCATCTCCCAACTTTATTCGTACCGAATCACCTTCGAAAGAAATTCTACGTAGGTATTTAAAGCATTTAAAGTCCCACAAATGCCTGCCAATCCAAGGGAGCCATTTTAACTTTATTCCCCCTTACAGTGCGCACTTCAACGGCAGTGAGAGCATCGTGCGAGGGCTTTGTGATGAGTACTGTTGCAGATGTCACATTTCAAGCTCTGGTGCCTATTCAAAAAGCTCAGCTTTTATGCCCACTTTGCAAGTACCTACTTACACTACTCTTCTAATACATACTCGTATTTTACAGAAAACTTCTTTGTGCGGTCCTTCTTTTAAATATTTTTAAACTGAATCTTTTGCTTGTTTTTTTTTTCATATCAACCTTTGTATCTTATTCTTCCCCAACTTACGTGGGGTAAGGTAAAGAAGAAGAAACGGGATATTGGGACATGTGAATCTTTGCCATTTACCTCTTTCATTTGTTGTTTTATTTGTTACAATAATCTTATCCATATCTTTATAGGGTTCCATAGTAAACAAGGTATCCTTTTAGTTTCGCAATGTCTGTCTTTTTTCTGACTGTATCTTCGCGGTTCTACTCTAAGACGAAATACTAGAAAGCTATAATATGGAATGGGTTAATTAATCATAACAATTTCATACAAATTCATTAGAAAGCTAGTTTTATAACGTTTTTAATCGCGTGAACTCTAAGTTGGCATTCATAACTACGGAACTCTACACTGGTAAAATACTCATTTGGCCGATCTTATTTACGCACTACATCTACTTTTCCATTTGCTTTGCTCTGTTTCTGTGCTAACTTTTTTTTTTTTTTTTTTAATATATAAGGACAAATAACTCTGATTGAGCTAGCCCCAAAGTAAGTTCGAGACTTGTGTTATGGGATACCAACTCAACGATACAATATTTTATAACAAATACATATATAGATAAACATCCAAGACCCAGGACAATTTGAAAAAGGCCATTTTCCAACTTGCCCTGACCGGGGATCGAACCCGGGACCTCTGGGTGGCGGACTAGCATGGTGACCACTACGCCACGGAGGTAACTAATCTTGTATATTTATATTTAAATAAGATAAAAATCAAATTCGATTATTTGTATCATTATAAATGAAATTTTAAAAGTGATACTTTAAACACATTTCAATGCTTTGTGGGACAGTAAAATAACACATGATTTATGAATTAAAAAAATTGTTACCATGAGTATTTGAAAATGTTTCAGTGAATAAGAAACTTTCCAAGAAAACCTTTAATGTTTTTTACAATATCCCCGAGCCATAGCACTTATTGACAGACGAGTATTCGAATACTTTGAAACCAAACCCCAAACAAGAGTGCCTAACGATAAACAATTTAAAATCGAATCCGTCACATCACTGCAAATCCTAAACTTTCACAACTATGGGGAGGCAATACTACTATTGCAAACACAACTTTAACCCACTGTAATAAAGCTTCTCATCACTTTAAAAATAGGCAAAATTATCAACGGAAAAAATTAAACAAATTTCAACTTTGAAGCGATAATAATAAGGTTGAATGGTGATGGTGTACCGTTGGACCCCAAATGCATTGTTTGAGAAGACGTTTAGAAGAATGTCGCAGCGATTTCGGATATGTCTGTCGCGGGCGTGTCAGTCACGTGGACATGTTGGGCCATGAAAACAGAGTTTATGCAGAAATATCATTTTCCTAGTGCGCAACTTAGTACGTCATACAAGTGCCAAGCAGTGACCGAGTGGTGGCCGAGACAGGAAAACAGACCAGTATGGAAACCATCATCGGCCCATTGGTCAGACGATAGTGTAAGGTTGACGGATAAACGGTAGATGAGAATGGCACATGACTGTAGGAAATGTCGCAAAACAAACAAACTGTATCGAAAAAAATGACGAGTATAAGTTCAATTTTTTGAATGAATGAATGAATGAAAAGCTCTTTATTGCACCAATACAAAAAAATAGCAAAAACAAAAGAAGATTTAAAATTTAAAATACATAGGTACAATGGGCGGTCTTATCGCTTAAAGCGATCTCTTCCAGACAACCGGTGGATGGAGAGGAATGTAGGCACGTCAGAAATAACGTCACGTCAGAAATAAAAAACTATCAGTTAAATCAATAGGTAGCTAAGATTACTTTTTAAATTACATAATTCACTACACATATATTCTATAATACACTTACACAAAAAACTGCATATATACAATACAATATAACTACATTAATAAGTTTAGTAAATATAAAAAACATACAAATAACTATACATACAATTTTATTGAAGGTCAAAAATTTTTGGTCCAGTTCAGTCAATTT
The DNA here is from genome assembly GCA_943193695.1 of Acrobasis suavella. Classification (NCBI taxonomy): domain Eukaryota; kingdom Metazoa; phylum Arthropoda; class Insecta; order Lepidoptera; family Pyralidae; genus Acrobasis; species Acrobasis suavella. The sequence goes on from OW971934.1 coordinate 23,188,834, forward strand.
CCCTAATTAAGAACTTTCTCAAACGAATTTGTGAGTTTTCTTATTCCAGTACAAAAAAGTTAAAACAGCAGACCTAGAATAACAGATAGTAGACCTCGAAATATTGCAGGAAATGAGAACTAAATTTATCATGGGTGGCCTGTTACACAGTTCAGTCGGTGGTACCATCAAATCTGGTCTCCAATAACTTATTATATACAATTATTGACCTTAAATGTATCAGTACTTAGTCACAAGTACTTAGTTGGTTTACGACTAATAATCTGGCCTTAAACACACAAAAGAATAAGTGCGTTAATTTTTCACTATTGAATAAACCTAATACTCACATACCTTTGAGTCTTAATGGCCAAGTTCTAGAATGGGAACCCAACACCAAATTTTTAGGCATAACTGTAGACTGGAACTTAAATGGGATAAACATATTGAGGCCACTGCCAAGAAACTTAGTTCGGCAGCATATGCTGTGAGGAGGGTCAGACGGTGTACTAACGTTGAAACTGCTAGGCTAGTATACTTTAGTTATTTTCACAGCATAATGTCAAATGGCTTGCTCTTATGGGGTAAAGTGGCTAACATACATGCTATGTCTGTGCTACAAAAGAGAGCAATTCGGTCGATCTACGGACTAAAATCACGCGATACCTTAAGAGAGTCATTTAAATCTATAAATATTCTTACTGTGACATCTCAATTTATTTACGACAATCTTCTATTTGTTACATCTAGGTGAAATAATTTCAAGAAAAATAGTGATGTTCACAGTTATAATACTCGCAACAAAAATCAGCTTCATACGCCTAAATTTCGACTTGCTAAAACTAGAAAGCGAGGCCGCAGGCCGAGTGATGCGAGCCCGGAGGGCGAGCTGCGTGGCGAGGCCGTAGGCCGAGCCACTCCCACCAAGCGCTGCGACGTTTATTTTTTAATTTTGGAAATCCATGATGGCCGCCGTAAGTCAACTGCTTCTGATTTGGCTGAAAATCGATATCTATATGTATTTTTAGCAGAAAAATCCAAATTTGACATTTTTAGGAATCAAAGATGGCGTCTACATTTAAAAAAATTAAATCGTCGTAGGGGTGTGAAATTTTGTACCCTGGGGTAAAGCACCCCGCGAAACTCGAAACTGCAATTAGATTTTGGATCCAAGATGGCCGCCCACACATTTTTCATGTTTCCTCAACAGACTGCAATGTTTATCCATTTTCTGAACTGGAAACATATTTAGCCTACCTCAACAGTTGCACGAAAAACCGCGGGCTGCTTGCAGCCCGCGCAACGCCCGAAAAGCTAGCTATATTATAAGTATTTATTAATTAAAAGACAATTATAATAATATGACAAAGCCCTTCTGGCGAGTTGGCGACCAATACTTTGAAAATGAGTTTCTTTCGGCGTTTCTTCTCAGCAGTGGTCGTTACGAAGCGCTGGTATCGGTAGCTTTTCTTTAAAAATAAATTAAATTTTATATACTTTACACGTAACATAAATTATACTTATTGACGTGTAAAAGTGCCTGTAAAGGTCTAATTACTGAATAAACATTTGAATCTTTTAATCAGTTCAAATTGTCCCAAACGGTGAACAGAACTGCTCTTTTAAATATTAACATTGACACCAAAGGCGACCTTATTAGTAAAGAAAAATTTTGCTGGTTTCTCTAAAGGTTCTACTTAAGGAAACCTGCTAATAATACAGTAGAATAATTGCTCCGTCAACATGTCCTCAGCTCACTCTATCCTATGATTACTTATACACCGACGAGTGCAGGCTGAGATAATTGTATGGCGCTGTTAATTGTACACTAGCCTGTCTTGTTTATACATCAACTTTAACTAGCTTGGTCTGTATTATATTGACGACCGCCGTAGCGTAGTGGTCACCATGCTAGTCCGCCACTCAGAAGTCCCGGGTTTGATCCCCGGTCAGGGTAAGTTAGAAATGGTCTTTTTCAAATTGTTCTGGATCTTGGATGTTTATCTATATATGTTATAAAATATAGTATCGTTGAGTTATTATCCCATAACACAAGTCTCGAACTTACTTTGGGGCTAGCTCAATCAGTGTTATTTGTACCTATATATTTATTTATTTAAATATGAGAATTCAAACAAAATAGTTGCAGTTTTTAACTTTATTAAGTGCAAAACACAAAGGCTCGTAAACCCAAACGTCTTTTTTTTTTTTTTTGCTAAACGCCATTTTATTTTAATTTGCCACTAGATTAACCATTTAACTGGTAGAATAGTTACCATGTTGAATTTGAACATTATGACTTTGACATAAAGTTCAAAAGCAATGAAAAAATTATACCTTCGATACATGGTTAGGGGTAAGCGAGAGAAGAAGATCATTTTGACTCTTCTATTTTGTATATTGCAGAAACCATTTCAAAATTAGAAAAATCATATTTAGATGGGTACATATATTACGCTCTATTAAAAAAATTCTTGAAAGGTGTCAAGGGACACCCGGATGGAACGAAGAAAAATATAAATAGGTCTAAATTACATTCAAACTCTTTTCTGCGTTCTAAAATCAAGTTTTTATTATCTTCATAAATTTCAATGAACTAAAAGTGTCGTTACAACTTTTGGTCTTAATTTTTTCCGTCTAGCTCCCTTTCGCAACGCGCGATAAGGAACTTCGTTCCAAAACTATAAACTTATAAACTATAAACTTATTTTTTGTGAAATGTATTCCAGTCAGTTTCAGTTCATCAGTCGAGTCTAGTTTCGTGGCCACAACTACCCTCATCCCCTACCACGGTGATTGCTCACCGGAGGAGGGTAGATTGAATAACGCTTTGTTTATTTTTACGTGACTATATCGCGAACAGTCTCCGTTTCGCAGATTATAAATAAGCTGGGAACGTAGCGCACTTTCTCGTGTTCTCACTAATTGGTTTATGTATATGTATAAGAAAATAATATCTACAGGTCATAATTATTTTAATTGTTCTTTTTTTAAATGCACTTTTTTGAATAATTTTAAGAAAACCCCTGCTAAATAACAATTGTGCACAATTTTGGGTTTTCTTATATATTAAATATTATTTATTTTACACGTTTATTGTATGGGAGCCCCATTTAAATATTTATCTTATTCGATTTTTAGCATTTTTTGTTATAGCGGCAACAGAAATACATCATCATGTGTGCAATTTCAACTGTCTAGCTATCACGGTTCATGAGATACAGCCTGTCGACAGACAGACGGACGACAGAACGGACGGACCGCAGAGTCTTAGTAATAGGGTACCGTTTTTAGCCTTTGGGTTAGGAACCCTATTACTACCAAAATTCTAGCACCACGTATTGTGTAAACGCTCTAAAAACACAATTATAATCATTTTCTCATAACGACTATTAAATGAAACTAATGGTGAACGCACATTTATCCGAGTTGAACGGGTCGAATCAATCGAAGTTTTTAAGACTTCGCATACTATCCGCACCTAAAGAAACAACCACGCCGAAGGATATTTATAATTGATTAATGAAGCACGTACAATAAAAATCAATTATAATTGATTAATGAAGCACGTACAATAAAAATCTTGTCAAGATTCATCACAAATCACATGTTTACTGTGCGACAAGTGTAAAGGAAATGGAAACAATTCTTTCGGCGCGCTCGATTCCTTCGGCGTGGTCGTTTATATTAGAATCGTTTATTTTTGTAACATTTAAAATGAATCGAAGTAGTTACTCGATCGCATAACTCTCGTTACTCTTACGCACAAACTTGTCATTGTCGAAATGCAGGCGATTTGATCGATTCAATATTCGATCGCATCACCCGCGCCGAATTTGATGACGTCATCCGAATTCGTCTAGGATATCTGTGTTTCTTCCAGATTCGGCCGATTCGACGCGGTCAGGTGTGCGAGGTTTCATAGCATTTCATATAAAGAATTCTAAAATTCGTTTCGTTCGACGCGTTCGGCTCGGATAAGTGTGCATTCAGCTTAAAAACCCTGTTTCCATGAAAAACTACATCAAAATCCGAACCTTATCAAAGCTAGTAAATAACAATCGACCGATTGTAGCCGCAACATCATTTTCTAATCAATCGCGTTTTAATTTTGTATGGTTCCCAAACAAGTGGGATCGATCATGCACTACGCTTTCTGTTGGCTTGTTGGTTTGTATCACATAAACTTTGAACTTAAGCTTTTCAACAAAGTAAACTTGTTAAAAAATATATGAATTGCGTGCCATGTGGTTTCCTGCAGAGTGTAATTTTGCGAAACTAATAATATTTCATAACTAAAAACCGACTTAACTCCCAAACTATGCAACCGATTTTTAAAAAAATGGTATTATGGTACTACGTGGAAAGTATACCCTTTCAAACAAAAAAAGAATTTTTCAAATCGGTCCAGGCGTCTTTGAATAATCGGTGAACATATATAAAAAAAAACATAAAAGATCGCGACGAATTGATAACCTCCTCCTTTTTTGGAAGTCGGTTAGAAATCGACTTCACCCTCAAACTACACAACCGATTTTGATAAAATTTATATTGAACCACCAGACAAGTTTACTATTTTTAAAACCTTACCTATTCAACGATACCCCACAACTTATGTTAAGACTAGCTTTTGCCCGCGGCTTCGCTCGCGTAGAGGTGTAATTTATCAAAATCCTTTCTTTGGGGATGCCCACGTCATAGTAGCTTTATGCATGCAAAGTCTCAGCCCGATCGGTTTAAAATTGACAAAGTTTCATACAAACTTTCATCCCCTTTTTTATCCCCTTGGGGGTGGAATTGATCAAAATCCTTTCTTAGCGGATGCCTACGTCATAACATCTACCCGCATGCCAAATTTCAGCCCGATCCGTCCAGTGGTTTGGGCTGTGCGTTGATAGATCACTATGTCAGTCAGTCAATCACCTTTGAGTTATATATATATATATTTAGATTAGATAGAAGATAGAAGGTGGCCTTCAACAAAAAACTTTTTGTGAAATTAAAGGGTATATTTTAAAATAATCCTAATACATGAATGTTCGAGCTTAAAGCTAAAACGAGAGTGAGAGCACAGTACAATAGGACTTGCGCCCACGTATTGTTACGTCACCATTCGTAGCACTACACAACACTATAACACACATGATTGGTTAGTCGAGAAAAAAATTACTTCACTTTACTTGTATGAGAGCTACCTTAAAAACATTTTTTTTCAATGTTTTTGTTTTCCGATTTTTTTGCATAATTAATATACATAGCTATCCCAAATCACAGCTTTCTAGTACGTATAGTCGCTGAGCAAAACCGCGGACGGACAGACAGACAGACAGATAGACATGGCGAAACTATAAGGGTTCCTTATTTACTACGAAACCCTTAAAAAAAGATCGCAACGATTGATAACCTTCTCTTTTTTGGAAGTCTGTTAAAAAATGAACCACTCTAAGACAAGCTTAACAAAGCTATCTCAGAGGAACCTGTGCTGTGCTACATGTAACTAGGCCACTCCTACGGATAAAATAAAAAAATTATAAGCTGAAGAAAAAAATTTTAAACTTCAATCACATACATAATTATATATAACACATGGCTACGTTGATATTGGTTTGGGTGAGACATGTCTGCCGCATGCATCCCGAAACATGGGCTCAATTATAAGGTCAACGCACACTTATCCAAGCCGAACGCGCCGAACGAGCCGAAAGAAACGAATTTTCGAATTCGTTATATGAAATCGTATGAAACCTCGCACACCTGACCGCGTCAAATCGTCCGAATCTGGAAGAAACACAGATCGCCTAGACGAATTCAAATGACGTCATAAAACTCGGCGCGGGTGATGCGATCAAATCGATCGAATCGTCTGCATTTTGATAATGACAAGCGTGTCCGTAAAAGAGAGTGCGACAGGTGTAAAGGAAATGGAAATAATTCTTTCGGCGCGCTCGATTCTTTCGGCGCAGTCGATTCTTTTGGCGCAGTCGATTCTTTCGGCGCAGTCGATTCTTTCGGCGCGGTCGATTCTTTCGGTGCGGATAGATATGCGAGGCCTTAAAAACTTCGATCAATTCGACGCGTTTGATTCGAATAAATGTGCGTTCACCAATAATCACCAACTGGGCTCCAGACGGTAAAAGAAAGAGAGAAAGACCAAAAAAAAGATGAGCAGACGACCTTACACAGTATGAAAAAGAATGGCAGATCACGTCTAGGGTGAAGGATGGAAACAGAGAGGGAAGGCTTTTGCCCAACAATACAATACAAATACAAATCAACTTTATTGCACCATAATAGATACACAAAAATTACAAAACAACAAGAAACAATATAGGCACAAAGGCGGACTTATCGCTGTAAATGCAATCTCTTCCAGCCAACCTTTGGGTTGAGGAAAAATTTATTTGAAACAAGGTGGGCGCAGTACTATCAACAACAACGATGGGACCTATTATAGCTAACAAATAATTTGTCAAAACTAAAAACCGACATCACCCCCAAACTACTCCAACGATTTTGATAAAACATCTAAAGAACCTAAGTAACCTGATTTGTATACCCTTTCAACCAAAAAAGAATTATTCAAATCGGTCTAGACGTTTTCCAATAATCAGTGAACATACATATTTTTTTTAAATAAACATTTTTTGGAACAAAGTGCCCTATCGCGCGTTGCGAAAGGATACTACACGGAAAAAAATAAGACCAAAAGTTGTAACGACACCTTTTGTTCATTCAAATTTATGAAGATAATAAAAACTTGATTTTAGAACGCAGAAAACAGTTTGAATGTAATTTAGACCTATTTATATTTATATTTTACTTCGTTCCATCCGGGTGTCCCTTGACACCTCTCAAGTTTTTTTTTAGTTTTGAAAAATTTTATTATTTTGAATATAAAACAAGCAAGTAGTGAAAATTAAGTAATAGTTGATCTATTGTTAGTGGGAAGTCTTCCAACTCTATAGTTTCAGTGGCGACTTACCCTACCGTCAGGGTAAATTGGTAAATTACCCGCACCCCGGTATTTACCTTCGCCCTGCCGCGTTGCACTTTACTGTATTGATTGACTATAGTTTGTGACGAGTGACGTAACAGTCTGTGCCACCCCACGAAAGGTCAGTTTTAATACGATTTAAAATATTCTTTGGACAGTTAGTTGTTTTGTTACAACCTTTGTGGCGTAATGGCCAACACGCTAGACCGCCAATCTGGGGATTTTGGGTTCGATCCCCAGCCAGGGCAAGTTGGAAAATGGCCTTTTTCAAATTGTTCTGGGTCTTGGGTGTTAATCAATACATGTATTTATCATAAAATATAGTATCGTTGGCTTAGTATCTCATAACACAAGCTTATGCTTACTTTAGGGCTAGATCATTCTGTATGATTTGTCCGTATATATTTATTTATTCTGTATTGTACCAAAATAATAATAATAATAGGGAAGCATGACGAGAACCTCGTGAAGGCCGAGAAGGACAAACTTAGTAAGTATCTTGAGTTGGCCCACGAGATGACTGCTGTATGGGATGTGAATTCGATGATAGTTGTTCCGATAGTAGTATCGGCGAACCGTCTTATAGCGAAGAGTCTTGACTAACATCTTAAGACTCTTTCGCTAGATGGCTGGATCAAGGGTCAGATACAGAAGGCAGTACTCCTGGACACGGCACGCATTGTCAGGAGGTTTCTCTCTCTGCGGCCCTAACCGCCGGTAGCTCGGGCATTAAAGCCCCGCTGCCAGATGGGCAGCTAGATTAGGTTTTTTTTATAAAATGTGTATATTTTGTTGTAACTTTTTATATTTTACTTTAATAATAATAGGGAATATAGGAGCAGTCTTTAAAAAATATAAGGCGGGCTTATCCCAGGAAGGGATAACTAGAATATACAATAAACTATCACTTCTTTATCTCAAAAGAAACACACAGAGTATCTTGAGTCTTGCAGGTCCTAAGCACACAGAGCCCAAGCAAGACTCAAAGGCCATTTTTAGGTGGAAAAAGAAGTAAATGTAATGAGTCAAACCTTTTCCCTCGATCAGCTTCTATGATTTGTGCGGGAAGCTCTAAGCTAAATTCGGTGAAAAAAAAAACTAGTCGTGCTCATAACTAATTCATTTATGTTCATCAGTTTCTTTTAAGCTGAATTTTGATCAAATTACTTATATTTATTTTTCCCATGCTTCCTCTTAGGCTCACTATCTTTATTCGTAGTTTTGGGAATACTTGGAGCTCTGTCTATTTTGCAATGGATATAAAAGTGCGTTTATATTTGCAAGGATGATTTCGTATCCTTGCGCGTAATGGACCAGTCTGGACAGACCAAATCGGCTGTTTCATAGTAGATTGTTAAACAAGGGATGTAAGTGATCAATTCCACCCGAAATATTTAGTATAGTTCGAGGGTGTTATTGATTAGTTACACTCGAGTTGAACACTATATTTTTCATCATAAAAGCGAGGAAATTGTGAAAAACTGTTATAACAGATATGGTTATTTAAGAAATATCTACTTACACAATTCAATAAAAATTCCTTTGAAGTCGGAGGTAATAACTTCCCTTCACTGCCTTTGCCTCTATTTTTACCGAATCGAATTCTTCACTAGATTTCCGTAATTTTTGTTAAATGTACATTTTTCAACTTTTTGCATCAAAAATTTTATTCAACAAGAAAATTTAGCGCGCTAAGCCGTATTTTTTTATGACCATGCGCTCTTTGCGCTCTTGGTGTATTAAGCCATTACCATGTATTTAGCCATTCATAGTGGCCAGTGTCCTTGTTTTAAAAACAAAACTCAATTTTGATTATCTATCAAACTTAGTTATGTAGCGACCGCCTGGCTGCCTTCGATTTTCAAATATACGAGGGGGGGTCAAAAAGTTCGCGGAACGGAGGGGAAGGGGGGTGAAATAAAATACTGTACTATTTTTCTTTTTCAATATATTCCCCCTTAAGTCGAATACATTTTTCAGATCTCTCTATTAACTTATTAATACCGTCGAAAAAAAATGATTTGTCTTTGTCCTCAAAATAGGCCGAAATCGCCGACTTGACTTCTTCATCATCGGAAAATTTCTTCCCCCGAAGCTCTTTTTTTAATTTGGGAAATAAAAAATAATCACAGGGGGCTAAGTCTGGACTATAGGGAGGATGGTTTAACATTTCGAAGCCACAGTGATGAAGGGCAGCCATCGCAACGCGGCTCTTGTGTACCGGTGCGTTGTCATGCAAAAGCAGCACACCCTTTGTCAACTTTCCCCGCCTTTTCTCCTTGATTGCTTCTTTTAATTGTCTTAGTAGATTAGCGTAGTATTCTCCCGTTATAGAAACACCCTTATCTTTATAATCTATTAATAAAATACCCTCTGTATCCCAAAAAACAGTTGCCATGATTTTTCCAGCCGATTGTGACACCCTGTATTTCTTAGGGGGGGGCTGACCCTTTTTATGCCACTGCATAGACTCTTGCTTCGACTCAGGCTCATAATGATGAACCCAAGTTTCATCTGCAGTAACAAGTCTTGCAAAAATTCCTTCCTTGTCGGCGCTACAGAGGTCTAAAAACTCCTTTGAATACTCGACGCGCAGCTGTTTCTGTGGTGGTGTGAGCATTCTTGGCACCCATCTTGCGCTGACTTTTGACATCCCAAGATTGTCGTGTAGAATATTTAAAATGGTTGTAGGTGATACTCCAACCATTTCTGCAAGTTGTTTCTTCTTCAAACGAGTATCCTCCAGTATAAGATTCTCCACTTTTTCAACGATGTTTGAGGTGGTGGCCTCAATCGGCCGTCCTGAGCGAGGGTCGTCTTCAAGAGACTCTCTGCCTTGCTTGAAAAGGCTATTCCACTTGTACACCATGGTTTTCCCAGGGCAAGAGTCCCCGTATACTGATAACATTTCTTCCAAAATTTTCTGAGGTGGTTTTCCTTGCTTAGTGAGGAACTTTATGACGGCACGAAACTCGATTTTTTCCATGTTCAAGTTTTTCTTCCGGATTCACTTGTTTGATCGACGACAGGTCAAAGGTTATTGACACAATCAGGTTCAAACTTGGCATATATACTCACAAAGAGTTGCTCATTAGTTACTACCTGCGGCAGGTCCCCCACCCCCCGCTATCCCCTCCATTCCGCGAACTTTTTGACCCCCCCTCGTACTTACCTCCCTAAGGATGTAAATCGAACTAACTTTCAACCCGGATTTTGAGTTAAATACAGCCTCCTTTCAGAGCTTAAGTGATAAAAAATAATTTTGTGGATACTTACATCACTATATTATTACAATTACAACATCTCTAATGTCAAATTTAGTAGTAAATCTATTAGAGCAAAACAAACATTTAGCAACACAAGACTAGTAAGATCATTTTTAATAATCAAATAACCTAATTGAAAGAACGAAATAAAAATTCAATATTCACGAAACAGAAGCCACTAAACCTAACGGTTCTCATAAAAGTATAAAAAGTTACAACACCAATTATAAGAAATGAGAATTAAATTAACTTGTACGCTATAACCATTTCCGAGAGCCGTTAAATATCTGATCACGAAATAACTGGTACAATTAATATTATTAGTGTTGGTTACATGCTAGTTAAAATGTATGACTCAAAGCTTTTAGCTTTTGCGATAGAAAAGTTACAAATTAAATAATGTAGAAATGCGACACATCTATAGAAGTAGCCAGTAGGCGAAGAGTAATTGCAACCTATTTTCCTCTTTTTTCTTTTTTGTCCTTTCACTTTCACGTTTTATGTGGGGTCAGCCCTCTAAGTTACTCAGAGCCTTTTTTTTTTTTTTTACAATTTATTGGTTTAGGCATTTGTCCTCAATCTCACCTGATGGAAAGCGACGATGAAGACTAGGATGAAGCATGGTTAGCACATTAACCTTTATTGTTCCACAGCTGGGCAAAGGTCTCCCCCATATCTTTTCACTTATCCCAAATTAGTGCAACTTGTGACCAATTCTTCTCAAAATGTCTGATGTCATCAGTCCAACGTTTGCTAGACCTGCCCGATTTCCTGTTACCGTCTGCAGGAATCCATCCCGTGATTAATTTGGTCCACCTATCTGGGTGCATCCGACATACGTGGCCTGCCGAACCCCACTTCAACTTGGCGGCTTTGTGCCCTACATCTACAACTCCCGTCTTTGAACAGAGGTCGGTGTTCGACACTCTATCCAGTCGTGACGCCTAAGGTACTCAGAGCCTATCGCACAAAATCTATCCAGGTCTTCCACTTACTCGTCCAAGGTCAACCCTTACCCTTGTCTGGAATCCAGTAAATAATTTGGTAGATTTTGTTGTCAAACTACCTACTTCAATTTATATTGGTAGATTTATGTACCTATACATAAATATATATATATATTTTTTTATATTTTAGACATTTCATTTTTTTTCTTATTAATTATATCATTATTCATCAAACTTACATTAAAAGGTGATTATATAAAAATTAATATAAATTTGTTAATCAAAAATTAACAAATTTATATTAAGCCCCCACGGATTGTACCTGGCTCAAAGGTACCCATTTCGCTAGCTACATTTCCTCTTTGAATAGCAATGGATATCCTTTGAACCAGGTACCAGCCAGAGCGGTAGTCATAACCACGATCTCTTAAGCGACGTCCTATCTCACTAATAAAGTCCCTTGCCTCCAGACACCATGGGCCAGCAGTCTCTGCATAAATAATTAAGATACTGATTTCATATGTAGATACTTTAAAAGCAAGCTAATCCGTGAGTTGAAGACACTTTTAGAGCTGAAAAGTTTGTTATGAGTATATTGTTTGTTTGTAATAAATTTATCGTACTATGAAAACACAATTATATAAAATAACAACATAAAGAGTAAATTGACAACGGCAGACTTATCCCATCATGGAATCTCTTCCAGTCAACCGGCGAATAAGAAGATAGGACAATTCACGAGAAGGGTAATAGAAGTTCGTTCGTCGAACATTAAATCTAACTAAAATAACTACAAATGTATACTTACAACAAAACTATACTTACATAAACATTCATAAATATACATTAATAAAAATAAACATACATAGTAGTATATACATATTATATGTCTATATAAACCACCATACATATTGTACTTGCATGAAAATACAGAAATGTAAGCTTAAATGTCCGAAGCAACAACAGATCTAAGGAGTATATTATTAACTACTAACATCTTTAGATATAAGCTTATAATTAATATACGTAAGTACTAACGTTAAATAAGATTGAACGTAGATATATGCTCTCCGGATAAACCTACGTGGTTTTTGAATGGCATAAAAAATATTTTATGTTATTTGATGAAAATAAATAAATTAAAAAAAAATCTGTGCCAATATTTAAACAACTTACTTGTCTAAAATTTAGGCCAGGCTCTACCAAAGCTAATTAACTGATGACATGTACCTATATACGATATAAATGGATGAGTTTTTCCAAACTAAAGAATATTGTAAAATCAATTTTTAGATTGGAGATTTTAACTCAATATATAAAGTGTAAAAAAAGTCATATCTATCCTTCTTTTACTTTTTATTTTCTTCTAATAGAAAAGTGTAGAACCTAATTCATTCTAATTTGCTCTTTAGTTACGAATAGTTTCAATATAAAGCTTTTACAATTTACAACAACGAGTATATTGATTTAATTATATCATCATAATAGGCTTGTTGACTAAGTTTGTATTCGGACAATATTTTATACGAATAATAAATAACACTAACAAGAAGCCGTTTTCCGAAAATAGAAAGTAAATTGGTTATTAAATGAGGCAGCGATTATCATTTTAAATATAAGAGTGGGAGCTTGGTGGGGACATCTCACTGTCTCTTTCGTAAGCGTGACACCTAATGACAGTGACGTCACGCGAGTGTATGTGCATCCTTTTTCTGTTATTTGACAGTTTCTCCTTCCACCAGATTTGAAAGGCTTATAACTTGCTTATTTTTGGGCGGAGTAAAACTACGAGTATTATTTATGTTTTCGGTTTCGTATCATGTTACTTTTTGAGCTCGGCGGCCCGGCGGGAGTGCGCATTGGTAGCGCTTTCGCAAGTAAAGCGTCACCGGGCGTGGTCCGCATTTGGATGGGTGACCACAAGTGACATAAAAAAAATCCTCCGTGCTTCGGAAGGCACGTAAAAGCCGTTGGTCCCGGTTGTCATCATTGTTTGGCAGTCGTCAAGCTATGTCAGATGCCTTTAGGCAGCCTGAAAAATCTGACACCAGTGTTGGCCGAAAAACGAAACTTTTTGATATGAATGAGAAAAAAAATCGAGTCAAATACCGAATTTTATTATTAGTTGCTATTGCTAATGCTACATTTATGCAAATAACTAAGATAAAGTTACATAATTAATCAGGTTTCTCTTTTCAACCCTCAATCTGTCTGTCTATCTGTCTGTGGCATAATAGCTCTCGCATGGATGGACCGATTTCGATGCGCTTATTCATGAAAGCAAGTTCCCTTGCGGTGGTTCGTAGTTGTGTTTTATGAAAATTGATTCAGCCGTGTAAAAGTTATCGGGGCTTAACACATGAAAGTTAAAACGTAATTATTTTTAATATTCTTAATTGCTTTCGTGAGCGCAACTCAAACGTGCGCTCCGAGAAATAGCTAAGATACGCCTCAAAATGGTTGCGCTTCGAGAAAACCTCCTTATAGCCTCCTAATTCAAGAGATATAAAATAACGATACATTTATTTCTCGTCAATACCTAGCTAGATATATGCTTTCGTTATTTTCCAAATAAACTCCAAAAATCAAACAGACAAATCTCAGGTCAATTCATCCTCTCTTCCCTGACGGTGACAAACCGCAGCCATCTTTTCCACTTACCGGCTCACTGATATTAATTCCGGTATTATCGCGGACGCTCCGGCGGGAAGTGGGGCAAGTTTACATCTACCCTCATTTGTTTTTATTCCTGTTTGTTGCAGCCTCTCTACTAACATCTTAGAGATCTGTAGTCACAAATTGACTGACAAACGTATAGAAAAAAATAACCAACGGACAGACGGACTAATGGCCAGCGGAGTATTAGTAATAAGGTCCCGTTTTATCCTTTGGGTATGCAATCCCAAAAAGAAAAATCCCGTATTACCGGGGTTAAGATCTGTACAAAACCATGTTTTACAAGTAGTAGTCTTGTTTTTTTAACAGACGTCAAAAAAGAGGAGTTCATCAGTTCAAATGTTTATGTAATTATGTTCATTATGTATGTTCCTCAATTACCAAAAACGCCTGGACCAATTTAAAAAAAAAAATACTGTTTGTTAGGGGCCACCATAGAAGTTTAATCAGAATCAGTTGTCTAGCTTGGTGTTCAAGGCGATTGTGTTGAAGGCGATAGTTTTGAAAATTTATTTAAATATCACGGTCTAAAAATTTACATGAAAGTTTTTATATGAAAAAGATACACAATATCATCTCCGGTATTTATTATTTGTACATTACAAGTACTTAAAGTATTAAAGTTGAGAAGTTGGATGAAAGAAAACTAACTAAAAATATTTATCGTGCAAATGTGAATGCGAAAACCGGACCGGGTCGACCTCGACGAACGTTCTACGACCAAATCGCAGATGTTCTGAAGAAAGGTGAAGTAAGGAGTATCTATAACCGGAGAGCATGTATGCAAAAAGGGTAATGAGTGTTGACGAAGCAAGTTATATATTGCAAATTTTTTTTAGGTCAGGTGCCCCTATATCCTCCCCCCTTTACCCCTCTATCTATTAAATGGTTATATATGGATATAACGAAGTTTAATTGAAAACCATCAGAAGTAAGTAGGGTTTACAAATTAAAAAGTTAAAATCCTATAAAATGTACTCGGAAAAGGAAAAGTTCATACAAATTCAATAGAAAATTACTTTTTAGACGTTTTTAGTTGCGTGAATTCAAAGTCATCATCATCCGAGCGTATTCCCGGTTGCATCCTCAGCAGTAACGCTTCAGGGCCCGGGGTCCGCTACCTAACTAAGGAGATTTGACGAGGTTACTGGTTTTTACACAGAGCGACTGACGTCTGAACTCCACAACCCAAAAGGCAAACCAGGAACCAATCCTTGGATAGTTTGATGATCAAACGCTAGGTGGCGTTCGGGACCCACAGTTTTACGTGCCTGCCGAAACACGGAACCATCTTTCTTTTCGGATAATCAGGTGATTCAAGCCTGCAAATATCCTATCCAGACTGGAAACAACTTTTCACAAAGTATGCTTCCCAGTGGGAATCGAACCCATGACCTCCGGGTCACAAGGCGAACGCCTTGACCACTGGACTACGGAGACAGTCATCATTTGCGTGAATTCAAAGTGATCATTCGCAACTACGGAACCCTACACTGCGCGTGGCCCGACACGCACTTGGCCGGTTATTATCTACTTATTATTTCTTATTATTTAATTCATATTTGTTAACTCGTTCGCAAGCATTACATGTTATTATATGTCAACATTATATTATAAGTATTTATTGATATAATAATAATAATAATATGACAAAGCCATTCTAGCGAGTAGGCGACCAATACTGTGAAAATGTGTTTCGTTCGGCGTTTCTTCTCAGCAGTGGTCGTTGCAAAGCGCTGGAATCGGTAGCTTTTCTTTACAATAAATTTAATTTTAATGTGCACTACACGTAAGGTAAATTATACTTGTTGACATGTAAAAGTGTCTGTAAAGGTCTTAGTACTAAAAATAAAAAATTAAACTCTATCCCTCATATTCATAAAACATGTTTTGTCCCTCTTCCTCTTCTCAATATTTGACATTGAAAGAACGTGACAAAACATATTTTAACTAAAATAGCTTTAGCAAACGTTTGTAATGTTTTATGAATTTGGGGGTGAATCTTTTGTAAAGCCCAGTAGCTTTGTAGCCTTTTAAAAATGTTATTGCACTTAAATGATGACGTACGAGTATGTTGCACCAAAAAACAAACGCCTACAATTCTCAAACGCGTTACATTGAAGTTGAATGGCTATTGTGTAGGACACTAAAACTTGGTCGTAAACGTCCATACAGCTCATACATTGTATGCTAACTGTGCGAATCCAAATGCGTTTCTGACTGATTTTGAGAATATGAAAATGACAGCAAGCTGTCAGCAATTTATTTATAAATGGAAGTCATTGACCGAGCGAGCGTAGCGTCTCCGTTTCAGATTCAGCCAAAATTCTTTCTTGTATCAAAATTTGTACGCAAAACTAAATAAAATAAACTAAATAAAATAAAATAAAATAAAAAAAATAAATAAAAAACTTTCTAACAACTCAAATCAGATACTTTTAACATCAAACAAAAAATTTCTATGAGGTTTGTAAGAAATATAGACAAATGACGTCATAGTTTCTTGGAGTCCGAAAGCACTCTTAGTATCGGTTTTTCTACAATAATAAATCTTTAAATCACGTTAAAAATGGATTTGACATAATTGTGAAGTTTAATTATCTTAACAGCACCAAATAATTTAATTTTGACCCAGGAAACCCTTTTTTTGATGTCCAGATACCCGGTTGTTTTCACCTACAGGTCGCATTTCACAACCGATTCTCGTTAAATTTAGTGAACAGTTTTGATAACTATCTATATAATAGTATTTTATGCAACAGTTGTATAAGGAGGGTTAAAAAATGTGAGTGGCGCAGGCTACGATGCGAGCCTTGGCGAGCATCGTAAATTGACGCCATCGAGCATTTTTTGACTACTTATACAACGTTGCATACAGTACTTTTTCTACGACTACATTTACTAAAATAAATACAAAAATATACAAAGAAAAGTACGAAATACTTCCATATGTTTGGTAGATACTAGGTATCTATGGAAGACTTAATTTTATTGACGTCTTCCTAGTGACTAAAAGTGCCATTTTTGAAATATGGAGTCACTTAAACGAATGTTTTTCATACAAAAAACCTTTTGTTCAGTAACTCCACGTTTGAAAAATGGCATCATATGTTAAAATAACGATTTTATTATGATGGCAGTATGGTAGATCTAAAGAAAAAAAGTTATAGGTCTATGGCTAGGAGTATCGTTTTGGCGAAATAACGACACATGTGCTATTATATTAGGAATAGACTATAGACTTTTCTGAAATTATATAATCTATGTTCTTATATTAGTGTTCGGGACCATTTAAAAGACAGATAACAGAACAGGAGTAGAAAAGATTGATTTGTCGATTCGTTTGTCAAATTGCGGTTGAAAATTCAAACTACAGCTCACAGAGCCACGAGTTAGTTAACGCAAATCAACATTATTTGCCCAACTACTAGCTAAAGATTTCTTAAAAATCACTACAGTCTAAATATAAAATTTTTGTCGTTTTATAAATACAGAAAAATAATGTCACAATATTTATTCGCTAACCATATTTCCTCCTGTTAATTACAAGTCAAATAAAAAGCAGTTTGGCAATAAAAGTATAAATTGGCAAACCGGCGCCTTGTCTAATAAAGGAAGAAAAATAAAAAGTGTAAGGAAAGTATTCTTAATAAACTTGTCACGCGACCGGGAGAAAGTTAATTTCCTGTTTTGTCCAGTCTACGGGCGTAAGGAATGTATTCAGGGAAAGCTAAGAGCTTTTGCGTAAAAGTGAGCTTTTTTTATATCAAATCTTTGTACTTTATTAGGCATTTATTCTGAAAGGTTACTAGAAGTGTCGAGGAATTCGTGGCGGTAACTAATTATAACTAAATATTTCGATAAGAATGTCTCTTGACAAATGTCTCTTGACATTTGTCATGTAATTCCTTTTTAGTAATAATTTAATAATACGATTGTCTCGTATACAGAAGTGTACTTACTTTACTTTGTGAAAAGTTGTTTCCAGTCTGGATAGGATATTTGCAGGCTTGAATCACCTGATTATCCGAAAAGAAAGATGATTCCGTGTTTCGGAAGGCACGTAAATCTGTGGGTCCCGAACGCCACCTAGCGTTTGATCATCAAACTATCCAAGGATTGGTTCCTGGTTTGCCCTTTGGGTTATGGAGGTCAGACGGCAGTCGCTCTGCGTAAAAACCAGCAACCTCGTCAAATCTCCTTGGTAAGATAGCGGACCCCGGGCTCTGAAGCGTTACTGCTGAGGAAGCAACCGGGAATACGCTCGGATGATGATGACAGAAGTGTACTTACTATGTTATATTGATAAAAATTGTGTATTAATAGCTATGAATAAATGAGTACCTATTTGAGTATCTAAAGTAAACTGCGCAGCTTAAAATGGATTTATAAGCAAATAATGTAATAAAAGCTAAGAATGAAACACTTAGTAGATTTACCTTCAAATAGGTATAAGTACTGAATAGAATAGAATAGAATAGAATAGAATAGAATAGAATAATCTTTATTGAATATAACTAAACACACACAAGCTATTTAGACACACGAAAAAAAAAAACACATAAAAATACAAAAGTTATTATATAAAATAATAGTCTGTGTGAGTTGCAGCAATTCAAAAGGTCAAAGCTCAAAAGGTCAAAGCTCAGCGTACATCTTTATACATACTGATACATCTGATTTTCATTCTCTGATATAATAGATGGTTAAAATTATTTCTGCTAATCTGTTTCACTTCATCATAAGGTACTCCCTTCATACAGGCCTTTCAGTTTTGGATACACCAGATTTTTTTTTAAGAAAGTCGAAAGTCTGACATGTTATTAAAAGTAAATTGATTCTTTCTTCACCTGCAAGTCTACAATTTTGTATATCTGAATCGATTTTCAAAAAAAGCTTAAATATCACAAACTTTTTCTGTCCTTAAATAATTTTTAAGGGACTAGACCAATGATTCTTTGTTAGGTCGTGTTCGGACGACACACGCACGACAAGCCCACGCCTAGCGCAAGCCTAGCGCACTAGCAATTTTTGAAATTCATTGCATATAATTTGAGTCTTATCACACTTTAATACAACTCAAATTGCATTAACCGAAGTAAACATGCGCACATTTCACCTACGCCACACGCTCGCCTTGTCTCTGCTTTGTTTCCGCGTTGCCTCCGCCTTGCCCCCGCTCTGCGATCGCCCCGACTGGACTTCGGTAAATACAATTTGTGTTGTATTGGTGTGTGATAGGATAGGATTTGACTGCCTCCGTGGTCCAGTGGTCACGGCGTTCGCCTTGTGACCCGGAGGTCATGGGTTCCAATCCCACTGGGAAGCTTACTTTGTGAAGAGTGGTTTCCAGTCTGGTTAGGATATTGCAGGCTTGTATCACTTGATTATCCGAAAAGAAATACGATTCCATGTTTCGAAAGGCACGTATAAACTGTAGGTCTCGAACGCCATCTAGCGTTTGATCATCAAAACTATTCAAGAATTAGTTCTGGTTAATTTACCCTTTGGGTTGATGAGTTCAGGTGGCAGTCACTCTGTGTAAAAACCAGTAACCTCGTCAAATCTCCTTGGTAAGATAGCGTACCCCGGGCTCTGACACGTTACTGCTGAGGATGCAACCGGGAAAGTACGCTCAAAAGATGATGATGATGATGATGTGTGATAGGACTCAAATTATATGCAATAAATTCAAACCTCACTTGTCGTGCGCAAGACGTTGTGGTCTGAACGCACGCGCCTTTAGGAACTTTTAAAAACATCTGAAAGTTTTCACATTGTTGACAGACAGATGGTTTTAAAAAATGTTTAAAACTATACTCCTCCGTAACCTATATGACGACCTCCGTGGCGTAGTGGTCACCATGCTAGTCCGCCATCCAGAGGTTCCGGGTTCGATTCCCGGTCAGGGCAAGTTGAAAATGGCCTTTTTCAAATTGTCCTGGGTCTTGGGTGTTTATATTGGGTGTATATATGTATTTGTTATAAAATTTAGTATCGTTGAGTTAGTATCCCATAACACAAGTCTCGAACTTACTTTGGGGCTAGCTCGATTAGTGTAATTTGTCCCTATATATTTATTTATTTATACTCAATTTAATTCTTATCGTTGACTCCTATTCTATATACTCATCACTTGGCAGTAGGTAACTCATCAAAACACATGTCACGTCCAAACAGGAACTGGATTAAGTACAGGATGATTGACGTTTTTTCTTGCGAATACCCCAAGCGTGAAGATTGAATGATAATGATAAATGTCTGTTAATTATTCCACGCGTATATTTATAGGTTGAGTAATGATTATGTCATTCAGATATGTTGTTTTTGTGATATGGATAGAACTATTGTGATGTCTTTTAAAGTCTAATAAGAAAACAGTTTCTAAATCTAATCTAAATATATATAAATCAAAGGTGACTGACTGACTGACATAGTGATCTATCAACGCACAGCCCAAACCACTGGACGGATCGGGCTGAAATTTGGCATGCAGGTAGATGTTATGACGTAGGCATCCGCTAAGAAAGGATTTTGATAAATTACACCCCTACGCGAGCGAGCGAACAAGAAATTGTATTTCTTTTTAAAGCAAAAACTTCAGATAAAACCATGTTTGATTAATAGAGGTTTAAAACAAAGTAAGAAATTCACAAATCCTGTGCAGTAATAAATGGTTTTTTTTTTTTACTTTTCCTCTAATGTACTTAAGTTATAGATGCATATCTTAAGAAAAAACTGGCGTTGTTGGGAAATATGATAGAATTTATCTATTTTAAAAAAAGTTCTTCTTAAGACTTAATTTTCAGGGTTCCGAACCTAAAGGGTAAAAACCCTATTACTAAGACTCCACTGTCCATCTGTCTGTCCGTCACCGGGCTGTATCTCATGAACCGTGATAGCTAGAAAGATGAAATTTTCACAGATGATGTATTTTTGTTGCTGCTATAACAACAAATACTAAAAACAGGATAACATAAATATTTAAGTTGGGCTCCCATATAACAAACGTAATTTTTTTATAAATCATGTACGGAATCTTTCGTGCGGGAGTTCAATTTGCACTTGGCCGGTTTTACTAACTAATATTTTATTACGAAACGTCAAATCGTTTTACTTTCACTGGAAAATGACCCTTAAAGGGAAGAATTAGTGTTTTATTGGCGTCCAGAGTTCCGTTGTCGCCTTATTTACAGGGCGGGGGGTTAAAAAAGTTTGCCGAGTTAATGTGATTTAGGGCAGGAAACATGATTTCCTTCAGTTAAACGCCGAGATCGGATTTAAGAGTTTCAGCGGTAATTAAAGATCGATTTCAGACGAAAATAAATAGACTAGGGGTGGAGTTGTGAAAAAGTAACGTGGACTTGTGTTTTGTTTTTTAAGCAAGAGCATTTTTTGATTCCAATAGCCTTGAACGTGGAAGGGACATACCCGTAATAAATCGATCCACGGGTTATACTAGAACACTATAGTATAATGAAATTAAAATAACCATATAACCAAAAAAGTTTTCGACATTCCCATACGAATTGCCCAGGAGGCACACTTTTTTAAAGTATTTTGTGCATTTCCTAGTTTTTAAGATCGCTAAGCAATTTCTTCCAGGCAATCCCTTTACATCAAAAAAAGAGTTGGGAAATTAGGTAGTGCGGGTGGTCAATATAATAAACATACTTAGCTGTAACCCGCGTTGAATACTTCTTCAATAGAACAATCTTTATAAAAGTCTCCCGCTCCCGCTTCCGCTCCCGCTCTTGCTCCCGCTCCCACTTTCACTCCCGCTCCCGCTCCCACTCCCGCTCCCACTTCGCTCAAACACGTCATGTTTCTTCAAAAATGTCGAGAATTCATACAAACTTGCTACCCTTATTTTAACCCCATTAGAGATGAAATTTCCAAAAATTCTTTCTTAGCGGACGTCTTTTAGTCACAATCTACCTATCTGCCAAATTTCATCTTCATTGGATTAGTAGTTTTCGAGATTTCGTAATGAGTAAGTAAGTGATTTTCGCTTGGAAATATATAAGGTCTAACAAAATATACTGAAACTATTTTAAGGCTGAATAAGGTCCATGATACTAAACAAATTTCCCCAAGGAACATAGATCGATATATGAAAAATATTTTTTGGCTTCCCATACAAGATGACCGATCAGCTGATCCGAGTTTGTATGGAAAGTCCAAAATTATTTTTCATATTTCGATATATGTTCCTTGGGGAAAGTTGTTTAGTATTATGGACTGAATGCACCCTTAAACTAGTTTCAGTATATTTTGTTAGACGTTATATAGATAGAAGATAGATAATTTAATAAACATACATAGACATCTTACGTAATATAGATAACAATAATTATGATCAAAAGAAAATATGTTAATCTTTTCCTGAAAATACCAAAATCTTTATGATTTATTAAATCAGAAGCCTAATAGTTATTGGAATTACTTTCCTTTCTTCATAATTCTAGTACAAAGTCGAAGGGAAAGCAATATATTACAACAAACATAAATAACACGAGAATGCAAGTCATTATGTGCTATAATGACTTACAAACCTATTCAGCTCCAAATTACAATCTTCAAAGACTGAACATTGGGAAGAAAATTACTATCTTCCATACAAAAGTAAGGGCTTGCAATCAGAGCCATTGATGCACAGACTATGCAAGGGAAATGATTAAAGGACTTGTTTGTTGTGGTTTGAAGTGGTAAATTAATGGCTGAGGTTCTATAGAACGTACCTACATGTTTTGGTAAAAACGCTGAAAAGAGAAATAAGTACGTTACACAAATAAATTGAACAAAAATGGCAGACTTCAAAGCATTTTGGTATAAATTCCCGACACGTAAATTGAACCAAAATGGCGGTCTTCGGAGCATTATTTGTACTTGTGCCGATAATCGCCGTTTCGGTTCAACGGGAATTTGTAAAAAAATGCTTTGAAGTCCGCCATTTATTTTCAACTTATTTGTGTCACATTGTAGTTTAGATAATAAAGAAAAATCTTTGAAACCTTTATGATTGTAATTTTTTGGGGTACTTTCCTGAGTCAAAAATAAATTGACAATAAAACGTAACTAAATAATGTCACCTGTCATAATCATATCCATTTTCGATGTGATTCGATGTTCTTATGAGCGCTATTTGACTCCAAGAAACTATGACGTTATTAGTCTATATTTCATACGAATCTATTTATTTATTTAATAATTACATTGCATTGCACATGATCTATTCTATACAAAAAAAACATCACATGCACCTTGTCAAGCATTGCAATGGGACGAGAGGGAGGTAGACATTTTCTATTTTATTTTATCGTATCCTGCAGGTATTCGGCGACTGAATAATATGATTTTTTTAGCAGATGAGATTTTAATAATTTTAAAAATGTTTTGTAACTCTCTTCGTCTTTTATGTTCTTGGGCAAGTGATTATATAATTTAACAGACATAGGGTAATGTCCAGATTTATGTAGTTCTAACTTAGATGATATTTGTATTATGTCGTTTGGTGTGCGCGATTCAAATCGACGCGGAACATCGATGATCTTTTTATAAAGAATAGAATTTTTTCTTACAAATTTACACAACTCTAATATGTAAATACTTGGCAAAGTAAGTATTCTGAGATTTGTGAAGTGCTCCCTACAACTGTCACGACGCTTTAGATTGGTGAGTATTCGGACACATTTTTTCTGGAGCACCAACAAGTCATGGACATCCGTGCTATCCCCCCACATTATCACTCCGTAACTTAACCACGCGTGCGCGTATGCAAAGTATTAAGTAAGAGCGGTCTTTGTATTAGTAGACTTTTTGAGTTCGCGTAGTGCGTAGATAAATTGTGACATTTTTGCACTTATTTTTTCAATATGGGCTTTCCAATTTATATGGGAATGGGAATCCACAACAATACCCAGCAGAGGGAAATTAGGTACACAGCAATCCTATAGAACATGTTTGTTTTGACGCTTAGAAAAAAGTATTTGAGTTGTTAGCAGTTTGTGAAATTCGCTAGGGAGTTTTTGGCGGGAAGTCAAGGGGTTCAGTTGGAGTTTGCTTTAAATTATTTTGCAAATTGATTCTAGTGGACTTTATAATATAAAATCTGTGTAGTTTAGTGTTATAAATGCTCATGCTCTCATGGACAATATGTAAAATGGTCAAAGTGGACACTCATAGTGCGGCTGTAGTGATATTTAATTGCGGACTGTGATGGGCGTCTTTAGACGCCGTCCGCCACTCATTCGGCTATGAAAACCAGTGGACTCGTATAGATTTGTTTCCAGAAGCTCCCTTGAAGCAATCAAAGAACCTACACCAACCTTTGATTGTATAGTTAGGGTTAGGGTTAGGAATAAAGAAGTGATTAAATAAAGATGGGCTTTAAAGGACTAGTATCCAGAGCCATAAAACAATTATTAAAAAAAATGAAATTTGCTATTTTCCAACAAGTCAAATCAGAAAATTTTTTCTAAACGTCAAAACAAACACTTTCTTGGGTGGGATTTGTATGAAATATTACTTTGAAGTCAAACAGCGCTCTTAATAACAGCTTTTCTGCAATAATAAATCTAAAATCACGTTAAAATGGATATTTTCAATGACAGGTGACATTATTTTGCGAAGTTTTATTTGCTTAACAGTACAAAATAATTTATTTTTGACTCAGGAAAATACCCAATTGGCGTTTGTATGTATTGGAATGTGTACGTTTGTTCAAAGATTACTTGAGTAATTTTGATGGCAGCTATATAACATTTGTAGACCTAGTAGGTATTAAAGATGTACCTTTATGACAAAGCCCATCTGGCAAGTAGGCGACCAATACTGTGAAAATGAGTTTCTTTCGGCGTTTCTTCTCAGCAGTGGTCGTTACGAAGCGCTGGTATCGGTAGCTTTTCTTTAAAAATAAATTAAATTTTAATATACTTTACACGTAACATAAATTATACTTATTGGCGCGTAAAAGTGCCTGTAAAGGTCTAATTACTGAATAAACATTTGAATTTTGAATTTTGAATTTTTAAGACAATTTTAAAGTTCGATGAGCCAAAACCTGTCAAGGGATGGCCGAGATATAGGTTCGCAAATTCACAGTTCGTAGCGAGCTACAGACATAAGGTAATGACATGTCTGAAACAAGACACTAAAAATCAAATACGGCAAAAATGCATATTTCCATCTTATCCTCATCATCCTCATTGACTGCATCCTTCAGTAACCATCGTAAACAGTTTACATCGCTATAAACGTCACGAGGATCCGTTTTATTCGAAGTGAGAACATAAATTAGCTGTTTATGAAGTTATTTAGTGACTTAATGCCGAGCACTTGACGTTTAGTGCTTAGAACCACACACGTGCTGGCAATTTGATC
The DNA here is from genome assembly GCA_943193695.1 of Acrobasis suavella. Classification (NCBI taxonomy): domain Eukaryota; kingdom Metazoa; phylum Arthropoda; class Insecta; order Lepidoptera; family Pyralidae; genus Acrobasis; species Acrobasis suavella. Next base: position 23,214,078 of record OW971934.1, read on the forward strand.
GGGTATGGAGGATGACTAAATTTTCATACGTCGGATTTTCATATCTTAAATAAAATATTTATTTTTTAACTATCTGTGCCCACGGGCTAGACTTCCATGGAATTACAGGTTAAAAACTTTTGTCTTTCCTCGGGTCTTAAGCTATGTCTGTGCTAAATTTCATCTAAATCGTTTCAGTGGTTTAAGCGTGAAGAGGTAATAGACAGACAAACAGAGTTAACTTTCGCATTTATAATAATTAGTAAGTATTTGTTTGGAAAACATATTTATATTGATACTAATAACATGTTATAGTGTGTATTCATTTATCAAAAAAAATAATAATAATATGACAAAGCCCTTTCGGCGAGTAGGCGACCGACACTGTGAAAATAAGTTCCTTTCGGCGTTTCTTCTCAGCAGTGGTCGTGACGAAGCGCTTTTATCGGTAGCTTTTCTTAAATAAATATATAATATATAGGTACACTAGTACACTACATGTAATGTAAATTATACTTATTGACGTGTAAAAGTGCTCTAGTTTTGGGTTTACTGGAGAGAGATAAATCCTCCTTAGTATTGTTTTCTTTTGTATTTGTGTTTTGTCCTTTTTGTACAGCAAAGAATTTACATAACATATAGTGCGTGTAAAATTCTAATTACAAAATAAACATTCGAATTTTGAATTTTGGTAGAGTTACGTAGTAGTTTTTGCATGTTTTACCCTTCCATGTTGGTCTGGGACACAGAAAAAAAAGTGGAATGTATCAACTGCTCCTCTTTTGATTGGATTAGAATCTGAATTCTGTAAAAATGGATGTGGCAAGCAGCCCACCATTATTTTTATTCCATTTTTACTTCTTCACGCCGACGCTAGGAGTTAGGCAACATATGTCAGCATGAATAATAATAGTGTAAATCTGTATTGTACCTAACTGAAACATAGCCCATCAGGCTGGGTAGGGACCAATACTGAACTGGATTTCTTTCGGCGTAATCTTCCCAGCAGTGGTCGTTCCGAAACGCTAGTAGTTTTTAGCTTTTGCACTAAAATAATATTCAAAAAAATAACCTTCATTAAGAGATTAATTTAGCCTACATTTATATATTTTTTTTTACTTTGACGTTGTCAAAGTGTCCGTCAATCGTGGGAGCGAAAGACGGAACGCCGCGGAATCGCCAATGTTGATGCGATCAGTCGCTCTCTCTCGCTCTAGTGAATGACGGTTCTGAGCGATAGAAAAGGATAGCAACATAGAAAAGTACTGTTCCATGCTGACTGAGGTAGGCCAACCTTAAAAGTAGCATTTGAGACTTATGAATCTGTCTACCTCATTATAGATCAAGACGTGATAATGATTGGAAATACGCTTTTTGTGTGAAATATCATTACGAGGTCTTTGTATTACAAGCCCGAAACGCAGTTTGTATATCTCTTTAGAATAGCAATTAAACCACGGATATCTTATAGCTTAATGGGCTACATGAATTTTCCGGGGTCCAGTGCTGCCCCCATTTAAAATAAATCATTTGAAAGAAAACGGAAATTTCATTTAAAATTTTGTCTTGATCAGACCCTAGATAACCCTTCAAACTATTTTATGAACTACTGTTTACAGTTCAAAGTAAAAATATGAAGCTTTTCTACGCACATACGCCAAAAGTGGCCGTTTTTCGCAATTGTGCGTAGAAAAGCTTCACGTTCTCGCTTTAAACTGTAAACAATAGTTCATAAAATAGTTTGAACGGTTATCTAGGGTCTGATCAAGACAAAATTTTAAATGAACTCTCCGTTTTCTTTCAAATGATTTATTTTAAATGGGGGCAGCACTGGACCCCGGAAAATTCATGTAGCCCCTTAAGTGTCTTTAGTTAGATTACTGAAATCTGATCAAGGACATAAAATAGTAAACGAAGTTAGATCGATCTAACAAAGGATATCTTAAATCTTAAGTGTCTTTAGCTAGACTAGTAAAATCTGACGAAGGACACAAAATAGTGGACGTGGTTCGATCAATCTAACAATGCTATCTGTCCACGGATACAGAAGGATATTTTCCACCTCGATGTACCAATTCTGACTCGTTTAAAATTATCAAACATTCAATGAACACAACGCCATTGTTATTTCTCTAGCTAATAAAACAGTAACATTTAGCCAACAATCGATTGTCAATAAATTAACTCGATTTATTACTGAATCGATATCCGTTGGAAACAAACAGGAATTATGCTCATTACGTATTCTGCATTCGAAGCTCATTGCACAAAATATACAGAGTAATAGAAGTATTTCAAGATAGCTAGTGCCTTCTATTGTCTGCTAAGGCTATGTAATTAAAAAAAAAACAAGTATCATATGTATCTATTAAACACCATATATTTTTTACAAATGTGCTCTTAACATTAAAGATATTGCCAAAATCCACAAAAAATAAAAATTTACACTTTAATGTCGTAAATATGGACGATTTTCTTATTAAACGAGACCAAAGACCTTTAACACTAATTAATCATAAATGTACACTAAATGTGAGTTTTATACAAAGCGCAGAAAGGAGTGTATGAAGTGACATATCTGTAACTCTCTCTAATTCATGCTCACTGACGAATGAATATCACTTCATCATTTCGAATTCGACGCGTCAATCACTGCTGGTAATACGTCAAATGTGTCATATCAATAGCAGCTAATGATCTCTAGTTAATTAGACGCCATGCACTGAAAACGGGTCGAATGCGGTGACCGCACAGGGAGTGCTGAATAATTAATTTGGAATGTGTATGTAAATGTTTACGAATTCAATTATTGTTTTTGTTATATTAGTACATAGGCTTTTGTTTTAGTATTATTTACAGGTACCAACTGGGCAGACAGGACGTTAGAGTCTTAGAGCCATAAACTGCTGAACGGCTGATGTTTTTAATCCATGATGCCACTAAAGCCTTTATAAAGATCAAAGAGTGATGTATAACAAACACATACACTCACAAACCCACGCACACTTACACACCCACACACACGCACACACACCCTCTCACACACACACACACACACACACACGCATACAAAATTTCGATTCAATTAAGTAATAGGGGTGATGAAAAGGTTAGAAAAGTATGATTGCAATTAGTCCATTGTTTAGATTATCCAAAAACGATGGACCCATATGTTTCAGCTTGCCAAAAAAGTAAAAATCATAAAGCTACGAAGCATCAAAGTTCCGGCGTGAGGGCTTGCGACGTCACCTCTATGTAAAAATCGTACGTAGCCGTGACTTCATGTGAAAAAATCACTGCGCTGAATGTTTGTCATTTTTTGTTTCTCAGAGAAAATAAAAAATACATGTACAAAATGTTTAATAAATCTAACCGAGGAGCTAAAATATTTTTCCGTTCGTCATGATTACTTGTGATCTATTGTTATTAATTCAAATAGTATCTTATATCACAAAACCATGTTTTTTTTTAAAGTATATGTATAAGTTCCTAACACATTTATAGCATACTAAGTCGTTATTTATTTAGTAATTTCTAAACTACTTTACTTTGACTAGCTTTTGCCCGCGGCTTCGCTCGCGTAGGTGTAATTTATCAAAATCCTTTCTTAAGGGATGTCTACGTCATACTAGCTTTATGCATGCAAAGTCTCAGCCCGATCGGTTTAAAATTGACAAAGTTTCATACAAACTTTCATCCCCTATTTTATCCCCTCGGGGGTAGAATTGATCAAAATCCTTTCTTAGCGGATGCCTACGTCATAACATCTACCCGCATGCCAAATTTCAGTCCGATCCGTCCAGTGGTTTGGGCTGTGCGTTGATAGATCACTATGTCAGTCAGTCAGTCACCTTTGAGTTATATATATTTAGAAAAAGAAAAAGAAGATAAATGTTTATGTACAGGAACATACTGATTGTATTTACTTCGGAGGTGGGCGTTGATGCCTGCGACACAGTTTTTTTTTAAATTACTGCCGGCAACATCGTACATGATGTTTTAAAATTTACATGTATATTGTTTTTAAAAAAGATATTTTCAAACGTAAAGTCCTAATTTTAATTTTCGTGTGACTTAAGTTATTGTCAGGTTTTTGAAACTGCCTAAAAGGCATCTGACATAAAAACTGCCATGTAATAATGAGGGAGACCGATAATTTAGCTTTCTAAAGCACAAATTAACCGGAGATATTTTATGTCACTTGCGATCACCAATCTTATTTGTGGCAAAGCTCGGGGGTTGCTTTACTTTGGTTGGTTTTGCATTTACAAGATATATGTTTAAAAAAGAATATCTGACTACGGGCGCTACGGCTAACAATGATTATATTTTATACCATTCCCTCCCTCAAAAGTTAATTTTATTCACAGAAAACAGTGAATAAAATGCACTTTTACTCACTATTTTGGTGTTATAATTTAAAACAATTTACTCTTAATTTTAGTAATTGTTTCAATTTTAATGTCCATTTTAATTAATTTAACCTTTTTTTTTCTTCATTAAATGTCTATTTTCGCTTAAATTTTTCTTTTTAACCGACTTCCAAAGAGGAGGTTATCAATTCGTCGGAACCTTATGTTTTATGTATGTTGATCGATTTATTCGAAGACGTTCGTACCGATTTAAAATATTCTTTTTTTTTTAAGGGAATACCTGTCAAGTGGTCCCATAAGTTTTTTATTAAAACCGGTTGTGTAGTTTGGTGGTGAAGTCGTTTTTTAGTTTTGAAAAATTATTCTCGTAGTCATGGTATAAAGTATAGTATGCAATTCTTGAATAAAGCTGATTTACATCGAGGGCCATGAATCACTCGCATTGCTCAGGATTCTAATACTTGAATCACTCGCTACGTTCGTGATTTAATCATCATGAATCGTTTGAATCCTTCTCCTGCTCGTGATTCATCTATGGTCCTCGAAGTAAATCCGTCCTTTATTTACTAATTCCATAATATACTATTTGAAATGTGCTTATCAAGACCTTTCATTTGATACCCCACTCGATAAAGAAACAAAAAAAAATATTTTTTTTTACTCTCGCTTTTTTGTACGTAACATTCATTATATAAGTACATTTTTTGCATACATATGTATTGTAGCCTATGTCTACCAGACAATAATGACGACCGATCAAAATATCATTTGAGAAAATTGGACAAGCGATTTGGATGCTACGGTGGAACAGACATACATACCCACATATATTCACACATCCATACATATAGCCATAGACTTCTAAAATCATTACACTTCCTCTTGGCTTTGCCGTAGTCGGGTAAAAAGTTTGCGAAGCAGATGGAGCATAGAACTATAAGACCCAAAGGCGTGATGTATGTTTTATTCCTTCCTTACCTTCCTGACCTTCGTGGCGTAGTGGTCACCATGCTAGTCCGCCACCCAGAGGTCCCGGGTTCGATCCCCGGACAGGTCAAGTTAGAAAATGGTATTATTCAAATTGTCCTGGATCTTGTTTATCTACAATGTATTTGTTATAAAAATATAGTATCGTTGAGTTAGTATCCCATAACACAAGTCTCGAACTTACTTTGGGGCTAGCTCAATCAGTGTTATTTGTCCCTATATATTTATTTATTTAAAAAGAGCTAATAATAACCATATAACCTAGTTCAAACAAGCTGGTAAACAGACAGATACTCCATTTATCGACGCTGACAGTAAGATGAACGGAATGGAAACATGTTTACAGGGGAAATGTTTAGGTCGCCCGACATTTCCGACCAAATTGACTTAGCTGTTTGACGGCTAATGACAATGAGCTATGATTTCAAAATAATAAGAGTACAGAAATGATATGGATTGACGTTCACACACGCTCGGAAGATTAAAGAACAAAGTACTAATTATAAATAACATGTATTTCACATGTTATGTTACATACTTTATTAAAAAAAGACGGGTTGCACTCCGGAAGTGAGAACTTGAATATTAACGTTGTGCATTTCCATGTATTTTTTACCCATTACAAAAAAAGTGCACAACGCCGCTAAAGAAGTTTTCACTTCAAAAATGAATAATAGATTTCGAAAAATTAATAACCTTATTTTTTGGAAGTAGGTTAAAAATGTAAATGTTTACTTTTCCTAGAAGGTTACTTTTTTTGTAGATTTCAGGTATCTTTTGACAATACCTCGCTGGCAACACTGGGCTGCCTACTCTCCATACGTCTTACGAATTTTCGATTAGGGTCACGTGTCCTGACGCCCTGACGCCCTGACGCGAGTTTAACATTTTTTACCCATTATCTAAAAGTGTACAACGCCGCTAAAGAAGTTTTCACTTCAAAAATGTGGAATCTCTGAATCAGTTAAAATGCACAGTCTTATTGGCGTCAAAAATACTAACTAAGCTTGCTAGTACTTCTTAGGTTGTCGGCGACAACGATATGACGACCTCTATGGCCTAGTGGTCATTGTGCCAGGCTGGTCACACCGGAGTTCTCTGGTTCGATCTTCAGTCAGGCCAATAAGGAAAATGATCTTTTTCAGATTGATCTGGGTCTTGGATGATTTATGTATGTTTTGTAGGTTTTGTTGAGTTAGTATCCAATTACACAAATCTTGAATTTACTTGGGGCTAGCTCAATCTGTGTGATTTGTCCGTATATATTTTTTTTAATTTATTATTATCTTATATTTATAGCGATAATGGAGAAAAAGCGGCGATAAAACTTGCTTTGAAGATATCTGTTTGTCCCATCTTAGCATATTCTTTTTGTTGATCTTTTTTTTGCAGGACTTCTTTACAACTTAAATAATAAAAGTATTACCTAAAGTCACAGTATCTACCTCATTTTTAGGGTTCCATACCCAAAGACACTGTCCGTCTGTCCGTCCGTCTGTATGTCTATCACCAGTCTGTATCTCATGAACCGTGATAGCTAGACAGTTATATTTATTTATTTATTTTTACAGATGATGTATTTTTGTTATTAATAAGAATAGAATATGCCTCTCTCAATAAATGCCATTCACCATGGTCCTGAGCTTCTCTCATCTACGTTTAACCCGTGAACAACATATCTTGTCAATAAAAGGCCGATACCTGAATTTTCCGGGATCAAGTGCTGCCTCCATTTGAAATAAAGTAGTAATACGCCAAAATCGGCCATTTTTCGCAATTGTGAGTATAAAAGCTTCACGTTCTTACTTTATACTGTAAACAGTAGTTCATATAAAAGTTTGAAGGGTTATCTAGTGCCTGGTCAAAACAAAATATTAAATGATATCCCCGTTTCCTATGAAATAATTTATTTCAAATGGGGGCAGCACTGGACCCGGAAAATTCAGGTATCCCCTTAAAGCGCACCTCATTTGAACTTTAGTTAATTTGTGGCACTGCCTGATGTTCTGTGTGAACGAGGCTTGTTGTGAGTTACAGCAATATTTGCAGCCCCCTACTGTTTGTGTGTATTGGCCTAACACATCGATGGAATTGCAGTGTGTACCTTTAGTAATAGAATTACTTATGTAGTCCTAACAATTTCCATACAAGTTTATTTTCTAGACAAATTAAACTGTTAAGTTTATGTTTTCAAAATACACCAACCAGCAATCTAAAATTACGTTTACTCGTCATCGTCAATATTGCCAAACATAATAGTTTCCATCAGAGTCTCCAGAATTTCAAATTTGCAGTTACAATTTGTGTCTGAACTGCAAACAATTCGATATACAGGGCGCGGGTCCCTTTTAAAGGTTTATATTTGTACACTCACAAATGACATAATTTGAGTAAAATCGGTACATGAATTTTATACAAATTGACATTAATTTCAAATTTGACATTTTTAATTAATAATTATGACATAGCAATGTATTCTCAGTCCACACATCTAATTTTAATATCAGTATAATTGTAAGGTTGACGTTTTTGGAGAAAATGCTGCAGTACAGTTTGTTACCGCTTCTTCTGTACTTGCGTTTTGGAGGCGGCAGTAAACTTAGTTGTAAGTAAATGATCTCACGTCAACAACTAACTATTAAGAAATCGAAAGAAAAAAGAAATGACAATTATCAAGTGATATAAAAATCCAAAGATAAATAAATGATTTTTGACATTTTTGACTTTTGATAATAGATTCGTCTGAGACGGAAGGAAATGGCGGTTGCATCGCATACAACAGCGTTAGTATGGACTGCACATCAATTTATCCAAATGTATTGCACTACACTAGCATTATCACATCTTTATTTTATTTTTATTTAAGTTTATTGCACACAATCTTATGACGGATTGATTACAATGGGTCAAACTTAATGCTAATGCATTATCTACCAGTTTGCCTTTGGGACATGGTGAGAGATTGGAATAAGGGTGCAAGTGTGGCAATCCAACTTGTGATATTTTCAATACAACACCTATATAATATTACATCTAATATAATACATATATTGATTGTTATATTAAAATAAAACATACCTTTGAAATAAATACTGATACATATACATAATATATAAATATACACATACATATAATATACATAACTTACTACATAAAATACATACAAATACCTAAATATTACAGCAGAGGGTTTATTCCGATTCCAAATAAAATTTATTCACCTGCATTTTAAAAGTATCACGATTCTGTGATCTTGCAATGCTATCAGGAAGGGCATTCCAGAGCCGTACAGCCGTAACGACGAAAGAATTGGAAAAGAAACCAGTACGGTGAGAAGGAATATCGAGTTGCATTGTGTTAGAGGAGCGTAGATTTCTATCGTGAGTTGAGCTAAGGGGCTGAAATTTAGATGTCATGTAACTGGGAGCAGAAGGATTATAAATAATACCATGAAGATAACAGAGAATATGTAGATTTCTACCCTGTCGGATATTTAGCCATTTAAGCTGCGAACGATATGCGGATATGTGGTCATACTTGCGAAGGCTAAATATGAATCTGATACAGTTGTTAAGGAGGCGTTCAAGCTTACTAAGCTGTTCCTCAGTTATATCCAAATAACATACTGATGTATGTTATTAGCATAGTCGATAATAGGGAGAATGAGAGATTGAGCCAACAAAATTTTGGTAGAGATAGGAAGAAAGTTTTTCAGATTGTTAAGGTAATGCATCGTAACAAACCTTTCGACTGACGTCCACGAGATGTGTAACCCAACTCAGTTTGTCATCAATAGCTAGGCCAAGATCTTAAACAGAATTTAAGAATGGAATAATTTTACCATCATACTTAATTGGCGTCACAGAATCTAAATTTATATGGGGTAATTGTCTACCACGGCCAACAATAATGGCTTGACATTTCTTTGTCTCGGGTCATGCGGGTCTAAGCAGATAGAGAGATCAATAGCGGTAACAAACTGCGCTGCAACATTTTGTCCAAGGTCGTTAATTCACAATGAAATTAATAGTCAACATTAATTATTAATTTCATTGTGAATTGACGTCCTTGGAGAAAATGCTGCAGTGCAGTTTGTTACCGCTTCTTCTGCACTAGCGAATTGGAGGCGGCAGTAAACTTAGCTCTAAGTAACTTTTTGTCGTCAAAAATTGTAAAACAAAACAAAGTGATAATTATAAAGAGATATTATAAATATCCTATGATAATAAAGATATATTTGAATTGAATTGAATTGCTATTTTACTGTATATGTTTTTGGTTAATCACACTAATATTATAAAGGCAAAAAAATTGTGAGTGTGTATGTGTAAGTATGTTTGTTACTTCTTCACGTGCAAACGGCCGGATCAATTTTAATAAAATTTGGTATGCAGGTAGCTGGCACCCTTATTAACACATAGGCTACTTTTCCCGCGAGTAACGCAGCGGGTATAAACTAGTCAGAAATAGAGAAGGACCACTCCGTGGATGTATTAAAAAGAGGACTTGAGGACGAACGCAACGGATCCATCAATCGCTGCCTGCCAGAAAAAAAGGATCATGGCATTTTCTTTACTGACAGGACCTTGTGTAGGGTATTCAAATTTTAACAAACCCACAGCAACCTCACATTTACTCGCGATAAAAATATCCTATATGTCAATTTAGGCAATAAGCTATCTACTTACATGCAAAATTTCATTCCAATCCGTTTATCCGTTTCGGCGTGAAAGCGGAACAAACATCCATACATCCATACAACTAGTCTGTTAAAGTGCACTGACAGCAATATCCATCATTGGGGAAAAAGTCTTTTCGCATATAGTATGTATGAACTTGTAATAAAACCACTTTGGCTATACTATTTGTACCTGGCTGGTTTTGGTATCATTTAAAAGTTTAAATTTTAAAGAAGATAATTCCAAATTAAATTAGGAAAATGCGTGATTTTCATTTGTTTTTCTTACCGTCAAGATGAGTGAATCTAATGAAGAAATTAGATACATTTTAAAATTTTACTACCAAAAAGGTAAAAACGCAACGCAAGCCGCGAAAAAAAATTGCGATGTTTATGGACCTAGTGCAGTGTCTGTGAGAGTAGCACCAATTTGGTTTAAGCGTTTTCAATCCGGAAATTTTGATGTTAAACATGCACGTCGCTCTGGTCGCCCTGTTACGGATTAAATGGATGCTATTTTTGAAAAAGTGGAGCAAGTTTGGCATATCAGTAGTTACGACGTAGCTGAAGAACTGGGAATTGACCACAAAACAGTTTAGGCGCATTTGAAAAAAAAATGGGTACACAAAAAAGCTCGATATTTGGGTACCTCACGAGCTCTCTGAAAGAAACCTAATGAACCGTGTACTCATTTGTGATTCTTTATTACGACGTAATGATCGATGAGACCGAACCATTTTTGAAGAAATTGATAACTGGTGATGAAAAGTGGATCACGTACGACAAGAACGTGCGAAAAAGGTCATGGTCAAAGGCCGGTCAGGCTTCAAAGACTGTGGCGAAACCTGGGTTAACTCGCAACAAGGTGATGCTGTGTGTGTGGTGGGATTGGAAGGGTATTATTCATTATGAGCTGTTACCACCAGGCAGGACCATCGATTCAGAATTCTACTGCGAACAACTGATAAGATTAAAGTTGAGAGAAAGCGGCCGAAATTAATCAACAGAAGGGGTGTGGTTTTTCATCATGATAACGCTAGACCTCACACATCTTGAACCACTCAGCAAAAATTAAGAGAGTTTGGCTGGGAGGTGTTAATGCATCCGCCGTATAGTCCTGACCTGATTTCCACCTGTTTCGGTCTCTTCAGAATTCTTTAGGCAGTGTCAGGTTAACATCACGAGAGGACTGCCAAAACTACTTGACGCAGTTTTTTGATCAGAAGCCCCAAAATTTCTATAGTAATGGGATCATGTCCCTACCTATAAGATGGCAAAAAGTTATCGAATTTTCATATAAAATGCGAAACGACTTTTTCCCCAACTCTAAAAATCTCATAACTTCATCTGATGAACGCTGTGACCAACTCATCACGCAAAATCGCTCTGGCATAGAATACCTACATCATGCAAGCGCATTAGAGCTTCACGGTTACAGTAGAGTCCTACTGTAACCTTGAAGCTTTAAAAATCGCATAGCTTCATCTGATGAACGCTGTCACCAACTCGTCACGCGAAATCGCTCTGGCACAGAAAACTAACATTATGCGAGCGCATTAGAGCTTTACGGTTACAGTAGAGTCCTACTGTAACCGTAAAGCTCTGAGATTCGCATAGTTTCCTGTGAATGTCGCTGCATACCGACATACCGTCTCACATCGCACACGCTACGCAGTGTATGTGACGTCGATACCGTACAACGGATGTCTGAGGACACAGCCACTAAAATGGCGTATAATAAACAATTAGGTACAAAAATATCGTAGATGGAAGTAGGCTAACAGCAACTTTATTAGAAAAATGTTGCATGTTTTTTTAACATTCACAAAAATACCTAGTTTAATTTTCGTATTGGTTTTTGAAAAATATATAAACGCGTTTTTGCAAAGCCTTTAAAAGATTGTTAACATATGAAGAGTAAATTATTGGTTTTTAACAGCATTACGATGCTCGGATTATTATCAAAATGTAAAAAATAAATCATCACATGTTTTAATTTGGATATGAATAGTAATCCACTTACTAATAAAATAATTGAACAACAGAAAAAAACAACGCTTGTCACAAAATCGGAAAGTAACAAACTGTTCCCCCATCTAAAAGTTTGGAAATCACTATCAACATGAAAACCCCAAGTTTAAATATTAAACGACTTGTCAATGCTATGACAGCATATTTCTATTCTAAATTTTTTTTCACATCTTACTTTGGATTGCTAAGTATTTTTATAACTGACTTTAATTTCACATGGGTTGTAGAAAAAAAATGCGTCGCACTGCCGTGCCCCAGATTAATACCGTCTGATTCTACACTATTATTTTGTCCTAAATTAATGAAATAGATTATGATAAAAGAAAAATTGTTACTATTGTGTTACTTTACGCGTTAATTACTAAATCTTCATGTAGATCTTAATAACATAATAGGTTGTTTACTAACGACCATGTGTTTTTTAGTTAACTGTTTAAAAATTAAATCAAGTAGGCACCTATTTACTAAGTTTCGATTAGTTAATGACTTTTAATTAGAAGTATAATCACTTTAGTAATACTAGTAGATAAAAAGCCTGTCGAAACGAAAATAGAATCATTCATAATCGAGAACTCTACAAAAAAAATCCTTTATTTATTAATAACATTTTAAAATTATTGTCGGCTATAATGGAACGTGGTGATAATGTCTGTGTAGATCCTGGATTTGAGAGCAGTGGAACCATCGATAAACTTGAGCTGGAGGAGCTATGTGACGATGCGGACATAGTGGAAATTTGTGACAAATTGGACAAACCTGAGCTATTTGACCCGGAATATGATGAAGAACTGTATCAAGCGTGTATCGTGGCTGAAGAGAGAGACATGTACGTACTTATTTATTTCATTTACAAATTGTATGAACACAAAATGACAAACACAGGATACAATAAAAAACACTAAAGAAATATGAAAACAAAATAGGTACGACAAATAAATGCTCCCATTGCAATATAAATAGATATCATAACTATTTGAAATTGATTAGATTGTTAGATATTTATTGGGTAATTGGATAGTGTATGAGTCAAAAAAATATTTTTCGTACTCTTAAGAGAATAAAACATCACAAAAATAATGTCACTGTTGATGACACTGTCAATTAATCATATTCATTTTCAACGTGATTTTAGATAAATTAATGCAGAAAAAATTGTATTATGATAACTATTTGACTCAAAAACTATGACGTCACAGTTAAAAATGTAATACTAATCCTACAGATCCAATCCCAAAAATGTAAATTTTGACGTTTAGAAAAAAGTATCGTCTTGGCGAGGTTACTCCCGGAGATCCTGATCTGATTTAACATGTTAAAAACTAGTTGTATTCATAGGTAATTGGTAGATATCTCAAGAATTTTTGTTTTGTTTTCAGCGAGCAATCAAGTTCTATACACAGAGAACGCAGAACCGTAATGAAGAGAAGCAACGAAAAAGAAGCAATCAGAGAAGCAAAGAAACCACAACACGAAGAACAACCAACTTTTAGCACAACATTTATAGATACTAATCAAGTCCCTACCTCCAATACTACCGATAAAGTTGTTTGTAAGACATGTAATGTCAGTGTCAGTAGAAAATACTTCTTCCATCATACAAGGAGTAATTTACATAAAAATTAATGGGTGCTTTTTATTTTTACTCACCTTAAGAAAGTAGAGGAGTTCAATTCAAATTTTAACCATATTTTTATATGCGTTTGTTAATAAGTTTTTTATGAATACAATCCTTAAATTAGTTTTGGGTTTGATTAAATATAGCTCTAAGTTAGTCCTTAAACATTCATACAAGATTATAATAACATACCTGAAAATTTAAAGTACCCACTTAAAATGTTTCTTGCTTGCAACTTATCAGTATTAAAATAAGAAATGCATTTTGTAAAAAGTAAAATTATGAATGATTTAGTATTTTTTCTTTTTATATTACTTGTAACATAAATAATAAAATTTGGTCATTTAATCTAGCAAAAGATTTCCAAGTTATTATGTGTATTTCCAGTATATTTCATGGCAATTTCTTAAATTTAGGTGGCGAGTAGGTAAGACTTATACAATTTTCAAGTTAAAATATGAGCCAAGTAAGAGAGGTCATGAGTTCTATTAATGAATATCCAGATAACACCAATGAATAGAGCCAAAATGGCGGTCGTCGGCGCATTATTTGTCCCTGCGCCGATAACCGCCATTTTGCTTCAACCTACGTGCCGAGAATTTGTACAAAACTGCTTTGAAACCCGCCATTTTTGTTTAACTTATTTGTGTCACATTGTACTTATCAGTTTTGCATGACACATCCCATCGAAGGGCCGATGTTGGTCAATAATTAGTGCGATTCAATTACCAGCAATTAGCGAGCGGGTTTGGCGGACTTAATTGGTACATAGATGTGGATAGATAGGTCATTGTGAAATGTATAGTTTCACTCAATTGAATACCTCATTTTGAGCTATCGACTAGTTATATAATATTCTGTTATATGTTTCCAAAACATAACGACGATATTAAAGAAAAAGATAGTTTGTGTTTTGTGAAATAGATAGATTCACCTAAACTATATACTTTATTGTGAGTTATCGTATGACTGGTAATATAATAGTCAGTTACTGTTATTTAAATACAAAAACGCCTGTTTCTTGCTACGATCCTTGCAAACCTCTTTTGCTTCGTCAACACTTATTTCTCTTTTCATACATGCTCTGCGGTTATAAGTACAAGATACAACATTCATACAAGATCATAATAACGTCACTAAATTTAAAAACAGGTTAAACTTTTAAGACTTCAACGCAAAATCTATATACCTAGTATATCTGTCTACAGCTCACAGAGCCACTAGCTAGTCTGATTGGTTACCGAGATATGAAATTGTAAAGGGGTCGCAAGTTCACAGTTCGGGGAAAATTACTAGTTACTTCCAATGGCAATCTAGCATTATATCTATATCCTATTGCCTTTCACTGTACCACCTTAGAATCGTACCTTTGTAGGAGCTCCTAGTAGGTAGGTAGCACTCGCTGCGGACTAGCTGGGGCAGTTGGAGCTCCTACATGAAGAGGTAGGTGAGGTACGTAGTAGAGAGCTTGAGAGAAATAGCAAAGAGTAATTTTATTATAACTTTACAATACTGATATAGATGTAATCAGCTTGAGATGTGATAGTGGAATGAATCAGAATGATAAGGAAGAAATCTAAAATTTAAAAAATGAATTTGAAAATGAAATTATTTTTAGATAGGTGGACAGTGTGAAATGGAGAAAAGAGGTAAACGGGAAAATGAAGGATGAGATTTATTGTAACATCGTTACAGCTTTACTGACCTCACGCTTGGTTCTGGCAGAATTATCAGCATCGCAGCTCAACCAGCTCATCTGTGACATCATACTGAGTCAGGACCTATGCAAAACATACATGAATACATAATATCAAGCCTATTTCCCACAGGGGTAGGCAGAGACTATGGACTTCCACTTGCTATGATCCTGACCAACCTCTTTCGCTACACTCATCAATCTCTTCATGCATGCCCTTCGGTTACGGGTACCTTTTCGATATTTAGGTATAATCACACTGTACTACTTTTTTGTAGGTATGTCCCACTGCTGGGCTAAGGCCTCCCTTCTTTCCTAGTACTCCCTATCTTTGGTCTTTTCTGTCCAATTCTTCTCGAAAACTTGCGTAATATTAAAATATACTCATTTATGTCTAATAATTATATGCTTTACTCATGTACCATGTCAATTCTGTGGCCTTTTAGTGAAGAACTATTTTGATATTTAACTTTTCTCACAAAGCGCCATTTTAGCATTCCACTCCATTGAAGCCTAGTAAGCGATTCGTCTGCGATTGAACATCCTCCGAACATTCTGCAGGTGGAAGCAAATAGCGAAGATGATTCTTGTTTGGATAAGCTATTACAGTTTTATTTTATTAGCCGTTAAGGTTGGTATTAGATTGCATTAATGAGTTTAGTAAGAATAGTAAGTATAAATAAATAAATATATACGGAAAAAACAGACTTAGCTAGCACCAAAGCATGTTCGAAATTTGTGTTATGGGATACTAACTCTACAATACTAAATTGTATATGTGACCGATTGGCATGATGGGCCCTAGGCGTCGCTATGGGCACAGAGATCGTCAAAATGAGAGTTACAATGCCTTAAAATTTTGAAGTTAATTCGTATGGACAAGACTTTTTACAATGGACTTGATTCCGTCATATTCATAAAATATTATCCTTAAACTTTTCACGAGGGTCTTGGCGAAAGGAACTTCCCGCGTCGCAAAAACCTATCGAGGGAACAGTAGAAAATGCGAATCATGTTAATTGGTAATGATGTTAGCTACCCATCAATATTTTGATTCCTTTACCAATCTTCTCACTCACCATTTTGACGACCTCCTTGGCGTAACGCTAGTCTACCAATCCGGAGTTTCTGGATTCGATCCCCAGCCAGGTTAAGTTGAAAAATGGCCTTTTTCAAATTGTCCTGGGTCTTCGGTGTTATCTTTAATGTATTAATCTAAAAATATTATCGTTGGGTTAGTATGCCATAATCTCGAACTTACTTTGGGGCTAGCTGAATCTGTATGATTTGTCCCTATATATTTATATATTTACCATTACACTAAAAGTGGCCTTTGAATCTAGCGGCCCTGGGCTACGTAGTGCTGCAAGACCCAAAATTCTCTATCTGCCACAATCATGACTTTATCTCTGAGGGAGTATATCTTAGCATAGTATGTCTACATTTCTATGTTTTGTCTGAGAGTAGTCAGGACTGTAGGTTATGGATTCAGGAGGCTGACAGACAATTATCTTAATGAATATGCGGCATACAATAGATGTTTATCTAGACCTAGGTCTATATCGTCTAGTTATATATCAATCTAATTTAATTAATTTGACGACCTCCGTGGCGTAGTGGTCACCATGCTAGTCCGCCACCCAGAGGTCCCGGGATCGATCCCCGGTAAGGACAAGTTGGAAAATGGTCTTTTTCAAATTGTCCTGGGTCTTGGACGTTTATCTATATATGTATATGTTATAAAATATAGTATCGTTGAGTTAGTATCCCATAACACAGGTCTCGAACTTACTTTGGGGCTAGCTCAATCAGTGTTATTTGTACCTATATATTTTTTTTTACTTATTTATTTATAATCTAATGTATAATTTGTTCGCCTAATCGTGCTATAAATAGATGGAGCATATACCCAATTGCTTTGTTAAGTAGGAAGCAACGTTACTGTTCGAAATCTAGCTTGCAGAATTCTGAAAGAAATACCAGAAATCAATGTCCTATCAAATTTTTATCACAGATTGTAAGGGTGAATGTATGGATATTTGATCCACTTTCAAGCCAAAATAATTGAACGGATTGGAGTGAAATTTGGCATGTAGAAATTGCAGGTCACTTTTTTCGTTAACCTATTTTGTCAAATATTGGGCAAAGGTCTCTCCTGTCTTCTTCCATGTCTTCCTTATCTTTCTCCTGTGTTAGGCTCGACCATCCTTTTTGGAATTCGTCGAAATCGTCTCGCCAGCGCTTTCTTGGCCTACCCGGGCAACGATTACCATTTTAAGGCTAATAAAAACAAAATAAATAAGTAAAAAACACTTGAAATCATATCCAGAAGTTTAAGAAATATAGTATAGCAACGCACTAAAGTAGTTTTTCCAAGCAGAAGGTGTTTTAGCCGGTAAGAGTCCAGCACTATCTGGATTACTCCATATGGAATTCCAAGATGTCCATGAGAATTTCACCAACTGCTTGTAAAAATAAAAACAAAAAAACTATCTTTAAGCAAACACTCCATTGCGATTATGGCCCATCTCTCGCTGTGCATCCTACCGATATATTCACTTACAAGGAGAGTGCACGGGTTAGGGGAAACGAATTTCAATTCTTTTCAGCGTAGTGGTAGTATACCACGTGGGTATACTACCCATAAAATATTAAAGTGCAACGCTCAAAAGTTACGGAGAAAAATGGAACTAAAGTTCCTCGAGCACTTTATATATAAGTAGTATAACATTCCGACTGAGCGTGCGATGGCGTAGTGGTAACGCTCTAGACTCGTACTCCTGCTGACGCGGGTTCGAGTCTGCCTCCGTGACATTCTTTTTTTTCGTTTAATTTATTATTATTAATTAATTAATTTTTTACAGACTAAATAAATAGTTGTTTTACATAAATAGTAACATGGTTGTTGTAAATGGGTAAAAAGTAAAATTCAAATTCTTATAAAAATTATTTTGATTTATTTACGTAATATTATGTAATTACATATCAGTATCAGTAATTTGAATTTTACTTTTTACCCATTTACAACAACCATGTTACTATTTATGTAAAACAACTATTTATTTACTCTGTAAAAAATTAATTAATTAATAATAATAAATTAAACGAAAAAAAAAAATGTCACGGAGGCAGACTCGAACCCGCGTCAGCAGGAGTACGAGTCTAGAGCGTTACCACTACGCCATCGCACGCTCAGTCGGAATGTTATACTACTTATATATAAAGTGCTCGAGGAACTTTAGTTCCATTTTTCTCCGTAACTTTTGAGCGTTGCACTTTAATATTTTATGGGTAGTATACCCACGTGGTATACTACCACTACGCTGAAAAGAATTGAAATTCGTTTCCCCTAACCCGTGCACTCTCCTTGTTAGTAATAGGAAAAATGTAAAGATGTATAAATCCCGTGGGATTTTCAATTAACGAATCCCGAGGACTACGGTATGCGTAACAGCTGGTTAATTTGTAAGTTAACCTGGTTTTTTCTCATAATTCTTGTAAAACCCTGCTTTGAGTAGTAGGTCAAAAGTATTGTTGCAATTTGCACTCGGCCATTTTGAGTATTCAAAAGCTCTGAACCACTTATAGTTAGAGTCCACTTATCCAATCTAATTGCTACTTACCATCCCAGGTCGTTGACCTTCCTGGAAACCACTAATCAATCAATTAATCTATTAACTGTGGTTAACCAACGGACATATGGACATGCGGCCGGTGTGCGCTACATGCCTCTTTGTTTAGAAAAAGTAATGAAGAGCAATGAATTGTTGATTGTTTATAAGTTGGAATGTTTTAAGTGTTTTTTATTAAATAATTGTGTGAGGTCTGATCGTGTTTTTCTGATGTCATAATTAAGTTAGACAATTTTATAGCTTTATTAGGTGAAAGCGTGGCCTTTGAGTCATACGGGTTTGCGCTTTGTTCATCCCGACAGGAATAAAGACGTAAAAATGTAATTACAACGTGTAACAAAAAGGGGTATCAACCCGAAAGGGAGTAAACATACTTATATAGGACCATACTTGAAATCGTAAAAAGAAATCTTCACCTCTATACAAAATTAAATACCTACCATCCCAAAATGTATGGAGCTACAGTTTTTTTTACGATTTCAGGAATGGTCCCATAGTATAAGTTGTTCACATTGATTAGTATGTTTAACAGATACATATTTGGGTTGATACCCCGTATATGTATCTGTTAGGTAAAAATTTGAATCATATTGATAAGCGATGCGGGTAGCAACCCATACCTAGTACCTACCTACAGACATGATTCAAAGATTCAAAGATTCAAATGTTTATTCAGTAATTAGACCTTTAAAGGCACTTTTACACGTCAATAAGTATAATTTATGTTACGTGTAAAGTATATTAAAATTTAATTTATTAGAAAAGCTTCCGATACCAGCGCTTTGTAACGACCACTGCTGAGAAGAAACGCCGAAAGAAACTCATTTTCACAGTATTGGTCGCCTACTCGCCAGAAGGGCTTTGTCATATTATTATAATTGTCTTTTAATTAATAAATACTTATAATATAATACAATGTTGACACATTATAACATGTAATGCTTGCGAACAAGTAAACAAACATAAATTGCGTAGTAAAAAATATTAAGTAGTCAAAAAAAAGCGAAGCCGAGCTGACCAGTCCCTCCCGGCAGCAACCGTTCACGAGTTGAACGAACATGAAAACGTATGGTAGTCAGTAGGTAATCAAATCAGGTGATCCTTTATGAATGAATCGAGACTGTCAAGATACCTAGGTAACAACAAGTAATTTTTAAAACATGCTTTTAACTTCAGTACTCTTCAAAACGAATCAAACGAGCCCAAATTCGAAGGGGTTGCTTCGTTTCATTACACAATTCCTATGACCACCTTCCAACTCCACCATCAGATCAGCTGCATGTCATTATAATATTGCATTGTCACGCGATATACGTATGTGTGCAAAATTTGAGCTCTATCGGAAACCGGGGAGTGGGTCTTCGTCAACAGAAACTTTTTAAATATTTAATAATTATTTTAATCTACGTTCGACTCGAGAAGAAAGAACTACGTTATTAATGTACCTACAGACGTTTGGTATAATATAAGTAGGTTTTTGAAGTGAAACTTCTTTAGACGAATTGGGCATCTTTTGAGATGGGAAATAGCCATTGAACTCGCGACACTGTTACCGTAACCGACACCAAGTTTTCATTTTTGTCGGCATTCACGGAGTGCCACGGTTTTTTTTATACTTTTTCGCTCACCGTCACACTTAACGTGGCCTTTGAGTCTTGTGGCCGCCCTGGGCTCTGTCTGCTTAGAGCTGCAATACTCAAAATGCTCTCTATCTGGTCTATTTGGAATAAATACGTATAGTATACTGAGAAAAATGACAAATATTTATAGATCAATCCACAATGCATATTGAAAAAATGATAAATTCAAATTTTTAACATTTATTAAGTACAAATTCAATTTTTTTTTCTGTAGTCATAGCCTATTGTAATGAATAATATAGGTATAACATTCTGGAGGAGATCATTCGAATCGCGATCCGAATCGCCCAAGAATAATTTTGTAACGGGTCGATTCGGACCACGGTGGAATTACAATACAGTTCCCTTGTGGATTGAATTGGGTATTTTCCTGGGTCAAAAATAAAATATTTTGCACTGATAACTAAATAAAACGTCGCAAAATAATGTCACTTGTCTTTGATCATATCCATTTTAACGTGATTTTAGATTTATTGTTGCAAAAGAACTAAAAATAAGAGCGCTATTTGACTCCAAGAAACTATGACGTCATCTCCCAGTATTTCATACAATTTCCATATAAAATGTTATTTTTGACGTTTAGAAAAAAGTATCTGATTTGACTTGTTGGAAAATAGCGAATTAGGTCAGAGAATATTGTGGAATTTTATTACAGATTCAATAATGATATCTTTTTTTGTAGTAAGACGGTTAGTTTGTACTCAAGCTGTGATTATACCAAGTTTTAATTGTATATTTTTTTAAAAATACACATAAATAATTGTGTTTTATATTTTTTTATTTTTATTTTTCCTTCAACCCCTTTTATACTCATCTCTACAAATCGGAACTACGAACGGAGCATTGGGTAGTGGTTCGAATCGACCCATTCCAAAAGATACCTTGGGTCATTCGTACCACTCCAACTGATCCAATTCAGAAACAGTACTTGGGAGATTCGTGGTCCGAACCGCTCGCGGTCCGAAACGCCCAACAAACTGAAACTCCTAGGGTCCCGCTCAATATGCACTCATGTTCCCCGTCCCCACACCTCTTCCCCGTCCTCGCCTTGTTGAGTTTTGATGGGCGAACACACACACATTGCCGTGTGCACGGATGTATAGTTTTGTTTGTATTAGTGGTGTAGGCATAAATGATACTCCGCTTCTATGCAGAGCCACACCTGTGCCTATAGGTTGTTAAAGTTAATTTAAAAATCATTTGTGTTAATTCTTTAATATTTGCCAATATATGTTAACTTCTTTATCAAATTACTAAAAAATGGGTTATGCTAATAGCTACTAAAGTTAGTAAACAACATTGAGTCACGTCCAAAAATAGGTTAATTCACCCTTCTTCTATAATTCTGGGAAGCGTGACTAAGATTTGACAGAAACAATGGAGCATGAGTCAGGATCAAAAGGAAATATCAGAACGAAAATTAGGCGGGACAGTTTGTATGTGGATTAAAATCAAAGGCGTGGTTTATTTCTTGGATATCGTTTCATCAAATAACCCGAGGAGCTCGGCGGCGGCTGGATGTAAAACTTTAAATACATAACCAAGGGTTGACGTCTGGCAGGTGGTCGGTCGTACATCTCTAGCCAAATCGATTAAACTTTTCCGCTTCTAAATCGTTTGCTAGCATTGCATAACTATCAATTGTTTCACTATCGATAGTAGACCTCGAAAAACAGTCACAATATCGATAGGGGATCCCTTTTTTTGCATAATTGGTTTTGTGTAATGTTCTTTCGCATACCGGTTTTGGCATTTTAGTTCTTAGGCATCATTGTTTTTTGGAACACGGATAATTTTGTCATAATTAACTTTTAGGCTAATTTATCTTGGCATAATGTTAATTTGCATAATCTGCGTAGGTATAATGACTGTAAGACTAATACTATTTAGGCATACAATTAAAGATAAAGATAATTAATTGCCAAACATGTGTTACAAGATATTACATTCAGTTTCGTTCAACCATGTTTACCATCACCGGTGTGCAAATTTTGCCAGAAAAACTATCATCTATAATAATAATACTATAAAAAATATACCTACTTAATCTATAAGCATTTTACGATTTACTATGAAACAAAGTCAATTTACAGTTATTAAGATAAGAAATCCTTAACACTATAATAACATTTATCTATCAAAAATAACTTAATTTTCTTCTTAAACAAAGTCAAATTTAATTCTTTATATTGTTTTGGTATTTTATTAAATATTATCGGTGCCATACCTAATACACTATCTCGTAATAATGCAGTTTTAGATGAATGTATGCACAATTTGTCCTCACGACGGTTTCTTTCTACTGTATCAGACAATTTAGGAAACAGGTGAGGATTACTCTTTACAAATATAGCTGTTTCTAATATATGTAATGACGGGAGTGTTATAATCTTGTATTTTTTAAATATCGGTTCACAACTATTTTTTTTTAAATTACACACATAAAGTTTTTGGAATAACAGAAACAAATTTAAATTATTTATAAGTGTTTATTTTCAACAATCATGAAAAAAAATTATAACCAACCGGAACAAACACACACACCTGTGAGGGTAGAAAAAAAGTAAGGTTCAAGTTATTTTTTTTATGACCACCTGGAACAAATGTGAGGGCAGAAAGAAAATAAGGTTCATCGATCGTCCATCGTTAGGATATCGATACGACTATCGATAGTATCGATTGTCAATAGTTTGCAATACTATTGATGAAAGGTAAAACCGATAGTATCGATAGTATTGAATTTAGATACTATAGATAGTATCGATAGTATCGATACTGTAACTACTTTTTGTACGAGAAAATATCAATAGCTAAATTACTATCGATAGTATTATAATATCGATACTCGTCACAATACTATCGATAGTTTTCAATACAAATAGTACCTTTACTAACGATAGTATCGAAACTATCGATAGTCCTATCGATATTGTTACTGTTTTTCAAGACCACGATAGTATCGATAGACTGTCGATATTATATACTATTGCTGGAAAAACTTTTATTGTCTGCAGGAGCAAAATTTGAAAAATGCCCGTTGTGTATTATATCCCAAGAAAAAAGGTGATAAAATGTAAAAGGTTTTGATAAAAATTACATAGGTAATTTATCAATCCACTCACCCATTCGACATTACACTTACATCTACCAATTAGTAGTCCAATGACAAATGTAAGTGTAGTAAAGCTCTGAACCCGTGTAACCTTGTACCGTTTGACTAATGACATGATACCGAAATAACTCTTTGACTTGTTTGGTAAAGTGTATTTTACAGTGTCCGACACGACGATGTTACGATTTTGACACGACTCTGGATATAACGTACCTATATGAAATGGTGTAGGAGATTAAGGCGTGATATTTTTATTGAAAGTTCTTGCATTTTTCTAGACTCCTTTTTTAAACACAAGTACATGTTTAATTTCGACGTTTGCGATTGCTGGTTGTTCTTTTAAAGTGAGAGAGCCGGAGCCCCCTATCCTATTTTGGGGAGGGCAAAATCCTGAAAGGCCGGCAACGCTTCTGTTACACCCCTGGTGTTGCAGTTGTCCATGGGCAGCGGTGATCACTTACCATCCGGTGACCCGCTTGTTCGTTTGCCGCCCTATAACGTTAAAAAAATGGTTGGCGAATATATAAATCAACTCAAATACTATAAAATACATTAAGTTAAATTGTACACCATTAGATAAAAAAAACTGACTGTCAGAACGTCTGTTGTTCTGTTTTAGTAAAAAAATAAGGGTACTAAATTATACTTGTCAGCTCTGAAACTTCTTTTTGTAGATTCAATTTGGTTCCAATATAGTTTCTATTTCAAATGATTTTTGATCAGTATGTGGCCACGGCGATTTCTCTGTCGTTAGCCTCATTTAAGTTCTCAATAGGACACGAAGTAGGGCAGTTCGGACACGATAAAAGGTGGTCCATCAACTGGATGGCATTGCAGTCACAAAGGTCTTTAGCAACCTGACGCCACCTAACTCGCTTTTCTCGACACCTTCCAACACCAGTCCGGAGTCAGAGACTTCCAGACTGACCAGGGGAGGTCACTACACTGAAACTTTAACATGCCACAAAGACGGTCCATCTATTTTTAATCTCGTAACATTTTTATTACATTCTTCTTCATATCTCCAAACGCTTTTAGCTGCAATTAATCGTACATCCTAAAAGCAATTCATTTATCTAACTTTAAAAGGCTTGAGGAGTATGGCCGCCATAACTTTATTGGGTGGTCGCTAAGTGTAGTCTTAATTGCTTTATTTTTATATCCCAACCCTCCCCAGGAGTTTAATTGTGGGTGCTTAATCAGAGTTGGAAATGGAAGGGAATCATATTAGAAGAAATAAAAATAGTTAATAGATTCAGTTGTTACTTTGCGGAAGTCAAAGTTACATACTATATGATTTGAATTACTTTGTGCAATGACGCCACCAGTTAGTTCATGCAAACTATTGCCGGCCGGCGCCCACCCACTACTGTTAGTCCCAGCATACCAGCCACCAACAACCCGTGTGCACCCACAACCAACAGCTGATGCATGCTTCCTCCCATGCTGCTGCATCCGCTGCAGCTGCAGCTACATCAGACACCGCATATTCGGTTGTCATAAAAATGTTAAAATTATGGGCATATTCATTTTAACATTCCAATCCCAACTAATATTTATTTAAAATGCTAAAGTGAGTTTGTATATTTGTTTGTTTATTACCTCTTCACACTTCAACCATTGAATCTATTTAGATGAAATTTAATATGGTCTCAGTCCACATATCCAACTTTAATATCAGTATAATTTTAAGGTTCATCCATCTTTTTGGAGAAAATGCTGCAGTACAGTTTGTTACCGCTTTTTCTGTACTTGCGCTTTGGAGGCGACATTAAACTTAGTTGTAAGTAAATGATCTGACGTCAACAACTAACTATTAAGAAATGAAAAGAAAAAAGAAGTAATAATTATCAAGTGATATCCAAAGATAAATAAATGGTTTTTGACTTTTTACTTTTTGACCCAGGGAAGGACATTGGAAAGTTTTTATCCCGAAATTCCTACGGGGAGCGGAGGCCGCACAGCTACTCTTTAATAAAAAATCAAATGCCAGTGAAACAAAAAACTAAAACCTACAACGTGGATTCCAAAGGGATGTTCAACGACCAAGGTACAACGACTACGAGCTAAACGAATGACCTGTCTGCTTTGGTCAAGGTTTTTAGATAAGTATTAAGGATACATGATTTTTTCTAAGACCTGTGCTGACCTCTTTGAAATAAATATTTGAAGAGACGTTTTCTTTCAAATAATTTATTTAAATATCATTTAAAATTTTGTCTTGATCAAGCCCAAGATAAACCTTCAAACTATTTTATGAACTACTATTAACAGTTTAAAGAGAGAACGTGAAGTTTTTCTACGCAAATTTGCCAAAAGTGGCTAATTCTCGCAAATTTGCATATTATTCACGTAGGTAGGTGAAGATGGGAGTAGATGGCCACATCAGAAATGCTTTTGACCATTGTAGTATACAATTCATTTGATCAAATACATAGTTTGTAGACTGTTAGCGCCCCATAATAGCCGCGGCAGCTTTAGTGGCGCACCGACAGCTTACAAAACATTTAAATAAATGTACCCTATACGGATTCAAATATACAATGGGACACTAATTTCAAATTTGAAATCAATCTTTACTAATAATTATGACATAACAATGTATTCTAAGTCCACATTATGTAATTTGAATATCAGTATAATTGTAAGTTCACGTTCTTGTGGAAAACGCTACAGTACAGTCTGTTACCGCTTCTTCTGTACTTGCGCTTAGGAATCGGCAGTAAACTAAGCTAAGTAAGTAAATTACCTGATGTAAACAACTACTTATTATGAAATCGAAAGAAAAAATTGACAATTATCAAGTGGTACAAATATCCAAAAATAAATAAATGAAGAAAAATCTCATAACTCTTATGGATAAAAAGATAATTTCTTATTAAGGTCTAGTAATTTTGATATGCTGAGTGTAAAACAAGGTAAATTGATACTTTAAAAAATAAGGAAGACAAATAATAAACTCGTTGGTGTAATACATTATTTTAATCCATATAAAATATCACAGTTTAATACAATATTTACAAGTCAGCTCTACTTAGAGCTTAATGAACAACAAATTGATTAATAATTAATGCTTATTAAATAAATAAATACATGACTAAGTTAGGATATCACAAAATATGTCTCCTGTATTCCAGAGACATGATACAGTGTGACTTTGACCAGCAGCCAAATTTCTTTCATTTCATGACACACAACTACTTTCTATAAAAACAATTAACGAAAAACTATACAAACGAATTTTGTATGGGGTGACGAAAATTTTTATAGATTTTTGACAACTTTTTTTATAGAAATTAGTTCAATATCATCGACTGAACTTGCTCCAAAAATTTGGCTAGTGGATAAACAGTCACCCTGTATACAATATGTAAAAGAAACCCTGTCCGATCCTTGTAGGAGCAACTCAGACTGTCAATATGAACAACTTTTCCTATGGAACCAATGCTTGAAACTCGAAAAAAAATCGACATTTTCATACAAAAATGTTCGACCGGCCCGGCAATTAGTATGAAAATGTCGATTTCTTTTTTCGAGTTTCAAGCATTGGTCGTCGCAAAAGTTGTTCATATTAATGGTCTGAGTTGCTCCTACAAGGATCGGACAGGGTTTTTGTTACATATTGTAGATAGATTCAGCGCGAAAACTTATTGAGAGAAAACGAAATGTTGGATGGAATGTGTAAAGAAGGATATGAGGGACGGACGTGTTGATTGGAGATAGAACAAGATGGAAAAACTGACATGCTGTGCTGACCCCACATAAATAGTGGGTTAAGGATATGGCAGAAAAAGAAGAAAGCATAAAAGCTATCTGGCATTTGTATCTCTCGAAGTCGTGTATGACACTCGTCAGGACAGGGCCATAAGAAATAGAGATCCATAGTGTTTTTGAAAGATAGTACGTAGTTTTTTTTCTCTTAAATTTCACCTTACAATTAATCAGTATCATGAAGCAAATTTTAAGGTACAAACTGCAATTTTTACAAATTGATATTTACTGTTTTATCATAGTTTCTCGTTAGGTACTGACATAGGTTTCTGTGTATTTTAGAGAGACTTCTTTTGTGATACCCTAATTTAAGTTGGCAGTGCTAAATTGCATTCAGTCTCTGCATTGAAAATGTTTAATGCAGTATAAATTGTGTACAAAAATGTCTACTATTTGTATTAAGTTGACAGTCCATAATTATGACAAAAACTATTTTATTCTTTGAGTGCTTTTATTTTTTTCTCAAATTTACATACTAACTTTTTTTTTCTCAAATTTAATTAAACCAAGGTTACTATAATAATAAAAATAATTTATGCAATTAATTACAAAAAGCAAAACACGAACTAAATCAATAAAAAAAACACTAGGTACATAAAAATAATACTTAACTACGTTGAGTTGACTTTGACAGTTAATAGGTAGTTAACAAAGCATGTAAGTGCCATTTTAATATACCGACCCCAAAATATAGGAGTCATCGAACGAAGACATAGTAAATTATTCAATATTAGATATTTTCTGTAATATGAGAGGTCGAACTAAATGATTGGTTCGTGAAACACTTAAATTATATATTTGTGATTATTCTTCATCATAAATGTTTAAGAAATTAACATCTCAATTATTAAAAAAGTGTATATTCTCGCTCACTATTACATTAAAAGTCTTCTGGATTTTGCGGTACTGGGCTCTGCTTACTAAGAATTGCAAGAATCAAAATGTTCTGTCTGCTCATTAGGCCGCGTTCAGATGACACGCGTAGTGTACGCCATGCGCGTCAACAGTTCAACACCCGTGTATAGCTCGATTTTATATTTTATTTTTGTGTATAAGTTGAGTCCTATTAATACATTTCAAATTGCATTTACACGCAATCACCTCGCATACGCTACGTGCACTCCAACGCAGGTGCAAGGTGAGGATAACGCGTCTGCCGATCCTATGCGTAGTCAATGCGAGTCGTCTGAACACGCCCTAAGTGATGAAATCGTGGAAAAGTATGTTTAAAAGTGTAAGAGTTGGGAAAAGCAAAGTTTTTATTTAAGCGTTAAACCAAAATGACAGATATCAATGTCGATGATATAACAGAAAAAATGCAAAAAAAAAACCTCTGAGTAGCAAAAACGTTTGAGGCCAGATTTTCACTTAATTAAGACAAAGAAAGCTTTAGATACAGTTTTTGTTCACATATCTCCTTTATTATACAGTACTAAATGCACTTGATCGCACCTCACTTTACTATAGTCAAACAAATCTGGTCCCTATAGCTGGTGTCTAAAGGTCCCGTGGGAAGGGTCACTGCCACGTCCACCTTGGATATGGGAGATGCCGTCACCAAGTCTGCCATCTGAGATGACGAGCACTCACTGGACCGGGAGGTCATTGTCCTAGCTGTAATGAGGGTAGTGTTAGAAAAATGGAAAATTAATTTTGCGCCCGAACAAAGTACCTGTTTTTGCCTATCATTGACAACATACATGAATTTTTCGGGGACATTCTCACTTTAAACTATGAACAGTAGTTCATAATATAGTTTGATGGGTTATCTTATCTAGGGCATAATCAAGACAAAAGTATAAATTATATCTCCGTTTCCTTTCAAATAATTTCTTTTAAATGGGGACAGCACTGGACCCCGAAAAATTCATGTATCCCGCTAATTCGCTAAGTTTAACAAAAAGGTGTTTATTGTGTAACAATAAAGTTTCTAATAAATAAATAAACAATGATTTAACAGATCTTGATTTCGTAAATAAGCCACATTTCAAATTCAACACACACAACAAATGTTTCACGAGTCTAGTTTCAAATAACGTACCTAACCGTCAGCTCGTCAAGTAGTATTTTTTGTTTGGGAGCTGTAACGCCAAAGACAATACAGGTATACATGTCAAACCAATAAGATATATTTTTTTCTTAAATCCAGTTCCTAGAAAGACAATTTGCAATTCATCAATAGCATATCGTAGCATCAATGGTTTACTTACAGTTGGTATAGCAACTAGACGCTGAATCTCCCGATGGACTGTAAGGCTTCATCTCGTAATGGTTGCTTGCAACTGAGGACTGGTGGTGACTTCGGTTTCCAAACGGAGAAGAGTAACTAAAGGGAATTATAAGTTTAAAGGTGAATTATAAGTTATCACACCTACAAAAAGTCAGTTCTTATTAATATTTCTTTGACAAATCAGAAATTGAAAAAATATAAAACGGAGTGATTCAGAAAACAGTCATATACTATGATCCTGATTTCCACTGCATTTCTGTCTCTTCAAACTGCCATTGCTTATACTAACATTAGGCCTAAATAACCTTTTTTTCTTTTACATTTATCAATATCTAATCATTACTATCATCTTCATAACTATCATCATGATTATCACCATCACCATCGTCATCAACAAAAACAACTACAACATCATTGTTAGTAAATTTTCTTTTCATGACTCAATTACCTACGTTTCTTCTCTTGTCTTGTCAAATTTACGACTTAACTATGTAATGGTGAGGACAATTACATGCTTCTTTTAAAGGGTTTTTGGACTTGCCTCTTGTAAATTAGTTGATACCAAAACCTACCTGTCTCTCAGCTGAGGCATGTCATAATGGTTGTCCGGTCCCTGCATCCAGTACTCGTTGCAAGTCCGAGTGAGATCTGGTCCTGCGTTGCTTTTGTCACGAGTTGAATATGACTTTGGTAGACCTAGAGAATAGATAAAAAAAATCTGATAAAATAAAACCTATTTTTATCAGATTTTTAATATAAAAGATAGTTTAGGAAAGGTAGTTTTGAAAACAGTTTAGAAGATAGTCTAGAAAATAATCTAGAAGATAGTCTAGAGAAAGAATATCGTTATAAATATGTTCAATCTATTCATTGAAATATCTACGAAATGTATAGTATAGCTTGCGCTGCTGCCGTTTCAGTGTAAATCGGCGCTATACCTGAAAGATAAGACCATTTTATATTCTTATACCAACCTACTCTTGCAGCTGTATACCCGGGCCGGGCGCTCCTGTACTTGCACCAGACAAATAGTATGGCAGCTCCAGCTATCAACATCGCAACGGTGATCCCAATGCCAACGTAAAGTGTTGTGTTGTTTGTGTATAGTCCTACGAGAAAATTGATGTAATTGTTACAAACATTCTATTAAAATGCGAAAGCGTGTATGGGTATTTGTTCTGCGTTGATGCCTAAACAGCTAAACAGACTGAAATGAAATTTCACATGTAAATATTTTATTACCTGGATTAACACTTAAGATTTTTTATTCGGGTAAATGTAAAATTTCCGAGGGATTGTTGGGTTTTAGATTCCAGAGGGCCGGAGTTCGCTTCTCGGTCAGATCAAAATGGCAAGCGACCTTTTTCAGATTGACTGGGTCTTGGATGTTTATCTGTACATATATTTGTTATAAAATATAGTATCGTTAAGGTAGCATCCAATACCACAAGTTTCGAAATTACTTGATGCTAGATATTGCTTTCACGGAAACTGTAGTTGAAAAATAATCCCATCATCTAGTTTTATCTTCCCATGAGCCTTTATTTCCAGGAATAATCACAACTTGTTGCATTTCATTCATCTTTTTTACCCATTTACCCTTCTCCCCACAAAGACGATTATGGTCTCCTTTACTTTTTAGTAAAATTATTAGTTAGGCTATCGTTCACCGTGCTTTGGAAAACACGTATAATTATTGATCCCGTTATGGCAGCCGTCAAATTGTCAGTCGCCTGTAAACAGCACGAATAATCTGACACCAGTGCTGAGCACCACAGTAATTCAATTTGTTTTCGTCTAAAATTAACACACAATTTTTCATCTTTTCATTGACAGTCAATCAGATCCAGTAATTCTATTCAACTTACTTATCCCAGGAGTACACATCCCGTCCACGCACGACGCATGCTGTGCCGTCGACCCAGAACAAGAGCCAGTGCATTGCCGTCGTCTTATCCTCACACATTCCTCGCTGCAGGGGGACCATTCGCCCCAGGATGACCAGGTACCACCTAATTGAAATAAAGGTTTATTTACGACGAAACAAAAGAACAAAATAAAAGTCTGGTGTACTATAAAAAACTCTATTAGTTCAAATTGCTATAATATCTTAAGAAGTCTGCTGTAGATACAGTTTTATAGTAGGAGCAAACCAGGTGGCGATCATAAGTCTGCTATTGTACAAACAACTCTTCCATATTCATTAATTGGTAGTTTTCTGATCAGCTTGACTGACATTAACCCATCTTGGGAATACATTCGTAACATGAGTGGTATAAGCCTTTCACCATATCCAAAAGAAGATATAGAATGCTTTGATTCGAAGTCGAAAACCAAATAGGACGGTGCATTTTAATAGGAACTTTATTACAAAGTAATAAGGTTCGTACCGCTATGGCATCTGAGGCAGTCATCATCTGTCTGCTCCGCAGGTCCTCTGCACGGAGCACCCCCATTGGCAGGAGCAGGTTCAGAACACGAGCGAGTCCGCCGTCGGCCGCTAGTCTGTGACCCGCAACGGCAAGCTAGCCATGGGGACCAATTTGACCAGCCGCCATTTACTAAAGAAAATAATCATATTTCAAATTTCTGCTGACACTAAAAACACATCAGTACATCACGGAAGAGAAAAACTAGCGGAAGTGCTACTGCAAAATTAGTATCGAAACAGACAGCTCTCTTGTCACCTGCGGTGGCTATTAATCGCGGAGAGATCATAATATTATTGTTATTGCACAAATATAACTTATGAGTTACAGATTCTCAATTCAACATCTAGGGACTCCTAATAAGTAGGTAGCCACACACTAGCTGGGGCAGTTGGAGCTCCTACATGAAGAGGTAGGTAAAATACGTAGTGGAGAGCTTGAGAGAAACAGCACAGAGATATTTTATTTATTATAACTTCACAATACTGATATATATAAATTTAGATTTAGATTTAGAAATGATAGAGATGAAATCAGCTCGAGAGATGGTAGTGGAATGAATCGGAATGATGAGGAAAGAATCTAAAATTTAAAAATTGAATTTAAAAATGAAATTATATTTTTAGAAAACGGAAACATGAAGGATGAGGTTTATTGTAACATCGTTACAAACAGATTCCCAATTTACCTATTTTCGATTCAACAGATTTCTACGTTATTAATGTATTTATAGATTCTTGGCCAAGCCACCTGCTGTGTCACGAGGCGACTGTCCAAACGGTAAACCTTTTTATGCCCTTTCCTCTCCGCAGTTGCAGCCAGTAACATTATCATTTTGTGATCTTCACGGCACAATTATTTACTCGATATAACTAGCTAGTGTCTCTTTATGGCAAAGAATTTCGTGTTTTGCTTTTTTTTTTTTAATAAACGAGAAAATTAATTGTCTGACTACAGAGATCCAAAGGGGGATTATGCGTATCGTCGCTATGTTTGATGTACATACGTTCATCTGTTTCCGTATCTTCTAAAATATCCATGGTACAATGACCGTCCATAGGCCATAAAGTAGGTAATGAACTAAAAATAAAATAAATCAAATTATACGTGTAGGATATCAAATTAAACGCATTACAACAATATTTACTTATATTAAAGCAATCAATATAGGGATGGTTTTTAGCCGCATCGCCATTAAAGGGATACACTGTTTTCAGTTTAAAGTAAGAATGTGAAGCTTTTCTTCGCACATTAGCAAAAACGGCCACTTTTGGCCTATGTGCGTAGAAAATCTTCACGTTCTCACTTTAAGCTGCAAACAATTAGTTCATGAAATAGTTTGAAAGATTGTCTAGATCTTGGTCAAGAAAACATTTTAAATGATATCTTGGTTTCCTTTCAAATGATTTATTTCAAATCGGGGCAGCACTGAACTCATGTATCCCCCTTTACATGATTCGCATTTTCTCCCTACCTCGATCGGCCTCTACAATCTGCGCAGAAAGAGAAAAAGCTGGTTCATTCTAATTTTTCATTTAATCCCAGACCAGCTTGGAAGTAACTCATTTAATCGTTTCTAAATACGTTTAACCACTTCGTGAACTAATTGGTCACTTCCTGGCAATAAAATCCTTATTTGTTAAACATGTAGTCTTTAAAACGGTCGCATCCAATTGTGGCAATTTTCTTGTCCTATAAAAGCACATTCTTGGAAACCGTTAATGGAAAGATCGCAGGGATTGCAGTTTTTAACCGGAGCTATCTATCGGGTTTGAGATAGTTTGGTGTAATGAGCTAATTGTAGAGTATGTTTAACTCTAGCACAGAACACGCAATAGTACTAAAGTACAGAAAAATGAGTAACAGAAGCGACGCGATGTTCCGTCACAGAATTAATATTACATACATAACGGAATCTCCTAAGATCCCGCGTAATAGGTATGCATCCCCGTTAACCGTCCTCACACCAATTCAATTCAATTTTTTTCAATTCAAATATATCTTTATTATCATAGGATATTTATAATATCTCTTAATAATCGTCACTTTGTTTTGTTTTACAATTTTTGACGTCAAAAAGTTACTTAGAGCTAAGTTTACTGCCGCCTCCAAAGCGCTAGTGCAG
This sequence comes from Acrobasis suavella, assembly GCA_943193695.1. Taxonomy (NCBI): domain Eukaryota; kingdom Metazoa; phylum Arthropoda; class Insecta; order Lepidoptera; family Pyralidae; genus Acrobasis; species Acrobasis suavella. The sequence continues at coordinate 23,248,376 of OW971934.1, forward strand.
AAGAAGCGGTTACAAACTGCACTGCAGCATTTTCTCCAAGGACGTCAACTCACAATGAAAATAATAATCACCTCTCCTCCGCTCTCGCCTTGTGGAGAGTGTTGAGGCGAGAGACTTTTTCTATGTCTTTATCTACGTTTAAAGCGTAAGAATTACACTTTGCAACAACTGAGCAATTACGTATCCCTAGTAAAAATCAATCAATGACATACCATACACAGAGAGGACAGCGACATCGGATTCCCGCCGCCCGGCAATGTTCTCCGCCACACAGGTGTAGTTAGCCATGTCCTGCAACAATTTCACGTCGTAAGTCTAGTTTATATTGGGCGAGTATACTAGGTAAGTGACGAGTGGCTTTTTGTATTGTAGAGGGAGTTGAATTGCCTGGATAGGATACTCATTTTATGCGCTTAGGTGACTTAGAGTGTGTAACACATTTGGTTACACTAGAATCAAATATCCTGCAGTTCTAGCTGTGGATGGGCCCTTAAACCTACTGACAAAAAATGCTAGTTAGATATCTTACTTAATAAGACAGAAAAAAATACCACCAGTTGCATTGTCAAATATACATAGGTACCTAAGATAAACAAAGAGTGATACACTTAATTTTGTAATATTTGCAACCATTGTATTTCAGTTGCAATGTTAAAAAATATAATCATTCTATACTGTATTCAAAACTTCATAAGACTGTTAGGAATAGATTTATACGTTTAGACATAAATTAAATGTGTCTAATTAAAACTTTTTACTAATTTGTTTACCAAAAATTGCTGACCATGGTTTACTTTATTTTACCAGGCCAAGATTGAGAGAGCAAGGCTTGAAGAGCTCTCTAACTGTACTCGCTCGCTTAGTCTGAAAAGTGCAGTTATCCATGTCGCGCACAATTTGACGTCGTTAAAGATAAGTGCGTAATGATCCTTTGAGGCGCCGCATTGATTGGAAATTAATATTAAATAAAAAATATTTCTTTAAAAGAAATCGCGTCCATATTCTGAAAATGATTATAGTACTTTATGGAAACGTTTACATGCAAAGTAGAATGGCGGAGACATATGGGCTCTCAGTATCATTATTATCTCATTAAATATTGGCTAATTCTTGACCTGACTATATGAACTCGATAGCTTATGTGATTTATAAAAATGCTGTAACTATACCATACTTTTTGAAGTTTGGGGAAAAAAGTTATTTACTAAAATAACCTTTAGACTGTACCTACCAATTAAGTCTTTTTGCCAACTCTATAATAGTTGAAGTTGAACATTTATTATTATGATTTCTGAATTAGAATCCACAATTAATTGTGGATGAATGAATGACTCAACATAAATCCTTGTTTAATTTCATGAAAACCAACTCAAGAGTCGCACAGTGTAGAGAAATTCTGCAGTAAACTTGGCTGTGAGTAACCATTTGACGTCAACAAAACAAAGGAAATATTATAAATATCGTATAATTATAATGAATTAGCTGTATGGTTGGCTAGATGCTTCGTTGTTTGCTCAACTTTCACGCCAAAACGACTAAACAGATTGGAATTAAGTTGGCATATTAGATACTTTATTCCTACAAGATTCTTTTTATCCCGGGGTGGGAAAATGAGGTTTCCGTGGGACACGAACAGCACCACGGGCTTCAGCTAGTTTGTTATAAGTGAAAAATTGTTATATGATCGTACTTGTAAGTCCACTCTCGGTAAGACCAGTGCCTCATCAGTTGCTTCTAGAACCACACCATTCCTCGTCCACCTGATAGTTGCTGGGGGGGCGGCCGGTGGCGGTTTGCATCTGAAGCTGGCACCTCTCCCCGCTTCTACGGTCGTTGACTGTGGCTGGTAGGCGAATTGCTTCTTGATAACTAGGAGAAAGAAAAGAGTGATTAGGTATTTAAAAATTTTGTTTATTTACATAGACGAATAATTAGTGGTAATATTATATGTGGCTAAAATTAAAAATTGTGTTGAGACTCTTGTAAGGGTTCCGTACCCAGAGGGGACAAACGGGACCCTATTACTATGACTCTGCTGTCCGTCCGTCTGTCTGTCACCGGGCTGTATCTCATGAACGTGATAGCTAGACAGTTGACATTTTCACAGATGGTGTATTTTTGTTGCCACTTTAAATAAAATACTATAAACAGAATAAAATTAATATTTAAGTGGGCTTCCACTTGACTTGAACTTAGCTGATTATTTTTTAAACATGTATTATATACTTTGAGCGTCAGAATCACTACCACTTCTCATTCTCTCATCACGAAATCACAAGCAGACAAAGACTAGGGCCGCAAGGCCCAAAGGTTTATTAATCAAATAAAGAATTGAATTGAAGGCAAGGGCAACTTTTCTTGTGTTTAGACGATAAGATGAAAAAGAAATCAAAATAGTTGTGTGACCAGCCGAATTGCTAATAATTATGAGGCGTATTTTTAACTGACTTACAAAATAGAGCAGGTTATCAATTTGTACGGGACAGCCTCTATAGAAAAATACCACGTGCATAATAAATGCAATGTAATAGATGTTAGTTAGGTTTAAGTTTAAATAAAGGATAGAAATCCGGTTGTTTTGATTCCCCATATAGAAATAAAGTTATTAAATAATAAATAAATAGAAAAATAGCGTTATAGTTTGATTGACTATCTCCGTGGCGTAGTGGTCACCATGCTAGTCCGCCACCCAGAGGTCCCGGGTTCGATCCCCGGTCAGGGCAAGTTGGAAAATGGCCTTTTTCAAATTGTTGAGTTAGTATCCCATAACACAAGTCTCGAACTTACTTTGGGGCTAGCTCAATCAGTGTAATTTGTCCCTATATATTTATTATTATTTATTTATTATTTTATTTAAGTTTAAATAAAATATAGAAATCCGGTTGTTTTGATTCCCCATATAGAAATAAAGTTATTAAATATTAAATACATAGAAAAATAACGTTATAGTTTGATAGAACATGTAATAGTCTTAATAGATCATAAATGCTCGCTCAGTAATATATACAGATTTATAGCTCAGTAGAAATAGATTACTTATTTTAAATAAAGATACTTTTACTTTAAATAGATTACTTACTTTACTTTAGTCACACTTACAATTCGTCGGATTTTTTTTATGGTTGTTCACCGATTATTCGAAGTCACCTGTACCGATTTGACAAATTCCTTTTTTTTAAATGTATACTTTTCAGGTATTAATTTTATCCAAATCGGTTGTATCCTTATAGTTGTACGTGATGTGGACCAGGATATATATTTAATTAATAAGCAAATAATTTATTTTGATAATTTAGCACATCACGTACTAACTGGACGTGTACATTCAACATAACACTGTACCATGTTTTTATTTAAACACTCTTCATAATTCAAATAAATTATCCATTATTCCATTGCCACTCCTGGCTGTAGACGGTGATGGATCGAACCAGATCCTATGGGTTTCATTAGTACCTTCGTGGTCGCTATATGTAGTTTAGGGGTGAAATCGGTTTTTTGTTTTGAAAAATAATGACTTATTCTCTCACTTGGTTTACACAAGGAAGCAATTCGTTGATTCTACACGATCATGGAAAAATTATTTATGGGTGCCAGACCCAATTTTCCAATTTCCTGTACATGAGGTCACTATTCCACCCTTCTTAACTACGGTCTCACACCCATACATCAATGCGATTAATAAAGCTAAGAGTAGAACCCCAAACAAACCGAATAAAGGCAGTATTTATCAAACAGCTAAAAGCTCGAGTTGACGGCGGAAGCGCTTCCTCTCGGTAATAGCGCCCCTAGGGGATGGGGGATGGGGATAGTTAAAATTACGATATTTTTAAACCTAGCTGAAACCGATCTGTGATCGTTAACTGGAGATATTTGGAGATAAAAATTGATGAGGTGAAATTTTAGTGCGATTAATGATGGTATTTCTGGAACTTTTAAATTCGATATTTCTATGATCATGTGGTATTCAAAGACTAAATACTACTAGACCAGGCGTATAAAGTGTTACAGATCAATAAATCATATACAACATATACTACACACGTAATGTAAACTTACAACATACTTTTTGACGTGTGAAAGTCTGCCTGTATTTTGAATTTGTATTTTGTATTTGAATTTAAACTTTGAATTTTAATCCTGAAGAAATATTTATAATTCCATTTAAAGAATCTAATATTGTGGGCAGTTGGAAAAACCATGGGATATAGCTCATACCACAAATTAAGCGTACAAGTATGGAGATATTTATTCAAAAACATGACTCTTATATTTCGGAGGCGTTAGAAGAGCTTATCGAATGTAATCAAAGAATTCCTCTGAGTACAAGCCTACTGCGTTACACATTACACAAGACTCAAAAATTTGTTTGATAAAGTTGTAAAATTTTCAAGTTTTTAAAGTTAAAACTACAACAAAACCATAAAACCATAAAAAAATATAAGGCAGTTTTCTCGCCAACTCGCCTCAAGAACTAAATCAGATAAACAAACAAAAACAGATATCAGTTCTATATCTGTGGCCAATGTAGCACTCATTGAATGCATTCCAGTTTTGCTCTCAATAGGTTGCAGATGTCGATACTGCATTTGCTGATACGATCAAATAATGTGCAGATATTTACAGTAATTGAAACCACGCCAGAGGCGATAAACGAAGATTAAAGCTACACACGTTTATACTGTACTCTAGATAATAAAACTGGTTATTAGGATAAGGTATTGTTGAAGAGATACTAGAAGGAGAATATTCGAGAAGGATGTCCCAGAAATGTCTAGGAGTAGAAAGTTCCAGAATAATGTAGAAAAGGCAGGGTGTAGAATATTCTCTAAGTATGTTAAAGGATCTAAAAGGATGTGAAATGCTCTAGAATGTAGAACATGAGCCTTCTCCAAGGATTTGAGTCCTTAAACGCCAAGTATCGGACAAATAATTAATAAATGTATTGTGTTTACAAATTGTATCAAACTGCAGAAGTTCTGAAGAAAGGTGAAGTAAGGAGTACCTGTAACCGGAGAGCATGCATGAAAAAAGTACTTTATAAGTATTGACGAAGTAAAAGAGGTTTGCAAGGATCGTAGCAAGTAGAAATCCATAGTTTCTGCCTACCCCCCTTAAATGATTAAATAAATATCTAGGGTCATCGATAGTTATACCAATTGAGCTAGCCCCAAAGTAAGTTCGAGACTTGTGTTATGGGATACTTACCAACGATACTATATTTTATAATTAAAACACATAGATAAACATGTATGAAATGTTTGACAAAGGCCTATTTTAATAGGTAAATTTGGAAATTGGTAAAGCTAATTTCTAACAGTGAACTTCTGCGGGTGAAATGACGAAGTGGTCCAAGTAAACCTGCCAAATTAGTCTTACCAGTAGGTCTAATTGTAATGTTTGATCCAATTGTCCTATCAGTATGACTGTTGGACTTTTAGCCCGAATAAAGTTACCAGTAGTATTATACTGGGAGTATAAATTACCAGTAGTCCTGCCAATGCCCTTTTCTTTTTTAAAAGATAAATTTTAACCGACATAAAATAGAAGGAGAATCATTCGAATGTATACAACGTGGAAAGGACATACCCATAATAAATCGAACCACAGGCTATTCTAGATCACTTTAGTATAATGAAATTAAAATAACAGCCAAAACAAAAAAAATCGGGCATCCCATACTAAAGTGTGCAGCCGCCCGGGCAATTTGTATGGGAATGTCGTTTTTTTTTTTGGTTATTTGGTTGTTATTTTATTTTCATTATACTATAGTGATCTAGTATAGCTCGTGGTTAGATTTATAACGGGTATGTATGTCCCTTTCACGCACGTTGTATATTACGATGATATAAATAAATAAATAAATAAATATATAGGGACAAATAACACTGATTGAGCTAGCCCCAAAGTAAGTTCGAGACTTGTGATATGGGGTACTAACTCAACGATACTATATTTTATAACAAATACATATATAGATAAACATCCAAGACCCAGGACAATTTGAAAAAGGCCATTTTTCAACTTGATCTGACCGGGGATCGAACCCGGGACCTCTGGGTGGCGGACAAGCATGGTGACCGTTACGCCACGGAGGTCGATGATATGATTATGTAAAGACGCCTAGATCATTTGAAAAGTTCTTTTTTTTATTGTTTGAATGGGAATACTTGTCAGGTGGTCCCATATAGAAATTATATCAAAAAAAGATGAGATAAAATTTCTTTATTGCACCAACTAAGTATGACAATAATCAAAAGTACATTTAAAATCTAGTAGGTACAAAGGCGGGCTTATCACTAAAGCGATTTCTTCCAGCCAACCTATGGGTTGAGAAAACTATAAAAGATGTGGGGGAGTTGGCGCAGTTAGAGTATTAAAATCTGTTGTGAAGCTGTCTTGAAGTCCGTATTTAGTTTAGAAAAACTATTGCTTAGAATAAGTAAATATTGGTGTTAAAATATCTGAAGTATATATTGCATATGCACAAAACGACTCATGTTTTGCCCAAGTGCACTAAGTTTAGCGCTGCATATCCAGAGCATGTTTCTATCATTGTGTCGAGATGACGTGGTTAATGCAAGTTGCATCCACGCGTTATGAACGCTGGTATGGTTAACATCAGCAGCTATTCTTGTACTTGGTTCGTCATATTACTGCACTTTGTTTGTTTTGATACTTTGAGAAACAAAACTTTGTTTGTGCTCAAATTGACCCGGCCCAGCGGTAAAACGCATAGCGCTTTCGCAAGATACGTAGTGGCATGGTCCGCACTTGGGTTGTGTGTGTTATGGAAGAGGGAGTCAAGGTCTTCCTCGACGAACGTACCGCGATCAGATTGCAGACGTTCTTAAAAAAGGAGAGATCAGAAGTATCCGTAACCGGCGAGCATGCATGAAGAGAGTGGTGAGTGTAGATGAAGCTAAAGAGGTCTGTCAAGATCGTAGCAAGTGGAGGTCCTTAGTTTCTGCCTACCCCTGTGGTAAACAGGTGTGATAATATGTATGTATTAATGTGAGGCAATATAATTTCTCGAGCTGCTCTTCCGTGCTATGGAAGGTACTTGAAGCCGTTGGCTGTTAGCCTCAACTTAGGTTAAGCTGTATTTGTATGACAGTCGTCAAGCTATGTCGCATGCCTTTAAGCAGCTTGAAATATCTTGACACTTTAATAAATAAATAAATATATAGAGACTAATAACACCCAAAGTAAGTTCGAGACTTATGTTATGGGATACTAACTCAACGATACTATATTTTATAACAAACACATAAATGTAAATAGATAAACATTAAGACCCAGGACATTTGAAAAAGGCCATTTTCCAACTTGCCCTGACCGGGGTTCACACCCGGGACCTCTGGGTGGCAGACTAGCATGGTGACAACTGCGCCATGGGGTCTTCAAAGCACTTTTCTGGGTCTACTTTGACAGTTCAGCAAGACAGTACAAGGAAAACAATCATTGGTATAAAGTTTTCTACAAATGATATCTATACATTTTATGTAGTTCCTGCTCAGCATGGCGTATCTCCCCATCTCCAGTCACCAGTCGGATTGTCACTCCGCATGGGTAGCTATTTTAAACAATTTAATTGTTTCCAATACGCACACCACTCGCATTCTCGTTTCCAATTAACGCAACGAGAGAGAATTTTATGACAGCACTCTTGGTATAGGTATTATATATTACTATAATACTAGCTGAGTGACTGAGCTTTACTCGGTTACTTTTTTAAAGAAAATCGTTTTATTTGCCTCACCCTAAAAACGGAGTTTCATCAAAATCGTTGGAGCAGTTTTCCAGATCTTCTTTATACAGTGTGTTCGGACATGAACTACCGATAATTTAAGGACATGCTTTCGTCATCAATATGAATAACTTTTACTAAGGGAAAAATTACGAAATTGCGAAAAAAAAATTTGTTGATCCATACATTTTTATGCGATAGGTACGTAATTACTATGGAGCAGCGACTTTTTTTTTTCGCAATTTTCTAATTTTTCCCTTAGTGAAAGTTGTTCAATTTGTGACATCGCGCGGGCTCCAGCACTCCTCCGCCTCTCTTCGGCGCAGCGGGGGGGGCCCATGCCCATATATAAGGCGCGACGGCCGGCGCTCGCCCCTCCTTTTCTTCGGCTGCATCTCCAGCTAAGTAGTCCTTCTACCTAGAAGGGCTACTCAACGGATCTAGTGCCTATAACTCACGACCCTGACTACCTAATCTGTACCTAGTGTTCTTGTGAATTTTTGTAACTAATGTAATGTTCATTATACCTATCTCATTTGCCAATATCTAGTCTTTCCTTTATCTCATCTATCGTCCTAGATCCTAAATCTAGGTTTTACTAACCAAAACGGTACAAATTATTGCTAGTTCAACACACTGTATATACAAATTGGAAGGGACATGCCCGTAATAAATTGAACCACGGGGTATACTAGATCACTTAGTATAATGTTAGTAAAATAAAAGTAAGAAACACAAATAACAATTCGACATTCCCATACAAATTGCCCAGGCGGCTGCACACTTTCGTAAGGAACAGCTATTTTTTTTACTTTTGTCTTTTGTTTTAATTTCATTATAATATAGTGATGTAGTATAGCCCGTGGTTTAGTTTATTACGGGTATGTCACTTGCACTTTGTAAACGTATACAAGAATTGCTCGTTTAAAGTATAGGATTAAAAATACAGTATACTATTACTATTTATGTCCTTTTATTATTATTTATTTATTTATACTGTCACGTAGAACATGTGAGGAAAAAATTTTGAAGCTGACCCCGAACTCCAAAGTAAACTAGCTAAGGAAGCAACCGGGAATATGCTAAGAGAGCAAGCCTTTATCCCTGATGGAGTAGAATGAGCAAGCAAAACAAATAAGCCCCATTTTTAGGGTTCCGAAGTAAACAAGGAACCCTTATATAGTTTCGCCATGTCTGTCTGTCTGCGGTTTTACTTAGCGACTATAAGTACTAGAAAGCTTTAATTTGGCATGGGTGTGTATATTAAGTATACGGAAAATTGGTAAAATAAAATATTGAAAAACAATTTTTTTTAGGGTAGTTCCGTCCCATACGTGTAAAGTGAAAAGCCATTTTTTTTCTCGACTTACCAATCATGTAGGCTATCGTTAAATAGGTCTTTCAAAAATATTATGAGCTTATGTACACCATTTTTCAATTTAGTGATTAGTTTCTAAAATATTTGGTTTTAAAGTGAAAATTTTTGTTAGAGTCAAGTACCCCGCTCTATCTGCTAAACGGTTATATATGGACACGTGAAAAATTCACAGCCATAGTATATATAACAAAATTTAAAGGAAAACTATCAGAGCTAAGAAGGGTTTACAAATTAAAAAGTTATAGGCGATCAACTTATAAAATATACACACAAAAGGAAAATTTCATACAAATTGAAAAGAACAGTTTTTAGACGTTTTTAGTGACATTAACTCAAAGTTGGCATTCGTAACTACGGAACCCTACACTGCGCGTGGCCCGACACGCACTTGACCAATTATTCTAGATGGCGAACCTTAGATGGTCAAGATTTACAATCAAATAACTGGCCAAGTGCAAGTCGGACTTGCGCACTAAGGATTCCGTACATTATAAAAAAAACACGTTTGCTCTATGAGAGCCCATTAAATATTTAAATATTTTATTTTAAATTTAATTATTTATTTTAAAAGTTGAAATACAACTAAATATTCTGTGAATACTTTAAGCATCTACCTATTGACGTTATTAATATCAAGCAAAAAACGGTAATAAAATTGCTTTTGTTGTATGGGAGCTTTTCACGATAGATCTACCAATATTGTCTGTACCAGTAGATTTAACAAACTTCCGAATAAAGGACAGAATACCTGAAAAATTTTGTGGTATTGTGTGACCTCCGTCAGGTTTGTATCACTCCCCGTTTAGGTATCGAAAATATACCTACATTATTACTATGCGCGCGGCGATCACTTCGAAGGGGAAAATTCAGTTACATGAATCGTTTGTTCAGAGTAATAAGAATGAAATTAGTTTGCAATTGATGTCTAGGTATCTAAACGTAGAGCTGAGGAATTCTGTCGCGACCTAAATTAAACCATAGCGCTGACCACAATAAGTAGATATTTGTTTGAATTTATTTTCGGAGCAAGACTTCTGTACGTGAGTACTAGTACTTATTCTGTGCCTCCGTAGCGTAGTGGTCACCATGCTAGTCCGCCACCCAGAGGTTCCGGGTTCGATCCCCGGTCAGGGCAAGAAAATGGCCTTTATCAAATTGTCCTGGGTCTTAGGTGTTTATCTATATATGTATTTGTTATAAAATATAGTATCGTTAAGTTAGTATCCCATAACACAAGTCTTGAACTTACTTTGGGGCTAGCTCAATCAGTGTAATTTGTCCTTAAATATTTATTAATTTATTATTTGTATATCCATCTACTCTATTTATTACCATCCAAAACAATGACATTTTTGTTACATTTCCCTTCACAACAATGTAATATATCTACTGAGGCGGCTATTTTAGACAATGGTTCCTGTTAATTGTCCTGTATTTTCGTCTCGCACTTATTTAAGCGCACTTCCTGTGTCGAGCATTCCACACATTGTCCTTTAATGAGAATAGATGTGATACCAAAACAAGCTACAAATCTTAGTAAGTATGTATAAAATTGAGTTATTTTACATCAAAGAATAGTCACTCGAATACGGATGTTGACAAAAAAAAATATTTTGACTCATCACTCTCATTAGACAGATTATTAAAAAGTATGGTATACGTATTATTAGGGTTCCTTAGCCAAATAGCAAAAAACGGAACCCTTATGGATTCGTCATGTCTGTCTGTCCGTCCGTTATGGATATGTCTTCAAAAATGATATTGGAGTTTCTAATATTATTTTTTTCTAAACTGAATAGTTTACGCGAGAAACACTTCTAAAGTGGTGGAATGTGTCCCCCCCTCCCTTGAAACTTCTAAATAAGAGAATGATAAAACTTCAAAAATATATGATTACTATGCAAACTTTCACTGGAAATTGGTTTGAACGAGATCTAGTTATTAGTTTTTTTTAAATACTTTTATTAAAACATCGATCAAAGTTACAACGAAGTACAAGAACTTTTATATTATGATACATACTGCTACAGAACCCTTCATGGGCGAGTCCGACCCGCAGTTGGCCGTTTTTTTTTCTTTTCTTAGATACAGCGCATTTGAATTTCGCATGACGTCACGATCTAGTACAATTTTCACTATACGGTAACGTAAATTGCTTTCAATCTGAAACTTCAATGCGCTGTATCTTTGTGTTTTATTACTCTGATAAACCGAAATATGGGTCTGTCATTTCTGGATAATCTAACTGACAGGCTAAATTAAATAATATTTCTACGGACTAGTTCTCAACCCTATTGTATAAGTAGTGAAAAAGACAGAGGAATCCGTAGACATAGATTGCTCGCCTCACTTATCCAAATGATCAAGGGCCTGACACGGTTTGACAGAGCGAGATAGTCTTATTGCGATTTTTAAAAGAAGAAAAAGAAAAGAGTGCTGTGTTTTGTCTTTATCACGGACCGAGCATTTTTTCATGGTCGAGTTATAGGCACACTTCTACAACCCGACCATAAAAAATATACGTAGTAAGTATCATTATCATTAATAAGCCTTTCTCTTACCGCCGGTCGCTTTGTGGCAAATCCACACAATCTATCCTAAACCTATACGTATCCTAAATCTTTGGAAATGATGGACCTTTAGAACAACAGCTGAATTTTCCGGGGTCCAGTGCTGCCCCCATTTGAAGTAAATCATTTGATAGGAAACGGAGACATCATTTCAAATTTTGTCTTGACCAAGCACTTGATAACCCTTCAAACTATTTTATGAACTACTCTTAACAGTTTAAAGTGAGAACTTTAAGCTTTTCTACGCACAGTTGCGAAAAACTGCCACATTTGGCGAATGTGCGTAGAAAAGCTTCACGTTCTCACTTAAAACTGTTTAAAATAGTTTCAAGAGTTATCTAGAGCCTGGTCAAGACAAAATTCAAAATGATGTCTCCGTTTCTTTTTAAATGATTTATTTAAAACGGAGGCAGCACTGGACCCCGGAAAATTCAGGTAGTCCCTTAAATATAAGTTCCTTCTTAGTCCGTGGAAATTTGAGTGTCGTTGGCTGAAACATTATTTTTCCCTCCAGAATAATGCCACTCTTACAGATATACAAGTCTATGTTTTTTTTTTCTTCCATCTTGAGTTTCATTTGTAATATGTTGATCTCTCATTGTAAGAACCACAAAACTATAATCAACGATGCTCAATCTTTACTTTTTCCCTAATTAGCAATTATAAACCGTCAGATTAAGAAGTCAATAATGCTCCATAATAATAATTTAAAGCCAATCGATATCCGGCGGCATAATAAAACCATAATAATTGACTACAGAACGTCTTCATTAATAAACCTCTTAAGGATACTTCGCCTTTTATTTTATTGGTAATTAAAACCGACCGAGCCTTTCCTACAGCTTAAAGGACGGAGTACACTGTAATAAATGTGTATGGTCGTGTATTGACACACCCATTTTAATGATATTCGAAAAGGGATTTTTGGCTTTTGAGTGTGGGACTCCCTAGACACCTATAAGTAATGGGCATGATGAATGAAAACATTTTTTTAGCCCGTCAGTTAGATTATTAAAAAATATTGTTCACGTATTTTCTTATCTCTGAGAAACAAAAAGGGACAAAGATACAGCGCATTGAAATTTCGCATGACGTCACGGCTACGTACGATTTTTACATAGAGGTGGCGTCGCAAGCCCCCACTCCGGAACTTTGATGCTTTGTATCTATGTGAATTTTTACTTTGTTGGCAAACTGAAAAATATGGGTCCATTATTTTTGGATAATATAAAGACTGACTAATTACAATTAAACTTTTCTAACCCTGTCGTCACCCCAATTATAAAACATTGTTCACAATTTTTTTTTGTTAGTTTTCTAACCCCCGAGAAAAAAGGGGCATCTTTCTGACTGTGTCATCGTGGCTCTTGAAAGGAAAGGCCGATTTCGATGCGGTTTTTTTACCTGAAAGCAACTTCCTTTACGGTGGATGGTATGTTTTAATGAAAATAGGTTCATCCATTTCAAAGTTATTTGGGGTTAACGCTTAAAATTTGGGAATCATTAATTTACCTTGCAAATAATAGATGGCGCTATGGATATCAATTCCGTTTTACATCAAATGTCAAAAAAGTCAAAAATCATTTATTTATCTTTGGATATTTATATCACTTGATAATTGTCATTTCGATTTCTTAATAGGTAGTTGTTGACGTCAGATCATTTACTTACAACTAAGTTTACTGCCGCCTCCAAAGCGCAAGTACAGAAGAAGCGGTAACAAACTGTACTGCAGCATTTTCTCCAAAAACGTCAACCTTACAATTATACTGATATTAAAGTTAGATATGTGGACTGAGAATATGTCATAATTATTAATTAAGAATGATGTCAAATTTGAAATTAATGTCAATTTGTAAATATAGTTCATGTACCGATTGTACTCAAATTATGTCATTTGTGAGTGTACAAATATAAACCTTTAAGAGGGACCCGCGCCAAGCTCAAGCCAGACGTTTTTGTCTTTAAGATAATCATCGGTTCCGTAATAAGCCTTTTTAAAAAAGTACTTTCTTTACATAAGCTTTAAATTTTCTATCTGGCATATCAAGGACCGATTCTGGTATCACTTGAAATCTATGTAGTACCGCTACTCATCACTAGATGGTAACGTCGAGGGGTTTTCTAATTTGCCTGGCAACGAACTCCAAAGTAGTTCAGGCCAGACTACAACTGAGGCGATGCGCCGAGATCACGCTCTGGTGGAAATAAAACTATGAAAGTTATTCCAAAATTTAAAAAGATTCGAAATGGTTACTGTATTCCTGAATCTTGTAAGAGCAACCCCCCTTTCACCGCGAACGTCGGATTTATCCGACAAACATTGTCGTGCCCACTCCGCGAGCGTCGGATATTTCCGACAAAATAAAAACGCTCGTATTGCACATAACTTAAGTGTTCACATCCCGTTTTGGTTGTAGGTATTTATTTTAGATTTCATACCCCTCGCGCTGGGGACATGGCAACTGATATAAAGTCTCGCGGTGAAAGGGTTAAATACACATTACAATGTAAATGTTAGTACCTAGCTTTATAACAATGTAATATTTTTCAGTTGTTGTCAAAAGTATTTTTTAAACCGAGTAGGTACCTAGTAGTACCAATATTTTAAAAATCCCAAACTTGAAAGGTTCTTTTTTAAGTAATAAACGTATACAATGACTTTTTTATAAAGTACAAATAGTTAAATGTGTGATTCGGTCCATTATTTGAACAATATTTCCCAATAAATGTATACAAAAACAATATTTCAGGTTCTCATACAAATCGAAGTAGTCACGTGATATCATTACTATGACAATTTTTGTTTTTCGTATTTCGATAATACATTTTTTGGGAAAAGTTGTTCAAAATTATGGACCGAATCACCCCTTAAAATATTTGTTCTTAATGACAAAGGACATTGCATATTTGTAACAAATGTGCGTACTTGCCTTTAACAGGACTCTATGCTGTAAACATATTAATTACAGAGTACTTTATAAGGACACAAAATAATGACAATTAAATATTTAAATATTCATGGTCTTGAAGAAGTGAAAAAGGGCAGTACGATATTATATTTAAATATATAGTGTGTTTGCCAAGAAACAGCTTAAAACTTTAAATAGTTTTTAATTTGGTCTTCTACAGAGTAGTCTTAGTTTTTTTAAATGTTACTATTACTTACCACAGGCATTTTATGCTCAGACTCGACCAGAGGACAAAAGTAAAAATGTATTAACATTGTTCCTTCTAGTCTAGACAGACAGTAGTAAAGATTTTATTAAAACTATAACTATTAACATAACTTTTAATAATAGTTAAAGTATTGATTTAGTTAAATGTTCGCCTATTGAACGGGCTTATACGTATTTTTTAAATGGCGCCACAAGGTAAAAACAAAAGTCAGTCAGATGAAACAAACTGCATTCTACAGCCAAAAAGGTCTATTTTCAAATGTTGCAATAAATTTTTAAATATTGTTTATGTAAGTGGCCAGTTCCGGAAACTTATAGTGCGCCCTATGTAGGTTGAAGCAACTCTTTATTTACTAATTAAGTATTTAATTTACTACTAATTCGGTACATACTATAGCCCATTTAGTTAGGTATTTAAAAGAATGCAAACTGTCTCTTTTATTGAAATATACACTTTATAAATCAATACCATTGCAAATTACAAATTATTTATTTTATAAATTAAAAAGTACACACCTTTTTTTTATTTGCAGAAGTATTGATTTATAAAGTGTATATACATGACAATATTGTTTACATGCTTTTAAATACCTATACAAATAGACTATAGGTACACTATTTACCTATATCATTACTACAACTGACAACTTGCAGACAAACTATCACGTATTTACCTATCGCTATCGGTGCGTACAGAGCCCAAAGCTGTAAAACCCAAAACCAATTATCTATACTTTTTTTATAATTAAAAATTTAAGCGAGATGTACAAAGTTTTATCATTATTTATAAACCCAAAGGCCTTCACATTGTACGAACAAAACGCAGCACAAATTGGGTCAAATCATTATTTATCACTACCCCACTATCACCCTAACCTTGTCACTATAGTAGCACAGAATAAGATAGAAAACGGTTCTCTTAATTAACGCACTGTATAAAATCTATTTATAGCTATACTAGCATGATGTTCATATTGGGTCAGTGGTCCAGGCGAGTATTGTTTAAGCTTTTAAAAACAATATTCACCAACTGCGTTAGGTTTTAACCACACAAGCAAACATACGAGTAGGTACGTGATTTAACCATATTTTTTACAAGGCATCCTCTAATTTACTCTAAAAAAAACGATTGGTTGCACTCCGGGAGTGTCGGCAGAAGTGAAAACTTATATTAACGTTGTGTATTTTTGATATTTTGGAATGGTTAGTGAATGATTTTGCACGAATTGATTTAATTATCAGTATAAAAGCGCTATCATTTATGTGGTAAATACGCCCTGCGCCGCCTAAACGAAACAGCAGGCGCAGGTATACATTTTTGCCGCGCCGTAGAAAGAGAGGGGGATACTTCCTTTCTTACGCTGCGCCGGCTGTCTACTCTCCATCCGTCTCACGAATTTTCGATCAGGTCACGTGTCCTGACGCGGTCACGTGTCCTGACGCCCTGACGCGAGTTTAACATTTTTTTAACACATTACAAAAAAAGTGTACAAAGCCGCTAAAAAATTTTTCACTTCAAAAAAGAATATAAATAATTTGTTTCAGTCTTTTTTTTGTCTGATGATGACTTAAACATATTTAATCGAATTCATAATATTTGTTGTAGTAAAGTAATCGTCACCATTGCTTCACTTCAAAATATGTCTAATAATTTTGAAGTATTTGTTATATTTTAAAGTTTAGTGTATTAAAGTCATTTGACAAAATTAATTAGATGCAACATGATCTACAGATAAAGCGATGTAGATATGTTTTTATCATAACCACTCGTCACTCGACTCGCCCACTTTGAATCGCTAACGCAGGGGCTGTCCCCTAATGATAAAATTTCCATATTCATCGCTAGGCCCCGCTTATGCTGAGGTATTCTGTATTTTCTGAGGTATAACTTCATAGCTAGAGATATGCACGATAATCCTTACGGTTTTTAATTGAGTTCTTCAGCTGTGCGAGCAAGGTGAAATCACATTGATAAGTGAGTAGTGTGGAATGAAAATACGCAATCGATGGAAAATATATACAATTGAAATGAAAAGTGTAAAATATAATAAGAAATTCGAAACTATATTATAATAATAGAATTGTATGATGTAAGTCTAATTAGATAGACATATCTACATATTGTTAATGTTTGCACGCCTGCATGCAGGTTGAATCCTATGTCTCCTTTTCAAAATTTTGTACAACCCTACTTATTCTACATATCTACGTGATCGGTTTTCTTTTGCCCGTCCGTCTAATGTGCTCTGTAGGTCCCACCTTAGAACCGTACTTAGAATCCCTGACTATACTTCTGCGTGCTATTCCCACTCCTTCTCTGTTCAAGCGGTGAAATTATGGAACTCACTACCACATACTATACGAGACTCCAAATCATTTTCTGTTTTTAGGAAGCGAGTAAAAGAGTATTATCTTTCCATAACGTAATGAATGGTATATAGTATATAGGTATATTTATTCTTAACTTATATATAATTTTATTTATTTACATTTATAGTTAGGTATATTTAAGTTTATGTATTATATAATAAGTATGTTTAATTGTTTATGTTTAAACTTCTAGATAAGTACCTATTTTATGTATTTGTATTTAACTTGAGTCTATTTTGTACACGCCTACTGTTTTCTTCTCTTTTCCTGTCCTGGGTCTGCTGGAAGAGATTTCTTATGAAATTAGCAGTACCTATGTACTCAATGTTCTTACTTTGTTCGTTCCTATGTTTGTATTTTGTGTACATGAATTTTGTAAATAAATAAATAAAATAAAAATAAAGTACAGTGCAAAGAACGGTTAGTAAATGTTATTTAAAAAGAAGCTTCTCCGAGTGACATTCTAAGAGTCTCTGTACGTCCGGCGCGCCGCAATCTTCGTGGATTCATTCGATAACCAAAATCAGTTGATACATTTGGCATGAAATGGCTTTCAAGAAAAAGATAAGATTTAAATAACCGGAGAAGTGCGTGTCGGGCCACGCGCAGTGTAGGGTTCCGTAGTTACGAATGCCCACTTTAAGGTCACACCACTAAAAACGTCTAAAAACTATTTTTCTATTAAATTTGTATGAACTTTTCTTTTCTTCTCTAGGTCGCTTATAACTTTTTAATTTGTAAACCCTACTTAGCTCTGATTGTTTTCTTCTAAACTTCGTTATATTTACTACTGCTGTGATTTTTTTTACATTTCCATATATAACCTTTTAATTGATAGAAGGGGGAGACAATTAATCTAATCTAACAAAAATTTTCAATTTAAAACCAAATATATCAGACCCGAATCCCTAAATCGAAAAAGATTTTCACAAGCTCACAATATTTTTGAAAGACCTATTCAATGATAGTAAACTCGACGGGTTAGACGAGAAAAAAATTTACTCCTACTTTACTTGTATCGGAGCTAAACAAAAAAAAATTTTTTTCAATATTTTATTTTAGTTCTTTTTAGGCAAAATGTATATACGTATACCAAATGACAACAACAGCAACAGACAGACAGACATGGCGAAGCTATAAAGTTTACGATGGAACCCTAAAAATGTCGTGAGACCAAGGATCATATAGATTTGAGGTTGCATTGAAGAAAGTCTTCCGGCTTATGAATTATCATAAATAAGAACAAACTCAAAACTACTTACATGCATACTCAATGTACACAGCTTGGCTCCTAATCTTCCCTTTACTGTTCCACGCATAGCATTCACAGCTAAACTTCCCTCCAAAGTACTCTTCCAATTCCTTCCTCGTCACATTCAATTCTGCTTCAACAACCCTCACTCCATTCTGAGGATCTACGTGTTCAAACTGCTCAGTCTTATCTGTTCTTACATCATTGCATTTGAAGAAAACCTGCAAAGCATTAGCTGCTCTGCATAGCAAAGTAGCAGGCTTAGTTCTTAAGACATAGGAGTTCTTTGGTTCTAGAAGGAATATTGGTAAGCCGTCGATTGTTTCGTCGTTCTCTGGTATGGGGATGTAGTCGTCTTCTTCAACTTCAGGTTTAAAGTCTGAGAGGTAAGGGTCAAAGGTCAGGAGTCCGTCTGGGTGGATGTACTCTGGTCTAGTTTCTTTTTCTGTTGTGTGTTCTGCGTCTGAAACAAAATGAATCAATAAGTAAATAAGGACAAAATATTTCACTAATTGAGCTAGCCCCATAATGTACCTCTATTTTTTTTCATTTTTGTATACAAATACAATTTGTATAGCACAAAAAGTGGATTTAATGCTAAAAGCAATCTTGTATGGAATATAACATATTGAATAGATTTAAGTCTCAGTGTCTCAAGACAAGGAGGATCGTAGAGTCAAAGCAGCATGTATAGGGAAAGTTTCAGGCCGAAGACCAGTCGGTCGACCCAGATATCGCTGGAGCGATACGGTTCAGGCTGATCTGCGCGAGATGGAAGTGGTCGGCTGGCAAGATATCGCTCAGAACAGGAAATTGTAACGCTCTTTCGTCTCGCAGGCCAAGATCCACTTCGGGTCGCTGAGCCAGCGAAGTAAGTAAGTCTCAAGACTAAAGTCTACAACCAATGCGTGTTACCAGTGATGACTTATAGCTCTGAAACGTGGTCCCTTACTATGGGTCAAATACGAAGGCTCAAGGTCGTTCAACGCGCTATGAAGAGGGCTATGCTCTGTGTTTCTCTACGTGATCGAATCAGAAATGAGGAAATTCGTAGGAGAACCAAAGTCATTGACATAGCAAAGCGGATTATCTCGTTGAAGTTGCAGTGGGTAGGACGCATAGCGCGACGAACCGATGGCCGAGGGAGTAAGAGGTTCTCGAATAGCGACCACGTAGTGGCTAGCGAAGCGTAGGACACCCACAAACAAGGTGGTCTGACGACCTGACCAAGGTCGATAGAAGGTGCTGGATGCAGGCCACTCTAGATCGGTCATTTTGGAACTCCGTGGGAGAGGCCTATGGCTAGAAGTGGACGTAATGCGGCTGAGAAGATGAGATGATGAATAGAAACTATAACTATACTAAAGTAGATACTTCTACAGTGTGTCCCGTCATCGATGTTGGAGTTTTTAGTGATGTGGCAACTTTTATTATCAAACACAATGATGACAGCCGGGACTAACGGTTTAAGGTGGCTTCCGAAGCACGGAGGAGCTCCTCCGTGCTTCGGAAGCCACTTGTAGTTCCATCCATCCTAGTGTAAAAAAAAAAGAGATATTGTTTATTTGATACACAAATACAATTTCAATTACAAATTAACGAACAGTACCAAATTGGTCTCCGCTCAGCAATTTGTCATGGGGTTGCTATGACGCTGATCTTCCGCGGATGCCATGCTTAGAATAAAATTTAAAAATACACAATTTTAAAGTAGTAAAATATTATTACATCATAAATACACAAACTAAGTAGATATAAATATAAAGACAAAATTATAAACAAAATAAAGTACATAAATTAATAAATCAGCTGCGCTGTGATTTTACGGTTTTTGAGATCTCAATGTCTTTTCATGTCAACTTTAAATGTTTTAACAGTATTCGAGCGCCTTATTGGCGGTGAAATGTTGTTACAAGACTTTGTCGCAGCAACACGCATAAAGCTACCTTGGAAATACACTACACGGGGTTGCTTCATTGCCAAAAACGTTAGCAATGCTTTTCTCCACAAAACGAAAACAATCTCATGCGTGCCCACCAACAACAAAATAATCCATTACTACTTTTAATAAAGAAGAGGCAATTTAACCGTCAACAGTGTAATTTATAATCAGTTTATCCGCGCTCCGCCCATAATATTTTTACGCCCAACTAAGTATTACCTAAAAAAATGTTTCTCCTAACCGCAATCTACCTGCTCGCCAATTTAAGCGCGCCGTTTGGGAATTTTAACTTTTTCATTTGTGCAACGAACACCAAATGTGTATTTTATTATGAGATAGTTTAGATTTCAAGATGTTTTTGCATGAACGTCTTATCGTTTTTAACCGACTTCAGAAAAGAAGCAATTTATCAATTCGACCCGTTTGTTTTTCTTTTGTTTGTATGCAATATCTTTGACACTTGTAAGTTGATTTTGATGATTACTGTTGGAATATCTGTTCGGTATGGGCTAAATTAAAATACTATTTGTCTGGTGGAGTACGAAATTATATTGTTTTAACTTTTACTTGGAACTCTTGGAAGTAAATATGTCTGACACCTAGCACATAGCATAGAGAAGAGAGTGACATAACTGGGGGCTGTCAGCACAATAGTATTGCCAGCCATAATACAAAAGTAAAGATTGATTTTTGCAAATAAAATAATATAAATCAACAATTACTTTTCATTTCAAAGCCTTTAGTCCTAAGATGGTTCCATAATAATTTTATGAAGATATATGATGAAGGACTTTTAAGATAGGGAAGAAACTCCTAAATGAAAATAAATTCGGCTTTTTTGTTTAATATTTAATCACATGCATTAAATGTAAAGATAGACATTCTATCACATTTTTGCCTTTAATGGGGCTGCCAAAACAAAATATTGGGTCTATGGCTCTATAAAGCTGTAGATTTTGCGAATATACTTACGTTTAAATTTGTAAACCCGATATTTCCGCCATTTTGAAAAATTTTGAAAAAAAGGCTCGACGGAAAAAAAATAATATCGAACCTGCTCAGTTCTCACAAATATCACGAGAATCGGTTGAGAAATGCAACCTGAAGGTACAACAGCCGGAAATCTGGACATGCGAACACTAGAATTCGGAAACAAGAAATAATTTACGCCCTGAACCGGAGACTTTTCGTTCTGTCTTTTTAGATCTGCAAGGACATCGCAGGACCTTAATGAGGCAAATGACCGGGGATTCGCCGTGGCCAAACACTAGTCTTTCATCATCATCAGGTCTTTTTGTCTCCACTGCAGGAGCACGACCCTCTCTGTACTACCAGAGCAGCCAGAGGATTACTAGTCTTTATTATAATTAAATTATACTATAAGTATTAGCCTTTCGACTCGAGAAGAGAGAGAGAGAGCTGCAAGACCCACAATGCCCTGTTCGGGCTATCCCTAGACGTGACAGTGTACTTACAGTACGTAAAGCAAATTGTCATTTATCAGATAACTGAGTTGAATATTGATCACAACCGTCAGCTATAACTCCAGACAGAGGGAACTCCACGAACTACGTAAGACTCTGAAAGTTAATTAACAAGGGCTGTACTATTTAACTTAAGTGAACTCGTAATTGGTTCTAACGGAAGTGGAGGACGGTGCATAGTATCGACCGAAAGGTGGGTTCCCTATGTTTCTATTTACTATACTTTACACAATTATTATAATGTCTTCGTCAAATCTCCTTAGTTAAGTAGAGGACCCCGGACCTAAAGCGTTACTGCTGAGGATGCAACCGGGAAAATACGCTCGGATGATGATGACACTAGTGTCTTTGTCCCTAAAGGAGCAGACAGCCCAGCCCAGCGCCGTTAGACATAACTTAAAGGTCACTTTAAGTGTATTGGTGGATAATAAGGTGGTAAGATCAGCTTTTAGGATCTGTACGGAAAGAGAAGCAACTGGTACATTTTATGTTTTGTTTTCAGACCTGAATTGAAGAATGTCAAATTGTATAATATAGCGTTTTTGATCCAAATAAAGCAATACCACCTCTTCCTCTTGAATATCGTGACAAGCGACTAGCCTTTCTTAGGTCACATAAACCTTCTTGATTTATTGATGAAGAAACTTACTCTGCAGCAAAAACTGTGCTACGGTAGTCATAAATTCACATGTACTGAATTATGTACTTAGGTCTAAACCCAAGTACATAATTCAGTATTATTTTTTTTCTTAAATATCTCCCCTGTATAGTTTAGTTCGCCATTTTATAGTATTTTGTCTGTCAATTTTTTGCATTATATTTTGTTTTTTGGTACAATAAAGTTATTAAAAACAAGCAAACACACCATGGTATGTCCACTTTCTTGAGAAGGGAACTAACCCCACATCTGTAACGGGAGTACACCTCTCAAAAAGTAACAGGTGTTGGAATACTTGGGTGGAGAGGTGTACGATAACGATCGTTCGTTTGGTACGCCTCAATGAAAATTATCGAAATTGACTTTTAATGTGTCGTTTAAAAACGGATGCCATGACTTTTGTTATGGACTTTTGTTATGAATAGATGTTTTCTTTTGATATGGGATTTTACTTTTCGCCTTACTTTTTCTACGCAGTAATAAAATTCAAGGTCTAGATGATTTTTACTTTCATTCATTCATTTATTTTCATTTATTTATTTCGATACAAAGTCATTTGTGTTGAAATATAGTTTACAATACAACAATAAAATTTACATAATAACAGTTAAATAATTCAAATTACAATAAATTAAATACGAGAGGATTAATAGTAAATAAATCTAAATATTACATCAAATTTTTTTCCAATAAAGTCACTACACTAATAAATTAATTTAGGAATTCCTCTAGCGAATAGTAACACTTGTCCAACAAAAATGCTTTTAGTTTACTCTTGAATTCGGCTTTGTATAATAATGCCTTAATTTCTATAGGAAGTCTATTAAAAAAGAATACAGTTTTATAGTATGGACATTGTTGTACTATATTCAGACACTATTATGCATTAAAATTAGTATCGAATCATTATCATGATATTACTTATCGAAATTGGCTTTAAACGTGTCGTTTAGAAACGGATGCCATGACTTGTGTTTATAATAGGACATGTTTCTTTTTGATAGGGAATTTAAGTTTCTTTAAAGAAATAGTATTATTTTGCTCCTCATTCTAATATTACAATAATCGTTATTTTACGATCAAATATCGAAATTTTGATTCGATTGCCTGTTGATCGATGTCTTTTAAAAACAACTGATAACTGAGGAATATTGTTGTATATTTTTAGAGTTCCCTACCCAATAGGTAAAACGGGACCCTTTTACTAAGACTCTGCTGTCCGTCCGTCCGTCCGTGCGTCTCTGTCTGCACTGACCCTAACACTTCAAAGCCGTTACCTAATCTAGGTGACTTGACGAGGTAACTGTTTTTTTTTTACACAGAGCGACTACCGTCTGACCTCCATAACCCAAAGGGTAGGATTAAATTGATGAATTCGGGACCAATAGTTTATACTTGCCTTCCGAAATATGGAATCATCTTTCTTTTGGGTTAATCAAGTGATTGATCAGGTGGTCAGGTTTTCACAAAGTATGCTTCCCAGTGGGTTCAAACCCACGACCTCCGGATCACAAGGCGAACGCCTTGACCACTAGACCACGGAGGCAGTCATGATAGTATGAACATATGTATGTATACCCAAAGCTGATCTTAATAAACGAAAGTTTACAAAATATGTTTGACATTTTGTTTATACACGCTGACTTTTCATCGGTTTTGGGAAAAAGAATGTCATGTAGTATACAAATTCCTCTTTCCATATACGTAATTCAAATTTGTAAATGGCATAAGATAAAAAGTTGTGAAAATGATTTTCGATCGAGACCACGTAGTAACGCCCGTTCATAACTGACGCGTGACCCCGATGAACTCGAAATCTAGCCGGCCGGCGGTACTACTAATTGATCACACGATTTTACTTTCAAGTTTTTGTCAACATATTTTGTTTCTGAATTTTTATTTTGACTAGCTAATTTGGTCTTACTGGCGATCCTTATGAAGTGGCCTTCGGCTCCAAAACCAGTGAAAAATCACCGTGTATGTAATCTGAGTTTCATAACAAGCAAGTGCAAGAGTTATCTGTTATCATAACAGGCTGACACCGTTATTTACAACTTAAGCGCTAACGAAATCATAACACCGGTAAATTACCGACACTTTATCAGGTTCGTATCTAGATACCGGTAATTAGGTCTAGCCCTAAAATAGTTTAAGCTTTCACAACACTGCGGGATATCTCTGAGGATTATGCAGGGAGCTCGTTAGCTCAGTTGCATTGCTACGCTTTCGTGAGTTAAGCAATCCCGGTGTGTTCCACACTTGGACGGGTTACCACAAGTAGAATTAAAATCTTTTTCGTGCTTCGGAAGCCATTTGTGCCAAAATTTCGATCAATTAATAGAAAATTTAAGGGTGAAATTATAAAAGGAGTTCAAGAGCTTGGCAGAGAGACATGAAAATACTCCACCGAAAAGAGCCCAGAAGTGCCATTTTTAAGACGCGGAGTCACCTAAACGAAAGATTTTTTCATGCAAAAAACCGTTCGTTTAGTGACTTCGTGTTTGAAAAATGGCAGCACATCTCCTTCAATATAGGAAGAAAGTATCAAATAAATATTTATTACAAAAACAAAAAACCCGACCGCCTTTTTTATTTTGTTATGCTTTTTTGTATTTTTATTTTATTTTGATATGCCTAGTGTCACTCTAACAGTAAATACAAATCTTATGACACCTCTCAAGCTAAAATCCATCGAGCCGTTCAGGCTGCAGAGCGTGCCAAACCATTATACATACATATTTACAAACATATAAACATACATACATACGAAAAACCTCTTTCTGGCGCAGTCGGGTAAATACGCGTAACCTTAGTATAGCCAAGCCCTTAAGTTACAGGTAGAGCCGGAGGTAATTTGCCGGCGCTAAGATAAGCTTTAGCTGCCGGGAATCGTTCCGGTATTTCGGTAGATCCAAACTGAGATTATTGAGTGGTGGAAATTCATTAGTTTAGTGACAAATTAATTTGTTTGACATTGCAGCGCAAACGCGGGCGAGTCGACTGTCGGTCGCTTCCGCAGAATTTAAGAAGAGTACCAAAATATTGATTCATTTCATTAGAATTTAAGAAGAATTTAAAAATGTTGATAAATGTTTAAGTATCTAGAATTTAACTTGATTTTTCATTCAATTTTTTTGTCGTACGAACCTATTAATACTGACACACAAAATCCTCAGCAATGTCGGGCCAAATTGGCTGGTCTGTCCGGCTATTAGGTTTGGTGACCTGGCAACCCTATGCGTGAGAGTACGGATCCACAAGTAGGGCATTTGGAAAAGTTGATGTAATGTGATATTCCCGCCAAAACTCATTCCTGGATTACCAATGGAAGGTATGGGTATACCTTCCATTGGTTTGATACATCCATGGAACAGATTTCGGCAGAAGGAGGATCTATTCCATATTATGGGAAAGTGGTCTGGGTTTCGGGTGAAAATTGGACAGATTTTATTTATTTACCAATTTATGTACACGGAAAATTTATACAGAGAATACATCAAATAAATTTTGTACGAAGGCACTACTTATCTCAAAAGAGATCTCTTCCAGTAGCCCTGTGAGAGATGTTTATGTAAGAAAGGTATACCGGCGTATGATCAAATCACGCACATTATATAAAACTACACATAAACATACATACATTACACATCTTCTATATATGTATATAAAAGCGAAAATCACTCACTCACTCATCACGAAATCTCGAAAACTACTTAGCCAATGAAGATGAAATTCAGCAGGAAGGTAGATTGTGACTAGGAGACGTCCGCTAAGAAAGGATTTTTGGAAATTCAATCCCTAAGGGGGTGAAATAGGGGTTGGCAGTTTGTATGGAACTTCGTAATTTTTAAAGTGAGACACATGAAATAGTTGTGGAAAATAATGATGCATTTATTATATTTTGAAAATGACATCCCTGTAGGGGTGAAATAGGAGTTGCAAGTTTGTATGAATTTTCGTCATTTTTGAAGCATGACATTTATGAATTAGTGGTCAATAAAAAATAATAATACAGAAATAAGATTTTAAAAATTGCATCCCCTAGGGTGCATTAGGGGTTGCGAATTTTTATTATCATGAAACTTCGTCATTTTTTGAGTGAGAGACAAAAAATTGAGACAAATAGATAATTTGTTCTCTTTTGCTCTAGCAAATGACGGTAACGAGAACGGGAACGGGATATTATACCACAATTTATAACGTAAAAAACCAATTACAAATCCTATTAGAACCATTTTCGACTTCAACGCGAAAAAGTCGCAGGTTACAGCTAGTATAGGTACCTATATAAATACATATGTCTATTTTGAAGAAAATATAATATATACTTAATATTAACAATATAAATTACAATTAAGATGATTCCAATAAATAATGATCTTTTACTTATCTTTTAAATACGAAATCATTTTAAATTCACGTATAAGCAGGTGGTAGATATATATTCTTATATATCTACCACCTGCTTATATTATTATATACTACATACAAGTGTAATAATTATGCATGTAAACCTTTCCAAAGAAATTTTGTACATGTTAGTGAAAAACCGTATCGAAATCGGTCCAGTCGTCTCAGAGTTTCTAATATAATAACTAAATCATCCGCATATCAAACAGTTTTACATTACAAACTATTATTTTTTTTATTTTACATTTCAACATGCATCAATAAATAGAAAAATATTTATTTTATCATTTATGTCTCTAATAAAATAAAATAATTATACTAATTACTTTAATTTGTATATTAAAAAAACATAAATACTTGCTTAGATGTCATTAAAAATACAAAACTTATAAGCTAACATTAAAATTTAAATTAAAACAAGAGCTTTGAATTAAGATTTTTACCTCCATTTCTGACGTATCCAACCGACATAATCAGAACCAACAAAATCCTAAAGGCATATTTTTCCAAAAACATAACTACAAAATCACTGAAAAACATCCAAACTAAAAATTTGTCACAATTCACAAACACTGGCCACAAAAAATCAACGCATATTCAATTTAAAATAAAAAAAAATATTTCGAACCTATTCTCGAAATACTCGAATCGAATCAGCGCTCGACTTATTGCGTGAGATTTGAAACGTATACGATTTTGTTTTTATTTTTCGAATTACGATAGACACGTGTTTCGGTTGAACGGACGACCGAACGCGTGCACGTTACACTAACGCTGATAGCTCACTGCTGGAACACGGGGTGCATTCGAATAATGTGGTATCAGTTTACATCGGGAACGTTACATTTTTATTATTAAAAAAAAAAACGTTTTTCCGTAACGTACAAATTCCTACGTAAATTGTTATAATCAAATATGACAGATTTTTTTACATATATTGTATTTTATTGTAAAAAAAGTCGTTTCTGCAATAAAAATCAAGTTAAAAATATTATTATGTGTGTGTAAGTATTTTTCTTTAGTTTTTTCTAAAATAAAGTCCATAGTACACTGATGCCCTATAACTATTTAACCCTTTTTATATTTATCTTTTATACCTAACGCGTATACTGGCGCCATCTATCATGTTAAAGCGACAACATAATAAATGGCGCCATCTGCAATGCTCAAGGAACAACATAATAAAAGCTTTTGAAGCTTCTCTGTTAGTTCTGCCCACTACTATAGATGGCGTGATGTTACGCCCTCTTTTGTAGTATCAGTGAACTAAAAGTGTGAAAGCTCTCTATAAAAGCTGGTGCAAAAGCTTTCAGGGGATCTGAATGAACCGTTTAGTTCTAATGTCATTAGTCAAAAAAGAGATGGTGCTATGGGTACAACATAGCCATTAAATATGTAATGTATGTAGAGTGTAGAGTCATGGCGCTAGGACTTCGTTTTGAACATATTAAAAGTACAAAGAATTTTGTTATGCAAATGATTTTTGAATAAACGCTTGTTTAAAAAATCAGTCAAAACAATTTTAGGATTTTTAAACTTTTAAACACTAATCTATTAAAGTGCTGATGATGGTAAAGCTGAAATCAAAATATTGTACAGAGTGCTTTTAAATATTCATATAGGTACCTTCTGATGATCAGTTTTAAACATTTTTTTACAAAAATGGGGCGAGGCGAGTAAAAATAATAAGCACAGGCAGAACTTCACTTTTGAATAATTCGCAAATCATTCGTGGCATTTACACACGGTACGTCTTCGAAATTTGAAATTCTAAATGATTGATTCCAAATTCAAACGTTCCGAGTAGTGTAACCAACATTGAATATTGATTGCACAAAAGGCGTTCCACAAGCGTATTCTCAATTCAAAATTATTCCAAAGCCAACGATTCCTTTTGAAGCATCAAAATATGTAAGTAGCCGAATTTTGGGTTCCATTTTCGTATTTGGAATATTTCGAATCTCTTTCTCACGCGTTAGAAAATATATTCGTCCTTTTCGCAATTTAAGGTGCGGAAATTCAAATTTGGTGGGTTGAGTCGCCTTTCCGTTCGATTTCGAAGTATAATGAGCCTTTAAAGGTTGTGCAATCAATAAAAAATATCAAAGGTTATTTTTGGGTTTTGCTCGCTATTTTGACAACAATAATTTTCTGGAAATCCTTTTGCTATTTGGATTGATAAAGTTACTTACGCCCGGCAATTTGTATGAAAATTTCGATTTTTTTCTCAGAGTTTCAAGCATTGGTGCCATAGAAAAAGTGCTTCATATTGACGGTCTGAGTTGTGTTTTTTATATATTGTAAAAAAAATGATAGTTAAAACATAGTTATTTTTTTGTAAAAATTCTTTTCTTTAAAGAAATAGGTATGTATTTAAAAAACAAAATAATTTTTTGAAAATAAAAAAAACGCATTTAAACTAAAATTATTTTTTAACTCATAATAGGTATAAATAAAATTTATTTTTTTGTTGGTGAAGCCTAAATGTTAGTTTAATAAATAAACAACATACTTATTTGTAAACCACCTGATCCACAATAGATTCTAGTCGCAAACTAACCAAATCCGTATTCGGGCGGATGAGATGTACTCGCCACTTCACTACAGTTTGTTCTCTAGTGGAAGACCGCCCTTAGAGTGGACGACACGATATTTTCAACTTTGACATACCTACCTTTTCAATATTATTAACCTAACTGTCCCACTGCTGGGCAAAGGTCTCCCAATTTCTTTACAAACATTTGAATTGTGTGCCACATTAAACTATTTCATTTAAACTGTTGTAAGCTCGATTTACCAAAGATCAGAAGAAAAGAGTGTATTCGGATGTCATCAGACTCGATAGGGTGACTCGACAGACTTTATCTTAGAAGCTCGGTGGCCCGGCGGGAGTGCGCATTACTAGCGCTTTCACGAGTAAAGCGACACCGGGCGTGGTCCGCATCTGGATGGGTGACAACAAGTGATATAAAATTTGCTCGAGCTCCTCTGTGCTTCGGAAGGCACGTATAAGCCGTTAGTTGCCGGCTGTCATAATAGTATGGCAATCAAACAACGTCAGATGCCTATAGGCAGCCTGAAAAATCTGACACCAGTGTTGCCACCACTTACACACACAAAAAGCAAGCAATTTCTTTTACAAATCGACATTCAGAAAAAAAAAATAAACCAAATACTATGTGTATTTGGTTTTTTTTTTCTGAATGTCGATACTGTTTTTCTCTATGATAAAAAGAAATGGGTAGCTGTCACTAATGTTGCTTTATGGTGTTGTTTTTGTTAGACTGTTTTAGATTAAACTATTGAATTATCAGGATAGGGTTAAAGTATTAAACAAATCATTGGATTGTTCAGAAAAACAATCCTTTAACCGCGAACGTCGAATTTATCCGACAAACATTTTCGTGCTAATATCGTCGGATCTTTCCGTCAAAAAACGCTGGGATCAGGACAACTGATATAAAGTTAAAAAAATAAATACCTATCCTTTTTATCTTAATTTTATAGATAACTTTTTAATTCGGCCTTTAAAAGATGTGGACTCACATAATTCGACAAAATCGTATCTCCTAAACACCCCTATTCCGTCATTACATTGTCAACCCTCTCACGTCCCCGCACAAGTGAGCGGGCGTCCACGCGAGCAAATCTTTTTCTCCAATTGTTCGAATCTTGGGCTAAACTCAATCACTTCGGTTTAGTTGCCAAGTGATAAAGCGCTTACAGAATACGCCCTTTCAGGTGATTAGCGGGCGAAGTGGCTTAATCGACTTATTTGGAGAATTATTGTGATGTTTATGGTGGAGAGAAAGGGTTAATATATTGATAAGCTTTTGTACTATTGACGACCTCCGTGGCGTAGTCACCATGCTAGTCCGCCACCCAGAGGTTCCGGGTTCGATGTCAGGGAAAGTTGAAAAATGGCCTTTTTCAGAATGTCCTGGGTTCTGGGTGTTTATTTTTCAGAATGTCCTGGGTTCTGGGTGTTTATCTATAATTATAAGTATTTGTTATAAAATATAGTATCGTTGAGTTAGTATCCCATAACACAGACTCGAACTTATTTTGGGGCTAGCTCAATCAGTGTTATTTGTCCGTATATATTTATTTATTTTATTTACTATTATAGCTACTAATTTAAAACAACAAGTGGACGGCAAGCTACCACCTGCTGCCGGTGACCCAAAACGGTGACTACCTGCTGCCAAAATAATCCTTTCCTACTAATATTATAGATGCAAAAGTTTAGATAGACAGATGGATGTATGTACAGATGTTCGTTCCGTTTTGACGCCAAAATGGCTGTATGGATTGGACTGAAATTTATCATGTTGATTATATTTAACATTTATTTTATTTATATATATCTAAAAACAGATCTTTTTATCTGTTTCACTGCAGCGGTTGTTAGTATTCCCCCAGCGACGACGAGACTCGACACTTCTTGATTATGCTTACATTTTGTAGATTGCGTCAATTCTAACTTCAATTATACAATGGGTAGATTTTATGCACTTGGATGTAAATGATAATTATATTATCTTTGGTATTACTTTAAGAGGCTAATCGAATTTTCCGGGGTCCAGTGCTGCCCCCGTTTGAAATAAATCATTTGAAAGAAAACGGAGACATCATTTAAAATTTTGTCTTGACCTTGGTGCAAAGGTTCTTTCGGCGTTTCTTCTCAGCAGTGGTCGTTACGAAGCGCTGGTATCGGTAGCTTATCTTTAAAAATAAATTAAATTTTAATATTCAAAGATTCAAACATTTATTTGCCAACTATGAGTCATATGTAATACAGGTGTTATGTATAATTTTTGTTCTTATCATAGCAACTCAGCGAGTATTGCAAATGTATATGTAATGTAATAATTCCAGATATTTCCTATCAATAATTTCCATTTCGGTTTAATTTATTAATATTAAAAACTTTATATAAAACAATTTTGATTACTTGTTAGCATTACATTATATGAATAACAATTTCAATTTTATTAAATGTCAAGGAATTCATTTACAGAATAATAATTTTTTGAAAGTAGAAAGGATTTTAGGGCAGTTGAGAACTTTTTTATTTTTTTTCATTTTTAATAAATGCTGGTAATTTATTGTATATTTTGACTGCCATGTGGTGCGGACTTGTATTTAACATTTTTATTCTAGCTGCGGGCAAAAAAAGTCTGTCTTTATGTCTAGTGTTAATATTATGTGTGTCCTTTACTTTTTTAAAAGAGTTTAAATTTTGGTGAGTAAACATGCAAGTGTCATATATGTATATAGATGGCAAGGTCAGTAGTTTATATTTTTTGAAATAAGGTTTACATGATTCGGTATTATCTATTTGGGCGATTATTTTGACACATTTTTTTTGCAAAACAAATAGATCTTCCACGTCGGTACTGTTACCCCAGAGCATTATACCACAGTTGAGAATAAGCATATGCGTAATATGCGGATAACGCTGCCTCTGTGCTAGTACTCTGAATATACGAATACGAATATACGAAAGTACTAAGAATATACTTTACACGTAACATAAATTATACTTATTGACGTATAAAAGTGCCTGTAAAGGTCTAATTACTGAATAAACATTTGAATCTTTGAATTTGAATCTTTGAAAAAGAAAACTATAAGTTAAATCAATAGGTAGTTAAGGTTGTATTGGTAAAGGCAAGTACAGCCAAGAGCAGCAGATAAAAAATCACTTGTGCAGCAAAATATTCCTATGTCAAACCAAATGATGAAGGGCCTACGAGTATTGGTCCCTGTGGTAATTCATGGGCTGTTTTCGTCGCATAGCTAATAAGGCGTAACGTAAGCTTTGCGAAAATATATGGCCGAAGTAATGTCATAGAAATATTAGTATTTTTTGCTTATTATGACATTCAAAGTAGGCGACTTCCGTACTGTAATGGTCAATACGCTAGTCCGAAAATCCGGAGGTTCTGGGTCCGATCCCCAGCCAGGGCAAGTTGGAAAATGGCTTTTTTCAAATTGTCCTAGGTCTCGGGTGTTTATCTAAATATAGTCTCGCTGGGTAAGAATTCCTAGCTAAAAAGGGCTAGCTCAATCTGTGTGATTTCTCCCTATATATTTATTTCTTTCTTTTATATTTATTTATTAAAGTCGCTATTAAATTAACCACTTATAAGGTATCTAAAAACGTATTTTCGAACTCAAATCTATCAAAGAAAAATTTCAAATGCCGGTTGACTGGAACACATTCCATTATGGGATAAGTCTGCGTTGTCAATTTTATGGAAGTATTGTGTGTTTTCATAGTATAATAGAGATATTGCAAACAAACAAATTATGCTTCAAAAAGGCGTAAAAAAAATTTGCCAACGCGTATTTGGTGTTCCTAATACGGTAACCGTCCATAGTTTAAATGCTAGCATGTCACCTATGAATGCCGACCCTATTTATTATAGGTTAAGACGAAGTGGTAGCTAAAGTGGCGCCCTCATTTGAAATAAATTGTTTAAAACTAAATGTGGTGATAATTAAAAATTTGATTTGTATCAATGTCTACAAAGACCTTTAAACTGTTTTATGAATAACCTTTGAAATTATTACTAATAGTCCGTCTAGTTTAAAACTAGAAAAACAGTTTTAAAACTAGACGGACTACCAATATTACTTTCAAAAGTTTATTAATAAAATAGTTTAAAGGTCTTTGTAGACATTGACACAATTCAAATTTTTAATTAGCATATATTTAGTTTTAAACAATTTATTTCAAACGAGGGCGCCACTTTAGCTACCACTTCGTCTTAAGTAAAGGAAGAAAAAGCAATATCCATGGGTCACCGTCAGAGACTGTAGGCCCGCGACATGACAGAATTAATACAACGTGTAACGTAAAGGTGTATCAACACGAAAGGGATTTAACATACTAATCAATGTAAACAACTTTTATTATGGGAACACTCCTGAAATCGTAAAAAAAATCTTCACCTTCATACAAAATGAAACACCTACCGTGCCAAAATGTATGGAGCTGCAGACTTTGTTTACGGTTTCAAAGATGGCCCCATAGTAAAAGTTGATCAAATTGATTAGTATGTTAACTCCCTTTCGACTTGATACCCCCTTTCCGTTACACGTTGCGTAAATGTCTACCCCGATGGGTAGACATTTACACAACGTGTAACGGAATATTTCTCTTCCTTATAAACATAATTATTTCTCTTCCTTTGTCACTAGATGGCACTATAGGTATTAATAAAAAATCGTTTATAACAATGATTTAAATAATGTAGTACTAATTAATCAAATATGACTTATATGAAATGCAATTAATATTTTAAAGCAATTTTAACACTTACTTTGTCACTTCTTTGCTGGTCGTGTGTGCTGCCATCTCTGTGATAGCAGCTGGTAGTAATTTTGCCTACTATTTTACCTGCTTATGGGCCCTCCAATTGTTTCTGGCGTTAGATATCTGTTACGCGTAATTATATTATCTTAGCTTAGGTATTACATACAGGGGACGCATTTTTGAAATCACTCGTCACATTACGAATGGTTTACGCGAGCGTTTCCAAACGGGCGCATTTTTTAAACGATAATATGTGAAGGATTTGCAACGAGTGATCTCGACCACTCGTAATTTTGACATTTGTGGCGTAGAAGTGTCAAATAAACCTTTCATGGAGAATCCCTTCCGATTCATGCTGCTTTTTTATTAAT
The DNA here is from genome assembly GCA_943193695.1 of Acrobasis suavella. Classification (NCBI taxonomy): domain Eukaryota; kingdom Metazoa; phylum Arthropoda; class Insecta; order Lepidoptera; family Pyralidae; genus Acrobasis; species Acrobasis suavella. The sequence goes on from OW971934.1 coordinate 23,283,064, forward strand.
GGTGAAATTCTTACTAAACCATAGAAATATTTTCTATGTTTTCTGCGTAAAGCAATATTGTTTTTTGCTGACACGCAGATATCAAAAATACAGCCAAATTGTTTTTACGCGAGCGGTGAGTTGGAAACCTACACGTTTTGTGTTTCGGCGAGTCCTTAAATGAAAAATAGCACTCCAGGACGGAATCTTCTAAGATTCTGCGCAATATGCGTCCCGTTCTCGTCTTGTCGAGGCGGCTGCAGGTCTACTGGGCCTGGCAGCTGCATACTGCGCGGGATCTTAGGAGATTCAGTTCTGAATGTAATACTTATATTATTTCTGTGACATGACACCCATCTCTCACTGCTGTCATGAACTATTGCGCGATGGTCGCCGACAGGTGTAGCGTACTGTCGCGGAAGGGCTGTCATCAGTAAAAGCCTGTGACGTATTTAACTTAACCCTTTTAAGGGTAACTTCAGCAAGCCTTATTTTATTATTGCTACCTACGTTTCTGCCTGTGGTCAAAGATATATTAAATCCTCTTTTAACATCATGACGTCAATTATCTCCCAGAATATTGGCAATATTACATCAGTATCATCAATCATAAAGGCACATTATCAGCCCATTCCTCCGAAACTGCCAGTGGATAACATCAGCCGGGAAAAACTGTATTCACTAAACAACGACAGTACAGAAATGAAACTGTGACTTTCGTATGTCCCTGAGTGGGGCAGTCGCTACAGTGCCTCTCATTCTCTTTTAAAGAACGTGCTTCACTCAGGCCAAGACATCCTGAATGATTTGATGTCCGCTGATACTGCTACCGATCGCCGCCAGGTTTACTTTGGTTGACCGAGCCACAGGTATGGCACTTTAGAGAAGCAGAGTATCATTGCCTACACTACTACAAACGAATCTGTTCTTTCGTGCAACACGGCAATGTGTGTGTCTTCGCCTGCAGCCGCCTGCTCAACACCCTCGACGTGGCGAGGATGGGGAAGAGGTGTGAGAACGGGGAATGGGACGCATATTGCGCGGGACCTTAAGAGATTCCGTTCTGTGTGTAATACCTACGTATTTTAATTTTGTGACCAAGGTTCCTCTTTTCTTCAGGAGTCCATTCCAGAACCAGTCTCGGAGTGGGCTCCCTATTAAGCGTGTAGTCAATGTCTGTCTACTTGCGATGCGCTATTTGGTGGTCAATCGGCATCTTGCCGCAGAACTGCCAGTAAAAGAAAGGAGACTGTAGTGTAGGACTGTAATTATTAATATCACTAATTTTCCGGACTCGAACTACTAGTAAAATGCATGTGCACCAATAACACAAATTGACATTGGTTGTTACCAATTCCAACAACAGCAAACATGTTATTTAGTTCATGTTAGTCTCATTTACTTCCCGACTAAACATAAAGTTCCAATCAGATCATGCGTATTTCTGACTACATTCTCAACGGTATCGCTTCAGAGCCTAAGGTCCGCTATCTAAACTAGCTTACCCGATACCAACACCCAATCAAAGATAGGGATTAGAGTTCAAATAAAATTAGAAAACATAGATCTGCTTTGACTGCAATTCAGTTAAATTTTTAATTTTAAATTGATCCATTTTATTTATTAGCAGTTTTATAAGTTTATTTCATTTCAATACTGTTAACGAACAATTTAATTTATTTATATTATTTTGGCGTTTTTACCTTTAGAAAATTGTAACTTAATATATTTTGTATACCTTATATCACTCAATGAACCAACGTTACTAATGTTAAAATATTACGCATTCAATGAAATAGTGGCTTTTCTGTACTTTTCGTATGTTGTAACAGCAGCCAGGAAAAACTATATCCCATGATTGACCAAATAAAAAACGGATGATTTATCATTTTTATTGCGAGAAAAACATGTTTATGAGAATGCTAAGAGGAGGGGAGATCCTCTGTTTGTTTTGTAGTGATTTGCAATACGTGGCCATCTTATGATTACTCTGAGTGAAAAAAAAAACATTCCTTATGTTCATTGCATTACAATAATCTAATATATAAAATTCTCGTGTCACAGTTTTGGTTGCCATACTCCTCCGAAACGGCTTGACCGATTTTGATGAAATTTTTTGTGCTTATCCGGTATCTATGAGAATCGGCCAACATCTATTTTTCATCCCCCTAAATGTTAGGGGTAGTCCACCCCTAATTTTTTTTTATTTATATGGCAAAACAACGTTTGCCGGGTCAGCTAGTCTATGATATAATTTTACAATTTCGGGTCATGAAAGTTGAAATAGAGTTTGTTTTTCACTTAGAGACAAAAAATTTGATTATGTATTTACTTTTAAAAAGCTTTATTTGAATAAAATTAAACATGAAGTGATCCAAATGGAGTTTTTGTTTTTCATTTTACTAAACCCAAAATAATTCAGTAACATTTGGCTTTTGGATATGACATGACATAACAAAATCGGTTACCTACGATCCGATCTAACTATCCGTTTCAAGGGAATAATAATACTACAATATTACCAGTGTTCATTGTTTATTTTTTAGATTTTCTTTTGCATGCCTACTGAAATCGTAAAATCGTGTTTTTTTTTAGTTAGATGATCAATATTATCAATAAAATAATTGTAGTTAAAGTTGTAAATAACTTTATTTTGTGACTTTACTGTAGTTTATTTAGTAGAGAGGACGCAGTTTGATGTGGGATGCGACATGCGTCAGTACCTACGCAGCGTCCTATCTCAGTAGCACCATACGTGTGCCTGGATCGGCTGCGCGGGCGGCGGCTGCTCAAAAATGTCTTAAATACTCTGTTCTGTCCTCGCAGTATGAATTTGTACCAGTCGCTGTCGAGACAGCTGGTCCTTGGTGTCCCGAGGCTAAAGACTTAGTTAATGAGATAGGGCGCCGCTTGCGGGATCGAGGGTATGACCAACGCTCAGGGTGGTACCTGGCTTAAAGGATATCCATAGCCATTCAAAGAGGAAACGCAGCAAGCGTAATGGGCACTTTTGAGCCGGGTACAATTCGGGGTGGGATTTTTGATCAGGGGTTTATTTTATTGTTATTACTATTATTGATTTTTTTTATTGATTTTTCGGTAGTTTATTTATTAAGTACTTTTTAATATTTTTTTCGTCATTTACACATTTTGACATTTTAAACACTGTGCAAGCAATTAATGTCTACTCAATTATAAAATTCAGTAACAATGGTTTAAATATAATCAGATACAATTAATGATTTTTTTTTTTTTTTATATTTGGTTTGTAACAAAAATTGAAAAAAAAAATCAACCATTTGCAATTGCGTCATCCAATAAAACTATTACAACAATAAAAATTAAAACTGCCCATTTGTTGTTGCCTTCCCGTCGGCACTCTTACTTCCCTCACTACAATTGGCTACTTATACCGTCCTCCGGGGGACTGTTTAGCTGTAAACGAAATCTGATATCCGGGAACATTTTATTTATGGGGTTTTTAACCAACAAATAATATAAAAAGAAGGTTGTAAGAAGTAAATTGAGCGCTATGACGTCTTATTTAAATATCTCTACTATAATGTTCTGGGAGAGAATTAAAAAAAAAAACTTAGAAAACCAACTTTTTCCGTGCAGATTCTAAAATCCAATCAAGGGAATAGGTGAAAATGATAATCTTTTTAAGGAGATACCTAAATTTTCCGGGGTCCAATGCCATTTGACATATTTCATTTGATAGGAAACGGCGACATAATTTAAAATTTTGTCTTGACCAAGCACTAGATCCTTCAAACTAGCTAGCCGCATCGCCTATTAAGGGGATTACTAAATTCTCCAGGGTCCAGTGCTGCCCCCATTTGAAATAAATCGTTTGATAGGAAACAGTTGCGAAGAACGGCCACTTTTGGCGTATGTGCGTAGAAAAGCTTCACGTTCTCACTTTAAATTGTAAACAGTAGTTCATAAAATAGTTTAAAGGGTTATTTAGTGCCTGGTCAAGACAAAACTTTTAAATGATGTCTCCATTTCCTATCAAATGATTTATTTCAGACCCTTAAGACAAAGTTGTCATTAAAGTAAAATGACATTATTTCATCTGTCAATGTCAATCATTGGATGGATAGTGGTTTAAATGTTGTTGAAACCTTATTGATAAAGTAAGTCCCAGTTTCATAATAACACAGTGAAGGTCTAATAGGTGTCCGACGCAAAATAACCAGTGTCTTTTTTGATTTCAACATCAGCTAAACATCCATTTTGTTGAGCCCGGCGGGAGTGCTTATTTTTTGCTTAGTAAAGCGACACCGGGCGTTGTCCACACTTGGATGGGTGACCACATGTGACTTAAAAATTTCTTGAGCTCCTCCGCGCTTTGGAAGCCGTTGATCTCGGCTGCCATCATTGTACGGCAGTCGTTAAGCTATGTCAGATGCCTTAAGCAGCCCGAAAAATCTGATACCAGTGTTGGCCACTTATACACACGAAAACAATCCATTGTGCGATTGATCAACATTACGTCATACTTTTATAGTTAACTAGCTGACCCGGCAAACGTTGTTTTGCCAAAATTGAGGATTGTATGTATTTTTGTATGTTGTATCATAAAAAAATAGAAATTATAAATTTTGTCTAAAAAATAAAAATAAAAATTTAGGAGTGGACTACCCCTAACATTTAGGAGGATGAAAAATAGATGTTGGCCGATTCTCATAGATACCGGATAAGCACAAAAAATTTCATCAAAATCGGTCAAGCCGTTTCGGAGGAGTATGGCAACGGAAACTGTGACACGAGAATTTTATATATTAGATACTTTTAACGGAACTGCTGTCGCTCCCTTCATCCAAGACGGCGTTTGGAAATAAACTGTTATCTTCACGAAAGAGTTATTTTACTGCGCTCTATCTCCTCTCTGTATTCAGAAGGTGTTCTTAGTCATTACTCGCGAAAATATAGATGTTTAAGTGGGCATTTCATATTTTATTAAAGCAAGATTCGCGGCGAACACGTTTTTAGGGTTGCCAACTGATGATTACAATCATAACTGGGCATTAACATTGTTTTATTTACGTAGTGTAGTCAGAAAAGGCCAACTAATTTCTATTGGTTTAGACGGTCATCATCAGGGCGAGCGATAGTGCGGTGACCGGTTAATACGTAGTTATTATAATTGTCGTCTCACTTCAGTTTTAGTATTATATTAAAGTTAGTTTATATTTAGTGATTTTCAGCGCCACATAAAACCTCGGGCTAAAATAAATCACTTTAGTATAATGAAATTAAAATAAAAGCCAAAAAAAAATTCGACGGCTCCATACTAAAGTGTGCAAACGCCAATTTTTTTGGGAATGTCGTTTTTTTTTTTTAGTTTTTGTCTGTTCTTTTATTATCATTATACTATAGTGTGCTAGTATAGCCCGTAGTTCGATTTTCGCCCGTTCTCTGTCTACTAGCCTGTAGGAGTGCCACTGCTTAGCAAAGCCTCTTCTTATCCTTCCATATATCCCTGTCTTCAGTTATCTATTGCCATCATTTTTATAAAAAATAAAAAATACATACTTCTGTAAGACAAAAGACCCAAGGTATCAAAAAGGAGAAATGATCGCAAATGAGCAACAAATGCATTGCCAAGAGAGTATCAGTGACGTAAGAAGCGTGGCCGGTAGTAAAAATACATATTATCACGCCTGTTTCCCACAGGGGTAGGCAGAGACTATAGACTTCCACTTGCTACGATCCTGAAAGACCTGGCAAGCTTGGCTGAAACACCTACAAGCCCTTCGTGACGTCACCATCCCGCGTTGTTCCGAGGCTACACCGACGCCTACCGGCGGGAGCTAAATATATTCGTCGACGCCAGCGAAACGGCCTATGCAGCAGTGTTGTACTGGCGTACAGTCAGCAACGACAGTCAAGTGTCGTTATCGCTCGAACTAGGAAAATTGAGAGTTTGCCCTACGTCTGTGAAGCTGGTTACGGGAACTTATGACTTCTCTTTTTTTAAGAACGTCTACAATCTGATCGCGGTACGTTCGTCGAGGACGACTCTGATCCACTCTTCCACTCACGTTCGCTTTGTAGACCCTTTTAGTAAAAAAAATCCTGTAAATGCATTTATAAGGCCATAAAATATGCACAAATTAATACTTTTTGGTTTTAGATTATTTTTCTTTATTTTGCAAGATCTTCGGCGTCCTTAGGTGACACTGGTGAAATAATCGTCTCGCTTGTTACTCTATTTCTGCAACTTATAGTAGTGGTAGTTCCTATCTCCTGCTTTGTAGAAGAAAATGCAGAAAAGCGCACTCTGAGTTTTAACGCAGTATAGCTATAAATTTCTATATTTCAAATGAGATATAGATATTTATTATGTATTCTACAAAATAAACGTGAAGTATAGTTCTATTGATGATTTAAAAAATTGACCCATAACATTCCCAAGTTATGGGTCCAGTTTTTTTTTTAACTTTATATATTTTACGGCATGGATTTTCTTCAGTTTTCTAACATCGGCAACCCTATCCTCGCGACTACCTTATCAGATCACGTAGCGAACTCGCGTCTTGCATATTCCCGAGTTGGAACCTTATCGTTTTATATAAATTAATTGCGTGGAACAGAGATTCGGATGCTCTACGCGAGATATAGTCTAATTGAAATACGGAGGATGTTACACAAATAGAAGAACGTCATAATTACCTCTAAACTATATTTTTTATTAATATATAGGTAAGAAAATCTAGCCTAGCCAAATGTTTATGACAAAAATATGTTTTAATGTGATAAAACTTTAAATACGGTACACTTTTTTATAATAAACTGCCACAATCGGTTCTTGATATGCCTGACAAAAAGTTTAAAGCTTATGTAAAGAAGGTACTGTGTGAGAAGGCTTATTATAGGACCGATGACTATCTTAAAGACAACAAAGTCTGGCTTGAGCTTGGGTCCCTCTTAAAGGTTTGTATACTCAGAAATGGTCATAGTCTGGTACATTAAGTACATACTGAATTTACAACTTGATTTGACATTACTTCAAAATTTCGACATTAAAAAAATTAATTTAAATTATGACAACAAACAATGTATACTCTGTCCACATATCAACTATAAATATAAATTTCATTGTGAGTTGACGTTCTTGGAGAAAATGCTGCAGTGCAGTTTGTTACCGCTTCTTCTGCACTAGCGCTTTGGAGGCGGCAGTAAACTTAGCTCTAAGTAACTTTTTGACGTCAACAATTAATTGTGCAATAAAACAAAGTGACGATTATTAAGAGATATTATAAATATCCTATGATAATAAAGATATATTTGAATTGAATTGAATTGAATACTAAGGCAGAAAAAAAATATTTTTATTACATATCTATGGATGACATTTCTATTTACCATGCGTAAAATAGGCGACAGTACAGTGGCCCCCATATCATTAAGTTATTATAATTTAAGAGTCTCCTTACCTTAGACAAAATCAGACTTTCCCATAAAAACGCAGTCTACCTTTTTTTTCGAAACGACATGTGAGATATTGGCGAAATGATGTAATTACAAAGAAATTGCATATATTAAGGCATATAACTAGTTTTCATAGTCAAAATATGAACTAAAAAAAAATCATATCATATTTGACCATCAGTATGGAAAGCTTCTACAGTCTCATCTTTTCTTTCAAGTTCATTTTTGACTGTCGAAAACTAGTTATATGATATATGCAATTTCTTTAAAATTATCAGTTCAAAATAAAAGCTAGACTACGTTTGTATGAAAAATCTAGGGTAAGGGGATTCTTAAGTCACCACGACTTTAAGTCTTCGTCATCATCATTTCAGCCACATAACGTCCACTGCTGGACATAGGCCTCTCCCAAGGATTTCCAAAATGACCGATCAAGAGCGGCCTGCATCCAGCGCTTAGTCTTACCTACATTTTAATAAAGTACAATCCTTAACCCTAAAATTTTCAATATAAAAAGTACAAACATTTAAACATACAAACATAATTTCATATTCAAAACGACTTCCAACTCGAGTTCTTACTCGCGATCATATAGAAAACTTTGCACATAGCAACGAATTTATATAGTCAATAAATCTGCGGATATGACAACGGAATCAGATTCGGCGTGTCGCCTGCTATCTGCTAAAGTTTGCCGATATACTGCCAAGATCTGCATAACGGTGTGTGCGGCGGTATATAACTCACATGGAGGTATAAAAGGTTAGCGGATACGACAGCGGAATCCTCTGAACCGACTAGTTAGAAAGGCAGCTAACTACATCCCAGAACACAACCCTCGCCGACTCACCGGCAGACGTCCGAGGCATGTTCTCTCTGATGACCAGATTATGGCTGACATGATCCAATTCGATACCTCTGCGGCTCCGAGCAGCCAGAGGAACCTCGCGGTCCGACCCCCCCGCATTCGTCGTAATTGAATACGTAGGTTTAAGAACATTAGCTCGTTCACTAGGTACCGCCCGGCGGCTCCTGGACGATTTGCGTCTTAAGTAGGCCCTTCTGGCACCGTAGCTTCGGCCCTTCCGGCAAAAGATAGGTGTTGCAGCACGCCAAAATTTGCCATAGTCCCTAGCGCGCCCAAAGCCGAGGTTTCCCCCTTCAGAGCCCTTGGCTCTGCTGCTGGTTGTATATAAATATACGAAGCCAGGCCTCTGGCTCGCTCCTCAAACCTTGTCCGGTAAAGTAGTAAATGCCTTCCGAGGCAACCTGTGTACGTCATTTAAAAAAAAACAGTGGAATCCATTAGCTCGTTCACTAGGTACCGCCCGGCGGCACCTGGACGATTGGCGTCCTAAGAAGATCTGGCAACCGTAGATTCGGCCCTTCCGGCAAAACATGGGTGTGGCTGCACCCCAAATTTCTATAACCTCTAGCGCGCACAAAGCCGAGATTTCCCCCTTGGGAGCCCTTTGCGCTGCTGCTAGTAGTTTTTAATATAGGAAGCCGGGCCTTTGGCTCGCTTCTCAAACCTTGTCCGGTGAAGTAGGAAATGCAATCCGAGGCAACCTACGTATGCCAAATAAAAAAAGCGGATTCGGCGTGTCATCAGCTATCTGCTAAAGTTTGCCGATATACTGCCAAGATCTGCATAACGGTATAAGCTGATGTATACATAATTCACATAAAGGTATAAAATGGTAGATATTAGAAATCTGACACACGAATGACAGCATACCCGCGACAGTTCGTGACAGCTGTTACAATCTGCGACGGTCAGCGAGCGTCATGTAGTCGCTACTGTCGCTGTCCAGGGTGACGGGCATACTGACGTCCGTCTGTTAAAGCCCTTAAGGCCTAAATGGTAGACATTAGCGTTTCATAACTATCAATAGTTGACCTCGAAAAACAGTCACAATGTCGACAGGGCTATCGGTAGTATCGATATATCGATATTCTGTATTGAAACTATCGGTAGTCCTATCGGTATTGTTACTGTTTTTCAAGGCCACGATAATATCGATAGACTATCTATATTTTATACTATTGCTTGCAACACGAGTAGACATGAACAATAATAATTATCAACAAACAAACAAAATCTGTGACACCGATAGCAAAAATTAGGTACATGCAATTTTGTGATTCCGTAAGAAGTCATGGTAAAAGTAGTCTCTTTGACGTGAAAAATGATAGTAAAATTATTAAGCTCAGTAAAATTCATTTGCTTTTTATAATTATGCTGTCTCAACCTTACATATGATAACACTGAGTGATAAATACCTCTTACTATCCATATATTAGCAACTCCCTTGACATATTTGCCTCATTTGCGAACGAACTTAAGAATTTCATGGATCAAGAATGAACCTCTGAGAGATATTTCCTAGAGTTATTGACGTGAATCTTCTCAATTATCATATCAGCCACAGGAAGTCCACTGCTGGACATAGGCCTCTCCCAAGGATTTACAAATCGATTGACATTAGTGTTGGAGCTCAATAGTCCACTATCGAAAGCCTATTGATAGACTGTCGGTATTTAAAATAAAACCGATACTATCGACTGGCGACGAACAAAGTAAAAAAAAAATTGCGGAAAGGTACACTACATATACAGAGTATCGATAGTATTGCTTTTTATGATACATAAACTATAGATACTATCCAAAGTTTATGAAACGCCATACTATTGATAGTTTATTCATCATCAGAATCGATTTTATCAATAGTATTGTTGGTTATCAATAGTATTGCTCTCAACAACTATCAATACTATCGGTAGGCCTCTCGATGGTTTCTAATTTTTAACTGAAACTATCAATTCTTCAGCAACACAAATTGACGTAGATTTACAACGTAGAATGGATATACCCATAATAAATCAAACTACACAGGCTGTACTAGATCACTAAATAGCATAATGAAATGAAAAATAACAGTAAAAAATCTAAAAAAAAAATTGGCACTTCAATACAATGCAATTTGTTTGGGGTATGTAAATTTTTTTTTCTTATTTTTGATTGTTATTTCAATTTCATTATACTATAGTGATCTAGTATAGCCGGTGGTTCGATTTAGTTCGGGTATGTCCCTTCCACATTGTATACGTACCTACATAGATATACCATACTACCCAAATATTCGTAGATACAGAGATCGCAGGCTCGTTCAATGAACCGCGGATACCTCATCCCCTCTTCCCACCTCGTTGTGCTCTCCAGAACATAAGAGCGCGAGCACAGAACCCTTTTCCTGCGACTGACGTTAGAACAACTGTTTGTGCGAGGAAACGGGATTGTTATGCATATTCCAGAGAAATACGAGGCCAACTAGCGTCATGTTGGCAAAAACAGGAACACATCGGTATGAAAATCTTCCTTTTCTTCAGTTTTGGCCGCCAAAAGTAAGGTTTAAGACCAATGAATACATTCATCAGCATTCACTCAATCTTAAGGGAATATATGAATTTTTCGGGGTTCAGTGCTGCCGCTATTTGAAATAAATCATTTGAAAGTAAACGGTGACATCATTTAAAATGCTGTCTAGACCAAGCCCTAGATAACCCTTCAACCTATTTTATAACTACTGTTAATAGTTAAAAATACGAGTAGGAACAAGCAGCCAATTTTGGCTTATATGCGTAGAAAAGCTTTACGTACTCACTTGAAACTATAAACAGAAGTCCATAAACTAGTTTGATAGGTCATTTAGGCCCTAGGGCTTGGTAAAGACAAAATTTGAAAAGATATCTCCGTTTCCTTTCAAATATTTTATTTCTCATTTAGGCCCTAGGGCTTAGTAAAGACAAAATTTGAAAAGATATCTCCGTTTCCTTTCAATTATTTTATTTCAAATGGCAGCACTGGACCCCGAAAAATTCAAGTTTCCCCTAAATTGTACACAGTAGTTCATAAAAATAAAATATATAGCGATAAACAATACGGTTTGAGCTAGCCCCAAAGTAAGTTCGAGACTTGTGTTATGGGATACTTACTCAACGATACTATATTTTATAACAAATACATATATAGATAAGCATCCAAGACCCAGGAAAATTTGAAAATGGCCATTTTCCAACTTGCCCTGACCGGGGATCGAACCCGGGACCTCTGGGTGGCGGACTAGCATTGTGACCACTACGCCACGGAGGTCGTCAATATAATACAAAAATAGTTTGAAGAGTGATCTAGAGCCACATGAGAAAAAATTTTAAATGATGTCTCCGTTTCTTTTCAAATTGGGGTTGCACTGGACCCCGAGAAATTTATAAATTTATATATTGAGTAGAAGCTTTACATAGACGTAATTCGCAAAAAGTGTACACCCTACAAAATAAGGACAATATCATCGTCACTAGCTTCCAAAAGTCTATTGTATTAGAAACACCGTATTTTTTATGCTTGGATATTGATCCCCATTTATATCCACCACCCACCTCTACATCTAAAGTCTGTTTGTCCGAAAATTCCCGTAAATATTACTATTAGGGTCAATTTAGTAAGTCTATGGGGCAAACTAAAATAAACAAAGATGTACGTATAATATTTGACGACCTCTGTGTTCTAGTGGTCATCAAGCCAGGCTGTCACAACGAAGGACCCGGGTTTTATCCCCGGTCAGGTCAAGATGTAAAATGAGCAGATTGGACGTATATTTATATATGTATTTGCATAAAATATACAAACGTTGAGTTAGTATCCCAGAACACAAGTCTCAAACTTTTTGGCTTACTCAATCTGTGTGATTTGTCCATAAAAAGAATTGTCAATTCGACAAAAAAAATATTCAAAAGAGGGAAAATTGTACACAAATTGGATTGTCCGGTGACGACGGACGACAATGTTGAGTAATAACTTTCAAAAATAATATGTTTTCTAGTAAATAACTAAATATTTTTAACATGTTTTTTTCTTGAATATTTTACAATTTAAAGAAAGGAAAATAGGATGTGTGTTATAAAATAAGCGAATAAAGAACGGATTTAAAAAGAGGGCCATAGATGATGTAAAATCACGAACAAGTGATTCTTATGACTCAATCACGACCGTAGAGAATGATTTCGATTCAAGTGTTAGAATTCTGAGCGACGCGAGCGATTCATGACCCTCGGTATAAATCCGTTTTATTTAAGAGTTGCATACTATACTGTTATACCACGGCTACGAGAAAAAGAAGGATTTATGTGAAAATAGACATTTAATGAAGAAAAAAGAAGTTTAATTAATTAAAATTTGAACAATCACTAAATTTAACAGTCATTGTTCTAAATTCAAACACCAAAATAGTGATGAAAAGTCCTTTTTTTACTGTTTTTAGTAAATAAGATAAACTTTTAGGGAGGAATGGTATAAATATATATATATATTTTTATATTAAACGAACTTAAAAGAGAACTAATTGCATCTCTCTTTTCTTAATTCAATATCATGGACTCATCATGGATTAATTTAAAGCCATTCCATTTTAAAAAGCTGATTGACATCTGAAATACGAAGGCAACTTTATCAATATTTGGATATATTTTTTATATGAGCGCAGTGAAAGTGGAGCAACCTTCAATATGGCCGCCCGCGGTGCTGCGCTGCCAATATGGATATTTCATATTTTACCCTGGACCTTTCATATTTTTATCCCTCATGCCGCATACTGTACTATTGCATAGTTTCTCTAGATGATGTTTACAAAATTTTATAGCTGGTAATGGTAGAAGTAGGTCAATGTTTCATTTTAACAAAATAATAGGATTATATGGAAAATGCATAATTTTTTTCGTTGTGCTTTGGAAATAGTTCCTAAAACATAGGCACGTCCAAGAAAAAAACTAATTGCTAACCCAAATTCTATGTAGGATATAAAGGTTACAAAGTCACGTTCGCCTTTGGACGACATCTCGGAGCGCCTTAGAAAGACCGGACGGTGATGTCACATTTGTAGGCGTAATGTAAGGCTATTTTTCGGGTGCTATGTCAAATATTGCGTTTACAGGATTGGTCTCATAACAAAAATGGCTATATTTTTCAAGAAAACCCTATGGTAATATTATGTTTTACTCTTTTTATTACTTCTGAAATTTACTTTTTCAATCAACTTAAAACTAAAGTTTGAAAATGAATCGATAAAAAAATATAATTGACAGCTGTCGTCAGTTTGAACCCGGATTGTAAATTAATATTATGTAGATTAAGAGTGTTACCCTAGCTAGACAGAATCAGACTTTCGTATATGACATATTAATCATGCTAAAAAAGTGGTAATAAAAATGTTGAAAATATCTTTTTTAAGGGTAGCTCCCTTACAAGTCTAAGACAATATTTTTTTTCTCGACTAACCCATCGTGTGGTGGTAACGTTGAAGAGGTCTTTTAAAAAATATGAGCTTGTGAACATCATTTTTCGATTTAGGGATTCGTTTCTGAACTAATTGGTTTTATATTGCAATTTTTGTTAGACTCAAATGTCTCCCCCCAGTCTATCTATTAAACGGTTATACAGGGTTACTGGTAACTAACGCAAAACCTTTTAACATCGGAATCAAAATCCTAACATAATATAGATTTGCAAGAAAAAAATAAAAAAATCTAAGAAAAAATATTGGAATCCCCATAGAAACTCGACCAGGTGATCAGTGAATTTGTATGGGAGGCCCATTTTATTTTCTGCAATTTTTGCCTTTTTTCTTGCAGATCTATAATGTGTTGGGGAGTTTGATTCTGATGTTAAGAGGTTTTGCATTAGTTACCAGTAACCCTGTATATGGACATGTAAAAAAATTCACAGTACACAAAATATATAACGATTTAAAGCATAACTATCAGAGCTAAGTAGGGTTTACAAACTAAAAAGTGATATTAAAATGTTATATAGCGACCAACTTATAAAATGTAATCGGAAAAGGAAAAGTTGATACAAATTCAATAGAAAATTCATTTTTAAACGTTTTTAGTAGCGTGAACTTAAAGTGGGCGTTCACAACTACGGAATCCTACACTGCGCGTGGCCCGACACGCATTTGACTGGTTGGACTTGATTTAGTAAAAGAAACAATGACATTTCTAGTCTCAGTAAATCTACGATCAGTTTCGATATTTCGCCGTAGCCTGCAGCGCGGAGGTAATAGGTAGGCGGGGCAGGGGCGTAAAGCTGTACTACCGACATCTCATTTGTGTGCCTTCAATATTATAATAGCATATTTTAGATTTTGACCGGTACTGCGAACATGGTTTTTGTTTTATTTTGGAAGGTGAATGACATTGTCTCTTTTGCTGACGTGAGCAGAGAAAAAATGTGGTACTTAGATGAGGGACGTAATTGATTTCAGAAGTCAAACCCGTATCTATTCTGCTGGGGATAAAAAATAATAATTACAATTAAAAAATACCCCGACTGCCTTTATTTATTTTGTTTTATTTGATTTGCACATCTCTCTTACAGTAAATACGAATCCTACAACACCTCCTAAGCTAAAATCTATTGAGCCGTTTAGGCTGGTTCAGAGCGTGCCAAACATTTGAATTTGGCTCCAAAAATCCGTTTTTGTTTTTTTCATTTTGATATACCCAGTGTCACTTTAACAGTAAATACAAATCTAACGATACCTCTCAAGCTAAAATCTAGCTAAATCTTACATACATACGTACATACTCTTGAAAAACATAACCCTCTTTCTGGCGCAGTCAGGTAAAAAATTACACCGACTCTATTTATATTTTTATGGTTTTAGCAGTCTAGTCTATGGTAGGTAGGTATTTTTTAAGAGTTTACTCTTCTATATTTAAAAGTCAAGCTCTTGTAGGTGTCATGTTTGAAGGTAAATGTTAAGCACAGATAATGGAAGGGTTTGCAATTGCCTTCTCCATTTCATTGGCCGAGCGAGCGAAGCGTCTCAGTTTTGAGATTGGCCAAAAATGCTTTTGTCCGTCTGTCAGATTTCTGTCTAGCTGTTTTCGCCTACAGGTCACATTTCTCTACTGATTCTCGTGAAATTATGTGAGGAGGTTTGAAAATTATACAGATCTTTTACCGAATCAGTTTTTTGTTTTGCTTTTTTTTTTAATGGCCAAGATTTGGGGATTGAAAACTTTAAAAATATCATTTCAGCCATTTCAAAAATGTTATAAAAGTTTTTAGTTACCCTTAACTTTTTAGTTACCCTTAACTTTTTAGTTAAGTACCCTTAACTTTTTTGTTACCCTAATCTTTTTTGTCTGAAAAACTTTTTATCCGATAAACTTCAACGGGTTGGGGTGACTGGCGGGGTCTACAGCTTATAGAGTTGCTAGTTTTAACCTCATAGTACTAGTGTACCGGTTTCCTCCCGACGTTTTTCTGTACCAAAAGCACTTTGAGAGGTGGAATAGTGCTTTGGGGCTACCTGCATATTTCGGGGTATATCGGGGTAGTATTTTTTAACAAATGCATATGTAGATAAACATCCAAGACTCAGGAAAATTTGAAAAAGGAAATTTTCCAAATTGCCTTACCCGGAGATCGACCCCGGAATCTCTGGTTGGCGAACTAGTATGGTAACCACTACGCCACGGAAGATTTGAAATAAATGATTTGAAAAGAAAAGGAGATATTTTAAAAATTCTGCCTTGATATAACCCTAGATAGCACTATTTTGTGAACTAACTGTATATATTTTAAAGTGAGAACGTGAAGCTTTTCATAGCATTTTTGCTAAAAGTGGCCGTTTTTAGCAAAAATCTACAAAAAGCTCTCACTTCTCTCTCACTCACTCACTTTAAAATATATACAGTAGTTCATAAGATAGTTAAAAGGGTTATCTAAGGTTATAATCGAGGCAAAATTTTAAATAATATCTCCGTTTCTTTTCAAATGATTTCTTTGAAATGGGACCCCGAAAAATTCATGTAGCAAATGGACAATAATTTTTAATGTTCATTTTCGACCACGCCCTCTATATCTTGAATATTTTTTTGAACTAAAAATAATATTAAAACGAAAATCTTTATTCAAAAAGACTTCATTAAAATCTTTCTGAATGTACATTTTCATGTTAATTAATATTATTCAATTTAAGAGAAAATTCAAAATGTAGGAAGAGGGCTTGGTCAGATATGGACGACCTCCGTGGCGTAGTGGTTACCGCCACCCAGAGGTCCCGGGTTCGATCCCCGGTCAGGGCAAGTTGGAAAATGGCCTTTTTCAAATTGTCCTGGGTCTTGGATGTTTATCTATATATGTATTTGTTATAAAATACAGTATCGTTGAATTAGTATCCCATAACACAAGTCTCGAACTTACTTTGGGGCTAGCTCAATCAGTGTAATTTGTCCCTATATATTTATTTATTTATATTCATTATTTATTAGATATATCTTTTTTGCTGTCTGTAAATGAGTACAAAGCCAGAATTACAGGTCGCTTTATTAGGACCAGTTACTTATGGCTTGTCTACCTAAAGCCAAGTCATCAAGTTTGCTACATCAATATTAGGTACCCTACTATCCGAAAAACTTCGTTGCGGGGCCATAAAATAACCTGCCGAACGCTTCCTGGCGCCGCCCGCTTCCGCCCGCGAGCCCACCCGCCTTGTATAGTATGGGTATAATATGATTTTATTCGAGGAAAGTTTATCAAAACATTTATTTTATACAATATGTAACAAAAACCCTGTCCCATCCTTGTAGGAGCAACTCAGATCGTCAATGTGAACAGCTTTTTCAAGGACCAATGCTTGAAACTCGAAAAAAAACTCTCAAATCGAAGAAAAATCGACATTTTCATAAAAATTGCCGGCCGGGCCGAACACTTTTGTATGAGAATGTCGATATTTTTCGTTTTTCAAGCATTGATCCCACAGGAAAAGTTAATATTGACGGTCTGAGTAGCGCCTACAAGGATCGGACAGGGTTTTTGTTATATATTGTATAGAATAATATCTCCACAATATACGTCACACTTTCTTTGTGCGCATGTGAAACGTCGACGATGACCAAAAAAGATAGAAATAGTTTAGAAGCGTTTGAAATGTGGTGCTGGAGGAGAATTATATAACTAGATCTAAACTTGATATTAACACTTTAAATGGACTTGATAAATTGACGCTGTAAAATCAAATAAATAAATAAGTGCATGGTAAATTAAAATTGCATGTAATAGAAAAAATGATTTATGCGATATTATGTCAAAAAGAAAAAAAATAAAATATAAAAAATAAAAAAACCTCTGCTTACAATGCTAGTAAATATTAATGAATAGTTTTGAATAGTATTTTCATTAATTTATTTGTTTGTAATAAATTTTTCTTGGTCTAAAACACCCGCTTGCCGTTCCATCTTATATTTGCAATACCCAACAGGGTTCATATTGTACCTAATTATAAACAGTGGTAATATTAGTAAAACTAAGAACTGATGTATAATATGAATGCAATAAATGAATTGCATCGAATTAAAAAAATAAGTTGTAAAGAACAAGTTACAAATGAAAAGGTATTAGAGAATGTGGGAGAGAAAAGACGAATACTACAAATTATAGAAACTAGAATAGGAAAAACGTTCGGTCATCTACTACGTCACGATGCGTTCTTTAAAATAATAATGGTAAAAGTAAGAGGAGTAGGAAAACCCAGAAGAAAAATTGAACGTGAAAACAAATAAGGAGTTGAAGAACTTGGCAAAGGAAAGAAAAACATGGAAAGCACTCCACCGCCAAGATCCCAGCTCTTAAATATAAGAAGATGACGATTTGACTATAATATTCCTTCCTTACTGAGTTTTGAATTCCTTTTATGATCGGGCATGACGATGATGGCTTATGCAGCAATGGAGTGGGAATGATATGTTGATAATTGAATGATTATGATTTATTATAAACTATCACCTGCACAGTTTATTTTATCAGAATAATTAAACGATCACTTACTTTTGAGAAACATAAATTAAAATGAAAAAAAAGTCAAAATTCATATGTTTATTCAGTAATTAGACCTTTATAGACACTTTCACATGTCAATAAGTATAATTTACATTACGTGTAGTGTATATATATATTTATTTAATTATTTAACTCTATTACATGATATTGTAATCGGTGGACTTAAGGTCGTACCTTTTCTACCAGTCAACCTACAGTGGTGCTGACATACTTACATTTCGGAAATATGGTGAACGAAAAAACTCCAAAATTAAAAACTGAGAACACTTATATTGCAACAAAATTCTAACCTATGTGCATATCTACGTTACCACAGAGTAATAATTAATATAATACGTACCAACACAAACTAACTGAAACTAAAAATAAATATTACATATGTATCTATATAAATATAAAGTTACAACATTTTACATATTCTACAAAAATACAAATACTAAATATACTTAACTACATATATAATATTATATCTATATTATACCAATCTACTTATAAATATATTCTTTCCATCTGACAATTTTGAAGATAATGGTTTTTGAATGCGAGGCGACTACAAGATTTTCGAATATCTACTGTATATTAAATTTAAATTTATTTTTAAAGAGAAGCTACCAGCGCTTCGCAACGACCACTGCTGAGAAGAAGCGCCGAAAGAACTCATGTTCACAGTATTGGTCGCCTACTCGCTAGAAGAGCTTTGTCATATTTTCTATGTCTTAGATGGTTTTAAAAACTCAAAAACTCGGCCTATAACCGAAACGGTTCCTAACCATTTTGGTTGCTATACCACTACCACGTCGGTTTCATGATACAAGCGATAGTTACTCGCTATTCAACAAACTCCGTGACTTAGTGGTCACCATGCTAGTCCGCCACCCAGAGGCTCCGGGTTCGATCCCCGGCAAGTTGGAAAATGCCCTTTTTCAAATTGTCCTGGGTCTGGGGTGTTTATCTATATATGTATTTGTTATAAAATATAGTTCATAATATATACCGTTGAGTTAGTATCCCATAACACAAGTCTTGAACTTACTTTGGGGCTAGCTCCATCAGTGTTATTTATCCGTAAATATTTATTACTATTTATTTATTCAAATAACGAATTTCATTGTACTACGTTTCCATTATTTCCAATTACTTCGCGAGTTAAATTGCATTATGTTGTAAGTGTATTTGTATGCGCATATCTCGAGCATACGGGAGGCTTTCACGTCGGATTGCTACGCATATTGTCGCCAAAGTAACAAAGATGTAGGAAAGCAGTAAAAAAAGCTTTCTCTTTGCAAGCTAAGTAGCGACATTCAATAGGCCTGTTGATTTCGGCCAGGAAGTACACAGGCTTTTGTAGTTAAAATTCGCACTCCAAACCCCAGAGCGTTTCGGCCGGTTTGACGACCGAACCGAACGTCTATTGAAGTAAGTAAATATCAATCAAGTTAGATTACAAATGCATGTTGTTTTCGGCCAGGAAGCATACAGGCTTTTGTAGTCTAAACCCCAGAACGTTTCGGCCGCGCCGAGCCCTACAAGTTGTTGGAGTAGGAAAATAGCGTTAATGCAACTACACATCCCCAAGTAGCTCAACCAGTTCAAATAGGACTCGCAGCTTTCATTCAGAGCTCATCGGTCTGTGTTTGGTCTAATACAAACAGCAAGCGAAACACGTTACATAATTTATTCAAAGAGTTACTGCTATTTTCATTGCTTTGCATTGGAGTGTGTGCTTTAAACACAAAAACCCGTGTGGTTTTTGGCCGAAATCAACATGCATTTGTAATTTCACTTAAATTGGTATTTACTCGTATTTACTTTAATAGCCGGTAGGGTCCGGCCGTCGGACCGGCCGAAACGCATGGGGTTTGGAGTGCGAATTTTAACTATAAAGGCCTGTGTGCTTTCTGGCCGAAATCAACAGATTGGTAACGTATTTTATTCTACCACTTTTTACGCATAATTAATATACATATACATGCCAAATCACAGCCGTCTAGTACTCATAGTCGCTGAGTATAACCGCGGACGGACAGACAGACAGACATACATGGCGAAACTATAAGGGTTCCTTGTTTAGTACGGAACCCTAAAAATGAGGCCACGTCACTACCGTCACAGGGCAAAGTATTCAAGAGGCTGGCGGCATTTCGCGATGGATAGCAATACATAAACGCTGTCTGAAATGCGCGCCGGCCCTTGGGTCCCCCGAAATATTGATATATTTTAGGGTTCCGTAGTAAACAAGGAACCCTTATAGTTTCGCCATGCCAGTCTGTCTGTCTGTCTGTCCGTCCACGGTTTGACTCAGCGACTATAAGTACTAGAAAGCTTTAATTTGGCATGTATATTAACTATGCAGAAAAAGTGGTAAAAGAAAATACTCAGTAGGGTGAACAAATTAAAAAGTAAAAGGATAATTTCGTACAAATTTAATAAAAAAATTAGTTTTAAGACGTTTTCAGTGGCATGAACTCAAAGTTGGCATTCGTAACTATTGAACCCTACACTGCGCGTGGCCCGACACACACTTGGCCAATTATTCTATCTTTACAAATAAAAAAGCGTATCCATCCCACCAACATCGATGGCATATTTGTCGTATTGTCGCCTACTCGCATTTTATAGCGAAACTCTTAAAGTTATTGCCAGCAGCGAGGCGACAAACTGTTCCCGATATGTATGCGACCAAACTTACACACATATTTATTTTGTTTGAGATTTACGAGCTTCCAACGTAGCAGATCATTCCGATCGGTAAAATATGGTGCATTTAGCTCCTACTTATGAATACTGCTCCTGAAATAATTATAATTACATAATTATTGTACAAAAAAGAAAAATGTTAAGCTATTGCATAGCTTTTATCGCGGGCTTTGAGCGCGGCGACCGAATCAAGATCAACTACTCCGCCTACCATGTAGGTTTACAAGCAAATTCATCAAAAATCACAGTGGCGCGGCGTTGAAAGCCGTGCATCGTCTAACGTCGTTTCAGTTCGGCAGACTTCGGCACGGTGTTTGTGTGCGTGCGACTAGACGTATGCGTGTAGACTAGCTGCTAACTGCTCATTACTGATTCTATCTCTTTTAGACACGATGCTAGGTGAGATTTACTTATCGGTCACTACGCTCAAAAAGTGTAACTTGAATTAATAATCAAGAAAAACCTTGATTTAATAAAAAAAATACTGCGTAAATAAAAAATAAATATTAATTATAATTGCATAAGTTGATAAAATAATGCTATGCAATAGCTTTACCACGGCAGTCCTCGAGTGCCACACTTTTTTTTTTATAAGAAATGTTCACGCCCACCTTTTAAACTCCCTTTCCTCATAAAGTCATCATTATTTAGTTCTTCTTTTCATACCTATTTTTACATTAGTATAAGTAGATGTATATGTAAGTATTGTATAAGTAGATGTTTATTCTGAAATGTATATATAATAGGTATTTAATGTAATTGTATATTATATAGTAATATTTTATAACGTAAGTATATATGTATTGCCTTTTTGTGCCGCATAATTTTCTCTGTTTCCCTATGGTTAACTGGGAGAAAATGCTATTAACATAAGTCCGCCATTTGTTAAAAGTATATTTGTACTTTTGAACAATAATGTTTGATAAAATAAAATAAATAAATCATCCACATGTTAGTCAACAAGATATACGTAAAAAACGAATATCCGACTGCGAGGCCATACACGGCTAACAATGTATATATTTTTGAAAAGTGCTAATCAAGACCATTCATTTCATATCCCAATCGATACAGAAACAAAAAAATATGTGTTTCGACTCTCAGTTTTTTGTTTGTAACATTTGTTACATTTTTTGCGTAAAAATTGTAGCCTATGTCACCCGGACAGTAGTGATAAATCGATTGACATATCATTTGCGAAAATTGCACAAGCGATTCGGAAGCTAAGGTGGAACAGACATACATACCCACATGTACACATAGATATATAAATAGACTGCTAAAATCATTACCCTTCTGCTTGGCTTTGCCGTAGTTGGGTAAAAACTACAGGAGTTTATCCGAAAATGCTGCAATGTGGTTCGTCATAGGACACTTCTTACCCGACTGCGCTAGAAGGAGGGCTATGTTTTTCGGGAGTATGTATGTATAATTTTTTGGCACGCTCTGCAGCCTGAAGGCTCGATGGATTTCAGTTTGAGAGGTGTTGTTAGATTCGTCTCAATTCGAAAAGTGACACTGGGTATATAAAAAGGCAGTAGGGTTTTTTTTCTTCTAATAATGATTTGTTTATTATTTATGTTTATTAACTTTTTGTACAGAGATATTGCGTCAAATCCATTATCTGTGAACCTTGCATCATATTTTCCTTTAAACAAGAAAATTCTGAAACAGAAACATATTCAAGTCATAATCTAATTCCAGCTTTATTACAGGGTGTCTAAAACTTGATGCAAAATTTATAGATTGGTACTATTTATATTTTTTGCCGTATAAATTCCAAACCTTATGTTTATATTGCATTATGAATGTTTATTTTAGAAAATAATTACAAATTGTTGCAAAAACTACGTCAACGGAACGTATATTATTTGTGATAGAGGGTTAATATTTTAAAGTGTCGTGTCGTGTAGTCTCTGCTAGACACCGGCCGCATATTTCATCTACCCGTCTCCGCTCGCCGGTACCCCTATTCTGAATAATAATCGTACAATGATGAGTAAGTTTATTTTTTCAATTTATTTATTTGCATCAAATAACATAATGTACATTTTTATGCTATCAAAAACCACGTAGGTTTGTCCGGAGCGCATACATCTACGTTCAATCTTATATAACACTAGCTGACCCGGCAAACGTTGTTTTGCCAAAATTGAGGATTGTATGTATTTTTGTATGTTGTATCATAAAAAAATAGAAATTAAACATTTTGTCAAAAAATAAAAATAAAATTTTGGGTTGGACTACCCCTAACATTTAGGGGGATGAAAAATAGATGTTGGCCGATTCTCATAGATACCGGATAAGCACAAATTTCATCAAAATCGGTCAAGCCGTTTCGGAGGAGTATGGCAACGAAAACTGTGACACTAGAATTTTATATATTAGATTAGTACTTACATATATTAATTATAAGCTTATATCTAAAGATATAAAAAAGACAATAAAATACTCATAACAAACTGTTTTACAAAGAAGCTACCTACTTCGCGCCGGCGGAGAACCGCATCGCACACCGCATGACCGGTTTTGTAAGCATCGCCTATAGGCTGTTCAAGAAGTGCGATTAAAGTTTATTCTTTACTAGCTTTTGCCCGCGGCTTCGCTCGCGTAGGGGTGGAATTTATCAAAATCCTTTCCTAGGGGATGCCTACATCATAGTAGCTTTATGCATGCAAAGTCCCAGCCCGATCGGTTTAAAATTGACAAAGTTTCATACAAACTTTCATCCCCTATTTTATCCCTTTGGGGGTAGAATTGATCAAAATCCTTTCTTAGCGGATGCCTACGTCATAACATCTACTTGCATGCCAAATTTCAGCCCGATCCGTCCAGTGTTTTAGGCTGTGCGTTGATAGATCACTATGTCAGTCAGTCACCTTTGAGTTATATATATTTAGAAGAGATAGAAGAAGATATTTTTTTGTGTAATACTTTGTCGTACGCCTAATTCTAAATTATTAATAAAGCGTGGAATTAAGTAGGATGTTGTTCTTTCTCCGTATGTATTTCGTGCAATATTTATCAAAAGTTTTTTATTTTATTATTACATGAATCTAAGGAGATACATGAATTTTTCGCGTTCCAGTGCTCGCATTTGAAATAAATTATTTGAAAGGAAACGGAGATATTATTTAAAATTTTGTCGTGAGGAAGTATGTTCTAATAAGTATTACTCATCAAACAAACAAAGTGCTTTACTTCGCACATAAGCCAACTTTTTTTTTCGCAAATGTACGAAGAAAAGCTTCGCGATGATGTTTCTGTTGCCGCTATAACAAAAAATACTTAAAACAGAATAAAATAAATATTTGAGTTGGGCTCCCATACAACAAACGTAATTTTTATAGCTAATGGTACAAAACCTTATTATTATTTATTATTGTTTTGTAAGTATTCCAATTATGTAAATGTTTTTGGTACACTAAAGTTATTTGTATTGTATTGTATTGTATTGTAACCCTTCGTGCGCGAGTCCAACTCTCACTTGGCCGGGTTTATTTAGGCAAAGTAAAAGTAGACTGACGATTTCGTTGGTTCACATGACTTACTTTGACTTATTGTCCTATGTAGGGCTAGCTTGCAGTCGTCCTGTAGCGTTCGCACATTCCAGTATGCTATTCGTGTCCGTTTTTTCATGCCAAAGGTCGTTGGTAATAGATTGGTCCGGATATTTACTGTATTGGTTTCAGGAATCGTAGTTTTCGGGCAAGCAGGTGATTAGCCCACTGTGTCCTAGTTTGCTGGCAGAGCTGCCACCTCTGAGTTCGCAAACGCACTCGGTTTGGTTCGGGTATCCTCCCTAGTGAGGGGTTCTGTTTTCACGCGCAGAACACTCGCCCTTTGCCCTGCAATTACAGCACTAGATGGCGGTCACGCGGCAGCGTGGCTGTAGCCGGGGACGTGAATAGCTCGGACTGGCTGAGGCTCTGCTTAAGATGGTGTCCCGCCATTGACACAGCAGATGGATACTTGGCATTTTATAGGCAGCCCCGACTCACTAGTATCAGGGCTCCCACCAAGACCATACCTCAGCTTCCCACCCCGTTGGTTCACATACGCAGAGAGAATGGGTGAGACTTGGGCGATGAGGAAAACCTACTCGGGTCGGCATATTGGCCGTCAGCCTGTTAGTTGCCCCAGGGACAAATGGGCCGACCTGATGCAGAAAGACCTTTAGTAGCTCGAAGTTGCAAGCCGGCAGCAACATTTACAAGATCGCAAGAAATGGCGTCATCTTGTGTCGGACGCCAAGATCCATTTTGTGTCTCCGCGTTAGTCAGTACCTTAGTACTTTTTTTAATATTTTCGTTTTTTTTAGGGTTCCGTACAAAAAAAATTAAAAAACGGAACCATTATAGGATCACTCGTGCGTCTGTCTGTCCGTCCATCTGTCACAGCCAATTGGCTGCGAAACTACTGGACCAAACAAGTGAAATTTGGTAGGATGGTGTAATCCTATGACCCAAATACAGATGTGCAAAGTAAATAAATATATTTTTTTAAAATAAGGCTCATTTTTAAGGGATAAATTAGGAAATTAAAAAAAAAATTTTTGCTAACGATACTGTGTTATACATCAAATAAAAGGGCTCGTTATGAGGATCTCAAATATATTTTTGTTATTATTGTAAAATAAATAGTTTTGATTTTATTTTATTCATGAAAGAAGACGAAAATTGACCATTCCCCCACCCTGATCTCCATAACTAATGAGCCGAAAATTTTGGAAAAAATGCAAAATGTATTTCATTGCTTGTAGATTACAGGAAAAATAATATAACAATTCTATCAATTGAAAATAAAGTGGTAAAAGCAATATAATACGTTCACTTACGGAAAATCTTCGGTATTGTACGGAACCCTCTCCACGCGAGTTCAACTCGCACTTGCCCGATTATTTTTCATTTTAAATGGTGCATTTTTTATTAATCATTTTTCTTCCTCATATAACGTACCTGTTTTGTATATAAATAGTTTTCTTAAACGTGCGACGTACACTCTGTGGTGCTCAAAAAGTAGTGCTTTCTCTCTTATCTCTAGGTACCACGGAAGACCAGCAGCATGATGTAAAGGCACATCATTACCATATTACTGAGTAGTGCCATTTTGGTGTAAAACTAGTTTCAATTATTATGTAACTTTGCACCAAATAAAATATTTTTCTCCCTTCTTTTTAAAAGTCTTTTTCCACTACAACGTGTACTCATGTCCTTCCAGAATACACCCGTGTAGTCCGTCCAGCGATGATAGTTTTGATTGAAATTTACTGCTATATTGTATCGCGGGCTAACAACGTTACAATACGCCACTTTGTTGATTAAATGCAGCACATAGGGTCATAACGCGAATGATAAATATAAACAAGACATTTTTACTCTTGCTTTATTCGGATTTATGAACAATTATTTTTATAGATAGAACGTTAAAATACGTGTCTGAATATTTTTATTTTTTTATTTATAATAACTTTATTGATTCACAATATACATTTGTTTACAATTGGCAGAGAAAGGCGTTCTCGCCCAGTCAACCATTAGATTAAGACAAAGTGGTAGCTAAAGTGGCGCCCTCATTTGAAATAAATTGTTTAAAACTAAATATGGTGATAATTAAACATTTGATTTGTATAAATATCTAGGAAGACCTTTAAACTATTTTATGAATAACCTTTAAAATTATTACTAATAATCCGTCTAGTTTTAAAACGAGACGGATTGCCAATATTACTTTCAAATCTTAAATTTAAACAATAAATGATGATAGTGAAAATTAAAGGGGATACATTATTTTAGAAGTTAAAAGAAAATTTTGTTGTAATGTCCTTGATGTCAAGCTTGTAGGAAAAAATTGTTTATTTTTTACTAAGCAAACTAGTTAGTCTCCCCTAAGACACCTTCTAATTATTATTTCTTCGAAAAGCAAATACTGACTGACTTCTCTTTCAAACGCGCTGTCAACAGATTTTTAAGAAAGGGGAGTTAAAAATTAGTAATGAGTGTTGACGAAGCAAAAGAGGTTTGCAAGGTTCGTAGCAAGTGGAAGTCCATATTCTCTGCCTACCCCCATGGGAAACAGGCGTGAAAATATGTATGTGAAAAGAAATATCATGGTTTATAAAATACCCAGGCCTCGTTTTAAATTCAATTAATATAATTTAATGGCTAATGGGTGACCATAATTTTTGTAAGGCGAAGCAGATATTGTTTTTGCCGCGTCCTGATTTTGCCGCCTTGAGAATGGTCCATTTTTAGTAATTCCATCCGAAATTGACTATGACACTCAAGAATTTAAGATACTTGCCTCAGATATCTCTAGATTTACTTGAAAAATTTATAATAGGCAGGAAAAGTAGCACAAAAAAGATATTTTATTATGTCCTGAAAATTAAATGCGTTGTGATCTTTATAAATCCTTAAAATATGACAACAAAAGCTAACGTACCAGAAATATATTAAAACAAACATGTATATTTGCTAGGCTAATTAAAAAAAGACCGACTGTAAAGAACGCCATCTTGTGATAACTAATGGAACTGGAGATACAACTTAATATCCGTAGCGCCATCTATTATTTTCTAGAGAAAGCCTACACTTTCAAATGTTAACCCCTAATAACTTTTAAACGGGTAAACCGGTTTTTATCAAACAGGCATTAGCGTCAAACTCATAACACCCCTCTTTTTGTCGGGGGTTAAAAATAACATACGTATCGCGATTTAAACGTCTTTTCCGTATCACTGAAGCGCGGTGAATCATATTTAGTTGCGTAATGAAATTCGCTAGACTAACTCATAATGTGACTACGCACTGTACTTGAAAACGTCGACTAAACAACAATAATGTCTTAAAACGCTTGTTTTTGATTAAATAATATTCATAAGTTTCTGATGTGGGTCAAAAAGCTTTCTACATTGTAGAGTCTAAATGTCCAGCAGTGGACTTCCTGTGGTATGATAATTGAAGTGTCTACTAAATGTAATAACTCGAATATAATTCACAACACATTTGAGGTCGAAAACTGGCTTAATTCTTCGTGTTGTCAAATTGTGCAGAGATCTGCAATAGTTGTGGGTGCCGTACTTTAATCTATTGCAATTAATGTTAGCAGTTTGAGAGGTCAAAGCTTTGCACGATTTGTTGCCTTAACGTGAGTAAAACATTGCTGGGTGTAGGAGGAAAATTGATCAATACCCCTTTTAGTGGTACTTTTAAGGTTAATAATTAAGGTCTGCCAATTCCAATATTATATAATATAAGTATAGAAAGTTGCACAATGAAGAACATAAAAAGGCATTTGACCTAGCCGTCAAGACCAATGGTCTATTTGACGAATGAAGAAAAAACTAGTGCACAAAAACCGCGCGTCGTTTAGTCCGTTCAGTGCGTCGCTCTACACCATTAGCGGATGACGCGCGAACCGCATCAATCATAGGCCAGCCAATTCATTACGGCCACTCGGCGCAGATTGCCACACACGTCCGCTTGTTTTAATGGGGTGTCTGATTTACACGCGTTTTTCTGTTACGTGTGTAAAAACTGCTGAAATGTAGCAAAGGTACATTATTTTGTAACTGTCTATTAAGTTTGGAATAAAAAGTTTTCTTTACGGAGTTTTTTTATCATTTTAGCAAGTTTTGTCATTATAATATGTTTTGAAATTTTAGCATGTTCTCTCATTTTAGCGTATTTTGTCATTTTAGCATGTTTTGTCATTTTAGCTACTTCGAACCTTAGGAATCTTTCTTCTCCAATGAAGTCAAGAATGTATTTATTTCACTTTATTACAAATGTTTTAGGCGAAGCTAAAGCCTACCCCATATTCATAAAGGTTAAAAAACGTTTTATAAATCTCTTTTAGTTAAATGTGTTTTTCCGTTCTTCTATGTCGAATAAATACATAAGGACAAATTACACTGATTGAGCTAGCCCCAAAGTAAGTCCGAGACTTGTGGAATGGGATACTAACTCAACGATAGTATATTTTGTAACGAATACATATATAAATAAACATCCAAGACCCAGGACAATTTAAAAAATTCCATTTTCCTACTTGCCCTTACCGAGGATCGAACCCGGAACCTCTGGGTGGCTGACTAGCATGGTGACCACAACGCCACAGAGATCATCAAAGTATTAAAAAGAAGGAAAGGATCAAAAGAGGTTTTAACCAAAACGGGTTTAGCAAACGGGTGTTATTTTTTATGCATACGAGGGTACATAATACAGAAGAAAATACAAAATATATTGAAAGAGATAAAGTCTTTGACTCTACAACTTACATAGATAAAGTCACTTTACTTAGAGAGGCAGACCAAGTTAAATATGGAAAGATGCGAAAAATCAGACAGTATGGTTGATTATAAATCGAAATTCTGATTAAACTTCTGCTCATAGTTACCTATTCCTAGTTTTGTTATGGTTCCGTGCCCAATAGATGAAAACGGGACCCTATAAATAAGACTCCGCTGTCCGTCCTTCCGTCTGTCTGTCACTAACCTGTATCTCATGAACCGTTATAGCTAAACAGTTGAAATTTTCACAGATGATGTATTTCTGTTGCCGCTAAAATGACAAATACTAAATCCAGAATAAAATAAATATTGAAGTTAACATACAACAAACATATTTTTTATAATTAATGGTACGGAACCTTTCGTGTGCGAGCCCGACTCGCACTTGGCCGGTTATTTTTCTACCAATTTGCCAAAACACCGTCTTCCATACTTCTAATCCCACATATTGCTAAATATTGAACAGCGGTCCTACAACCAATATTTGCCGGTACATATTGCCAAATCTGCAGACGACTCGTCGGCATATGTGACAGTTCTGGTGACATCACATGCAATCAGTTAATGGTGGCGGAGCTACGAAATATGTGATAAGACAATTCGAACACTAAGTTCCCGGTGGTTATATATAAATTTTATCAAAATCGTTTGTGTAGTTTGGGGGAAATGTCGGTTTTTAGATTTGAAAAATTATTTTCTTCGAAAAGAGCGTAATTTTTCAGCGTAATTTTTGCAGCGTCGACAACAAGTGTAGCTATACTCCTGGCATTGCAAATTTTTAGGGTTCCGTAGTAAGAAAGGAACCCTTATAGTTTCGCCTTGTCTGTCGGTCTGTCTGTCCGTCCGCTTTTCCTCAATGACTATAACTAGTAGAAAACTGTAATTTGGTAAAAGTACGTATAATAATCATGCCAAAAAAGTGGTAAAATAAAATATATATATTGTTTTTTTAAGTTAATCCCACACAAATAAAGTAGGAGTCAATGATTTTTTTCTCGACTAACTGGTTTCTAGTTTTCGTACCTCCAGGACCACGTCGCAAGCCATGACGGGTCTGCAGCGTACGTTGTCCAATTTAATTATATTAGTTGAGCTTCCCAACCTTTTTTCACATTTATGCGCTTCTGTTGCCAGCGAGGAAAATGCATTTTATCTAGAGCTTTCAAAAATTTAATTTATTTTACTATTTAAATTAAGAATTACAGAAAACTGTTAAGAAATGTGATATCAATTTCTGTGAATTATGGTTTTCATCTTTGTCTTTTATAATAATATTATATGGAGTGTTCAAATAATAATAAATTGTATTAATAATATTATTTTCAAAACTAGAAACTGACTTCAGTCCGAAACTACACTACCGACCACCTGACCCACCTTTCAAGTAAAAAAAAAATCAGATCAATACAGGCGTTTTCGAGTAATCGGTTAACATACATAAAAAAAGATAGCAAAACATTAATTGATAACCCACTCCTTTTTGGGAGTTGGTTAAAAAGCATTATAAAAAACTTATAATTCTAAAATAAACAAATTAGCTACGGGGCAAGTCCTAAGCTACGGCTTAATTATTTTAAAGATATCGCATCCGAAACCAAACGCAATAGTATATAATAAATAATAATTAATTCTTTTATTTCAGGCAACAAAACATACATGTACATTATAGGCCCATATTTATATATACTCGTACCTTATAGACTAACACACATATAATAATAGGTTGAGGAAAAAGTCTTTTCGCATTGTATATGAAAATTCAAAACATTTTTTAATATAGTTTATTTACGTTTAACTAAAGTATGTAGGTACCATTTTGTTCGATAACTTTTTGCCATCTTATAAGTAGGAACATGATACCATTGCTATAGAAATTTTGGGGCTTCTGATCAAAAAACTGCGGCGGATGCATTAACACCTCCCAGCCAAACTCTCTTAATTTTTGCTGAGTGGTTAAAGATGTGTGAGGTCTAGCAATATCATGATGAAAAACCACACCCCTTCTGTTGATTAATTCCGGCCGCTTTCTCTCAACTTCTTGCTTTAATCTTATCAGTTGTTCGCAGTAGAATTCTGAATCGATGGTCCTGCCTGGTGGTAAAAGCTCATAATGAATAATGCCCTTCCAATCCCACCACACACACAGCATCACCTTGTTGCGAGTTAACCCGGGTTTCGCCACAGTCTGTGAAGCCTGACCGGCCTTTGACCATGACCTTTTTCGCACGTTCTTGTCGTACGTGATCCACTTTTCATCACCAGTTATCAATTTCTTCAAAAATGGTTCGGTCTCATTACGACGTAATAAAGAATCACAAATGAGTACACGGTTCATTAGATTTCTTTCAGAGAGCTCGTGAGGTACCCAAATATCGAGCTTTTTTGTGTACCCATTTTTTTCAAATGCACCAAAACTGTTTTGTGGTCAATTCCTAGTTCTTCAGCTACGTCTTAACTACTGATATGCCGATCTTGCTCCACTTTTTAAAAAATAGCATCCATTTTATCCGTAACAGGGCGACCAGAGCGACGTGCATCTTTGACATCAAAATTTCCGGATTGAAAACGCTTAAACCAAATTTGTGCTACTCTTACAGACACTGCACTAGGTCCATAAACATCGCAAATTTTTTCGCGGCTTGCTTTGCATTTTTACCTTTTTGGTAGTAAAATTAACATGTATCTAATTTCTTCATTAGATTCACTCATCTTGACGGTAAGAAAAACAAATGAAAATAACTCATTTTCCTAATTTGAATTTGGAATTATCTTCTTATTTTAAACTTTTAAATGATACCAAAACCAGCAAGGTACAAATAGTATAGCCAAAGTGGTTTTATTACAAGTTCATACATACTATATGCGAAAAGACTTTTTCCCCAACCTAATATAAAACTTAAAAATAAAACTACTTTGTAGGTAATATCTGTGACGCACTGCACATGTATGATGCATTACTTTAAAACTTTATTATTATAAAAATATTTAATTTGCTATTTTCCAACAAATCAAACGAGATACTTTTTTATAAACGTCATAACAAAGTTTTTCTTTGGGATTTGTATGAAATGCAGGCAAATAATTATATAGTTTTTTTTTTTTTGGTGCCAATTAGCGCTCTTTATATCAGTTCTTTGCAATAATAAAAAATCACGTCAAAATGGAAAAGGTCAAAGACAATTGACATTATGTTGCGACATTTTATTTTTTTATCAGTACAAAATAATTTATTTTTGACAGCTCCAAAGCTAACCCTTTACTCCTCAAGCCTTAAGACAATTCGCATCCAAATCTGGTGACTCCATTTCAATAAACCCAATTCTTAATGATAAATGACTTTGTTCTAAATATGCACTCATTCTCCACCGGGTCAGTGGTCTATTCTGCTATATTTAAATCGCAACTATTGTTCCGGGGGTTATTATCTTATCGAGCGAAACGAATCAGTGAGCACGCGAGTTACGGCCGCAGACGAAGTTTCACCGCTACGTTTCAAATTTTGAATCCTAAAAACTGTTGTTAAGGCGACGACGATAAGTGTAATATTATTAATAATAAATATATTAATAAGATATTTAAAAAAAATCGTTTAGCAATATATTGAATTTAATTAAAGTTGAATATCAAAAACATCAATTCTACATTTTAAGTGATTTGATCAAGTTAATGTATGCTTTCAGTGTTTGTATCTATTCGAAAATTGTAGCGTGTTAATAATATCTTTTATTTTTTACAAGCTTTTAAGTTGTTTCAGCTGTCCCATTTTCTGTCTATCTGTTTTTATCTTGCAAGGTAAATTTTACCAACTTTTTGTTTTCCGATTGAGCTGAAATTTGCACACGTACGTGACAATCCAATTATAATGATGACATGGAGCTGATCTGATGATGGAGCCGGAAGATAGCCTTAAGAACTCTGTAACGAAAACGCAACCCCATCGAGTTTGGAGTTATTTGATTTGCCTTAAAGAGCACTTTAAACTTTGAGTTCATTTATTTTAGATATTATTAGAATATTTAATTCTTTTAAAATTTCAACAGGTAATTATTTTAAAGTTTATAGTTACTTGTTTTATTTCTCATAGTTAATCTGTATTTTTATTGGTGTCAGTCACTCATAGGGGTACCAGGCCTATGTCCAGCAGTAGATTTTCTAATTCTGACGATGATAACAATGATCAAAACGTAAATAAATAATATAGGCAAGTTTCAGGCCTGTATTATATATACTTGCATAATATTTTAAAAAATTTATTACTAATCCTGACTGATAACTGCCATCAATATACTTTAGTCCAACAGTGGAATAGATAGTGGATGACAAAGAAAAAAAAATTTTATGTTAATGGGCGGCATACGAACAAGCGAGTCACCTGATGGTAAGTGGTCTTCGCTGCCCATGGACAACTGCAACACCAGGGGTGTAAAAGAAGCGTGGCCGGTCTTCCAGGAAGATATAGACTCGTTTTTTGAAGGTTTCAATGTCGTATCGGTCTGGTAAAAAGTAAGAACTAAGTACTTAATGCGTTAAAAATTCAAAAATTCAAATGTTTATTCAGTAATTAGACCTTCACAAGCACTTTTACACGTCAAACGTGTTCTTTTCTCACCATCATCACGATGTCAGCCCTTCTTTCGCCTACTGCTGAGCATAGCCGAGATTGCTGGCGTTAACAAAGGGAGGCCTCTTCGTCAACGCCAGCAATATCGGTCCTGTGCTGCTCTCATCTAGGAGTGACCCACGACTTTTCCACACGAATGTGTCCTATATACGAGGCCAATAGCCAAGGCATGCACTGAGTCAATCCAACAAGCCACTGCAATTTTGAGTGATCTTGGCCGGAAAAAAATTCGATGCAGTGGACTGTTTCTTTGTCAATAAGTCCAATAATGAATTGTCTTAGTGGATTGTCTCAGCTCTCGCCCTTTTTTAAATAACTCATGACGAAAGTACTCGTAGTTTTAAAATACTGCAGTCTTCGCCTTAACCAATCTCACCTGCTAATGGCTTATGGAGCGAAACGTCGCTAATATTTGTGCGATTCGATTTGAACGAGTGTGCCGATGCGTTAATGCAGATATCGTAATGTTTCTCCAACTCGGAGAACAAATGGTATGGAAGTATGCATTAGTGGTGATGTGTGTCACCTTTCACCTTTTTCACGTCATTTACGAGTGATTTGTTGTTTATGAAGATATTATTATGTGGAGCTCTCTCCATATCTGATCTATCTATTTATTTTACTTCAAAGACATTCCACCTCTCTAGGTGAAATATCTTTCAAATTATAATAAGTTAAATAATAAATATATAAGGACAAATCACACAGATTAAGCTAGCCCTAAAGTAAGTCTAAGACTTGTGTTATGGGATACTAACTCAACAATACCATATATTTTTATAAATACATTTATAGATAAACATCAAAGAAACAGGTCTTTACCTGACCGTGGATCGAACCTAAGACCTCCGGTGTGGCAATGTGGCATGATGATCACAAGGCCACACAGAGATCGTTAAAAAAAATCTTTGACGCCTCCCTCACATTATTTCATTCCTGGGTGCGTTCTTATTTTTGAAAAGTCGTAGCGTTGCTACATCGTAGCAAGCTCTTCCTGTAGCTTCTATTGCGGAAGCTACGATTCTCCGTACTCCTGTAAGACTGCGTAGAGGCACATTACGTGGAAGCGAGAGCTACGACATAACAAAGCTCTGTATGGTTTTCATTCAAGGGGATTCATGAATTTTCCGGGGTCCAGTGCTGCCCCCATTTGAAATAAATCATTTGATAGGAAACGGAGACATCATTTAAAATTTTGTCTTGACCAAGCTCTAGATAACCCTTCAAACTATTTTATGAACTATTGTTTACGAGTACAGTTTAAAGTGAGAATTTGAAGAAGAATAGTTTTAGAACCTTCTTACAAAATTTCACTGAGATCGGACGAGAAATGCGACCTGTAGGCAAGAACAGCCGGTCAGAGAGACAGCCGGATAAAACCATTTTTGGCCCGTTCACTCCTGGCTTTGCTCGCTCGGCCAATTAACCAACTAATTTTTCTGAATTTTAGAGTACTTATTTTGAAAATGCGCTAGCAAACTTGTGAAGCAAAACACTACAAATAATAGTGTGATAATATTTGACTGTATCTATCCATACAATAATAGGGATCAAATCTGTATCGTTACATAAACTTTTTTGTTACGTTTCGAGACTTGTGTTATGGGATACTAACTCAACGATAGTATATTTTTTGTTAAATACATATATACATAAACACCGAAGACCCAGGCAGGAAAATTTGAAAAAGACCATTTTTCAACTTGCCCTGGCTGGGGATCGAACTCAGAACCTCCAGATTGGCGATCT
Source organism: Acrobasis suavella (assembly GCA_943193695.1). Lineage (NCBI taxonomy): Eukaryota > Metazoa > Arthropoda > Insecta > Lepidoptera > Pyralidae > Acrobasis > Acrobasis suavella. Next base: position 23,318,746 of record OW971934.1, read on the forward strand.
AGCGTGTTGACCGTTACGCCATGGAGGTCATCAAACTAATACTATATAATAAAAAAAAACTGAATCTATAATTGATACTCATTTGTTAGTTCCAAAGCAATTCCGAAAACGCGTGTAAATTAATAGACAACAAAAGGCAATTTTTGACGGGCGTTTAAACCTGGTTTAACCGCGGTTAAAACTGTGTTTAATATTTATGAGCCGCAAACCGCATCAGGCGGCGGTTTGTTTGATGACGTTGTTTTTAAACGAGTATTTGACGGGAACGAACCCTTTAGGCTATGACACGCCCAGTGGACGTAGGGCTGCCTCGAAAAATACACACAGATAGCCTACCTAAGTTTGAAACTCGTATTTTTCTGTAATTGATTTTTATTTTTATTTTATTTATTAGTACATACACAGTGAGTTAGGTACATGAAATAATAAATTATAAGAATAAGAAATGTAACTAGATAGCCTACCTCACCAATTATACATAACATGTCTATTATAGCATAAATCAAGTTATAATACAAATTAACAAGTAAGTAAAAAAAAAACTGAAAGAATAAATTATGTATCTGTAATTAATTAGGCATTTCCTTTTGAATGCCGCGAGCGAAGTGCAAAAGATGTCAGGAAACTCAGGTGATGAACACAGGCGATTATAAAGTAGACACATTTGGTAATTGTTGTATGGTATTGTATGGAAAATAGTATGTATTTTAACATTATGTATTATAGTTTTCATCACATGTTTTAATTCGTATTTTAGTCAATACATGTTTTATGGGATACTATCCCACAACGTTATTATTTAGTAATTAGGTATAATACCGATTATTAAAATTCTGCTATCAGCAGACATGTTTTATTAGATACTATCGCAGAACACTATTAAAATTATAAAAACATCTAATTATTAGGATTGAGATTGCCCTTGAAGTTATTATAATAACAATCGTTATTTAGTTCACCCAAATCCTCCACTCAAATCGATATCGAAACATATCAAATCAAATGAAAGGTCTTAATTAGTACATTTCAAAAATATTTCCATTTTGATAATATAATATACGTATATATTATCAAAATGGAAATAATTTTTTTTACGTATATCCTCTAACCCTTTAAGAGCGTGACGTCATAAAAGAAATTTACACAATAGGTAATAAAAAAAAATGGCGACGTAAATAATTACTTTCACAAAAAAATATATTTCTCAATTTTCACACCATATTTTATTATTCTGTAAACGACAATGTACTGATTGATATATTTCCTATCTATTAGACAGAAAAATAAATTTTAGACCTAAACTTTATATCATGTTCATTAAGTTCAAAATGCACAAACCATGTTTATAGTTCAGATTTCAATAAACAAATGTGTTATCTGCACGATAACAATGAAATGAATGAACACTTAAACAAATACTTAAGAATAAGGGCCTGTGCTATCTAATTGTGTAAACATTTTGACAAATGAGATTGAAATGTAAACAAAAACCACCATTGAATGATCATAAAAAACTCGGGTCTATGAAGGCATTCTTATTATAAGTATGAATTTGGTCCTTAGCACTATACAAATAAAAACCAAAATGGCTTGCTTTGACAAAATGTAAGGGGAATTTACTGCGCCTTATATCATAGTTTTTACGATTTATGTCTTACATGGACTTACCTAAATATAATCATTATAAGCAGAATAATCACTTATTTTATAAAAAGACACTATTTATTTACGATAATCCACTAAAAACACCAAACAAAATGCGCTGACGTAAGACGCACCGCCAAAAAAAATGTCAAAATGTCACTGGCGAAAAATATATAAACGAGCATATTATCATAATCAATATTGGTGCGTTCAGGATGTAGGAAATTTAATAAAGAACATATATCATTAAACTTCTTTATACTAAAGTAGTCTTTAAATTAAATTAAAATAAGGTTCAAACTCAAGTAGGAGAGCGCGGTAGCCGGCTACCGCTTGGGGACCGACGGAATGGCGCCATATACATTCCGCGCGGTAACCGGCTACCGTTTGGGAACTGAGAGGATATATTGCAAAATATGAGGTGTACTAAAAACATTTTCCCTTGTGTGTCAACCCTACAGAAGCCCGCTAAACAGTAGCGTATCCGCGCAAACCACATTACGATGTCATCTTCCGCAACAACAGGGAATCACACAAGGGGTTCCTGGAGCTAATATAAAACAATGAAACAAGAAAAAATATCGCTATTTTATCTGTCACAGAAAGATATGCAGCATACTTAGTAAGTAATTTCCATAACACAAGTCTCGAATTTACTTTGAGGCTAGCTCAATCTGTGTAATTTGTCCCTATGTATTTATTTAGTTGTAAACTGTTTAGTATACAAAATACATATAGGTGAGTCGCCGTTTTTTCCATAGTGACCATAACACTTTGTATTTAATAAGTACATTTTGACGATTGAGTATACAAATCCAAAAACAATAAGAATTATTGATGTTCCCGGGCTACTCACAGGGTAAGTTATGTTCTACGGACAACAATTCTGGGTAAATAATATCTATTTTTTTTTTACATTGATTATGATTGATTTGTGTATTTGGGATAGTTTGTTGGTTTGTAATCCCTTTATTGCACAAACAATATAGGTACAGAAAAACTTACAATATATATTTCTACTAGCTTTTGCCCGCGGCTTCGCTAGCGTAGGGGAGTAAGTTATCAAAATCATTTCTTAGGGCATACCTACGTCATAGTAGCTTTATGCATGCAAAGTCTCAGCCCGATCGGTTTAAAATTGGCAAAGTTTCATACAAACTTTCATCCTCTATTTATCCCCTTGAGGGTAGAATTGGTCAAAATCCTTTCTTAGCAGATGCCTACGTCATAACATCTACCTGCATGCCAAATTTCAACCCGATCCGTCCAGTGGTTTGGGCTGTGCGTTGATAGATCACTTTGTCAGTCAGTCACCTTTGAGTTATATATATTTAGATTACAGCACGCTTTACAGTCGTACAAGTGTCCACGATTTCGACTGTCTGATAGCATGATTACTCATTGTCATATCACCTTGCCTGACGTGGATACTTGTCAGACTTTCTTTTTTAAATATTCATATACGAGTATCGTCTCTTTCAGAATATTAACTATATGTAACTACTAGCTGCGCCCCGCGGTGTTACCCGCGGAAAAAGTAGACTGTGTTAATCCAGGGTGTCAGCTACTTGCATGGCAAATTTTATCAATATTGGTCCAGCCGTTTGTGCGTGAAGAAGTAACAAATATACACACACACTCACAAACTTTCGCCTTTATAATATTAGTGTGATATCTGTTTTTTTTTTACAGTTCACGTAGTTTTGTACCATCCCCTATATCAAAACGTCGCGTTAAACACCGCAACAACAGTTGTCCAAGTTAAACTAGATCTGCTATTTGCATATTCCAATCTCGACGCGCCTGAGGCCACTGTGACAGACGGACGGGAAGGAATCACAGAGGATTTGCAAAAAAAAGGAAACTATAATGTATTTTGGTAATGAATAAGGAGGTACGTTTTTCTACTGACAGTGAACTTATTAGCAAAAAATGTATGTCATGGTTTTTTTTAAGCCTATGTCCTTCTGATGAGAAAAAGTCCTCTCCTCTTCTTTCTGAGTCTTCAAGTTGAGTTTATGATAAAAAAAATACAAAATCATCGTCATACAAATGAATTTAAAAAAAAAATTATACGTTATTTATATGGATGAAAAATGTAATCATCTACAATGCGACACAAAAAGGTTGAACAAAAATGGCGGACTTCAAAGCATTTTTGTAGAAATTCCCGACACGTAAATTGAACCAAAATGGCTGGTAATGGCGCAGGTACAAATAAGTCTGCCATTTTTGTTCAACTTATTTGTGTCGCATTGTAAATATCAGTTTACGTTTCACTGACTGACTGACATAGTGATCTATCAACACACAGCCCAAACAACTGGACGGATCGGGCTGAAATTTGGCATGCAGGTAGATGTTATGACGTAGACATCCGCTAAGAAAGGATTTGATCAATTCTACCCCCAAGGGGATAGAATAGGGGATGAAAGTTAGTATGAAACTTTGTCAATTTTAAACCGATCGGGCTCAGACTTTGCGTGTATAAAGCTTCTATGACGTAGGCATTCCCTAAGAAAGGATTTTGATAAATTACACCCCTACGCGAGCGAAGCCGCGGGCAAAAGCTAGTAATAAAATAAAATAATTAAAGCAGAATTCTAGACACTTTTCAATGTTATTTTGGTACCTACTGAGCTATATTTTTAGGCACGTTTTTTAACATCATTCAAATATATATACCTATATAAAAGGAAAAATTATCTGACTGACATAGACTACTAGAAAATTATATTGATCGATCGATCAACGCACAGCTAAAACTTCTGATAACGTAAGTGTGTATTTTGAAGGGATCTCTTTGAAATCAGGTATGAAAGTTTGTATGAAACTTGCACAATTTTGAAGTTAACTCCAAAACTTTAAAGTTAGAAATGTAAATAATTATTACAAATACAAATCGTCTTTATTGTTTAATATACGTGTAAAATATACATAGATAGATAGATATAATAGAACATTATAAAAGTGCCTCCATGTTCTGTCCTAATAGGACAAACAATCATTAATATTATTATAAATTTATTATTTAGTCCATGTAATGTGTGATGTATTATACTATTATACAGGGGATACATTTGAACAGTGATGGTATAAAATAGGTTAATCTTAGAATCTTAATAACTCTGTTACCATTACGGCAGTAAGACTCTGGAACGCGCTTCCCGAATACAACGAGTGTTTAGCACTTCTTGGTCGATCTATAAGATAAGATTTAAAAATAGCTGCATATATGTAAGTAAAGTATCATATATGTAATGTATATTATTCTGTATGTTTGTATATAGAAAATATTATATTATTGTATTTATTTTTTATGTAGTATACTTTTATCTAGCAACCCAAATTTAGACTATGTATAACCCAAAGGTTGACTTGTAGACAACGCTCATAGCGTTAAATTCGCCTATTGTTCTGTACAATTTGTATTTGATGAACAAATAAAGGTGAAAAATAAATAAGAATCACAAAATATTTTTAATAGCCTACATAGCTTAAAAAATATTTTTACGTTACATATTTATTCAAAATCCCATTTTGCAAACAAAAAAGCCCGCCCACCGAACAGCGCCGCCCAACCGGATCCCCGGCTCGGTTCCGGCGAAAGGGTTGCAATTAACAGCTTCTGGGTTCACCCACTAATATAGAAAGTATAGAAAAGAGTCGTGTCCATGTCCTATTAGTATTCGAAATTTTTCATTACAAAAGCTAGCTGTAAAATAGTATTTATGAGAAAAGTAAACTACTGTGGCTCTGTGAGAAGTAGACCTCGCGAGTCACCCCTATCCGTTGAAGTTTATCGGATAAAAAAGTTGTTTAGACAAAAAAGTTCGACGACATTTAAAAAGAATTTGGAATTGGCTAATATGATAATTTTAAAGTTTTTAATCCCCATATTTTTACCATCTGAATAATTTCCAAATAATTTTTATTTACTTTTTTGTGAGAACAGCCGGATAAGCAATCTAATTGACAGCCGGATAAAAGCATTTTTGGCCAATCTCAAAACGGACATGCTTCGCTCTCTCGGTCATTAAAAACATCTAAATGTGTATAATTAAATCACTTTTATTTCAGCCGCATAACGTCCACTCCACTCCCAAGGATTTCCAAAATGACCGATCCAGAGCGGCCTGCATCTAGCAACCTTGGTAAGGTCATATGACCACCTTGTGAGTTTGAGAATCTTGGAGAATCTTTTTGATAAATCGGCAATCGGTTCATCGTGCTGTGTCTTACCCACTGCCATTTCAACGAGCTAATCCGTTGGACTATATTAATTTACTTTGACTATAAGTAATTAAAATTAAAATGACATCCCATGAGGTCTAATGTGAACAGTACGGGAAAAATTAAGTCAGGTTTAATTTGAATATTATTAAAGCTCACGACAGGTGACTGATAATTGGTCCAATGGTCAGTTTTAAACCAACAAAAAATAGCATATAGGATAATGCATTTCCATGTTTATAAGGTGTGATCCTTGTGAAGTAAAGGGTTATGCGTTGAAGGATACAGTTTTTTTTTACGGACTAATAACACATATTAATAAAGTAAGTTCGAGACTAGTTTGACGGATACTAACTCAACGATACAAAACTTTATAACATAATAATTTAGACGACCTCCGTGGCGTAGTGGTCATCATGCTAGTCCGCCACCCAGAGGTCCCGGGTTCGATCCCCGGTCAGGGCAAGTTGGAAAATGGTCTTTTTCAAATTGTCCTGGGTCTTGGATGTTTATCTATATATGTATTTGTTATAAAATGTAGTATCGTTGAGTTAGTATCCCATAACACAAGTCTCGAACTTACTTTGGGGCTAGCTCAATTAGTGTTATGTGTCCATATTTATTTATTTATTTATTAATAATAAAGATAAACATCCAAGACCCACGACAGTCTGAAAAGGATTATTTTTCATCTTTATCTGACTGGGGATCGAACCCGGGACCTCCGGTGTGACAGCGCGGTATGATAATAACCAGGCCACGGTGGTCTTGAAAACGATAAACAGTACAACTTTTTCAGAATGAATTACATATCTGTACTATTCTAATTTTGTGGTTATGCTGGTCCGTTACGATTTGCATCAAATACCGGATTACTATTTCATGACCTGTTCCGATTGTCGAGGTTAAATTCTGTTGTTAATTGGTTATTTATGGATTCAATTGTTCAAGTTTTAGAGCATTGGTTTGCTACTTCATTTTAATTAATGTAGTGAAAATGACCATACGATTTTTTTCTTGTCATTGAACAAGCGAGCGAAATAAGTGACTTTACTGAATGGAAACGAAAGCTGGGGACGGGCAAAATTAGATGGCAGGAAGACCTTGATCTTAACAATTTTATTAGGCCTCAAAAGTATAATTTTTTGAACCGAACAATGACAAACGGCTTTGTTTTAATCGGACAAGGATGTGATAAGCTCAGAATTCAAAGGCCCTTTACACATTTGTGGGGAAACGTGGAATAAAAAAGCTCTAAAGTGAAATAAAACATATGCAATCTGAGGATCCTGTCAAGATTGGACATTTCTGAAGCCCTTTCTTAAAAAGAAACGGTTCAAAAAATCGGTTACATCTACGTTCTCCGAAAGTCTCGTAACTTTTTTAAATGTTGCATTTTCTACCTCACTACTCGTACCGGTAGAAGAGAAGACAGTCGATAGACCAAAGCAGTAGCGGAGCTGTAACTGAGACAGGTGAACAGACCAGTAGGGAAACCACTGGTCAGACGAAATTATGAGGTCGGCGAGGTACAATACAAACCAACTTGACTGCACCAACATAAAATAACAAAACAACAAGAAACAATAAAGGCATAAAAGCAGCCTTACGTTACCTTACCTCCGCAAAACCAGATTACAAAAAAGTACTACGAACTACCTTATTAATCTTTTCAGAGTTATTACCTTACCAACTCTGAAAAGAACATTTTTTGTCAACACATCGTTAATCAAGAAACACAGATACATCGTGGTTAAGAAATGTTCTGTCAATTAGGAAACAAAGTAATTCTTCAAACTGGTAAGATAATAAGATAATTCTTCTTGGTAATCTGGTTTCGCTGCGATAAGCGATAGGTGTACTGTAGCCCCCAATCGCAATCTCCTTCAGCCAGTTTTTGGGTAGAGAAACAAGCAGTGGGTGAGAGTAACTCAAGACCTTAGAAAATGGCACAAAAAAGGGAAGCCTATGCTCAGCAGTGAGTTTGTAAGAGCTCCTAGTAGGTAGGTAGCTGCGTACTAGCTGGGGCAGTTGGAGCTCCTACATGAAGAGGTAGGTAAGGTACGTAGTGGAGAGCTTGAGAGAAATAACTAAGAGTTATTTTATTTATTATAACTTTACAATACTGATATAGATGTAATCAGCTCGAGAGCTGGTAGTGGAATGAATCAGAATGATGAGAAAGGAAAAAATTGAATTTTTTTTAAGGGACGTAAAAGGAGGTAAACGGAAACATTAAGGATGAGGTTTATTGTAACATCGTGTACGTTACAAGTTGATGCAGGATGAAAACTATAAAATTATGAACTCCTACCACAAGCCGCGGTAAAGCACGCCATTACAAAAACACTCAAAACGGTTATCGCCAAAAGTCCATTAAATGAAATAAGTTTTCCGCAGTCATTCACGAACGGTTTTTAGCATCATTATGAAAGTTAGTGCTTTATCTGCTCGTCGCCTGTGATTTGTGAGACCAACTTGCTCGTTGAGAAAGGATTATTGCGATTCAGATTAAACCTGCTTCGGCGTTCAATGTTTTTGAAACAGAATTTGTAATAAAGAGTTTAAGAGGCATTTCACATTTGGTTGGCTGTCTCGCTTGCACAATCAAACATTTTTAAAGATTATTAAAAAATGTGACTCATTTGTAGAAAAGTGTTTTATTAACTTTCAATATAATTATATGTAAGATATTGTAGACATGTTTTATATAGTTTATGTGTGTGTGTATCGAGAATTAGGTCATCAAAAATTTTAAATTTTGATGACCTAATTTTCGATGTAGTCAATGTCTACACAATATACAAACATGTTTAAAATATCCACAATATAATTATATTGAATATTAATGAAAAACTTTTTTTACAAATGAGACCACATTTTTTTATAATCTTTAAAAATGTTTGATTGTGCGAGCGAGACAGCCAACCAAATGTGAAATGCCTCTTTAAAATTTCTTTATTGCGCCAACTAATTATGACAATCAAAAATATATTTAAAGTAGTAGTCGGTACAAAGGCTAATCACTAAAGCAATTTGGGTAAAGAAGACTATAAAAGATGTGGGGGAGTTGGCGCAGTTAGAGTATTACAGTGTAGAGTGTAATCTGCTCGTTACACTTAGAACTGCTCATAAGTATTCATGTCAGCATTCTTCGTTAATTGTAAAAAAAGCCTATATAAACAAATAAATAAATATATAAGGACAAATTACACTGATTGAGCTAGCCCCAAAGTAGGTTCGAGACTTGTGTTATGTCAACCAGTCAGTCAACCTACGGGTGGTGTTGACTTGAGAACATTTCAGAAATATTCATATTCGTTCATGCATTATATGTACTTTTTACAAATGTAAGATATAATTAATTATTTTTTATGATTTATTAGACATTTAGACCCTAACCCTGGACAGAATCAGACTTTCCCATACAAACGTAGTCTACGTTTTATTTTGAAACGACATATGAGCAAAATTATGTAATTTTAAAGAAATTGCAACTATCTAGAGTTAACTATAATTGGTTATGTAAAATTATGAACTTAAAAGAGAATATAGTGTATTATATAATATTTCACCATTAGTATGGAAAACTTCAACACCCTTATATTTTCTTTCCAGTTTATAATTCTATATCGAAAACCAATTATATTCCTAGATAATTGCAATTTCTTTAAAATTACAATTTTTTACCGAAATCTGACATGTCGTTTTAAAATAAAACGTAGACTACGTTTGTATAGAAAAATTTAGAGTAAGGGGAAAACTTCGTTTTTCAAAATCCTCTATGAGAATTCCTAAGGTACATTTGATCAATCCGATTACGTGGGGCGCACTATAAGTTTCCGGAATGAATATGAAAAAATACTATTAAAGGTACAAAATTAATTTATTGTTTTTCAAAATAATCTCCCTTGGCGTCTATGCACTTTTTCATTCGATGAAACCAGTTTTGAAAACTTTTGTGCCACTCCTCTGTGGTGACCTCTGAAACGTGTTTTTCATACTCCTCGACAGCCTCTTCTGGTGATGAAAATCGTTGACCGCGTAATTGGTTCTTAATTTTTGGGAACAGAAAAAAGTCACAAGGTGCCAGGTCGGGACTGTATGCAGGATGACTCATGAGTTCTACATTTTTCGCCTTCAAAAAGTCGTTTGTCTGTCTGGCCGTGTGTGAACTAGCATTGTCGTGGTGCAGGATGATACGGCGTTTAAGGTTATTTTTACGGAGTTCGTCAATAACTTCCGGCAAACAAATGGTCGTGTACCAGTCACTATTTACTGTACGACGATTCTCTAAAGCAACAGTAGCCACGTGTCCAGTTTTATTAAAAAAAGAAGCAATCATCCGCTTAGATGCACTTTTCACGCGCGCCACTTTGGTTGGTTTCGGCTCATCTTGAAAGACCCATACGCTCGATTGCTGCTTTGTTTTGGGATCGTAGCAATAAATCCATGTTTCGTCACATGTTACTATGTCCCACACCAAATTTGACGCACCTTCGTTGAATCTGGTAAGCATGGCACTGCACCAAGTGACGCGGTCCGTTTTTTGAGACTCGGTCAAGTTGTGTGGGATCCACCGCGAGCACAGCTTTCTCACACCCAAATGTTTGTGTAGGATTAATTGTATTTGACTCATGCCTATTTCTAAGGATGCGCGAATTTCATGGTAGGTCACATGCCTGTCTGTTTTAATCATACGGCGCACAGCATCGATGTTTTTGTTGGTCACAGCGGTGGACGGCCGACCATCGCGAGATTCGTCACTGAGAATGATACGACCACGCTTGAATTCTGCAAACCAGCTATAAACAGTTGTCTTGCATGGTGCTTCATTGCCAAAAGCTGTTTCAAGCCGAGCGATGCTCTGTTGAGCTGTCAAATTACACTTAAAATCGTAGAAAATCATACTACGAAAATTTTCCCGAGTTAAATCCATGTTGATGCAGACACACAATTTTTTAAATGGCGCCACAAGGTATAAACAAAAGACAGTCAGATGAAACAAACTGCATTCTACAGCCAAAGAGTTCTATTTTCAAATGTTGCAATAAATTTTTAAATATTGTTTATGTAAGTGGCCAGTTCCGGAAACTTATAGTGCACCCTATGTATTAGAATATATATTTGACAAATTAAATTAAAAAGCACCCGACCGAAAATGTCAAGAACGCCATCTAATGATAATTAGAAGAACTACTAACTAGTTCCGCTATTATGGCGCCATTTTAAGTTTTTTAGGGAAAGCTTTGACTTCCAAGTAATTAATGTAAACCCCAATAATTTTAAGCGGCTGAACCGATTTTATTCAAACATAGCTAAGAACCACCAAAAGGGAACTTGATTTCGCGTAAAAAAAACTGCATCGAAATAGGTCCATCCGTTCGAGTGCTCGATGCCACAGACAGACACGCAGACAGACAAACTATTTATCTGATCAAAATTTTTGGAAATAGTTGACTGCAAATTTTATTTGTATTATTTAGATGTATAATATAATGTATACTGAGCTTAAGTGTAAATCTGTATTGTAACTGAAACATAGCCCATCAGGCTGGGTAGGGACCAATACTGAACTGGGTTTCTTTCGGCGTAATCTTCCCAGCAGTGGTCATTCCAAAACGCTAGTAGTTTTTAGATCTTGCACTAAAATGATATTTAAAAAAAAATTAACTTCAATAACAGATAAATTTATCCTACATTGAATATAAATTTTGACTTTGACTTTGACATTAGCGTCAAACTTATAACGCCTCTATTTTATTGGGGGTTAAAAACTGAACAATGAAAGTATACCCTACAGGCCTACACCACAGAATAAGTACTAGTACTCACGTACTAAGTAGAAGTCTTACTCAGAAAAGAAATTCAAAGGAATATCAACTTAATGTGGTTAGCGCTATGGTTTAATTTAGCTCGCGTCCGAACTTCACAACTCTTTATTTAGATACCTTAGACATCCATTGCAAGCCAATTTCATTCTTATTACCCTGGACAAACGATTCATAAAACTGATTTTTCCCGTTCGAAGTGGTCGCCGCGCGCATAGTTATATTGTAGGTATATTTTCGATACCTAAACGGGGAATGACACAGGCCTGCCTACACACACACTGGCGAGGAATCGGTGTCGCGGAACAGGTAATGGTCAAAACGACCAATAGAATAATTTGGCGACTGTCCGCGACCGAAAATGGACGACCTAATGACGCCATTCAATTCAGTAGCTTCACTTTATCAATACGATATGATACGTTTTATGAGAAACATTCTTGTAAATACAACTTAAGTTTTGGTTATGAATAGTATTTACATAATATACCGACTGCCCCCGTAGTCTAGTGGTCAAGACGTTAGCCTTGTGACCAGGAAGTCATGGGTTCGAATCCCACTGGTAAGCATACTTTATGAAAAGTTCTTTTCAGTCTGGTTAGGATATTGCAGGCTTGAATCACCTGATTATCTGCTGATTCCGTGTTTCCGAAGGCACGTATAAACTGTGAGTCCCAACCCCATCTAGCGATTGATCAAGTTACCATTGGTTCTGCTTTACCCTTTGGGTTGCGAAGGTCAGACAGCAGTCGCTCTGTGTAAAAACCAGTAACCTCGCCAAATCTCGTTGGTTAGGCAGCGGACCCCGGACTCTGAAGCGTCACTGAGGATTGAACCAGGAAAATACGTTTGGATATTGATGATTAGGTTAACATGCTTACTACCACGTCCTTTTCCGTAATGGGGTAAGCAGAGCATTTTAGCACACCTACCTAATGATAAAAGAAGACCTAGTGGGCGAGCCTAACATCATGGGTGAAGTTAAAGCGCACCGACTTCGCTGGCTCGGTCACGTCGAAAGAATGGAAGAGGATCGGGGGTGAAGAGAGCATACCAGGCTCGGCCGATTGGTGACAGGCCAGCTGGCGAGAGCTAGCACAGGACCGAGAGCGCTGGCGTGCTCTTGTGCTGGAGGTCAAGACTCACTTTGGGTCGCTGAGCCAAGATACTAAGTAGTAAGTAAGTAATGCTGCCGATATATTTTTTCAAACTTGCTCTTTAACTTGATGTTTAAAAAAATGCTCAGGAATCGAACCCTGGTCTAAATTCTATTCACTTTGAGCCAGTGGCAGCTAATATCCGCAGGTGAGTGAGGCCGCGCAGGAACACGAATGTCCATTGTTTCACGAAATATTGCTACCTCCAGGAATAATCAACATTTGGAAGAAATTTCATTTTTTTTCTTTGAAATAATTTATTCCTTTTATGCTGGTGATGGTGATGGAAGAAAAAATACTTTGAATAATTTTTCAAAACTAAAAACCGACTTTTTCCCCAATCTACTAAACCGATTTTGATAAAATTTATACGGGACCACCTGAAAAGTATACACTTTCAGTATTCGAATGATCGGTGAACATACATAAAAAAAAGAACATAAAAGTTCGCGACGTTTTGATAACCTCTTCTTTTTTTGGAAGTCGGTTAATTATCAAACTTTACAAGACACCAACGTCAATGCGACAAAATTACGGGGTCTATTTATCATATATTTCTAATTTAGAGATAGATAATTACGATTAACACATTAAATACTTCTTATCCCTTAAAAATTTAAAGTTTCTATGGATATGACAAATACTTTTAAATTTCTAGCAATACCGTAGGTCATTGATAATATTAAATGCCAATAGAAAATAAACCACAGGAAGAGAAGGTATTGATTTTCGTAGAAAAATATTAGTTTTGAAATTGTCCTAAATCCCAGTCCAAAAGTGCAGCTCCCCTGCCCGGTTCCCTCGTTGTCATTAATTCAGAGGATCGAGTATTGTTTCCGGCGTCCTCCCGTGCACATCCTCTTAATTTGGATTTAAAACCGCCACCTTTTCCGATCTACGTCATTGGAAAGGGACGGAATGATTTTCAGCCGTTGAAACCAGGAGCGGTAAATAAATAGAGTTTTATTCTTAAATAACTTTACAACAATAACATAGGTGTTGTCCTAATACAACGCGACTATGCGTTCATCGCATGAATAAAAAGCGCGACACTCACATTGTCTTAAAACAACTCGTATACGCGCGTTTGCCTTAGGGCAATTTAGTTCGTTGGAAATAATGGCCTAAGCTCTGTAAAGTCTTTAATGCATAAAGACGTAATTGGTATGTATGTAGTTAAAATTAAATGTGCGAGCGAAAAATCCCAAATTTTCATCAATGTAATGTGTCTATGTGTGACGATAATTCATTGCAACTAGCAACACTATACGTGGGGCGCACTATAAGTTTCCGGAATGAATATGAAAAAATACTATTAAAGGTACAAAATTAATTTATTGTTTTTCAAAATAATCTCCCTTGGCGTCTATGCACTTTTTCATTCGATGAAACCAGTTTTGAAAACTTTTGTGCCACTCCTCTGTGGTGACCTCTGAAACGTGTTTTTCATACTCCTCCACAGCCTCTTCTGGTGATGAAAATCGTTGACCGCGTAATTGGTTCTTAATTTTTGGGAACAGAGAAAAGTCACAAGGTGCCGCCAGGTCGGGACTGTATGCAGGATGACTCATGAGTTCTACATTTTTCGCCTTCAAAAAGTCGTTTGTCTGTCTGGCCGTGTGAGAACTAGCATTGTCGTGGTGCAGGATGATACGGCGTTTACGGTTATTTTTACGGAGTTCGTCAATAACTTCCGGCAAACAAATGGTCGTGTACCAGTCACTATTCACTGTACGACGATTCTCTAAAGCAACAGCAGCCACGTGTCCAGTTTTATTAAAAAAAGAAGCAATCATCCGCTTAGATGCACTTTTCACGCGCGCCACTTTGGTTGGTTTCGGCTCATCTTGAAAGACCCATACGCTCGATTGCTGCTTTGTTTTGGGATCGTAGCAATTAATCCATGTTTCGTCACCTGTTACTATGTCCCACACCAAATTTGACGCACCTTCGTTGAATCTGGTAAGCATGGCACTACACCAAGTGACGCGGTCCGTTTTTTGAGCCTCGGTCAAGTTGTGTGGGATCCACCGCGAGCACAGCTTTCTCACACCCAAATATTTGTGTAGGATTAATTGTATTTGACTCATGCCTATTTCTAAAGATGCGCAAATTTCATGGTAGGTCACATGCCTGTCTGTTTCAATCATACGGCGCACAGCATCGATGTTTTTGTTGGTCACAGCGGTGAACGGCCGACCATCGCGAGATTCGTCACTGAGATTGATACGACCACGCTTTAATTCTGCAAACCAGCTGTAAACAGTTGTCTTGCATGGTGCTTCATTGCCAAAAGCTACTTCAAGCCGAGCGATGCTCTGTTGAGCTGTCAAATTACACTTAAAATCGTAGAAAATCATACTACGAAAATTTTCCCGAGTTAAATCCATGTTGATGCAGACACACAATTTTTTAAATGGCGCCACAAGGTAAAAACAAAAGACAGTCAGATGAAACAAACTGCATTCTACAGCCAAAGAGTTCTATTTTCAAATGTTGCAATAAATTTTTAAATATTGTTTATGTAAGTGGCCAGTTCCGGAAACTTATAGTGCGCCCTATGTATTAGTAAACTGTAATATGGAAACATTGCCTAATTGTTGACTTTCTACTTCCTTACTTGATAATACGTCTTGCCGCGCCTCCTTTATTTCTACGAGATAAAACACCAGAAAATACATTCCATTCCACAACTCCATATCGCCGCGTCGCTCGGGTGAAATACTTATAAGCCACCTTCGATCAGTCGTTTTCGATCAGTGGCTTTCGTTTAGGACCTTTATCCTCTTTCAGCTGAAGTTATTACAATGATCTAGAACTGACAACATTTGAAATTTAAGGCGGCCCTTCCCGGCCGCTCTGTTTTCAACGCGAGCATAGTTTGAAAAGCTTAATGTTTCATCCCGGGCATTGCTAGAAAAAGAAGCAAACCAAAAAGAGAGAGATGGCGCCTAAGGGTATGGTTTGCATTGTATTAAATGAAATTAGTATTATTATTAACTATCCATTGAACGAATATTAACTATTCATAGGGTGCGGTAATTTCATAAAACTTGTTCCAGGTGATACGTGTTTATCAGTAAGCCTTATAAGTATGTGAAATAAATATTTTTTATTCAAAATTTTCATTAAATCTGCGAGGTTTGTATCGAAATATTTTTTATTTTTACAATTTATAAGTACTTTATAAACGGTCGAAGTTTAGCTAAAATAGTGCAAAAATGCAGATTTTTGGAGGCTTATAATGACTTTGTTTTTCTAAATTTAAATTTTTTATTTCGATAGAAACCTAGAAATAGCGCCAAAAATACCTGTAAGTTCAAAAGTTTTCAAGAAAGGTCAGGTATAACGCCATAATCACGTACGAGCGTTTGTATGAAAAGTAAGACGGAAAGGCCGCTCTTAACGAATTATTTTTATATTTTTAAACAAAACTTTACCCTAAAATAATGTATTTTTGAAACTGTTTTTTTTTTTAATTTTGACATTGAAATTTTGCTTATTCTAAATAGACGTAAGTGCGTCGTGACGTCATTTATACTGCAAAATCGGATCGATTTTATTTCTTTGCTATACTTTGACTGAACAAACAAGCAAAGAGGCTTCACAACTTTGACACTGACAGGTATCAGCCAAGCTAGTTTATTGCTTTTTTGTTTACATTTGTGCCATTTTTAAAACGCGGAGTCACTAAACTTTTTTGTATGGAAAACCAGTAGTTTAGGTGATTCCGCGTTTCAAAAATGGCACTTCGGTTATTTAGTATTGATAGTGACACTGACACTCAGTGTTGGACATGACATATTCACGTTAGCAGCTTGTATCTCACTTCACTTAAGTACTTGGAGCTAACTTTTATAACGTATAAATGACGTCACAGCACGATATTTTGTATTTATTGTTAGTCTTCAAAAATAAGCAACAAATTTTCCTGTTATATTATTATATAGGAAAATACAGAAACGGTATTTTTAATTTTGGGCCTGAAAAAAAATTAAATGTTGTCAATTCTGCACATTTTAAAATACAAAATGACATCTACAAGATAAATAAATTGAAATATCTTACAGACGTGTAGATTAAGCCAATAAAATTTTAAGGGTAAGGTAAAAACGGGACCCTATTACTAAACCCCGCTATCCGTCGTCCGTCCGTCTGTCACTAGGCTTCATCTTATAAACATTGATAGCTAGACAGTTGTTTTCACAAATGATGTAGGTATTTCTGTTGCCGCTATAACGCCAAATACTAAAAACAGAACACAATCCCCCCCTAAGGGCTCCCATACAACAAACGTATTTTTATAATAAATATAATAATACGGAACCCTTCATGCGCGAGTCCGACTCGCACTTGGCAGGTTTTTTATATTATATTTTTGTCGAATATCTTTCGTTTGACTGTACATACATATTTTTTTATAAATGAATGGTCCCAGACTCTGGAAGAAAAATATAATTATTTTTTTTTGGTTATTGGGACCGCGGTCCGAGTTGATTGCGGTCCCAGTTGCTGCGGTAACCTTGATGATGAGGTCTTATCTTATATCTTAAGTTTCTGTATCTAGACTACTGAAATCTGACTAAGGATACAAAATAATGGGCGTGGTTAGATCGATCTAAAAATACATTCTGACCACGGATACAGAAAGATCGGCGTGGACTACTATATATAAAAATAAACGCCCTATTGTTGGCAAGTTTCAAAAGTAAAAAATATTTTCAAATCAAACTTATTAATTCTTGATAACACTTGGTTATTAATATACAAACACAAAAATTATAATTAACTGTAACTCAATTCGGACACACATTGCTCTTATTTTATTATCCACCGTTCTGGGCGATTGCTTGGAACAGAATATCGATCCGTCCCAAAAACAGCTCCCATTAAACTCCCACTTGTCGGTGAAAACGTGACAGGCTGCGTTTCCACTGAAGCGGAGCGGAGCTAAAAGGAGCTTAGCGGTGCATTTGACCAATCACAATGCTCAAAATCTCCACTCCGCTTAAATGGAAACAGTAGAGCGGAGCAGAGCGGATTCTAATATAAAATTAAGAGCATGCATGATTCGGGCTGATTGAATAGAGGCCTCCGCTCAACCCTAGCAGAGCGGGGCGGTGCGAGGAGCGGGGCGTGGTGGTGTGGTGCGGAGTAGAGGGACGTTTGAGTAGTGGGGGACGTGACGTCGCGTTGCGTAACTCTGCGCACTGCGCTTTAGTAGCATTATTAACTTTAGTAATAATTTGAAAATTCCCCATGCTCGTAATGGTATTTTATATGTTGTCTAGTCCAAAATCTATATTTCCTCTTTGAATCTAAAAAAGACAACATGGCGTGCGGTCTGTCTGAGAAATTGACGGTAACTGATATACACCGGTATTGTTTTAACTCCGCTTAACACCGCTCCGCTCGGTTAAGCTCTACTCCGCTCCGCTCCGCTTCAATGGAAACACTCACCTCTTTTCACGTCTCTTCTCCTCTCCTCTCCGCTCTGCTCCCCTTCAGTGGAAACGCAGCCTTAATGAGTTGAAATCAAAACAACAACTGTACTTATGAGCAATAACTACGTAAATTAGTATTTCTGGTAAATATATTCATTTTACATATTTATATATGAGAATGTGTTTTATGAGTAAATATTTATATTGCTTACATTATTCAATCTGTTTGCTTCTAAGTTCTTTCGATATGCGGTTACCATGGAAACCGCAGCCGTTTCCGGCGGCTCGCGTCCGGCGCGCCCTGAAAAAAGCTTTCATTCTGTATTGTTCCTTTATGTACAAGATTAATGTGTGTATTTTTGCCGGTATTGGTTTTAAAATATTGGCCGCCTCTGTAAATATTTCAACTTCTTTGTGGATAATAATAAGGGTAGGTTCTGAATTATGTTACTTCTCTCTTATTAATATACAAGATATTATTTTATTTAACTCTTCTCAAAATATTCACAGTTGGTAATCCGCAACATGCTTCGTCAACATTTTCACAGTTAGTAATCCGCAACACGCTTCGTCAATATTTTCACAGTTACTAATCCGCAACACGCTTCTTCAACAAAATATACATGTATTACATGTATAAACATTTAACAATGCAATTTTTAATTAACCTACAAAAAAAAGTTAAAAAGCAATGTTTTTAACACACTACAATAAATAGAAATTATTAGCGCTTTACCCGTTTTATACTTAGCTCGAGACTTCACCTTCGTAGGTCGTTTCCCCAGTGTTTTCAAACTGAGATAAATTTATATGCAATAGTAATAAAGCACGGTAATTTTGCCGTCGCGCCGTTTGTACTCGTATCAATAGTTTAGGCACAGAATATTTAATAGTACTAAACAGTACAAAGTCAATGTACATGATATAAGTCACAAAAGTCAATTAAGGGGATACCTGAATTTTCCGGGGTCCAGTGCTGCCCCCAATTTAAATAAATTATTTAATAGGAAACGGAGATATCATTTAAAATTTGGTTTTGTTCAGACCCTGGATAACCCTTCAAACTATTTTATGAACTACTGTTTACATTTTAAAGTGAGAACGTGAAGCTTTTCTACGCACATACGCCAAAAGTGGCCGTTTTTCGCAATTGTGCGTAGAAAAGCTTCACGTTCTCACTTTAAACTGTAAACAGTAGTTCATAAAATAGTTTGAAGGGTTATTTAGGGTATCAGACCCTAAATAACCCTTCAAACTATTTCAAGACCAAATTTTAAATGATATTTCCGTTTCTTTTCAAATTATTTATTACAAATGGGGGCAGCACTGGACCCCGAAAAATTCAGGTAGCTCCTTAAGAGGCTTTTTACATTTGTTTGGCTGTCTCGCTCGCACAATCAAACATTTTTAAAGATTATTAAAAAAATGTGACTCATTCCAAGAAAAGTGTTTCATTAACTTTTTAATATATTATATGTTAGATATTGTAGACATGTTTTGTTATTGTTTATGTGAGTGTGTGTCGAGAATAAGGTCATCAAAAATTTAAAATTTGTCTACACAATATACAAACATGTCTACAATATTTAACATATAATATATAAAAAAAGTTTATGAAACACTTTTCTTGGAATAAGTCACATTTTTTAATAATCTTTATAAATGTTTGATTGTACGAGCGAGACAGCCAACCAAAGGTGAAAAGGCTCTTAAGTACTTTCCTTGGTTTCATTTGCAGAGAATCTATTTTTTTTTTCTGGTATTTTTCATCGAGTGAAGCACGGTCACTCCAAGTACAAAATACTTTCTAAAAGCTCTGTGAGCTGTAGAAGTCACTCCGACTCGTTGAAATATATCTTATAAAGTTTTCAACCTCAATATTTCCGCCATTTAAAAAAATTTGGTAAATCTGAATCGAAACAAAGATCTACATCATTTTCAAACCTACAAAATTTATGAGAATCGGTTGAGAAATGCGACTTGTAGGCGAAAACAGGCGAATAGACTGACAGACTGACAGCCAGACAAAAGCTTTTTTGGCAAATCTCGAAATTGAGACGCTTCGCTTTTTTCGCTCGCTCGGTCAATGAGCCGCTTACCATCGGTCGTTTTAGAAATTCGTGAGACATATATCCTCCTTTTGCAACTGCATTTATTATAAATATCTACAAATTCAAATTTAAATATCTTTCTACAATTCTGCATATTTAAAATACAACATTACAACTTACAAGATAAACCAACAACGTCGCAAGAATTATGATTTCCCATTGCAATAACTTACATTGTGTTAGCAAAGCAGAGTGCAGGTAATGTATTCAGCCCCACAGATAGCAATAAAATATTGACAATATTTCGTAAGACGTAGTCGTAACATCCCGCAGTTACAATAGAAATTACTATAATAACTTAAATTCAAATATATACATTTTTTAAACATATTTATCTGAATTTCTCCCTCTCAATTTTGAGTTTTTCAACTCAAGTGCTTTAATTTAGTGCCAGTTCTTGAAATTGGTAGCTTTGATTTTATTTTGGGTTTAGATCCTAAATAATACCAACGGGAACCTATTACTAAGCTGCCCGTCGATCATCAGGATGGTATAAATTTTAATAGATGGAAAGTTACAAATTAACAAGAGTATTTAGTACTCTTGTAAAACTTTCCATCCATTTTCCTGGCAAATGAGACATTTATTTGTTTTGTGTTGTTTTATATACCTACTAAGTAAAGACATTCGAACATATATTTTATGGTCAAAGGTTAAGACAGTTAATAAAAATATCAATCAAAAATGAGAAAAATATGACCTTAACAACACATTTAGCACAATTCTTACAGGTACCGTTACCATTCCTCACACAAAACGTAATATTTTTCCCTCGAAATCTTTTTAGGAAATCCAATAATAAGCTAAGTGTTCGTCGAGAGATTAAACATTAGGTTCGCGAGATATTTGTCAAGAAACAATCAAGTAAAGCACGTTCCGGTGACGAATAAATCAGGGTTCGACGGCTTCATAGAGCCGTTTGACATCCCTAATCATATTTTTATTTAAGGCACAGCGCCTTCCAAAACGTGTATACAAGGTGGTAGGAACATACCCATGATAAATCGAACCACATGCTCTAGATCATTATACTATAATAATAATAAAATAACAGTCAATTAACTTAAATAAATTTAGACATTCCCATACAAATTGTCCGAGTGGTTGCACACTTTCGTATGGAAATGCTTTTTTAAATTTTTGACTGTTATTTTCATTTAATTATACTCTGATTCTGAACAGTATAGGCTGGAAATAGATATAGAATAATGATCTAGTTGTAGTAGTCTAGCCTGTGGTTTGATTTATTACGGGTATGTCCCTTCAATGTTATATACAGAGCCTTGCAAAATATGTATTAGTTATTAAACAGATATAGTAATCTCAAAATCCTATTATTTTCTCCTTCTACTTTAAAACTTAGTGGTTCTTGTCGCTGGAGTATAGACGACTAATTTCTCGGTCTTCCGCCTTTAGTACTCTTTGGCGTTTGATACGATATGACCCCTACTTTTTTTTTCAGTTGTCTGCATGGCCCTTTCTTGGTCGTCATTGACCTCTTACCATTTATCTTTTCTATTCGAAAGTTTTAAAATAAGGAATCATGTCTCGTATGATAACATAAATTGTAATATTATGCCATAATATTATAACTAACATCTTTCGTCATCCGACAAAATATAAAAATAGTAGGAAAAGTCGTGTTGTAAATGAAATGACCGAGCGAGCTAAGCGAGCGAAGCGTCTCAGTTTCGCGATTGGCCAAACATACTGTTGTCCGGCTGTCCGGATGGTCTAGCCTACAGGTCGCATTTCTCAACCGATTGCCGTGAAATTTTGTGAAAAAGTTTGGATATTATATAGAATTTTTGTCTATAGTATAATCAGTTTTTCGAATTTTTCAAAATGGTTGAAATATAGGGGTTGGAAGATTAAGAATATCATATTTCAGCCATTACAATATTTATTAAACGGTTAAAGTTTTTGGTCGATGAAAAAGCTACCTAAGGGCAGTTTACTAACGTGCCTTAAGACAAAACTCGTGAACATGTGCATCATAAAAAAAAGTTATAAATCTTTTTTGTTACCGTTAGTTTTCGCAATTTTTTTTATGAACAACTTTTTTATCGGATAAACTTTAACGGGTCGGGATGACTTGCAAGGTCTACAGCTCACAGAGCCAGTGGTATCAGTCTTAGTCAGGTCAATTGATGTCGGTACTTGATAGACCGACATTATTATGTGGGATTATTCAACAATAGAATGAAAATTCAAGGAACCTACTTAAAAGTTGCTAGTTGTGCTAATCATTCTTAATTTTAGGTTTCTTTTCTCCCTACATTGTCACTTGCGGTTTCGACTTACCCTTAACAAATCGCTATAACATTTGCCCGCGGCGTCACTCTATACATCACACTAATATGAAGCCAGATTTATGTGAGCAAATCGAATCTTAATGGATAGACAATTTGTGGGGTAAGTGCAGAGTGGGACTAACTTATAGGAACTAAAATTTTTAAAAGGATAAACTTTAAATATCCTTTATTTTTAATCATCTTCCAAAAATCGTCGCGGTCTTTTCTTTAAGTTTTTTATGTAAATTCACAGATTATTCGAAGACGCCAAAAAAACCAATCTGTAATGGCTCTTCACTTTTGAATTGATTTTTAATTTACTATTTTGTATCCATGTCGTAGCCATATCGTAAATTTAATCTATTCATTAAATGATCGAGAATTTCATGAAATGGTCGCATTTCATGAAATGTTGCACTGGCTACCGGCCACATCGTGATGTGGATTGGGCGGATCAATGATAAGAAATTGTTTCTCGATATGATCAAATAATTTCGACCATTCCATGAATTTACCGTGTCACTTCATGAAATGGTTGATTATATCGTAAAATTGTTATATTTTTAGTTTACACTATACATTCATGTTGTGCGGCTTGGGGTGGCCCAAGGGCCACCCCGCCGCAACCTTAACCTACCTATAGCGCTCTGTCACAAGTTTTTGTTTTTGTTTGCTTTTTTCAGCCTGTTTATACGATCCGGCCAAACGTGGATGACAAAATCATGAAACGTTGACGATTTCATGATCTGGTCAAATTAAGTTGGCCGTTTCATGAAATGCGACCATTTCATGAAATGTTCGATCATTTCATAAAGAGATCAAATCTACGATATGGCCACGACATCCATACAGACAACATAAAACGATTTCATGTTCAACTTTTAATGTACAATGTCAAACAGTGGAGGAAATCCCCTTTGAATTTTGTATGAAAAAAGAATCGAGTAGTTCGCTCGTAATTACACGATTTTGTTTCTTCATAAGCCTTGATTTATACGTAAGTTTGTGCTCATGTACGGTCATTTACAACTACCACTACTTGCTGCTGCTTTCGGTGAAGGCATCTTTAGGAACGCTGCACAGTAGTTGACTAAAGTATAAGAGATTTTGATTAGATGAAAATAAATAAATAAATGTATAGGGACAAATAACACTGATTGAGCTAGCCCCAAAGTAAGTGAGACTTGTGTTATGAAATACTTACTGACCGATACTATATTTTATAACAAATACGTATATAGATAAACATCCAAGACCCAGGACAATTTGAAAAAGGGCATTTGTCAACTTGCCCTGACCGGGGTTCGAACCCGGGACCTCAGGGTGGCGAACTAGTATGGTGACCACTACGCCACGGAAGTCGTCAAAAAGCGTACAAAAAGCTAACCTTTTGCATGCCAGCGCTTATTTCAGTTACTTTACCCCCGACGCCAAGCTTAGTAAAACTAGTACAATTTAGACAACTTTAGTCGTCAATTGCGTCTCATTAATGAGACCGTTTGGCAACTGTGTCAATGGCGCTCAAAAGGTAAGGCAGCTCGAAATAACCAGCCAAGGGCGAGTCGGACTCGCGCACGAAATGTGATAAAAAATCACGCTTGTTGTGTGGAGTCCCACTTAAATATTTATTTTATACCATTCCCCCTCTTAAAAGTTTATTTTATTCACTGAAAACAGTGAATAAAAAGCACTTTTACTCACTGTTTTGGTTGTTTATTTTATTTACTGAAAACAGTGAATAAAATGCACTTTTACTCACCATTTTGGTAATTTATTTTATTCACTAAAACAGTGAATAAAAAGCTTTTAATCACTATTCCGGTGTTTGAGTTTAGAAAAATTACTCTTGATTTAAGTAACTGTTCCAATTTCAACTTGCATTTTAATTGTTTTAACCTTCCTTTTTTTTCTTTAAATGTCTATTTTTAGTATAAAGTATAGTATGCAACTCTAAAATAAAACGGATTTAATCGAGGGCCATGAATCACACGGGATTCTAACACTTGAATCACTCGTGATTCAATCATCGTTAATCACTCCCTACGGTCGTGATTCAATAGTTAGAATCGTTCATTTGCTCGGGATTCATCTATGGCCCTCAAATTCAATCCGTCTTTAATTCACTAATTGCATAATATACTATTATCCTGCTCTTAGTATTTTTTGTTAAAGCGGCAAAAGAAATATATCATCTATGAAAATTTCAACTGTCTAGCTGTCATGGTTCATGAGTTACAGCTTGGTTATAGACAGACGGACAGGCGAACAGCGGAGTCTTAGTAATAGGGTCCCGTCTTTAACCTTTAAGTGTGGAAACCAAAAAAACACTCTTGGAAAACGACGTTTATCTATCGATCATATACCTTGCATATGATTACAAAGTATATTTTGTAACTAAAATCGCAATTTTCTCCCAGACAATGGAGAAATTCAAATAAGATGATATAAATCTGGCTTTACGTTCACTTCAGTCGGCTAGCGTCCGCCATCTGCTAATTCATGAAAACACAAACAAATTTAATGTTAGGAGATGCTATTAAAATTAATTTGAATATTAATTTGGTTTTGCAGGACTGTGTGCCATGATTGCAAGAAATTATTTTTGGACGAGCGAGCCAAGCGAGTGACATTCTCCGTATCTACTTGAACAATCCGACGTTTGTATGAATGTTTTTTCGACGATAGCTTGGGTATCTTTGATCGGAACTCAATGAAATTCGGTAGGTATGTAGATAGATATCGCCAATTGAATTCAGTTCGAACATGAGCCTAACCGTTCGAGGGTTTCGGGATATGGGGTTCACGAGTTCACAGTTCAGGGCAAACTACTATTTAAATTGAGGAGCTCGTTGGTCCGGTGAAAGTACGCATCGCTTTCGCAAGTAAACAACACCGTGAATGATCCTCACTTAGATGGGTGACTACAAGTGGTATAAATATTTGACTTCCTCCGTAGTCCAGTGGTCAATGCGTTCGCAGTGTGATCCAAGGTCCGAATCCCACTGGTAAGCATACTTTGCGAAAAGTTGTTTCCAGTCTGGTTAGGATATTGCAGGCTTGAATCACCTGATTACCTGATACACACATGTATAAACTGTAGGTCCCAAATATCATCTAGCTTTAGCTCATCAAACCTATCCAAGGATCAGTTCTTGTCTACCCTTCGGGTTGCGGAGGTCAGCCGGCAGTCGCTCTGTGTAAAAACCAGTAACCTCGTCAAATCACCTATTAGACTCTGAAGTGTTACCGCTGAGGATACAATCGAAAATAAGCTTGGATGATGATGATAATAATGAAGTGGTATAAACATTTCCTGGTACATGTTAATCAGTCGTCTAGCTATGTCAGATGCCTTTAGGCAGTTCGAATCATCTGACACCAGTATTTGCCATTTACATAAAACAAAATAACCTTCCTAAATAATCCAGCCTTTCTAACAGCAAAACTTCCTGCAGCAGTGTTCCCGCACCGATACGACATTGAAACCATAAAACGAGTCTATATCTTCCTGAAAGACCGGCAACGCTTCTGTTACTCCCCTGGTGCTGCAGTTGTCCATGGGCAGCGGTGATCACTTACCATCAGGTGACCCGCTTGTTTGTTTGCCGCGCTATAACATAAAAAAAGCAAATTGTTTGCATCGCAACGACTACCAGTTGATCCTTTTATGCTACCTAAACTTTTATTTTATTCCATTTTATCCCATAGCTGGCAAAGATGTCTCTTCTAGTACGCCACTTATTTTTATTATGCGCCGTAGACTTCCAGGCCTTGTTTATAAGTGTTTTTTTTTTACTTCTAGCTGGTATTTACATCAAAATATTATGAGACCGACCAAATAGCAAAAACTTTAAAAAAAAGGAGAATCATCAAAATAGCTTTACGAATTGGTAAAGATATTGCGTATCATGCATATTCACGAAAAAGCCTTCAGTCGAGTTTGATAACTTATCCACTTTTTAGGTCGGTTGATAAAAAGTGGATCATATTTCGTCATTCATCATTTTGACTTCTTTCTCACATTCCTCTCCATCCGCTGGTTGTCTGGAAGGTTATCGCTTTAAGCGATAAGACCATCTATTGTGCTCATTTATTTTAAAATTATTTCTTTGTGTTACAAATACAAATGCAAATCAACTTTATGGCACCGTAATAGACACACAAAAATTACAAAACAACAAGAAACAATATAGGCACAAAGGCGGACTTATCGCTATAAAAGCAATCTCTTCCAGCCAACCTTTGGGTGGAGGAAAAATTTATTTGAAACAAGGTGGGCGCAGTACTAATGCCTATAAGTAATGGATGTACCTACTTACACATGAATATACAGTGTTACATTTTTCTTTTCGTGTACAATAAAGAGTTATCTATATCTATCTTTGTTAAGTTAGTTAATAAAAAGTGGATCATATTTAATACAAACTACCGGAACCACCTATTCCAACTATTCCATAGACTTAATAAATAATGAAGGTCTTCCAACAAGACAATTGTATTTTGAGCACCCCAAAGCTGAAGTAATGTGGGACCCTTCCGAGGATCCCTTCCTTCGACATTGTTTAAAGATGCGTTTTCAGCTTTTGTACCTTGATCAGGTTAATAGGTGCTCACTACATATAAGTGAAAATATATCACTTCCGGTTTCCATCTGTGCGACTGTTTCGACTGCGAGGACCTTTCAGGCCTGTGTCGCTCCCCGTTTAGGTATCTAAATTTGGAGGTTCTGGGTTCGATCCCCGTGTCAGGTCAGGATAGAAAAAATTCTTTTTCAGATTTTTCAATCTTGAATGTTTTTCTATAAATGTATTTGATTTAAAATAAAGTAGTGTCCCATAACACAAGTCTCGAACTTACTTTGGGGCTAGCTCAATCAGTGTGATTTGTCCATATATTTTATTCATTTTCATTTATTATATTGTTTTGCGTATTTTTATCACGGCTCTGGGCTCTGTCTGCCCCTTTAAGAATAAAGACGTGATAGTACGTTTGTATATAATCACGCAAAAGTTTGATGAATTTTTTTTTTCATTTTTACAAAAATTTAGTGAAATATGATATGTCCTCACTCAAATATCTTTTGACCACGCGTGCCACGGGCAAGGTACCATTTCGTTTAAAATAATACATGTTATAACATAAGCATATTTTTAATTATTATTCTGTATACAATAATTCCGAAACAATTATCATTGCAAATAACTTATTGGTAAACAGTGGAGCGCCGAGCGGATTATTTTCAAGCAAAATAACAACGGTTGACAGAGCGCCGCGTCTATTTAGCATATGAATTAAATGCGGTGAAATATGGTTAAAATTAATATGGGTGTGTGCGAGAGCCGCTTTTGTTAGTGGGCTCCACTTTGGACTGCTTTTACAAGCGTTTATTTCAGCCAGCTATGATAGATTTGCTTCAGTCAACGAGCAGATGAAGCCGAATTTTCCGGCAGGATTTGCTCCGAATCTACTGGACCAAATAAAGTGTTTGGTTGATAGTGTAATCTTCTATATACACTCCATCCACCCTTTGCTCCTTCCTCTGCTCTCTGTGCCCAGATTTGGTACTCTCTTAGTAACATGGCTCTCCTCCCTCCTCATTACATATCGGCTGTGCGTCTGTGAGTAACGAGTTCGTACTTTATTTTTATTTATTTACTTATTTAACTTCATACACAAATACAAATATAATGGAGGACTTAAAACCTAAGGCCTTATCTACCAGTAAACCAAATAGGTGATGTGGAGAATGTCAGGGGTAGTGCAAAACTTGAATAAGGTATGTGGCGAAAAAAAAGACTAAATGTAAAAATAATCATCAAAACAATAAAGTACATAAAAATAATACACACTATTAAGTATATACTACGATAAACAATACCTACATAAACTACACAAATACAGTATGACCTATCTGACAGTTTTTGAAGAAAGTGTGCCTTCATCTGTTTCTTGAAAAGTGGGTTTTAGCGTTCCGGACATCATCTGGTAAATCGTTCCTTAGTTTTATAGCCTGAACGATAAAATAATTTTTCAAAACTAAAAACCGACTTCACCCCCAAACTACACAATTGATTTTGATAAAATTTCCATGGTACCACCTGGAAAGTATACCCTTTCAAACAAAAAAAGAATTTTTTTAATCGGTCCAGGCGTCTTTGAATAATCGGTGAACATACATAAAAAAAAATAAAGGATCGCGACGAATCATTTAGGCGATGACAACCTCCTCCTTTTTTGGAAGTCGGTTAAGAATGTGTAAAGAACCAACTCACTAGATTTATACCTCTGAGTTTGTACTCATGTACGGTCATATTCAACTACCACCACCTACTTTCGGTAACTTGCTTGTTCGGGAAACCTGCACACTAGTGTAGTCACTGGATGTTAGTCATTAAGCTACGTTAGATACCTCCAGGCAGCTCAAATATTCTGATAGCTGTTAGCACTATCTATGGCTGGAAATCCATATAGGGATATTCAGAGGCTGATTTTATATACATTGCTGGTTTTGTAATGATATCTTTTAGACCGATCTTTCCAAAACAGGCAATGTATATTGTATCAGCATCTTAAATTCAGCATAGTGGATACCCAGCCTTTAAGTGCGAGAATGTAAAAACAGTACAAATTTTGTCAAAAAAAAATTCTAGGTGTATTGCTGACTGCCTCCGTGGTCCAGTGGTCAAGGCTTTGATCCAGAGGTCGTGGGTTCGAATCCCACTGGGAAGCATACTTTGTGTAATTTGAGCCAATCGACATGAAAAGAAGAAGCATACGTTGTGAAAGTTGAATTATAAGAAAATAAAGATGATTCCGTGTTTCGGAAGGCACGTATAAACTGTAGGTCCCAAACGCCATCTAGCGTTTAATCATCAAAACTATCCAAGGATTGGTCGGTCTACCCTTTGGGTTGCGCAGGTCAGACGGCAGTCTCTCTGTGTAAAAACCTGGCGCGAACGGAGCGACGACGTCATCGCGGGAGGCGCGGGGCGCGGGGCAACTGCCTCACAGGACCGCCGGTCAGCGCAGCGGTCTTCACTAGACCTGTGCCAATCGATCATTTATCGTAACCCGGGTCGATCATGACACACTTCGATAGTGATCGGGTTAAAATGACTCGAACTTCTCGATCATTTGGGTCACAGAGACGCAGTTCATTTGTACGACCGACACGTCATTTTGTCGGTAGTACAAATGAACTGTGATGTGAGAACTGTGACGTAATGTGACCCAACCCAAGTGATATGCTATGCAGATTATTATTGCTAAACAACTTATGTTTATACATAGTCATAGGCATCACCAATGCAACTACCTATTTTGAAAAACTCAAAAGCGGCAGATCGCGGGCGCTGGTCTCGATCACGACCCAAACAAACCTGTTTATTTAACTCATGAGAGAGAGTGCGAGCGAACGACCGCGGTTTATAAGTAAACGACAGAGATAGACACGTTTTGTTTGTTACGTCTCATTCACTTGACGTAAAAGACTCGATCATTTAGTAAGCAAGCAACTGTAACTTTATGATAATAAGGTGCAATTTGGTTTGCTTTGGAATCGGTTCAAATGATCGAATCTTTCAAAGATCCGTGATTCGATCAATCGTATACAGGTTGCGATCGAATCAAAACGATTCGATCAATCCCGATCGACACAGGTCTAGTCTTCACTCAGCCAAACGACTTGATTGCGCATACGCGTGTCCCATAGTACTTCCTTGTAAATCACCAGTTTGATATAAACCTATACAATCATACAGTCTATTTCCTTTTTAACTGCCCAACGTACCTCAGGATTACCTAGAAGGGTTAGAACTTAGACAAACCTGTTACCTTGTCAAATTAACCTAAGTAGCGAACCTCGGGTTCTGAAGCATTGTTACCACTGATGATGCAATCGAAAATACGCTTGGATGATAATGATGATTTCTAGGTTTACCTACTAGGTGGGTGTACTACAGAGAAGTGACGAAGTGGAATAAATTTGTAGTAAGTCGAAAATAATAAGCGGCGCTGGCAATATTCACTGAATACATTATGGCGAGGCCCAAGTTGCAGAGTTCTGTAAATTATGAGCAATTTTAAGACGCGTGGAAAAGTTTCCAAGTTCTGGTGTGGTATATTCAAAGTTTGGTGTGCATACGAGTGTTATGTTAATTATATACAGACAAACAAAATTACATAGTTTTACCCTTATACTTTTGTATGCTGAAAAGTTTTTCGAGATCCTAGTCAATACAAAAACTTTGATTTTACTCATATTGAAGGCGTTTGGCACACTGCTCCGCATCCCACTACGTAGCGCGAGGCCGCCATACAAAAACGGTGTCAGTGTGTTGTCCTATGCGTGTTTTCTATACAAATTGAGATACTTGCATATAGTCCGGCACCGCGCTACACAGCGGAGTGCGGAGCAGTGTGCTACTACACTACTTCCCTACTACTACTAGATATCCCTATACAAACTTTAAGAATCTGTCAACCGTACATCTGTGTTCGAACAGTAAGTTCTTAAAAACTCACTTATAAATAAATATATAGGAAAAAATAACACTGATTGAGCTAGCCCCAAAGTAAGTTCGAGACTTGTGTTATGGGATACTAACTCAACGATAATATAGTAATAACAAATACATAAATAGGTAAACATCCAAGACCCAGGACAATTTGAAAAAGGCCATTTTCCAACTTGGCCTGGCCGGGGATCGAACCCGGGACCTCTGTGTGGCGGACAAGCATGGTGACCACTACGCTACGGAGGTCGTACTTCTACTTATAGAAAACTAATAATGACATAGTCTACCAATCTTGTCTTCTTATTTTGAATTGGGTTCTACATTGGAAAGCACTACGAAACTTTTGCTTATATTTCGTCCTTTCTTTACTCACTAGCGTCAGGATTTCTGAAGAAGGACTGCAGAAGCTTCTAGATATCACATAGTGTGTATTGAAGTCCTCTATCTCAGAATATGAAGATCCAAAGCTTAGCTATAGAAAAGCTTCATATTCTTACCTTAAAAATGTAAACAGTAGTTCATAATATAGTTTGAAGGGTTATCTAGGGTCTGATTAAGACAAAGTTTTAATTATGTTTCCGTTTTCTTGCAAATGATTTAAAATGGGGGCAGCACTGGACCCCGGAAAATTCATGTAGCCCCTTAATTCATAATTGTCAGTTTTTCCTTTCAATGTCATAATAGGTTTTTTGACGTCAGATTATTTACTAACAACTAAGTTTACTGCCGCTTCCTAAGCGCAAGTACAGAATAAGCGGCAACAAATTGCACTGCAGCATTTTTTTCAAAGACGTCAACCTGATATTAAAATTATATACGTAGACTATGAATACATTATCTATACGTCCTAAGGTCAATCTCGAGTTGAAGCTTTATAACGATATTGCAATAAACCCTATCCTTCTTTTCGATCCTTACACACCTAATTTCTCCATCATTTCATTCTGTCCACCTTTTCAAATTTAATTTTTATTTCAATTTCTAAATTTTTGATGCATTCATTCCATCTTCACCGTTCTGACTCATTTCTCCATTACCTGTGATACAAGCAACTTGAATTATATTACTTTACTAGTGCTGAAAAATATATGTATTAAACCCTTCACGTGTCTCTCTCTTGCCCTACGACTGTTTTAAATCTACATAATCTGTGTGGGGGCACACCTACTAGCTGAGACAGGTGAAGTTCCCACAGCATTATGCTTTTCTTATTGTCTTAAGCTGTTGTCCTTTCAACGTAAAATACATCCTTCGGTCGTTTTCTAAGCGAGATACATGTCCTTAACACATAATTATAATAAACGAATATAGTCATACTTAAGTCGCAAAATCTGCGAATTTCAGTATCATTGTCTTAGTCAAGTAATTAAAATAACACAAGCGAAAGTAATTTATATATCCCAAGTGGCTGGGCGGCGACTGTGACCAATGCTTTCCGTCTGTTCGTCTGTCGCTTTGTCTTCTACCCTATGTCGTGGAAACGTACTCGTTTTGAATGCTTCTGTTGTTTTAGTTGTATTCAGCAATCGTTTTTTAGGTTAAAAACATTACAGTACCTCTCTCTTACCGAAGTTTCTGGTTGTATTGGATACTTTGCAACTCGCGGTCCGCTTTCTAGCTTTT
The DNA here is from genome assembly GCA_943193695.1 of Acrobasis suavella. Taxonomy (NCBI): domain Eukaryota; kingdom Metazoa; phylum Arthropoda; class Insecta; order Lepidoptera; family Pyralidae; genus Acrobasis; species Acrobasis suavella. The sequence continues at coordinate 23,351,599 of OW971934.1, forward strand.
TCTTTTCCAATTTGTATGTTCTTCACTCTATCATTGTAGGTATTCATCAATTGTTTTTTAGATGAATACTTCACTACCTTTTTAGGGTTCCGTAGGAAACAAGGAACCCTTATAGTTTCGCCATGTCTGTCTGTCTGTCCGTCCGCGGTTTTACTCAGCGACTGTAAGTACTAGAAAGCTGTAATTTGGTATAGGTATGTATATTAAATATGCGGAAAAAGTGGTACAATGAAATATTGAAATAAATTTTTTCTTAGGTTAGCTCCCATACAAGTCAAGTCAAAAGTCAATTTTATTTTCTAGACTAACCAATCATATGGGATATCGTTAAATTGGTCTTTCAAAAATATTATGAGCTTGTGAGCACTGTTTTTAGATTTAGGGATCCGTTTCTGAAATGTTTGGTTTTAAAGTGAAAATTTTTGTTAGATACAAGCAGATAGAGGGGGGCACCCCCCTCTTTCTGCTAAACAGTTATATATAGACACGTGAAAAAATTCACAGCTATAGTAAATATAACGAAATTTGAAGGAAAACTATCAGAGCTAAGTAGGGTTTACAAATTAAAATGTTATAGGCGATAAACTTATAAAATGAACTTGGAAAAGGAAAATTTCAAACAAATTCAATAGAAAATTAGTTTTAGACGTTTTTAGTAGCATGAACTCAAAGTTGGTATTCGTAATTCGTAACTACGGACCCATACACTGCGCGTGGCCCGACATGCACTTGGCCAATTATTCTTATCTAAGTTAAGTCCTGGTGTATTATTGAATATTTGTAATTCGCGGTCCGTTTTCTGGTTTTTTCCTCTCTAATTTGCTCAGTGCTCTCACAACATTTGAGTTTTGTTGTTCCATTGGCATAGTCAAGTCAACATTTCTCGGATCTTTTTGTTCTAATCACATATTTTGGTTATATTAGGTACAAATACGCGCTCTTTTTCATTTATTTCAACAGCTTCTTAATCTGTGTTAATGAAATACTACTACGTTACGTACGTGTTAGTAAATAATTTTAACAGATTTTCAAAAATAGACAATTGCGGGTTGTTACTGGGTTTCCTAAAGAGCAGGACCGGGTTCATTGGCATTCACCAAGAAGGGTCTATTCCCAACAGTGAGACATGGAAGGATGTCAATGATGATGATTGTATAAGAAAATCCAATGATATTGTAAACAGAGGTCAAGCTAGGTAGGTCATTTACCTAAATATGATTAGAGATAACAGTAGCTGGTAATAACAGGAGTTAGGAATAGATAATGATATCTCATCATCTTCTTAGTAGAATATATTTCCTTCACCGATTAACTGAAAAAATTTACAAAGGACAGATCAGTTTCACTTAAAACACCGAACGCCGATTTAATTCAATCACGATGATCCCTATCAACAAACCTCAGTTATCTCGTCACCCCAGCTTCCCATTTCCATACAAATACATACAAATCGTGCCGGGAACATAATCAGTTCCGGGTCACGTGTCTACCGTGCACAATCGGTTAAAGAGACCATTCCTTCACGCTTAATAAAGCCACAATCTTCTCACAATAGGAAACAGGCTGGCTGTACGAGCGAGCGCCCCTTTGCCTCGAAAAAAGAAGCGAGGGTAGAACAGATTCCAAATTTGAATTTGATTATCGAAGTGTGCGGACTATTTATCATTTGTAATGACGCATCGGCGGATGGAGGACGTGCGCTCGCTAATATTGTAATCTTGTAAATGCGTTCAGTTATACATATTTATTATTCAGTAAAGCTATTTGAGCGGAAAATATTGAGCTTTACGTTGATTAAGCGTGACTGTCAGATGGTGATAACATAAAAACGATTCTTCATTGATATTGAGAAATCAGTTGGTGTAAATACGAGTATGCTTGCATTTCTGATATTTCAGATACAAAACGTCCACTGTTGAATATCAGTTTACTTTTTTTTTATTACCGTCAGAAACCTGCCGTGTCTGCATGCCTGGCGGAAAAAGATGACAATTGATTTGAAATATTTTCAGATATGATACTCTATTCTATTTTCTTCTCTTCTGGTGTAGGAAAAAAGAACTTAAAATGTACCAGTTGTTTTTTTTTTCCGCGGAGATCATGAAGCCGATCGAGGGAATAAGCGAAAAGTAAAGGCGATGGGGCTAGCAACCCATCTCTATTTTGATTTCTTTTAACCGGCATACTGAACTCCGACTTTCAAAATATCGATATACGGAACTTCGAAAGTTTCTGTATTTCGAAATTTACTATTAAGACTTTCAAAGATTCAAATGTTTATTCAGTAATTAGAACTTTACAGGCACTTTTACACGTCAATAAGTATAATTTACGTTACGTGTAAAGTATATTAAATTTTAATTTATATTTAAACAAAAGCTACCGATACCGGTGCTTCGTAACGACCACTGCTGAGAAGAAACGCCGAAAGAAACTCATTCTCAGAGTATTGGTCGCCTACTCGCCAGGCTTTGTCATATTGTTATTTTCGTCTTTTAATTAATAAATACCTATAATAAAATACAATGTTGACACATTACAACATGTAATGCTTGCGAACAAGTAAACAAACATAAATTACGTAATAAAAAATACTAAGTAGTCAAATAAGCGAAGCCAAGCTGACCAGTCCCTCCCGACATCACCCGTTCACGAATTGACGCACGGATTAGCCATCGTTAAACTCCGCTTCCGAAGTTCCGTACATGAATATTTTAAAAGTCGGAGTGTAGTATGACATTCCTTTTTCTATCTTCTCGCCTACCATCACGCTAAAAATGGCCTTTGGAATTCGCGGCTCTGCTTGCTAAAAACGCAAATATAAACTATAATAGATTATATATATCATTCAGTTTGCAATATTGATGAAAGGTAAAACTATCGATAGTATCGATAGTTTTTAATTGATACTGTCGATACTATCGATTATATAAATTTAAAACTATGGATACTATCAAGATTCAAAGATTCAAATGTTTATTCAGTAATTAGACCTTTACAGGCACTTTTACACGTCAATAAGTATAATTTATGTTACGTGTAAAGTATATTAAAATTTAATTTATTTTTAAAGAAAAGCTACCGATACCAGCGCTTCGTAACGACCACTGCTAAGAAGAAACGCCGAAAGAAACTCATTTTCACAGTATTGGTCGCCTACTCGCCAGAAGGGCTTTGTCATATTATTATAATTGTATTTTAATTAATATGTATTTATAATATAATACAATGTTGACACATTATAACATGTAATGCTTGCGAATAAGTAAACAATTGCATAATAAAAATATCGGTGGTCCTATCGATTTTGTGACTGTTTTTCGAGGTCACGATAGTATCGATAGACAATAATCGATAATACTATTGCTTGCAACGCTAATACTTATATCTCACCAAAAACATAAATGAGGGAGCCAAGTTAAATATCCGACAAAAGAATTGAGATCTAAATGACCGCCAAGTTCTCCTCAACATTTGACTTTTCACAACATTTTTTACTAGCAATTCTGACACATATATCGTATACAATAATGTAAACTTATAATGTAATAAAAACAATAACCATATAACATAGGATGATGAGAGTGATTTGCCAAATACAGGCAGATACTTATGCTAAAACTAGCCAAGTCCAAGTTTTGGTTCCTAAAAATAAATTTTAAGATTTTCTACAGAACTTGGCGGCCATTTAGATCTCAATTCTAGCGGCCATGCCTGAAGAATGCTGCAAGAACTAAAAAGATAGTGTACGAGTAAACTTTACATATAACGAAAATATAAGATAAGATAAGATAAAATTTCTTTATTGCACCAAGTATATAAGACAGTAATCAAAAGTACATTTAAAATCTAGTAGGTACAAAGGCGGGCTTATCACTAAAGCTCTATAATATATGCTCTATCTAATACATTAGGGACACAGACGTGATACGAGGCCTGTGTCACTCCCCGTTTAGGTATCGAAAATATACCTACATTATTACTATGCGCACGGCGACCACTTCAAAGGAGAAAATTCTGTTACATGAATCGTTTGTCCTGATTAATAAGAATGAAATTGGCTTGCAATAGATGCCTAGGCATGTAAACGAAGAGGTGAGGAGTTCAGCCGCAAAAAAATTAAACCATAACGCTAACCACATTAAGTATATATTTCTTTGAATTTCTGTTCTGAGTAAGACTTCTGTACGTGAGTACTAGTACTTATTCTGTGGTGATATCTACTATATTTATGTGTATTTTTACATACAATGATAATAGCTATCTACACTGTTACATAGCATACTGAGCGGCTATTGAGTCAGCTATATACGGGTGACTGTACACAATGTTCCGACTGTACGAAGCTGTATTCAAATGTACCTCGTATTACGGTTCACATCCGTAGTATCTGCAAGCACTGGGTTTATACAGGTGGCTTAGATATTTTATGACTTGCAAATTTATGAAATTAAAATATTTAAATAGTTAAAAATATTTAGATTTAAAGAATTTATTTGAACATTTTAAACATAAACATAACATTTAAAAAGTTACGATAGTTTAATAGCCTATACTGTCCCATTGCTGGGCAAAGGCCTCCCCTCTAGTACGCCACTGATCTCTATCTTGCGCGAAGCTGAAGGTTATTTATAAATAAAAATATATAAGGTCTAACAAAAGATACTGACACTATTTTAAGGGTGAATTCAGTCCATGATAGTGAACAACTTTCCCCAAGGAACATATATCGTAATATGAAAAATAATTTTGGACCTGCCATACCAACTTGAATCAGGTGATCGGTCAACTTGTATGGGAAGCCAAAAAATATTTTTCATATTCCGATTTATGTTTATTGGGGAAAGTTGTTCATTATCATGGACCGTATACAGCCTTAAAATAGTTTCAGTATATTTTGTTGGACCTTGTATAACCAATAATATATATTTTTTTTAATTGTCTAAAATAAAAATGTCGTTTCCATAGCTTTATACTTTGCACGTAACTTATAAAATTGTTTTATTTGTAGAAAATATACTTTTAAATAGCGTAGAAACGTAAATGAACTAGTAATTCTATTTTTGTTTTTTTCCAAAGGTAGAAAATACATTGTACCATTAAATTAAATATATAGGGACAAATTACACTGATTGAGCTAGCCCCAAAGTAAGTTCGAGACTTGTGTTATGGGATACTAACTCAACGATACTATATTTTATAACAAATACATATATAGATAAACATCTAAGACCCAGGACAATTTGAAAAAGGCCATTTTCCAACTTGCCCTGACTGGGGATCAGACCGGAACCTCTGGGTGGAGGACTAGCATGGTGACCACTACGCCACCTTTGTGACTAATAAAGATTTATATAAATAAATTAATATAGTAAAAAGTTACTTTTTTCTACAGTAGGATAAAATAAATAAATAGCGGGTGTAATATAACCATCTTAAACCCAACAAACGTCCTGTAGACGAAGCTGGGGTGCCACTGTCCCCGATATGAATATTTTCTATTGAATTACTCACGGTTCGGCGGGCACGCAAAAATATTGTTCTCTTCGCACTTATCTTGGGACACCCTGTGAAGTTTCAACGTTCTGTAGACTATCGAGAATGTAGAAATGGAGCTCTGTGTGTGTGTTTTACTTTTTAGGGTTCCGTTCTCAAAGGGTAAAAACGGGACCCTATTACTAAGACGTCGCTGTCCGTCCGTCCATTCATTCGTCTGTCTGTCTGCCACCAGGCTGTATCTCATGAACTTTGATAGCTAAACAGTTAAAATTTTCACAGATGATGTAAATTTGTTGCTGCTCTTACAACAAACACAAAAAACAAAATAATATCAATATAAAAGTGGGGCTACCGAACAATAAATGTGTTTTATTTGGATAATTGTCCGGAACTCTGCATGCGCGAGTCCGATGCGCGAATTCGAGCACTTGGCTGGTTATTTTCTTAATTTTCTAAAAGACTATCGTATGTTCTGAGAGTTTATAAGAAAAGAGGACGACTGATAACATGATTTCTTTTTTTTAGTGTTTGTATTCGGCCAACACTTGTGACATATTTTGACTTTCACTTTTGACTAGCTACCAAAGTAGTTGACTTGACATAGCTTGACTGCTCTTTTGATTGCTCGTTATCGTTGAGTTATCCAATAACACAAGTTCGTAACTTACTTTGGGGCTAGCTTAACCAGTGTGGTTAGTCTAAAAAAATATTATTATTATTTGGCGATGAATCCATGCTGTAGCGTCTACAATACATAAGTTATGAAGTTTGGTCTCTATCATTGTTTAACACAAGCGCAATCTATGTGGCTTGCATTGCATTAAGTATCCTAGTATTGAATATTATATCAATGCTTGATGCTAGAAGCATCCCTGTCAATAAGTAATTCAAGTAGTCGCCACTAGATCTCATATTGTACTATTATAGAAAGTTAGTATAAAAGAGAATTTGGACAATTCCCGGTCTCTGTTTCAACGCGCCTTAGCTAATAAGCCGTTACAAATAAAAGATTTGTTCCAATTTCCCTCTTTCTCTCGGGCACCTATTTTACAATCATCTAAGCCCGTTTCTGATTTTATTCCTAATTTTGTGCTGCTTCTGTGCTTAGCATATGCTCTTCGGTTTTTTCTTCTGCACGGATTAAGGAGTAGAGTGGGAAATAGTTTGTCTGTGACTTTTTAACCAAATGGTGTCTAATGTCAACCCTTTCTGGGGTTTCAGAAAAACCCAATACACTATGTTTGTGCTTAGTTTTTTTTTACATATTGGTTTATCCTAGTGGTTTTATTCTAAGGTGGGAAACCTCGAAGCTTGTAAAGACGCACATTTGTAAAATAATTAATTTGTTCCCAGTGAAGTTTCACCATTTGCTCTGATATACTTGCTCTACGCGCGATAAGCTTCTGTATTATTCTAGTCGGGTTACAGATGTAGAAAATAATTTTGTGTTATGTTATACCTAACCCGACAAAAGAAAAAATATGTTGTTTTTTTTTCAGAAATTAAAATAAGACAAAAAATATTTGTCATACATTTACCAGATAGGAAAGCTAGGTTAATAGTATAAAATAATGTTTTTATCAATCAGTCCTTAGTTCCCATGTTCCCATGCCATTTTCCACGGCAGCCAAGCCAACGACTCGTGACCTGCATGCGATCAGATCGTCCAGTTAGCCACGCTAGTTAGACATGCTGGGGTTGAGACTGTGAGAATAATGTGATAATTGATCCAATTGGATTAGTTATCGGATGTTAAATTTTCTTTCTTTCTAATGTGTTAAGGAAGGTCACCACACTGTTGTCATATTTTCTCTTGTACTTTATTTGCCATGGCAACTTATAAGACTGATGTCAGATTTAATTGCATTAAAGGTATCTTCTGTCTCGTTCGCACAATCAAACATTTTAAAGATTTAATTGTGCGAGCGAAACCGCCAACCAAATGTGAAATGCCTCTTAAGCTATGAAAACCACGATCGGCGAATTCCTCCTGAAGTACAAAGATGCTCAAGATCTTCTTAAGTAGTCAAGATCTTTCGTACTTGGCCTGTCTTTTTTAACAATTTCTCACTGCTAGGCAAAGGTCTAATTATTAAATTAATATCAATTAATCCAACAACAACAGTACAGTATCACATAGGAGATTTATCAGATCCAAGTGTTGTGAGACTACAGTTAGTTTACTTTTTTAAAAAGAAACTAAATTCAGTTCTATCACTAACTGATTTTAAAATTTCGCAGTCACAATAACTAATTATAGAGTCATACAGCTAAACTTCAACGGGTCACCCGTTGAAGTTTATCAAATAAAAAGGTTGCGTCTTTATAGGGGAAACAAAAAAGATGCACGATATTTTTGAAAATTTTTCAAAATGGCTGTAATATGATATTTATAAAGCTTCCGAATTTCTGTCATTTTGAAACTTTTCAATAAATTGAATCGACAAAAAACTATATATAATTTTCGAACTTTCTTGCAAAATTTTATGAGAATCGATTAAGGAATGCGACCTATAGGCGAGAACAGTCAGACAAACTGAGGAACAGCAGGACAAAAGCATTTTTGGCCAATCTCGAAACTGAGCCGCTACGCTCGCTCGGTCAATTATTTATTGCTCCCTGTTTTGCTTGCATTATTAACTCGATAAACGTTACTTTTCAGTACGACTTTTTTTTATCTGGTGCTATACAGGGTGGCCAAAAAGTCGTGGATCAAACGAAACAGGGAGATAAAGGAGTTAATTTCCAACAAAAAATGTTTCCCCAGCATGGCCATAACTTCATTGCACGAAAAGATATGAATTATTTTAGTTTTTTCAATGAAACTACCGAGTTTTTTTACAATTTAATCAGTAAAAAATTAAATTGATTAAAAACAATAAAACAAAAGGTGTTGTATTATGAGTCGATAATGTATCAATACTACAAAAATTGTATTGCAGCTCTTGGTATCAAACTTAACGAGCAATGATTTTTTTTCCGTAAATTTTAAAGCGTTACAAAAAATTACTTCTCACTTTAAGAGCACTTATTTGAAAAAAAATGTATTGAAGTTATGGCCATGCTGGGGAAAGATTTTTTGTTGGAAATTACCTCCTTTATCTCCCTGTTTCGTTTGATCCTCGACTTTTTGGCCACCCTGGTGCTGTTACTTACCAAACACATAAGTCCCACACACAAGTAAAGGGGCTACATGAATTTTACAGGGTCCAGTGCTGCCCCCATAAATCATTTGAAAAGTCATGGAGACATAATTTAAAATTTTGTCTTGACCAGGCTTTAGATAACCCTCCATACTATTTTATTAACTACTGTTTACAGTTTAAAGTGATAACGTGAAGCAGCAAAGTGGCCGTTTTTCGTTATTGTGCGTAGAAAAGCTTCACGTTATCACTTTCAACTGTAAACAGTAGTTTATAAAATAGTTTGAAAGGTTGTCGAGGGCCTGGTCAAGACAAAATTTTGTATTATACCTCCGTTTACTTTAATTTTTTTTTTCAAATTACGGCAGCACTGGATACCTTAAAATTCATGGAGCCCCTTAAAGGGAGAACCTTTTAAATTTGATATCTTCATCGGCACCCTCGTTTACGATTCGCCTCGCCTCGCTGTGTTAGAGTAAATGTTGGGAATAGGGGACTTGTTAGCGAGATCTATGGGACTATTAGTATTATTATGATTAAATATCGATCATATATTATCAATCCTTCCATGCTGGTCTGGGAGAAAAGTAAAAACTTAGAATGTACCAACTGCTTCTTTTTTATGTCATAGGGCGGAAAACGAACGAGCGGGTCACCTGATGGTAAGTGATCACCACTGCCCATGGACAACTGCAACACCAGGGGTGTAACAGAAGCGTTGCCGGCCTTTCAGGAAGATATAGATCCGTTTTTTGAAGGTTTCAATGTCGTATCGGTCCGGGAACACTGGTGCAGGAAGTTGATTCCACAGTTCGGTCGTACGTAGTAAAAAGCTCCTTTTGAAACGTACGGTGGTTGATTGCCAACTATCCAAGCTTCTCTTAGCGGGCAGATCATTGGAGCCGATTGAAGGAATGGTCGTAAATGCGAACCATGTTATTGGGCGTTGTGGCTAGAAATCCATAACTATTTTGATTCCTTCTTCCACCTTCTCGTCCACTGTCATGCGAAAAGTGTCTTGAGGGTCTAGGCTCATGGGGAATGCTCTGAAGAATTGTTGGACTTAATACCTGCTGCAAAATTTAACCATCGCACCACCCGCCTGAAATTAAAATTTCATACACACCACTTGGATAGTTGGTAATCATGGTGGTTGCCAACTATCCAAGTGGTGTGTATGAGCGTTTTAAAAGGAACTTTTTACCACGTACGGCCGAACTGTGGAATCAACTTCCTGCAGCAGTGTTCCCGGACTGATACGACATTGAAACCTTCAAAAACGGATCTATATCTTCCTGAAAGGCCGGCAACGCTTCTGTTACACCCCTGGTGTTGCAATTGTCCAAGGGCAGCGGTGATCACTTACCATCAGGTGGCCCGCTTGTTCGTTTGCCGCCCTATGACATAAAAAAATGCTCTGCCTGCTCCGTTAAGGATAAAGACGTGATAGTATGTATGTATATTATTATTTAAATGGACGTGGGATGTTGAATACGACTAAAATTATAAAGTAAAATTAAAAAACTATTTAAACAAAAAGTAACAAGAGAGAAAGGGCTAAATTTTAATTGTAGTTTTAAAAAAATAATAATGACGTAATTTGATCAATTTGTCAGCAAAAATATTTTATAGCAATAACTTATGAAACCATAACCCGTGTGACAATTTTTTGAACAGCAGTGTTTTTTTTTAATAAACCAATTATCTTGAATTTTATAGATCGTCACGAGATTGCAACATCTTAATACAAATAATATAATGCAGTTGAATTTTAATTATATCAAGTATGGTTCCTACTTTTTAAATATCCACTGCAATTACACAAACTACCCTTCTATTACTAGGGGAAATAATAAAAAAAAATATTTTAGGTTATTTATTTGACGCTCTAGGGCTATTTTTACCATACTTATTTACAAAATAAATACTTACATCTAATATTGCACATAGATTCTTAATAACTAAACAACAACGATTAAAAATAACAAAAATGGCTTGAATCTTTAGATTGAAGAAGTTAAAAATTTGCTATAATTTATCAGAGTTTAAATACAACTTTGGTTGAAACACTTACATCAAAATTCATTGCTTTAAGTGAATACATTTGCATGATTACTTCATTTGTGGATGAGGGAGCCGTTAGGATAATACTGTTTGCTCTTCTTATTATAACTTTGCGTAGAGGGAACGTCATCCATGTCACCCTCTTTATCCTGGTGAGCCGTCATATGTCTGGTCAAGTGATGTCTTTCTCGAAAACTTTCATTACAAACAGGACATTTCAATTTTTCCTCTCTTTTCCTCTTATGCGGATCAACTTGTGACTCACTCTTGTGGTGGGTGCGCATGTGGTAAACGAGATCAGAAGTCATTCTGAAACTGATACTGCACTTGGCACACACATTTTGGGCAGGCAAAGAAAAGGCTGCTAATGTTGGCGGCAAAAGAGTACTTAGAATAGCAGCGGCTGGATTTGCTATAAGCGGATTAACTGGCTCTCTCGGAGGAACTGGAAACTTCATAAAATCAGAGCTTGGTGGTTGGAAATTCTGAACGCCAAATGGATATGACCCACCTGCTTGAAGATACGGAATTTCGGGTCTGAATGGAAGAAAATTTAATTTGTTTGGTGAGATATGAGCCTTCGGATCTCCTTGCTTTTCTGGATATTCGTTATTTTTCGTGTATGTTGAACGTTGCTGCATTGTTGCTGATTCAGGATAGTTTGGTGAAGATGATTGAATATTTTGAGTTTTAAAGAAATTGTTACCGCTCAATAAGTGCGCTGGAGTCAGCAAATTGTTAAAGCCAGGATTTTTATTAAAAGATGTCGATGGAGGACTGGCGGCAGAAAGAGGTGGACTGACCGAGTTCTGGTACAAAAGATTGTCAGGACTTACAGAATGATTTGGAGATCTAACACTGAAGTTAGAAACTTTGGTGAAAGCGCTTTTAGGTGACATCTCTTGTGGCTTATCAGCAAAACGGTTTTCATACCTTGCCCTTGTCTGCATGCTTATAAGCGTGGGATCATCAAATATTTTATTCTTATACTCAGGCAAAAATTTTGGCTGTCTCGCAGCACTTTCGTTTGAATTTGGACGACTTCTTGATCGGTCTGAGTTTTCGGAGTCACTACAGTACATTGTTTTATTTGGGTACTCGTCTGTCCCGACGTCAATATTTATATCAGAGCCAAAACCTGGGGATATGTTATTGTTCACTCGGATCCTGTCTTCATCTTGATCTTTGGAATCCATTGTGTTTTCGTTAGAATATTCGTTGTGTTTGTAAATATCTGAAATTCTTTTTGCGGGTTGCTCCCATTCTTCACTATTGAATAACTGCTTCGAAACTCTCAACTGCCTTTCAGGCGGCTTTTGGCGAATTTTGTCATCAGGCATCATAAGAAAAGCCACGTCAAAAGATCGCTTGGAGGTTTTACCTTGGTTCACAACAGTCGATTGCATGTCGGTCTTCGAAACGTGAGTGGTTCTTGCACTTTCGATGCTCAAGTTACTATCTTTAGAATCCGGGGAGGCTTCTTTATAATTTTGATAATTATTTTGAACGTCCATTGTCATTGTTTTCTCATTTAATTTTCGGCACTCGAACTAAAACTTTTCACACTTATATCGCGGTGAGATCGCAGAGACGCGTGCGTACTACCCGACGGCAACGATACGAATGCGACCGTGACATAAGGGTGAAAAATATATAAGTGGGGTTTTGAACTACCCTTAGCAGAAGCCTTTCAAGTTGGGTGGGCGTGGCGAAAGGAGCCAATGGGAGGCGAGTGGAGGCGGGTAAGTGTTTCGGCAACCAATGAGGAGGGTCTGCGATGAAGAGCAGGAGAGCTCAATCACCGGGTCAAGATAATAATAACAGCCGCGAATTGAGAGCGCATTGAGTCGTGGTAGGGTCAGCGACAATCGACGTGATATGAAATTCGTGGGTTACTTGCTTTGAGCTACGAAATGTAGGGTTGGAAAAACAATCTTTTTTTATTATTTTGATTAGATACATCCTTTTTTGCAAACTTTTATTTTTTTAATAACCTTTGGCATCAATTAGGTTATCTGCTTAAAAATATAATTGTATCGCTGCTGAGTTAAGGTCAACCAAACCAATTAAAGTAATAAAAAAAAAATATCATTATTGATTTATAGCTGTATTAGATATAATTATTATATGGTTGAGTGAAAACATTGACTTTATAAAGTTATATAAGCCTATTTTGTGATTAACAAACTTTCATCGATAAAATGTTGCGAAACTCATTATTTTATATTTATCTCATCCAAACACAGCAGTAGAAAAACTCCGCCGATTATGATTGCTATAAATATGTTTTATATGTCGCATAAAAAATGATACTTCTGCATAGACGGCCTAACCCCCGAGTGTATGGATGAGATTGCGAATAATGCTATTAACACAGACGCTTCTTCTTAAATTGATATCTTACGTGTTACCAACACCCACAAAATTGAATCCTAAGTTCTTGTTACTAAAGTTGAAATTCATATTGTTGGTACTGAAGCTAATACATGAAAGACTGATACAGAAAATGAAGTTTTATAGAACAGTGAATAGAGAGTAAATTTGTTTGAATAGGAATTTACAGAGATGTAAAAAGGCGACCCAAATGAGAGTTCTGTTCGGGAGTCGGTAACGATAATAAGATAGGCGCAGACGTTAAAGGAAAGCCATTTGTCAGATTTTAGCCATTTTTTTCGCCATTCGTTCGCGCTCAATGAAAATCTGTTCCATTTATTTTTCGGGGCGCACTAATGAGATTTTGAAGAAATATTTCCGGGTTTAATTACAGATTCATTGGGAGATGATGGTTTTGTGGTTTCTTAGAAGTTGATACCTAGTTAAAAAGGATTGATGTCTAAGTCGAAGAAAATAAAAATCTAAATACTTCTACTACTCACTCAATTATCCTCACAGTGATGGTGATAAAAGTAAAGTTTTTTTTTTTGTTGTGTTTGCTTGTAAATCGATTTTCATGTGATTTTGATTTTATCAGGTTCTTTTAATAGTTATTTTTTTTTAATCTAAAATCTACATTTTGTAATGTAATTTTTTCAATCAATTCAATATCAATTTAGTAGTTGAATAATAATAACAATTTAGGAAAACTAAATTAAAAACTCAATTGAAATCTTAATCAAATTTAATCAATTAAATAAAGCTTACAGAAAATATTTTAAATGTAAAGTTTCCCGTGTAAAAATATAAGAAAATAAAATGGGAAACTACCGTAGTCAAGATTCAGCGATGCCAATCGAACACTGGTTAGATAACATCCATCTTACAGACAGACATCTTATTAGTAGAAAAGACAGCATCAGGACAGCGAAGAAACAGACCTATTGGCAGGGTCTGCTGATTAATGGCCAATGGCTTTTCTAGGAAAAGATTCACAGTTTATAACTCATTTTTGTCACGACATGTTCCATTATAATAAGAGGAAATATTTTTTTAAACTATTTTTTTGTAAGTTACGGGGTACGTTGAATTTTGCTTCCAATGTTGTAGAGTGATGGAGAAGCATGGTTCAGTTGTACCCTCTTCTAGAACAAATCATATAAACGACTGCTAACCAAAATAATAAACATAGCCCTTTAAATTATAATACAACCAAAGTATTACTTTAGATTCAATGAGAATTTTTAATTCCAAACATGAGCAAAATCATTCAAGGAATAAGATATGGGATTATAAAGGGGTTGCTAGCTACAAGTTTCATAATTCTGTTACTGATATTCTCTATAAATATAACTTAACTGCTTATCTATCAGCTTTAAACGCTTTGCGATAAGTAATTGTCGTCACGTGACTTGTATTATACACACGTGTGAGGGGAGCGTGGTGGATTGGCAAACATTTTGATGTCGACTTGAGAAATATTGATAAATAATATGCTCTGAAAGTGCATAGTGGGCCAATTGAAATATATTATTATGTGACAATGAAACGCTACCTTGTCAAAAAAACTGCATACATTTTTGCTATCTAAATTAATGACGCAATAAGCCATTTCAAATCTTTGAGGTCTTTCTTTATTCCTATCTTCATGATAGAAGCAATGTATCAAGTTTTGATCAACTAAATGTTATATGGAGATGAATCTCGACCACGTGTTTTCTAGAGATAATATATAATTTACGATTTCTATATTTCTTTTTCATTGTGATGATTTTCTGCACAACGTAGGCTTTGGACTTATTTTAAGATCATGGCTATATGAGACTTCGAAAATGTATGTTTTATGTATATTTATTCCTTACTTATAGAATAACTGTTCAATTGTGTCCAATCAAAGAGTGTGCGACGAACTAATCTGTCGTCGTATCCTCTAGAGAGCACAGCAATCAAAGTTGCAGATGCGACCTCCGACTCCACATCATCAGTCAGTCTCTGTCGATTGTCTGTTTGTTTACTTCTTGCGTTCGTTCCATTTGTTTTCTATGGATAATGATGACTGGGTCAGAAAAATTTAATACTTACATCTAATATAGATAGTATAAATACTATAAGATATAATTTTTCTCACTATGGCAATGAAGTGAGTATAAAGTCTTGTAATGTTAAGAATATTTGTTGTTGCATTGAAGGTAGTAAATGTCGAAAACAAAGTATTGTGTCACCCAGAGAATTTACAAAAAATACAGTCCCACCATTACATGTCATTAATATTTCTATTGTATGCAGAAGAATATACTTGAATAAGGAAATTGTAAAATGGAATTGTTAAATAAAAACGTTATTGTAAATAACCTGTCAGTTGATAAATACAAATCTGTTCATAAAACGGCTACGAAACCCAATATAAAAAATCTGCCCGATCGATAAGCTCCTCTTTTTTCCGAAATCAGTTAAACTCCGAAATATATATGTTGAACGCAATTCTCAACGCAGCTGATCACAACAATATAGCACCTGTGCCGTTATTAAAATATGTTTATCACAATCCGTTAATACCGAACAACGTTCTAATACCGACCTACCATATGGTCTTCGATCTCTAACAATGGCTCGTAATACAATTCAGCTTGGCCTGTAATCATCCCTTTTATTCTTTCAATAGCTCGCACTCGTACATCAGTCACCCCATTAATTGCCAGAATCTCTTTCACTACTATTTCTGTACCATTATCAACTTTATTATCATCAACGTTAGGTTTTGTTTCTGTTGTATATTTTTTTCGATTCACAAGTTCGTTTATAGTAGTTTTGGTACGTTTAAATCAGCCACCAGTATTTTCTACTTCTATATTGTCAACTCAAACCTTATCTGCGAATGCAATTTCTATTTTCTCATCATTAAGGTAAGTTTTTGAGTAAACTATTTCATTGTCTAAAATTATTTCTACGTTATGTTAATATCTAACCTGTATGGTTACTTTTAGGGTTCAAATTTGAATGTTCATATCATCTAAGCCAATTCAATCGCATAATCGCGAAGTATTAAAGTGGGATTTGGTGCACACTTGTTTATGAATTTTTGGACCATATGGTGTAAAAGCGGCCTTGGACAATGAACCCCCATATTGGTGCCCCATTACCATATGGGACGCGTTAAATGCATTTTCAAGAGAATCGTATAAGGATGATCTCTAAGCCGGTAGATCAATAAACATTTGTATTTTTTATCGATTAATTTTAGGAGAATCCATAAAATAAACCGAAATTGCCTTCGGTACAAAGTGTTCTTAAGAAAAAGCATAGAAATAAGTCAAAAGTCATGTTAGGTATCTTACTTTTCTTCTTTCATTTACGTAAGTGCCTGTTCTTATATTTGACGTAATTTTAAGGATTATCGTTCTGTTAGTTTCTTTCTTCAAGTGCTCAATCTCTATAAATAGTTTCAGTTACATTTTCCTTAATAAAAACTTATTAATTTCTAAGCATACTATAATTTTACAACTTTTAGTATAAGGTATATCTCTATTGTATGTACGTTTGTAAAAATACTAGATATTCCTTTACTAGGTAGTAGATATCCCATTAAATTATTTAACAATGGTTATTAATTTTTATGTCCGCTATTAACAAGGTACTTCGAGATATTTCACCAAGTAACCCACTCGCAATATTCATTCAGTCGTCGCATGCGCAAATAAACAACATTTGCTCAATGCCATCCAATAATACGTATTGTATTGTCAAGCTAAGGGGTATAGTTTGATTGAAAAGAATTGATGCTTGCTTGCGAATAGTTGCGAACAATAATAATTCAAAAGTAAAAACCGACTTAAACACTAAACTGTAAGTAAACCAATTTTGATAAAATATAAATTGGACCACTTGGAAAGATACCATAAGCATAAAAAAAAATTCCAAATCCGTCCACGCATCTTTGAGAAATCAGTGAACATACATAAAAAAAGATCCCGACGAATTAATACCCAGCAAATTAATCACAGCGGTAGTATATATAATGAAATTTAAAGCAAAACTATGAGAGCAAAGTAGGGTTTTCAAATTAAAAAGTTATCAGCGACCAACTTATAAAATGTACTCGGAAAAGGAAAAGTTCATACAAATTCAATAGAAAATTAGTTTTTAGACGTTCTTAGTGGCGTGAACTCAAAGTAGGCATTCGCAACTACGGCACCCTACACTGCGCATGGCCCGACACGCACTTGGCCGGTTATTTTAAAGTCATTATAAATATTTGGGATTCAAAACTAATGGAAGCTAACCTCCTAATTAAATAACCGATGCTCATAAACTAATGCTGTTTTATGTTTTTATTTCTTGAAGGAGCTCGATGTGAACGAGAAATAAAATTCAATTTATTTAATTATCAATTATCTTTTTATTGCAGATCATAGAAACCGATTGAGGCGAATATGCCGCTGGCAGCAACGATCGCAAGACCGCAAGAAATGGCGCCATCTAGTGTAGGAGGCCAAGATCCAGGTCGCTGCGTACCACCGTAGTAAGAAAGAAATGATAAACTAAAAACGTGACCTATATGAAAGTAAAATTCGACCTCCTGGAGAGAAAAATTCTAAAGTGTTAACATTTCTTCTCGAGAACAAATATTAACTTAATTTGGGCTACTTTTTGTTAGTACTAATCTATTTTCATCTTCAGTTCTTGTTTCTATAAATATATTTAAGACAAAGTGGTAGCTAAAGTGGCGCCCTCATTTGAAATAAATTGTTTAAAACTAAATATGGTGATAATTAAAAATTTGATTTGTATCACTGTCTAGAAAGACCTTTAAACTATTTTATGACTAACCTTTGAAATTATTACTAATAGTCCGTCTAGTTTTAAAACTGTTTTTCGCCAAAAGTGGCCACTTTTGGCGAAAAACAGTTTTAAAACTAGACGGACTACCAATATTACTTTCAAAGGTTATTCATAAAATAGTTTAAAGGTCTTTCTAGACATTTATACAAATCAAATTTTTAATTATCACCATATTTAGTTTTAAACAATTTATTTCATATGAGGGCGCCGCTTTAGCTACCACTTCGTCTTAAAAAATGCATCACCTTTCTATTAAAGAAGAAAATACAAAACATATTAACTTATATTTCAAACTTCTCTACCGTTCGTGTTTCTAATAATATAAATAACATAATTGTCTTCTAACATTGTATATTTCATGGTTTGATTAAAAATATTATTCTGTCAATATTAATTTATTTTTCAATTGTATCAAAACTATTCAGTCCGCTCAAACTCGAACCTGTTCCACACAGCATATGCGCTCGCGGCGTGCCATCTGATCACAATAACTATAATGGTCATCCCCTACGTACAGACATACATTATCTGTACGTAATCAGAGCACTCTACATTGATGTATAAACGAATTATGAGAAATGATTGAGAAAGCAGTCGATTTTATGTAGGAAATTAATGGGTATTTCAAATGAGTACCTACTGTAGATATATTTGACCTAAAAACAAGACCATGTCTTTAGTATACTTTATCATTATTTATAAAATCACGTTTGTTGTATTGGAGCCCCAAATAAATATTTACTTTATTATTTTTGTTATAGCGGCAACAGAAAAACATCATCTGTAAAAATTTCAACTATGTAGCTATCACGGTTCATGAGATATAGCCTGGTGACAGATAGACAGACGGAAAGTCGGACACGCGGATAGCGGAGTACTAGTAATAGGGTCCCGTTTTTACACTTTAGATACAGAACCTTAATAGAAAGTAAATGAAATATCACACTAAATTGAAAGAATTTTTCTATTTATCAATAATGTAGGCAATAAAACTTAATTTCACGCGGATAAAGTCTAGTTTGAAATATCACCATTCTAAGACCAAAGTAATAGAGATGTAGGAAGGAATAAATAAATATATAGGGACAAATTACACTGATTGAGCTAGCCCCAAAGTAAGTTCGAGACTTGTGTTACGGGATACTAACGATACTTTATATTATAACAAATACATATATAGATAAACATCCAAGACCCAGAACAATTTGAAAAAGGCAATTTTCCAACTTGCCCTGACCGGGGATCGAACCCGGAACCTCTGGGTGGCGGAGTAGCATGGTGACCACTACGCCACGCAGGTCGTCAATACAACAACTCAAATGGGACTCGGCCAGTCATCAGGGACCAAATGTTAAAAGAATTGGTCTGTCTACCCCGTTAGGGATGAAGACGAGTTTATGTTTTTAACCGACTTCCAAAAAGAAGGGGATTCTCAATTCATAGCGAAGCGATTTTTTTTTTTAAAGGATGTACTTACCTGTCTGTGGTCCTATAGAAATTTAAACAGAATCGGTTATGTAGTTTGGAAGCAAAAGTCGCTTTTAAGTTTTGAAAAATCATTCACGACATAATTCTCAAAAAGCGGCCAAGTGCGAGTCGGACTAGCTCACGAAGAGTTCCGTAGCAGCAAGTAACATAACATAAAAGTTCTTGTAGTTCGTGGTATTAAAAAAAACTACTTACTAGATCTCGTTCAAACCAATTTTCGGTGGAAGTTTGCGTGGTAATATACGTCGTATATATTTTTTTGTTTTATCATTCTCTTAAGAAGTTACAGGGGGGAGGACACACATTTTACCGCTTTGGAAGTATCTCTCGCGCAAACTATTCAGTTTAGAAAAAAATTATATTAGAAACCTCAATATACGTTTTTGAGACCTATCCATAGATACCCAACACGTGTAGGTTTGATGAAAAAATAATTTATGAATTTCAGTTCTAAGTATGGAGATCCCCCAACTCCCAGAACTCATCTATTTATAATGTTTCAACAATAAAGTTCTTATAGTTTCGGAAAAAAGTGGCTGTGACAAACGGACAGACAGACGAACATGACGAAATCATAAAGGTTCCGTTTTTTGCCATTTGGCTACGGAACCCTAAAAAACAAGGTGCTTGACAAGGTATTGTATTCGATCAATATTATTCGTTTTAGTGATAATATTTTTTGTTTACCCACAACATAGCCACAGAGCTTACGATTTTTGGAACGAAGTTCCTTACGGCAGGCTTGGAGGAGATAGGGATTTTGCTGCGCGACCGAACTGAAAAAAATGTGATAGTAAAACCGTAAGGATGACCTCGTTAAATAAAACCGTTAAATGAGACGTGCGCAGGCGCGACAGTCGTATACACATTGTGTCGATTCTACATTAGCCGAAGGAACTTCGTTCCTACCTGGTGTCCCACGACACCACATTTCTTTTTTTGGTTTATTCAACCATTCAGTTTGGTCCATTGACTATCTGTCAGCTTCCACCCAACTCTCAACCACAAGCCACGGAGCCATTTTAAACAGTCAAGCTTGCAATACGATGAGCATTTACACGCCATATGTACCATTGGGCTTAGCGTCACTCCAGGGACATCCCCCTAGCTAATGAGATAGGGTTGTGCAATTGAGTGCTGCAAAAAAAATAAGATTAAAATTGTCATTGGATTTATAGAAAAAAAAAAACTAAAGAACTATGAAAATAATTAAAAAAATACTCTTCATCATCCGAGCGTATTCCCGGTTGCATCCTCAGCAGTAACGCTTCAGAGCCCGGGGTCCGCTACCTAACCAAGGAGATTTGACGAGGTTACTGGTTTTTACATAGAGCGACTGCCGTCTGACCTCCGCAACCCTAAGGGCAAACCAGGAACCAATCCTTGGATAGTTTGATGATCAAACGCTAGGTGGCGTTCGGGACCCACAGTTTTACGTGCCTTCCGAAACACGGAATCATCTTTCTTTTCGGATAATCAGGTGATTCAAGCCTGCAATATCCTATCCAGACTGGAAACAACTTTTAACAAAGTATGCTTCCCAATGGGAATCGAACCCATGACCTCCGGGTCACAAGGCGAACGCCTTGACCACTGAACCACGGAGGAAAATAATTAAAAAAATACTATCGAAGATAAATTATTGAAATGCTATAGCATATTAAGTAGTTTCTCCTACATATATCTCCAAAATTCTTCATCATGTCTTCGCAAAATGAATTTGAAACCAACTAGATAGTGAAGACTTTCCAATGAAGAAGACTCATGAAAACCGTTTTAAAATTCGCTATTTTCCAACAACTAAATCAGATTTTTTTTAAAGAATAATTTTTTTCTGGGATTTGTATGAAACACTACTTGTATATCCTAAATCTTTGGTATGAATATAGAGTAATGACGTCATAGTTTCTTGGAGTCAAATAGCGGTCTTAAAATTCAGTTTTCTGCATATATAAATCTAAAATTACGTTGCAAATTAACATGATCGTGACAACTGTCATTATCCTGGGTGTTTTTTTTTCTTCTTTTTAAGTAAATAAGTACTTAATGATTTATTTTTGACCCAATGAGGTACCCAATTGGCTAAAATATCGCTATCATAGGTGAATACATAAGTATTTATAAAAAAAATATGCATTCATTGCTTCCCATTTTTTGAGGTCAAAGTACAAACAAAGCCTTCAGTACTTAAAAGTATAAATTTAAAATACTTATCCAACTTTTCAAATTAATACTTTTAACGGTATATATAAAGGTTCTTTTTTTAAATTTCACTGTCACCAAAATGTCTTCATCTCACAATGCATCCAAAAAAATAAACATATTATTCATATACTAGCTGCGAACTGCGGTGTTTCCGCGGTATATATAAAAAATAAACTATGTGTCAATCCAGGGCGTAAGCTTCCTGCATACCAAATTTTATCAAAATTGGTCCAGCAGTTTGCGCGTGAAGAAGTAACAAACATACACACTCACAAACTTTATAATATTAGTGTGCTTTGTGTAAAAAACTTGAAAAAGCTGCAACACTACTGCTGCGTCAGCATATCAAGTTCTTAACCCTTAAACAGGCGCGTAGGTAAAATTTAAGCATTGGTGTTGAAAAAAAATATTTGTGTCAAAACTTGAAAATGCTGCAGCCCTACGGCTGCGTCAGCACATCGCGTTCTTAAAAAACCGCCGAGCCGCAACGCCATATGCCGCGAAAAATTCTCTAATTGCATTACGTCCCCGAGCACTTTAATTACGACGGCCCACTTACACATATGTGGTGCCGAATGAAGGGCTGGTGAATAGTTGCCTTGTTTTTGTAAGTAGCGAGTTGGAGAAAAAAAATAGCATTGTCCTCTACTTGATAAGTAGTTACCTTATGGGATTACCTGAATTTTTCGGGGTCCAAAGTCAAAAGTGGCTGTTTTTTGCTAATGTTCTGAGAAAAGCTTCACGTTCTCACTTTAGACTGCACTCGGTGGCCCGGCGGAAGAGCTTATTACTAGCGCTTTCGCAAGTAAGGCGACACTGGGCATGGTCCGCACTTGGATTGGTGACCACAAATGGCATGAAAATTTCTCGAGCGCCTCCGTGCTTCGGAAGGCACGTATAAGCCGTTGGTCTCGGCTGTCATTATTGTATGGCAGTCGTCAAGCTAAGTCACATGCTTTTAGGCAACTTGGAAAATCTGACACTAGTGTTGGCCACTTACACTCACGAGAAGCAAGCAAACTGGAAACAGTAGTTCATAAAATAGTTTGAAGGGTTATCTATGGTCTGATCAAGACAAAATTTTAAATGATATCTCCGTTTCCTTTCAAATAAATTTATTTCAAATGGGAGCAGCACTGGACCCCGAAAAATTTTTTTAATTCTATTTTAATTCTTTTTTAAACTTAAAGCCGACTTCACCACCAAACTACACAACCGATTTTAATAAAACTTCTATGGAACTAACTGATAAGTATACCATTTTAAACAAAAAAAAATCAAGTCTCTCCAGGCGTTTCTGAATCGTCGCGGTAAACACACATAGAAAAAAGATCGCGATCAATTGACAACCTCCTCCTTTTTTGGAAGTTGGTTAAAAAACTTACTGCGATAAAATTTACATAATCATATATATCATACATCCTAATAGTGAATATTTTTGAGAACTTCGGCGTTGATATTAAATCAAATTCATTTATTTCAGGCATATAATTGTTTACATTGTAGGCCCATATTAATAAATACAACAAAAAATCGACATTCCCATAAAAGTGCCCGGGCGGCTGCACACTTTTGTATGGAATGCCATTTTTTTTTTGTTTTTTGACAGTTATTTTAATTTTATTATACTGTAGTGATCTTCTATAGCCAGTGGTTCGATTTATTACGTGTATACCCCTTTCACGTTGTATAATTTAATACTACCACATGTTGTGCAGTATCGGGGTGTCGGGTATCGTTCCGCGAAAACGACGATAAAGCACCATAAAAATCGTCAGCTTCTCTGTCCAAGATCGCACCATAAAAGACACAAGTCACAGGCAGTAGGTGTGCTCTCGCATGAATTATGTAGATTCAAACAGTCTTAGAGGAAGGAGACACGACAAGGGTTAATACATTTATTTGTCAGCACTGATAAAATTATATAAATTCAACAATAGGCATGACGAATAGAAAAATATTTTAAGCCCATCGGTTAAATTAAAACTTTGGGGCTAGCTCAATCAGTGTAATATGTCGCTATATACATATATACAATGTCCTTTTTAATTAAGTACAAATATTTTAAGGGGTTATTCAGTCCATCATTTTGAAAAACTTTACCCAATAAACAATATCGAAATACGAAAAAAAAAATTTAGGTTCTCATACAGATCGAAGTAGTCACGTGACATCGTTACTATGAAAAATGCAAAAAAAATTTTCGTATTTCGATATATATTTATTGGGAAAAGTTGTTCAAAATGATGGACTGAATCACCTCTTAAAATATTTGTACTTAATTAAAAAGGACATTGTATATTATATATATATTGAACACGTATTTTTCTTTTGTGTGAGAAACAAAAAATGACAAAGATGCAGCGCATTATAATTTCACACGTCATCACGGCTACATACGATATTTGCATAGTGGTGACGTCGCGAGCCCCCATCCGAAACTTTGTGTTCCGTATGTTCCGTATCTTTGTGAATTTTCCTTTTTTGGTAAACTGAAAAATATGGTTCCACTATTTTTGGATAATCTAAACAACGGACTAATTACAATCATACTTTTCTGACCTTATATCGTCAGTATTGTAAGTTGCTTGAGGAGAAGTAGTGGAGGAATAAGTCAGAATAGTGAGGATGGAATGAATGTGTCAAAAATTTAATTTGAAAAAGTGGACAGAATAAAATGATGGAAAAAGAAGGTATGTAAAGACATGAAGGATAGGGTTTATTGCAACATCGTTTTAACGTGAAGTAGACTTTGTGACGTCCAACTTCACAATCCTCAGCGTAACGTTTGTCTTCACGCGAACATACTCCTCCAGCCTTTCTGGAATGGAAGAGACGGGACGCGTACAGCCGCGTATTAAGTGATATAGATATGGTAACAGTGGTCCGTATAGTGTTAATTGATATAAAATAAAATGAAGGGCACACTGCTCTTCAAACAAGCGTCAGTATGCCCGCGACACCTATCGCTGATTATGGGCGACCTGTCACAAACGGTCGCCTGAAACATACCAATCTATCACATAATGTCAAAAACTGCCGCGCGACCGTCTGCGACAGTCACCGATATTCACCGATTATCGGCGCGGTCACCGTCATCAAACGTCGCTACGTCACGCGACTCAGATCGGCGACGATCACCGATAATCGATACTGTCGCTATAGTCTGTGAGAACCCTTAAAAGCGATGGCAATGTGGTGAAATCAAGAAAACATAATTTCGCTGTTTGTTACATAGATTCGTACAGTAAACACTTAAAAATATTTTTCCATGTTAATCATAAGGCTTTTTTATATACACCAATAAAAAAATAAGAGTGAGGTAAGCAATTCAAACGAATTGCTACCAATAAAGACGTCTCATCTCCTAACTTACAGTAACTCATCCCAACTACAATTTTCCACAAAACATGAAACACAAAAGAAAATCAAGAATATGATTAAAACAAGTCAAGTAACTAGAAAAAAACAACTTTTGTAGAACAAACAAATCTGAAGCGAGACCTTTTCAGACGCGAATAGCGGACAATATGAACGTAAAATATGGGATCAAGAAATCCTGTCCCGGACAAAAAACGTGGAAACAAATGAACAGAAAAAGTTCTCGGTGAACACAGAAAATGGAAAAAGTGGGAACAGTGTCGTCGCGGATGTAGAGCTAGTATCCTAATGAAATAGACGAGACTCATTTCTAGCAATGTCGTTTTTTATTCGGTATAAATATAAATGTCCTCTGTCTACTTTATACCATCTACTGCAATCACCAACCTAGCCTGGTGTATATGAGCAAATCCTCCCTTTATTGGGAGAGGCCTGTAGTTTATTTAATTCAGTAAGTATACCTTTACACGTCAACAAGTATAATTTACATTACGTGTGACTACACGTACGGCCTGTGCCACTCCCCGTTTAGGTATCGAAAATATAACAACATTATTACTATGCGTGAGGCGACCACTCCGGAGGGGAAAATTAAGTTACATGAATCGTTTGTCCGGAATAATAAGAATGAAATTGGCTTTCAATAGATTCTAGTCTAGGTATCTAAAAATCTAAACGAAGAGGTGAGGAGTTCTGACCCGAGCTAAATAAACCATAGCGACTGACCACATTAAGTAGATATTTCTTTGAATTTATTTTCTGAATAAGACTTTTGTACGTAAGTACTAGTACTTATTTTATGGTGTAGTGTATATTAAAATTTAATTTATTTTTTAAGAAAAGCTTCCTATAACGACCACTCCTGCGAAGAAATGCCAAAAAAAAAAACCTATTTTCACAATTTTGGTCGCCCACTTGCCTAAGGCCTAGTCGTTAAAAGTAAAAGTATTACAGCAGACTTTCGAACTGCATACAAACACATAAAAATCGAGCAGGTAAATAATTAAGTTCTAAGATAATAGAGATTTCTATAAATAGTTAGGTAAGTACATTTCAAAAACTTTAAGGATTTCACGTTTTATAGGCAATCATAATTATTATTTCTTATCTTTTTTTTTTATTCTAGCCTGTAGGAGTGTTCCACTGCTGGGCAAAGGCCTCCCCTTTTTTCTTCCACAGATTCCTGTCCATAGCAGCCTGCCATTTAACTAGTGAAAATATCTACAAAATAAAATTTCATATACCTCAACTACCTACTAATAATAATTTGTTCCTCTCTTACGTCGTTTAAACTCTATGAACTCGGGTCGGACAGGGCAGGAAGCTCGCGTGAATAACTACCGCTATTGTGGAGGGACCCTGGATTCCTACCTTTTTCTTTGTTTTTTGTCTAATTAATAAACTAAATAACTTTCATATCATTAAGGTGCTTTTAAAAATGACACAGAATTTTCTTGTTTATGTAATTTATTATTTTCTCAAAAGATTTGTTTTAGCGTGACTCTAAAATTTATATTTAAATTAAATAACCTTGTAAATTGGACTGTATTATGCGACACAATTAAGTTGAGCAAAAATGGCGGACTTCAAAGCATTTTTGTACAAATTCCCGACAAGTAAATTAAACCAAAATGGCGGTCGTCGGCGCATTATTTGTACCTGCGCCGATAACAGCGATTTTGGTTCAACCTACGTATCGGGAATTGGTACAAAAATGCTTTGAAGTCCGCCATTTTTGTTCAACTTATTTGTGGCGCATGGTCTTGTGAAATAAAATACATTAAAATAGTAGAGACAACTTCATATGCCAGGCACAAAAAAACGCCGACTTTCAAGCGTTAACCTACAATAACTTTAAAACGGCGAACCAATTTTCATCAAACATACTTAAGAACCACTGCAAGGGAACTAGCTTCATATAAGAAAAAACACATCGAAATCGGTTCATTCGTGCGAGAGCTACGATGCCACGGGCGGAAAGCTTCAAACTTATAACACCTCCCTTTTTTGTCAGGGGTTAAAAATCATAACAAAACACAAAACTCCGTTTGTGTATAATGAATAGTTTTTATAAAAATGCTCAAAATGCTGCAATTACAGAAAATTCATGTGTAACAATGTGTAACTTTCGTTAGATTTATTTATACTCAATCTTCATTTTAATGAATGTAATTGTGTACAATACTAAAAAAATTAAAAATCAATCAAAAAAAAAATCTTAAGGGCTTCTTTTCATTGACTTAACATCTCTGAATTTTGCGCGTTTCCTACTTTTATGATAATTAAATAAATAAATAAATATATATGGACAAATTACACTGATTGAGCTAGCCCCAAGGTAAGTTCGAGACTTGTGTTATGGAATACTAACTCAACGATACTATATTTTATAATAAATACATATATAGATAAACATCCAAGACCCAAGACAATTTGAAAAAGGCCATTTTCCAACTTGCCCTGACCGGGGATCGAACCCGGAACCTCTGGGTGGCGGATTAGCATGGTGACCACTACGCCACGGAGGTCGTCAATATGTCCTGTATTTATTGATTTTGTGCAATAATGGGAAACCCCTTTATCTGGGCAATGGTAATACATACAACACAATTGTATTGTATGTATTAGCATTGCCTAGATTTTATAAACCTCATACAAGATACGTAATCGAAGTACAATATGAAGTTAACCCCCGAAAGACTCATTACGTATACAGAAGCCCCGTCTGTCGTATGATTTACGACCCATTTTTTGCTGATTTGCTTTAGCCAAGGCTTCCACTAGCCAAGTCCTAGAGCATATTGATACAACTGGAATAATAAGATGCAAGAACTCTTGGCTAGGTTTTCAGCGTTGAAAATATTGTTTTATTACGTATTTCACGGTTGTAATAATATAATTTTGTTTGTTTAAAAATGGCTTATGGGTGCATGGTATTTAAAATACTCTTATTTAAAAACATTGCTTTGATTTCAGTAGTTTCGAAAATAAGTTCGATGAGTCCAAAAGTGCACGCTTCATTACGCTCATACAAATAAAAAAAAAAGTTAAAAAAAAAAAGAAAAAAAATTGTATTTTTTTATTACCTATTTATAATTCGTCGCGGCGTCGACAAGCCGAGGGGTTATTTGTTTGTACTTTGGCCCTACGGACCAAAAGTTTCGACGCCAAGCGGAACAAAGATATACTCATTAGATAAACACGAATATTTTCGCCGCTTGGAGTCTTCTGCGGCTCCAGCCGCGGCTCCAGCCCTTGATACCGTCGCCCCAAGGTGTCGTGAGGTGAGCCGTGTCGACACATGTCAACATATAATTGTATTATTGCGATTATTGAGGAGCTCGGTGGCCCGGCGGGAGTGCGCATTACTAGCGCTTTCGCAAGTAAAGTGACTCTGGGCATGGTCCGCACTTGGATTGGTGACCACAAGTGGCATGAAAATTTCTCGAGCTCCTCCGTGCTTCGGAAGGCACGTATAAGTCGTTGGTTCCGGCTGTCATCATTGTACGGCAGTCGTCAAGCTATGTCAGATGCCTTTAGGCAACTTGAAAAATCTGACACTAGTGTCGGCCACTTACACACACGAAAAGCAATTATTGCGATATAAATATAATATAAATAGAGACAGTTTAAGTCCAGAAGAGTTTTAAGGGTCTCTATTAAATTAGAGGTACAAGTATTAATATTTCAAAAATCTTGATTTATTATCAACTAGTGCAAACAAAAAGAATATATACTTGATATTCAGATTTCTATTCCTTTGCATCTATGATAAAAGAGTCAAATTGATACTTCTGGCCGCATCCAACATAACAGAATCTAACATCCCGATTAAAAACATTAGCAACGCTGTCATTTCCCTTGTTAACCGTTCAGAGTTGAATGCTAAATGTCTCAATTTAATGTTACCGTGTCGCCCCTAGTCGCTTTGAAGGGTTAATTCGACGGAAAGATTCAACCCTGCGGTGGTAATGTCTTTGTTTAATGATTTAAACGAATGTTATGTGTGGGTTAGTCGTCGTAGTTTGTGTGGCATATGAATGGACAATAAGATCCAATTTTAAAATTCAAACCTATTTGAAATTTGTTTTCACTAATTCAATTCACGTATATTTTGAAACGAAAATATTTATATTTATTTATGTATCTATATGCATGATGTATTATAGATAATATTGTTATAATATATATTACTTTATAATAGCTATTAGGTATTTATTATTGTCAGGTTTTTGTTGCACTACTACCCAGATGCTTTCTTCTTGTTCTTTGCTTGATGCTTGGTTGGCTGGAAGAAATTCCTCAATGGGATAAACCCGCCGTTGTGCATTTTATTTGTAATGCATATGTGTTGTTACCTTTTATTTTTAAATGTGCAATAAAGAGTTAAAACAAACAAACACACTTATTTTAGAGTTGTAATGGAGAATTAATATAAAAAAAGTTGCCTCGTAAAATTTTCGAATATTGATATCAAAAAATGATCAAAATTAAGTATTCATAAATGAGATGTCGTATTGGGACATAAATGCCTCAAGACTAAAGTCTACAACCAATGTGTGTTATGTTATGACTTATGGCTCTGAAACGTGGTCCCTTACTATGGGTGTCATAAGAAGCTGAGCGACCTCTCAAAATCGCTCAGCACGCTATGGAGGCTGATGGCTATGGGCTATGCTGGTGTTTCTATACGTGACCGAATCAGAAATAAGGAAATTCGTAGAAGAACAACAGTCACTGACCTAACCCAGCGGATTAGCTCGTTGAAGTGGCAGAGGGCGGGACACATAGCGCGACGAACCGATGGACGATGGAGCAAAAAGGTTCTCGAATGGCGTCTGCGTACTGGCACGAAGCTTAAGACACCCACCCACAAGGTAGTCAGACGATTTGACCAAGGTCGCTGGAAAGAGCTGCATGCAGAGACGATTTGACCAAGGAAAGAGCTGGATGCAGACCGGTCGGTCATTTTGGAAATCGTTAGGAGATCCCTATGTCCAGCAGTGGACGTTATGCGGCTGAAATGATGATTGGGACATATGGCCCCATTATTAAAAAAATAATATCTTTTTGTCATTTTATATAACAGAAACTGAAAGTGAATACATTATCGTCTAATTTTCTTATTCTAAGTCTGATTTTTGTTAATGCTTAATTTTCATGAAAGAGTTTTCCTGAATTGAAATTGTTGATAATATACTAGCCGCAACGTTGTGTGAGCGACTGTCTACACCGCACTATATCTCAGTAACAACGTCATAATTCACACGGAGTTGGCCCAGTTGCGGCATGTTCTGTGCGCTGTTGAAATCTGTTACGTCGAGAATGTAATATAGTGGCGTTTACATATAATCTTCTAATATACATACAGACATATAAACAAATCTGACATCTCTGTGGCGTATTAGTAACCACGACAGCTTACCACTCGGAGGTTCTGGGTTCGATCCCCAGCCTAGGCGAGTTAAAAAATGCCTTTTAAGGTTTTCGTACCCAAAGGGTAAAAACGGGTCCCTATTACTAAGACTCCGAAAGACTCAGCTGTCCGTCCGTCCGTTCGTCCGTCTGTCTGTCACTAGGCTGTAATCTCATGAACCGTGATAGCAAGACATTTGAATTTTTCACAGATGATCTATTTCTGCTGCCGCTATAACAACAATTAATAAAACCGCTCGGGGAAATAGTCAATTTTCGCCTTCTTTCATGAATAAAATCAAAATTATTTAATTTACAATAATACCGAAAATATATTTGAGATCCTCATAATGAGCCCTTTTATTTGATACATGACACAGTAAAGGTTGCAAAACTTCCCTCGAAAATGACCCTTATTTAAAATAAATATTTATTTACTTTACATATCTGTGTTTGGGTTATAAGATGACACAATCCTAGCAAATTCCACCTGATGTGGTCCAGTAGATTCGGAGCACATTGGCTGTGACAGACGGACGGACAGACAGACGGACGAGTGATCCTATAAGGATTCCGTTTTTTCATTTTTGTACGGATCCCTAAAAACAGAATTAAATAAATATTTAAAAGGGGCTCTCATACAATAAACGTTTTTATAGAGTGCGCGAATTCGCCTCGCACTTGGTCAATCATTCAAAACTGTCCTAAGTTTTGAGTGTTTATCTACATTTAAGTATCTATTTATCCTAAAATTAATATCCCTAATGTAACAGACAGACCACTTGCGAATCAACATACCTAAGTATTAGGCATAGTAACGGTTTGCTAACCAGATTCGAAGAAAATAAACTCATAGAATGTACCATTGTTGACGACCTCCATGGCGTAGTGGTCACCATGCTAGTCCGCCACCCAGAGGTCCCGGGTTCGATCCCCGGTCAGGGCAAGTTGGAAAATGGCCTTTTTCAAATTGTCCTGGGTTTTGGATGTTTATCTATATATGTATTTGTTATAAAATATAGTATCGTTGAGTTAGTAGATAACACAAGTCTCGAACTTACTTTGGGGCTAGCTCAATCAGTGTTATTTGTCCCTATATATTTATATTTATTTATTATTTATTTATTTATTTATCCTAAAATTAGTATCACAGACCACTTGCGAATTAACACACCTAAGTATTAGGTATAGTAACGGGTTGCTAACCAGATTCGAAGAAAATAAACTCATAGAATGTTTGTTTGTTTTTCGTGTATGTAAGTGGCCAACACTGGTGTCAGATTTTTCAGGCTGCCTAAAGGCATCTGACATAGCTTGACGACTGCCATACAATGATGACAGCCGGGACCAGCGGCTTATACGTGCCTTCCGAAGCACGGAGGAGCTCGAGAAATTTTTGTGCCACTCGTGGTCACCAATCCAAGTGCGGACCACGCCCGGTGTCACTTAACTTGCGAAAGTGCTAGTAATGCGCACTCCCGCCGGGCCACCAGGCTCTTCTTAGAATGTACCAGCTGCTTTTATTCCAATGTTGATAGCCAAATCCGATTAAAAAATGCACAAAAATTTTGGAGATTCTATTTTGATCAGAGTTTTCAATAACTCGTCGTCTACCCAGGGATATACCGATATTTTATATCGATATATCGATACCAGTATTTTATCAGTATCTTGTATCGATATCGATGTACAAAATATCGATACTGATACAAAAATACTGGTATTTTATCGATATTTTGTGTATAATTTGTGTAAAAATTAGGGTTGCATCGATACACCTTTTCGCCGATACGATACCAATAACGATACTCTTATACAAATATCGGCGATACCGATACCGATACCGATACGTTAATTGAATCAAACATGAAGATAAATAAATCACCAGTCGGTTTTTTTTTTATTAATGTTAAAAGTAGTTACATAGGTCGATATTAGATAATTATTATAAATTTTAGTAATTAAAATTAACATTAATAAGATTTTTATTTAAAAAACAAAGTAATCTTAAGTTTAGATTTAAAAAAAAAGTGTTGTTGAATCGGTCATAAAAATATCGTCGATACCGATATATCGGCTAACCCGAAATATCGCCGATATATCGGTATCGGTATCGGTATCGGATGCATCGCTAGTAAAAATATCCATAAAATACTGTTACCGGGTATCGATATATTGATACAAAATATCGGTATTACGGTCCTGGCGTCTACCATCTCAAGTGGCTTTTAGGTAGTATGGCCTTAGACTATGTCTGTCCCGTCAATGATTGACGTCATAATGTTCACTGTGTTATTATGACATGATTAGATTGTATTTTCTTTTGATCTAGTGTAATAAACTGTCCCTATTTCCATACCAAACCCTTGTTCCCAGATATGTCAACAACATTTGAACTGCTATCGCCTAAATAAATTGCCTGCTGCCTTTACCACTAATTAAAGGAAATGGTCCAGAAACAAGATTGCGATATTCTCTCTAAATCACTACCCGTCCCTCTCTGACATTAGTGAAAACGTATACCGCCGTCTCGCTCCCCCTAAACGTTTCAGAGATGTCACTCATTATGCTAAATATCCTCCCCTTTTGTTCGCCAGATTTGTGATAAGGACTGTTTTTTGTTCTCTTTTAGGGTTCCTTGGCTAAATGAAAAGTATGGAATATGTTAATTTTGTGGTCGTCTTTCTGCTAACAAGATAATTATTTTGACTGCAAGATAAATCAGTGATTAAATATTTAGAAACGGTATTACACGTAGTGTAGTCTGAAGGCTGAAGACGACGATGACACGATGATTTCTACAGCTGCAAGAGTATCACCAACAACTACGGACACACCACCAGTAGTCATCGTTTCCAATAGAGCAGCGCGGGCGGTGGCGCGGGCGGCGATACGCGAGGCTACGCTCAGTGCGTTGAGGACAACGAAACCGTCGCGTCGCCGTCCCAATTAACAACACTCGCCCTGATGATGATCGTCTAAACCAATCGAAACTAGTTGGCATTTTCTGACTACACTACGTGAGTAATACCGTGATACTGAATACAGAATATCTTTGTTACTATTATTTAAATTTATATAATAGTATTTATAAAACCTTTTTTTTTTACAGACCAATAGAATTGATGTAGCGCCAGCCTAGATTGCTTGTTTTAATTTTTTATGTGTGTGATGTTTTATTTTAATTTTATTTTGTTTTTTGGTGTCCTCGGAAGACCAGCATTGTGGTCAGAAGGCCACAACATTATGCTGAGAGGAGGCCATTTTGATATAGACAAATATTTTAATAGCTAAGAACTGTTATTATAATTGTTAAACCGTGTTTGTGATATATCAAATAAATTATTTTACTTTGTTTCTTTATATTTCTTATATTATTCCTGGTAAATAATATACTTTAATTTATATTATTTACCAGGAAAAATCTAAGTCTTTCATCGTGGTTAGTCATAAACTGCACCGGTTTCGAGAGATGAGAAATGTCAGAGAACTTTGCCTTAAGGCCATTAGATAATCATATATAATGGGTACATAATATTATTGTATATTATATAGTCATATTTTATAATGTAAGTAAGTATATTGTATTGTTTTTGTGCCGCATAATTTTCTCTGTTTATCCCTATGGTTGACTGGGAGATATTGCTTGTAGCATTAAGTCCGCCGTTTGTTAAAGTATTTGTAAGTATATTTGGAACAATAAAGTTTAATAAAATAAAATAAATAAATTAGATATCTGTAATTGATAATGATAGGTCAAGTCAGACCTCTCTTGACCGAGAGGTCTGACTTGACCTCTCGGTCAAGAGGTTACCGAAAAATAGGATCGTAAGAGAGGTCACAAATTCAGTCCGATCTATTATAGTAGTAGTACTTAATTAAGGAATAGTTACTTACGTAAATGCACTCGCACTTGACAGGCCGTAGCTGAAAATCAGTGAGCTACTCTCTGAGCAGCACCAAGCACTGAGCTATGACCTTTTTGAATTGCTGTAGTACACACAGATGCAAAGAAATTTATATACGAGTATGTTCTCAGTACGATGTTTTGTGATGTTCTGTTTTATAATTTTGTATACATTTCTTCTGTATGTGTGTGACTATAGCTACAGAATAAGTACTAGTACTTGCGTACAGAAGTCTTACTTAGATAATAAATTCAAAGAAATATGTACTGTATGTGGTTAGCGCTATGGTTTTATTTAGCTCGCGTCAGAACTCCTCACCTCTTCGTTTAGATACCTAGACATCCATTGCTAGCCAATTTCATTCTTATTTCTCTGGACAAACGATTCATGTAACTGAATTTTCCCCTTCGAAGTGGTCGCCGCGCGCATAGTAATAATGTAGGTATATTTTCGATACCTAAACGGGGAGTGACACAGGATACAGCTATAAATAAACGTCTTATGTACCTATCTGTCTATACTTAATTAGTACCTGGCTGGATGGCTAAGCCCCGATAGTTGAAAACACAGAGAAAGCGATTTTCTCTAAGTACGTTATCATGATAATTTTTCGGCCCTGAAATCCCCTATAAAGATTGACTTTTTACTTACCAGCCAAATTTTAAGAGCATGTTTAGTCCGTGATAATAAACTGCTTTTTATAAAAAAAGTTGATGAAATCGATTAGAATTTCGTCACTCATACAAAATTCGTTTGGTAAAGCGCTGATTTTTATTGGAAGATGAATATTTTTTTCTATTTTCGTTAATTGTTTTTATGGAAAGCAGTAATGCATTATGGACAGAACTGGCTCTAAAAATTAAGCTGGTGGTTAAAAAGTCACCCTGGATACTTCCTTCTTAACACATATACAACGAGGAAAGGCGACATACCCGTAATAAATTGAACCACGGGCTATACTAGATCACTATAGTATAATGAAATTAAAATTACAGCCAAAAAGCAAGAAAAAAATTTTCGCCTTTTCCATACAAAAGTTGCAGCCGTCCGGGCAATCTGTATGGGAATGTCAATTTTTTGGGCTTTTCGTTGTTATTTTAATTTCATTATTCCATAGTAAATAAATAAATATATAGGGACAAATTACACTGATTGAGCTAGCCCCAAAGTAAGTTCGAGACTTGTGTTATGGGATACTAACTCAACGATACTATAATTTATAACAAATACATATATAGATAAACACCCAAGGCCCATGACAATTTGAAAAAGGCAATTTCCCAACTTGCCCTGACCGGAGATTGAACCCGGAACCTTTGGGTGGCGGACTAGCATGGTGACCACTACGCCACGGAGGTCGTCGATAGTGATCTAGTACAGCCCGTTGTTCGATTTATTACGGGTATGTCCCTTCCACCTTGTATAAAATAATTGCTCGTTTAAAGAATAGGGAAAAAATGCAAGAACTTTGTGTAAAAATCAAACTCGCGCTTGACCGGTTTTATTTTTCCAGTCTTGACAGTTGGTATATGGAGGCAGATTAAGATAATTCGCTCGAGGTGTTTTTATAAGTTACCTAATTGTTTTAACTGAGTGCGCGTTTTGTTCTCAGTTAAAATGTCTGGACATTTTCAAGAGGAAAAAGGTTTTGTTTTTCAATATTTTCTAACGATATCATTCATTCAGTCATTTCAGCATGTTTTATGCAAATTATTTATGGAAATGCTTATACATGCAAGTGTTCATACATACATATATTCATACATACATACATACATATTTTCACGCCTATTTTCCATGGGGGTAGATAAATATAAATAATAAATATATAGGGACAAATATCACTGATTGAGCTAGCCCAAAAGTAAGTTCGAAACTTGTGTTATGGGATACTATTTCAACGATATCTACTATATTTTATAACAAATACATAAATAGAAAAACATCCAAGACCCAGGACAATTTGAAAAAGGCTATTTTCCAACTTGCCCTGACCGGGGATCGTACCCGGGACCTCTGGGTGGCGGGCTAGCATGGTGACCACTACGCCACGGAGTTCGTCATAAGGGTAGGCAGAGATTATAGATTTCCACTTGCTACGATCCTTGCAAACCTTTTCGTAAACACTCATTACTCTTTTCAAACATGCTCCCCGGTTAAAGGTACTCCTTAGTGCTTATACTTAAATCAGAAAGAGACGGATAGCTAACTCATAGAACTCGCGCGTCTGAGCGAAACCTACAATGTTTTTTTTTTCAATCAGAAAAAAATACGTGATTAGAATTTTCCTTTACGTTATTGAGTCAAGGATGAATTTGCCGTTTCGATGCGCTTTAACTCTTCCTTAGTATGACTAGGCCTATGTCACTCCCCTTGCGTTGTGTTGTGTTATTACTATGCGCGCGGCGACCACTTTGAAGGGGAAAATTCAGTGACATGAATCATTTGTCCAAAGTAATACGAATGAAATTGGCTTACAATAGATGTCTAGTTATGTAAACGAAGAGGTGAGGACTTTTCACGCTAGCTAAATTAAACCATAGCGCTAACCACATTGAGTAGATATTTCTTTAATCTTTTTTTCTAAGTAAGACTTCTGTACGTGAGTACTAGTACTTATTCTGTGGTGTGACTACTTGTGAGACTGACTACCACTCAGGGTGATTGGGCGTTTTGCCCGCGAGCGGTTCGAGCCGCGGTGCGAATGTCCCAAATACTGTTTCAGAAGGTTGCGAATGGCCCAAGGTATCTTTTGAAATGGGTTGCTTCGACCACGGGGCGAAACAACCCAATGCTCTTTTCGTAGGTCGGATTTGGACCTATTATTTATTTGTACAGATGAGTAGAAAAGTGGTTGATGAAAAAATTAAATTATAATATACAATTACCATATTTATTTTAATTAAAACATGTGATGAAAAATTTCACTGGCGAAATTTTACATCCAATTCAATTCAATTCAAATAATTTATTGCATTTCATAAAGTACAACAGTTCTAACTATCAAAAGTCACTGTCTTCTATAATAGGTACACTATGAAACCTGTCGGGTATCGCAAAACAAAAAGTGGAACGGCAAGCGACATTTGTGACATGCATTTAACTTATAAATATAAATGTTTACAAAATATTATTTAATAAAATATGTATATATGTATATTATTATTATTTTTAGTATTTATTAGCAAGATTGTGTGATATTTATTATTTGTAAATTATTGTCAAGTTATAAGTTTAAATGTGATGTCAAAGTTTATTTGTTAAGTAGGTATTTTTGAACCATCATGTCACAACATCACATGTTTTAATTAGGATAATAATCCGATGTAATGCTGTTAAAAACCAATAATAATAATTTACGAAATGCCAATAATAATAAATATCTCCGCAATTGTATGCGTCCCTTCATAAGCAATGATACCGACATAGCTTTATAGTACTAATCTACTATTAAATACCCTTTTTTATTGAAAAAAGTAAGTTACATTATGTTATGTTACGTCACGTCACGTCACGTTACGTTTTGTTATGTTGTATTTTGTTATGTAAATTATTTATTGTACAAAAGGACACAAAACAAATACAAAACAAAAAAAACAATACAAAGGTGGACTTACCCCTTTAAAGGATCAGTCTTCCAGTTAACCCAAAACCAGTTATGAAAGTAACATATTTCTCTTTATATGATATACATAAACATTGATTTGACATGTAGAAGACTTATGGTATTTATTAGGTACATCTAAAGGTACAACATGATCTATATGATTTTTTTCAAATTTAAAACAAAAATGATAGCAAAAAATATGGATCCAGGTCGATCAAACCTAATTTAGAATGCCTAATAAATCTAAATTCTAAATTCTGAAGCACAATCGGACGAGCAAACCGATCGTAAAACAGATTCAAATCACAGTCGCTGCATATTGAAAAACGAGAATTTTAATAAATCGCGCGAGCGCTGCCATTACGCAAATACC
Source organism: Acrobasis suavella (assembly GCA_943193695.1). Classification (NCBI taxonomy): domain Eukaryota; kingdom Metazoa; phylum Arthropoda; class Insecta; order Lepidoptera; family Pyralidae; genus Acrobasis; species Acrobasis suavella. Next base: position 23,389,894 of record OW971934.1, read on the forward strand.
TTATTTCATTAAGCCACCGTTCCATTAGTACGATACGAAAAATTCTATTAAATTCTTTTTCGACAAAACATCGCTTCGAGATATCGTATCGACGGAAACAAGACTCAAAATCGTACTTAAACACAATGCAATAAAGTTCATTTTGATTCAGGAATGAAGTGGTTGATGATTTTTGAAATACGCAAGGGTGTTGCAAAGGGTAGAGTTTTGAATTTAAATTTATGTTTTGTTAGATTTGATCGCGCTTAGCGGTAAGCGATAGACGTTTTTAAGTGATTTATTTGAAAGGGTTTTGGCTGGAACAAGCAGACTTGGTTAATGACAATGTTTAATGGTTTGATTGTGAGTTTGACATACGGGGTGGCTATTAATGGTGATAATGTGGTAGATCCGCTACATCTTAGCGTGCCCTCGGATCCTGTGATAAATAAAATTCTTTTTTCCAAAAATCGTGCAATGCATGTTAATAGTCACGCTATGAGGCAATATGCATTAAAATTATGTGTATCTAACCAGTTTATCCATAAATATTCAAAAGTAAAGTACTAACAGTGAATACAGAATAAAAATTGGTTGAAAAATGAAACGAGATATTACGATTTTACGAAAATATGTCTACTTCTTTAGCAAAAACGCTATTTTCGCAAAAACGGTAAATGTATAGATGATATGGACTTTGGCGTCACCAGTCCATATCGGACTTCTCTTTCTATTTAAAGTATCACATGTTCGTCGCTGATTAAGATATTTCATAAATTCTTTCATATGTGTGTAAGTGGCCAACACTAGTGTTAGATTTTTCAAGCTGCCTAAAGGCATCTGTCATAGCTTGATGACTACATACAATAATGACACGGGGCCAACGGCTTCACTTACGAAAGCGCTAGTAATGCGCACTCGCCGAGCTCCTCATACTTATTATTAATTAAAAATATATCATATTTATAAAAGAAACACTTGCATATTCCCAAAGCAAAAGTCTATTCATGAAAAAAATGTTGTTCAGATTTTTTAAGAAACAACATTATGCTGGTGTGAGTCTTATAATGAACAAATGCAGCGTACCAACTTTTATTACTCGTAATCTACTCTATCTGCGTCCCGCGGTGTTACCCGCGTAAAAGTAACCTAAGTATGTGTTAATTCAGGGTGTCAGCTACTTGCATACCAAATTTTATTAAAATTGGCCCAGCCGTTTTAAGCGTGAATAAGTAACAAACATACATATTCACAAACTTTCGCCTTTATAATATTAGTGTGATATAATACTTTTAATCTTCGCGATATAGCACCAAAAAAGTTAACAACGTAATCGTTCCGAACGGCTGTATGGCCATAGAACTCTTCTTAACAAGTTACAATAACGACACACATCTTGAACAGATGTACGGCAAGTTCGAAGCAATACTAACATAAAACGAAAAGACATTACTAAAATTAAATTAATAACCACATAAAAATCGAAATCACCCCACAAATCTATGTCATAACCGATCGGAACATCCATTTATTTCGCACCAAATTCGTATGTTCAAAACCGAACAAATGTTATATCGATTTCAAATCGAATTAAATCGACTCTAGATTCGAGTGAGGAAACCAATCGAGTGTGACCTAATGTTCTTATTATACAAACTTTGCAACTGTTTGCTTTTTGAAGTCAGATTTTATTTTATAAAAGTCATATTCGATTCTTTGACCTTTAAATATAGGGTTCCTCGTCACAGTCAATTTCGGATCGAGACTACTATAAACTATCATTTCTATTTAATTGTTTCTTTCACCGACTACAAAAAGGGGAGGTTATCAATTCGAATGGAAAGGTATATCTTATGATGTACATATTTTTGCTTTTATTACAAAAAAAAAATTTTTTACGTGTCCATATATAACCGTTTAGCAGATAGAGGGGGGAGGACACTTGACTCTAACAAAAAATTTCACTTTAAAACCAAATATTTCAGAAACGGATCCCTAAATCGAAAAACGATGTTTGCAAGCTCATGATATTTTTGAAATATCTATTCAACGGTACCCCACATGATTGGTAAGTAGAAAAAATAAAATTATCTTTTGACTTTACTTGTATGGGAGCAACCCTAACAAAAAAAATTACAATATTTTATTTTACCACTTTTTTCGCATAATTTATATACACATCTGTACCAAATTACAGCTTTCTAGTATTTATAGTCGCTGAGTAAAGCCGCGGACGGACAGACAGTCAGACAGACATGGCGAAACTATAAGGGTTCCTTGTTTACTACGGAACCCTAAAACGGTTTTGATTTTATTCTAAGATTCAGGAAAACTTATAAGAATTCTATCAATTGAAAATAAAGTAAACTCATTATTATACGTTCATTTATGACTTGAGGAGCTCAGTGTTCCGGCGGGAGTGCGCATTACTATCGCTTACGCAAGTAAAGCGACACCGGGCGAGGTGCGCACTTTAATGGGTAACCACAAATGGCATAAAAATTTCTTGAGCTCCTCCGTACTTCGGAAGGCGCGTATAAGCCGTTGGTCCCGGCTGTCATCATTGTATGGCAGGCGTCAAGCTATGTTAGATGCCTTTAGGCAGCTTGGAAAATCTGACACCAGTGTTGGCCACTTACACACACGGAAAACAACAACAACTTACGGAAAATCTTTGGTATTGTACGCAACCCTATCTATGTTATTTTATATAAATCCTCTGATTACTCCTGAACCAATTTTAAGTTTGAAAAAGCATACTTGTCAGGTGGTCGAATATAAATTTCATCAAAATCGGTTGTTTAGCTTGGTGTTGCAGTCAGTTTTTTGTTTGAAAAATTATAACATTGCTAGAGGTCGCACTTATCATGAGGAATGCTCTGAAGAATTGTTCTACTTAATACCTGCTGCAAAATTTCACCACCGCACCACCCGCCTGAAATTAAAATTTTATCCACACCACTTGGATAGTCGGCAATCAATTACCGTACGTTTTAAAAGGAACTTTTTACCACGTACGACCGAACTGTGGAATCAACTTCCTGCAGCAGTGTTCCTGGACCAATACGACTTTGAAACCTTCAAAAAACGAGTCTATATCTTCCTGAAAGGCCGGCAACGCTTCTGTTACACCCTTGGTGTTGCAGTGTCCATGGGCAACGGTAATCACTTACCATCAGGTGAATCGCTTGTTCGTTTGCCGTCCTATAACGTAATAAAAAGATCTTTTGAATAAATTTCAGGATGCTCTACATAACTTGATTCACATTTGGATCTCAATTATTATGTTGATGAAGTTGACTATGGTATGGTATGGACTTCATCAACAAAAAACAAAAACCTAACTAATATCGAACTTGGCTCCCATTTTCTTATTTTTTACCACAAGCCAAGAGGAAGTGTAAGATTTAAGCAGTCTATGTATATGTGTATGTACGTATGATGGTATGTATGTCTATTCACCCGTAGCATCCGAATCGTTTGTCGAATTTTCACAAATTATATGTCAATCCACTTGTCATTATTGTCCGGGTGTCATAAGTTACAATTTGTATGCAAAAAGTGTAGTTTGTACACAAAAAAGTGAGTCAAGAAAAATGCTTTTTGTTTCTATAATAGAGTGAGGTATCAAATAAAAGGTCTTGATTAGCAGATTTCATTGTTAGCCTTATAGGCTCCCGTAGTTGAGTATTTGTTTTTAAACGTTTTTCTTGTAACGCCATCATAGATTAAAGTGTATCTAGAGAATGAATCATGTAAAGTAAGTTAATTAAGCTCAGAAACAGTATAGATTATACAGAGTGTCCAGGTGCGGCGACACATGGGGCTCCCACCGTCTTCAGTTTACATAAACCCGGATCTGAACTGCTGTCTTGCTGTACAGGGTGTTCGAATAACATTTTGAAACTAAATATTTATTATAGCTTAATTAAGCTTATATTTTTGACTTATTTTGAACTCCATAGTTTTGAATACAAAAAATATTTGCATACATATTTATAAATATGTAACGTAGATGTAATAAAATTTTAAGTTGACATCTCTAAATTGTCATTGAAAATACTTTTTAACATGAAATAAAGTTATTGTTATTTATATAAAAATAAATCAATATTTATATATAGAAAATAATATGTTTTTCTTTGCCCTAGTTTTGTATATGGGTATATAGAAGGATTGGTAGATAGAAAAGACTTTATATAAGTAACGAAATGGAAGTTTATTGCGTGAAACACAAATAAACAACAATTAAAAGGACTTTTACAAATAAAAGAAAAATAGTTAATAAATGATGAAAATGTTGGTAAAAGATGGTGCGGGCGCGGCGACAATCTGCTGACCGTGCCCCCGCGCGCGTTCAATGTACTTACGTAAACCGTACACTAATTGATATGAATATTAAAATACCATATTACCACTGCTGCCAAGTAAGATCTTACAATTTTGAAGTGCAATGTAACAATAATTTCGGTGTAAAACTAATTTCAGTTATTTAGTAATGCAACTGATGTAAATTTGCACTAAATAAAATATTTTTCTTTCCTTCTTTCAATGGGACATTTGTGGTCTTTGAGTCTTGGGACCAGGGCTTTGTATTGACACGTGATAGTATTTATAAGTAGAAAGATATGTATGTAAAAAGAATATTATAGTCAAGTCCATTCTCAGCAACTGTCTGTCATAAAAAAGAAGTTTATATGTTTTATTGTTCATGGGACTCATCACATCATGGGACTCGGGGGCGAAACGACCCAATAGATAACTGAAGCACCCTGTGTTTGGCCATACATATGCGAGCGAGTTATGATCTTAAGCCGGCTGTACACGTTAATTCAATCTGGGATTAACACTATGAATGCCGGAGCAAACCGGAGCGTCCCATGAATCATCACTATAGATTGGAACAGGGTACGTATTCAGATTCTGTACTATATCTATCGATTGATATGATTCATGGTAGTTCTGATGAGATGTGTAATGTTTTTAGAAAATCTCTTTTGAAGTTATTATTTTAACGCCTAAAATAAAAGAGGGGTGTTATAAATTTGACGTTGTCTGTCTGTCTGTATGTCTGTCTGTGGAATCGTAGCTCTCTAACGGATGGACCGATTTCAATGTGGTTGTTTAACGTGAAAGCAAGTTTCCTTGTGATGGTTCTTAGCGATGTTTGGTGGGAACCGGTTCAGCAGTTAAAAGTTATGGCGGGTGAACGCTTGCAGGTCAGGGGTTTTTTATTTGCCAAGCAAATAAACTTGACTTTTCTTAAAAATATGTAAAAGAACGCATAGCGGCTAAAATATTGCGCAAAGAATGGATGAGCTATGTACAATAAAAAAAGAAAAAAAAAACAATCTGAACATTTTAACTGCCAACCAATTCCAAAGTCAAAGTCAAAGATAAATTTTTTTATTCAATGCAGGATAGATTTATTTCTTACTGAAAGTTATTTTTTTAAATATAATTTTCGTGATAAATCTAAAAACTACTAGCGAATTCGGAAATTGTTTTTTTTTTTTATTTTTCTAAATTGACATTTAAGGTTAATTCATTAAAGGTTAATAAGTATCACTTTTTCACCTGTCACTCGCCGAATAAATAAAATAAACAACTAATTAATAAGAACCAAAAACAAACAAATACAATTCTTTGTAATTGTAAATTACTGTGAATTAAAACTCCGGCACGCGGACGTCCGGTTCCACAGTAAATCATCGTCCGCACGTTAATCCGCACTTTTGCGGACGTCCACCACTATCTGTTCTCCGCACGCCGCCACCTTCCGCGCATCGCGCCGAATACGCGACTCCATCGAGTAGGGTCAGCAAAACTGTGTACATTAATCAAACAAGTTATTATTTTAAAAAAGAACGTGAGTGTCGTGTAACACTTGGTTGGATCAAAGTTACTTTCGTAGTAAATTATTAATTCGTGATAAAAAGGAAAAAAAAACACTTTTTATTAATAAAATTTATCACAATTTAAACAATTAAATTAAAAATAATAATAATGGCGTGTGCTGGGTTTAAACCAGGAACATCGACCATCTCAGGAATACGCTCCCAACTGAGCTATCAATGCTTTAAATAATCCAAAGCCAAAAGATATTTAAAACATCTTTGAGTGTTAAATAAATATATAAAAATGGTTTTACTCACAGTTTCGATCGGTTTAGACAAAACTAGTAGGCCTTTGCTGACTACACTACTTATCTTCTTTATCTTATCCCCTTGAATGGCGTTTTTTTTATTTATTATGTTTATTTGTAGTTAGTGTAGTTTTATGCCAATTTATTTTCTTATTTCTTTATCTTATGTTTATAAACACGCCTGGTATGCCTCTCTTACATAAATATCGCACAGGCCTCCTAGAAGAGATAACTGTGCCTTTGTACAACTTTTATTTATTTGATGTATTCTCTGTATAAATTTTCCGTGAGTACATAAAATGGTAAATAAATAAATACATAAAAAGGAAATATGGTGTCGTGGGACACCAGGTAGGAACGAAGTTCAAAAGTTCTTGTGTATACGACTGTTGCGCCTGCGCACGTCTCATTTAACGGTTTTATTTAACGAGGTCATCCTTACGGTTTTACTATCACATTTTTTTCAGTTCAATCGCGCAGCAAAATCCCTATCTCCTCCAAGCCTGCCGTAAGGAACTTCGTTCCAATAAATGGACTGAACTTGCTTCAAACAGTTTGCTGGTTTTTAAAAAGTTACCCTGTGTATTTGCTGACGCTACGGTCCGTCGTCGCAGCTATTAATCACGGTTTATCGAGTGCTAATCCAGGTTTAAATAGATAACTACTCGCCCATTGTCAGGTTCAAACGGACAGGGTTGCGAGATGTATTGTTCTGTGTATAGGTCTGATGTTTGTTTTTTGTAGAGGAGATGAAAAGGGAAATTATTGTACAAGGCAGACCTTAAATGGCAAAGAGAATGTATGGAGGAATGATTTGCTACAGTAAAGGGCTTTACATTTCTGTGTGATCAATAAAAAATAATCAGCCAAGAGCGAGATGGACCCGCGCGCGAAAGGTTCTGTACCATTTTCTATTTATTTTGTAATCACGTATGTGGTATGGGAACCCCGCTTAATTTTTTTTTTCCTGTTTTTAAGTATATTGTGTTATAGCGGCAACAGATTATCGGTGGAAATTTCAACTGTCTAGCTATCACGGTTCATGAGACACTGGTGACAGACAGACAGACGGACGGACAGCGGAGTTTTAGTAGTAGGATCCCATTTTTACTCCTTGGGTACGGCCCTAAGAATACCATAAACGATATAGGCGTAGTTCATTTTTTTTTTCCTATTTTTAAGTATTTTGTGTTATAGCGGCAACAGATTATCGGTGGAAATTTCAACTGTCTAGCTATCACGGTTCATGAGACACTGGTGACAGACAGACAGACGGAAGGACAGAGGAGTCTTAGTAGTCCGTTTTTACTCCTTGGGTACGGCCCTAAAATACCATAAACGATATAGGCTTAGTTCATTTTTTTTTTCCTATTTTTAAGTATTTTGTGTTATAACGGCAACAGACCATCGATGAAAATTTCAACTGTCTAGCTATCACGGTTCATGAAATACAGCCTGGAGACAAACAGACAGACGGACGTACAAACGGATGTACATGCGGACGTACAGACGGACAGTGGAGTCTTAGGGTCCCGTTTTTACTCTTTGGATACCATACCATAGACGATATAGGCGTAGTTTATCAACATTTTCAAAAGTCCAATATTCTCATAGGAAAATAATTACTGACCACTTGACGTGAAACGTGGGACAAATCACCAGAAAAAAAATATCAAAAAAACAATCGGAATCACTCAAAAATCCACCGAGGCGTCAATTTCACAACTAAAGTATTCTTTATTCATTATTTTGATCGGCAAAACGTCAAGTGTGTATCGCCCTTTTCAAAGAATCCAGAATTCTCAATATTAAACTTTACTTGCATAGAAATAAGGTTCAAAATGTATTGTTAATGTGATAAATAAGTTAAGGGGTGTGAGAGGTTATCGGAATCATAAATGGCATTATATAAAGGAGCTGCTGAGGACTCTTAAGGCACCAAAGAGCTTAGAACCGCAGTTTGAAATTAATATGAAAGTTGTATTGTTTGATGTAGTTGTGGGAATGACCACTCGAGAGCGTGTCATTGTTATTGTTTGTTCTGGGAAGTTGATTGATTTTTATATTATGATTTCTAAAGTCAGTATGTTTTTTACTAAGTTTTTATAGGACTAGACTAAGATTGTCATAAAAACCTTTGCAATTATAGTAAAAAGGAAACAAACAAGACGCAGAAGAGTAGAAAAGTGTCCATGAAGTTAAAGTTTATTCATTTTTGAATTCAACAAAACATTATACACATTACTCCATAAAATAGTTAGCAAAGATAATATAATCACTACGTTTTAATAGTTAGTTAAATAATACATACATAAATTCATATTTTAATGGACTGGGGGTAGGCAGAGTCTATGGTTTTCCACTTGCTACGATCCTTGCAAACCTCTTTTGCTTCGTCAACACTCATTACTCTTTTCATACTTGCTCTCCGGTTATAGGTACTCCTTACTTCAACCTTTCATCAGAACATCTGCAATTTGGTCGCAGAACGTTCGTCGAGGTCGACCCGGTCCGGTTTTTAAGTTAGTCTTTTTTCATCCATCCTCTCAACACGTCCGCCTTAACATTCGTTTCTCATGTTTTGTCACTACAGTCTCTTTCATCCCACACCTTTCACGTATTATATCATTACTTATAAATATTTTTCATCATTAATTATAAAAAATAAAAAGTAAGATAATAATTCGTATTATTATAATTTAACCATCACCATACAATATGTAACAAAAGTCTGTCTGATCCTTGTAGGAGCAACTTAGACCGTCAATATGAACAACTTTTCCTGTGGGACCAATGCTTGAAACTCGAAAAAAAAAGGCATTTATATACAAAAGTGGCCGGTCCGGCAATTTGTATGAAAATGTCGATTTTTTCTTCGAGTTTAAAGCATTGATTCCATAGAACAAGCTGCTCATATTGACGGTCTGAGTTGCTCCTACAAGATTTGACCTAAATAAACATACAAGATACAAGTTAAACAAAAGCTTGGAAAAAGTATACAATTAAGTATTTCGGTATTTTTTGGCAAATCGCTGCCCTGTGGTAACGTGTCCTGGAAGCTGACATTGCCACAGTGTATAGTAATGCTGTTGTGTGAGAATTTGTCTATATGTTTACATTGTTTACAATATGTAACAGAAACCCTTTCCGATCCTTGTAGGAGCAACTCAGACCGTCAATATGAACAACTTTACCTATGGGACCAATGCATGGAACTCGAAGAAAAAATCGACATCTTCATACAAATTACCGGGCCGGTCGAAAACTTATAAATGAAAATATCGTTTTTTTTCATATTTCAAGCATTTATCCCATAGGAAAAGTTGTTCATATTGACGGTCTGAGTTGCACCTACAAGTATCAGACAGGGTTTTTGTTACATATTGTATAGAGTACTCGTATATAATGAAAATTGCATAGTTTATTTTCAACATTCGGTAGATTATGTAAGTACTTACTTAGGTAAAGAAAATATTTCTCACAAAAGCATTTTATACCCACCATGTTAACAAGAACAGCCAAGAACTCATAATAACCACATACGCATCCTTGACTGAAAGTAATATTTTTCCGGAGCAGCCATTTTGTCCGGCCGTTTCTTGCTGCTATCTCTTGCAGCCGAGCTTTGGCCGACATATTCTTAGATTCGCTACTGAGGAACAGAGGTGGGGTGTGGACGGATTGTCATTTATTTTGGGTTTCTTCTTCTTTTCGTGTCGATGGTACGTTTATATTTTAGTGGACCAGAATTGTGCCACCTCTATTGCATTGTCGGAGGCGGCATATCATCCAAGGTGTTTGAACGCCTCGGGCATGATAAAAGGGGGACATTGTTTTTGGAGAGAAGCCGCACTCGCACTGTTTGTCATGCGAGCTGCTCAGAATATTCCACCTGACCAAATTGTCTTTGCTGCGCCCCACCTGGGTTCGCAGTCTGTTGACTGCTTCCAAGTAGGCCACGGCAATTCATGGCCAGGGGGAAGTTCCTCGCGTGGTGGAATAAGACTAAGCACAGTGTGGCCTCTCTCCCACAGATTTAGCCTGGCGTCTTTAATGTTGCACTCTAGGGCATTCGTGCCTTTGAGAAAACTTTGTCGGCTTATGAGTCTGTGAGGAGCTGGTTCGTAGTTATAAAGTGGGTGCTGTGAATCCTGCCTCTGTCTCCCACGTTCAGCGGCACGTATTGGTTTTGGGCTGCCGAGAAGATTGTTACTAGAGGCTCTGTGAGCTGTAAACCTTGCAAGTCACCCGACCCGTTGAAGGTTATCAGATAAAAGAGTTCTTCAGACAAAAAAGTTGCGTCGTAATAAGGGTAACAAAGAATATTTTGAAATGGCTGAAATATCATATTTATAAAGTTTTCAACACCTATAAATCCGCCATTTTGAAAAAATTCGAAAAACTGAAAATCGAGAATCGGTTAAGAAATGTGACCTGCAGGCGAGAACTGCCGGACAAACGGACCAAAGCATTTTTTGGCCAATCTCGAAACTGAGCTTGATCGCTTTACTCCCTCAGTCAATGATAGTAGGTATAATAACATAAGAATAAGTAGCGGCTCTGACTGCCTCCGTAGTCCAGTGGTCAAGGCGTCCGCCTTGTGACCCGGAGGTCATGGGTTCGAATCCCACTGGGAAGCATACTTTGTGAAAAGTTGTTTCCAGTCTGGATAGGATATTGCAGGCTTGAATCACCTGATTATCCGAAAAAAAAAGATGATTCCGTGTTTCGGAAGGCACGTAAAACTGTGGGTCCCGAACGCCACCTAGCGTTTGATCATCAAACTATCCAAGGATTGGTTCCTGGTTTGCCCTTTGGGTTGTGGAGGTCAGACGGCAGTCGCTCTGTGTAAAAACCAGTAACCTCGTCAAATCTCCTTGGTTAGGTAGCGGACCCCGGGCTCTGAAGCGTTACTGCTGAGGATGCAACCGGGAATACGCTCGGATGATGATGAAGTAGCTGGTATTCTTACTTCATACGCCCCATACAACACTCGCCAAAGTCGTAAACGATAGTTTGGAAGCTGGTAGTCAATCTCTAGTTAATGGTAGGCATAATTGAAAAAAATATATTTTTAAAACAAGCTTTTATCTTAAGTGGATTCCACTTTAGATAAAAGCTTGTTTAAAAATATATTCAAGACGAATCAAAGTCGATGGGGTTGCGAGGTTTCATTACAGAGTTCCATAGGAACTCTGTAATGAAACCTCTAAAATCTGAAATTCGTTTCCCCTAACCCGTGCACTCTCCTTGTTAGTTTTTTACAAGCTTTTATTTAGTTTCACCTGTCCCGTTGTCTGTCTGTCTGTAATCAAATCTTGCAAGTTAAATTTGATCCACTTCCCGGTTTCCGACTGAGCTGAAATTTTGCAAGCATACCTATACCGCGTGACAATGCAATATTATGATATGGAGCTGATATGATGATGGAGCTGGAAGTAGTAACATGGTTTTTGTAAATGGGTAAAAAGTAAAATTCAAATTCTTATAAAAATTATTTTAATTTATTTACGTAATATTATGTAATTACATATCAGTATCAGTAATTTGAATTTTACTTTTTACCCATTTACAACAACCATGTTACTATTTATGTAAAACAACTATTTATTTACTCTGTAAAAAATTAATTAATTAATAATAATAAATTAAACGAAAAAAAAAAATGTCACGGAGGCAGACTCGAACCCGCGTCAGCAGGAGTACGAGTCTAGAGCGTTACCACTACGCCATCGCACGCTCAGTCGGAATGTTATACTACTTATATATAAAGTGCTCGAGGAACTTTAGTTCCATTTTTCTCCGTAACTTTTGAGCGTTGCACTTTAATATTTTATGGGTAGTATACCCACGTGGTATACTACCACTACGCTGAAAAGAATTGAAATTCGTTTCCCCTAACCCGTGCACTCTCCTTGTAAGTGCTATGAGAATCATAACGTAGATAATTTTCAAAAAAAAAAAAAGAAAGGAACGAGTTGGTTGTTAATCTGTCAAGGATAATGGCGACGGTTTACTCCTTTCGTCAATTGTATTAAAGTTTGAAGTATATCAGGATCAATTAAAAAAGAACCAAAATAATTCACTTAACGTTAATCATTCATTAGTCTAGAGACAAACTTGTTTTCGCTCACGCAACATATTTTTCTCGAACGCCACTCCATCTCGTTCGTATTCTAATAACAGAATATATTTTTACGATTCTCGCGCCATCTCACACAATCCGATGAGTTAGTGCCTTGGAGCTCGAGCGACGTATGCTGTTCTATATTCAAATTGAACGGCTCTCAGAACGCGACCGCCGCCATTTTGTCGTCGTCACGACTCCCCGCGAAATGGCCGACTTTAAGAAGCTTAACGCGGGAAATGTGCTTCATTCGATATTATTTTGTTGAAGTGTGCTTCAAATACGTTTTCTTTTTAAGATAATGGCTGGCTGGTTTATTTTGCTTCTTTTTAGTTTTATAAGAGGCTTCAAAGTTTCTTAAAGATTTATATAGAATTTATCATCGAGACTATGTTTCAAATATAATTAGAAGAAATAATTGAGTTGTCGCGTTTCTTGTTTTCTCAAACAAATATTATGTGTGTAGCATTATACGAGGCTATGTAAGTAAATGGCATCTACTTGGACCAAAATTCCCAGTAGATGCCATGTACTTACATACATAGTAGTCCTATTCGTAGAACAAACTTAAATCTAAAAATATGAGTTCATATTACTTAGGTTTTGTCAGTATTTAGTCTATTTTATAAAATCATCAATTGCAAATATAAACATAATGACTATCAAAATACCTAAATAAAAACAAAACTTGGCCACTTTGCCGGGTGGAGATATTTCAATAGTATTACACAATTTGTAAATTTTGAAGTTATTTGTTTTAGTTTTGAACCCCCGACAAGAACGAAGGGTGTTATATCTGTCTTTCTGTAGCATCGTAGCGCTCGAACGGATGGACCGGCTATGTTGCAAATTTTTTACGTGAAAGCAAATTTCCTTGCTGTGGTTCTTAGTAATTTTTAATGAGAATCGGTTGAGCCGTTTCATAGTTATTGAGGATTTACGCTTGAAAGTCAGGGCTTCCTCTAGAAAATAATAGATGGCGCTACGAACATCCATCTAGTGATTAATAGTGGAACTAGTGATACGACTTCGTTAGTTCTGCTACTCATCACTAGATGGTGTCCTTGACAATCGGGGGTTTTTAAATTTGCTAGCAAATCAACTTGTTAATAGACAATCAATGTTTTATCATCAGCGTGTTAAGGTATCAACCTCTTTTGTTTGCACGCATTTACGGTTATATGAAACATGCTCGATTTTGCCACCTCACTGGCTGTGGGAATCCCAAATAATATCTCCTTTTGTTTAAATGTCACTACCGAAAACTAATTGCCAATGTGGTGTTTATAATCAAAACAATGCAAATTGAGTTTAACAAGAATAGAATGCAAGTATATAAGGTAACGTATTTTGCTTTGTTTGTTGTTTTACAACATTTTCATTCATTTCACGGGTTGTTTACGTTCACAAATAAAAATGAAAATTGACAGGTCCAAATCCCAATTGAATAGTTTATAGCTCTATATACAATAATTGGCCTAGTGCGTTCCGTAGTTACAAATGCCAACTTTGAGTTCATACCACTGAAAACGTCTAAAAACAAATTTTCTATTGAATTTGTACGTAATTTTTCTTTTCCGTGTACATTTTATAAGTTCATCGCCTATAACTTTTTAATTTGTAAACCCTTCTTAGCTCTGATAGTTTTCCTTTAAAGTTCGTTATATATACTAGCTGTGAATTTTTTCACGTGTCCATAGGCCGTTTAGCAAATAGAGAGGGGGACATTTGACTCTAACAAAAATGTTCACTTCAAAACCAAATATTTCAAAAAGAGATCCCGAAATCGAAAAACGGTGTTTGCAAGGTCATAATATCTTTGAAAGACCTATTCAACGATACCCCACATGATTGGTTAGTCGAGAAAAAATAATGAAGTTTTACTTTAAACGTATGGAGCTACCCAATTTATTTATTTTTTTATATTTTATTTTACTACTTTTTCCGCATATTTAATATACATACATACTTATACTAAATCACAGTTTTCTAGTACTTATAGCCGCTGAGTAAAACCGCGACCGGACAGACAGACAGACATGGCGAAAATATAAGGGTTAATAAACGGTTTAGGTTCCGTCATAAAACAAATTACTGGTAACCTTGACTATAATGACGCAATTATGTATAATGAGGCTATTGACCATCTTAAAGAAGATCAGGATAAATTAACCGCTGAAATTAATAAACACATAAGTCTTAGCCAGGATTGGATGTCTCATCATACTAGTATTATATCCGAAATTGTAGAGAATCAAAAGAAAATTAATGAAACCTTACATATTATTTTAGACGCCGAAAATTACAGAGGTTATAGTTTAATTAAGTACGCCAAGTTTGCTCAGTTATTAAGTATACTTGATAGTAACATAGGCGATCTTATAAGAGAGTTAGATAGGATAGAAAATATTTTAGCTTATACTCGTATCTCTAGTACACATCATTTGATGTTAACTATAGAAGTTCTTAAGAAAATGTTAAGTAGATTTGGTTATCTTTACGATAAAGGACAGCTTTTAAAGATGGACCATAGAGAATATTATAATGTTATACAGCCTGTTTCATATTTCGTAAAGAGTAGAATAGTTGTAGTGTTTAAATTACCCATAGTTTCCCGGATATATATATATATATATATATATATATATATTATCTATATAAACTACCCTTAGTACCCAAAATGACCTTCAATAAATGATAAATTTATCCTACATTGAATAAAACAAAAAAAAACAAAAAAAGTTAAAATCAAGTTGAATTTTCATTACCACCATCCATCCAAAAACTTCTATATCTTTACTATTTAGTTAAATTTATCTTCAACTCGTAGCAATTATAACATCTTGTCATATTATTTTTTTATAAAGATCCTTGTTATAATTAAGCCTTACTGCTTAGGTTCGAAGAAAAACTTATTCCTATCACCAAAATTGGCAAGGAGCAGAGTACAGTTTCAATCAAAAATCACTTGGCGGGGACAATCACCGACAAAAAGGTTCGCAACCCAATATTTTCTGCTGGCGAGTGACAGTCCTGCGGCCGCTAAAAACTCGATACAGTATTGCTTTCACAGCGAAGTAGATTCTGTAGCTTAATGTGGACATAGCTCTCTATTTTAATATGTCTATTATTTTCCCTCCGATTTCTGAAATTACCACGATTGGTTGCAATTTAATAAACGTTTTACTATTGGATCTCATTGTTTTGCTATATCTTGCCCACATCCATGTTTGGTTGATTTTGCGTGTATGTAAATTGTTGCCAATTACACACTGCACTTCGGTGATCTAATTAGCTAGGACTATATGTAAGTACCTTATGTAGGCTATATGTAGGCCGTGTGGTTTCCGGTAGAGTAGAATATGACTATTAAAGTCCTCCCGTGGCGACTTAGAGAATGACAAGCTAAACAAAGCTTATAAATATCAATGAGACCTCTCCAACCCGTCTGGCCAGCGAGGAGAGTGTAGGCCAAGTCCTCTGGCTGCTCTGGCCAAGTATGGCTCTGGTAGTACAGAGAGGGTCGTGCTCCTGCAGTGGAGACAAAAAGACCTGATGATGATGATTATTATTTTATAGGTAATTAACCGATGTCTTATGCTGGTCTTATTTTTAATATGATTTATTAGGGAAATATCTATTTTGCTAGCTTAATTGTCAAAAAGATGATATTTTAAATTCATTAGTCTCATCACGAATACTCAATCAATGTCCAATTAACACAATATCATAAAATAATCTAAGATAGAATAATACAAAATAACTAGTAGATAATGCTTAACATAACCTTTCATTTGTTGCTTTTTAAGTGGTTATTTTTGTAAACCAAATTTTGATCTGTTGATTGGGAACCTGGTGATTTGTAATATAGGTTCATCCTACTTAAGACACCAGCTCCTCACACACAGATTTCTGTTATTCTTTTTTAGTATTTTTTTTTCCTTTTTAAACGTATGTACTTTCTAAACCAAAATAAATAAGTACACTAATAATTTTACAATATAGCCTCAATTCATACGTATTTAACATTGACCTACCTACCTAGTTTTATATGTTACGAGTATTGACTAAGAATGTGTCCATTGGCACTTTTCTTACGGTCTCTATTAAAGGAAGGCACTTTGTTCTTGTATCTTTGCTGGCACATCACTGCACTATAATATCAATGTTGTTTTAAACTACGCTATAATAAAAGGTTTAAGTTCTTTTGAGACGTCGCGCTATGTCCGTGTTGTCGAGGAGCTGGATCGCCTTAACATTCACATGATGAAGCAATCTATACTCATGTGCTTCGGCGTATTTCTTGATAACTTTATTGACGGTCTGCATGTTTAGGTCCCGGTGTAGATCATCGATTCTTATATACCAGAGCGCATTCACAATTGCTTTCAGAACCTTTTTTTCAGAAGTTAGTTTTTATAAAATAGTATTTTGTTATTTACTGACAATGCAGAATTCCTTCCAAGCAGCCAGTAAATCATTTGGAATCTTATTTCAAGTTCCTCTCTTTTCTTTTTGACGTGGGCTTTCCAGCGATTCTTTTTGACGTGGGCTTTGCAGCGAATTGCTGTAAGCTAGCTTCGTGTAGATTTCTATTTGATACGATCATTTGTATTAACATGCATTTAAGACACGTATGTATAATAATATATTGACATTATTATAACTTTTATAATGGAGTACTATTCAAATATAGCGCAAAAACTAAATCTGAAATTTATAATAGTTATTGAGGGTAAGAGAATAAAAAAACCACCGGGTGGGAAGAAAAATCAGCCGGACTTTCGGGTGTGGCGTGAATTGTGTTCCACAAAGAAAGTAAATTTTATCGAAATATTCCCGAAACAAAGAAATTCAGTCAGTACTTATCATAGTAACATTGATCTGAGATTAATTTAAATAGTATTTTGTGTGTGGTGAGCGGATAAGGGGTAAGTTACTGCCTTTTCTCAAGGTCACAATGAATTGGAAGTTGGATGTTCTAAATTAGGTCATGGAACAGTATGTAACCACTTTCATTGTTTTAGCCTGTGGTAATGCCCTTTGATAGAGGATTAAAATAACAATAAATCATTTATTAACTGAGGAACAGTTAGCCGTGGCAGGTTTTGGAAAGGTTCCGTCAACAAAAGAAAAAACTCTCCTGGCGCCCGATTTAATTTAGGATTAGGTTTAGGCTAAATTAGTTAGTTAGCATAAGTAGTTATAATAAAAATTGTATACTATTATTACAGCTTTTAATTTCATCCAGGAAACCCCGTAATACTTTGAAAAAAATGTCTTATCCATATAATCCCATCGCTTGCCAGGTCAGCGCGACAAGGCGTGGACATAACAAGTTTAACAGAATATGATTTTCGCTCCAAATGGAGAGACGTTTTAGCGACGCTTTTTACGTTTCCCATGAGGTTTACTGCAGACTGTACCACGCGGAAGGGTAGTAATTGATATTTAGCAGGGTATTCTTTTATTTTGCAATCTTGTACGTTTAAATTTGATATTGTACCTTTTCACATGCCAAAATGAGTAGAGAGTATTATTGTATGCCTCTATTTTGATCAATTTAAAAAATATTTAGTAAATTTTTACATTTTACTTTACTATTAGCCAAATATTTAGAGCGATATAATAATTCTAAATAACTTTAGTTACACTACAAAAACAACAGTTACACTAAGTCTTTTTTCTCTTTCATTGATGATTATTTCGTGAATAAATTAAAAAATAAATTATATCGATAAATAAAAACATAATAGAATGGAATATCACTAACAAGTATAAAATTTCTTTTTTTATTTATTTTTCAACCCACCCCATTTTTTTATTTTGTTTTTACCCGACTTTGCCAGAAAGTCTTTGCTCGTCCGGGGAAGTACCACACTCTCACAGAAAATCGACGTCTGAGTAGTAGCGTCACCGCTTCTATGCTTCGTCGCCCCCCACCCTCCCCAATCCCCTTCCCCTACATCTTCCCCGTCCTGAAAGGCCGTCAACGCTTCTGTTACACCCCTGGTGTTGCAGTTGTCCGTGGGCAGCGGTGATCACTTACCATCAGGTGACCAGCTTGTTCGTTTGCCGCCCTATGACATAAAAAAAGAGTGACTTGGTATATCGAAATAATAATAAAAAAAACAGAGTGCCGGATTTTTCACGCACAATTCAATTGTTTGGCACGCTCTGCAGCCTGGACGGCTCGATGGATTTTAGCTTGAGAGGTGTCGTTAGATTCGTGTTAATTTTGAGAGTGACACTGGGTACATAAAAAGATATGGACTTTTGAAGTAAAAACTTCTTTAGCGGCGTTTTACACTTTTTTTGTAATGGGTAAATAATGTTAAACTCGCATCAGCACACGTGACCTGATCAAAAATTCGTAAGACGGATGGAGAGTAGACAGCCGGCGCGGCGTAGGAGAGGAAGTATCCCCCTCTCTTTCTACGGCGCGGCGAAAATGTATGCCTGCGCTTGCTGTTAATATTCAAGTTTTCACCCCCGGAGTGCAACCCGTCTTTTTTTTTAAATAATGACTTATTTTGTATTTATTCAGTTATAATTTCATAAATATACTATCTTCAATATTTTTTGAGAACAGTATTGAATGTTGAATAAGTTAGCCAAAGGAGTACAATGTGCTTCAACTGCAAATCTTACCCAACTAAAGACCCACCCGACTTCGCAGATACCAACCAACCTTATTAATTTTACAGAATTACTTACCCACATTTATAATTCCATTTATTACAAAACGCATTTTCAAAAACAACTTGAAAATTTCCTGGTCACGAAACAAAAACAAGCTGAAACCGCTAAAGCCCGTAACATACTTAAAGCGATGATCGCGCTATATCATAACACGGAGATTTTGTCCTAAGCTGTTAATTTCCACCCCGCGTCCGAGCGTCAAACACAATTTTACGGAACGCTGCACCCTGAGCCGATTGCGGGAGACGCGAGACAAGCCTGCTGAGGGTGACGATGTGGAATTGTTAGATATGGCAATGATACTCTTACATATTTAAACAAGGCCACAAAGTTCCACTTTTAATTATTGTGGAATAGACAGATACAAAAGCTTAGATTTATAAATACACGTTTTAAAGTCTTGACAAGTAAGTGAAAATGAAAATTTATTCGTTGGTGATTTGCCAGAACAAAAAAAAATTAAGAGACGGCCTGTCTACTTTTAAGGTTTCCCATGTCTACAAAATAATTAGTTTAACATTTTTTTTACAATAACCTACCATACCATACCTCGACTTAGTTCTACTTGTCATTTCCACGAAGTTTACGAGTTCCATGGATTATATTAATCCACTACCAAAACTGTCATTTTAGCAATACATTCCATAGATTTTTATAAATACCACATCCTAAATTGAGCACATCTTTTTGTGCGACACTAGTGGTCACGTATTGGTTAAAGGGTACGCAGCGAGCGGCGGATTATAGAGGTATTCTGAGCTTATACGGTGGACGCCAAGCCTTATTGAATTTATGTTGTGAAAATGTTTTAAATTAATACCTAACACCAAGAAACTAAAGAAAATTTAAATCTTTTCACATCGGAGTCCAAGCAAATGAAGAACAAAGTACAGGCACATTAAACGCAACGCCGGCCAGTTTCAATTTTTCATTTTGGAGATTCCAAAAGCCGACCGACCTTCTTCTTTTCTCGCCTTTGCCCAAATAGGAAAAAGGCGAGACAGGCTAGAAAGAAGACGAAGAAGCAATTCTTGAAGAAATCATAAAGATAACTTGCTGATATTTCAATGAAACACTTCATGCGGCTGATATCAAATAGGCATACGTCGAGACATCTTCATAGTCTCAAAACTAACAAGTTTATTTTCTAGGCAAATTAAAAACATCCCCCTATTGTCAAGAACGCCATCTAGTGTTGAGTAGCGGAACTACCGATACGACGTGACATCCGTAGCGCTATCTATTATTTGCGAGAGAAAACCGTCTTTCAAGCCTCAATAACTTTAAAACGGCTGAATCGATTTCCATGAAATATATCTGGGAACCGCAAGGGAAGTAACCCAGCGTATAATCTAAACTTCTAAATATTATAAAGAGAAAAGATTTGATTGTTTGTTTGTTTGTTTGCATCGAATAGGCTCCGAAACTACTGGACCGATTTTATTATATATTTTAAAAATTATTTCACTGAGTGACATAGGTTACATTTTATTTTAAAAAAATAGGGATCCTTTACTAAAACCTAACGTGTAATAAATCACTTACAAATTCTTTACATCGCGTTCGCTGCGGAAACTATCATGAATGATATAACAATATAATGTACTATACTTTGTAAAACACATCATTATCTACAAAAAGTGTCCCGACAGCATATGTCTATCTATTTTAGTTATGACACAATAATTGTTATTTTATTTTAAAACTTTCATTAAAATGCCGTCTCTAGAAAAGGCTCTTTAATTGTACCTTCATAATAATTTTATCAAAATAAATTACTTTACATTCAAGACGATTTCAATACCTTTATATAACTTTTGAATCAGTCAATTCGGACTTTCGGAGTTCGAAATCGGTCAATCCGTTCGAGCGCTACGATGTCACAGACATATATAAGCATCCAACTTATAACATCACTCCTTTTTTTTTCCTGTTTATCTAAAGTACATTTTTTTCTTTTTCTCATTATCAGTACATATTTCCGTGACGTCAACTAGGCTCCAACGGAAGACCAGCGCTGGCAGTCCTCACAGCCAGCATATGCTGAGTTGGAGCCTTTTTGAGGTACACCACTACCAGGTTTATTTGTGATTTATTTCTATGTTATATACTTTTTTTGTGTATCTCAAATAAAACATTTTATTATTATTATTATATTATTTTTTGCGGGCTAGTAAAACAACGTAAAGAGTATAAACAGGTTTTTCTCCCGTGCATCAGGTCGCAGAGGTCACCTAGGTCTTACGTGTCATCAAATGGTCGTAAACTTGAGAATCTAGTCTACATAGACAATGGGCTAGCAACTTATCACTATCTCTGATTTCTATTGTACTTCTAAGGATAAATCATGCTAAGCATGAACTCAAGGACTTTCGACACTTGGCTCGGTTAAAAAAAACGCATAAGTAGACTGACAAAATCCTGCCACTCTACCACAAGATATCCAAACAAGATTGGGTTTTTTGATCAAATCTAGGTAATTCTCACATTGAAGATCTCTGTGGCCTAGTGTCATCATGCTAGGCTGTCAGCTAGAGGTCCCGGGTTCGATCCCCGGTCAGGTCAAGATGGAAAATGATCTTTCAGATTGACCTGGGTCTTGGATGTTTATCTGTATATGTTTTTGTTATAAATATAGTATCGTTGAGGTATCCCATAACACAAGCCTCGAACTTACTTTCTAGCTCAATCTGTGTGATATGTCTATATTTATTTATTTATTTACTTATTATTAAATCAGTACACTGATTTGCAAGAAATATTCATCAGCAACAAGCATCGTCAAAAATAATTGAATATGTTTTAAGATGAACCAGCCTATATCCGCGTGGAACATTTTTGACAATCCCACAGGAACCTCACAATTTCCAGGGATAAAATGTTTCTTATATGTCAATCCATGTAATAGGCTATCTACATGCCAAATTTCATCCCAATCCGTATAGCCGTTTTTGCGCGAAAGAGTAACAAACATCTAAACATCCATTTACAATTTGGAAGGGACATACTCGTAACAAATCGAGCCACGGGCTATACTAGATCACCATAGTATAATCTAAATATATATACTCGTAACTCAAAGGTGACAGACTGACTGACATAGTGATCTATCAACGCACAGCCCAAACCACTGGACGGATCGGGCTGAAATTTGGCATGCAGGTAGATGTTATGACGTAGGCATCCGCTAAGAAAGGATTTTGATCAATTCTACCCCCAAGGGGATAAAATAGGGGATGAAAGTTTGTATGAAACTTTGTCAATTTTAAACCGATCGGGCTGAGACTTTGCATGTTTAAAGCTACTATGACGTAGGCATCCCCTAAGAAAGGATTTTGTTTAATTACACCCCTACGCGAGCGAAGCCGCGGGCAAAAGCTAGTGAAATTATAAGAACAGTCAAAAAACCAGAAGAAAATTCGACATTGGGAATGTCGAATTTTATTCTGTTTTTTTTTTTTTTGCCGGGCGGCTGCACACTTTTTTGTGGAAGAGCCAAATTTTATTTCAGATTTTAGAATATTATTTTAATTTTATTATCATATTGTAATATAGTGAACTAGTATAGCCTGTAGTTTGATTAAACACGGTGATTTTTCATTGGTTTTGGAGCCGAAGGCCACTTCATAAACATCGTTAGTAAGACCTAATTAGCTAGCCAAAATAAAAATTCTGGAACAAAATATGATAATGATAATGATAATTTATTCACATAAAATAGAGTACATAAGATCTTAAAAATTAAACATGTCCTTAATCTATTTTGCTTATAGTTAACAAGCATGTGAATATCGGTAATTTACAAAATATAAAATAAAAAGTATATGAGTCAATTTAATCCACAATATTATTCTCAAAGATCGTCAATTTTATCATAAGCTTTGTTAATGAGCCATGACTTTATTTTTTTCTTAAAAAGAGACAATGGCAGTTCCTTAATATCTGTAGCCAATTTATTATATACTTTTACACACATTGCCATACAATTTTTTTGGTATAATGCAGTCCTTGGTGCCTCTTTTAGAACAAGCCTGTCGCCGTTTCTAGTGTTATATGTTGACTAAAACTCGAAAGTAAAATCTACTAGTAGTACCGCCGGCCGGCTAGATTTCGAGTTCATCGGGGTCACGCGCAGTTATGAACGAGCGCAACGCAACTACGTGGTCTCGATCAAAAATCATTTTCGCAACTTTTTTATCTTGTGTCATACACAAATTTGGATTACGTATATGGATAGAGGATTTTATTCACTACATGACATTGTTTTTCCGATTAAAAAGTCAGCGTGTATACAAACTTTCGCGTTTACTACAACACTTGTTCTTTCTATACGATTAACATCATATGGAACAACGCTTCAACAATGAACATCGTCCCCAAAAATAATTAACCGATTTAATAAAAAAGTGATTCTCAATACAGAGTCATAGCGTGAAAACGCATCAGCTTACGGCCGGGGCAAATAATTTTATTTTATTTGCCGCCAAAGATAATCAGATAAAGGTTTTAATTCGACAAAAAATATTAAATGGTTTTCGGAGTGGGAAACGGAGCACTTGCGGTGAGAGAAGATTTTGAACTTTTTAGGGTTCTGTACCCAAAGGGTAAAAACGGGACCTTATTACTAAGACTCAGCTGTCCGACCGTCTGTCCATCTCTCTGTCATTAGGCTGTATCTTCTGAACGGTGATAGCTAGATAGTTGAAATTTTCACAGATGTATGTCTGTTGCATCTATGACAACAAACACTAAAAACAGAAAATAATTATTAAGTTGGGCTCCCATACAAAAAAGTGTTTTTTTTTATAAACAAATAGCTGTGCTCCGCGGTCTTACCCGCGGAAAATGCCTACAGTCGTATTTTTAATTAGACGAAGTCAACTGACGTTTACTGTGTTGTCAGTTTTTGATGAAATAAAAATAGTGTTGTGTCAAAGTGAATGATTGAAAAACTCCTGAATGAATGAAATTGCCTCGGTTGTCTAGTGAATAGTTAGTGTGCCGAACTGCCGATATCGGGTACGGGGTTCGAATTTTAGTCGTGCTTTGTACATACCAACGAGTTTTCGACGACTATGTTCCTGTAGTATCTACCTATACTGAATACCGAGTGTTTTAAACATTAAGGAAAACATTGCGAGGAAACTTGTAAGACTGTCCTATTTTCAATACATCATGCAGTTGAAACTATAGATATATAAATTACAGCAATTATAGGTAGGTAATGAAAATAAAAAACATCGCTTATTACATTTGTTCATACATCTGATTGAACGAGAACTGAACGCATCACTATTACTTTAAATATGGCAACATTATTTTACAAAGTGACATTAGCTACTGTCAGTTGGCTTCGTCTAATTAAAAATACGACTTTATGTTTCATTCGAGAGCTACGATACCACAGACAAGCTGATAGACAGACATTAGCCTTAAACATTTTTTGCGTCGCGTCGGGGTTTAAAAATGAGTTTTGCAGAAAAGTCTCTAAGCTGCCAATCTTTTAGGTGTTTTATCTTATTCTTTATTTTGTTACTAAAATCGATGAAAGTACCTATTTTTGGCTTATACCTAGTACCTCTAGCTTAAAGGTGTTAGTGGCTATAAAAAGGCGACATTAGGTATCTTCCAATAGTTGATTATAAAATAATATATAGGGCTATATAACTCCTATTTATATATTTTAAACTTGTTTATGGTTAAAAAATGAGAGAGCTACCTCTGCCATTCACCCAAGAATAACTTATAAAAAACGTTTTGTATAAACTCAGCAATTAACAGACGACCAAACAAAAATTCCCATATTTCCCGCCCAACTTTGCCCAACCATTCAGATTTTAACAGCCGCAGTTGAGAACTCTCGAACAAGTGCCACAAATAACACATTTACACCAATAAGTTGTCAAACAAAACGCATAGGTTTGCCTTTCGGGAAATATTCGGAGTTAGAACGCAGATATGAGCGGAGTTTACAATTGATCAAAATTTTCTAGAGCCATTATAATGTTCTTTACAAATCCGAAAAATTAATATTATCAGGAACACGCATTTTAATCTAATGTCGTAACGCCAATGGAAGTATTTTCAGAATATACTTACATATTTTTTTAATACGAGATGGTGAAAGTCGTTGCGAAGGAAATTCAAAACTGTAGTGACAAGTTTCTAATAACTTAACAAGTCTTTATATTTTATACTTAATAGTAACCTGACACATTAGAAACTCATACAAAAATTAAAAATTAATATAAATTTGTCAATCAAAAATGCTCCCACGGATTGTAGCTGGCTCAAAGGTACCCATTATGCTAGCTGCATTTCCTCTTTGAATAGCAACGGATATCCTTTGAACCAGGTACCAGCCAGAGCGGTAGTCATAACTTAACTAATTACTTAATAACGTAATTCCTTAGATTTCCGTTACTATGTGATTTGTCCCTATATATTTATTTATTTATGTCGATTGGCTTTTACGACCCGAGCAGAAAGATCAGCGGTAAAGTAACTAGCGTATTAGGTACACGATATGTTTTTTATTGTACTTTTTCCTGCTTTCATAATTGATATATTTATTATACTTTATTAGATGAAATTGTAATCGGCGGTCTTACGGCCACAGGCCTCTTCTATCAGTCAACCTACATGTGGTGTTGACATGCGAACGATTTACATAAATATAATTAAATATGTGTATATTATAAGAATATTATACATATAAATATATTCTATCCGTGTGACAGTTTGTGTAGATAATTGTCGAGCACGGCTTTTTTTAACGCGAGTAGCCTACAAGATTTGCGAATATCTACTGGGCGGGGAAAGCTAAGAAGTAATAGACTACGATGGTATGGACATGTCATGAGGAGAGAGGAGAGCCACGTTACAAAAACGATGCTAAATTTAAAAATTAGTGGAAAAAGGAACAGAGGACGGCCAAACAAAAGGTGGATGGAGTGCGTTAAGGACGATATGGATAAAAAGAATGTGACAACTGCCTTGACAAAGGATAGAAGAGGATGGAAAAGACTGACATGCTGTCCCGACCCCACGTAAAGTGGGATAAGGTGAGAAGAAACGAACTACTGGAAGGGGCGAGGACATTGCTGTACTGCTATAGTAATCTGTCATAATCTATATTATTTTATCGATGCCATAGATGTGCGACATTCGCCATCCCTGCTCCCGTCGACGTCGATTGCTTTACGACAATCCCAATCAAGAGGCGACGCCGCGACTAACTACTTGCGGGGCCGGTAGAACAACAAAGACTTGTTACAACGAGTTAACTGTGGTTATATTTTTAACATAACCTTTTGTTATTTCATAAAAAAAAATAAACCTAGGTTCTTCTCTAGGTTCTAGGTATCTTGGCAAAAATAACGGATTGAAGTGAATAGTTATTACAGGCAGACTGAAGTGATGAGAGTGATTGAGTATGTTTGTGAGTTTTTGTTTGCTAATTTAAAATAAAGTTTGCAGCAAGTAGATTGAGCCAAGACCACTCATTTGTTATTGCTCAACTTGTTAGGGTTTACACAAGTTTACAAAAAACAAAATTAAAAAAATTCAAGTTAATCAGGAAAACCTCCGAACCTCCGAAGACACTGAGTAGTATCGGTGGCTCAACAGACGAATACAAAAGTTCTTGCGATACGAGATTCGCTCTTTTAATACTAAATGTATTGAGGAGACGATAGAATGAAACAAAGGTTCAAAAGTGTTTGCAAGGTCTATGTCTACTGGGCAAAGCCAACTGACTAAGCTGAAGACGGAGGGCGGTAACATGATTTCGATAAAGGATGGGATACAGGCAGAGATCGAGAAGCCGGATTCCGAAAAGGCTACAGTACCATGGACCACATCCATACTTTGCAGTAGATTATAGACAAGACAAGGGAGTATCTGCCGCTGTGCTTGGGGTTCGTGGACTTAAAAAAGCCTTCGATTCGATCGAAACATAGGCCGTGCTTTAGTCTCTCCAGCGGTGCCGTATTGACTGTCGGTATATCGAGGTTTTGATGTGCTTATACAACAAAGCCACTATGTCGGTCCAGTACAGTGAGGTAGGGAGATGTCATATCTCCAAAACTGTTCACCGCCGCTCTGAAAAGGCCTTCAAGCTCCTGGAATCGGAAGGACAGGGCATTAACATAAATGGCGAGTACATCACTCACCTTTCATTTGCCGACGATATCGTTGTCTTGGCAGAATCGATGGAGGACTTGAGTACGATGCTTGAAGATCTAAATCGAGTCTCCCAACAGGTCGGTCATATCAAATATGCACGTTACGCCTTTACCTGTTTCTGTTGGGAGCTCCACCCTCGAAGTTGTAGTCCAATATTTCTACCTGGGTCAATTGATCAAGGCAGGAAGTTTCAGCTTCGAGGAACGGAGAAGTTCCAGATTACTCTTGGGCGATGCTTGTTGGTGAAGATGCAGATAGTAGTATCATGCCCCTCAATTTCGTTGAAAAACAAATAATTTCAGTCATTTCCTCCTATTGAAAATTTACCACTTTATAGTTAATCCAGTATCTTAGAGAAAAAGAATTGTCAGCTGACTATTATGGTGGATAATTCGTCAAGTCGTCCGTGTCCTTGACGTATTATCTGCATTGAAAAGATATGTAAAAAAATTTTCAATACCCTTGCTAGTAAAGTGGCTCATAAAACACGCGTGGGTTATGAACGCAAATAGTGAAGTTTTATTCTATAACAGCACTATTTGCTTTTTTTCAAATTTGAAACTGGCCGCCGCCGGCCGGTCCTGGCTGCCCGCCACACGCCGCCAGCCAGTAAGCAGCGTTGATTTAAAAAGTATAAAGACGGCGGGAAAGTAACAGTGTGCATCACAGTTTTATGGTTGAGTTTATTTAACATCAAAAAGTTCAGTTTATTTGGTATTTTTCCTCGAAAGTGTGTTGAAAAACGTCGTATGATATACGTGCGTATATTGGTTAAACACACTCGGCTCTATTACGCAAATGCCACCAAGTGTGTTATAATAACCACCATAACGCACTTATATCGTAATGTACTAAAGTATGTCAGCTGGTTATCTCGGTGGTAGATAATTATGTGCAATTTAAAAGTTTAAAACTTGAGAAAGGAAAATTTCAAATACCTAGTCAAAACTCCTAGATAATTTTAACCCAATGATATAATTAATCGTTGATGGTGCTACTGGCCCCAGCTCTGCTACTCAATATTGGTTAATAAAGCAATAATCATCAAAACTTGGCGACGACGCTGCCATAATGCCGCTAGTTCAACCACACTACACCCCCAGTAAAAAACACACTGGGAAGCTGTGAGCCGTGTACAGACTGGGAGCATTCGGTGCAAGTTGTTGTTTTATAGAGAAATAATTGGCCAAGTACGTGTCGGGCCACGCGCATTGTAGACTTCCGTAGTTGCGAATGCCCTAAAAAAACTTCTAAAAACTAATTTTCCAAATACATTTAATAAGTTGGTCGCTTATAACTTTTTAATTTGTAAACCCTACTTGGCTCTGATAGTTTTCCTTTAAACTTCGTTATATATACTATTGTTTTGAATTTATTCACATGTCCATATAAAACCGTTTAATAGATAGAGGGTAGGGATAATTGAGTCAAAAAATTGCAATATAAAACCAAGTATTTTTAAACGGATCCCTAAATCGAAAAAAGAGGATCACAAGCTCACAATATTTTTAAAAGACGTGAAAAAATTCACAGCTATAGTATATATTACGAAATTTCAAGTTAGACTATCAGAGCTAAGTGGGTTTCACAAATTAAAAAGTAATAGGCGATCAACTCCTAAAATGTATTCGCAAAATTAAATTTCACACAAATTCAATAGAAAATTAGTTTGAAAAAGTTTTTAATGGAATAAAACCCTATACTGCGCGTGGCCCGGCACACACTTGGCCAATTATTTTTTTATGTTTTGTAGCACTGTAATTTGTATTTTGACAAACCTATATACGAGATCATAAAGATGGCTCCGAGCATTTACAATAAACTACCGGAACCTTTGAAATGTCTAAATGCACACAAGATAAAAAATGCTATTACTAAAATACTCATCGATAAATGCTATTATAATATAAAAGACTATTTTTCTGATGCAGACATATGACTTTAATGAAAAACTTAATAACATTATAATTGGCTATATATAATTGTAAGTGTATATGATATTTAATTAATTTTTTCACATTCTTTCTCTTTTATTTTATTTTAATTTGATTAATGTAATGTAATATAATTTGTAATTATGAATTTTTAAATGACTTTGTACATAATTAATAACTATTTTGCATGCCATTGTACTTTGGCTAAACATGCGCACCTTCAAATTGTCATCACCTCTATCATACCGTGTTTAAGACGAAGTGTTAGCTAAAGTGGCGCCCTCATTTGAAATAAATTGTTTAAAACTAAATATGGTGATAATTAAAAATTTGATTTGTAAACGGGTTTTTGCCAAAAGCGGCCACTTTTGGCGAAAAACCGTTTTAAAACTAGACGGACTATTAGTAATAATTTCAAAGGTTAGTCATAAAATAGTTTAAAGGTCTTGCTAGACAGTGATACAAATCAAATTTTTAATTATCTCCATATTTAGTTTAAAACAATTTATTTCAAATGAGGGCGCCAATTTAGCTACCACTTCGTCTTAATGTAAATAAATACATTTCATTTCATTTCAGTGTTATCTTTCGAATGCTCTTAATCAGTTAACGCCCTTTTTAAAATGTTTTCAGAGAAAACACGATGGTGTCGGTTCGCGAAAATAGCGTCAACTCCTAAACAATAAAAAATAAAAACAAATAACTTTAATCTTGTTTTGCAGTCGAGTTAATTCTGTGCGTTTATTGTGACCGTTTGTCTGACTTATTGTGTCGTTTTATTAACTCGCTTTGTTGTTGTTTTTGAGGGCAGAACATTGTTTCAGTGGTATTGTTGTAAAAGGGAAAAGCTGAAATTGTTTGAAGTGATTTTTCCCTCTATGAAATGAAGATTTTTGAAAAAAAAAATACTCATTTTT
The DNA here is from genome assembly GCA_943193695.1 of Acrobasis suavella. Lineage (NCBI taxonomy): Eukaryota > Metazoa > Arthropoda > Insecta > Lepidoptera > Pyralidae > Acrobasis > Acrobasis suavella. Next base: position 23,419,885 of record OW971934.1, read on the forward strand.
CGTAAAAGCTTGTAACGATGTTACAATAAACCTCATCCTTCATGTTTCCGTTTACCTTCTTTTCCGTTTTCTTCAAAATAACTTAAATTTTAGATTCCTTCCTCATCATTCTGATTCATCCCACTACCATCTTTTGAGCTGATAACATCTATATCAGTATTTATTTATATATATCAGTATTGTAAAATTATAATAAATATACTAATAACTCTGTGCTGTTTCTCTCAAGCTCTCCACTACATACCTTACCTACCTCTTCATGCAGAAGCTCCTGCTGCAGCTAGTGCGTGGCTACCTACCTACTAGGATTTCCTAAAAGCTTTTATTGTGAAGATGGAGTTGCATCGTTACATTTCAGAGTTGCAATGGTCACCTTTCAGCTCCATCAGTAGATCTGGGGGTAACTCCATACAATAATACGTTAGTCGTACGATATTTACGTCCTATATTCTATTCCTAGTTCTATGTCAAACAAAATAATAGTTTATCATGATACGTCATTGACCAATGTTGCTTGAGTCGTTTTTAAACGTCCGTCTTGCGTGCCTTTTGGAGTAATCCCCTAGCTCCATGTCATCGTAATATTACCTACATTGTCATGCGCTATACGTAGTACGTACCTAAGCGTACAAAATTTAGCTCAATTGGAAACCGGGGAGTTTGCAAAAGCTTGTAATAAATAAGTCGCTATACAACAATATTTGGGTTTTCGGACCGCGGTCCGAATCGCCCAAGAACTTTTTCTGAAGGGGGCATTCGGACCGCGGCCCGAATCGCCCAAGAACAATTTTGTAATGGGTCAATTCGGACCACGGTGAACAATACAGTTCCCTTGTGCATTGAATTAGGTCGGAGAACATTATGAAGTTTTATTAGACATCCAATAATTTTCCAAATTCCATTTTTTTTTGTAGTAAGACGGTTAGTTTGTACTCAAGTTGTCAGGTTTAAATTGTATATATTTTTTTCAATTTATGATAATTGTGATTATTTTGGATATATTTTTTCATCAACCACTTTTCTACTTATTTCTACAAATAAATAATAAGTTCAGACCTACGTAAAGAGCATTGGTTTGAGTAGTGGTCCGAATCGACCCATTCCAAAAGATACTTCGGGCCATTCGGACCGCTTGAACCCCTGCGGTCCGAATTACCCCCTTTAGAAACAGTACTTGGGCGATACGGACCACGGTCCGAAACACTCGCAGTCCGAAACGCCTAACAACCCCAATATTTCTGATTTCTGACGGTGCAATAAATATAATTTAGAAAATGCCAGAAAATATTTTATTACCTATGTTGTAACTTTTGGTACATTCGATGAAAATTATAAAAATTCTATGAATTTCATAATTGGTAATCATTTTGAGAACAAGTAAATACTTAAAATAGCAATAAGCAATGGATAATATAATTTTATTTGTTGTCGATAGAATTATTTAACTAAAAATTCTACTTTAGCATTCGAATCCGTGATTTAAATACAGAATGAAAAACAAAACAGTGAGTATTATCTATTATATTATAACAGTCCCACTACCGACATCTATCCGACTCTTGTGGCATTCAACGACGCTAACGCCATCTTGTATACGACATCTAGGCAGTTTAGAAAACAACACGGAGCTGCATTGGCTGCTGCTTTTATTCCGCTTTTAAAACGGTATTTATAAGTACCCATTGTGACCGCTAGATGTAACTAAAGTATTTTTTAATATATTCTATTTTTATAAAGATTTTGATCGCTAACGACATAGATATTATTTAAAGAGATAGTAAATGCATTAAATAAAATATTTTTCTTTCTTTCTCTCTTCCTAAAGGATGAGGAGGTGTTGACACTATAATAAATTAATACTTAAATAAGTAGATACAACTTGTAACGGACAGGGGGTAAACATACTAATCAATGTGAACAACTTTTACTCTGGGATCATCCCTGAAATCGTAAAAAAAAATCTGCAGCTCCAGCATACATTTTGGCATGGTAGGTATTTAATTTTAGGTATGGTCCCATAGTAAATGTTGTTCACATTGATTAGTAGATATGTTTACCCTTTCGTAGATACCCCTTTTTCGTCACACTTTGTGTATAAGGACAAATAACACTGATTGAGCTAGCCCCGAAGTAAGTTCGAGACTTGTGTTATGGGATACTAACTCAACGATACTATATTTTACGACAAATACATATGTAGATAACCATCCAAGACCCAGGTCAATTTAAAAGGTTTATTTTCCATCGAGACCTGACCGTTGATCGAACCCGCGACCTCTAGTGTAACAGTCTGGCATGATGACCGCTAGGCCACAGAGGTCGTCAATAATAACTCATCTTATAATTAGGATGTCAATATGTACTTAATTTTTTTGTAATGCATCACCACACCACTGCTAAAATCTTCAGAATAATCAACTTTTCCGAACAAGTTGTCCTGTCGACTAAACACGGTTATAATGAATAACGCAAAATATTTAGATCCTATAGCAAAAGGCAAGTACAATATCCGAAACGTAAGTTGAACTAAAACGGTGGCCGTCGGTGCATTTTTAATTGGAGATTAAAGTGTTTAAAGAGATTTTTTTGTCCTTCTTCAAAGCCGAAATCATTTCTATCTGAAGTTCGGATAAAAATGTGATTCAAAGCGGACAAACAACGACCGCCATTTTTGTTCAACTTACGTGCCGGGTATTGTAACCCTTTGAAGTTGTACATATCGCGGGTACTTGCAAAAGCATTTGCAATGCGTTCTGCCTCCGGCCCACAAAACTCCTCAAACATTTTCCGTCTTATTATAAAATCCATACTAAGTTTGTTACTGGGTATAAACCATTATCCGACCAAATCAAGTTGACATCTAGTAATCTCACACTATCTCACCTGTCGATGTCAACTTCATTTTAGGCGGATAATGGTTTAAACCTATAAGTAGCAAAGTTAGTCCTGTTTTTATAATAAAGCGGTTTGCCTTTTAAATCATCGATTTTTAGCCTCAAAAACACGATATTCACAGACAAAATCTGACACAGCATGGGCCACACAAAAGAAACGAAGAAAATCTATTTGTGGATGCAACTCTTGTAAATTCATAAATAAAGATCAAAACTGCATCCAACAACGCCAATTTGGGCCTAACCGTGGATTAATGCCGCCTCTAAAACAATATTTACCCGCTGTTCGATTAAAATCGATCGAGCACGTCAGAACCGATTGGGTTTAAAGAGGGTTCTGTACAAAAGTACCTATACTTTTTTTTAGTATATTAGAACTTTTCGGGGTCCAGTGCTGCCCCCATTTGAAACAAATCATTTGAAAGGAAACGGAGATATCATTTAAAATTTTGCCTTGATTAAACCCTTCGAACTATGTTATGAACTACTGGTTATATTTAAACTAGGGAACGTGAAGCTTTCTTTCAATACCCTTGCTCGTAAAGTGGTTCTAATTTCACCGGTTTTAGATATATAAAGCAGCTCATAAAACTCGCGTGCATTATGAACGCAAATAGTGAAGATACATTCTTTAACCGCACTATTTGCTTGTCCGCCTAGTGTGTTATAACCACCATAACGCACTTATATCGTAATGTACTATAATAGCATTTTTGCGAAGGAGGTAAAAATGCCAGGGTTTTTAAAATTACAATTTAAAAGTGGGGAATATTAATACCTATATCTGTGCCTAGATAGATGTAATTTAATGTAAATATACCCAATTCTGAAGATCTGGGATGCAGCAAAAAATTTCGTTTTCAGCAGCAAGAAATATTTTGCTGCCGAAAACTTATAAAAGAATAGATAAGTAAAAACCCCGTTACCACTGAACCCTAACCCGTAATGGCCGTTATGGTGTCGAGTCCATAACTCTAATGCACCCGCTTCCGTATCCCCTTTGATGCTCGGAAATAGCACCCGCGACCCAGTTCTGACGCTACCAATATTATATTTCATGGATATAAAGATATACTATGCACTTAGTCATCTTATATTCAGAGATGGTACCCAAATTTCCATGAGTAAAAACTCCTAGACAACGGGTCAGACTCTGTGGTGACATTTTTCAAACGCGAAATCACTTTACAAACGGTTTTTGTATGGAAAAACCATTCTTTTAAGAGTTACCTTACCTTGGACAGAAACAGACTTTCCCATATAATTATGTAATTTTAAAGAAATTGCAATTTTCTAGGATAGGATAGAGGATATAGTGTATTATATCATATTTGACCATCAATATGGGAAACTTCTACACCCTTATATTTTCTTTCCAGTTCATAATTTTAGCGTCGGAAACCGATAATAACCCTAGATAATTGCAATTTTTTTAAAATTACAAATTTTCACCGAAGTCTGACATGTCGTTTCAAAATAAAACGTAGACTACGTTTGTATGGAAAAGTCTAGGGTAAGGGGATTTGTGACTCCGCGTTTCAAAAATGGCACTTTTGACATGAGATAATGAACTTCTCTGTCTCTCTCTTTCTTGAGGAGCTCGGTGCTCGGTACTAGAGCTTTTAACCGACTTCAAAAAAGGAGGAATATTCGACTGTATTTTTGTATGTATGTTACGCGATACCTTCGTCGACCGTGAACCGATTCTGATGATTCTTTTTGAAAGCTTGTAGCACCAAGTTGGTCACATGTTAATTTGGTGAAGATATGATGGAGAACTTTGCAGATATGAAAGAAACTCTTGAAAAAAATAAAGTGAGTTTTTTTTTTTGTTAAAAATTGAATTATACTATTTGAGCGGGCGTAGTCCGCACTTGGATTGGACCACAAGTGACATTACATTTTCTCAAGATCCTCGGTGTTTGGAAAGGCACGTTAGACCGTTTGTCCCGGCTGTCATCATTGTATGGCAGTCTTCAAGCTGTGTCAGATGAATTTAGGCAGTCTGAAAATCTGACACCAGTATTGGCCACTTACGCATACGAAAAACAAAACACTCTCTGTTTATCTTGTCGACTATATAGACTTAGCTTAGAGTTCGTGCCTTGTGTATGAAAAAATTAAATCAGACAATATAATTGACGACCTCCATGGAGTATTGGTCACCATGCTAGTCCGCCACCCAGAGGTTCCGGGTTCGATCCCCGGTCAGGGCAAATAGGAAAATGGCCTTTTTCAAATTGTCCTGGGTCTTGGATGTTTATCAATATATGTATTTGTTAGATGATAAAGTATCGTTGAGTTAGTATCCCATAACACAAGTCTCTTACTTACTTTGGGGCTAGCTCAATCAGTGTAATTTGAGCTAAAAAAAAAATTTAATAAAATTACTAATTCATACCTCCATACTATATTATACTAATACTATAAATGTGAAAGTAACTTAGTCTGCCTGTTTGTCTGTTACCTCTTCCCTTCACGCGTTAAACACTGAACCGATTTAGATTAAGTTTGGCTTAAGACGCGGAGAAGAACATAGAATAGTTTTTATCCTAAAAATCATCTGTTATGGGAATGAAAAGATGAGTGGAACTTTGTATGGGAAATACTATTTTTATAACAACAATAATAAATAATAAATATACATTACAATTTAATAACGAAGTACTAAATATACGCAGACGAAATTGGAAGTAAAATCTAGTTTGAAATACATATTGATACTTAGACCAAGAAACACAACACTTTGCTTTGAAAGGTGCACCGCAGGTGCCCTACGTCACCCAAACCTACTTTTGGGATGACTGTACTAAACCTGTATGCAGTAAATATGGGTCACAGTGATTCATACTATTTACTATATCAGTTTCTATATTCTCCGAAATGTTCTCTGACGAATCGCTGATGCTTCCTCTAGGAATTTTCCACGATATGCCAAATAACTGACTTCTTTTTAGCCATGTTAACTCACTGAGAACCAAAGAGCTACATTTACTAAAGTAGGTACTAGAGAGGACATCACCTATCACTGTTTTGTCCTGTTCAATAGGGGTGACGACAGGGTTAGAAAAGTATAATTGTAATTTGTCCGTCTTTTAGATTATCCAAAAACAATCGACACATATTCTACAGTATATCAAAAAAATTAAAAATTCACGTGTATACGAAGCATCAAAGTCTCGGAGAGGGGTTGCAACGTCACCTCTATGTAAAAATCGTACGTAGCCGTGACGTCATGCGAAATTTCAATGCGCTGTATCTTGGTCATTCTTTGTTTCTCAGGGAAAAGAAAAAATACGTGTACAAAATTTTTTAATAATCTAACCGATGGGCTACTAATATTTTTCCATTCGTCATGCTTATTGGGTAAGTCGTATTTTTAATTAGACGAAGTCAACTGACGTTTACTGTGTTGTCAGTTTTTGATGAAATAAAAATAGTGTTGTGACAAAGTGAATGATTGAAAAAACTCCTGAATGAATGAAACTGCCTCGATTGTCTAGTGAATAGTAAGTGTGCCGAACTGCCGATATCGGGTACGGGGTTCGAATTTTAGTCGTGCTTTGTACATACCAACGAGTTTTCGATGACTATGTTCCTATAGTATCTACCTATACTGAATACCGAGAGTTTTAAACATTAAGTAAAACATTGCGAGGAAACTTGTAAGACTGTCCTATTTTCAACACATCATGCAGTTGAAACTATAAATGTTTAAAATATAACAATTATAGGTACGTAATGAAAATAAAAAACATCGCTTATTACATTTGTTCATTGATCTGATTGAACGAGAACTGAACGCATCACTATTACTTTAAATATAGCAACATTATTTTACAAAGTGACATTAGCTACTGTCAGTTGGCTTCGTCTAATTAAAAATACGACTTTAGCTCATTTTCCTGGGTCAAAAAATATATTATTTGTTAAGAAAATAAAACTTCATAAAATAATGTCACTTGTCACGATCATATCCATTTTAAATGTGATTTTAGAAAAAATTGTTATTGCAGAAAACTGGTAGTAGGAACGCTATTTGATTACAAGAAATTATGACGTCACTATATTTCATACAAATCCCTTAAAAAATGTTTATTTTGACGTTTAAAAAAAAGTCGGATTTAAGTTGTTGCAATATACGAGTAGTAATAGCTATCTCCATAAACTTCACTTAGTCGCTTGCTAACTCTTATGCACCTGTAGTAGTTTAGCTAATTTATAATTGAAACCCATACGAAAAACATCGTAAATATAATTAAAATAAATAAATAAATATGGACAAATTACACTAATTGAGCTAGCCCCAAAGTAAGTTCGAGACTTGTGTTATGGGATACTAACTCAACGATACTATATTTTATAACAAATACATATATAAATAAACATCCAAGACCCAGGACAATTTGAAAAAGGCTATTTTCCAACTTGCCCTGACCGGGGATCGAACCCGGGACCTCTGGGTGGCGGACTTGCATGATGACCACTACGCCACGGAGGTCGTCGTCGAAAAATTCAAAGAAAAAGTATAAAGTATAATGATATAACATTTCATTGGTAAACAATTAATTAGATTTCATTATTTCCCCGACCGGACCCATGGGAAAATCGACACGGACGAACTTCAACCTTATTACATAGACATAAAGTTTCAGTTTATCAGGCAATTCTTGAGGTCAAAAATTACCCATCCTATGGAGAAAGGTTTCTCCATAGAATGGTGAAATAAGGTTGATAAAGTTCACGCCACCGCGTTTGTTATAAAATATAGTATCGTTGAGTTAGTATCCTATTACACAAGTCTCGAACTTACTTTGGGGCTAGCCCAATCAGTGTTATTTGTCCCTATATATTTATTTATTATTTTGTGTGGCCCATGCTGTGTCAGGTTTTGTCTGTGAATATCGTGTTTTTGAGGCTAAAAATCGATGGTTTAAAAGGCAAAAAGTTTGAGGAGTTTTGTGGGCTGGAGGCAGAGCGTATTGCAAGTGATTTTTCAAGTAAAACCGATATGTACAACTTCTAATAGTTACTGGCTTTTTGCTATATGATCTACATATTTTGCGTTATTCATTATAACCGTGTTCGGTCGACCGAACATGTATGGAAAAGTCGATTATTCAGAAGATTTTACAAGTGGTGTTGCATTAAAGAAAATGAAGTACATATGACTTACTAATTTATAAGACGAATTATTATTAACGACCCTTATGACCAGTGGTCATTATGCTACACTGTCTCACCGGAGGTCCTGGGTTCGATCCCTGGTTAGGTCAAGATGGAAAATTGTCTTTTTTAGATTGACCTGGGTCTTGGATGTTTATCTATATATGTATTTGTTGTAAGATTAAGTATCGTTGAGTTAGGTAATATCCCATAACATAAGTCTCGAAATTACTTTGGGGCTAGCTCAATCTGTGTGATTTGTCCGTATATATTTATTTTATTTATTATTCCAGCCGCATAACGTCCACAGCTGGACTTAAGCCTCTCTCACCAACTTACGGGTGTGGTTGCCCTTTGCTAGCCAAAATCGTAATTCGAGAGTCTTTTTGCTCCATCGGCCATCGTATCGGTTCCCACTGCCTCTTCAACGAGCTAAACAGCTGAGCTATGTCAGTGACTTTTGTTCTCCTACTAATTCCTAATTCGATCACATAGAGAAAAACAAACCTTCAAAAGATAGCCATCTCTATAGTCCGTTAAGCGACCGTCAAGCTTCTTATGAGACAAATATAATACAAAAAGAACGTTCAGCTGATTCCACAAGTAAAATTAAATATTTGCAATGTCAAATTCAATATTTATCTTGTCAAAAAAAAAATACAATTAATGCACTCTTAGCAATTAAACCGAAATAAGAGTAATATTTCTCGTTCGCGTCCTTCAATTAAGGCACCGAATTCCATAAGCAATTAAAAAAATCAATCAAACAAGAAACGTATGGCAAACATGGCGAAATATTCGCCCGGGAGTGCAGGAATTTGGCCCAGAATCGCGTTACCAATTTCTCCAGAATGCTTGTCGTTGTCACGCAAAACGACACTTTCGCAAAATATCACCCCAAAAAATTTGGTAATTTTAGATACTGTGGTTAACTCATAGTGTAATTTTCAGTAAACGTCACTTTCGCAAAATGACACTTTCGTAAAAAGTTACATTTGGAGAACCTCACCTTCCTACGAATTCATTCATTAAACACTTCCGCGAAAACTCTTGGTTGATTGGGAAAATAACGTTTTTGCGAAAATGACATTACTCGAAATTGATAACATTTATTTAGTGACGTTTTGCGAAAGTGAATTTCTACCTACGTCGCAACCGCCTGAGTTCTGTTTTAATCAAAATAATTAAGTACTCAAATGATTTATGACCCCGGACCTCAGGAGCAGCACAGAAGGGGGGAGGGGTTCGCGGGAACCCGCCGCCACCGGCGACGATGTGAAATGTATTCGATAACGCGTCAATTTTTATCTTTCTCGGTATTTTTCATTACTGTTCCTGATTTAAATGTCGTTTGGTCGAAACACACTAATAAAGTTTTCTCAGAGGTGTTACAAAATTTTGCATTTTTTTACGAATTATACACAACTTGATTAATTTTATCTTAAAGTATTCAATTATAAAATAACATAAACATTCCAGTATTTAAAATGGCTATAGTGGTAGTTCTAAGCTCATTCATTTATTCATAGGTAAATTAACACAAAACAAATGATTAATACAACACATAAATATTACTTTCAACCAGACACAGAACTGATTATAGTAGAGTGGAAATCTGTGAGGAAAAATATACAAAATAAATCTATTTGTTGTCTTTCTGGCTATTTTTATACTGATTTCAAAACTAAAAACGATTTCAACACCAAACTACACAACCTATTTCGATAAAATTCATACGAGACTAAAAGACAAGTATGCCCTGTAAAACAAAAATAGATTTTTTCAAATTGGTTCAAGCGCATTCGAGTAATCGATGAAGGAAAATAAATAAAAATAAAAAAGCGACGAATTGATAACGTTTTCCTTTTTTTGAAGTCGTTAAAAAGATTTAACAAAATGCAAGAACTGCAACAATGACGAATTTTTACAATTTAATTTCAAAATTTTTAATTCTAAGTACTTTCTTCGCCTTGCTAATTATTGCATCAACCAACCAATTATTGACATTCAAATCTCTCAAAATCCAATTTCGTCTCCACAACAATTTTAATTTCGCGCACAATAAATCGAGCACATCCAAGTGCAACAGTTAGTAAATAAATAAACATACAAGTGATCACCGGAGACCGCCGGGCGAGCAAAGAGTATAAAAAATGCGAAAGCCGTACAACTCAATTTTGGAGGCACTACGCCACAACGATGAAATAAAGTGCAAAAAAAATGCAACGGGGACTTTGTTGCTGTGCTTGACCTGTTTAGTGCAACTTTTTGTTTATCCGATTTCTGTTTTACGTGATAAAAAGACGCATCTTGTCTTTTAGAGATAAAAAAGACATAATATTCTGTACTGCATCTTCGTTTTAGCTAAGTACTTATACCTAAGTCTTATAAGTGGCCAGTAATTAAGCGTTTCTCTTGAACACAGTTGCATTCTTAACTTCAAATCCTGATGCCACTTTTCCGGCTTTTTCTCTCCTAATAGAAATCATACGCATGTGATCGGTCTCACAACAATCACAACAAATGCTACCTATACAATAAGGAACAAAAGTCATAAATTATGTAGGTACATAAACTTTATTTTAACGAATAGACTGGTGTAAAGCTACGAGTGTAGTTTACTTTCGGATATATTGATATCATATTTAAGATTTATATATTTTCATGTGATTCCTAGAAAATAATGATTTATTAAAAATAATTACAAAATTATATTATATATTACAATTAACTAAAAACTACTTAGAGTATAAAGTAAAACCTTAATTGAAATCTTAATTAAACTAAATAATAAAAAGTGGTACTCCGGGAGTGCCGACAGAAGTGAAATCTTGATATGGTTACGGTAACAGTGTCGCGAGTTCAGTGGTGTTTTTTCATCTCAAAAAATTGCCCAACGCGCCTAAAGAAGTTTTCACTTCAAAACAAGGAAAAAACAAATTTCCCAAAAGCCTTTTAAACAGCAATAAAGCCCTCGCCGCACACTCGGTGTGCGCGCGCGGCGGTGGTCTGCGCCCGCGCCGCCTGCTTCATTTGCTGTGGGGTAGCTCGTATTTAAGGCAGTATCGATATAATTATCCAATATAGAGCACTCAATTATCATTTTATCGATAAGTCATACATTCATTACATACTTACCATACTCACCTTACACTATCACTTTCTTCTAATTCTTATTACATCGATTTACTTTTTCATGCTGGTCTAGAAAAACTTAGAACTTGTACCAGCTACTTTTATTCCCTCGTAGATCGTAGAAGCCGATCAAGGGAATGGGTAAAATAAAAAATCATGTTAATAGGCGATGCGGCTGGCAACCCATCACTGTTTTGATTCCTTTTACCACCGTCTCTCCCATCAAGCTGCTTAGAGCCTAAAGACCCAAAAAGTTCCTTATACCCCATTAGGAATAAAAACGTGTTTAAGTATGTATGTATAAACATGGAAATAAAACATTACGTTCTACTAACTTTGTACATACGTAGCTTTTTTTCTTCGTTCTCTGTAAGGCACAATAATTAGGATATAAAGCAATATAGATTTATAGGTCGGATCGGATATAGGACATTCGATTTATCATTTGATCGAAAGGTAAGCCATCAAATTAATTTACGTAAGCACTTGATTCATATTGAGAATCATCATCAAAAGTTGATCCTTTAAAAAACCAAGATTGATTGAATTAAATGTTTTGGAAAAATTATAAAAGTCAGGCCGTTTAGTCGCCTCAAAATAATATAGATAAGAGGAAACACTAAGGTGGAAAGAATTGAAAAATAGGAATTTGTAAAATCTATACTATCGCGCTGTGCCCGCATCACCTGTCGCTATGTGCGATAGAGACAACTGCAATTCGGACCGAAAATACCTATAAAAAATACACAAAATCAATTTTTTGTAGTCATCCGATTTCTTAACTGATTTAATTTATTATTTCTTTAAAAATAATATTGAAGGAAAGTTTATGTTTTCCTTTTTTAATACAATTTCCTCATATTTGTTTGCTAGATGTTGAAACACAGTGGAAAATCTTATCGATTTTTAGGCAAATAAAATAAATAAAACGGACACTTAGCGACATGCTAATATATTTGAAGTTTAAAAAAAAACCATTGCTCTACTGGCACTATTCGACGAGAAATCGGGAGACTGTATGTATGGAAATAGGGCTCTTAAACAAAATCATAATTTTTTATAAGTTCATATATAAATACCATTGTTCTATTACTAAATAACAAACACGGAAGTCACAAAACAAACATAGAACAGACATTACATTTGAATACAGAGAAAACAAAACAATAATTTTTCATTGGTCAACTTTCACAGTTCCCACACTGTGCCGCAGTCAATGCGTGCCTCCCGACAATCGGCGAAGTGCCCAAAAAATACCAAAAAACCGATCAAAAGGACCGAAGACGTGTTCTTTTTGCTAGGTTTACACCTCACAAAGGTATTCTCAGTAGATCATTGTTCGTAATCCTCTATACTTTATTTCCGACACGTTTGGGTACCGGTGAGAATTTTGTCCGTGGTCATTCTAATTATGGAAATAAAATCGTCCGATATTCGAACTTTTTGTAGTTCAATTCTTCCGAAAAATTATATATTTTAAGGCTTAGCTTATTTGTCTACTACATAAGAAACTATGAATTTTATAGTAGTTATTTATTATTATAATATACTTTCTTATGATAGCAATTAAATTAATTGTTCTCTCTATCGATCTTAGTAATTGTATACTGACTTTAAAGGGTACTAAGCATATTCCAATCAATTTATTCAAAGAAATATACATGTTTACAAAAAAATAATACTTAATACCTAAAACGTCAATATTAAAAGAATAATAATAGGAATAACGTTGACGTTCCTATTGCAATATCCCAACATCAGTCCATCCCAATCTCATTCCATAACCCATAAACCTTCCCTTTTCTTGCAATAGATCTCTCCCAGCCGAAACCTATTGAAGGTTACACCTTTCATAGGTATATTTAGGAATGGGTTTTGGTGGAAACACCACATAACATCAACTTCTCCAAAGGGCCTCTACGTGTTGGATCTCTACCGCCACGCAAGCCTCTCAAAGGACCGGGGTGAAAAGCCCCGTGAAACTAAAGGAGATACATATTAATAACATAAGCATAATAATAGGTAAATTGAGTAACTCTAGAAAGTTGCTAAAATAACACTAGCTGCAATTTAAAAGACAAGTATAATGAAAAAATATATTAAATATGTATAAAGATGTAATATTATGAATCCTGATATTTACAAACAATAAAGCACAACCAGTTTTTTATCACTAAGGGTTAAGACACATTTGTCAGCAAGGAATAGTACTTTTCTACACTGCTATCCTTTTCGTCATTTGGTAGAGTGAGAGAGAGCGACGCTTCGGCACCGGCCATCATGAAGCGTCCCGTGCTCTCACTCGCTCTAGACTTAAAAAGTATACTTCCATATTTTTAATTTTATTTCAAATTTATTTTTCTTACAATAATTGCATACGACACAAACCCTGATAGCGATTTCAGTAAAAGTAATACAACATGTTTATCGTGGCGGCATAAATCAATCGTTTACTCTGTAATCTTTTATTAACTCGCACTATTTCAATATCCACCTCCTATCAAAAGATTGAGATTTGTATTTTTTTTACTAGCCTTTTGTTGTTATGTCCTACTGCTGAGTAAAGGCCTCCCCCTTGGTCCTCTACTTATCTCTGTCTGCTACAAGCTCTTCCCAACCAGGTAAAAACTTATCCAGATCATCTCACCACCTGGTTCTGGGTCTACCCCGACGGCTCTCTGGTAACCAAAATGTTGCTAATTTTGTCCACTTTTCCGGTTGCATTCGTCTGATATGCCCCGCCCAGTTCCATTTTAGTTTGGCAGTTTGTAAGCCTACTGCAATCCGGGTTTGAGAGCGCAGCTCGGTATTACGATTACGCACTTTGTCTATGAGACGCAGGCTCAATACGCTGAGTTGTTACCCAATACTAAAATTTATTTTAATTACAAAAATATTCATAAAAATCTGGGTTCTTAAATCAGTCATATGATGAGTCTGCTACAAGTGGACTGCTAACTTTTTTATGAAGGTGACAGAAAACAGATAGCTCTTTAAACCATTGGAGTTATATAATACAAAGTGCATTTTTTATAAAGACTGCGGTATATCAAAATACCTGGTATAGCGTTGAGTGCATTTCAGCAAAAACAACACACCATGTATAACGTAGCGGAGTAAAACAATCGTTGACTCTATAATCTCTCATTGGCTCACGCTATTTAAAGTCGGCCCTTACACCGTAGAAGCGAATATTGCATTCCGCACATTCCACGCATGGGGCTCTAAGTCAACAGCTGAAGCGGTTAACCAATTAGCAAAATCACGTCTGCCTTGGATCAAGAATTGTTAAAGCAGAAAGAGGAATCATTTGATAAACAGTAGAATACTAAATACGCTTATAACATAAAACCTGCCCCCTAGGCATGGTACCGTGATAAACCCCGATAATTTTTTATCGAGCGATGGTCTAGTGCCAGCCCGCTGGTAATCGTTTTAAAGAGCGAGATAGTGACCGATGATAGGGCTCGGTAAACGCTGTCGCAGGTGCGTGCTACGAGAGCTGGTAGATCAGTAAACGTGTTATCAGTATTCGAGACTTACCGCTATTAATATACCCCCGACAAAATAGAGGAGTGTAATAAGTTATACAGTAATGTCTTTCGGTCGGTCTGTCTGTGTGTCTGTCTGAGACATTGTAGCAATCAAACGGATAGACCGATTTCAATGGGCTTGTTTTTATGTGAAAGAAAATTCCCTTGCTCTGGTTCCTTGTTTGATGAAAATAATTTCAGCCATTTAAAATTTATTGAAGGTAAACCTTTTAAAGTCGGGGCTTTCCTAAAAATTTCATATCTGGCGCTACGGATATCGAATTGTATCGGTAGTTCCGCTACTGATCGTCAGATGGCGTTTTTGACACTCAGGGTTTTTTTAATTTGCCTAGCCAAGTTAGCCGGATATTTCAACGACCCTTTTGCCATCATGGACCCTTTTGATCGCTGGAAGACTGAGGAACTGCGATGGATGTTCGACTGGAAAGGGTAACCATATCGGGCTACCCTCTTTCATCGTCGTTAGTTGCATAAGCCTGACGGTGTTCGTTTGGGAACTGCTTTTTGTTCAATATACGTGTTAGAAATAACCGGTACGTTGACACCTCAGTAACATAAAAGCATGTAAGTCTCCTAGCCTTAATCAACATGACAATGTTATAAATAATATAAATTATTAATGAACATACAACGCAAAGGACCAGGGTCAAAAGATCCGTTAATACATACAAAGAAATAATCATGTTGATTTACATTATTTTAATAGGAAAAATCAATCTTTATTTTTGTACTAAATATAGCTGGCAACCTTTTATTGCTGGCAACCCCCACTTATGTCATCTTTCTTCTCTCTTACGTTGTGATAGGAATTAGACATTTATTACTTCCAAGAGTTCCAAGTAAAAGTTAAAACAATATAATTTCATACTTCACCAGATAAATAGTATTTATTCCAACGAATCATAAGACTAGAAATATTTACAAAAGCGGATTTATCTTTAACGATCTCACAGCCTTCCTTTCATCTGTTGAAATGTTGTCAGCATATCAGCCCTTTTTTGGCACACTGCTGACCATAAGCCTCTGTTCGTCGATGCTACCAATCTCAGTCCTGTGCTGCTCCTATCCGACACTTTTACTTTATCGTCAACTTATCTTATTGGTGGATGGAGGATGTCCGTCGCTTCTTTCACCCGTCAGGATACCATTCTGTTCATCATAGATAAAAAGACATGGTTCTTGTCGGTGGAGTATTTCCCTATTTTCGGCTAAATGCTTGACCTCCTTGTATGAGATGACTTTTACCTTTTCTTTTACTTCATCCATGAACGACCTTCTTATGTTTAGTCACCTTATGCGGCTTGAGAACTTCATAAAAACACCATTCTGTTAATGCTTCGTAAAAATTACTACTTACTCGTAAAACCTAATAAAAAAAAGACGGGTTGCACTCCGGGAGTGCCGGCAGAAGTGAAAACTTGAATATTAACGTTGTGCATTTTTGATATTTTGGAATTGTTAGGGAATAAAATTGCACGAATTGCTTTAATTATCAGTATAAAAGTACTATCATTTATGTGTTAAAATACAATATTTATTTATTACGTTATCGTACACAAACATGACAATTTATATTATATAAATTAAACACTTTATATACACGAATTTTACGAATACACAACAGTGTGGCCACTACACAGACGGTCGAGCCATCAGCTGTCACTGTCACCAGCCATGGATGCGCGTGGCATGCTGTAACATAAACACACACGAACATTCGCGCATACATTTTCGCCGCGCCGTAGAAAGTGAGGGGGATACTTCCTCTCCTACGCCGGCTGTCTACTCTCCATCTGTCTTACGAATTTTCGATCATGGTCACGTGTCCTGACGCCCTGACGCGTATCTCACATTTTTTACCCATTACAAAAAAAGTGTACAACGCCTCTAAAGAAGTTTTCACTTCAAAAACTCTCATGAACGCCAACTCTCATAGCTTGCACCACAACACAAGCCGACCGATGTGAGAATTTGCATCGAATGGTCTTGGGACGCGCCGCCGTCCACGGGACACACTATGTAACTCGTATTTATTATTGCATCGGCAACCACTTATAAGGCGATTTTGCTACATGCATAATTGTTTAGCTGTCGCCTTAATAAAATAAATATTACGTCAGAAGCTGAGAGGGATTCGCAATAACAGTTCATTATAATTTTATTGCCTTTTTTTGCTGTTGATTCAATAGCATTTTTGTTTTAACCGTTGCAAAAATTATGACATGAAAAACTATAAGGAAAGTTTATTACACAAGAAAAATCGTATTATTTAATCTGTATATTTTCATATTTATATTGCTAGCGATACACCTTGCAGAAAATGTACCAGAGACAATAAAACATAGCAGTTTTAACCCCCGACAAAAGAGAGGTGTAAGGGCGTTCGCTAAGTGACGTGAAGCTGCGGCTGAGCCGATTTTTATCAAACATGGCTAAGGTGCATGGGAATCTGTCCATCCGAACTACGTTGCATAGACACAGACAGACACACAGATAGACAGACAGACACACAGATAGACAGTCAGACATTATCGTCAAACTTATAAAACTCCTCTTTTTGTCGAGTGCTAAAAGCAGGGTTTATCAACCTAAATGTTTCCTCAATAAGATATTTGAGAACAACAACGGCAAGTGTCATTATAATAAGAATCGTTAAATTTAACAAAATATAAATAGACAGCAAAGAGCAAGTTGGACTCGCGCACGAAGGGTTCCGTATCATTATCTATAAAAATCACGTTTGTTAAATGGGAGCCCCACTAAAATATTTATATTATTCTGTTTTGTCCTAACGGCAACATTAATACGTCATCTGTAAAAATTTCAACTGTCTAGCTATCACGGTTCATGATCATGACATACAGCCTGGTGACAGACAGACAGACAAACGGACGGACAGACAGATGGACGGACAAACAGACGGACAGCGGAGTCTTTCTCTACTGCCCAACGTGCCCCACCAGCTGCACTAAACGAGACCTTTATGAGGCTTCAGACAACGCTGTAAGAGTGGCATCATTCTGGAGGGAAAAAAATTAATGAATGAGCCAACGACACGAAAAGAAGCGGGGTCTTAGTAATAGAGTCTCGTTTTTACCCTTTGGGTACGGAACCCTAAAAAGGAGGCTGACGTTCGCCATCGAGGATTAATCTTTCGGATTCTGCGTGTTCCCACGGTGGCTCGGCACCGTTCGGTCTGAGTCTGGGATCGAGAACGTATTCAGTCAGACAGTCTGATTAAATACGTTCTTGATACCGAACACATATTGGAACGAAGTTCCTTACGGCAGGCTTGGAGGAGATAGGGATTTCGCTGCGCGACCGAACTGAAAAAAATGTGATAGTAAAACCGTAAGGATGACCTCGTTAAATGAGACGTGCGCAGGCGCGACAGAGGAACTTCGTTCCTACCTGGTGTCCCACGACACCACATTTCTTTTATTGTTTTATCTCTCTATGACGACCGTGGCGTAATGGTCAACACGCTAGCCCGCCGATCCGAAGATTCTTGGTTCAATCTCCATCCAGGACAACTTGGAAAATGGCCTTTTTCAAATTGTCCTGGATCTCGGTTGTTTATCTACTTATGTTTTTATTAAAAAATATAGTATTGTTGAGTTAATACACTAATATTATAAAGGCGAAAGTTTGTGAGTGTATGTTTGTAACTTTTTCACGCGTAAACGGCTAGACGAATTTTGATAAAATTTGGTATGCAGGAAGCTGACACCTTAGATTAACACATAGGCTACCTTGAGCGTGGGTAACTCCGCGGGGCGCAGCTAGTATTATATAGGCGAAAGTTTGTGAGTGTGTGTGTATGTTTGTAACTTTTTCACGCGTAAACGGCTAGACCAATTTTGATAAAATTTGGTATGCAGGAAGCTGATACCCCGAATTAACACATATGCTCCTTTTCCGCGGATAATACCGCGGGGCGCAGTTCATAATACAAGTTTAACTTACTTTCGTATAAAAAACGTCAACCGTCTTTGAACATGCATTTGTACGAAAAATTTTACAAACTGCCGTAAAAAGGGCATCTAAAATGCAGTCTCTGCCTACCCCTGTGGAAAACAGGCGTGACAATATGTATGTATGTATGTTTAAGACGAGAAATAGCTATCGATGGCAAATCAATCCCCAATCGCCGCGAAGTGTGCGCTCGAGTGGCAGCGGACAATGACGCTGGGTGGCCACTTCTAATTTTGACCGATTGCAAAACTTACCGCCACCACTTTTTCTTTTTGTTTGTGTCGTCAATATTCTTAATTTATTGGAACGTCGTTCTTTTTCCGACGGTACGGACTTTGCGGATGAGAGCTAGGCGAAAAAAGTGTAAGATTTTACCGACACGATTTAAAGTAAAATGTAATTTCACAATTTTGACTATCTCATTGATAGTTCAGTTGGGAGAGCATATGCCTGAGATAATCGATGTTCCCGGTTCAAACCCAGAGCACGCAATAATAGAGTTTTTTAATTTTATTCTTTAATTTGTTATTAATAAAAATGTTAAAGATGTACACTAGACCTCACACATCTTTAACCACTCAGCAAAATTTAAGAGAGTTTGGCTGGGAGGTGTTAATGCATCCACCGTATAGTCCTGACCTGGCACCTTCAGATTTCCACCTGTTTCGGTCTCTTCAGAATTCTTCAGACAGTGTCAGGGTAACATCACGAGAGGACTGCCAAAACTACTTGACGCAGTTTTTTGATCAGAAGCCCCAAAATTTCTATAGCAATGGGATCATGTCCCTACCTATAAGATGGCAAAAAGTTATCGAACAAAATGGTACCTACATACTTTAGTTAAATGTAAATAAATTATATTAAAAAATGTTTTGAATTTTCATATAAAATGCGAAAAGACTTTTTCCCCAACCTATTATATATTAATTACTAAATTTTATGATTTCAAATAAATTCAACCATAAAACAGTGATGCACTTTCTTGCCGTTTTTTCAAAATCAGCTAAGCGTGCTGCCTACTGGCTGGCGCGGCGGGTAAATCCAAATAAAAAAAAACTATTTGAAGCATAATATAAATAGCAAAAAGTCCGGTTATAGAATATAACTTCCTCGCGTTTATAACACGCCTGTTTTACGAGTATGAACTGCTTTATATATCTAAATTAGATCCACGTTATGAGCAAGTGTGTTAAAATAGTACATTCCGATATAAGTGCGTTATGGTTGTTATAACTCACGAGGCGGAATTTCAGCCTGAGCCGGAGGCGAGGGCGTAATAGAGCCAAGTGTGTTTAATAAAAATACGCCCGTATATCGTAAGACGTTTTTCAACACACATGCGAGGGAAATTTTATATAAATTCAACCATAAAACTTTGATATCCGTAGCGCCATCTTTTATTTGCCAGGTAAATTAAAAAATCCCCACTTTAAAGCATGAACTATCAATAACTTTTGAACCACCGTAAGAGAACTTGCTTTCATGTAAAAAACCGCATCAAAATCGCCCACCCGTTCAAGAGCTACAATGCCACAGACAGACTGACAGACATTACCGTCAAAATAGACGAAAGTTACAAATACACTTTTTATAAACCTTTTATAACTTAAAAGAAACTTTCATTTTTGCGTACGAAACGTGATGAAACGATACAAATATTATAACGCAAATGTTCGAGTTAAAGGTACTGTTTTCCATGGTTTCCTATGATGAGTATGACTATGATGACTAATTTTAGTCAGTCAATTTATGACTAATAGTAGTGATCGATACAACTGACTGAGTGTACAGTCTGCAGACACAATATTGCTAGTGGATATAAAATGGGCAGTTAACTTGAATGTGTAACAAATAATGAACACACGAGCATAGAGCCACTAAAAGTGACTTCTTTTTACTATGGTCTAAGATATTATAATGACGACCTCCGTGGCGTAGTGGTCACAATGCTAGTCCGCCACCCCGAGGTCCCGGCTTCGATCCCCGGTCAGGGCAAGTTGGAAAATGGCCTTTTTCAAATTGTCCTGGGTCTTGGATGTTTATCTATAATTTGTTATATAATAAAGTATCGTTAGTATCCCATAACGCAACTCTTGAACTTACTTTGGGGCTAGCTCAATCAGTGTTATTTGTCCCTATATATACATAAATTCATTAAAAAAAATAACATTTCAGATACCCAACGCCATAGAAAATATTGGAGGCCCCGAAAGTAGGCAAAACTGGAGTTCCTGGTAGGCACACAGAGATGGCAGCAACACGACTAGAAAAAAGTGACAAAGAAAATGTTGAATATGTTTTTAGAAATATTTATGCATTTTATATAAGTCATATTTAATTAATTAGAGTTATAGAGTACTAATTTATTAAAATTATAGTAATAAAAGATTTTCATGTTTAAATTAATAGCTATAGCGCCATCTAATGACAAGGAAGAGAAATAATTATGTTTATAAGGCGATAGGTAGGTATGCTATAGTGATGAGTGTGACAGTCAGGATAATGATCGATATAACTGGCTGATATTGTATGTTTTTTTTGTGTGTAAGTGGCCAACACTAGTGTCAGATTTTTCATGCTTCCTAAAGGCATCTGACATAGCTTGACGACTACCATACAATGATGACAACCGGGACCAACGGCTTATACGTGCCTTCCGAAGCACGGAGGAGGTCGAGAAATTTTTATGGCACTTGCGGTCACCCATCCAAGTGCGGACCACGCCCGGGGTCGCTTTACTTGCGAAAGCGTTAGTAATGCATATTGATTTCACTGTACCTACTTAAGAGCAGCCTTCCCGTCTTACTTTTCATACAAACGCTCGTACGTAATTATGGCGTTGTAACTGATCTTTCTTGAAAACTTTTGAGCTAACAGATATCTTGTGCACTATTTCTAGGTTTCTATCGAAATAAAAAATGAATATTTGGAAAAAGAAGTTCATTATACGCCTCCAAAAATCTGCTTTTTTGCACAAATTTTACCTGAACTTCGACCGTTCATACAGTACTCATAAATTGTAAAAATAAAAAATAAATATATTTTGATAGAAACCTCGCAAGTGTAATGAAAATTTTAAAGAAAATGATTTATTTCACAAACTTGTAAGGCTTACTGACAAAAACGTATATCCTTGAACAAGTTTTATGAAAATTCCGCAC
Organism: Acrobasis suavella; assembly: GCA_943193695.1. Classification (NCBI taxonomy): domain Eukaryota; kingdom Metazoa; phylum Arthropoda; class Insecta; order Lepidoptera; family Pyralidae; genus Acrobasis; species Acrobasis suavella. The sequence goes on from OW971934.1 coordinate 23,441,770, forward strand.
CCTATGAATAGTTAATATTCGTTCAATGGATAGATAATAATAATACTAATTTCATTCAATAAAGTGCAAACCGTGCCCTAAGGCGCTATCTCTCTCTTTTTGGTTTGCCTTTTTTTCTAGCATTGCCCTGGATGAAAAAACAAGCTTTTCGAACTATGCTCGCGTTGACGACAGAGCCGCCGGGAAGGGCCGCGTCCGATTCCATGTTCCTTTGTAGCTACTTTACCAAAGTTGGCCTAATTTGGGGTGATAGCGTTGACAATAGTCTTATTATGCAATATATTCCCTAAACAAATTCACATTTACAATGAATTAGAGATTCTGAACTTATTATCTCGGCGCATAGTAATAATGTAGGTATATTTTCGATACCTAGACTGAGAGTGACACAGGCCTGAACCCCATAGTTCAGGCGTAGCGTGGGGTGACTACCCCAAAAAAAATTAACGTCGTATCGCTTTTTCGTAAACTAAGGATAGGCCTATGAAGTGAAATCAAAAAAGAGATGACAGACCGATCGAGTTGACGACGTGTTATGTCTATCCTTTTCCTCGACAGTTATAAATAACCCGCCAAGTGCGAGTCGGACTCGCGCACGAAGGGTTCCGTACCATTATCTATAAAAAATCACGTTTGTTGTATGGGAGCCCCACTTAAATATTTATTTTAAGCTATTTTAGTGTTTGTTGTTATAGCAGCAACAGAAATCTGTGAAAATTTCAACTGTCTAGTTTTTCCTACTACTACTACAGTCTAGTTTTTGTCTAGCTTAGAAAACTGACCGGGTCGACCTCGACGAACGTTCTGCGACAAATTGCAGATGTTCTGGACAAAGGTGAAGAAAGGAGTATCTATAACCGGAGAGCATGTATGAAAAGAGTAATGAGTGTTGACGAAGCAAAAGAGGTTTGCAAGGATGGTAGCAAGTGGAAATTTATATTCTCTGCCTACCCCCATGGGAAACAGCCGTGAAAATATGTATGTATGTATATATGTCTAGCTTTCACTGTTCATGAGATGCAGCCTGGTGACAGACAGACGGACGGACGGACACCGGAAACTTAGTAATAAAGTCCCGTTATTACCCTTTGGGTACGGTACCCTAAAACGAAGAAGACAGAATATCACAACCTGCACAGATACTTATCGCTTCCATAAAGGTGAAATCTGCGTAGAAATGTTTACGAGGGCGGCACGCCGAGCCGGCGCCCCGTCGCCTAGCGACGGTGGCGCCGCGGAGGCTGCCGCGGTAACTACTAATTACGCCATTATCGCCCACGGGGTAATCCGCACCCACGATAAAAATGTGAGAGGCTTTCTACACTTAATATGAATGGACGTATTTCTATTGAGGGTGAGAATTTACGCCTACGTATCAGAAACATTTGGAAATTAGAAAGATTATTGCACAAAATGAAGATTAACTGGCTGCTCCCTGGAGGAGACTGGAATAGATCTCTTAAAGAGATAAGTCCGCCTTTGTATTGTTTTCTTTTGTGTGTGTTGTCCTTTTTGTACAATAAAGAATTAACATAACATAACAGTAAACACGAAAAATATTATGAACACTCTATGTGAATGTTCGAACACGTTTTTTGGTTTGCGGAGGTCAGACGGCAGTCGCTCTGTGTAAAAACCAGTAACTTCGTCAAATCACCTTCGTTAGGTAGCGGACTCTGTGCTCTGAAGCGTTACCGCTGAGGATGCAACCGGGAATATGCTCAGAAGAAGATAATGACAATTGTTCAGATGTACTTGAAACGAAATGAAACCTGAAAGACAAAAAAAATTGTACCCGGATTGAACCCGGCTCAAAGGTACCCATTATGTTAGCTGCAATTCCTCTCTAAATAGCAATGGATATCCTTTGAACCAGGTACCGCCAGAGCGGTAGTCCTAACCACGGTCTCTTAAACGACGTCCTATATATCTCACCAACAAAGTCCCTCGCCTGCGGACACCATGGGCCAGCAGTCTCTACAGAGACGAGCACAAAATCATAATATGTAGATAACATTGAATTCTTTTTTGTACCAGCGGCCTGTGCAGCTGCCACAGGTGATCGCGTAGTGCTAGTGAGATAGGATGCCGCGTAAGCTGACGCATATTGCGTCCCGCAACAGACTCCGTCCTCTCTGTCACGGAATCGAAGTTAGTCCATAGGGTCTTTTGCCATCTGTCGTTGAGAAACATGGAGGCTCTAATTGGCAAGGAATATTCGCAGATATTAATTCTCGACGTATAATATCATTAATTGCGTGATGACGTGACAAACGACCAGCACTTCGTACACAACCAAGTGCATGATGCCCATCCGCGTCAACTGTTCCCCCACAGTTGCCACGATGCGGCTCACATACTGTCAAGTGCCACAGCCACTCTCAAATAATTTTGTCTAAGAGTGTCCCCATGGATGGCGGTAGCACAGCATGCAGCCAAACTCCAGATTCTGGTTGAGCTGAAGCTTTAATTCTAGCAAAGGAGCACCATCTGCTTAGATTTTCAACTCCCCTAAAGTAAATCTTGATCTGACCTCATCGCAGAGCTTTTATACTTTCCAGTCTGTCAGGAAAAGATTCATTCGGACTTTTTATAGACCAGGCTAATAAAGACTCACTCACATGGGGCACCAGAAAGAATCCATGCAAAAGCTAGCTAGTTTATAATCATCACGCAAACCACACGCCACCCCTGTCTGGGCGGTATCAGTGCAATCTACCCTCGTCCGCCGAGCGTGTCCGCCGATTGCAGTTTATATGTCCGTCCGTTCGTTATTATATCTGCGATATCACGATCTTGACATGATAATTGTGGAATAAAAGTGCAATAACACTGTTGTCACAACATCATTCGTCATCATTTCAGCTGCATAGCGTCCATTGTTGAACACAGGCCTTTCCTAAGGATTTCCAAAATGACTGGCCTAGAGCATGTTTACAAGTACGTGGTCGCAATTCGAGAACCTTTTTGCCCCATCGGCCGTCGGCCATCGGTTCATCGCGCTATGGTCTTCATGTACAGTCAAGTAGCAAGATACCTGACCAGGCCCTCTACTTATATCTTCAATTTTCTCTTAAACTAAAAATAATATTCACATTGAAAATTTATATTCAAAAAGACTTAATCAAAATCTGTCTAAATAAAAATTTTTCATGTTAATATCATTTTTAGTTTAAGAGAAAATTGAAGATATAAGTAGAGGGCCTGGTCAGGTATCTTGGTGCTTGACTGTACATATATGTTGTCATTATGAGTCCATACTTATGGTCAACAATATAGTATATAGATAAACATCCAAGACCCAGGACAATTAGAAAAAGGCTATTTTCCAACTTGTCCCGACTGGGGATCGAACCCAGGACCTCTGGGTGGCGGACTAGCGTGGTGACCACTACGCCATGGAGGTCGTCAAATTATAATATTCTCTTTCAAGTTTATATTTTGATATTTAAAACCAATTATTTTGTTTATCTATTTATTTATATTGTCTTCATTAGAATACATGAAAATGGCGGTCTTAGAAGCCTAGATCTGCGATTTTCTTTCGACATAATATATATTTTTTAAATTTTCTCCTTATTCAAAGCTAATATAAAACAACATACAGAGGTCAAGGCCAATGCCAGGAAATGACCGTCTGTAGGCCGCCGCAAAAAATGAGACTCTGTAATGAAGTGCGCGCACCGGAACGTACATTTACCAGACGACACTAAACTTGTTATCAGACGATTAGACGCTTAAAAGTCGATTATTTAAATAATTATAGTGCAAAAAGTAGTATTGCCTATAAATCTATAGTTTTAAAATCGATAGTTTTGATCGAAAAATGCAAAACTATCAATATTAGAAATATTATTGATAGCCAACTATACTATCGATAGTTTCAATTATCGATAATCGATCCTGGAGAAGAACAAACTATCGATAAACTCCTGATAATATCAGCTTTACTTAAAATACCTATAGTCTATAGATACATATAGTGGTCTAAACTTTCTTATTTATATTATTTTCGGATTCTTATTCAGACGAAGTGGTAGCTAAAGTGGCGCCCTCATTTGAAATAAATTGTTTAAAACTAAATATGGTGATAATTAAAAATTTGATTTGTATAAATGTCTAGAAAGACCTTTAAACTATTTTATGAATAACATTTGAAAGTAATATTGGTAGTCCGTCTTGTTTTAAAACTGTTTTTCGCCAAAAGTGGCGCCCTCATTTGAAATAAATTGCTTAAAACTAAATATGGTGATAATAAAAATTTGATTTGTATAAATGTCTAGAAAGATCTTTAAACTATTTTATGAATAACCTTTGAAATTATTACTAATAGTCCGTCTAGTTTTAAAACTGTTTTTCCACCTTTGGCGAAAAACAGTTTTAAAACTAGACGGACTATTAGTAATAATTTCAAAGGTTATTCATAAAATAGTTTAAAGATCTTTCTAGACATTTATACAAATCAAATTTTTATTATCACCATATTTAGTTTTAAGCAATTTATTTCAAATGAGGGCGCCACTTTAGCTACCACTTCGTCTTCAGTGTTTTCAGTGGTAGGTTAGTTTCAAAACTCTTAAATGGCTTTACTAAGCCAGGGCACAGAATAAGTACTAGTACTCACGTACAGAAGTCTTACTCAGAAAAGAAATTCGAAGAAATATCTACTTAATGTGGTTAGCGCTATAGTTTAATTTAGCTCGCGTCAGAACTTCTGACCTCTTCGTTTCGATACCTAGACATTCATTGCAAGCCAACTTCATTCTTATTACTCTCGACAAACGATTCATGTAACTAAATTTTCCCCTTCGAAGTGGTCGCCGCGCGCATAATAATAATGTAGGTATATTTTCGATACCTAAACAGGGAGTGACACAGGCCTGGCCAGGGAAACGGTAAAATATCGGTTATTTCGTGGTGCTAAGGGCTCGCGAGGTCTCCCAGAACTACTAGTTGATACCCAACTACACTATCAATAGTCTCAACCATCAATAATACTATCGATACATCGATACAATCGGTAGACTATCTGTAATATCGGCTTTATATAAAATACCAACCGTCTTATTATAAAACCCAGACTAACTTTGTTACTAGGTTTAAACCATTATGCGCCAAAAATGAAGTTGACATTGACAGATGAGATAGTGTGATATTACTGGATGTCAACTTGATTTGGTCGGATAATGGTTAACACAACCTAGTAACAAAGTTAGTCTTAGTCTTGATAATAGAACTCAAAGAGTTGAAATCAACAGAGTATCCTCAAATAGTGCACCAGTGAGCATGGGTGTGCCTCAGGGTTCAATAATTGGTCCATTTTTGTTTTTGATTTATATTAATGACCTCCCCTGTCTTGCAGAAAAGTTGTGTGAAGTAGTATTGTTTGCTGATGATGCATCTTTACTTTTTAAGGTTGACAGAAAATGCACAAACTATGACGATGTAAGCAATACTATGTCACAAGTACTTAGTTGGTTTACGACTAATAATCTGGCCTTAAACACACAAAAGACTAAGTGTGTTAATTTTTCACTATTGAATAAACCTAATACTCACATACCTTTGAGTCTTAATGGCCAAGTTCTAGAATGGGTACCCAACACCAAATTTTTAGGCATAACTGTAGACTGCAACTTAAAATGGGATAAACATATTGAGGCCACTGCCAAAAAACTTAGTTTGGCAGCATATGCTGTGAGGAGGGTCAGACGGTGTACTAACGTTGAAACTGCTAGGCTAGTATACTTTAGTTATTTTCACAGCATAATGTCACATGGCTTGCTCTTATGGGGTATAGCGGCTAACATACATGCTATCTCTGTGCTACAGAAGAGAGCAATTCGGTCGATCTACGGACTAAAATCACGCGATTCCTTAAGAGAGTTATTTAAATCTATAAATATTCTTACTGTGACATCTCAATTTATTTACGACAATCTTCTATTTGTTAAATCTAGGTTAAATAATTTCAAGAAAAATAGTGATGTTCACAGTTATAATATTCGCAACAAAAATCAGCTGCATACGCCTAAATTTCGACATGCTAAAACTAGAAAGTCACTCTTAGGTCTAGGTATAACATTATTTGATAAACTTCCCGAAGCGATCGGTAACCTACCAATGGCAACATTTAAAACACATGTTAAAAAAGTTTTATTGAACAATGCGTACTATACTATCAATGATTATTTAAGAGATAAAAACGCGTGGATACTTCCTAAACATTTTCCATTACACTCCACACATGAAACATAAATAGCTGCATTTTCTGTTACCATAATAAGCTTACTGTAAAAACATGTAAATGCTCTGCGATCAATAAGTGACCAACATATAACTAATATTGTCTCTTGACAAGGTCTGCGAGTTCGGGTTTTTCATGCTCACTAAAATGTCCAATCCGGTGGTGGCGTCGCTGGTCGGGTCGTTGGATTCCCTCTAATATGGTTGAGTTTAACGATGGCTGATCCGTGCGTCAATTCGTGAACGGGTGCTGCCGGGAGGGACTGGTCAGCTCGGCTTCGCTTTTTTGACTACTTTATATTTTAATTACGCAATTTATGTTTGTTTACTTGTTCACAAGCATTACATGTTATAATGTGTCAACATTGTATTATATTATAAGTACCTATTTATTAATTAAAAGACAATTATAATAATATGACAAAGCCCTTCTGGCGAGTAGGCGACCAATACTGTGAAAATGAGTTTCTTTCGGCGTTTCTTCTCAGCAGTGGTCGTTACGAAGCGCTGGTATCGGTAGCTTTTCTTTAAAAATAAATTAAATTTTAATATACTTTACACGTAACATAAATTATACTTATTGACGTGTAAAAGTACCTGTAAAGGTCTAATTACTGAATAAACATTTGAATTTTTGAATCTTTCAATCTTAGTCTGGGTTTTATAGTCTATAAATAGTGGTCTATCGAGCGGAAACGTTACCTTAAAGTATCATCTTCGATGCTGGTCTGCAGATGCATATCATTGAAGCCAATAGAGGGAATGGACGACAATGCGAATGCAGCTATCCATTTTGATTCAACACCATTCATCATTTTGATTCATTTTTAGGATTCCGTACCCAAAGAGTAAAAACGGGACCTTATTACTGAAATTCTGTCCGTCTATCTGTCTGAACCGTGATAACTAGACAGTTGAAGTTTTTACAGATGTATTTCTGTTGCGGTTTTAACAAAAAAAAAAGATAAAAGAGAACAAAATAACATTTAAGTGGGGCCTCCCGACAAACGAGATTTTAAGGATTCCGTACCCGAAGGGTACAAACGGGACCCTATTGCAAAGACTGTCTATCCTTCGGTATATCTGTCTGTCTGTCACCAGGCTGTATCTCATGAACCGTGATATCTAGACAGTTGAAATTTTCACAGATGATGTATTTTTGTTGCCGCTTCAACAGCTAACACTTAAAGCAGTATAAAATAAATAATTAAATGGGGTTGCTACTTGCCATACAAAAGACGTGATTTTTTATAGATAAAGGTACGGAACCCTTCGTGCGTGAGACCGACATGCACTTGGCCGCTCATTTTTTTTTCCTCTTACCTTAAAATTGGTGAACTAGTAGACAATGCTTAGCATTAAGTTGTACCTTTTGTACTATAATCTTTAGATTTTAAGTACAATAAATTAAATAAATAAATAAAAATAATAAAATAGAAGTGGATGACAGGAAGTACCTGTCTGTCGCAATAAAAACGAGACGCACGCACCGTGACTCAGATTCTAGACAAACTCGACATCAGAAGTGGGATTTAAATAATTAAAGCCTTTAATCTTTATTTAGTCTATGCAAATTGTTGTTTAGATCAGTGAACTATAATTAGTCATATGGATATAAATATATACGACTGCCTCCGTGGTCCAGTGGTCAAGGCGTTCGCCTTGTGACCCGGAGGTCATGGGTTCGATTCCCACTGGGAAGCATACTTTGTGAAAAGTTGTTTCCGGTCTGGATAGGATATTGTAGGCTTGAATCACCTGATTATCCGAAAAGAAAGATGATTCCGTGTTTCGGAAGGCACGTAAAACTGTGGGTCCCGAACGCCACCTAGCGTTTGACCATCAAACTATCCAAGGATTGGTTCCTGGTTTGCCCTTTGGGTTGTGGAGGTCAGACGGCAGTCGCTCTGTGTAAAAACCAGTAACCTCGTCAAATCTCCTTGGTTAGGTAGCGGACTCCGGGTTCTGAAGCGTTACTGCTGAGGATGCAACCGGGAATACGCTCGGATGATGATGATGGATAGTAATATAATATTGACTTTTTCTGAAACATGGTCCCTTACTATGATCTCATAAGAAGGCTCAAGGTCACGCGCTATGGAGAGGGCTATGCTTGGTGTTTCTCTAGGTGATCGAATCAGAAATGAGGAAATTCGTAGGCTAGCCAAAGTCACTGACATAGCTCAACGGATTGACTCGTTGAAGTGGCAGTAGGCGGGACACATAGCGCGAAGAACCGATGGCAATCGAAAGAAGAAGGATCGAAGCCGGGACCGCCTGAGTAGCGGACACACGGAGGTTGACTACATGGGGGTCGGCTGCAGGAAAAAAATTACACAAACAAACGTTCATTCAATTAGGTGGTAGGTATTTTTAATGTGACTTTTAAACTACTTAACTTTACTTTTCCGCTTGCTTGCTTTTCGTGTTTGTAAGTGGCCAACACTATTGTCAGATTTTTCAAGCTGCCTAAAGGCATCTCTTATAGCTTGACGACTGCCATGCTATGATGACAGCCGGGACCAACGGCTTTTACGTGCCTTTGAAGCAAAGCCACATATGCCACTTCTGGTAGTGGTAACCCATCCAAGTGTGGACCACACCCAGTGTCGCTTTACTTGCGATATCGTTAGTAATACGCACTAATACCGCTAATACCGTTATTTATTTATTTATAAAAACTTTCTTGATTCACAATATACATACAGTAGGGATGTGGAATAAGTAAAAAAATATTATTTTATTTAGTCCGACAAGTAGATTATCCAAATATAAAAGACACGTTTTTTCGTATAGCAAAGTAGTAAAATTCGCAAAGATGCAGCGCTTCGAAGTTTTACAGTCAAGGTGCTTTACGTCACCTTAGGTTAAAAATCGTATCTCTCTTGCTGGGCCAATCAGTGGCTGCTATATGACGGTGCATCAAAGCGGACATTGGCCGAAACTTGACGCTGCGTCATGCAACAGTCATGTTCTATAAATTTAGTGAGGGCGTTTTGTGCGATGATTGCTTAAAGACAAAAGCATCTTCTACGCTTCCCTGTCTCGTCTGTTCTTCACTCTAATCGCCTTAAAAATTTGTAGGCAAAGGCCTTCTCTACGCTTCCAATCTTTTATGTTCTTCATTCTAATTGCCTTCAAAATTTGTAAACATAAGCCTTCTCTACGCTTCTCAATCTGCTCTGTTCTTCACTCTAATCGCCTTAAAAAAATTTAGATAAAACCTCCTGTATGCTTCCAATATGTTTTGTTCTTCACTCTTCAAATTTACTCGGCCTATACTCAAAGAGACCCCCTGTCTCTGAGTATAGGCTTCCTCCATAGAGTGCCATTTTTCTATAGACATAGCCAGCTTTTTATTGACCGATCGATCGAAGTGAGCGAAGCGTCCCAGTTTCGAGATTTTACAAAAAGCTTTTGTCCGGCTGTTCTCGCCTACAGATCGCATTACTCGACCGATTCTCGTGAAACTTTGTGAGAAGGTCCAAAAATTAAACAGAATTGTTTTGTCGATTCACATCTTTGAAAATTTTCTTAATGTGGATTGCAAGCTTTACAAATATCATAAATAATTATGTCAAAAATCTTTTTGTTACCTTTATTAAGACACAGCTTTTTGTCTAAACAACTTTATTACCGACAAACTTCATCGGGTCGGGGGTGACTCGCGAGGTAAACAGCTGACAGAGCCACTAGTTATAAGAAAGCAGAATAAACATGCCCAATACAACAATATAACTTGAATTCGCCGCCACGGCGCCGTGACTCGAGAAGTCGAGACCTCGCCACGGTCCGTGGCGCAGCCCAGGTAGCGTATCTACAAAGCCTATGGTATTTGCAGTGACGCCCTAGAGTGCTATATAGGCTTAACAATAATTAACTGTGAATATAAGTTTCTTTCGGCATTTCTTCTCAGCAGTGGTCGTTGCAAACCACTAGTATCTTTAGCTTTTCTTTAAAAATAAATTAAATTTATATATACAATTATACACTACACGTAATGTTAATTATACTTATTGACGAATAAAAGTGCCAGTAACGGTCTAATTAGTGAATAAACATTAAAATGTTGAGTTTTGAATTTGAATAATTGTATTTATTTTATTTATTTAAATACAATATAACTCGAGAAGAAACAATGCCAGAAGACACCATTGTTCCCTATTCATAAATCTCTGCAGATTTCCTTCCAGTGTTTTGACTCGTTTTTAGGGTTCGTCCTTTCAGCGGTTCCAATGTTGACCCACTAAATTTTTCTTAACGAATCTACCCGTTTCTTTATTTGATTGCGTGTCCGGTTGCATTCTGAGCTAAGCTTAAAGCCCAGTGTGCGCTTTCTCGCTTTTTCTTCTTTCTCCAAATGTTATATATCAATGGTCACCCAAGGATGCCGAAAGCCGAAGACCAAGCGAAATTGAAAAAAAAATCCGGGACAGTTGACGATTTGACTAATAGTTTTACGACCGACCGCCTGCCTGACGATAGTCCTCTTCGTTTCTTCAAGTTCAAATATACCTTTATTATCATAGGATCTTCCAACTTGCCTAAAGAGACGGCTCGTGGACATGTGTATCTTGCCCATCCTAACCTACGGTGCTCAAACTTGGTCGCTGACTAAAAAACAAAAGCTCAAACGGCAGGTTTGCTAAAGGGCAATGAAGCGCAGTATGTTGAGTGTAAAACGTACAGACCGTGTCAGGAACACTATGCTGCGCTCCATCACACAAGTGGTCGACGTTGGAAGGAAGAGTGCCAGATTGAAATGGGACTGGGCGGGTCACGTTTGCCGAATGGCGCCGGACAGATGGGCTCACATAACGACCATGTGAATTCCAGAAGACGGGAAATGATCAAGGGGCAGGCTTAAAATGAGATGGAGTAACGACCTGTCTGCTTTCGACAAGGATTGGAAAGAAGTGGCTAAAAATCGAAACAACTGGAAGCAACAAGGGGAGGCTTTTGCCCAACAATGAGACATGAATAGCAAGAAAAAATAATTCATAGAATATTTTTAATATCTATTATAATCGTCACTTTGTTTTGTTGGCGTCAAATAGTTACTTATAGCTTAGTTTACTGCCGCTTTCAATGCACTTGTGCAGATTTCTTCAAGATAGTAGAGATAGATAATTCTTTATTGTCCACAAAAAGAAAAATGTAACACAAAGAAATAATTTTAAACTAATGAGTACAATGGGCGATCTTATCGCTTAAAGTTATCTCTTCCAGACAACCAGTGCATGGAGAGGAATGTGAGAAAGACAAAGACAGTGGTGCAACTGACTAAGAAGGAAAAATTATATCTAAAGCAACTATAAACTTAATAAATTTTACATTTTACACATATTATACACAATTACAAACCTTTATAAAAAAACATAAACTATACTTACTTACATAAATACATAAATAACCTACTACCCTTTTTTTAAAAACAGGGAGAGACTGTGCAAGTTATGTAGTTAGAATAATTTTAATTAAACCCTACTATGGCCCAGCCAGTAGTGTTTATGAACACGCGGCCGACGTCGCCCGGCGCCCCTAGACGCACTAATTACTAGTGAAGCGAACACACCGGAACGGGAATCTTGATCCCGGCCTGTGAAAGTAAAGAAATGATTATTTTGATTGTGTCGAGGTCTTCTTTTTTCTGCAAAAGTCGGCTAAATTGTGTCAATTACATACTTATTCTTTTTACTGAGCGAGTGAAGTCCTCAGTTAGATAGTTATCACTGATGCCTATCTGATTGAGGACTTCGTTAGTCATCACTGATGACAGTGATGACCAACTGACTGAGGACTTCGCTTGGTCAATAAAAAGTTTAAGAAATTGACACAATTTAGCTGACTTTTGCAGAAAAGACAAGACCTCGAAACAAACAAAATAATGATTTCTGCATTTTTTCAGATTGCATCTGCAGCTACTCGTACGCTATTCAAATCCCGGGGGACGCTTTCCAGCTTTTTTTTTCTCCAAATGTAATATACAATGTCAAAAGTCACCCAGGGTCCCAAGGATGCCGAATGCCGAAGAACATGCGAAATTGAAAAAAAATCTATAACAATTGACGATTTGACGAATTATTATACGACCGACCATCTGCCTGACGTAAAGCCTCTCTATTTCTTCCAGTTGAGGGGGCCTACTCCAAAACCGTTACGCAAGACGGACGTTACTTCGTATCCACGGTTTAGTTTCAAGCAACATTGAGCATTAATGTATAATGATAAACCCTAATTTGGTTTGACATAAAAATGGGACGTCACTTTCGAACGGATATCGTATTATTTTATGGAGTAACCCCCCTGTATTTGACACAATTTAGCTGACTTTTGCAAAAAAGAGAAAACCTTGACACAATCAAAATACGAGCAATCGTCAGAACAAGCCGGCGTTTGTATGTTTGTGTGTTGTCCAACGATACCTTGGGTAATTTGGTAGGCGTTTAGATGTCACCAGTAGAATTTTTTATATTCCTAAAAACATTAGTCAAACGATTCTTTATTCAGACAAGTTAGTCAAGGGGTTGCCAAACTAAGGAGTTGAAGAGTTCACAGCTCGGGCTAACTAGATGTTTTATCTTTCACTAAGCTACGATCAAAGATTCTCGAGATATCGTCAAACAAACAAGCAATCATACATGCAAACGTCGGATTTTCTAGTAATTTCAAAACTTTACATGCTTTGCTGGCTCATTCAACTATTCTGTCTTGCCTATCCTTTATAAATAAATAAATATATAGGGACAAATTACACTGGTTGAGCTAGCCCCAAAGTAAGTTCGAGACTTGTGTTATGGGATACTAACTCAACGATACTGTATTTTATAGCAAATACATGTATAGATAAACATCCAAGACCCAGGACAATTTGAAAAAGACCATTTTCCAACTTGCCCTGACCGGGGATCGAACCCGGGACCTCTGGGTGGCGGATTAGCATGGTGACCACTACGCCATGGAGGTTATGCACATAAATAATATTTTATATTAAAACAATGACGTCACAAGTGGACATGAACCAATGCACGCAATTTCGGAAAGTGCAACAAGTGGCATTTTCACCAGTTACCCAATGTCGTCCTCAGTTGCGTAACAGTGGGGCAAAAACAAATAACAGGTGTCAGACGTGAGTATGTCACACGGACTGTAGGTTCCGTATCTGACGAAATACATGGAATGTTTTGCACTTTCGTCATTTTGAAAAATGTTTTTTTTTTTACCTGACTGCCCCAGAAGAAGGGTTATGTTTTTCGAGAGTATGTATGTATGTATAACAAAATTTTTGGGCACGCTCTGCAGCCAGAACGGCTCGATGGATTTTACTTTGAGAGGTGTCGTTGGATTCATATTTACTGTGAGAGTGACACTGGGTATATCAAAATAAAAAATATATCTCGAAAACTAAAAAAAAAGAATGAAAAAATAAAGAGGCAGTCGGGTTTCTTGTTTTTGTAATAATTACTTATGTCTGTTATTTTCACTTTCATTATGACTGATACAAGCCTCCACTCGTACTTCGTGATGGTTCTTTCCGGGAAAAGGTGGTTACAGATTGACTAAAATGCATTCGACTCTTCGACTAAAGTTTTATTTTTAATTAAATGAAGGCAACTGACAGTAGCTTATGTCACTTTGTAAAATGATGTTGCCATATTTAAAGTAATAGTGATGCGTTAAGTTCTCGTTCAATCAGATGAATGAACAAATGTAATAAGCGATGTTTTTTATTTTCATTATCTACCTATAATTGTTATATTTTATATATCTATAGTTTCAACTGCATGATGTATTGAAAATAGGACAGTCTTACAAGTTTCCTCGCATTGTTTTCCTTAATGTTTAAAACACTCGGTATTCAGTATAGGTAAATAGTATAGGAACATAGTCGTCGAAAACTCGTTGGTATGTACAAAGCACGACTAGAATTTGAACCCCGTACCCGATATCGGCAGTTCGGCACACTAACTATTCACTAGACAATCGAGGCAATTCCATTCATTCATGAGTTTTTTCAATCATTCACTTTGTCACAACACTATTTTTATTTCATCAAAAACTGACAACACAGTAAACGTCAGTTGACTTCGTCTAATTAAAAATACGACTGTAGAGGTACAGTTGTTTAATATTGTGAGATATTGGGACACAGTTTTATTTCAATACAACATGGAAGTGACATTCCCATAATTAATCGAACCATTGACTATACTAAATCACTATATAGTATAATGAAATTAAAATAAAACCCAAAAAGCAAAATAAAATGGTATTCCCATACAAAATGCCCGGGCGGCTGCACACTTTTGTGTGGAAATGCCGATTTTATTCTGTGTTTTGGCTGTTATTTTTATTTCATTATACTATAGTGATCTAGTATAGCCTGTGGTTCGATTTATTATGAATATGTCCCTTCCACTTTGCATACTTTTTTTTTTGCCCTTTGTCATATTATTGTGTTTTCTTTTCTATTTGTAAGTTAAGTGTGTAATGTGTCTTTTTAGTATCAAAATGTTTATCTATCTATTTATCTCACATATCTTTTCGCTATTATTGTGTTATCCTTCTTCAATGTTTAATCATTTTTTGCAATTATATATTTACAGAAGCTAAGAACCATTTTGTTTCTTACTTCACTACTAACAGACGTTTACAATGGGAATAAAATTTAAATGATTACGGTTTAAATATCCCATTTATTACGGAACTCCAAAAGTAATTGTCGTTAATTTGACCAGCAGTTTAATCTGCACAAGGCTACCGGTCACAGGTCTTCAAGGGTCTTCTGAAATTGTGGACTCAATATGTGATAAAAATAGTTTAGGATGTCAATTTTTGAACTCGATAGTATTTTAAATTCACACGCGTGTAATGCCTGATTTTTCTATAGTGCTTGTAGATCTCGTCAAACTGTCAACTTTCTCTCAAATATCTCAGCAACCCTGACTATAATAAATATATTGAGAGAAGCGAACCCCAAAGTAAGTTTGAGACTTGTGTTATGGGGTACTAACTCAACGATACTATATTTAGTAGTAGTTTTACATTTACATAGTAGTTTTTAGCTTTTGCACTAAAATAATATTTAAAAAAAAAATGACCTTCAATAAGAGATAAATTTATCCTACATTGGATAAAAAATTTTGACTTTGACTTTGACTTTGAAATAAATATATAGATAAACATCCAAGACCTAGGACAATATGAAAAAGGCCATTTTCCAACTTGCCCTGACCGGAGATCGAACCGGTGGCGGACTGGCATGGTGACCACAACGCCACGGAGGTCGTCAAAATGTTCTAACTAAATTTCATGTTCTATCTAAATTTTATTATATACTGCCCGTCTATCAAAGAATGTATAATTTTGAGAGATCCGATATGATAATATATCTGGAGATCAATTTTTGAACCTGAAAATGTTGATATGCTGTAAAAATAAAATAATTAAGGGATTTCAAAATTCTTGATTTGTCTTTTCTTAATCATTAACTCTAGCCTCATCTCATCCAGAATCCATGCTGACTCTTTCTCCTCTAACAAACAGTTACCTAAGCTCTGCTAGCAACCAGAGTCAGGCTAAAGTGAAGAGGAAAACAAAGTATTCTTTTTAAAGCAGTAGGCTAAAAATAAAATGCCTAAAATGTTGCTCAAATCGCACCCAATATTTAGCAGTGAATCACAAGGCTTTAATTAAAATTCTTATTGGTTGCATACCGATCCTGCAACAATATATCGATTGGGCATCCTAAATCTTGTGCCCTTATTTTCGAGGTAGGTGGCAAAACCTATTTCAACATTCCATGTGAACCTAAAGCCTTTTCAAGTTCGTTTTCAACACTAATTGGCAGTTTGAAGACCTGAGAATTTAAAATAAGATCATATTTTTTATATTGGCGCCTTCAATTTAGTCTCCTGCAGAGCATGCTTTGAAAATTATAAATCAATCTTTAAGGACATACATAAATTTTTCGGAGTCCATTGCTGCCCCCATTTAAAGTAATTATTTAAGGGGCTACATGAATTTTCCGGGGTCCAGTGCTGCCCCCATTTAAAATTAATCATTGGAAAGAAAACGGAGATTTCATTTAAAATTTTGACTTGATCAGACCCTAGATAACCGTTCAAACTATTTTATGAACTACTGTTTTCAGTTTAAAGCGAGAACGTGAAGCTTTTCTACGCACAATTGCGAAAAACGGCCACTTTTGGCGTATGTGCGTAGAAAAGCTTCATATTCTTACTTTAAACTGTAAACAGTAGTTCATTAAATAGTTTGAAGGGTTATCTAGGGTCTGATCAAGACAAAATTTTAAATGATATCTCCGTTTTCTTTCAAATGATTTATTTTAAATGGGGGCAGCACTGGACCCTGGAAAATTCATGTAGCCCCTTAAAAGGAAACTTTGTTTCATGCAGCTCTAGATAACCATTCAAACTATTTTATTCATTGATATAATTTAGAATCTGAAGCTTTTTTGGCATTTTTGCTAAAACGGCCACGTTTTGTAAAAATAATCAGAATTTGACTATACATTTTATTTGCGTTCTCTTAAAATAATTGATTTCAAATGGGGGTAGCACTGAACCCCGAAAACTTCATGTATCCTCCACACTGTTGTTTTTCGTGTATGTAAGTGGCCAACACTGGTGTCAGATTTTTCAGGCTGCCTAAAGGCATCTAACATAGCTTGACGACTGCCATGCAATGTTGACAGCCGGGACCAACGGCTTATACGTGCCTTCCGAAGCACGGAGGAGCTCGAGAAATTTTTGTGCCACTTGTAGCACGGTACAGATATATACAGTATTGTAACTCGGCGCTGTCCTTGAACAATATACCTAAGCCACGCGTGCGCTAGGGCTGCCCGCCTACAGTACTTTATTTTCAACTATGTTAGTCTTACCTTTCGGAGTTTTGAAGTAACCTAAAAAATGTTTTCTCTGGGTGCTTTACTGATGAATTCAAGCAAACAAAAACAGCACAATATTGTTTATGTTTTGCCATATTATTATTCCACGAATAACATAGTAAAATAGTATTCGAAAATAGCACGCTTACTGCTCTACAAATCACCGTTCGCCATTGCGGGGCATCCGCGACTGTTTGTACGCCGAGTCACGGAACAAGTGCATGCTGACCTTGGAGGCGCGTAGGTATGACTTGCGTTCCGACCGTTTGTATAAAGATACAATACTGTATTTATCTGTACCGTGCTTGTGGTTACCCATCCAAGTGCGGATCAAGCCCGGTGTCGCTTAACCTGCGAAAGCGCTAGTAATGCGCACTCTCGCCGGGCCACCGAACTCCTCATCAAACCTCTACACTATCACGTGTTTATCTCTAACGGTACTTGGTAGGTCAAGACTTGCGGCAGTTAACAGACAAAGCCCAGGGCCGGTAATTGGAGAAGATTTAAAAGGAATTAAAATAGTGATAATTTGCTAGCAACCGCATTGTCTGTTTGTGTTTGTAAAAGCAGTTTACACGAGTATATAATTTTTCAAAATTAAAAACCGACATCCACCCCCAAAACATAACCGATTTTGATAAATTTTCTATGGAACCACCAGACAAGTATGCCCTTTCAAATGAATAAAGAATTTTCCAAATCGGTCCGGATCCGGTCTTTGAATAACCGGAGAACATATAAAAAGAATCCGACGAATTGCACCACAACACTAGTGTGGCGTTTTACAAATTTTGCTTTCATATCTTTTTGATATTTTTCATCTACGTATTCATAAATTTAAATATATAATGCAATTTCTTTATTCACCAATTGCATAATAGTATATAATGCAATTAGTGAATAAAGGACGGATTTACTTCGAGGGCCATAGATGAATCACGAGCAGATGAAGGATTCTAACGACTGAATCACGACCGTAGGGAGTGATTCAAGTGTTAAAATCCTGAGCAATGCGAGTGATTCATGGCCCTCGATGTAAATCCGCTTTATTCAAGAATTGCATACTATACTTTATACCATGACTACGAGAATATTTTTTCAAAACTAAAAACCGACTTCACCACCAAACTACACAACCGGTTTTGATAAAAAAATTATGGGACAACCTGACAGGTATTCCCTTTAAAAAAAAAGAATATTCTAAATCGGTACAAACGTCTTCGAATAAATCGATCAACATTATATAGAACATAAGATTCCGACGAATTGATAACCTCCTCTTTTGGAAGTTGGTTAAAAAGAAATTTAAACGAAAATAGACATTTCATGAAGAAAAAAGAGGAGTAAATTCATTAAATATACAGATACAGATACATTATCACGTCTTTATCCCTAACGGGGTAGACAGAGCCTAGAGCCGTAAGACCCAAAGGCCACGCTTAGCGTGATGGTGGGCGTAAAGATAGAAAATTAATTAAAATGGACATTAAAATTGGAACAAATACTAAAATTAAGAGTAAATTGTTCTTAATTCAAGCATCAAAATAAAGTGAGTATTATAGTCATTTTATTCACTGTTTTCAGTGAATAAATAAATAACTAACTGTGGAGGATCGAAGATAATGCCAAAAAACAGATAATTTGAAAGAAATATGTTGACTCCGCTCGAATTCGTTTAGAAATAAATTATTGTTAAAGGTTATACGCTTTACAATGTTGCAGATGTGACCTGAATGCAGCCTGCATCTTGAACAGGAGGCTCCAATTTTTAACCAACTTCAAAAAGGAGGAGGTCAAATCGACTGTATGTTTGTTACGCGATATCTTCAATTCAATTCAAATATATCTTTATTATATGTATTATTATATGTATTATTATATTAATAAATATATATGTATTTCTATTTTTATAAACATATATTTATTAGTGAAGATTATTCAGAGATATTTATGATGATGAATAATCGTCACTTTGTTTTGTTGCACAATTTTTGACGTCAAAAAGTTACTTAGAGCTAAGTTTACTGCCGCCTCCAAAGCGCTAGTGCAGACGAAGCGGTAACAAACTGCACTGCAGCATTTTCTACAAGGAAGTCAACTCACAATGAAATCAATATTTAAAGTTGATATGTGAACAGAGAATACATTGTTGTCATAATTTAAATTAATTTTTTTAAATGTCGAAATTTTAAAATAATGTCAACTCAAGTTGTAGATTCAGTATGTACCTAATGTACCAAATTATGACATTTGTGAGTATATACAAACCTTTATGAGGGATCCGCGCCAAGCTCAAGCCAGACTTTGTTGTCTTTAAGATAGTCATCTGTCCTATAATAAGCCTTCTCGCAGATTACCTTCTTTACATAAGCTTTTTTTTCTACGGCATATCAAGGACCGATTGTGGCAATTTGTTATAAAAAAGGTATACCGTTCCCCATAAAAGTTTTACTTGCTGTTTTGAGCCTATAATACGAAAGTTTCTAACGGTAAAATCACTTACTTTATTGTATCAGGAAATATTTTTCCTTACATACATTATGTTTTCAA
This sequence comes from Acrobasis suavella, assembly GCA_943193695.1. Classification (NCBI taxonomy): domain Eukaryota; kingdom Metazoa; phylum Arthropoda; class Insecta; order Lepidoptera; family Pyralidae; genus Acrobasis; species Acrobasis suavella. Next base: position 23,461,478 of record OW971934.1, read on the forward strand.
ATATACACGTATACTGTGATATACTTCGTCAACCATGGACCGATTTTGATGATGTTTTTTTTTATTTGACAGCTTGTAGCACCAAGTTGATCCCATATTAATTTGGTGAAGATATGATGAAGAAGTTTGGAAAAGGCTTGAAAGAAAATGAAGTAGTTGTTTATTATCTTTTTACAATCTTTGATGTGTTAATACGAATCCCCTATTCATAACTTTTTGTAAGTTTGTTGATGGTTTGACGTGTATATATCTATTTATCTGTTTATAGAATCATCACTTCTGAAAGCATTTTAATATATTATGTATGTTTTATTTTTTTTTTTTGTATACATGGGTTCATCCATTAATAACTAACAAGATCGAGGGGTATAATAATAGGTAACATTTTTGAAAAAAAAAAAAAACAGTAAACCCATACTAAATTTGACAGAACTAGACGTAATTGCTTATAAAAAATTTCAAATAATTAAGTTAACATTCTTAAAAGCAGAATTTTAGTACCATAATTACCTAATTTTGTTAAAAATTAAATAATCAATTTTATTGGACGGGATTCCTTGCCTCAATGTTCTTATTAAATATTTCGCAAACACCATAACAAATAACGTCGTGTGTTTATGACGGGTTATGTTCGGTATCTCGGTAAGCTGTAAAAAATATTAAATGTCAATCGGAATCGATCGGCGAATCGGCGATTAAAATCGCTCCAGAATATTGTGACCGCCCTTTATTTAAGATTTTTGTGTAGTTCAAGCTATGCGATATAGCATGCGAGGTTATATATAGGTAAAACTTTTTACTTTTAGTAAACTCAGGTCTAGAAATTTAATGTCAGTAATTTTTTAGGCTTTCCGTAAACTATTCAGGCGTCTGATACAAGCCTCCTCGAAAATTCTTAAATTAAAATGTATCTATGGACAAACACACTTCACTACATTTATTAACAATGTATAAGAATACAGCTAAGTTATCTTAACTTCCAAATTTTGTAACATCTTGCAGTGCGGCCTCGGGTTTAAGGCGGCAACCTCGAAGACAATACCTAGTACATCTTAAGAGCTTGAGACATCAGTTATATTTCATTCATTATTCATGTATAATTATTATCTACTACACTTTAAAAAAACTTGAATAGGACCACTAAGGCACTTATGAAAAGCACTGCACACTCCACGATCTATTTGTAAGTAGTGGGATAGTGGATAATTTATTTGTATTATGCAGAGTATTTATACTAAAACATTGTACAGTGATGAATCTACACGCCCAGTTAGTACGTGATATGCTAAATTAATAAAATAAATTATTAGCTTATTAAATAAATATATATATCCTTATGGGCTTCAATATAAAAATGCTGTCATAACATGTTTGTGACCGATATCCACGACTTCTATTCTGCCACAGCATACGAACTAACCTAAACTATTTTAGCTTCCAGTGCGAGCTAAGTTTTACGACGGCATCCCCGGCGGCAGTACTTAGCTGGCCACCCGCCGAATTTATGAAAATAACGTCTTAAGGTATTATTCTGTGCAGACCGTCATCGGTACAGGTGTGCGGACAACGAAAGCTGTGGAGTTTACATCAGTCAAAAAATAACTACAACAGTAACAAATTTTACTCAGCCCAATGGACACAACATCAAATTTATTAAAATAACGTCTTAAGATATTATTCTGTGCAGCCCGTCATCGGTACAGGTGTGCGGACAACGAAAGCTATGGAGTTGACATCAGTCAAAAAATAACTACAACACTAACAAATTCAGCCCAATGGACACAACATCGAATTTATTAAAATAACGTCTTAAGGTATTATTGTGTGCAGCCCGTCATCGGTAGAGATATGCGGACAACAAAAGCTGTGGAGTTGACATCAGTCAAAAAATAACTACAACACTAACAAAGTTTACTCAGCCTAATGGACACAACATCAAACTTATGAAAATAAAGTCTTAAGGTGTTATTATGTAGCCCATCGCCGGCACTGGTGTGTGGGCATCGAAAGCTATAGAGTTGACATTAGTCAATAAATTAAGTCAATAAATAAATTTCATTCCATTCCAACTTACAATTATCACTAAGTTGGAATTGAGGGCCAAAACACAAATAATAATAATAATGTCTTAGTTGGCTATCCTCCGTCTAACTGGAAAGCTGAAAAATGCATGTGGTAGGTGGAATGTTGGGTAAAAAGATGGAAAAATTAATTAAAACATTAATGGGTTTCTAGACATATAGATTTTGACCATTCTCCCGATCAGCTTTTACGGTCAGCGCGGGAGGAGAAGATGCTGGCACCTTCTTTGTTTTTTTCTCTCCTAAACCAGCATGTAAGTAAACGTATTTAAAAATTTGTTAAATTAATGTGACGTAGTGAAATAAAAGGGCAATAAAATGTTACATGTAAGATCTTTTGTATTTATTTTCTGTTGAATAGGTCATCGTAGTTACAGGTGCGTCAGGACATCAGAGGAACGACAAATCTATGAGAATCCATTCGTTAATCGAGTATTTTTTTATTATTTGAATAGAATAGTATTTATAGGGACAAAAATAAATTATTTTGTACTGATAAGAGTATAAAACATCACAAAATAATGTCATTGATCATATCCATTTTAAACGTGATTTCAGATTTATTAATACAGAAAAACTGAAGACTTCATTTTTGAGTTTAGAAAAAAGTTTCTGATTTGACTAGTTGGAGACTTGTTAACTTGTGGTCACCCATCCAAGTGCGAACCACGCCTGGTGTCGCTTTACTTGTGAAAGCGCTAGTAATGCGCAACCCGCCGTGCCAGAAAGCTCCTCTTCAAATAAAATAAAATAAAATAATTTTTTTTTAACAATTTGCTTATGCAACGTGAAAGAGACATACCCGTAATAAATCGAACCACGGGCCTAGATTACTATAATATAATGATTTTAAAATAACAGTCGAAAAACAAAAAAAAAAATGGAATTTCCATACTAAAGTGTGCAGGTGCCGGGATTATTGTATGGGAATAATGATTATCTTTTTCTTTTAGTTTTTGCCTTTTTTAAGTTTTATTATACTTCAGTGATCTAATAAAACCCGTGGTTCGATTTATTACGGGTATTTGTTTTCCACGTTGTATAAAGCGACTCCATAGTTTTTGTATTCCGCCTTCGCCCAACCGTAATTAAGACCATCGTCGGCAGACACGCGACTGCGCAGACGCAGATGCCGCGTCTTATAATATTCTTTATAACTGCACTAGTACGCAATCTTAAGTGCTTACCTACTATTAATATAATTATAATACTTTTATTAAACTTACCTACTCAAATCTAGAATTTAAAGATATACCCTCAAATTCATAAAAATAACAAGCGTTTGTTAAACCTATTATAGTTAAAACATGTTTTATCCTTTTCCCTCCTTTGAATATTTGACGTTAAAAAAGCGAGACTAAACATATTTTTAAAATAGGTTTAGCATACGTTTGTATTTTTTTATAAATAAGGAGGGTAAACTGTACTTGCTATACTATACAAATTAAACTAAGAAAAAGTAGCTCTGATGGTGGGCGAGAAGGTAGAAAAAGAATCAAAATAGTGATGGGTTGATAGCCGCATAGCATTTTCACTCTCTTTAGTTCCTCGATCGGCTTCTATGATCTGCGTGGGAAGATAAGTAGCTGGTACGTTCGAAGTTTATTCGTTTCTCCCAGGATAGAAGACATAAAGGGAATTTGATTTGACATACATTTATAAGAAAAAGTTGATTAAAATTTGGTTAAAGAATCTTTATTTCTCAAAGAAAATATTACATTTCACTTACAGAGGAATCTTAAAGATAAAGATAATTTATTTGCCAAACATGTGTTACAAGATATTACATTCAGTTTCGTCCAATCATGTTTACCATCACCGGTGTGCAAATTTTGTCAGAAAAGCTATCATCTATCATAATAATAAATATACCTACTTAATCTATAAACATTTTACGATTAACTATGAAACAAAGTCAATTTACAGTTTATCAAATAAGAAATCCTTAACACTATAATAACATTTATCTATCAAAAACAACTTAAATTTCTTAAACAAAGTAAATTTAATTCTTTATATTGTTTTGGTATTTTATTAAATATTATCGGTGCCATACCTAATACACTATCACGTAATAATGCAGTTTTAGATGAATGTATGCACAATTTGTCCTCACGACGGTTTCTTTCTACTGTATCAGACAATTTAGGAAACAGGTGAGGATTACTCTTTACAAATATAGCTGTTTCTAATATATATAATGACGGGAGTGTTAGAATCTTGTATTTTTTAAATATCGGTTCACAACTATCTATACTTTTATAAATTAAAACTAGTATATAATTATAATAATAATAACATTTTAAAAAATGTTGGTGAGAGCATTCAAACAAATACAAAATTAATAAATTTAATGTACGTAGTTTACTAACAGTCATGCATGTGCGCTTTACGAAATAGAAGACGCAAAACATCTGTAAAGGTGATCGTTCACCTGAGTTAATAACAAATAGAATTTAGGTGATTATTTTAGGACCGAGGATATGACCACCTTTCCGGATGGTATTTGGTTCAAAGGATATCCATCGCTATCCAAAGAGGAAATGCAGCCAGTATAATGGGTACCTTTGAGCCGGATACAATTTGGAGTGGCATTTTAGATTAGTATTATTAATTTTAGTTTTTGACTTAGTACTTACCTGATTGATGTATGTTTATCTAGTGTTGTTTTAAATTGTTAATTATAGATCAATAAAGATACATACTAACTATTTTCAATGAATAAAAAAAGATATTTAAGTGTTTTTCAAAAAAATGTCGTAAAAACATGCGTGATAAACTGATAAATTTAAATCCTGTAGTTGAATATCCTTCTAAATTTAACAAAATTCTTACGTTCACCCTTGAGATCTACAGTTTTTGATCGTGTTTGTTTGTTTGTTGCATCAAAGTACTTTTATAATGCTAAATGATTAATTAATCCCCTCCCCCTTAAAATATTTGAACGAGCAAGCGAAGTTCTTCGAACCAAATTGAACAATCCAGCCTTTGTATGTATGTTACATACGTGCGTTTTTAGACGATAAGGCTAGTAATCCAGGTACGAACATTCAGAGGCTCATTTTATATACATTGCTGGTTTTGTAATGAAACAATTTTTACTGATCTTTGCAAAGCAGGCAATGTATATAGAATCAGCATCTTAAATTCAGCATAGTGGATTCTCAACCTAACTCAAGTATCTTTCATCAGAGCTTAATGAAATTTAGTAGGTGTATGAAGCCAATAGAATTTTTAAGTTCGAACATGAGCCAAATCGGTCAAGATTTTGTCGAGATATGGGGTCCGCGAATTCAAAGTTCGAAGCGAACTACTAGTAGAACGTAATTTAATGCACCTTGTATATAGACGTGACGCTATAAATACCGATAAAGGAATACATTCTCTGGTACTAACATATGTTACAACTAGAGACTATACGTCACTACACGTGATCGCAAAGGTGAGAGCACTTTCAGTACTACGGAAACTCGAACTCGAACAGTCATCACTCGATACATAAAAGACACATTAAACACACAAAAGACTAAGTGCGTTAATTTTTCACTCTTGAGTAAACCCAATACTCACATACCTCTGAGTCTTAATGGCCAAGTTCTAGAATGGGTCCCTAACACCAAGTTTTTAGGCATAACTGTAGACTGCAACTTAAAATGGGATAAACATATTGAGGCCACTGCTAAAAAACTTAGTTTGGCAGCATATGCTGTGAGGAGAGTCAGACGTTGTACTAACGTTAAAACTGCTAGGCTAGTATACTTTAGTTATTTTCATAGCATAATGTCATATGGATTGCTCTTATGGGGTAAAGCGGCTAACATAAATACTATTTCTGTGTTACAAAAGAGAGCAATTCGGTCGATTTACGGACTAAAATCACGCGATTCTTTAAGAGAGTTATTTAAATCTATAAATATTCTTACTGTGACATCTCAATTTATTTACGACAATCTCCTTTTTGTGAAATCAAGACTAAATTGTTACAAGAAAAATAGCGATGTTCATTGTTACAACACTCGCGACAAAATAAGCTTCATACGCCTCGACTTGCAAAAACCAGAAAGTCACTCTTGGGTCTAGGTATAACATTATTTAACAAACTTCTTGAAACGGTCGTAAACCTACCCATGTCAAAATTTAAAATACTTGTTAAAAAAGTTTTATTGAATAATGCGTACTATACTATTAATGATTATTTAAAAGATAAAAACGCGTGGACACTTCCTATAAATTTTCCATTACACTCCACACAAAAAACATAAGAACTGTATTCTCTGTAACAATAATTAGCTTACTGTAAAACATGTTAATGCTCTGCGATCAATAGGTGACCAACATATAACTAATATTTCCTCTTGACAAGGTCTGCGATATCGGGCTTTTCATGCTCACTAAAATGTCCAATCTGGTGGTGGCGTCGCTGGTCGGTACGTTAGATTCCCTCTAATATGGTTGAGTTTAACGATGGCTGATTCGTGCGTCAACTCGTGAACGGGTGCTGCCGGGAGGGACTGGTCAGCTCGGCTTCGCTTTTTTTGACTACTTATTATTTTTATTACTCACTTTATGTTTGCTAACTCGTTCGCAAGCATTACATGTTAAATGTGTCAACATTGTGTTATATTATAAGTATTTAATAATTAAAAGACAAAAATAATAATATGACAAAACCTTTCTGGTGAGTAGGCGACCAATACTGTGAAAATGAGTGTCTTTCGGCGTTTCTTCTCAGCAGTGGTCGTTACGAAGCGCTGGTATCGGTAGCTTTTCTTTAAAAATAAATTATATTTTAATATACTTTACACGTATCGTAAATTATACTTATTGACGTGTACAAGTGCCCGTAAAGGTCTAATTACTGAATAAACATTTGTATCTTCGAATCTTTGATACTGGTTTTTTGAAGGCGATGACGTCGCTAGGAAATATTATGGCGATTTGAGTTTTGAAATGGTTCACTTTGCTGGGTCGCTAAGCCCCTTTACAGACAGACTGTCTATGCACGAATAGACATAGACACGCACGACTGACGTATGACTAAAAAGAGATTTGACAGATGATACTTGGCATAAAATAGACAAAGGACGAACAATAGAGATTGACGAACGATTTTTTTCCTTGAAAACCATATTTAATACCGTTTAAACCCTCTTTATCAATCGAATTTAGCCAGTATCGATCGAGTCGATAGCTACATACCAAGTGCCATGTCAACAACTGCATCTCACTTGGCTGAACATCGGTAGATATCTGGTTTTTTTGGTCCTTTATTTGGTATTTAAAAAGAAAATTTAAGAAATTATCATTAATTGATTAAAAAGTCACACTTAAATATTTTACCTTTTTGAAAATAAATTTAAGGTAAACATATCCTTATCCTTAAACCTTTGATACATAACATTGTATGTTTTCTTTCCGATAAATTAGTATTTTTCGATACTAATAATTTCATCATTAGTTTAAAGAAACACTAATTGGAACATGGAGCTGAAAGCAACCCGCAGTTTTCAATCCTAAAGTCAGCAAATTTTTCCAAAAGTAATATTATTGGCTATGTAGCCATCTTACTTTTAACTTATTTTGTAAGATAAATATTATCCTTTCTTCGGACAAAAGATAATATTTTCTTTCAAAATAATATCAGTTATTTATGTTTATTAGTATATACTTGTTAGGTATAGGTATATTATTACCCACACATGTAGGTATATTTGATATGTGTATTAATATATGTATTTATATTTACTCTGTTATAGTTTAGTATTTATTTACAAGTATTATTTTTAAGTCGATTTTAGTGTAGTAAGTTATTTGTAACTGAATTTTGTTTTCTGTTTTGTGTCTTCTGTATTATGTACCCACTCTCGACTCTACTCTGTGTTGTAAATTGTCCTTATATTTCAAGGTTGACTGGAAGAGATCCCTATCTGGAATAAGTCCGCCTTTGGACTGTTCTCTAGTTCTAAATATAGTAACTTGTATGAAACAAGAGTGGCAAGTTACCTTATACCAAATTATTTAAACGAACTTCCCACAGATCTACAAAACATGTATAAAGAAAATCCCTAAAATTTGTAAGATTGTTAAAGCAGTATTATTTACCACCATATTATAGCGACTCACTAAAACCCCGATAAACCCTGCGAGGTTTTCGTGGTTTGGTATAGTATCACTTTTCCTATATTATTTTTTTGAATTTTGAATAAATGATTAAAAAAAAAACTTTATTTTATTTAAAAAGTATTACAAACAAACCAACAAACATCCAAACGCTTATGAGGTCAAATATAAATATTAAATACTTCTAGTGTCCATAGGCGACGGCAAACGGCTAACCATCAATTAGGTGAACATCAAACAACAAAGTTTTAAATCTAAGTAAATCAACTCGTTTTTCAAAAATTCTAATACGGCGAAAGTGATCGCGTCTAGTTCCTTCGAGTAACCGTGGTAGGGCAGATTTCCATAATGTGCGAGTTATATTTACTAGCAGGCGCGAGAGACGTAAACCAACGACGGATGTTTTTGGCCGATATGTAGGTGTTCCCACTACGCCCAGTCTCCTTGGGGAGTCCTTCGACTTCTATGTGCCCTTGAAGTGACACTCGCAGAATAACACCATCTGTCAAGTATGCCCTTTCAAACGAAACATAATTTTCCAAATTGGTCCAGGCTTCTTTAAATATATAAATATAAATATATAGGGACAAATAACACTGATTGAGCTAGCCCCAAAGTAAGTTCGAGACTTGCGTTATGGGATACTAACTCAACGATACTATATTTTATAACAAATACATATATAGATAAACATCCAAGACCCAGGACAATATACATTAGAATTCATGACCTCTTTCTTTTTTGAAGTCGTTTAAAAAGCGACTCCTTGTACAAAAACTTCATTTAGGACTTTCTTACTGATTTGACAGGTTTGATAACATATGATATTTTTTTTTATTACAGGCTGAGGTAAAGAAAAAGTGACGAAACAATTAAAAAATATTCAGTGAACGCTCAAACATAGAATGAGAGTTGAAACGAACAAGCGATCTCGTCTCATAAATGCACATACAACGTGCAAGGGACATAAGTCGAACCACGGGGTTAACTAGATCACTATAGTATAATGAAATTAAAATAACAGTCAAAAAACGAAAATAAATTTTGGCATTTCCATGCAAAAGTGTCCAGCCGCCTGGGCAGCTTGTATGGGAATGTTGAATTTTTTCTTTTTGTGTCTTGACTGTTATTTTAATTTCATTATTCAATTGTGATCTAGAAAAGCCCGTGGTTGGATTTATTACGGTTGTCCCTTTCCCTTCCATGTTGTATTAAAAAATGTAGACAGTAAATACCTCGTAACAAGGTACCGTCCAAAAGGTGGGAAAAAAGTAAAACCTTAGATAGTTCCAACTGCTTTTTGTCCTACGCTGATTGTAGAAGCCGATCAAGGGGATTGACAAAAATGCGAATCATGTTATAGGTGACCCATCACTATTTTGATTCTTTTTTTCACCTTTTCGCCCACCCGAGTCTTGCGGCCCTGGACTCTATCTGCTAAAGTCACAAGACTCAAAATGCTCTTACTTGTGGTAGAGCCATGCTACCGGCAAAACTCTGTTTTGCTAGTAGCATGAATGGGCCGGCTCGACCGGGGAAGTTCCACACTATCACAGAAAATCGACGTCTGAGTAGTAGCGTCACCGCTTTTATGCTTCGTACGGTGAATGAGAAAGCTGGAGCCCCCCCCCCCCTCACTCCCCTCCCCCCTCTCCCTACATCTTCCCTTCCTAAAAGGCCGGCAACGCTTCTGTTACACCCCTGGTGATGCAGTTGTCCATGGGCAGCGGTGATCACATACCATCAGGTGACCCGCTTGTTCGTTTGCCGCCCTATGACATAAAAAAATGCTCTGTTATCCCCATTAGGGATACAGACGTGATAGTATGTATGTAGGTAGTAAAAAGTAGTTACAATTTTTTCAGACCCCACAAAATCGACAGGTTCTTACTGACAGGTTACGCAAACATGATGTCTTTATTAGAGGTTAATTTCGATGCGCAAGCGCAGATAAAATACGGCGAACGCGTAAACGGTTCATTTTGGCGCAAAAGAACGCGTAGAGGTTGTTGCTCTACATTATATTCTCTAAGTGTTTTCTTTTTAATTAATATTTATTTTAAATCATTTTCATATTCTCGTAATCAATTTATCGGAATTTTTTATGTATATACGTTCAAGATTACTCAAAGACGCCTGGACTAATTTGGAAAATTGTAAGGGCTTACTTGTCTGGTTAGTCCCATCAAAATCGGTTAGTAGACTGGTGTTGAAGTCGCCTTTTAGTTTTGATAAATTATTAAATTTAAAAAGGCATTTGTACTCTGCAGAAGCACAAAAGTACTTTATATATAATACAAACTTTTTAAAAAGACTTTTAGAATATAAAATTTGTTTAGACTCATAAAATCATCATTATTATTATTTCAGCCGCATGAAATTTACTGCTAGATGCCTCTCCCAAGGATTTCCAAAATGACCGATTAACAGCGGCCTGCATCCAGCGCTTTCCAGCGACCAAAAATCTGTGAATAATTCTGAATGATTTAATAAAAAGAGGTTCTTAACCTTGACTTGACGTAACATATCACAAAATCTCTGTTGTAATATCTGTTCGGTATGGGTTGAAATAAAATACTATTTACTGGTGAAGTATGAAATTATATTGTTTTAATTTTTACTTGGAAGTATATACGTCTGACATCTAATACAATTTGAAGTGCCATTTTTGAAACGCGGACTCGCCTAAACGAATGGTTTTTCTATTTAAAAAAAACCGTTCGTTTAGTGACACCGCGTTTGAAAAATCACACCACAGGCGAGCGAAGAAGAGTGAGCTTAAAGGGGTTGCCAGCACCAAAAATATTGCCAGCCATAGTACAGAAATTAAGATAGATTTTTGCAAATAAATTAATATAAATCAATAATCTCACAGAGATCTTTTTTACACTGAAGTAGAGCATCACCCCCGTCGGCGGGCCACCCTCGGTTTCTCGTCCTCGTTAGGGCTGTAATTGTTTAAATTGTCATAATTTCACCCGCATGCCGCACATAAATATTTATTTATCGTGCGATAACAATAATTATGGAACACTCGATTTATGGCTCTCAATGACAGGACAGGGTCAATTTTTTGTTAGCAAGCTTTGATATAGATATCTATAGATGTACATTTTCAAGGTTTACGAGAAAAATATGATGCAAGTCGAAATATTAAGGAAAAATGTGGAATAAATAATAAATAAATAAATATACATGGACAAATAACACTGATTAAGTTGGCCCCAAAGTAAATTCGAGACTCATGTTATGGGATACTAACTCAACGATACTATATTTTATAACAAATACATATATAGATAAACATCCAAGACCCAGGACAATTTGAATTATTTCTTAAAACTAAAAACCGACTTCTTCCCCAAACTACACAACTGATTTTGATAAAATTTCCATGGTACCACCTGGAAAGTATACCCTTTCAAACAAAAAAAGATTTTTTTAAATCGGTCCAGGCGACTTTGAATAATTGGTAAACATACATAAAAAAAAATAAAGGATCGCGACGAATTGATAACCTTCTCCTTTTTTGGAAATCGGTTAAAAAGGCCATTATCCAACTTGACCTGACCGGGGATCGAACCCGGGACTTCTGGGTGGTGGACTAGCATGGTGACCACTACGCCACGGAATGTATCATATTAGTAAAATCCGATTGAGGGAACGATAATCTGATGAATTATATAACACTTGAACCATAATTGCCACTCGATGGCTAGGAACTCGCAACTTCTAGCCTACCCCTGACTCTGTTTACCTCTTGAGTAACGAATGCTGCAAAATTGTTTAGAAAACTGGTCAAGTGCGAGTCAGACTCGCGGACGAAGGGTATCAATCAATAATCACGTTTGTTTTACAAACGACTTCGATACGAAGCCCCACTTAAAATATCTATATTATTCTCTATTTATGTATTTGTTGTTATAGCGCCAACAGAAATATATTATCTATAAAAATTTCAAAAGTCTAGCTGTCACGGGTCATGGGATACAGCCTGATGATAGACAGACAGACGGACAGACGGTCTTAGTAATAGGGTCCTGTTTTTACCCTTTGGGTACGGAACCCTAAGAATAAGCACTTGTCAATTATTTAATTGCCCACGCTTTTTCTCAAGAATATTAGTGTAGGTTGATTTTTGTAAATCCAAGCATTTATCGTACACTATCAAAACTTGAGTATAAGAAGCGACATCTTGAGTAAATATCTTAACATTTTCAAGAGAAAGTATGGCGGCATTACCAGATGATAGAGTAAACCAAGTAACCGATGCTCTTGCTGATTGATATGGTATTTCGATGCGTTAACATTTTGCTTCGGTTACTGGGCCATGGAAATTTGTGGCACATAGAGAACATAGCAATAATCCGCGTTTTCAACAATTCAATTTAGATACTTTTTTCTCAAACATTGTATATTGTTATTGGACTTCTGACGAAATATTACTTTTGACCACCTGATTTTTGGGCGAGATTTATCTTTAGACCACTTAATATCGTGACGACCTCCGTGGCGTAGTGGTTACTATGCTAGTCCGCCACAGGTCTCGGGTTCGATCCCCGGTCAGGGCAAGTTGGAAAATGGCCTGTTTCAAATTGTCTTGGGTCTTGGATGTTTATCTATATATGTATTTGTTGTAAAACATAGTATCAGGTTGGGTAGGGACCAATACTGAACTGGGTTTCTTTCGGCGTAATCTTCCCATCAGTGGACGTTCCGTAACGCTAGAAGTTTTTAGCTTTTGCACTAAAATAATATTTTAAAAAAATTACCTTCAATAAGAGATAAATTTATCCAACATTGAATAAACATTTTTGACTTTGACTTTTGACTTTGTCTTTGTATCGTTAAGTTAGTATCCCATAACGAGACTTGTTCGAACTTACTTTGGGGCTAGCTCAATCAGTGTAATTTGTCCCTATATATTTATTTATTTATATCATGACGACATGCGATTTAGATGAGTTGCCGCATACTTGCGTTTAATACCGTTCGATACTAACCAATTGCAATGAAATAGCACGTAGTGACATTATAATTCTTTGAAGTTAAATAGCTGTCCTATTATCAGTTTTGAGCATTAATAAATCTAAATATGCACTTTTGGTAAATTGTAACATACATCTCAGCATAGAAGAAAGATTTTTTTATCGGTTTCACGGTTTATTACTTAGTATATGGGTGACCAAGCTTCGCTCCGTAAACAAAATTATCCAACAAAATATATTTAAAAAATCGAGTAACAAGGGAGGAAATTCTCAAAAATTTCATCTAAATCATAGGAGCGTACGATATTCTCATTGATCGAGATTCTCGTTTCAGTTTTGAGATAGGCCAAAAGTTTGGCTTTTGTCCGGCTGTCTGTCTCTCCGGCTTTTTTCGCATACAATTTGCATTTTTCAACCTTTTCTCGTAAAATGTTGTTAAAAGATTCAAAAATTATAAAGAACTTTTTTGTCAATACAGTCTTTCGATTTTTTTTTCAGTATGGCGAAAATATTGGGGTTGAAAACTGAAAATATCATTTTCGTACCACTTGCTCAAAAAAGGCACATTCTATGGCACAAAAAGCGAACATAACAAAAGTCATTATTAATCTGTTAAAAACAGGGAAAGAAAAATGTACTGAATTCCATTTAGGCTCTAGACCAAGAATGAAAACAAGGAAAGAAAATTATACTGAATCTCATTCATCCTCTAGAGGGAGAATGTGGTTTAAGTTTGGAATACTTACCGAAATTTATACTGAACTGAATTCATTTCTATATTGTTAAGCGTAAAAAAATAACGATTTTGAATCGACAACATGTATCCGCAAAGTCCACAAACCCACTTAAATTTCATTAAATAAAAAACTAAATCAAGTCATGTCATTGTTTGTTTACACCAACTGTTTAGTTTTCCAAAAAGAAAAAGCAAAGGGTCATTTGCGTCTCACACATACAGCCAAGTTTTCTGCGTACCTATATTTATTTACAACGTAAAACATTTTGTATCTTTTATGTAACTGGATAAAAATTAATTAAAATATATCTTTTAATAAATGCTTGTCTCTTGATATTATTGTCTTTATTTTTTCACAAATGGTACGAAAATTAGAGTATTTTCCTCGGTGATAAAGCTGTCTTTGTCTTGGGTGAACTTAAATCCGTCGCTACACTCAGGACTCGTCCTAAATCCCTCGCTCCGCTCGGGAGTAAACCTCGAGTCCTTCGTTGCGCTCACGATTTAAGTCGTCACCCGCGACAGAAGACACTGCTTTATCCCCTTGGTTAATAATCTACTAATTTCAGCCAAAACGAAAGGTTTTTAAAAAAGAAATATTGCTACCCTTATTAAGACGCAACTTTTTTGTCTGATCTCCTGTGTTATCCGATATATTTCAACGGGTCAGGGTAACTCGTGAAGTCCATAGTTATAAACAGTATACATAAAGGTATGTTTACAATTATTGCTCGTTCAAAATAATTGTAGATTCGCACCTGTAGAACAACGTAAGCTTCTTAACAAATAACCACCATTTTGTTTTTCGAAACAATCATCCCATTAGCCAGTCGTAAAACAAATCCGTAACACCTGTTTACACAATACAATTTCATTGTCAAACTTTAAAAAAATATTCTCACGATCACACCACGTGCAAAACAAAAGAAAAAGATAAAATGACCCTTCGTTGTAAAGATAAAGGTAAATGAGGGTATTTAAAATTGGCAGATTTGTGTGTGAGGCGTTTTGTAATGTTTAAAGGAGGTGCGGAAATTTGCATTGTTAGGTGTTTATTTAAAGGTAGCAACGGTGGGAACGATAATACATACAAGTAGATATTTAGTGATCTACCTTGTTATTTATTTTATTTAAGAATCACCTTACCCTAGACTTTTTCATACAAACGTAGTCTACGTTTTATTTTGAAACGACATGTCAGACATCGGTAAAAATTTGTAATTTAAAAGAAATTGCAATTATCTAGGGTTATTCCGACGCTAAAATTATGAACTGGAAAGAAAATATAAGGGTGTAGAAGTTTTCCATGCTGATGGGCAAATATGATATAATACACTATTTCCTCTTTTAAGTTCATAATTTTACTGTCGAAACCAATTATAACCCTAGAAAATTGCAATTTCTTTAAAATTACATCATTTTTCCCATATTCGACATGTCGTTTCAAAATAAAACGTAGACTACGTTTGTATGGGAAAGTCTGTTTCTGTCCAGGGTAAGGGGACTCTTAAAATCTTTATTAAGCCAAAAGCTACAATAAGTGGATTTAATGCTCAAACATTATCTCCCAGTAAACCTTTAGGAAACCTTGAGGTAAAAATAAATGATACAAATGAAAATAAATCGACGAAAAATAATATTAGAAATTAGTTTTTATTTGAAAGGTCATACTTGTTAAGTGGTCCCATATAAATTTTATCAAAATCGGTTGTGCAGTTTAGAGGTGAACTATAGTCCATTTGTTTAGGTATTTAAAAGAAAAAAAAAAACAATCTTCATGTCTTATTATTGAAACATACACTTCATAAATCAATACTTTTGAAAATTACAAAAAAAAATTGTATTTTATAATTTGCAAAGTTATTGAATTATAAAGTGTGTATTTCAATAAAAAAGACATGTCAAGATTTTTACATTCTTTTAAATACCTAAACAAACGGACTATGGTATTTTTAACCGACTTCCAAAAAAGGAGGAGGTTATCAATTCGTCGCGATCCTTTTTTTTATGTATGTTCACCGATTATACGAAGACGCCTGGACCGATTTTAAAAATTCTTTGTTTGAAAGGGTATACCTTCCAGGTGGTACCACGGAAATTTTATCAAAATCGGTTGAGTAGTTTGGGGGTGAAGTCGGTTTTTAGGTTTGAAAAATTATATTTTTAAAAATTTTATGTATGTACGTGTGTGTATAATTGCAACTATAATTGCTCAAACCTCTACTACGATAAAATTAAACTATATTTCAGATCAAAAACTCACAACCACCTCCTACCAAGTTATGAATGAGGTGACTAACTCCCAAACTAACAATTACATAAGAATTACGCTCACAATACTATCCGCAACGCACGTGCGTCCGAGGTAACCTAAAAAAAGTTCCGCCGTAGACCCTTTGGTGAAAAAAACGTCTTTCATACCTTGTGAATGAACGGCTACCTGCGGCCGGCCTTAGCCATCTGGGCGTCCCGAGCAAGTTATGCCTTTGGCGCCCTTTTAGGTGAAACACACACACACAGCTTTTTGAGACAGCGTAGCTTACCTCCTAAAGAAGTCGTGAAGACTAAACTCACACTGTGGCAAAAGAAGTACCCGTCCTCACCATCTGATATTCCGCCTGACGAAAAGCTGCCCCCGGATAAGGATCTCCCCTGGGCTGGTTGGAAATCTTTAAACAGACTTCGACTAGATCGGTCATTTTGGAAATCCTTGGAGGGGCCTATATGTCCTGCAGTGGACGTTATGCGGCTGAAATTGATGATGATGAAACAGACTTCGATTTGGTATAGGGCGATGCCGGGTGAGCAAAGCCAAATGGGGTTGGAACTCTGGCTGTTTGTGTGACTGTGGGGTCACACAAACCATGGACCATCTTTCGTCATGTCTATCTAAATAAAACACGTTCAACTCACGATGGCAGACTAACTTTTATTTCAAATGACTCTCACATACATGAAACGAGATGGCGCTAGTAGTAACATATTTTGATACAAAGTATACATTTAATTCTCTCAACTGCCCGGCTCCTTGAACTAAGGCAGATATGAATTTGGCTGATGACAGGGCGGTTCCCGTGGCTAGGTTCTGGTCTAAAAATATCTAATTTAAGCCATTTTGACTCGATAAGAGGAAGAAGAAGGTGAAAGAATACTTATTATAATTTAGTAATTTAAAATAAGATTAAAACTGTCATTTTCGACACAAAAATACAATCGAAAATATAGCAATTATCGAAATGCTTTAAGAATTAAGGAGTTTCCTCTATAAATATCTTCAAAGACATCATGTCTTCATCAAATTAATTTGAGACTAACTTGGTGCTTTTTATTTAAATCTTTACTTTATTCATCTACTTCTTATTTTAAATTTTTGTAATGCAGGGGCATGAATCTCTCTTTATTATCTAATAATTATTATATATTTATTATCTAATAAAGAGAGAGTCTTGCCCCTGCAGTAAAGATATTAAAAAATATTTCTTTTTGAAATTTTTCAATATGTGGGTTGGCAAGTTAAAAAATATCATATTTCAGCCATTTAGTTTCCAAAATTTCTTAAAAATTTTTTATTACTTTTATTTCTCATTCTTATTCATCATTAGTCCGCCACCCAGAGGTCCTGGGTTCGATCCCCGGTCAGGGCAAGTTGTAAAATGGCCTTTTTCAAATTGTCCTGGGTCTTGGATGTTTATCTATTTATGTATTTGTTATAAAATATAGTATCGTTGAGTTAGTATCCCATAACACAAGTCTTGAACTTACTTTGGGGCTAGCTCAATCAGTGTTATTTGTCCCTATATATTTATTATTTAAGACGCAATTTTCTTGTGTAAACTATTTTTTCATCCAATAAACTTTAACGGATCGGGGTGACTCGCGAGATTTACAGCTCACAGAGCCATTAGTGTATTTTCTGTATACGTTTTTTGTGTACATAAATAAATAATAAAGTGGAAGAATTGCGAAAAACTGACACTTTTGGCTAATGTGCCTAGAAAAGCCTCACGTTCTTTCTTTAAACTATAAACATTAGTTCATAAAATAGTTTGAAGGGTTATCTAGGGCTTGGTTATGACAAAATTTTAAATGATATCTCCGTTTCGTTTCATTTATTTCAAAGCACTGGACCTCGAAAAATTTATTATTAAGAGCAGCCTTCCCGTCTTACTTTTCATACAAACACTCGTTCGTGATTATGGCGTTGTATCTGATCTTTCTTGAAAACTTTTAAACTCACAGGTATCTTGGGAGCTATTTCTAGGTTTTTATCGAAATAAAAAATTTAAATTTAGAAAAACAAAGTCAGTATAAGCCTCCAAAAATCTGCTTTTTTGCACAAATTTTAGCTGAACTTCGACCATTCATAAAATACTCATAAATTGTAAAAGTAAAGAAAATTTTTCGATACAAACCTCGTAAATGTAATGAAAATTTTGAATACAAAACATTTATTTCACATACACGTAAGGCTTACTGATAAACACGTTTCTCCTGGAACAAGTTTTATGATAATTCCGGACCCTATGTATAGTTAATAGTCGTTCAATGAATAGTTAATAATAATACTAATTTCATTTAATATAATGCAAACTATACCCTTTGGCGCTATCTCTCTCTTTTTGGTTTGCCTCTTTTTCTAGCATTGCCCTGGATGAAACACTAAGCTTTTCAAACTATGCTCGCGTTGAAAACAGAGCGACCGAGAAGGGCCGCCTTAAGAGAGTTGAACTGGCGCGCGCGGCGCCCTGTCGAACCTGGCGCCCCGGGCGAGCAGCCACCCCGGTCGCCCTAAAGCCGGCCCTGGCTACCTGCATTGGATTCATTACGATGTTTATCCCCTTTTTTGGCCGGATGTGAGGCAAATCGCCGGACACCGTTAGGGCCATTCATAGTTAGCCTGAGAAATAAGATGACAGTTTTTTTGGTTTCTAAGGAAGTTGAATCAATAAGGATTGGTTGTCTATGCGGAAACGCGGTGGAATTTATTATTTGTACGCGCCGATGGACGGTTTCTACTTAATATAAGTAGCGTTTGTAGATAACCAAGTTCGTCCGTCATCTAAACGATCGTAGTTCTATTCCAAGCACGGTCAAAAGCTCGTAAACGTTTTTTACTCATGTTTTTAGGGTTTCGTATCCAAAAGGTAACAGGACCCTATTACTAAGACTCCTCTGTCCGTCCGTCTTATTGTCTGTCTGTCTGTCTGTCACCAGGCTGTATCTCGTGAACCGTGATAGCTAGATAGTTGAAATTTTCACAGATGATGTTTCCTGTTGCCCTATTAGAACAAATACCAAAGTCAGAATAAATAAATATTTAACTGGGATTCCCTTACAACGAACGTAATTTGTTATAGAAAATGGTACGGAACCCTTCGTGCACGAGTCCGACTCGCTCTTGGCCGGTTATTTTTGCAGGTTTTTGTGTTGTGTTCGTCTCTGTCTTTGTTTCTATTGTACTCACAATACAAAATTAGTAAATTTATATTTTATAATATACTTACAATATATTCAAAATATGTACCAAATTTAAGCGTGTGAGTTAATTTATAATGAATTATACATGAGAAATAAAATATAATGGTAAATAATATTTAACCTATCCAAACCAAAGACCTATTTTGAAAATAACTTATTTAAAACGAAGAAAAAAGAAGAAAAAAAAAACGCATGCTGTACAATACCAGACTCGCTTTTCCGCTACAAACAAAAACAAATGCCACCAAGGCATGGGTACTCGTAAGTAACGACCAAATTGCACGCAACAGGTCGCTACGAGAGGTCAAAGCTACGACTCTACGCTACGCCGTAGACGCTCTACGAAACCATTAGATGAAAACTCGCTTTTACCAAACCCGCCTAACGTCGTGATAGAAAGCACTCAACCTCAAAAATTATGTAAAAAAGTTTGTTATTATAATTTTCATGGGTATAAATAGGCGTCTAATAAACCCCTAATCAGGTGGTAATCCGCAATCGACATCTACCCACTAATTACAAATAACAAGCGCAAATTAATCATCGGATGAGATAAATCAGAGACGCGTGCTCAAACGGAGTATCGAGACTATTTCGGTGTGGGCGGAGCGAGTGATTCAGTGTGGGCCTCGGCAGTCGCGCGCGAGCCGCGGACGGGTACACATAGCGCGTGACGTGCGGGGGTACACGCTGCGGGGATGGCGCGATGAAGACGAGCGGGCGCGCGGCGATTTGCTGGCCCCTGCTGCTCTGCTTAGCCGCTGCCGCCACTGCCGCGCCGCGCCGCCTGTACTGCGAGCGCGCCGACGTCGCCTGGCGGGCCTACCGCGCGCCGGCTGCCTTCGAGGCGCGCGTGCAGTCCATCGCCAAAGACGCCGCCACCGTCAAAGTCAGACGCGTGCTGCGCCGCCAGGGACACTGGCCACATGAGGACGCAGTGATAAGGCTGAAGTTACCCACCCAGGATCCGCTCGAGTGCTCCGGACGTTTCGAAGTGCCGTTGGTGAATCGCAGGAACTATATCGTGTTCGCGGAGAGGAGAGGACACGCCGCCGTGGCGCTGGGGCCGCCGCTGCAGAGGACTGCCAAGTTGCTAAGGAGGATCCGTGCCGTCTACAAGCCGGGCTACAGTGAGTGCCTAGTGATAAGTGTAGGCGGTGCGCCCGCGTTTTCCAGCGCCACATGGAACTTGCACGCGGAAATTCGGCAGAGGTATTCAAATTCCTAATTCAGTCACTGCAATATTTATGTAGCTCTTCCACTTTCCACCATGAAGTTTTCATGTGAATTCGAGACCAAAAAGTTTCAACCGATTACAAATTCAGAGTAGTCAATTTCCATGTGGTTCTATGCATGCGTAGATCTTAAGAAACTGAACGTTGAACAGTACAAAGAGAGTATTCGCAGTCGCGGACTCATAAATAGATTTAAGATCCCAATAAACTTTAATGCTAACAAATATGCAACGGTAGCAGGTGTATCGGAGAAACAAGTAGCCATTACGAGTCCATTTTAGGTTCACACAACTAGCGTTAGCAGCAAAACACTACCTTATTATCACGGGCGGATCCAGCCTTCGTTTCAGGGGGGTCATATCACCAGGACTCATGTCCTAATATTCATTTATTAGAAAGGCAGAAAAAGTCAAAATCAAGCATTCCTTTCACTTCCTATATCTCCCTCCACCCTCCATCCTGAAGCACAATTACTCTGTACTCTGCTGCTTTCATAAGTGACTGTACAGAGTAGTGTATATTGTATAACATATTCTGCTGACATAACTGATTTTTGGCAACATTAAAATATTTGATTGGGGATTCGAGTGGACCATGTTAATACA
Organism: Acrobasis suavella; assembly: GCA_943193695.1. Lineage (NCBI taxonomy): Eukaryota > Metazoa > Arthropoda > Insecta > Lepidoptera > Pyralidae > Acrobasis > Acrobasis suavella. The sequence continues at coordinate 23,482,721 of OW971934.1, forward strand.
CCCTCCCATTTCTTACAGATTGTTGCTGACAACCTTGATATTAATATTTAGCACTAATTTAATTAGTTCAAGATTAATGAATCTAAATCAACCATATCGGTGACAGTAGTTAGATGAAGTGCGACTCTTCTCAGCGAGTCGGAATGGCATTTTCATAAGGCTGTAGACCAGTGCGTGGTCACACTTACTCCCCTGTCATTAGCTGAGTTTAGATCTTCTAACGTACAAGTGCGACTGAATAAATTATATGGGGGATTTCACGTAGACCATGAGCTAACCCCCCCCCCCTGGATCCGCGTTTGCTTATAATGCGATCTCATTTATGCACCCTTCATAAACGGTGAGGTGGACGAGGATACAGAAGCTTTTAAGTATTTAATCATTCGTGCTGCGTGATCGTTATCTTTAACCAAATATTTTTAATTAAACTGTCTTAGAATAGTATCTATGACTAACTGTATAAATATTATAATTTTACTAGTAATAAGTGGATGAGAAAATATGCCACGTTTCTGTGACCATTTATCAAAATTATTCAAAATTATTAATTTAAGTGCTAAGCTAGATGAAGTTTTGGAATTTGTATCATGTAAAACAGAAAAACTCATGAAATGAGGTTATCATACTTAAAATGGTTTTCCAAAAGATAGAGTAAGTATTCAACTATAACAAACATCATAATACGAAACATTCAATAATTAATATTAAATATGGAGAACTTAAATGAGTATTGATGTCGTTTTATAAAACTCAGTAAAATATGTGTTAAGATAACAAAAATGAAATTTTGTTGAAACACAAAATAAAAATATAAACCATTCTTTTCATTAATTGATGGAAAAAGTACCAAAACATTGCAATCTGACTAAAAAGTTTGTTAAAATGTAAGTTTTGATTGTAATTTTTGATAAAGATTAAAATCAAGAAACAAATGAAATGCTCCGACATTTAATAGCACCGGATACAACCGCAAGTGTCAAAACACAATGCGACAGATAACGTAAGACGCAACGCTACGTTTGACAGGCACCGACAAGTTAGAACTAGAGCGTGTCGTGACGTCATCCTCATTGAGCCGGCCAGACAATCGACGACGAAAATGAACGACCAATCAGAAATTACCGTTTGTAAAGTCAATTTAGAAAAAAAGAATACACAGAACGTGAATCTTCATGAAATTTCGACAATTTTAAACTTAGACAAGGAAGACGACTTTCTAAATATCTTAAGTGTCTGTTCAGACGACCTCCGTGGCGTAGTGGTCACCATGCTAGTTCGTCACCCAGAGGTCCCGGGTTCGATTCCCGGTCAGGGCAAGTTGGAAAATGGTCTTTTTCAAATTGTCCTGGGTCTTGGGTGTTTATCTATATATGTATTTGTTATAAAATATAGTATCGTTGAGTTAGCATCCCATAACACAAGTTTCGAACTTACTTTGGGGCTAGCTCAATCAGTGTAATTTGTCCCTATATATTTATTTATTTATTTATTTATTTGTTTTGACAACAGTTTCATACAGATTTATAATCCTACTTTATTGAGGTACAAATCCTCAAGAATATTTAATGATACTTACTTAATTGATTTGTATTTAATCATACTTAGTTTATAAATTATACGAATAGCTACATACATGAGTTTGTAGATACTCTTTTTGCATTCCGTTCCAGAATCATAAAATATTCAAAAGAATACACATAGCGCAGCGTATTAAATAAGTGTGTACAATTTTTACTCTACTCTAAAATATGCAAATTTCGTTGATTTTTTGCAAAAAAAATAATAATTAAAGCATTCATATCTATGCATAGTTATTCATTAGTATTTTTTTTAACTATAAAAGAAATGTATTCTGCCAAAAATTCTGTAGTTCCTACAGCAAAAATTAATGCACGTTAAAGCTATTGCATATACTCGTACGTCCAAGAGTACTGAGTCCATTTTAACTTTTACTATAGAAACTTCTTCGCCTATAAACGTTTAGGCACTGACAACCGCAGTGATTAGTCTACATTTCGGGTTCAGCTTTATTTATTGCACGATTAACTTTGGTATCGGCCACTAGTCTTTGAAAGTGTGGCGCTTTGCCTCTCTGTTTACGCTACCCGGTGGGTTGTTAGCAAAATGTTTATCTTTCTGGATATCATCTGTCGTTATTCTTTTGTTAATGTTCGCTTTGCTTTCATTATTGGATTGTAAATCTGTCCCGGTGATTTCGATGTACGGTGCTCCCAAACTTTCTTTATCTGGCTCGTTTGCGGGATAAATGTGGATATTATCTTTGCGATTGCCAAAATTCGGGCTAATTTATCCTATACTGACTTTTGTATACAGATTTGCCTTCGCAATTTCTTTATATTTGTAAGGATCTGCAAGAAATAAAAGTTATTGTTATATAAATTGAATATATTTACAAATTAGTTGCATTTAAGTTTTCTTAGATTAACATTGCAAATATCAGTATTTATAGTCAGATTCACATAGTTGGACACGTCTTAAGAGATATGATATAATCAAATTATGTACTTATATCGAATAACAAAAAGAATACTATCAACTGGTAATGTATTTCATTAGTAGCATTGTTTAAAAAAGGGAAATAGTAATGCATTGATGAACCATTACTTTCAAGCCATAGTAATGTAACAAAAATGCATTTATTATCAATTGCATCGATTATGAAGTGATACAAATATCCAAAGAAAAAGAAATTATTTTTTTTACAACCTTCTGCATTCGTAATAATTCTGTGAAGTAAAGTGATCTTTAATTTTTTTTAATAGCAACCTAAGCAGTGTCGTTACGCCCTGGCAATCCTCCATTATTTTCGCTCCGCTCCGATGACTTTACTGTCCTATTAAAATATTAACATACGTTAGTATTATAAATTTTACGATCGGAGTTGTTAAGATTGAATGATAAATTATACACGATTCGCTATATTAAATGTAATGAACTTACATGTACCTCACTATTGTGTAAAGATGCATTTGTTTCTTCCATTTCTGGACTTAGTTTTCCACATTTAAGAGCTCTTGTCTGTTTCCCTTGAACGTATAAGATTTAGAAAAAATAAAAGAAATGTAATACGCTTTCGGTAAAAAAAAACTTGTCGCTTACGATAAAGCTATTAACGTGTTTAATATTGCATTTGGCAAAGTTAATGTACTCTGAAGATTTCGTGGAAGTCTGCCAAAGAATTCTGTGATATGAAAAAGTCCAGGAGAATTGACATAATTCAATAAGAGATATTTAGAGTTCTGAGGTAAATGAGAAAAATCATGCGTCTATTTTGCCATGTCATTATGGGGCGGGTACATAATAACAAGTTAAACAGGCAGATTTTTTTATTATCAGCCAAATTTTTGAAGCCATTTCATCCCCTGATACTGAACCACTTTTATAAAAAAAGTTATTAAAAATTGACAAAAAAATTGTTTTCATCGAAAGTAATTCAGTATCGTGGAGTGAAATTGCCCAAAAAATTTCGCTGGTGTTTAAAAAATCACCTTTTAAAACATAGAATGGTGCTGACAAAAGAATACTAATGCTCAGCAGTGGATTTTTGATAGCTGCTGATAATGACAAATTACGGACAACGGCACTTTCACGATATTTTTAGAATTGCTGCGGAACCCTCATTTGAACATAAATCAACGTGTTCTTAGCCACTTAAACTTACCGTCTCTCATATCCATCTGTCAATACGTATAATTTATCGTGAGTAAAGCAACTAAAAATACAGATCATTGAAAATATGCGATGAAGTGTCTAAATTCGTGAAATGTATTTACGTTCCAAAATCTATTCTCGTGTAGTTTCTACATCCCAGAATTAAAAATTTTCCAACAGTTCTAGATAAGTACCTTCTATATCAAACAAAATATGTAGAAAACATTGGGTTCTAGGAAAGATGCTGTCAATTCAACAACAATATTTATTGGATACAATAATATTATAACTCTTTATTTCTTTCTGTGATAGTCTGGGGTAACAGAAACAAAGTTAAAAGTACCATCAGCTACTTCTTTTCCCACGTAGGTCCCGAAAAGCTTATTGAGGGAATCGGAATTATCTTCTTTGTAAAAGATAACGACGTGACGTGAAATGTATTTCACTAAGTCACCAAGTATTAAATTATCACAACAAGGAACCAAACTATAACCAACTGAAAATTTGCATCCTCAATTCCTCAGCTGTGCAGATTTAGAGCCTGCGATGAGCAAGGTAATCTGCTAATTCGAATGAAGGGAATCGTAGGAACATGTTAGATATGGTAGTATAAAGTTAAATAGAATTATTCCGGATGAGATGACAAATATCGGAGCACACAAAACTAACAATGGTAATAAAGCGAATGATTGTGTGGCGATCGATGCATCGAACATAAATTAGTGATCCTGTAGAAGGATAGTATGGACAAATTGGTTTTTCGACTGTTTCTTTTTTCTTTCTTCTAGACGATTTAAGCAAATTTTATTAGTTATACAAGTTTACACGGCTTTGCTACAACATTCCGCTCTTCTGTCCTTTACAGCTTTTGCTTCGATTCCGATGTCACAAAAAAAAATTGATCAGTGAAGGAGATTTTCTCACATTTTCGCGAGGTTACTAAACTTGCTAGACTCTTGAGTTAGAATTCAAACGATTCAAATGTTTACTCAGTAATTAGACCTCTACAGGCACGTTTACTCGTCAATAAGTATAATTTATGTTATGTGTAAAGTATATTAGAATTTAATTTATTTTTTAAGAAAAGCTACCAATACCAGCACTTCGTAACGACCACTGCTGAGAAGAAACGCCGAAAGAAACTCATTTTCACAGTATTAGTCGCCTACTCGCCAGAAGGGCTTTGTCATATTATTATTATTGTCTTTTAATTAACAAATATCATAACATGTAATGCTTGCGAACAAGTAAACAAACATATATTGCGTAATAAAAAAACAGGATAAGTACGCTAGCTTATATATAAGTTATAGAATCAGCTTTCAGAGGCCGATCCTCTCTCTTAGACCGGTAATACTTAGTCTGGCTACTTTTAAAAAAAATTGGCTTTTTTTAAATGTTTGGTATTTAGACGATGGGTCCATTGCGAAGATGCAGCGTCAGTTTTTTTCAAATTTAGAAGAAAAATAAAAATCGTTTGACAAACGTCCATTACGTTAAAATGTAAATATGTAAATGTACATTAAATATACACACGTTTAATGTTCAATCAATGTATTACACAAAAAGATTAAACAGACGACATTCGCACCATAGAAAGCATATATAGAGATAGAGATAACTCTCTACTTGTACACCAAAAGAAAAATGTCACACAAATAACTTTACAATAATTTTACATTACATATCTTTTCTAGGAAACCAAAATTAAAGTGATGATAGATGGTGATATAGGTATCCACATACCTATATCACCATCTATCATCACTTTAATTTGAGTGGGGATCCTGTCGCCGATGGTCGATCACAATGGCAACCGGCCTTGTAATTAACGCGCACATCCGCACCCACAGCGTCGGCGACTAATTGTTGCTAGCTGTCAATACTCAGCTTATTATATTTGACGATCATGCAGCTGCAGCAGACTTTGATGATATATTTTTTCGATTTTAATATAGTATTTATTTTTCAAATTCAAAATTATATCACTATAGAAGAATATAATATTGTCTGACATATAAATAAAGTTATTTATTGATTTTACAACAGCTGTTTATAATTTTCTAAAGTAGCATTGTTTTCTAAAGAAATTATTCAATAATTCGATATGTCCACTTATAAAATTTTAATATCAATTTAATTCTACGTTTATTTTAATTATGCTTTATTACATTTAATTATACTTGCCTACAATTTGAAAATAAATTCAATTTCAAAACTACTCCTTACTACTACACTACACTAACTACTACTATCTTTTGGGCTTTTTTTATGTTAAAAAATCTTTTTTATTCCAATAGTTTTACAAAGCATTTTGCGAATATATTGTTTCTGTGAACTACTGACAATAGAATCAAAAACATAACAATAATTATTTTTGATTTTTTAGAAACCCTCGAATTTTCTATATGGCTTATCAAGAACCGATTCTGGCAATTTATTATAAAACTTTATGCGTTTTCCTTAAATGCTTTACTGACTGTTTTCAGGCGAGGTAACTAAATGATTTATATTCCGTAAGTTTATATCCGTAAAATCGCCCGTTTTATAAATAAGGCAAAAGTTCGGGAAAAAAAATATTTATTTAAGAAAAGAGGGAAAAAGATATTTGTAAAGACAAGTACTTTATTCAATGCTAACCTAATTCACATTTGCGTGATAAGTGTCATCAATTACAAAAATAAATTCGCTTCCCAAGCAATGCTCACAACAATTAATCTTTGTTTATCCAACTTAACAAAAACTTTTAATTCTCTGTGAATTTTTAAGTCTAAAATTAATTTGGCACTAATGGTTGTACTTGATTCTAATCTCATTAATCCAGAATATATTTACACTTTGCCGACGGCAAAGGCGGCACTTTGCCGGCGTTACAGATAATAAAGAAAAATTTTACGGACGAATTAATTTTTACAAGTTTTTACTTAACAATGTTTGGATTTGCGTGTTTTGTGTTAGTGCGTACTTAAATAAATTGTTTGTTTAATAATTTGCCATCCATGCCATTTTCATCTACTTACAGGAATTACGAGTATCGCCTTTATTTAATGGCAATAATTAAAATGCCAATTGCACCAAGCCACCTAAAAGTAACATTAAATACTAAAACACTTATACTAAAAACTAATAGAAATACACCACCAAAAACTAATAAGAATAAATAAAGAAAGTAAACTGAACAGCCTTTAACTACTAATATCATGAGAATCAAACTCACAATATGATTTTAGACAAATCTAGTGTTGATCACACAGAGTCTCACAAAATATACTGAAACGATTTTAAGGGTGGATTCAGTCCAAAGTACTACGCTACTTTGCTCAAGAAACATAACAATATATTCAAATATGATAAAAAAAATTGCCGCCGATACATTTTATTAGAAGTTATATAGGTACATCGTATGATTAGTCGTACTATTTTTGAGAGTTGGAGATAACAACAAATTACAAACATGAATTTAAATAGATCTTGTAAAAATTAAAAATAGAGACTTTTTTGCATCCAGACGGCAGTAAAGTGTTGAGACACGAAAATCGTCTGCCCGGACCAATATATTCGAATCGTGGAATTTTTTCTGTCACATAATGTCGTCTAGGTATTTATGTGGTTCCCAATTAGACGACGGGACGTCTGCGACGATCGGTTTAGTGGAGATTGAGACTCGAGATGTGAACGATCTCGGGTAATCAAATTGATAGGCCTTATGTTATTGTGGTTGTTGTTTCTGTAGTATCCAAAGGTGATATCGTATGTTCTGTTACAGTCATAGTTATTTCCTTTATTTTTTCTTACACTTGCTTCATATTCTTGTCGACATAGAACTGTTGAAAGTCTAAAAACCATTGAAGTCTTAAAAATTGATGCGACTTTAATACTCGTAGACTCAAATTGTGAGCGATATCGGACTTATTAAAGAATGTGCTATTTTGTTACCTAGGTACTTATAGTTCAGCTGATTCGTTTCTACTAGAAATATACTTTCAAAATATAAATGAAACTAGGTTTTGCCCGCGGCTTCGCTCGCGGAGGGGTGTAATTTATCAAAATCCTTTCTTAAGGGATGCCTACGTCATAGTATCTTTATGCATGCAAAGTCTCAGCCCGATCGATTTAAAATTGGCAAAGTTTCATACAAAATTTCATCCCCTATTTTATCCCCTTGGGGGTAGAGTTGATCAAAATCCTTTCTTAGCGGATGCCTACGTCATAACATCTACCTGCATGCCAAATTTCAACCCGAACCGTCCAGTGGTTTGGGCTGTGCGTTGATAGATCACTATGTCAGTCAGTCAGTCAGTCACCTTTGAGTTATATATATTTAGATAGCATGTAACGATATTTTTATTAAACTCATCACATTACCGGATTACGCGTCCATCTGCTAAACCTATTCAAAATGTTTCTCAAATAAATGTTCAACAGCTTTGATGTGTTACTAAATTTCCTCTAAACATTTCAGTATTTATGATATCATCATAGGCATATTTATCATCATAAGCTCTCTAAGATGCTGGATATAGTCCTCCTTTTGTCTGCACCATTGAATCGTATCCCTAGCCTTAGCTATTTTTTTCTATAAATATTCCTATTTGTGCTAATTGTAACACAATTAACAATTGTATTCTTTTACAAAAGCCTAACAACACTCTACCGAGACTAGATTTTAATGGACTTTACCAAGAATTCATAAGCTTGATGACAAAACAGATTCCAATTGACGCACTAAAAGAGCATCCAGTCTATAAAGATGTCCAGTGGTCTTTCGCAGCCACATAGCTTGCCCATTTAGATCGCCATTGCCGACCACTAGGTCAGCGCAAACGTGTCTAATGACATCGATTAGCAGGAAAAACTTAAGTCTAGATTTTAACGCATAATAGAGGATGTATAGATAGATATGTACTTAAGTCACCGAGGCATTTCTGTGAAAGTCTAGATAATAAATCTAGTAATAGATATATTTTTTAGTAATCATTACAATTGTCTTTATTCAGCGCAATTGAATGTAAGCGCAATGCAATAGTAAATTTAGATTTAGATCTTTTTCAAAATTTGGCTTGATCTTCTAACGTAGATCTCGATCATTAAGTATCATCAGCATCACACCGCTCTATAGGTAAATCAACCGATTAACCCAAAATATAAAAAACTAATCATACGAATAAATAAAACTATGAAGGTTAATTTCTATGAAATAATTGATTTCTTAAAAAAAAAACACAAATCCAAAAACAAAGTAACTTATTTCGCAAATGACCATATAATCATCTTTCACGTTATGGATTATGGAAGAATTTTGCTCCAAATAGTGTATTGGCAAAACATTTTGTACACTTACTTACTATACACATGAGTAAAACCTTGATAAAACGTATCTTTGTCGGGTGCATGTTCCAACGTGTCTCACAGTTACAAACTGATGATCATTTTTGTATCATTTGACCTTGTCTTATTGTCTGCCTTGACATATTAATCGGTTTCGTTTTTTGCCAAAATATATTATTAAGATCTAGCGTCCTATTTAATATTTATTTGCAAAACCATTTGTACCTTAGATACCTACCTAAATAAAAATTAAATTTCCTTCTTTCGCTCTTTCTTTAAAATAAAACTATTCGCTCGATTCGAATTTTACATGGTCACTTTCGTTTGAATTTACAAATCGTTGCCGTTTATACACTTGCACTTAGGAAGCGGCACTAAACTCATTTGTAAGTAAATGATCTTTATTCAATTGCCAATTATCAAGTAATACACATATTATAAAGAAAAATTAAAGATTATGACTTGACTTTGACTTTATTAGTTCGCAAAGCAAGCTATAATAAAGTAATCGATCATTTCTACCGTTGAGTCGCCTTGGGCCTGGGTGGCCGTTAATGCCACCCGATTACCGTTGTCAGCCCTACCGCGCTCGGGAGCTGTGGGAACGCCGCAGTCATTTGCGGTAACGCGAGTTAAGCAATCCACTGACTTGACACTGATTGGATGGGTAGGTAAGCTTTGTGAATTTTTAATATCTATTTAAATTTTCTATACTAAATACTAATTTTAGTTAAGTCCGCAATTAAGTACTTATACAATATAATTTATTAATACTCGTATATCATCGATGTAGGTCAAATTTTAGAAGTTTAATTTATATTCATAAAAAATGACTTATACTTACAGAAATACAAGAAATTGATTTGGTTACTAAGGTTTTAAATATATTATGTAAAGGCTAAAAAGCTGAAGAATGTTACAAAGAATACTTATTCATATTCTGTGGACTGTATACAGTAAGAAAAAGGACAAATATATAGGTTTCCAGATACAACATGAGGTCTTCTACTCGTAAAAAGACGTAATATGATTTCTTCAGGATTGCTAACAAGTGTTTGGGAGCCGATATTAGCCTATGGGCGTTTGTAATACAAGTTATTACATCCATCCATTAGTTAAACATCAGGTGGTTTACTTATAAAAGAAAAACATTAAGTGCCTTTTGATTTACACCACCACAGCAAAATTTATGAAAAAATACCCACAATACACACAAAAATTACACGGGCTATCGGTAATTGCCATCGTGCCCGTTACCCCATAGTTACAGTAGCTTTCTTTGCTCTCGACATTTTCTCCGGTCGCGCCCGGCAATTAATTCTAAATGTCATATGAATTCGGCTTTAATTTCGGATCGGTGAAAGGTGCGAGCGAAGAGCGAGTTTCACATTTAAATGTATAAGTAGAACAATTTGTTCACAATTTGTGGATGAAGCATTTAACTTCGGAAATTTCCAATTTGTACAAAATAAAAGATGAATAGTTTTCTTTTACACCCCCGACTACAAATATAGGGTTATAATTAGTTTCCGACACTTAAATTATGAACTGGAAAGAAATTATAAGGGTGTAAAAGTTTTCCATACTGGTGGTCGTTAAATATGCTACAATACACTATTTTTTTTTTAAATTCATAATTTTACTGTAAGAAACCAATCATAACCATAGATAATGGCAATTTCTTTGAAATGACGTAATTTTGCCCGTTACCGACATATCGTTTCCAAATAAAACGTAGACTACGTTTGTATGGGAATGGTTCTTTCAACTCCCTCTCTCTCCCCTACTCCCTGACTGCGAATATCTCCTACACTCCTTTATCCCTATCTACGAGTCTAACTGGTTTCTCGAGCCATGAGAGTGGTATAACGAGGTTTGGCGTCGCCATGTTCTAGGGACTGAGGACGATATACATGCATCGGCTTTGGTCTGCAAGCGTGATGACGTACTCTCCAAGGTAAACCTCATTCATAAGCTCTTGCAGCGTAACTGCTGGCTGGGAAGACTCAGAACAGAGAACAGAACAGAGAACAGAGACTACGTTTGTATGGGAAATTCTGATTCTGTCGAGTGTAAGGGGACTCTTAAGTGAAGGTAAGTTCCCTTGATGTATTTCTTAGCTTTATTTGATGAAAATCAATTTAGTGGTTTAAAAGTTATACTACGGATATCAAGGTGTATCAGTAGTTCCGGTGCTCATTACTAGATGACGTTCTTGACATTCGGGGATATTCTTAATATGCCTAGCAAATAAACTTATTGCTTTTCTCCTCTATATCAAAGCGCGTCACAGGTTGTACTTATAATTAGCTGTGCTGTGCTCCTTTGGAGCCAGGGGTCAGGTCACAGCAGCTGTCTGGCTTGAATGTAGAGATGGATACACAGAAGATACGTAGATTTGGCTGTAGTTTTTTCACCGACCGTCACCCTGACGTCCTTAAGATTGTTTCTTTTTAAAAGTGCTTTTCTGAAGAACACTTTGTTTAATATTTATTTTGCAATTTGCCTTACGTTCTTTTTTACGTCATAGTATTTTTTTTATTTGACCACTTCTCTGCTCTTATTTTATTTCTTGTTTTTTGACGTACTAGTTTTACAAAAGCATCTTTTCATGTTTGCCCAGCTATTAAATGTCCTTTTTAATAATTTTGCTAGTGTCCTTAACATGTATTCCATTACTACTTGTCTCCATCCGCTTACGCCTTGAGCCACACCACACGTGCCCTCGACATTTGCGTTGAATTTTGCCGAAACCCGCCCGCAGCCGTCCAGTTGCACAATGTACTACATTACCATTTGCATTCATTATTTATGGAGGAAAATAGAGAGATAATTATGATTCGCCGCGTCGCCAAGACCAAATGGACCACCAGGGTTGTGTGGAGATACTGGTAGTGGTTTTATTTGCTGGTTTATCAACAACGCTAAGCTAAAACTATAATAGTTATCGCACAGCTACAGTTTGCGCTCATCATTAAAAAGATTTAAAGACTTGGCATCTTGTTCTTCGGCACATTATCTTTCTTATTAACTGATTTCAGGGATTGGTCTTTTCATGATCCGGTCCTTTACTATCCGCATCCTACGTCTTGCCAAATATTTTTAAGATATCTTTACGTGGGTTTTAGTAATATTCCGTTCACGTCATGGGTTGCATTGCATTTTTTGTTTCAAATAAAAGCCTAGCATCTGATATTAAAATTTAAAATCTGAATGTGGTATAGTAGTAATTTTTTTTATTTCTTTTTATTTTCACACAAATCAGATTACAACTATTACAAAAATACACAGAAAAAACATTAAAAAAAATACAATAAAAACTGGTTGCAATCCAAAGCATGTGTGTACAAAGAATAATTATATTAGAGGAGAATCTTACAAGCCAAGAGAAAACCAGTATAACAATTAAATATATAATATTTTACCTATTAAATATGTACTTTACTTTCCTGTAACACAGTACAGGATTCGCTTTAGTGTTTTAATGTATGAGGCAAGCTTAGGATTAAAAACATCAAATTCTGTGTTATTTAAAGCACTCTCGTTACACTGACGGGCCATCCGCACAATGGGGTTATAAAATAAGGTATTATTTTTGTATGTTTGTAAAGCGAAAATTCCTGTTTGAAGTAAGAACTGTTTGCGTTTCGACGATGCAACACCGATTCTCTGAGCGGAAAAGCAACCTTCTTGTAGTTTTGTCATTTTGTCAAGCGTAGCTTTGGTTCGATGTCATTTTGGCCATTGACTTACCAAAGCTATTCCAAAGAGTTTGCCAGTAAATTTAGTCAAGACAGCTGACCATCTTCTAAGTGGTCTTCATGCTGATTTTGACTTGGGTGACCAAGTTTGAGAACCCTTCTGTCCAATCAACCATCATCGCTTATTAAATAAACTTAGCTAAATCAAATCAAACATAATGAGGCCCAGGCTATCTAAGCATAAATGTGACATTAATTTTCGAATCGTTAGAAAAACCATCAGACCATATTTGGCGTGGCGCCATCGCGATTCGATCTGTCGGTCGTTTGATACGTGCTGTGTTTATTTTACTGGCTACTAAGATCTTGAGGAACAAATCCAATTTGTATGCTATCCGGAAAATATTTTGAGAAAAAGTAACATGGCCTACTAGAAGTAGTAAGAAAACTAGAGATAGCTTTTCTTCTACATCATGTGCTATTGAAAAATCATGGACAAAGAGGTCGCCGTTGCCGCATCAAAGATCATTGAAAAATATTATTTTGATCCTTTTCTCGACTGAAAGAAGAATAGGACTAACAGCCGTTAGATTTTGTAAAGTTTTTCGATCGGGAAAACTGTTTGGTCGTGGACAGTATGTGACAATTTGAAAAAGACCATTTTCCAGTTGCCCTGACCGGGGTTCGAACCCGGGACCTGTGGGTGACGGACCAGCATGGTGACCCTTGCGCCACGGAGGTCGTCGTTGAATAAGTAGAAAACTTTGCTATTACTGGACTGGCTGTCACACTTTTAAATGTGCGTAATGTGTACATCTACTTACACCATGTGTAAGAATCTTGATGGAGTTTATCAGCCATTTACGTAAAAGTATATATTCCCACGTGGAGGCTAACCTAACTTCCTCCTCTAGCTCCCAAAATCAAAATTCTTTATCAAGAACTTAAAGCGACGTCCTGACTATAATTATAACAGCGGTTACGCAAGCGAAGTGGTTCGAACTGAAATATTATTTTAGGAGTTCAGAGACCGTACGCCCGCGGTGCAACGCCTAACTGACTCTCGACCTTGTCGTTTACCTGTTAAAGTTTGTTTTGCAATGTGTCTTCGAGTGTCGTTTGTGTCGTTATGTCGCCGTGGTACCGTCATGTGTCGCATATCACTCAGCAAGGCGCTTCCTTTGGACAATAAAGAAAAAAGAACGCGCAGAGGTTTGGGAACCGTAATACTGAAATTATGAAGGTGAGAATTTAATTCGGGCGTTAAATGTACTGTATCTTTATGTTCGTGCTTCGGAAGGCAGGTTGAGTTGTTGCTCCTGTCATTAGATAGAACGTGTAAAATCTGATACCAATGTTGACCTGTGATACGCAAAGCATCGCAAGAAGGCTCGACTTCCAGTATTGAATTTCGTCATTTTTAACCAACTTCAAAAAGGAAGTTGTAAATTTGTCCGATTTTTTTTCAAACATGTTCACATATTACTCGAAGAAACCTGAACCAAATTAAAAAAAAAAATTTTTGGTTACAGGTTACAGGTTTAAAGTCCACCATGCTCGGCCCATACTGGATATACAATAATAAATAATAAACAAACTTTTTTTTTTATATTTTTTTTTTGGTTATACCTGATAGGTGGCCCCATAGAATTTTTATCAACATCTGTTGTGTAGGATGAACCAACTTACATAAATACGCAAAATTTCAGCTCAATCGGTTAAGGATGCATGGTTAAAAATTGAATTGCAAGATTCGACCTAAACTAATATTGCATACTTACATAAAAGATATAATTAGGGTTGCATCGATACGCCTTTTCGCCGATACGATACCGATACCGATACTCTTATACAAATATCGGCGATACCGATACCGATACCGATGCGTTAATTGAATCAAACATTAAGATAAAATAAATAAATCACCAGTCGGATTATTTTTTTATTAATATGAAAAGTAGTTACATAGGTCGATATTAGATAATTATTATAAATTTTAGTAATTAACATTAATAACATTTTTATTTAAAAAACGAATCTTAAGTTTTGCGGAGAAAGGCGATTTAAAAAAACAAGTATCGTTGAATCGGTCATAAAAATATCGTCGATACCGATATATCGGCTAACCCGAAGTATCGCCGATATATCGGTATCGGTATCGGTATCGGATGCATCGCTAGATATAATACATTGCAAGTTGCAAGTTAAATTAAAGCTTGAAATCAAAAGGAAACTTCGAAGTTCAGCAACGAGCTATGTACAGACGCGTCATCATATGATAACTTATAACACTTCTCACCTTACATGAGTCGCTTGCTAGCATTTACGCGCTAAGTACACTCTGAACGCAGAACAGCGCTTAGTACAGAATCATTTTCTACCTTAAAGGCACGTAAAAGACTAATGCTTGTATTCATAAAAAAATTTAACCGTTTGTTAAATCTATTTTAGTCAAAACATGTTTCGTCCCTTTCCCTCTTTTCAATATTTGACATAGTAAGAAAGTGCTAAAACATAGTTTAACTAAAAGAGGTTTAGCAAACGTTTGTTAATTTTTATGAATTTGGGGGTTATAATAAATTCTCAATTTTAAAAATTCTAAATGCCAATTCCTTCTCTAAAAGATGACTCATTTCAATCTGTTCTATAAAATTACTGTACCATAAGCTACCCAAGATCTGTTTTTATTTTACATCAAATAACAATCTTATAATTAAGTGTGGAAAATTCAACATAATTTAAGAATGATAATAATTCATTTCTAATAAATGAAATAAATAATTCATTTCAATCTGTTCTATAAAATTATTCTATCCTAAGCTACTCAACATCTATTTTTTATTTTATTAGGTTATGGAAAAAGTCTTTTGGCATATAGTAGGTATGAACTTGTAATAAAACCACTTTGGCTATACTATTTGTACCTGGCTGGTTTGGTATCATTTAAAAGTTTAAATTTTAAAGAAGATAATTCCAAATTTAAATTAGGAAAATGCGTTTGTTTTCATTTATTTTCTTACCGTCAAGATGAGTGAATCTAATGAAGAAATTAGATACATTTTAAAATTTTACTACCAAAGCCGCGAAAAAAATTTGCGATGTTTATGGACCTAATGCAGTGTCTGTGAGAGTAGCACAATCAGGAAATTTCGATGTCAAAGATGCACGTCGCTCTGGTCGCCCTGTAACGGATAAAATGGATACTATTTTTGAAAAAGTGTAGCAAGATCGGCATATCAGTAGTTACGACGTAGCTGAAGAACTGGGAATTGACCACAAAACAGTTTTGGCACATTTAAAAAAAAATGGGTACACAAAAAAGCTCGATATTTGGGTACCTCACGAGCTCTCTGAAAGAAACCTAATGAACCGTGTACTCATTTGTGATTCTTTATTACGACGTAATGAGACCGAACCATTTTTGAAGAAATTGATAACTGGTGATGAAAAGTGGATCACGTACGACAAGAACGTGCGAAAAAGGTCATGGTCAAAGGCCGGTCAGGCTTCACAGACTGTGTGTGTGGTGGGATTGGAAGGGCATTATTCATTATGAGCTATTACCACCAGGCAGGACCATCGATTCAGAACTCTACTGCGAACAACTGATAAGAGTAAAGCAGGAAGTTGAGAGAAAGCGGCCGGAATTAATCAACAGAAGGGGTGTGGTTTTTCATCATGATAACGCTAGACCTCACACATCTTTAACCACTCAGCAAAAAATAAGAGAGTTTGGCTGGGAGGTGTTAATGCATCCGCCGTATAGTCCTGACCTGGCACCTTCAGATTTCCACCTGTTTCGGTCTCTTCAGAATTCTTTAGGCAGTGTCAGGTTAACATCACGAGAGGACTGCCAAAACTACTTGACGCAGTTTTTTGATCAGAAGCCCCAAAATTTCTATAGCAATGGGATCATGTCCCTACCTATAAGATGGCAAAAGTTATCGAACAAAATGGTACCTACATACTTTAGTTAAATGTTAATAAACTATGTTAAAACCTGTTTTGAATTTTCATATAAAATGCGAAAAGACTTTCCCCAACCTATTATATCAAATAACAATCTTATAATTAAGTTTGGAAAATTCAACATAATTTTAGAATGTTGTTGTGGTTCTGACGTCTTACTTCTTACTAATATTATAAACGCGCAAGTTTTTGTGATACATGGATGTATTTATGTTTGTTACTCTTTCACGTTAAAACGGCTGTACGGATCGGAATGAAAGGCATGTGGATAGCCTATTGCCAGATAAGATACTTTTTATCCCGGAGAAATGTGAAATTCCCGTGGGATTGTCAAAAATATTCTACGCGGGCATCAGCTAGTACATAAAATAAAATAAAAAATATTCGTGAATTGGCTTTTAAACACAGATTTTTGCAGGATTTATGTTATTGACTTTAAATTGCGTATGATCTATAAACTATAAAATCAATAATATCTTAATCTACTCGATCTTAATCGCACAAATAACTTTAGGTCCAAAACCAATGACACGGGCAATGTCGTATTGTGGTGCGTATATAGTTTAAATTGGTCGAGTTGATTATACGAGTCAAGCGTTGCTGATGAACCACGCACAATACAAATTAAAATTAAACTTCTTCAATGGGTATATAAGTACATAATTTGCTTTATAACATTTGTAATATTGTCTCTCTATTTATTCAATCATTACAGTTTAGAAGATTTACAGGAAAATATACATAGTAAATAGAAATAATACGAAATAGTAAGCCACTTAAAAGTATTCACAAATAGAAGCAAAATAACAATAAAGCTATTAACAATTACTTAGCAATGGGCAATATACGAAATTCACCTTAATGTTTATTTAATCTTGAACTTAATTGAGATTCATTTTCGTATTTAGGTCGACTTATAAAAATGTGGCCTAATTTTACAAAACAGGGTTATGCTTACATTCACTTTTCCCTCTCAAAATTTTAACCGCACAGTTAGTTATTTGAGCATTTCCTAAGTACCTTATGTGTTTTCTTATAAATTTAGATATTTTTATCTTAAAATAACCGTGTTGATTATAAGCAAAACTTGATTTTATTGGAAGAGACCTAGTCCAGCAGTGGCTTGATATAGAAATGAATCCTTAAAGAGCACTTATGCACCTTGTCGAGAGTTCGTTGTATAATACTACTATTGCTATAATTATGACCAATATCAGATTATTTGAGTGGTTTGAGCAAGTAATGTCTGCACATTACTCTCCCAAAACACTCGTACAATCTGAACCTTCCAGTGCATAACGGGCCCGCGACCGAGCTAAGTATGTGTGGCGCAGGCTTCGAGCAAAAAGTAGCCGCTTCCATATTAGCTGATAACGATTATGACCCGGCCGAATGCGGAGCACCGATGGGATTTGTCAACTTGTATCATTACAATTTGCTGGGCTACTAATACTCGTACTTGATGATTTTATCTTTATGGTGGTCCAGCATTGGAGATTAGCAATCTAATGGAAAACTCAATTTTTTATTTGGATTGAAATTTACTTGTAAATTCCAAAAGTAGAAGATTCGTAGGAGAACGAAGGTCACTGACAAAGCCAAGCGGATAAGCTCATTGAAGTGGCAGTAGGCGGAGCATATAGCGCGAAGAACCGATGGCTGATGGGGCAGAAAGGTTCTCGAATGGCGGCCACGCCACGTATCGTCAAGCGCAGCGTAGGACACCCACCTGCTAGTTGGTCAGATGACCTGAGCAACGTTGCAGGGAGGCGCTGGATGTAGGCCGCTTCCGATTGATCGTTTTGGAAATCCTTGGCTATGTCCAGCAGTGGACTTCCTGTGGCTGATATGATGGTGATGAAAGTCCAAAAGTCAAAAACTATTTATCTTGGGATATTTGTGTCACTTGATATTTATCAATTATTCTGTCGATTTCATAACAGTTGTTGACGTTAGATTTACTTACAGCTAAGTTTATTGCCGCATAAAAATTGACAATCCTTTAGGATTGGATCTCACTTGTCAGCACGGCACAGCACTTTTCTATGCTGCAATCCTTTTCTGTCGCTCAGAACCGTCTTTTGCCAGAGCGAGAGCGACCGACGGAACGCTTATAGCACCGGCCGTACAATAGCGTTTCGTCGCTCTCTTTCATCTCGATCCATAAAAAATTGCGTTGTATGGGAGCTGCACTTAAATATTTATTTTATTCTGTTTTTAGTATTTGTCATAGCATTTATTTATAGCGGCAACAAAAATACATCATCTGTGAAAATTTCAACATCTAGCTGTCACGGTTCATGAGATACAATCTAATGACAGACAGACAGATAGACGGACAGCGGAGTCAGTAATAGGGTCCCGTTTTTACCCTTTGGGTACGGAACCCTAAAAAGGAATCAAGTTTGTGATTTATTGATAGCCTTATCGCCTACATTTTTGCCCAATTGGCTTGTCAACCAAATAATTAAAATTTTTGTAGTTGGTTTTAATAGAAAATATAGACCATTTAAAGAAGGTAATTTGAATAAAAAAATTCTACGTGTTATCAGGATGTTTTTATATCATTTTAAAATTTGCACCGGAAGTGACGACACACAGCAATCAAAGTTTACATTTTTCCTATGCCTGCACAAAAAAAAGCAATGACAACGGTCATCTGTCAATGTCACCTGTTTAAATTATTTTTATTATGTTGGTTGTAGTCGTTTGACATATATTGTTATAGGAAGATGACAGTGACGGTGACAGTACCATGGAATTATATGTACTTCATGAGACAGTACAGTACTGAAAGCGGAAATTGCCAATCTTCATCGTGACTTCACATCTTCAAATAAGTTGACCTTGCTTGAAAATGAAGGTCATTTGGAGTTTTGCAAATATCTTAATAACTAAGACCTTATTTTAAAATCTGATTAGAGAAAGCTTCTCCAAGAGGCTATTCCTCGAAAAGGTTTGCGAATTAGATCTTTTTTCAAATTACTTGACTAGCGAATTGATCTGTGCAATAAACTCTTCTTTTGCCATGCCTTGTCCTGTTATTTGGGGTCGGCCCTCCTCGTACCGCGGCGCCAGGACGCTCGGCTCGGTCCCGGGTTGTCTGGATGTCCAGTAGTGCCCGCTTGGTATCCCTATTTACGGTTGTCCACCACGTGGAAACTGGTCTCCCTTTGCCTTTCTTCTTGCTGGGAATGGCTAAAGCCCTTTGAATGCAATGGTCTTTGTCTAATCTCATCACATGTCCAAACCACCTCATACTACTCTCTATGTCAACTTTTTTGTTATGGGTGCTACCTTGAACGAGTCCCTTATGTACTCATTTCTGTCAATATCAAGTCTTGTGTCTCCCGTTGACCACCGAAGCATCTTCATCTCATTTATGTGCATTTTCTGTTTATCTCTGCAATACTGAAATAAAAATTTAAAAAAAACTTGGTACGCGAACCATGAGAAAAGTAGATTATCATGTCTAGTGATTTGATGATCTCATAATAATACGGCGTCATTTATTTATTTGTTATAAAGTGTCATCGATAAAAAACATTGTGAGAATGCCATGAGAATCTTATTAACAACTTTATTATTTTTTACTTGATTGTAGAAAAAAATCGCACAAGGAAACATATGAGAGTGACAACAGTAATTATTTCTCACGTGTGTTATGTTTACTCTTACATAAGTTGTCATAATTATCATTTGTTATAACTGTTAACTATTGTAACTCGTTTTTGGAACGCAGATCCTTTTCGGTCGGTAAGGACTTGGCGGATATAAGTATCCGATTTTTTCGTCACTTTTTTCAACACGCTTTTTTTAAACTTCTTTTCAATGGGTGTTTCAGGAAACTCGCGATTTTTCTTTTGATATTAAATTTAGGCTACATTCTTCTTCTTAGCGTGTCCATGATCATAAAGAAATATTTGTCCGGGCCCAGTAATGAGCGACCTGTACTGCTTTAGGGTTTGCATTTTACAGGTCCTCCAGCGTGCAGGTGAGAGGGCACGCTCTGGGCAACTCAGCAAGTGAGCCATTGTCTGCGGGCTAAATGAATTTTCCGGGGTCCAGTGCTGCCCCCATTTTTTTAATATATAGGGACAAATAACACTGATTGAGCTAGCCTCAAAGAAAGTTCGAGATTTGTGTTATGGGATATTAACTCAATGATACTATATTTTATAACAAATACATATATAGATAAACATCCAAGACAATATGAAAAAGGGCAGTATCCAACTTGCCCAGATCGGGGATCGAACCACTCTAGGTGGTAGACTAGCATTGTGACCACTACGCCATGGAGGTCGTCATTTAAAATAAATAATTTAAAAGGAAACGGATATATCATTTAACATTTTGTCTTGACCAGCTTCTCGAAAATCTTTAAACTATTTTATGAACTACTGTTTATAGTTTAAAGTGAGAACGTGAAGCTTTTCTATGCACATGAGTCAAAAGTGGCCGTTTTTCGCAAATGTTCAGAAAAGCTTCGCACTGTAAACAGTGGTTCATAAAATAGTTTGAAGGGTTATCTAGAGCCTGGTCAAAACAACATTTTTAATGATATCTCCGTTTCCATTCAAATGGGCAGCAATGAACCCCGGAAAATGCAGGTATCCCCTTAAAGCCACATTAGAGTTCAGGCTCACACCAATAGATTACTTGCATATCCTGCCGTACAGAGCGTCTCCAAATGACAACCTCCGTGGCGTAGTGGTCACAATGCTAGTCTACCACCCAGAGTGGTTCGATCCCCGGTCTGGGCAAGTTGGATACTACCCTTTTTCATATTGTCCTGGGTCTTGGATGTTTATCTATATATGTATTTGTTATAAAATATAGTATCATTGAGTTAATATCCCATAACACAACTCTCGAACTTACTTTGGGGCTAGCTCAATCAGTGTTATATTTGTCCCTATATATTTATTATTATTTAAAGGGCAATAAATTAATAGCTCTTGGGTATTACTGTCCTAGACTCTGTCTGCTCCGTAAGACGTGATTTATATCTATAAACGTAGAAGTAGTATCAACAAAGCCACCATTTCAGGATGACGCTAAAAGATGCCTTGCATATCCTACCGTACACAGCGCGTCCTATAAAGGGCAAGAAATTACTACTGGCTACTACCGATAGCGTCGTAGTAGAGGTGGCGTACCTTAATATTACTCTCCCTTTTATTTGAATACTAGAAATATGTGTCCTTTCAGCACGGTGTCGATTCTTTGCTGCATTGCTGCCAAAAAAAAAATGGGAAAATAAATACCTAAATATAATTTGAATAGTCACAACACTCACAATCAACAACACAGTATAATCAAGGGATATTTATTATGCATGGCTCTCTTTAAGGTACAATATGCATTCAATTATAGCAAAATGAAAATGAGTTTCTTTCGGCGTTACTTCTCAGCTTCGCTTCGCTGGTATCGGTAAGTTTTCTTTAATAATAAATTATATTTTAATATACTTTACACGTAACGTAAATTATACCTATTGAAGTGTAAAAGTGCCTGTAAAGGTCTAATTACTGAATAAACATTCGAATCTTTGAATCTTTAAAGGGTAGTGAAAATTTTAATTTATAAATTATTTTTATTTTCTGCTTAGAATTATGCTAATTTGTGTACCACTACAAACAAATCAATAAAAATGCAACTCACCTTTTTATTACAGAAAATTACTTTTATTTATATATTAACAC
Source organism: Acrobasis suavella (assembly GCA_943193695.1). NCBI lineage: Eukaryota > Metazoa > Arthropoda > Insecta > Lepidoptera > Pyralidae > Acrobasis > Acrobasis suavella. The sequence continues at coordinate 23,505,099 of OW971934.1, forward strand.
ATTATTGTACACACATACAAATGTTATTATAAGTCCAACAGACGGAGTTTACGCTAAAAGCATTCGGTATTAGTCAAACCTTTCTCCTTTGTAAAGAAATTTGAAAAGTGTATTGTATATTCTTGAAAATAATACCTAACGGCCGCGATGATAAATAAAAAAATATAGATAACTGATTAAGTAATTTTATGAATCAATAGTAATAATAGTAAATAATATATTTTTTTCTATTGTTATTAATATAAACTTCAATAAAGAACAAGCAGAAGGGTAGTGTCATATTAAGCTGGTTGATCTCTCCTCATTACTAACCGCGTCACATAGTCTCCTGCCTAATACGTATCGACCTCGCTGCGTTGTGTGGTGGAAGTCACGAGATGAGGTCTTCGAAGCGCTTCCGTGATCTAGGACTAGATAAAGTAGGACATCTTCCGTGGAGCCTAGGTTACCTAAATACTGTCTGGGACTAATAGATTTACATACCAATACTCAGTATACTTACCTGTTATAAAATGTTAGTCATCTTCATCACATTATACCACTTTACAAGGAATCGGACAGCATGTGTGTCGTTTCCATTTTCCATGAAATTTACGTAATTTGATTAATATGAAATTCTCTCCTCACAACACTGCTACCTTTTCCTACTCCTTCTCGGTACATGCAGTCAGACTATGGAACTCATTACCACCTGCTATACATGCACTAAAACGATTTCCGTATTTAAAAGACGAGTAAAAGATCATTATTTATTAGAATCATCTTAATTGTAACTTTTAATGTTCATATTATATTTCCTTCTAAATAAACATATGTATTTATTTAAGTATATGTGTAATGTATGTATGTATGTTTATTTGTAGTTAGTGTAGTTTTATGACATTTTATTTTTCGCCCTCCTTTATTTTATGTATAAACACGCCTGTACTCGTATGCTTCTCTTACATAATATCTCCTCTCAGAGGCCTTCTGTAAGAGATCTTTTTTGAGTTAAGTAGTGCCTTTGTACAACTTTTATTTGATGTATTCTTGTATAAATTTTCTATGTACATAAATTGGTAAATTAATAAATGAAGTCTAGCTAAAATAATTCACAGATTAAATGTTACTAGAATACCTAGCGTATAGACCCTAAAATGATCTGACAATAATTTATTGAGTAAGATGGTTGACAGTGCCGGATTAGCCTAGTAGCAAGAGTAGCAAATGCTAGCGCAAAGAAGGGTTCTGCGTTTTTACAATAAAGACCACCTACCCATCGCCACAAAAGAGAGACAACCGGCCAATAAATAAATACTGGTATCAAAATCTACATCAATATCTAAAAAAAAATTGTGTCAACTTTTTTGAGTTTAATTTACTCAAATTGGCACGGACAGTATTATTTTTAAATTGCCAATATTAAGTAAATTTGTAACAATTTTGGGTTTTTTTTTTTGTTACCTTAATAACTTAAAATCATTAGTATAGCAAAAAAAGAGGCCTGTTGAAAGAATTTGCTAGGGGCTCCGTGCAGACTTAATCCGACACTGATGGTTGAGCATGAAAATAGCAGATTTTTATTCAAACTCTTCTTACTTACATACTTTCAACCGCTCCAACTTCTCACTTACGCCACTCTCCAGCCGGTTCTTGTATAGTTCCTAAGCAGTCATAGGGTGACAGTTACATATTAATCCTTTGTATAAAAATATAATGAGCGCCGGTATATAGAATCATGTGTTTTATTTATATAAATTTACTCTTTAATTTTTTGTTATTTCATGTTGCTATATGGTAGATTGTCCTTCAAGGGATATTCAGAAGACGAGGGCGCTTCTTTGAATCCAGAACGAAACGAAAGAATCAACAGTTGAACCTATAACACCTCTCTTTTTTGTCGGTGGTTAAAAATCCCAAGAAACATTGCGCTAATCAGGGACAGGAATACCGATATTTTTTATCGATATATTATCGATACCCGATATCGGTATTTTATGGACATTTTTTTTATTATATCGATATTTATTTTTTATGACGACCTTCGTGGCGTAGTGGTCACCATGCTAGTCCGCCACCCAGAGGTCCCGGTTTCGAGCCCCGGTTAGGGCAAGTTGAAAAATGGTCTTTATCAAGTTGTCCTGGGTCTTGGATGTTTATCTATATATTTATATGTTATAAAATATAGTATCGTTGAGTTAGTATCCCATAACACAAGTGTCGAACTTACTTTGGGACTAGCTCAATCAGTGTTACTCGTCCCTATATATGTAAAAAAATGAAACAAAAAATTTGTATAAAATTGAGAAATTTGTATAAAATATCGATATAATTAAAAAAAATGTCGATAATATATCGATATCGGGTATCGATATATCGATAAAAAATATCGGTAATCCTGTCCCTGAGCAATGTTTCTTGGGATTTTTAACCACCGACAAAAAAGAGAGGTGTTATAAGTTTATTAAGAAATTTCGGTACTTTATACAAAATATCAATATAATACCAGTACTTAGTATCGATATATCGATAAAAATATCGATTAAATACCGATAACGGGTATTGATATACCGATAAAAAATATCGGTATTCCTGTCCCTGGCTCTAATCCACATGCAGTGTTGTGAATACTCGTACCACACAGATACAGACGTTAAACCAAAACAACCCGTCACATCTGATACCACATCACAGCAAGCAAAACCGAGCCATCCTGTGCACTAAGTATTGTTCTTCGAACCGTAACCGACTTGTCAGAAGGCAAGTTCTGTTAACAAAGCCATCCTAACATCGTTTCCTGGCGTCTAGCCTGAATAGACTAAACAATGGCTTTGATTTCTGCGTAAGATGAGGAATTTCCTCTACATATGGATATTGTATGATCTAATGCCTCCGTGGTTCAGTAGTCAAGGTGTTCGCCTTGTGACCCGGAGGTCATGGGTTCGAATCCCACTGCGGAGAATACTTTGTGATGAGATTACTTGAATCACCTGATTATCTGAAAAGAAAGATGATTCCGTGTTTCAGAAAGCACGCATATACAGTGGGTCCCGAACATCGTCTAGCGTTTGATCATCAAATTATTCGAGGATTGGTTCTGATTAACCTGTAGGGACACACTGTACCTATATGTACTTACATAAGTCTATGTGTAACATTATTTTCTATTCGGCCGCAGTTGTCGCTGCGCCGCATTAAAGGCAGCACATATATCGCACGTACACGCTTTCATTTAACCCTCCTCCTTAAAGTAGTAGTTCTCCCTATATATACCCCTACAAACCCTTTGGGTTGTCAGACGGCAGTCGCTCTGTGTAAAAACGAATAACCTCGTTAAATCTCCTTGGTGAGGTAGCGGACCCCGGGGTCTGAAGCGTTATTGCTGAGAATGCAACAGGAGAAATGTGCTCGGATGATGATGATGGATATTGTATGATCTATATTCATTTTTTTTCTTATATTTAAGAGCTCGGCTTTTGTCAGTGGAGTGGTTTCCATAGTTTTCATGTCTCTCTTTCCTCCGCTAATGTCTTAGGGGATACCTGAATTTTCCTGGGTCCAGTGCTGCCCCCATTTGAAATAAATTATTTGTTAGGAAACAGAGACATCATTAAAAATTTTGTTTTGACCAGGCACTAGATAACCCTTTAAACTATTTTATAAACTACTGTTTACAGTTTAAAGTGAGAACGTGAAGCTTTTCTACGCACATTGCGAAAAACAACCACTTTTGGAATTTGTGCGTAGAAAAGCTTCACGTTCTCATTTTAAACTGTAAACAGTAGTTGATAAAAAGAGCACAAACAAGGGATCACTTTAAGATGCTTGTAATTCGACATTATCGCGAAAAAGCAATGCTGCAATAAAAGTTTAAATATGTTACGTATTTATATACATGTAAGTTTATAATACTTAATTTTGAAACATTTATATTTAAATAGATATTTTGTGTAAAGTTACGTAATTAAATTAAATACATCCTAATTCATTCCTTTAGATAAACTTATCTAATTAAATTTGCACCCCATCTACCATTTTTCTGCTACGTCCCAAAGGTGACTTGGTAGACAATGCTTAGCATTAAGTTGTAACTTTTGTACTATAATCTTAAGATTTTAAGTTCAAAAAATTAAAGCAATAAATAAAGCTGACTCCATATAAAATTTTAAATTTGAACATGAGCCACATTGGTCAAGGGGTTGCCGAGATGTGGGGTTGGCGAGCTCACAGTTCGGAGCAACTACTAATTTGTAGCAGAAAGGAATGCTTTTGATATAGATATAACAGACCTTGATCGACGCAGAGCTTTTCCAGGAACAGTTGAATACATTGACCTATGTGTTTACGTTAAATGAAGTCATAAACAATATTTTTGCGATCCAGTCTAGACTTTAACGATTAATGTCGCGATAAAAAAAATGGGTTAAGGAAAATTCTGGGAATTTCGTGTCATGTAAAAAAATGTTAATAGATGCATGAAAAAATATGTGTTATCTAACTAGTTTATCCATAAATATTCAAAAGTAAAGTACTAACAGTGACAACAGAGTAAAAATTGGTTGAAAAACGAACGAGATATAACTATTTTACGAAATGTCTATCTCACTCGCAAAAACGCTATTTTCTATAGCAAATGTATAGATGATATGGACTTTGACGTCACCAGTCCATATCGGACTTCTCTTTCTAATTGAAACTTTAAGGTATCACATGTTCGTCGCTGATTAAGATATTTTATAAATTCTTTCATATTTGTTTACTGTGGATAATAAGGATTTTATTAAGCAAATAAAAAAGTGCATATTCCCTATTGTTTTACGAGATCTATATAAATGTGTTGGAATTTTCACAGAGGATGTATTTCTGTGGCTGCTATAACAATATAGTAAACACAAAATAAAATAATTATTTAAGGGGAGCTCCCTTACAACAAACGTAATTTTTTATATATTTTGGTACGGAACCCTTCCTGCGCGAGTCCAACTCGCTCTTGGTTATTATTTATTTTTTCCCAGACCAGCACAGAAGGTCTGAAAAAATACTACCCTATTAGTGAAAAAAGCGATATTATATCTATCATGGCACACTACTATTATAAAGACGAAAGTTTGTGAGTGTGTGTTTGTATGTTTGTTTCTTCTTTACGCGCAAACGGGTGGACTAATTTCGATTGAATTTGGTATGTAGGAAGCTGACACCCTTGATTAACACATAGGCTACTTTAGACGCAGGTAACACCGCGGGGCGCAGCTAGTCTTTTATATATCATACTTATGTACTATCGAAGCGTTTGAAATGAAGCCAAACCTTCAGCATATTAATACTAGTTCCTCGTATTACTAGAATAATACCCTTGATCTAGAGCATAAAATGCGATATTTACGCTAATTTCTCACTTATTTATACACCTTTGATGCTTTAATTTGAGGAACTCTACATCCTTCATTAGAGCGTATTGTAGCGGGTAGTAATTCATATTGTTAACTTATTTTCTGTAAACAACGGTCTCGTTTCTGGCAAATGACTAAAAAAATTGCAATTGTCTCATAAAATAAGCATCCGTTATCTTGCATAATATTATTTGAACTAACCTGATATAAATTCTAAAATAGCCCGTGGTTCGATTCATTACGCAATGAATCTATTGACACATTCATTACGCATAATGTCACACACGGCAATGTGTGTGTGTTCGCTCGCCCCCAACACACATGACAAGGTGAAAACGGGTGACAGGTGCGGGGACGGAGAACAGGGACGCATATTACGCGCCCCTGGGAGTTTTCGCTCTGTATGTAATATTTATATTAATTCTGTGAAGTTGCATAGAAAGAAGAGTCGGAATAGACAACATGAGTAGTAGCTACAACCTATATGGAACTAGTACTATTCACATACTAATAATAAGAATTGTTTCTCGGAAGATGCGCGCCGGCGCCAACATTCTGCGAGGTAGCCAAATAAACATAGCCTGCTTTACTAGGTTCACTTTTAATCTCAAATATTTGTTTAATGGATCTTCAAAGCTATTTGAGTGTATTTCCAAAAATATGTGAGCCTTACATAGTGCATCTCTTCTACTTTTCCGTCATTCCCTCTTTATTTGGTTTTAAATTATGTTAAACAATTTGTATTCTATTAAATTTGACGAAAAAATTATTAAATGTTCTTATATTTTATATACGGTCTTGTTGTTTAACATCTAATTATGTCAAAGACTACGAAGAGAAATTAATGGTACATATACCATAATTACTTGTACTTACAAAATAACTGGGCAACATCGAAATGAGAGAGAAAGAGATGGCCAAATTGTCAAAAAAAATACAGTACGTCTTGTTGTTGGGCTTGTATACAGACTTTTTACCCACCAGTACAATTTTTTTAGTATATTCCTCCGATGACACTGTTCTACGTTCCAAAAAAAAGTTATTAAAAATCGATAAAATCATTTCATCTTCCCATACAAAGTCTGTTTCGCCAAGCGCTAATTTGTATGGGAAGCCAAATATTTTTTCGCTATTTGTTTTTGTTTTTATGGAAAATAGTTTAGTATCATGGTCAGAACGTGCTTCAAAACTGGTGGTTAATAAGTCACCCTGTATAAAGAGAGATAAAGAAAATTAGATAAAATCTCTTCCAATGCCAATATTAGATATGGTATTATGTCAATCACAAAAATCCAATATTTGTGATTAAAACCCCTGATTGAACGTCTTGAATCATAACAAGAAAACACTGCATTCCTTTTTAATAAGCCATTAAAACCAATTTCTTCATCATGTATGTACTCGGTTACTGAGCCTAGGGACCGCTTACACCCTTTTTCTTGCTTTATAAATATACATATATTTTATATAATAATAATATATATCATATTTATATATCTTCTAGTAAATATTAACATGTCCATAAATTTAAGTACTTTAATTAATGGCATACAACCATAGTCTAATACTAAGATTTTGTTTTTGTTTATTAGGTACCTATATAAAACTTAGAGATAACAAAGAGCGGAGTCTCCTGGCACAAGCATAATTTTGCTTGGAGGCACCAACAATTTATATAAATCGTAAACTAGTTTCCCAATAAACAATCTTTTATTTTTTATTTATTTAATTTAAACTTGTGAATATGTACGGGAAATGAACGAAAACTGTCAAACAAGAGATCGGTTTACATATTATAAGTATGTGTGAACTACAGAAGTGTGTACTACCGCTTTCAAAGTATAATCAAACGATAAAAGTTTTAGCATAAAGAAAATGAAAACCAAGTATGCGTACCTTAAAAATCGTACATCTTAAGGGGATACCTAAATTTTCCGAAGTCCAGTGCTTCCCCCATTTGAAATAAATCATTTAATTCGAAACGGAGACATCGTTTAAAATTTTGTCTTGATCAGACAGTAGATAACCCTTCAAACTATTTTGTGAACTACTGTTAACAGTTTAAATTGAGAACGTGAAGTTTTTCTACGCACATACGCCAAAAGTGGCCGTTTTTCGCAATTGTGCGTAGAAAAGCTTCACGTTCTCAATTTAAACTGTAAGCAATAGTTCATAAAATAGTTTGGAGGGTATCTAGGGTCTGATCAAGGCAAAATTTTAAATGATATCTCTTTTTTCTTTCAAATGACTTAATTAGAAATGGGGGCAGCACTGGACCCTGGAAAATTCAGGTAGCCCCTTAAGAACAAAGGCTGTTTGTTTTGTTTGTTTAATAGCAAAGGTTTTTAAACTTAATTAGCTAAAATATTTAAAACCTATTGAAAAATGTCTTATCTCTTCTTAGCGGTCTATATCAAAGAGAATATTAGTGCCACGTTTCTATGTTAAAAGGCTAAAGTTATCGATGAACAATCTCAATATTTACGATCGAAAAATAGCGACTAATTAGAATGAAGGAACCGTAAATAAAGTTTTCATTTTGACATGAAAACAACACACCAAGAGCCAATCAAAATAGACGTAATGCATGATCGATTTGAATTTTTCATCGCGTTTGTTTATGACTGCCATTCTGGCGTTTTTACGCAGAGTTAACACATTTTTTTGGAGTCAGTAGTTTTCTTTCACGTTTACTAGAAAAATAGTAATTTATTACCAAAATGTTTTCCGTATCAATACTATTTTTAATCTTCCTACGTTTTATTTTTTTTTATTTATATTCAAACCATTATGTATACCTACATTTTATATTTATTTTACGGCTCTGGATACTAGTCCTTTAGAGCCTATATTTATTTGTTCACTTCTTTATTCCTAACTAGCCCTAACCCTTACAATACAATCAAAGGTTGGTGTAGGTCCTTTGATTGCTTTAAGGGAGCTTCTGGCGACAAATCTATACGAGCCCACTGGTTTTCATAGCTGATTGAGTGGCGGATGGCGCCTAAAGACGCCCACCACATATTGTAAATAAATATCACTACAACCTAACTATGAGTGTCCACTTTAAACATTTTACATATTGTCCATGAGCATGAGCATTTATAACACTAAACTACATCAATTTCATATTATAAAGTCCACTAGAATCAATTTGCAAAACAATTTAAAGCAAACTCCAACTGAACCCCTTGACTTCCCGCCAAAAACTCACATAAAAGTGTACAATTTTCCGATGCGTCAACACATCACTATTTAATTCCCACTTGAGGGTTCCATAGTAAACTAGGAACCCTTACAGTTTCGCCATATCTGTCTGTCCGCGGTTTTACTTAGCTGTAATTTGGCATGGGTAAACAAAGTGGTAAAATGAATCATAAAAAATTTGTTTGTTTGGGTAGATCCCATACATGTAAAGTGGGCGTAAACTACGGAACCTTACACTGCGCGAGGCCGACACGCACTTGGCCGGTCATTCCACCGATTATTGTTATATTGGTAGGTAGTAAACAGAGATGTTTACCCTGTTTGAGATAATGTTTTGTTATTGTAAGTAATTAGCAATTTTTTCTCTCTTATAAGCCTAATTTCGAAAGTACGGTGCGTGAAGCCTAAGAACAAAATTACCTTTCTCTAAGAAAATTACGAGAGAAGTTTGAAATTTCTCTTTGTATTAGAGAGATAATCAACAGCACAATAGATGTAGCTGTAACCTCTGACTAATATGTCGAAAAGCACTTCGTACAGTACTTTACTCCGTACGCGGAGAGAAATTAGTATTTTTATAGGTGTAACTGTTCGCATGAGGCCACTGCCGTCCGTAGTTCAAATAAATTTTATGGAAAGTATGTTCCATAATAATTTCATGCTAGTATAGAAGTGAGAAACACTTACAGTGTAACTAGCTGCTTCATTATCCACGCACGCAAAAAGAAGAAAATTGGAAAACCGTATCAATACACGAAGCCGAACTATTTGAGTCACTTTCCCACCTAATACTGAAATCTAAGCCCTGTTTACACCGCAACGAATTAAACGTTATTAGATCAGGGTCACATTGTCTAAAGGTAAATATAATTAAGTATAATTTATATACGGACAAATTACAAAGTAAGTTCGAGACTTGTGTTATGGGATACTAACTCAGCGATACTATATTGTTTTATCAAAAACATATATAAATAAACATCCAAGACCCAGGTCAATCTATAAAAGATCATTTTCCATATTGACCTGACCGGAGATCGAACCCGGGACTTCCAGTGTAACGTGGCATGATAACCACTAGACCTTTGACAGTCGTCAAAGGTCATTTGGTAAACCTTCTCTGACGAATTTTCTTTATTCTGATTTATACTGCCAACACTCTGAAAACAACATAGCTACAGATTTTTCAATCTAGATTTGTCTGCCATCCATCACACAGTTAAGGCTCTTGCTGCCTCTGAATATAGCCCTGATAAATATGTATCTAGACTATCCAATTGGTCAGATCTTGTAAATTATAGCTTTGTTTTACATGGTCAATAAGCTTACAGTAAATCTTGGAGTTATCTTAATCATTATGAATAAACTATTGGTAAATCAGGTACTCGGTCTTGGAGTCAAGTATGTATAGCCTTACATGAGTATGCTACTTATAATAAAGAAATATCTATGTATTTTTCTAAAAGTCTTTTTTCGAGTTCTTTGTTTACGTTTGAAGAGGCTACCTGAATTTTCAGGGTCCAGTGCTGCCCCCATTTGAAATAAATCATTGGAATGGAAACAGAGATATCGACTGTCATACTGAACTCCGAATTTTAAAATATCGATGTACGGAACTTCGAAAGTTTCTGTATGGAACTTCGAAATTTGCTATGCAGAAACTTTCGAAGTTCCGTACATCGATATTTTAAAATTCGGAGTTCAGTATGACAGTCAGAGATATCATTTAAAATTTTGTCTTGATCAGATCCTAGATAACCCTTTAAACTATTTTATGAACAGTTTATAGTTTAAAGTGAAGTTTTTCTACGCACATTAATGTAAGCCAGTTTTACCTAATGTGTGTAGAAAAACCTCATATTCTCTCGTTGTATGTTCTTTCCTTTTTCTTTTCCAGCCTATTTTGCATCTAAAGCAGCCCTTCTGCATTCATATTATGGTGTTAAGCTTTCCCATCCATATCAGACCAGCTATATTGACAAAGTCATATCTCTTACGTATATATTCTACGTAATCATGGTTTCCATTAAGTATTTTCTGGTTCGATCAATGAATACAAACATGTAGGAACTTTTCCGAGACCCTAGAAGACTAGAAGTTGAATCTACCGAGCTCAAGGCTAAAGACAGTAGAGTAAAATAAACTAATAGAAGAATATTGGAAATGGACGTTATTTCAGTAAATAATACTCTGCAGTTTTTCTCTGGTTCAACTCCTAATGATTCGACATCAACAATCGTTGTGTTATCAATAAAAAACCAATGAATTAAATGTATTAGACTAAAGCATCAAAAAACAAGTTTTTTAAAGAAAAAAATATATATTTTTTTGTAAAGTTTTTATTGTGAGGCCGAAAGACTTATTAAGAAAAATGAAATAACTTCAAATTCGGTGGAATTGCTACGTTTTATTACTAAGTTCCATGGACCACCTTCCGTTTCCGTGATCAGACCCTAGGCATCGTCTACCATAAAGTGCTCGTCAAAACAAATCAAACGGGTCCTTCCCGATAAGGTTATGAAGTTTTATAACTAAGTTCCGTCGAATATCTCCCGGCTCCATCATCAGAACAACTCTTTGACTCCATAATATTGTATTGTCATCCGACTTACACAAGTATGCAAAATTTCAGCTCAATCGGCTGAGGATAACTGGTTGAAAAATGAGTTTCAAGATTTGACATAAACAAACGTACATACGTGCAAGTTAAATAAAAGTTTGTAACAAGTAATTATTTAAAAAAAATTAAAACAAGCTTACATCTAAAGCGCTCCTCAAGACGATTCAAACGAGCCTAAACTCGGTGAGGTTGCGTCGTTTCATTACAGAATTCCTATGGCCACCTTCCAGCTCCATCATCACATCAGATCTATATCATAATATTGCATTGTCACGCTATATACATATACGTGCAAAATTTCGGCTCAATCGGAAAACGGGAAGAGGATCAAATTTAACTTGCAAGATTTGATTACAGACCGACAGACAACGGAACAGGTGAAACTAAATAAAATATAGGTATATAATGTAATTGTATATTATATAGTAATATTTTATAATGTAAGTATCATATATACTACATATTGATTTTTTGTACCGCATAATGGTTGACTGGGAGAAAATGCTCTTAGCATTAAGGGGCTACATGAATTTTCCGGGGTCCAGTGCTGCCCCCATTTGAAATAAATCATTTGATAGGAAACGGAGACATCATTTAAAATTTGGCTTTGATCAGACCCTAGCTAATCCTTCAAACTATTTTATGAACTACTGTTTACAATTTAAAGTGAGAACGTGAAGCTTTTCTACGCACAATTGCGAAAAACGGCCACTTTTGGAATTTGTGCGTAGATATTAAAATAGTTTGAAGGGTTATCCCTGGTCTGCGGCGGCCTGGTCAAAACAAAATTTTAAATGATGTCTCCGTTTCTTTTAAAATGATTTATTTAAAACGGGGGCAGCACTGGACCCCGGAAATTTCAGGTAGCCCCTTAAGTCCGCCATTAGATGAAAGTATATTTGTACTTCGGAACAATAAAGTTTTATAAAAATAATATAAATATTAATAAAAAAAAATGGAGCCGTCACGGGACGCCTGGTAGATGTGAAACATCGACGTTATTTCGTAAAAGTAGTATGCAGAAAAGAACAGATTGTGGTAGGAACTAAAAATGTCAATGAGTACTGTAATAAACAGAGTATACATTATAGGTATCCGAGCTCAGTGGAGCGAAAGAGATGGCTTAACGCCGGATCGAGTGAGAGAGAAACGCACAGTCGATTGCGCGTGGCGACGCGTCGCCACGCCAGAAATCGGTCTCACGTGCGCCTATAGATGTTTCACATCAAAACGATATTCGCTCGGCATCGTATTTGGCCCAAAGGCTTTCTATAGCCATTCAAAGAGGTAATGCCGCGAGCATTATGGGGACCTTTGGGCCGGGTACGAACCGCGGGGGTTTGTTTGACTGATTTGTAATACCTACCTACTTATTTGACGAAGCATGTTGCGGATTTATTTCTGTAAACTTTTGACGAAGCATGTTGCGGATATACTTTTGTCATTTTTTTAAAGAATTTAATTTAATATAAATAAATTTATCTTAAAAATAATATAAAAAAATAAAAGCTTGTAAAAATAAACTGTTTTGAGTTTGCGTTTGAGTTACCTCCTCATCGCAGCATTAGATCACGCCAAGTTCCAAGCTTCGTCACCGTGCAGTTCCACCAAGATGCAATTCCCCGAACTATAAATACGGGCGTATCGGCTCGAACACTATTCTAAAAGTAGCCGGTAGTGAGTAACAACCTTATTGTTGTCGGTGTCAAATGCAATTCGAAGCAAACGATGTTTTGTAAATAAATTTTCACTCATTTCAAAGCTTATGAGGGTATCATCGTCGTTGTCATATCGTTGGGTTAGTATCCCATAACACAATCTTAAGAGTCCCTTTACCCTGGACACTTTCCCATACAAACGTAGTCTACGTTTTATTTTGAAACGACTTGTCTGATATGGGCAAAATTATGTAACTTTAAAGAAATCGCAATTATCTAGGGTTATAATTGGTTTCCGACTGTTAAATTATGAACTTAAAAGAGAATATAGTGTATTATATCATATTTGACCATCAGTATGGAAAACTTCTACACCCTTATATTTTCTTTCCAGTTCATTAATTTTAACGTCGGAAACCAATTATAACCCTAGATAATTGCAATTTCATTATAGTTACAAATTTTTACCGAAATCTGACATGTCGTTTCAAAATATACAAACGTAGACTACGTTTGTATGGAAAAGTCTAGGTCAAGGGGATTCTTAAGCTTACTTTGGGGCTAGCTCTATCGGTGTGATTTGTCCCTATTTATTTAATTTTCTATGAAAGATTTTTGTGACGGTTTATCCACGATATATGAATATATATACTTACTCATTTTTTGGCTTTTTGTTGTATTTACCCCAAAAGATTACTTTCTTAGCAGCTCAGTTGGTTGACTGGTAGAAAAGGCCATTGGTCTTAAGTCCGCCATTGATATGGTATGGCTATATTTGTAATAAAGTTAAATAAATGAATAAAGATGGTTTTTGGGCATACCTAAAATTAAAATTAGAATGTTGGCTTATTGTTACACAAACTAGAAAATAAATAAGTAGCCAATAAAACATGCATACATATTATCCAGTCTTTTTCCCATAGCTGTAAGTCTCTGCCTAAAAAACAACTATGGATCTCCACTTACTACGATCCTTGCAAGCCTGCATGAGTGCGCTACCGTGACTTCGAATCACCCTGAATTTTGCTCATTTTATCTCTTTCCCTTTGTCAATCAACTCTCATTTTCTTCATTCATCATCATCAGCTTTCAAAAACCCACTGCTGGGCATAAGCCTCCCTCTGTCTGCGCCATCCCGTTCTGTCGGCAGCCGCTGCTATCCAGTTTTTTTCCAGCGACTTGCTTGATATCGAACCACCGAGCCACCGGACGTCCCACACTGCGCTTATCATTTCTGGGATACCACTCGGTGGCGGCCTTACTCCACCTTCCAGTTCCACTTAAGAGCTGCAATTCTAGAGAGTACGTCGTGAACTTTCGTCCGACGGCGAATCTCTACATTGCGAGCTCGTTCTTGTAGTTTAATGCCGAGCATGGCTCGTTTATTTATTATTTTTATTTATTTACTAGCTTTTGCCGGCGGCTTCGCTCGCGTAGGAGTGTAATTTATCAAAATCCTTTCTTAGGGGATGCCATCGTCATAGTAGCTTTATGCATGCAAAGTCTAAGCCCGATCGGTTTTAAATTGACAAAGTTTCATACAAACTTTCATCCCCTATTTTATCCCCTTGGGGGTAGAATTGATCAAAATCCTTTCTTAGCGAATGCCTGCGTCATAACATCTACCCGCATGCCAAATTTCAGCCCGATCCGTCCAGTGGTTTGGGCTGTGCGTTGATAGATCACTATGTCAGTCAGTCACCTTTGAGTTATATATATTTAGATTCATGTATTAAACTTTATTACAAAAATGTAACAGGTGGACTAAGCCTAAGGCCTTTTTTCACCAGTCAACCTACAGGTGGTGCTGATAAAAGCTAAATTTCTTTTCAGAACGCTCTCAGATTTCGGGTACTCCTTACCTGACTTCATAAAAACACATGCAATTTGCTCGCAGAACGTTCGACGAGGTCGACCCGAGTGTAAATATAAGTAGGTAATTTATGAAAAACAGCGTGTACTCGATGGTGTAAATGTTAACACTTTAAACAATGAAAACAATTTCGAATCCAGTAAATAAGGTACTATTATTACAAATAATACGATCACATATCATATCACGTTATAATGTGGGGTAATTTCGACCTTACTCACTGCCCCGAAGTGGGTGAAGGCTGGCTAAAGGTCTGCCGGGTTAAACTATTACGAACAATAAATAACGGTTAGATTAGCTCTAATCATACGTGAGAATTGACCAGGTTTATATCGTGGAGGTTAGTCACTAAGGTTGTGATATAAAATGGATAAGTGTATTTTATGCCAAACAAAAACAAGTAATTATTTTAAAAATATATTTAATACAAGCTCTTATCCAAAGTGCTCCTTAAGACGAATAAAACGAGCCCAAACTCGACGGGTTTACGTGGTTTCATTACAGAGTTGCCATGACCACCTTTTTGCTTCATCATCAGATCAGCTCCATGTCATTATAATATTGTATTGTCACACGAAACCGAGAAGTGGGTCAAATTTAACTTGCAACATTAAATTTGATTACAGACAGACAGACAGACCGACAGACAACGGGACAGGTGAAACTAAATAAAAGCTTGTAAAAATTACTTAAGATACATCACAATACGGACCTCGACTAAAAAAAATATGATTCATTACGTAGATTATTAAAAAGTATGATGCACGTATTTTTTTTCTTTTCTCTGATTAGCGAATTTTTAAATTTTATTTAAAAAATTTGCTAATTTGCAAAACTAAATATGGTGATAATTCAAAATTTGATTTGTATAAATGTCTAGAAAGACCTTTAAACTATTTTATGAATAACCTTTGAAAGTAATATTGGTAGTCCGTCTTGTTTTAAAACTGTTTTTCGCCAAAAGTGGCCACTTTTGGCGAAAAACAGTTTTAAAACTAGACGGACTATTAGTAATAATTTCAAAGGTTATTCATAAAATAGTTTAAAGGTCTTTCTAGACATTTATACAAATCAAATTTTTAATTTTCACCATATTTAGTTTTAAACAATTTATTTCAAATGAGGGCGCCACTTTAGCTACCACTTCGTCTTAGTAACTGATGATATTATGATAACTGCTTTTCTTCAAACAGATGCTTTAAAATTAAAAGTAGGCTTAATAACCTGTGAATAATGACTTACAAACGATATTAACGGGTTTCCTGAGGTTCCGAGCGAAATAAAATTTTGCGGGCCTTGCAAAAAATGTCTAGCATGACGACGCTTCCCACAGAACAAAAACTGTTAAATAAACTAACATCTGCTGCATAATTGCTGGGTTTTGGTCTAAAATATGGAACGTAGCGGGTTTTTGGATAAGGTTTAAAAATATTTGACATACCATTTGTAAGTTAAACCATAGTAATTATTTTAGTATCTTTTTTAATAATTCATATGTTATGTACTTAAGACTGTTTAACATGCAAAGCCAAGTGGAAAGTGGAATAAACCTTTATTATCATAGAATATGTTTAATATCTATTAATAATCGTCACTTTGTTATGTTGCACAATTGTAAACGTCAACCTTTTTATTATAAAAACAGGACTAACTTTGTTACTAGGGTTAAATCATTATCCGCCCAAATCAAGTTGACATTGACAGGTGCGATAGTTTGTGATACTAGATGTCAACTTGATTTGGGCGGGTAATGGTTTAAACCTAGTAAAAAAGTTAGTCTGGGTTTTATAATAAGATGACATATGGTTACTTAAGTACAGCCAAAGATAATATAATTACTAACGTAATAGATAGGTACCCAACGCCGTAGAAACTATTGGAAGGCCCGAAAGTAGGCAAAACTGAAGTTGCAGGTAGACAATACAGAGATGACAGCACACACGACTTGCAAAAAAATAATGAAGAAAGTTTTGAATATGCTTTTAAAATATGTATTGTATTTTACGTAAATAACTACTTTATTAATAAATAGCAATAGCGCCATCTAGTGACAAGGAAGAGACTTCAACTCACAATGAAATTAATATATTATTTTTTGTTATGTAGGAGAATACATTGTTTGTTATGCAGATACTTTGGTTGATGTAAACTGATCTGTGTCAAATGAATAAACAATACTGCATTTAGTCAACAGAAACATATAATATATAAATCTTCATTATTTATACTTCTAACCTTTATTTGAAAGCAAAACTAGTGACTTTGTGAGCTGTAGACCTCTCGAGTATATTTATATTAAATTTAAAAAAATCGCGCAAGTAAAAATATGATTTATTCCAATTTTTATGTGAAAGCAAGTTTCATTGCGGAGGTTCTTAGCTATGTTTAATGGAAATCGGTTCAGCGGTTCAAAAGTTGAGAGTGATCGTTTGAAAGACGGAGTTTTTAATTTTCCTGGCAAATAAACTTGTCAACTAATTTCCGACATAACGATTAGATTTATAAATAAAGAAATATGTTTCAACGAGTATTAAAGCGGTCGTCTAGCGACGAGTGTCTCAGTCTTGTTCAGACTGCCGTACTGTGAACAACTCGTTCGTGTAATATGGGCTTGAAAATGACTCCTTTAATTGTGATTATTGTAATAGATGTGGATTGGTAAATCGATTTGTTACAATGACAGTTAGTTTCAAATGGACGATAAGCCCAAGTGGGCACAAAATATCTGTGTGGGCTAGAGGGTTTAGCTGATGTGGTTGAAACGTGGATCAGTGCGAGGTGGGACGCTGACTTATCGTCACATTTTCAAAGACCTAAGGCCTCTCTTGCTGCGAGATATATTGTTTTACTAAAATGGTAAAAGCGATTTTAATCTATTTCTCTTATAACTTACACCGAAGGTACTGTCTCGCAAAAAGTGGTGCGCCACGCTCCGCTGCATCGACTATCGATTTCGTTCACACCGCCACCACTAATTACGTCGAGATTTGTAAAAACAACGGCTAACACCCCGTACACACTGCGGTTAACATTCTCACATACATTAAAATATATATTATTCTACATAAGAGTCAATTTTGAAAACAAGTGAAAATAAAACGAGAGAGTTATAAGACTTTGTTTTTACAACACCCCGTATATACTGCATTTAACATTCTCACATACTTTCATTAAAAAACATATTCTGCGATTGCAGATGTTCTGAACAAAGGTGAAGTAAGGAGAACCTATAACCGGAGAGCATGTATGAAAATAGTAATGAGTGTTGACAAAGCAAAAAAGATTTGCAAGGATCGTAGCAAATGGAAATCTATAGTTTCTGCCAACCCCAATGGGAACAGGCGTGAAAATATGTACGTATTCTTCAATTGAATTACAAGAGAAAGTCAATAGAGAACAAGTGACGATAGATTTGTTAACATAACGCCTAATACCCCGTACACACTAGAGTTTAATCACAAAAATCGAAAATTACTCTTTGCTGAGAAGACGGACAATGCTGGGAAAAAGTCTCCATAAATTAATATTCCTCCGTCGGATAACTTTAACAAATTAAAAAAAAGAGGTAAAACTGTGAATGTTCTTAATAGAATAATTGCCACCCAATGCACTCGTGGAAGTAATGTGAAAAGTACTTACTTATTATTTTTCAAAACTAAAATCTGATTTCAACCCCGAACTACACAACCGATTTTGATTAAATTTGACAATAATTCCAGTTCAAACTAAAAAAAAAACAAATTGGTCCGCATCTTTGAGTTATCAGTGAACATTCATTTTAAAACAACATAAAGTTCCTCCAAAAAAGAAGGAGGTTATCATTTATGGGAAATGATAACCTCCTTCTTTTTTTGGAGTCGGTTAAAAATAAAAAGGGAAAATTAACATGGAAATAAGTAAAATTGTTTAGCCATTTTTTAAAAAAAGAAACAACAATTGCTTTATTCATTATCCGTCTTATTATAAAACCAAGACTAACTTTGTTACAAGGTTTAAACCATTATCCGCCCAAAATGAAGTTGACATTGACAGGTGAGATAGTGTGATATTAGTAAATGTCAACTTGGTTCGGTCGGATAATGGTTTAAACCTAGTAACAAAGTTAGTCTGGGTTTTATAATAAGACGGGATATGATTAATGTGACAGGTGACCTACGAGTATAAATCAATATTTTCTTGCATTTTAATGTAGAATCTAGGTATATGACATTATATCAACACATTTCCTATATCTATAAGGCTAGTGATGAATTATGCTGACATCTAACTGTGTATGTTTTTGCTCTTTTTACCCGACTGCGCCAGAAGGACGGTTATGTTTTTCGAGAATATGTATGTATAATTGTTTGGCACGCTCTGCAGCCTAAACGGCTCGATGGATTTTAGCTTGAGAGATGTCGTTAGATTCGTATTTATTGTGAAAATGATACTGGGTATATCAAAATAAAAAACAAAATGGCGGATTTTTGGCGCCAAATCCAAATGTTTGGCATGCTCTGCAGCCTGAAAAGCTCGATGGATTTTAGCTTGAAAGGTGTCGTTAGATTTATATTTACTGTGAGAATGACACTGGGTATATCAAAATATAAAAAAAGCGTTTTTTCTTTTTGTAATAATTACTTGTTTAGTAAGGTAAACTTTTGACCACTATGTAGAATTATAAAATATTTACAAAAAAATATAAATTTTGATAGTTCTTCATATAATAATAAAGAAAACTTATTTGCGCGTATGTTTTTCATCATAGCAACACAATTTAGATAACACCATATTAAATCAAGCCAGATTTTTGATAAAATTTATAAATCTGCCTCGATAAGGAGTGTAATAACTTTAATTGTATGTCTGACCTAACCATCTAGCCTTAAACACAAAATACTTAGAGTACAGAAATAAAATACCTACACACTTTATGTGCTTTTGCGTTGCACAAAATTGTATCGATTACGTAAGCTATTTATATCATTATACTATATAGTAATTGTACATAATACTAGGTATATATTTAGGATCAGTATAATATGTATACATGGTGATTTTTCTTTGGTTTTGGAGCCAAATGCCACTTTATAAGGATCTTTAGTAAAACCTAATTAGCTAGCCAAAATAAAAATTCAGAAACAAAATATGTTGACAAAGACTCGAAACTAAAATCGTGAGATTAAGTATTAGTTTCGAGTTCATCGGGGTCACGCGGCAGTTACGAACGGGCGTAACTACGTGATCTCGATCGAAGATCATTTTCGCAACTATTTTATCTTATGTCATACACAAATTTGGATTACGTATATGGATAGAGGAATTTATTTACTACATGACATTCTTTTTTCCAAAACCAATGAAAACTCAGCATGTATATTGTATTGGTATTAAAATAACAGTCATAACACCAAAAAATTCGACATTCCCATACAAATTGCCAGTCTGCAGGCCGCATAGAAATAGCGAATTTCTGTTTGTTTTTGACTGGTTGGATTTATTACGCTTATGTCACTTATAATTTGTATTAATTCATTTTGATTTGCGAATATTGAATGACTTGAGCTTATTCTGCATTCTCTATATTCCGTGGATTAAGCCTCAGCGGCGTAATTGCTCGAATTCTCATTGTTTAAAGCCTATTTTTAAAAATGACATCGCGAAAATTATCTGTTATGCTACACTGTGGGAAAACGTTTCAATGTGTGATTTAATTATGTATGTATCTTATATTATTCCTAATTGTTTGCGAGTTGGGTTAAAATAAATTAGGTTTAATCATTACACGCATGCACTATTACTTTACAATGTGGAAGGGGCATACCCGTAATAAATCGAACCACGAGCTATACTAGATCACTATAGTATAATTAAATTAAAAGAATAACCTAATACAAAAAATAATTGGCCAAGTGCGTGCCAACCCTACACTGCGCGTGGCCCGACGCGCAGTGTAGGGTTCCGTAGTTACGAATGCCAACTTTGAGTTCATGCCACTGAAAACTTCTAAAAACTAATTTTCTATTGAATTTGTATGAAATTTTCCTTTTCCGAGTACATTTTAGAAGTTGATCGTCTCTAACTTTTTAATTCGTAAACAAAATTTAAAGGAAAACTATCAGAGCTAAGCTCTGATAGTTTTTGTAAGTTTACATTTTATAAGTTGATCGCCTATAACTTTTTAATTTGTAAACCCTACTTAGCTCTGATAGTTTTCCTTTAAATTTCGTTATATTTACTATAGCTGTGAATTTTTTCACGTGTCAATATATCACCGTTTAGCAGATAGAAGGGGGGACACGTGACTCTAACAAAAAATTTCACTTTAAAACCAAATATTTCAGAAACGAATCCTTAAATCGAAAAACGATGTTTATAAGCTCATAATATTTTTAAAAGACCTATTCAACGATACCCTACATGACTGGTTAGTCGACAAAATAAAATTCACTTTTGACCTTACCTGTATGGGAGCTACGATAAAAAAAAAAATCCATATTTTATTTTACCACTTTTTCCGCATAATGAATATACATACCCATGCTAAATTACAGCTTTCTAGTACTTATAATCGCCGAGTAAAACCGCGGACGGACAGACAGACAGACAGACATGGCGAAACTATAAGGGTTCCTTGTTTACTACGGAACCCTAAAAATCGACACTCCCATACAAAATGCCCTTGCCATACAAATAGTGTTTTGGCGTTATTTTAATTTTATTAAACTATAGTGATCTAGTAAAGCCTGTGGCTTGATTTATTACGGGTAAGTCTCTTCCACGTTGTATAAGTTTTATAAGTTCCTATCATATTGACGGTCTAAGTTGCTCCTACAAGGATCGGACAGGGTTTTTGTTAACTTTGTTTGTAATAACTTTATTGTACAAAAAAAAATACATTAAAAAAAAATAAGAAAGAGCAAATATACAAAGGCGGACTTATCCCATGTAGGGATCTCTTCCAGTCAACCTGCGATAGATTGAGAGGATATTTACTCAATTAAAAGGTAGAAGCAAGTACGTACAAATTTAACTATAAGATCATACTTACATTGCTACGCACATACAAATATAAATATATATATATATATATATATATAAACATACATACATAAATTATAGCAATCTCCTCTTCTCTCTCTCCTCGTCCTGACCGGGGATCGAACCCGGAACCTCTGGGTGGCGGACTAGCATGGTGATCACTTCGCCACGGAGGTCGTAATGATACGGACGGAACCCTTCGTGCGCGAGTCCGACTCGCACTTGGCTGGTTATTTATATTCTAAAAAGTAGTTGTAATCACAATTACAAACTACTTAGTTAAAGGACATATTTTATAAAGATTTACTTCTTTATAAATTTTCGTTTCTTGCTTACAACTTTTTACACTTACAATTTCGAAATACAACACCTTTAACACACGCCCGCGGCAATAAATTGTAATTGTAATTTGTAGTTAAAAGTACTTAATTACAATTACAAATTACAACTACAGTAGTTTCAATTGTTGTAGTTAAATTTAATGTAATTTCAGTTACTTGTAGTTAACTACATGTAATTGTAATTTGTAAGCAAACTACACAATAGTAGTTAACTACGCCCAACTCTGTCGCAGACCAGCAATAATCAGTAAAAGAATGAGAGTTATCGTAGGTACTGTTACAAATTACTCATCATCATCATCATCATATCAACCACAGGAAGTCCACTGCTGGACATAGGCCCCCCCAAGGATTTTCAAAACGACCGATCGGAAGCGGCCTGCATCCAGCGCCTCCCTGCAACCTTGCTCAGGTCATCCGACCATCTATCAGGTGGGTGTCCTACGCTGCGCTTGCCGGTACGTGGCCGCCATTCGAGAACCTTTCTGCACCATCGGCCATCGGTTCTTCGCGCTATGTGCCCCGCCCACTGCCACTTCAATGAGCAAATCCGCTTGGCTATGTCGGTTACAAATTACTCACTACTTGTTTATTTGCCAGCTCCTACATAAAAAACGCAGACACAATATCGTCTAAGATGTTTGTCCCAGGCCGGATGTTACCCACACTCGTTTGTATCGTATAAATAACTACGAAAGTAGGTGAACTACTTTTGTGTTACGTTTTATGTACTATGGCGGTTAATTGGGGAATTAATTTGAATATATTGCTGATTTTTTTACCGCCGACAAAAACGAGGGGTGTTATAAGTTTTACGCTTATGTCTGTCTGCGTGTGAGTCTATCTCATCGTAGCTCTCAAGTAGATGGATCAATTTCGATGCGGTTTTTTTTAACGCAAAAACAAGTCGCTTGCAGTGTATTTTAGCTGTGTTTAATAAAAATCGGTTAAACCGTTCAAAAGGTAAAAACCGCAAAAAAAAAAGATTTCGACGAATTGAGAACCTCCACCTTTTTGAAATCGTTTAATAAATACTTATTAAAAAAGCGAATCTTTTTTCAACAATACCTCATTTGTCAAAGAATCATGATTTTTATTAAAAATACGAGGGAACAGAACAAACATACAAGCATACATAGCGGTGAATTTCATGACCCTCCTCTTGGCTTCGGCGTAATCGGGTATACATTGTAAAGCAAAACAAGGTTACACATGTAACAGTTTATTTTCTTGTCAATACCATTAGAAAAACTATTTACGACGAACTATTACTGAGTCTTACGAAGATAGTAATTAGTGTGGAAGACTCAGGGCCGCATTTCTATTACTCAGTCACAACACAACACAACTGATGGGCACACGTAAATATTCGATGGCCCTCGTGTAACTTTACACTGCTAGGGATGTCTGCATTTTGGTAAAACTGTTGGAAATTAATTTACAACAACAAACAATAAAATTGGTACGACATTTTTACAAATTATATTGAACATAAAATTACTGATTGCATTTTTATACTAGGAGAGTAGATAAGACTGATTGAAGTTTTATATTTAGCCTCACGAAGATAAGTGTGACAGAATATAAAAGTTCCTCATAATTTATCAAACTGCTCACCGTATGACAACAAACAATGTATACTCTGTCCACAAATCAACTATAAATATTAATTTCATTGTGAGTTGACGTTCTTGGAGAAAATGCTGCAGTGCAGTTTGTTACCGCTTCTTCTGCACTAGCGCTTTGGAGGCGGCAATAAACTTAGCTCTAAGTAACTTTTTGACGTCAACAATTAATTGTGCTATAAAACAAAGTGACGATTATTAAGAGATATTATAAATATCCTATGGTAATAAAGATATATTTGAATTGAATTGAATCACAAATATTTACGAGATCGGTTGAGAAATGAATCCTGTACATGTAGAGAAGAACAGCCGGACAGGGGATAGGAGACAGCTCAAAAGACATACAAACGAATTTTTGACCTGGCACCTTGACCAGGCACTAGATAACCCTTCAAACTATTTTGTGAACTTCTGTTTAGTTTACAGTATAAAGTAAGATCATGAAGCTTTTCTACGCACATACGCCAAAAATGGCCATTTTTCGCAATTGTGCGTAGGAAAGCTTCACATTCTAACTTTAAACTGAAACCAGTAGTTCATAAAATAGTTTGAAGGGTTATCTAGTGCCTGGTCAAAACAAAATTTTAAATGATGTCTCCGTTTCCTATCAAATGATTTATTTCAAATGGGGGCAGCACTGGACACTGGAAAATTCAGGTATCCCCTTACTTAATACAAAATATTACAATTGAACTCGTCATAATAAGACGCAAGTTAACTAATGATAGCGCTGGCTAGGGGTGTTTTAGTGAACTATTTTCGTGCGGAAACGTATTTTTTTGAGTTTAACACTTTCTTTTCAATTGATAGATATCTTGATATTTTTTTTTGAAATCTACAAGCAATTAACTATATACGGTATTTTTTTTTTCAAAATTTTATGCTCAGTTATTTCGGAGATCAGGAGAATGGTCAATGTTCGACTTCTGTCATGAATAAAATCAAAACTTTTTATTTTTTTAATAATATCAAAAAAACATTTGAGACCGTCATAATGAGCCCTTTCATTTGATATATAACACGGTAAAGTTTGAAAAACATTTTTTTAATTTCCTGATTTGTTCCTCGAAAATAACCCTTTGTTTTTTCCACTGCTGGGCAAAGTAAATTATTATTTAAGAAAAATATTTTTCTGCTTATTCTTCCTATAATTTACAAGCAAAAAAAGAATTTTTTCTTCAAAATTTTAGCCTCAGTAGTTTCGGAGGTCAGCGGGCAGGATGGTCAATTTTCGTCTTCTTTCATGAATAGAATTAAAACAATTTATTTTATAATAATAACAAAACTATATTTGAGATCCTCATAACGAGCCCATTCATTTGAATATGAGACGGTGAGGTTTGCAAAACTTTTTTTTAAGTGCCTATTTTGTACCTTGATGACCCTTATTTAAAAAAAAATTACTTTGCACATCTGTGTTTGGGTCATCATAGGATTACACCGAACTACCAAATTTCACCTGATTTAGTAGATTAGTTCAGTAGATTCAGAGCAAATTGGCTGTGACGACGGACGAACAGACAGACGTACGAAAAAAAACGGAACCCTTATAGGATCACCTATAGAGGTTCCGTTTTTTTTTTTCATTTTTTGTACGGAACCCTAAAAGCAAACGCCTTTAGTCTTGCTTGACAATACAAAACAATCAATCAATATCTCACCCGCCCACCACAAATTTTGACATCGTGAAGCACACATAATCTGTGACACTTTTGTAGAGAAACAACTCTATGCCAAAGCGTCTAATCGCTTTGTCTGTAACGCTTGATGAGTAACCCACTGTACAAGATGAATAATTGTCAGATATATTTGCTAAATATAGTAAAATTATTATTTAACTTCCACGTTTAATGAAAGCGCTCTATTAGTAACAAGTATTAATGGCTAGTGGCTTATTTATATACAAAAATGCTTATGGACTTTCGGAGCTGAATCACTCTTAAACTCTTCCAGAAATAACCGTCTTTGGATTGGTAAACAATTTGAAATCTTCAGACGAATATATTTTTACTAACCAATACAATTTAAATATAGCTGTGTTATTTTACAAGTAATTTACCCAAACAACATTATAACTATCAATTATTTATAGATAACTTCAAAAACGCTATCAAGACTTTTTTTTTATTAGCAATGTAGGTCCTATAGTTGGACAACAGCCTCTCCTTTTGTTTTCAACTACTTCGATCTTTAACTGTCACTCTATTTCTTGTCAAAAGCGCACAAATTGGTTCTTATTTATTGAATAGGTATTAATCATCAATTTTCACTTCACTTACAAGTCGTGAACTATAAGAGGTAGCCACAGCAGATGATTTATTAATAAATCGATACTTCCTTCGAACTCAATCTGGTATCATAAATACACTCGAGATATCGACAAATCGACCAGCACTCATCACAGCACTCATTCAAAGATTAAATAAATAATTGAACAGACATAACATTATTTAGTACCAGATATAAACCTACGAGTATAGCTGATTAGACAGCTTTCTCTTAAAAGATCCAGAACTTAGAACTGACATCACCAACAAAAAACGATTTTATAAAATTTCTATGGGAAGGTCCAGCCGTCTTCGGCTAATCAGTGAACATACATAAAAATAATTGGCCAAGTGCGTGTCGGGCCACGCGCAGTGTAGGGTTCCGTAGTTACGAATGCCAACTTTGAGTTCATGCCACTAAAAACGTCTAAAA
Source organism: Acrobasis suavella (assembly GCA_943193695.1). Taxonomy (NCBI): domain Eukaryota; kingdom Metazoa; phylum Arthropoda; class Insecta; order Lepidoptera; family Pyralidae; genus Acrobasis; species Acrobasis suavella. The sequence goes on from OW971934.1 coordinate 23,531,515, forward strand.
ACTAATTTTCTATTTTTGTATGAAATTTTCCTTTTCCGAATACATTTTATAAGTTGATCGCCTATAACTTTTTAATTTGTAAACCCTATTTATCTCTGATAGTTTTCCTTTAAATTTTGTTATATTTGCTATAGCTGTGAATTTTTTTAACGTGTCGATATATAACCGTTTAGCAGATAGAGGGGGGGGGGGACACTTGACTCTAACAAAAATGTTCACTTCAAAACCAAATATTTCAGAAATGGATCCCTAAATCGAAAAACGATGTTCACAAGCTCATATTATTTTTAAAAGACCTATTTAACGATACCCCACATGATTGGTTAGTCAACAAAATAAAATTGACTTTAGACTTTACATGTATAGGAAATACACATAAAAATATTTTTTTTTTTCAATATTTTATTTCAGCACTTTCTCCGCATAATTAGTATACATATCTATACTAAATTACAGCTTTCTAGTACTTATAGTCGCTGAGTAAAACCGCGGACGGACAGACAGACAGACAGACATGGCGAAACTATAAGGGTTCCTTATTTACTACGGAACCCTAAACAAGGTCGCGACGAATTGTTAACCAGCACCTTTTTGGGAGTAAGTTAAAAATAAAAAAGAACTTTTTGTTATATTTATTTATATGGGAGCTACCTAAAAAAAATTTTTTTTCATTGTTTTATTGTACCACTTTTTCCGCATAATTAGTATACATACTTATGCTAAATTACAGTTTTCTAGTACTTATAGTCGCTGAGTAAAACCGCGAACGGACAGACAGACAGACATGGCGAAACTATAAAGGTTCCTTGTTTACTACGGAACCCTAAAAAAGAAGGTGGCACAGTGCGAGAGTCTTTTATTTTGGGCGGATAATGTTTTAAACCAAGTGCTAAAATTAGAACAGTTTTTATAATAAAACAGATAATTTTTACGTTATTGTTTTATTATAAATTTTTGTTCAACACATTCAAGCAAATATGGACCACATAGCTTACTCAATTAATTTGTTTAAAAGTTTTTTTAAGTATCTGCGCGGGAAGAGAAGCAGCAGCAGTATTCTCAGTTTTTTATTTTCTTCTAGACCAGCATACGATAAATAAGATTTATTAATGGATAATACTTTGGATTTAAAATTGATATTGCGTACTACTTTTCTAGAAGCTGTTCATTCATTGGTGGCCATACAAACACCGACCACAGATTAGTTATAAATCAGAATGGCCTTTAATGTCCATAAACACCTGATAAACATATCTTATTTTGAAAGTGATTGATTATGTTATAAACGGGTAACGACCCATCAAACGTCTTTCAAACATAATAAATAAAATAAGATGTTACTTATAATAAAATGCATTCGTCGATGTGATGTAAACACATGATTTATATAGGATTTTAATACTAATATGTCTGAGTGTTTAAGTGCTTCGTGTAATAAGAAGAAGCCGCTTCATATACGCAAGGATTCTATATCAACATATGTTCTGAGAATACATTATCCGAAAAATAAAAAATATTTTTTTAATTTTTTTATCAACATTTTTTACTATGCTTAAATACTACAAAACTTAGCAAATAGGAAGCTAGATTGTTATTTAATTGCAGAAAATAAATTAAATAAAATTTTTATCAAAACACATACAAAAATCTTACCATTTATAAATATTATTAATTATTATATTTTAGTATAAAATAAAAATAATGTTAAAAATTTTAAAAAATATAAAAATAAAGTTATAAAAACAATTATATATAAGTGACTCCCAAAAATAAAACTAAAATAAATGTAAAAACAAAGTATTTTATTTATAGGTAGATAAGTACTTAAGCGACGTATAAATTTATAAAAAAAAAACATTACCACAAAAATACAAAGATCATCAAAATATTGTAACGTAGGGCTTATTTTCAAAGTGCACACTCCAATGTATTTTTACTAATTTAGCCTCTTTTATACGAGTACATGCCAAAATAAATTAGCATTGACATAAAATGTCACTCCCAACAGGCAAGGTTGAACCAAAAACTTTGCGATTGCCAAAAACACGATTTACGATTACAACGTCGAAACCAATTAATCGTTCTCGTAAATCTCCGATAAGACGTATCAAAAACTAACAAATTAGCGGAGTCATTAAACATTTCTTGGTGTTAGTTATAGCTTCATAAGGAACGAGCAAAATGAGGCGGGACTCGACGGGTCGGGCGGGTCGGGTCGCCCGTTTTGAAAATACCATTGTTAGTACGTGTATGTTTTTCGTGTGTGTCAGGTGAAAACTGGAGCATTAGCCATACAATTTTGTCAGACTTTTCATACATTTCCTCAGGACAAGAAGTCAGCTTCGACGCCCTTTATGAAATGCCAATTAAAAATATTAGAGCATCATCGACGTATACATCATTTTTGACGACTTCTGAGGCTTAGTAGTAATTACTCTATGCTAGTCCACTACCCAGAGGTTCCAGGTTTGATCCCCATCAGGGCAAGTTGGAAAAACGGCCTTTTTCAAATTGTCCTGGGTCTAGGGTGTTTGTCTATTTTTGTATTTGTGATATAACATAGTATCGTTGAGTTAGTATCCCATAACACAAGTCTTGCACTTACTTTGGGGCTAGCTCAATCAATGTTATTTGTCGGTATATATTTATGAGTTGGCCCCGCACGCTGAAATCGCGAACCCCATATCTCGGCAACCCCTTGACCTTGGCTCATGTTCGAACTTAAAATTTTCAATGGCCATATTTACACGTCAATTAAATTTCATGAAGCTTTTATTAAAGATGCTCAAGTTATCGTCTAACAAACATACAACGCCGAATTGATTAAGAAGACTCGCAAAATTTCGCTCGCTCGTTCAAATATTCATACTATAAATTATGTACAATATGTAACAAAAACCCTGTCCGATTTTTGTAGGAGCAACTCAGACCGTCAAAATGAACAACTTTTCCCATGGGACCAAAGCTTGAAACTCGAAGAAAAGTTCGACATTTTCATACAAATTGCCGGGCCTGCCGAACACTTTTGTATGAAAATAATGTATTTTTTTCGAGTTCCAAGCATTGGTCCCATTGGAAAAGTTGTTCATATTGACGGTCTGAGTTGCTCCTACAAAGATCGGACAGGGGTTTTGTTACATATTGTATAGGCAGATCGCGGTTCTTTTTTTTCATTACGACCCGCCCCAATTTGCTCGTTCCTTTAATGATAGTTATAGCCTGTTATAGGGCATTAAAACGCAAGTGGGGTAAAATGGGGTAAAATAAACAGATATGTCTCCCCAGGCGTTAAAATAACGCTTCTCGCCGAGGTTGGTTTACGATAGGCATTAAAGAAGGGTCGCTGAACTTTGGAAATCTGAAATGGGCATAGGAAGATGCCACGTAAGGCGGTATACTGTTGGCTATTTCTATTAATAAGTTTATTGTGGAGAGTTTCACGTACTGTTATTTTGCAGTTATGCTTGTGATGGGATTACACCTGTATTGTTAAATTACTTCTGTATGAGGTTTTTAGGGTTCCGTACTCATAGGGCAAACCGGACCCTATTACTAAGACTCCGCTGTCCGTCTGTATGTCTGTCTGTCACCAGGCGGTATCTTATGAACCGTATTAGCTAAACGGTTGAAATTTTCACAGATGATGTATTTCTGTTGCCGCTATAACAACAAATACATGCTATTTGTAATTACAACTGTTTTGTTTGAAGGACATTTTTTTATGTATCTCTCTACCTAAAGGCGAAATTGTAATTATTTTAAGTAAAGAGCGTGTATGAAATGAGTAATGAGCGTTGACGAAGCAAAACAGGTTTGCAAGGATCGTAGCAAGTGGAAATCTATAGTCTCTGCCTACCCCCATGGGAAACAGGCGTAAAAATATGTATGTATGTTAAGTAATTCGATGTGATCTTGACTGTACAACTTGTCTAACTGAACACTTAGTTAAAAAAGAAGTTTGAAAATAAATACTAATTTGCTACTTTCCAACTTTAATCAGATACTTTTTTCTAAACGTCAAAACAAAAATTTTCTTTAGTTGTGTATGAAATACAGACTAATGACGTCATACTTTCTTGGAGCCAAACAGCGATCTTAATATGAGTTTTTTAACCGACTTTCAAAAAAGGAGAAGGCTATCAATTCGTCGCAGTTTTTTATATATGTTCACCGATTATTCAAAAACGCCTTGACTGATATGAACAATTTTTTTGTAGAAATGTTATCAACTCGGTTGCGTAGTTAGAGGGTGAAGTCAGTTTTTAGTTTTAAAAAATTATATGTTCACCGATTATTCAAAAACGCCTTGACTGATATGAACAGTTTTTTTGTAGAAATGTTATCAAACTCGGTTGCGTAGTTAGAGGCTGAAGTCAGTTTTTAGTTTTAAAAAATTATCTTTAGTAATAAATATAAAATCACGTTGAAAATTTATATGATAAATGACGAGTGACATTATTTTGTACCGTTTTATTTTCACAACTGTACGCCAAAAAGATTTTTTTTTACCCAGGTAAGTACAATACAATTCAATACAATATTGCACAAAATAAATAAATACAGGACTAATTATCTTAAAAACTAAGAAATGCGCAAAAGGCGGCCTTATCGCTTAGCAATTTCTTCCAGACAACCTATAGAAAATAGTAATGGGAAATTAGGTACTATGGGGCGGTAAATATAAACGTACTTATATACAATAATAACAATAAACATACATATACATCTTACATAAATACATACAACTTACACTGAAAAAAAAATGATATTAACAGTACGAGATGAAGAGAAATGGAAACAAGGGAAGGATTTTTAAATTACCCACTTACACTGACAAAACAGAATCAACAAGTCAGGCTTACAAACATCAGACACATAATTGCAGTGTCTAAACTGGACACCGTGCACTGCTCACCTCCGGATCTCCGTGATAAGCAGCAGTGTAATCGAACCCGAAGAATGCATATCGGGTGTCTACCGTATGTCTGCCGGGCCATAGAGTATAAAATTTAATTGAACGAGCGAGCGAGACAAGCAATGTTCGCCGAGTCTACTTAAACTATCCGGGAATTTTCTTCTCAAGGCTCTGGAATGCTTTACCCGTTGACATCAGAGAAATTTCTACTAAATTCTCTTTTAAAAGAAAAGTTCACGCCCACCTTTTTTAACTCCCTTTCTTCATAAAGTCATTATAGTTTAGTTCTTCTTCGTTCTTATTCTTCTTTTACTTCGTTAGTATAAGTAAATGTATGTGTGTATTGTATAGTAAATATATAGATATATAATGTAATTGTATATTATAGTATACACTTAAATATAATAGACGACCTCCGTGGCGTAGTGGTCACCATGCTAGTCCGCCACCCAGAGGTCCCGGGTTCGATCCCCGGTCAGGGCAAGTTGGAAAATGGTCTTTTTCAAATTGTCCTGGGTCTTGGATGTATATCTATATATTTATATGTTATAAAATATAGTATCGTTGAGTTAGTATCCCATAACACAAGTCTCGAACTTACTTTGGGGCTAGCTCAATCAGTGTTATTCGTCCCTATATATTTATTATTATTTATTTATTATATAGTAACATTTTATAATGTAAGTTAAGTATACTCGTATTGTATTACTTTTTGTGCCGCATAATTTTCTCTGTTTATCAATATAATTGAATGGGAGAAAATGCTTTTAGCATTAAGTCCGCCATTTGTTAAATTTATATTTGTTCTTTGGAACAATAAAGTTTAATAAAATAAAATGGATGTATGTGGGTATGTGAGAATGTATGTTTGGTCGGTGATAACTCGAGTAGTTTTGATCCGAGCTTAAGGCCCTGTATTCCAACGGCCCACTAGGATGAGGTGCGAGGCGATCTGCGAGGCACCCCGCCGACTTCTACATATCTCGTCTCACTGAGGAACGGGAGGCGGAGAATGAACGTAAAAAGGACGCGGATGTAGATTTTATACGTTTTTTTTTATACAGTCATATGGGGTATAAAAGGGATCTCTGCGAACTTGTCTAAACATATTTAGTGTATTTAAGTAAGCACAAGAATCAAATCTAAAACATCAGTAGTTTAGTCGTAGTGTTGAAAATTTATAATAAAAAGGGGCTTCCTCAGGATTTTTTTTATCGAGTGAAGTTTATTAGATCATGTTACTAACTGCGAATTTTACTAGACTAGATCCTTAACTAAGACATATCCTTTTTTCAAATTTTAAAACACAATTTTCTATGTCTCAGGTGGATTTAAATCCATCTGAGACAGAAAATTTTAATTCCTTCCCTATTTCAATATGTTAGTTAACATGCTAAATAATAGCTAATTACTAGCTCAATCAGTATTATTTGTCTCCATATATTTATTTATTTATTTATTTATTTAATGATTGATAAAGAACGTACTAACTTGTGACTCCTCTGTACAAATAATCTAATCTCATACTCTATGGTCGAGGATCATATTTAATTACATATTATCATTGTGCTCTGAATGTTTTTGCAGTACTTCCTGTCAATCTTAAGTACAAAAAGCACTATCCATCTTATTCTTAACCCCCTACAAAAAAGAGGGGTGTCATAAGTTTGACGCTAAAGTCTGCCTGTCTGTGTGTCTGTCTGTGGCATCGTAGCGCTTGAAAGCTGCATCGAAATCGGTCCATCCGGATTTCCGCTAGTCTTCTACACCCATAAGTTTTTCCGGATGGACCGATTTCAATGCGACTTTTTTTCGTAAAAGCAAATTCCCTTGCGGTCGATCTTCGCTTCGATTGAGCCGTTTTGATGTTATTGATGTTAACGCTTGAAAATCAGGGCTTTCTCTAGCAAATTAATACATGGCGCTAGGGATAACCATCTAGTGATGAGTGGCGGTCGTAGCGGAACTACCGATACGGCTACAGTAGTCACTAGATGCTTTTCTTGATAATCGGGTAAATTTTTGATACACTTATCTGTTTATGTCTTCTTCTGACTTAAAATCACATTTATCATACTCACCTAACGCTTGAATGGCTTTAGACTGTGGCTATATCAGAGACTTAATATATATATATATATATATACAATGTCCTTTTTAATTAAGTACAAATATTTTAAGAGGTGATTCAGTCCATCATTTTGAACAACTTTTCCCAATAAATATATATCAAAATACGAAAATTTTTTTTGCATTTTTCATAGTAACGATATCACGTGACTACTTCGATCTGTATGAGAACCTAAATATTTTTTTTCGTATTTCGATGTATATTTATTGGGCAAAGTTGTTCAAAATGATGGACTGAATAACCCCTTAAAATATTTGTACTTAATTAAAAAGGACATTGTATATAGGGACAACAATACTAATTGAGTTAGCTCCAAAGTAAGTTCGAGACTTGTGTTATGGGATACTAACTCAACAATACTATATTTTATAACAAATACATTTTAGATAAGCATCCAAGAACCAGGTAAATCTGAAAAAAAAATTCCATCTTGACCTGACCGGGGATCGAACCCGGGTCCTCAGGTGTGTGTGACAGCGTGGCATGATGACCACTAGACCACAGAAGTCTTCAAAAAGATCTAAAAAGCTTATTAAATCATACTCTAACAAAACGAAAGAAACATTGTCTCAAAGAATTTCAGAAATGAATAAAATCCGCATATTTTCCGACCATTAACACATTCCGACTAGATTTTCCTCGCACATGATGAAACTCGTGTTCCCAGTTATTTTGAAGTGAAATTAAAAACGCTCCGTTGGCAACGGCGCCTGTTGGGGACCTTGGCCTACCTGTATGCTCACTATTGGCATTGATTCACAGACATACAAACATACAAACTGTTACAGGGAAGTGTTATGTCATTATTTTTCATAATTTGTAACTATCACTAAAACAAATAGGTACTCGTAACAATCAACATTATTATCTATAAATCCTGTTTGTTTTATGGGAGCCCCCTTAAATATTTATTTTATTTTAATTTAATTATTTATCTTTAAAGTGAATATACTTACAAGTAAATATCCTATGAATATTTTAAGCGTCTACCTGTTGCCGTTATAAATGTCAAACATAAAACGGCAAAAAAATACGTTTCTTGTATGGGAGTCCCCTTAAATATTTATTTTATTCTGTTTTTAGTATTTGTTGTAATAGCGGCAACAGAAATACATCATTTGTGAAAACTTCAACTGTCTAGCTATCACGGTTCATGAGATACAGCCTGGTAACAGACAGATAGAAATTCTTGGAGTCACTTTGTATTCCTTCAAAAACAAAACTCGTCAGATTTTTGATATCTGACTGTTTATTTTTACTTGTACTGTGCTATTGTTTGTGTCACTGTGTAAAATTGCACTGTGGCTTTCTTGGTACTGTTTATGGAGAGGTTGCTATCGACTTCTCCATTTCTGAACTTGTATATGTGCTTACTAACTTTTTTATATGTTTTACTACTGACTACTTTTATATGTTTTAACACTTTGGCAGCAATTGACTTCCCTTATTTTTTTTTGTTTCAAACTAAGTTCTCAACTGTTTTATTACTTAAACTTACTGTATGCACATGTTTTGAATTGTTGCCCTGCTATTAAGTTTAAACATAAATGTATATAATGTTTTACTTTGGTGACAATTTGTTATGTGTATCTCATAAAAATAAAAATAAAAAATAAAAAAAAAGATAGACAGACGTACAGACAGTGTGATAGAGGAGTCTTAGTAATAGGGTCCCGTTTTTACCCTTTAGGTACAGAACCCTAAAAATCATATTAAATTGTTAAGATATTATGAATTAAAGATAAATGATGAATGTCTCGAGGCACATCGTGTACGCGCGTAATAGACACAGTTTAAATCCATAAAAATGCATAACCCTGAGTCCCTGACAAGTTGAGAGTAGAGCGTAGTGCTCTACTCTCAACGCTCCGCTCATGAGGCGTGCAAAAGTCCTTTTGGAATCCAAATTAAAACATGTGATGAAAAATTTCGCCACGAGTGGGATTCGAACCTGCGACCCTCACGTTAACGCCGTAAGTGCACTACTAATTGTGCTACCGTGGCTTCGAATCACACTGACGAAATTTCTTATCACATAGTTCACACGCATTTGAAGCATGCGTTTTTCTTCACTACTACCCACCTTTAGAAATGTGCTATTCAACTTAATTCAATTTAGATGAATTGAAAATTGATTAAAGTGAAGAAGGCTTTTGTTATTTTTTTTAACAACGTAACAATGTTCGGATTACTATCCAAAAATTTTCCATCACATGTTTTAATTTGGATAGTAATCCGAGCATTGTAATGTTGTTATAAAAAAATCCAGTCCTTTTGGAAGTAATAAGACGGCTAGCGTTTCGGAACGATCACTGCTGAGAACGAACGCTTATAGAAACAAAATTATTGTAAACAAAATAGAGTTGCTAATTTAGCTAGCATTGTCTACGAAGCCCCGATTCACCGAACGCAACAAAACGTCAAACAAACGTTTGTTGCCGTGTCGTGGGAACCGAATCGCAACTAGAGTCACCATCATCAAAGAATCATGGCATATTTATATAAAAATTTTACTTTTTTCTAAGGACAGGCAAAACACTAAAAAAAGTAGAGTTTTTCTGGTATTTTACTTGTGGTAGAGCCACGCTACCGGCAAAACTCTGTTTTGCTAGTAGCATGAATGGGCCGGCTCGTCCGGGAAAGTACCACACTCTCACAGAAAATCGACGTCTGAATAGTAGCTTCACCGCTTCTATGCTTCGTTTGGTGCGTGAGAGAACCGGAGCCCCCCCCCCTCTACCCTCCCCCTCCCCCTGCATCTTCCCTTTCTGAAAGGCCGGCAATGCTTTTGTTACACCCCTGGTGTTGCAGTTGTTCATGGGCAGCGGTGATCACTTACCATCTGGTGATCCGCTTGTTCGTTTGCCGCTTTATGACATAAAAAAATCTATTTAACCCATAAAATAATACAAAATAGTAATGTCAAAGTTAGGAAACAAATACTATTAAATTACACACATAAAACAAACAATTTTAAATCTCATTATTAGAATGAAAAAAAAATATTTTAAACTTACAAGTGCCTCTCAAGTTGACGATATTTTAAACAAAAAATACAATGAAAATAAGAACCTACAATATCTACACAAAATTCGGCTAAGTTAGTTAGCATTGTCTACGAAGCAGCCCTTGATATTTAGGTATATCCGTTTATTACCAGATGGCAAAAGGCAGCAAAAGACGAGACGGGTATAGGACAAGACGAAGACCTTTTGTACAGCTGTGGGACATAACGCCGAAACTAACATAACTGTGTGGGACATAACTTCAAAAGACTTTTTAATCTCGGCATCACCAGTAGGTTGACTGGTAGATAAAGCCTATAGCTTGAAGTCCTCCTATTACATTTGTAATAAAGTTAATTAAAAAAACTTCGATAGGCTAAAAAAGTCGACAAACTAAACAAGTGTTATGACTCATTTGAAAGGAATATTTTGTAAAGAATAGAAGTCATAATAAAATAAATAGGTAATAAGTCCGAGAAAGTCCACACTGATGGTCACCCTACCCGCGAGACAATGGCGAAGTAAAACCGCTTTGCATCGGTTATTACTACTAATTAACTTACTGTGTTGATTTTTTTAACGGCGCCTTAAAATATAGAAATTATACATGTGACTCTTCGTTTATTTTCTAATGGGTAAACTAGTTCAAGTAGCACTAGCGTACGTTCTATACAGACTCAAAGAAATTGTCTACCCTTTGCCACTCTAATATAATATCGGATACTAGCGAAAAAAAAATTGCTTGATATTTTGTTATTATTTATTTATTCAGAAGATTAACAGTTACAATAAAAATATACACAAGAACTTAAATATCTATAAGCTGATAACAATAAAAATATATAAGATAAAAACAAATTTTTAATTTTGTAAACTAAAGTACGTGCAGTTATATGCTGCCGTTCTCTTAATTTAGGTAAGGTTAGTGCCTACCCTGTTAAAAATTATTAGTGCACGTCACTGTCGAATAGGTACTATAAGCAGCAGGTCTAAAACAAATATGAATTCTAAATACACATTATTTTCAAAAAGTTTAATTTGCTGGTAGCAATAAGTGAAACAAACTTACTAAAATCAGAATTAATCCCGTAAACATTAATATTAGCATTATTATTTATTTGTTTATTTATTTAAACTTTATTGCACAAAAAAAAAGTGTACAAATGGCGGACTTAACGCCAAATGGCGTTCTCTGCCAGTCAACCATTGGACCAAGTGGAAAATAATTTTGGTGGTGCGAATTAAAATTAAATAAGTTTTTAGTTTAGCAGAAGATCAGAAATAAACCATATACATATTACTTTTCATCTTAGCGCGTTCCCAACATTTTTCTTTTGCATAGTAAATATGTGCATATACATATATGCAGTTGTTATTCAAGCAAGGGACTATTCTAGGCTGGAAACTACACGACCAAAGCACGGACTAAAGTGCAGAAATTGATACCTATTCCATACGTAAAATAATCACAAACACCGATGTTATAGTCAACATATCTTCTGATTCCTATTCCTTAAGATTTTCTTTCCATCAAATTCCCGTAGGTACACACAATAAAAATGGAATACATAAACGAGTGATTTTTCTCTCACTACTTTATTTTGTGACTACTCTCTCATTAACATAATATATTCATTTCCGAGATTATTAGTGTAGCTACTTTGAGAACCCGCCGTGGAACTTGGGCATTTGGCTTCGCTCGCCTAGATTTGGTCATTTGTCTTCATCATGGGATATGATGCACTGTCTATGTCGACTACTGGGTACACAGAGCCAAGTGTTACTAAGCCTAAAAGCAAGGCAAAATAAAATAGTGAGGTGGATGTACTAACATACTTACAAACAACAGTTGGTCCAGTAGACTCGAAGAATTTGTTCGCTAACATGACTTACTTTATGCTATTCCCTCTGTTTATGTAAGTAATTTAGTGGATCTATTGCCGCTAATAGTACTTCTGCTACGCTGCAGTACTCCTCTATCTTGTTCCGGCTTAAGTATTTGGCTTTACTTAAGGCCAATATAACCCGATTGTCTTCATTTCCACTGTTACTGACCGTGGAGTGCATTCTAGTGTCTGCCTCAGAATGTATGTGGAATTTTCAGTGTGTTTTTGCTCACTAAACTGAGTGCTTATTAAAAACATCTTAATTTTTTTATCTGGAAAATATGCCTTCATAGCCTTTTTTTCACGTCATTGTTAAATATGAAAATTATATCAAATTAGTTGATAAATAAACCTTTGATATTATCATCGTCATCCGAGCGTATTCCCGGTTGCATCCTCAGCGGTAACAGAGCCCGGCTACCTAAACTCTAGGTGATTTGACAAGGTTACTGACTTTTACACAGAGCGACTGCCGTCTGACCTCCGCAACCCAAAAGGTAGACCAGAATCAATCCTTGGATAGGTTTGATAAGCAAACGCTAAATGGTGTTCGGGACACACAGATTATACGTGCCTATAATATGAAGATGATACATTAACGAATCATAATATGAAATACATAATAAACATCTTTACTTTTAAGATCATGGTACAGTTAATTGATGCCCAAGCGCCGGTGGGCGGGCCGCACCTGCGCGGCGCATGCGCGTGCGCTTGCAACTAGACACACACGCACACCGCACAAATACATGCAAAGTTAGCTTCAAATAGATTATTTTTTATTTTTTTTAATTTTTCATGTGTTTCGTACTGCCTGAAGCATTTGACGAACGAAGCGTTCAGGAGAGAAAGCACGACATAAATTATTGACATGAAAATGTTATTAAAGAATTACCGGGCCTTTTTTATTTGTAAATATGAATGTATAGTGAATTTATTTTTTTGTTTTTAAGCAAATTTAGTATGAATATATATTTTCGTTTTAAATATAATACAATAAAATTAATGACAAAAAATACAATAACAATAAAAACACTATAAAAGAAGTTTCTCGACTCTTTTTTATAAGACTTAAATATTGAGAAAAAAAATGTTAAATTACGTTATTTTATACAAATAAAGAAAAAAACCACAAAGACATTCCAAAGGTAAGAAACATTAATTTAATTTTAACGGTTTATAAGTATATTGACACAAACAATTGACTTTCATACAAACAGACACACACGTACAATATTCGCGAGGCACGCGCCGCAGCTGCGCGGGCGCATCTGCCACATTCTCAATTTGAATTTTTTCTTTCTTTTCTTTTTAATTTTGTAACCTTGAGTAAACGCAAGGTGCGCCTGGCTTGTTGGCTTTTTTAGAGAGCTCGTTTACAGTTAGTTACGATATTTTAATAGTGGTATTACATAGAACCACACTATTTATAAATAAATATTATTTTTATTAGTTCTTAATGGTGTTCTTTTGTCCGGGGTACAATTTTTTTTCTTTTGAAGTGAAAACTTCTTTAGCGGCATTGAACACTTCGTTTGTAATGGGTAAAAAATGTTAAACTCGCGTTAGGGCGTCAAGACACGAGACCTGATCAAAAATTCGTAAGACGGATGGAAAGTAGATAACCGGCGCGGCGCGGCGTAGGGGAGGAAGTATCCCCCTCTTCTTCTATGGCGCGGCGAAAATGTATACCTGCGCCTGTTGTTTCGTTTAGGCGGCGCAGGGCGCTTGCGCGAATGTTTGTGTGATTTTATGTTACAGCGTGCCACGCGCATCCTTGGAAATGCACAACGTTAATATTCAAGTTTTCACTTCTGCCGGTACTACCTGAGTGCAACCCGTCGTTTTTTTTTAAATTGCCCTGCAATGCATGACGTTGGGAAATACATTTTTAAACTAAAAACTTGAAGATTTTGATAAAAATTCTATGGGAACACGTGACAAGTATGTCCTTTAAAGGAAATACAAATTCGTCCAGGCGTTTTAGAGTATTTGGGGAACACACATAAAAAAGAAAAACATACGACGTGGGAGGGACATACTCGTAATAAATCGAACCACAGGCTATACTAGATCACTATAGTATAATAAAATTAAAATAATAGTCAAAAAACAAAAAAAAAATGACATTCTCAAACTAATTGCCTGGGCGATGCCGGATTTTTTTGTTATGTAACTATTTTTTTTTATTATACTGTAGTAATCTAGTATAGAACGTGGTTCAATTTATTACGGGTATGCCCCATACATTCGAATTGATAACCTCCTCCTTTTCTGAAGTCGGTTAAAAATAAATGAGTACCTTTTAGTCGCTGTCGTAACGAACTGCAGTACTCTACGAATATCATCGCAGGTTGTGAGGTAGACTACCCGAAATCCTGTCACAACCCACAGATTAACCGATTAAACGCGGAGTTGACACTCTATTGGCATTAACATACATACAATTACACTGTTATACCTAAATAATTTTGCCGCTCTAAGAAATCAGAGCTCAGGGCCGCAACCACGAGGCCATTTTCAATCCATCAAGAGCGTGATTATGGGCGAGGAAGGCGAGAAAAGGAATCGAAATAGTGATGGTTTGCTAGCTGTATCATCTGCTTAAACGGCTACTTTGACACGCAGCTGGTAATTTCTAAGTTTTTATCTTTTCTCCTAAACTAGCATGGAAGAAATTATTCTCTCTCTCTCTCTCTCTCTCTCTCTCTCATCTCAACGCTTTCCTACTTGCGTCCTCAACTACAGGAAAAAATTATGTTAACTACCTAAAAAACAAAGATAAAAATATGTTTATTTTCTCCAAAAATCTGAAATTACAGGTACACAGTACTATACAGGTAGAAGTTATCCTCTCAGATTGGTGGAGACTGGAGTCTGTGGAAGGCTGGCCTGTGGCACAGATCTCCAGAGCTCGATACAGATTCAGATCCATTATTATGTCTTCATCCCTGACAGAGCCCAGGACCTTGAGACCAAAAGGCCATCTTAACGTAACGGTGGCCGTGATAATGGAAAAAGGAATCAAAATATTTCTGCGTTGTAACACAATTCAAATCTAGCCCTAACACTAAAATAAAGAAATACTGAACCGAATATTATATTAATAATACAATATTCGGTTTTGAATTATAAGCATATAATTCATAACCGAATATTCGGTTGTAAAATTATCAAGAAAAGTGTGCTGCGTCGTGGCGCAACCCGAGTTTCTTCTCGACGTTTGTTTCAAAGGAAAATCTGTGAACAGACGGCCTGTTATCAAATATCGGCAGCACATGGAAAGTGCGCTGAAACTTGTAAAATCCGGGTAGTGTAGCGGTGTTGGGCGAAGTCAATAAACTTGGCTGGGCGGCCGCTCTAGAAATAGAGCGCGGACGAGACGGCGCGTCGTGTACCATCCGCAAAAACGAACGTTTTATGGAAGGCGATATGCGGACATGGTTGTATATGCGTATTTCTTTGCTCAAATTCAATAGATTTAATTTACAAAAGCAATAGTAAAAGGGTGGCGTAGGCGCGGGTGAAATAGCAGAACGTGTATTTCTGGGCGTGAATTAAGTTAAAAAAAAAAGTGCGTGGCGTAGGAGCGTACTTTAATATGGCGCGCGTCGTAATTATAAGTAAACTAAGTAAGTAATTTCTACCATAAACTCGAAATTCGTAAAGAGCGATGGCAATATTGTATACAAATTGTTTATTTGACACCAGACAAATCGTTTATTTATTTTATGCAGTTTTAATTATTTGTTTTGGAAATAACGTATAAATATTGGCTATTATTATAATGAACTTAATCGCCATAAGGTTCAAAGAAATGCATATGTTAGATGAAATAATTAAGAAAAAAAACATTCAAAAATAATTTGATTTCGTCACTATGCATGCTGTCGGTACGCGCGAACTTCTCTTTTTCCCATAGCACGTACTTTTGAATTGAGACATTACATGATTTTACACAAATATTGGAAGATGGCGTTCTATTACAAGGATTGAAGCGGTGGCCAGTGGTTTAGGCGCTGGGTGTCCGTCTGTGAGCCACGCGTTCGATCCTCATTAGGCACGACTTGTACGAGTACCTCTGATCTTTTACGATTGTACGTTCGTTTCCAACTATACCATTTGCTTCCGTTGAAGGAATAATATCGTGAAGAAACCTGCACAGCACACAACCTAGTCTGCAGGGGTGAAAGTCCTATACATTGCGATTTTTTCCTTTTGAACGACATTATCTACTAACTGAAAATACTACCTGAATTTTCCAGGGGCTAGTGCTGCCCCCATTTGTAATAAATCATTTGAAAGAAAACGGAGATATCATTTAAAATTTTGTTTTGATCAGACCCTAGATAACCCTACGCACATACGCCAAAAGTGGCCGTTTTTCGCAATTGTGCGTAGAAAAGCTTCACGTTCTCACTTTAAACTGTAAACTAAAAATAGTTTGGAGGGTTATCTAGGGTCTGATCAAGACACAATTTTACACAACAACAGTCAAGAAACAAATAAAAATTTGGCATTTCCATAGAAAAGTGTGCAGCCGCCCGGTCAGTTTGTATGGGAATGTCGATTTTTTTTTTTTGTTTTTAAATTTTTGTTTAATTTCATTATACTATAATGATCTACTAAAGCCCATGGTTCGATTTATTACGGTTATGTCCCTTCCACGTTGCATAATTAGTTATAAGTGCCTTATATACTTGTATCATCCGCTTTTTTAAAATTTGTAAAATATTTTAGCCTTTCATTGCAATAAATTTGTATGATATCATTACCCCGTCGGTATTTTTTAACTTATGCCCAACGGAAGCTTTCAATCCGCTCTTTAATCCCACCGAGGGCGACTCACCTCGCGTTTCAGCGATTGAGCCCAAACGGTATTTTGCAACCAAAATACCTTGGGACAAAAAAACGACACTTCTAAATATACTGCGTCTGGAGTCGGCGACTTCGGCCTATGCATCTACAAATAGACTTTATAAATGGAATTTATTGATGTTACGTCATTTTTACGCCAATAATCATATTGAATAATTGTATTTGCCAATCATATTTAATATACTTCCATTTTTCCAGTCTATAGATTGGGACAAAGCTTCAAATAACGAAACCCAACATTTTGGTGGAGTAAAGTACAAAAACTGTTCGACTCTTTTTTTAACCAAATAAAAAAATGACGCAAAACGGTTCCTGTATTTCAAAGATGCATCTGGTAAAGTGTAAAGACGAGACGAGTTTCTATTCGAGAATTTCTACGTTTATAATTAGGTATATTTTTCCTTACCGTATTTATGTGTTCGAAGTATTTTAAAAGCATATCTTTTGTTAATGAATTGATCGATGTCGACAGGTTGACGTTAGATCTATAAAACTTTCTAAATTTAATTTCTTTTCCCTTTGAATATCTTGTTTTTTCCTTCTGGATTTATTATTTAGCTGCACTTGACTCACTCTTCTCGGTAACTCTATGTTACGCATTCCCATCCGATTGTTTGCTTCGGATTTATCGATGACTTGCCAAGAAGCTTCACTAAATCCTTACTTCACCACTGCGACCCTCAATTTTATGTATTTATCACTCTTATGTATGGTTCTCCAAAATCGTGTTAGTGTTGTTTTACAAAGGCGTGCAAAATATTTATTTTAGGTTCGGCAATAAGAGTTGGATACCCCTGGTCAAGAAAATGCCTATGGGCAATGGTAACCGATTATAATCAGGTTTCCCTCGAATTTTTTCCCTCCAATAGGTTGCCACTTTCACAACGTTGTCAAAAGCCTCATATAGGTCACGCTTAGTGCAGCTGGTGGGGCACGATGGGCAGGAGCGGAGGTGTGTCATAGTCTGATCATTATGCCCACATTGACACTGTGTTGCAGTCGGATCAATGTATCTCCACCGGGCTAAATTATGCTTGCACCGGCCTTCCTCAGTTCGGAGTCGGTTTAAGCTTTTCCATGTGGCCCATGGTAGCTCATGATCCGGTGGTAGTTCTTTTGATGGTTGAATGAAATCATGAGGGGGTGGATGTCTGCTGTGCCACAGTTGGAGCTCGGAGGATTTTGGATCGCCTTCTAGTGGTATTGTGTTAACAAAATTATTGCTTACAAGTCGGCTGGTATATGGTTGAGCTCCATAAAGTAGGTGCCTAGGATCAGAAGCCTTATTATCAGGTCTGTATACCATTTACTTAATTTAATTGTTTAAAAAGGACTATCTACTTAATTTTATGCAATTTACCTTTCTAAAACTATTGTTTCATACTCTTCCCAGCCACTCTGTGTTACGAATCTCCATTCGATTGTTTGGCCAGCTGACCTGCTTTGGATTTATCGATGACTTCCCGAAGCTTACTAAATCGTTATGTCGCCACTGCGACCCTCAATTTTATTACCAGAGTTTGTCACTCTTGTACACGTGTCTCCTAAATTAAAGCATTTAATTTAATTAGGGTTTTCCACAAAGGTCGGGAAAATTCTTCTTCAGAGATATACATTTATGTGAATACGTCTGATGAGACATTATCTGGTTTACTTACTTAATCCACCGGCTCAGCGACCCGAAGTGGATCTTGGCCTTCGAGACGAAAGAGCATCTCAATTTTCTGTTCTGAGCGATATCTTGCTAGCTGAAAACTTTCATCTCCCGCAGATCAGCCTGCATCGAGATATCTGGGTCGACGTACTAGTTTTCGGCCTGATGTTTCGCCACGATCCTTCTTCATTCTTTTCAGATGTCCAAGCCATTGTAACTTTTGTAAGCGGAGCGCTTTAGTAACAAACACCAATTATATTTGTCTATATGCTATCTATGGTAATTAGTCAATTACTGATTACCATGTATAGTTTTTAGACCATAGCCATACAAGCAGCTATAAGCCATACCATAGACGGCCTATTTACCTATTTGTACCTATATTTTTATAGGTCAAGAGTAAAAAAGACAATTTTCCAAACAAAGAAAAAATTACAATACAATATTGGAATGTTTTGCCATTACACGAATCAATGGTTTTCAAGTTATAGCATATACTAACTGTAACTTAAAAAACTGGATTTTTTAATTACTTAATTTTTGGAAAACGTAGTGATTTTAGTAGTTTTGATAATAGATTAAAAAGGTAAAATTACTACGTATTTACGCAGTGAAAAAAGGTAAAGGTCGCTGGAAAGCGCTGGATGCAGGCCGCTCATGATCGGTAATTTTGGAAATCCTTGGAAGAGGCCTATGTGACCTAAGTCCAGCAGTGGATGTAATGCGACTGAAATGATGATGACGTAGTAAAAAAAAAGCTAGATCTATGGTTTCAAAATATCTGAGAAGAGACGAGTATACCTACCTCCGCCGAAATAAACTCAGCACCTATTAGAAAATATTGCGAATCTAAATATATCGATCCGTTTGATATCTAATAATAACTTCTTATTAATACCCTATCACTTCATGAGACGAAAACATATGAGTGGTTTATTTTTAAATCACTTTCCACGTGCCATTTCCTTCTGGGAAAAACTTTATTTTCAGAACTCAGAATAAACCCGGATTCAGATCTCGGTCGCTCATCTCCGTTACATCAACACTCGTAAGTTGACGTGCAAATTAATTATTTTGATGATATGTAAGATATTATACATGAATCCGCTCTTAATATTGTGCTTCATGAGGATACAAGCGATAATATTGTGAAGTAAGTGTTATGTTCTTGAATTTTTAAAATTAATTGCACGATTTGGCATGCGGGAAATTATTTTTATTTTTAACGTTTAAAATAAACTTTTTGCACGGAAGTGCCCCCTACCAAGACGAGACAACGAAGCGCAGGATTTTTTTAATTAAAAATACGTACCTTATTAATGTTTTGCTTTTCAAATATCAATTTCAAGTCAGCGTGCAGCATAAAGGTGTCACGGCATAGTTTCAAATTTAAATACGTAAGCGTTAATTTAAAGTTAATTTTACCCATTTTCTTAGAATACACTAGCTCGAGGGAATCGGTGAAAATGCGAACCGTACTAATTAAATCAACATTTTGATTCCTTTTTCATCCTTCTCATTCAACATTAAGGTAATAGTGGCTTTTATAGGTTGGATCTCATTTGTCAGCGCGGAGCAGAACAAATGTGATCCAACCCTATGTATTGCTGCTCTGGGCTCTGCCTACTAGAACCGTAAAATCTCAAATTGAAAATAAAAAGAGTGTGCTTGTAATTTTACCCATCTTCCTTTCCTAGTAGTAACTAGTAGTAGTAGTAGAAGTTAGGAAACATACGTAGGTATACTATAGTGGCTCTGTCTGTAGAGCTCGTGAATTACTCTCAACCGAATTGTTGAAGTTTAGCGTATTAAAGAGTTGGTCAGACATAAAAGTTGCGTCTTAATAATGGTATCAAAAAAAATTTAAGCGATTTTTGAAAAAAGAATGCTAATCTGCTGTAATAATATTTTTAAAGTTTTCAACTATCATATTTTAGCCATTTTAAAAACTTTTAAATAACTAAATCGTCAAAAAAAATCTATATAATTTTTAAACCTATTCACAAAATTTCTCTAGAATCGGTAGGGAAATACGACCTGTAGACAAAATTAGCCGAACAAAAGCATTTTTGGCCAATCTCGAAACTAAGACGCTTCGCTCGCTCGGTTAATAACCTAGATTTATTTATGAAGTAACAAGATGACACTAGCTTATTATAAAATGTAACCAGAAATGTGTTTATCTGGGAGTTGGAATATGGTTGTACTACACGACACGTACGTCATGATATAGATAAAAAGAAATGTGGTGTCGTGGGACACCAGGTAGGAACGAAGTTCCTTCGGCTAATGTAGAATCGACACAATATGCAAAAGAAAAATCGTGCTCAAAGGTATTATACACTACTCGCTTGTGTATACGACTGTCGCGCCTGCGCACGTCTCATTTAACGGTTTTATTTAACGAGGTCATTCTTACGGTTTTACTATCACATTTTTTTCAGTTCGGTCGCGCAGCAAAATCCCTATCTCCTCCAAGCCTGCCGTAAGGAACTTCGTTCCAAAAATTATTGTTACATACATTTTAATCCTATATCCCTTGCGCTTATTCTCTCAAGAGTCACATTCAGTGTAATGAATGAGGTTACCGGAATCTGGGACCGTAATCAACTCGCAGGTAAAAAAATGATTGGTCTATGGTCAATAATAAACCTGCGTATGTACAATCTAGCTGAAAATGAAGGTAGTGTTTCCATAACAATTCCACAGAGAAGAGGTCAAGAAAGAAGTGTCAAGGCTCCCTCCCACACAGCGTCCAGTTTTTAGTATTGGGGTTACAACACGCTGAATGGATTATAAATACTTGTCACAGTTTATATCTCACACTTTCCGCCGCCATCTTGGATTTTATTGTTTTCGCTGTTACGTTTTGTGGTTTTTCCTTTGAATGTGTTGTTTGTTGTTTTTTTGCCTACCTTATATCCAGCAGTGGACTTCCTGTGGCTGATATGATAATGTTTGTGTTAAAGTTTAGTAGTGATTTATTTAAAATTCTTAGCTTGTTAATTTAAAACCTTCCTGTTTGGTTTTACATGTGTAGCCCCATTAAGTTTGGGCTTGTTCGATTTGTCTTAAGGGGCACTTTAAACTTTTAAGTTCATTGTTTTAGATAAAAGCTTATTTAGAAAAATATATATTTTTGGTTTTCGCCCGAGATTTCATAACCTGCGTGCCTTCCGAAGCCGACCAGGGTTGCTTAGCTTGCTTAAGCGCTAGTAGTACGTACTACTTTCAGTAAACTTCTTCTTAGTGCTTAAAAGCTCCCTGGTCAATCAAAATAGCTACTATCAAAATACCTAAATTGTATGACCATGTTGTGCAAACACATGCCTTTAGAATAGAAATTGAAAGTGGATCTATAGTTAACAACCTATAACCCTGCCGTGGCGCCGCGAGGACTGCGACTAACGGTCTACTTTTTGCCAAAAGTATCTCAATTGTGACTCGGAATTGTCTACGAGATCGCAATCTTTGATTTAGGATGCCGCCGCGGAAATTGAAAGAGTATAAGTAAAAATTGGTTAAATTAATCAAAATAAAACCGGCCAAGTGCCAGTCGGACTCGCGCACGAAGAGTTCCGTACCATTATCTATCAAAAATCACTTTTGTTGTATGGCAGCCCACTTAAGTATTTATTTTATTTGTTGTGATACATTATTTGTGAAAATTTCGACTGTCTAGCTATCACGGTTCATGAGATACAGTCAAGTGACAAACAGACCGTGCCCCTGGTCATAGGAGTAACTAGATATTGTCCCTCTTAAGCTTACCTTGAACAAATATTGCGTAAGTACTTATATATATTCCTTCGCGCCAACCCTAAAAAACCAAGGCCGTAGTCAGGGGAGAGGGTTTTGGGGGTTCAAATCCCCTCCGAAATCTCAGAGCCAACCAAATGGGACGTCCATTAATTACATGAGGTGATTAGTGGCGGGAAGGGGGTCGAGCAAAGTCTCACTTGGGGGAGAGGGGGGATCTCGACAAATACCACGTTTTTTCTTCTTTCAAAAAAATTATGTAAAAAAAGTGAGAGATACAGCTCAAATGTAGAACATGTATCTAGATTAAAATATGAAAAATCTGACACATTCTTTTTATATATGAAAATTCTGTGTGCAAGTGAAAACGATTTACAGTGGTATAATCAGAGCGAAGTTGAAGGAGCAGATGATTTCACTGAAATTCTAGAAACCGTGCACAAGTCTCCATGGACTGAATTAGAATGAATATTCTCCATGAATATTAGTAGTTTGTTCCTATTTAAGTGTTTATTGTTAAAATTAATCACTATGATTTTAGATTGTGATCTTAATAATTTCAAATACTAGTTTTTACTTAATAAAGTAATGAAACAAATTATGTTTTTATAAATGAATCCAACACAAATAACATTACATTGAAAGATCTCACGTGAGATTAGGGTAAGGAGGAGGGGATCGAGGAAAATCTCACGAAATCTCACCAGGGATTCGAAAGATTCTCAATAACGCTTCACGTAACTAATGAACGCCCCCAAACTAACATGGGTGTGTAGGTAGGATCTGGCTCGAAACCCCCCCTCCCCACCGAAACACTTTTCTGGCTACGGCCATGCTGGAAACCCGAATCCGCATGCAAAACTGCAGCAAATCGAAGAACTTTCGTCTCCCACGTTTTTTCCATGCATTGTTTTTGCCCGATGCGGCGGCATTTTCGGAATTCAGCCATTTACATAAATACCTGGCTTCTTTTGAGCCGCCAAGGCGCCGCGGCCAAACGGGTTGCGTTGCGTCTACATGCCCATACGCGCGTATTGTTTTTTTTTTGCTAATCTTTTTTGTCTGTGGCTATTAGCTGATCTGTTTCTGCGCACTAGATATGTTTATAAAGTTATGTCTAAGACTAGTTTTCACACAATCGGTAAACAATGACAGAATAACCAAAAAAAGAAAACTTCTATATGATTTTATTTTTAGTTTGCCTCTCCTTGATACAATATGAATTACATATTTGCAAAGTTAATTATTACGTGCACTAGGTGGTTACTTACATGTTTATGAGTATTTGAAAATATAAGCATAAGGTTATTAGAGGTAGGTACATATTATTAATCACATATTTATTCAACTTCAATTATCCGTTCCTTACATAAATAGAAACGGCCTTTAGACTGTATTTTCACTCAACAAACAGGTGGTGCGGTGAAATAACTTATCAATAATTATTTACATGCCTAATGTAAATAATTATTGATAAGTTATTTCACCGCACCACCTGTTTGTTGAGTGAAAATACAGTCTAAAGGCCGTTTCTATTTATGTAAGTAACGGATATTATATTTCAATTGACTATTCAGAGTGTCTCAGAATTAGGTACTTATCAGGTAAACAAGGCGAGGCCCTTTACAGCCCTACAGCGGTATTAATGAGACGCAATGTAGTTAAATGATTATAAAAATAACATTAATTATTATTGTAATATTACAAATGTAATAGGCGATTACAAATGTAATGGGTGGACTTAAAGCCATAGGTTATCTACCAGTCAACCCACTGGTGATAGCGAGGATAACAAGTCTTTTCAAGGAGGAGCAAAATATGTAATTTTGGAAGATACCTACGTTACTAATAATATAAGATATACATTCTTAAAATGATAATATTTATCAATAATCTTACATTTAAAGTAGTCATTGGCGACATTCCGATGAATTTGGGCAGATGTTTTTTTTTTTACCGTACTCATTACATCATGTTTAGTAGTTATAGCTACTTACTTAGTTAACAGTTTTACTACGACACGTGTCCCGGTGCTCAAAAAAGCGCTCCATACAAACCGTTATGAAGAATTTAACTTAATTAGTTCGGATTTCATATTTTTTGACGTCGGGAAGTTGCACCCAACACCCATCAGGTCATCAATCTTAACAAACCGTGGCGCCGTCTCTTTTCTGACCCTAACACCCCATTCCAATAAAAAATAAAAAAAATATTACCACAAACGCCGCTACTATAAGGAATGGCGGGCAAAAAAATATAATATTCACAAAATTTTCATTCGCCTTAAACATGCAATATTGAACTTTGTTATTAAAGTTATAAAGTCCTTACCAACTGCATATTTTCAGGATGGATTTGGTAATTAGATTCTGACAGTTTGAGATCAGCAAAGAAGCCGACTGTCAAAAGATGGCGCCAAAGCGGTGTAAATAAACGGCAAAGAAGCAACGATAGCGGTTTAGCCTTAGGTTTTGGAGGATTTTCGATGCCTAAAACCTAATAAAGTCTGGGCGAAGCAATAAACGTCGGTTAGAATAGCTTGGCAGCGTTTTCAATAAATTTTACGAGGCAGCACAGTATAAAAATATAATTTTAGGGCCTAAGTCGGTCAATTCTGCGTTGTTTTCCTTTTTGACTTTATCTATTCAAAAGGTGTGCCAAAATTTTGAATAAAAAAATAAATATAAAAAATTGTTTCAATTCGCTCAAAAGACATCTAGTCTACTACCGTCTATCTTTAACTGATACGAATAAATTATTACGTCTTTATTTATGTCTAAGAGACAAAGACAGAGCCAGGTCCAAAAGCGGCTTTTCACATTTGGTTGGCTGTCTCGCTCGCACAATCAAACATTTTTAAAGATTATTAAAAAATGTGTTAACATATAATTATATTGAATGTTAATGAAACACTTTTCTACAAATGAGACACATTTTTTAATAATCTTTAAAAATGTTTGATTGTGCGAGCGAGACCGCCAACCAAATGTGAGATGCCTCATAAGACCTAAAAGCCACGTTTAGTGCAATGTTTGGTGTGAAGATAGAAGACTAGAATCAAAATAGTGATGGATTACGAGCCGCATTGCCTATTGACATTAGTCTTGCCTATTCCCTCGAACGGCTTTTACGATCTGTACGGGAGCGACAGTTGGTATATTTTAGGTTTTTTTTTTTCTACAGGACCAGCATAGACACTGAGTGCGACGTGCAATTCTGGTCACGTTTACTAGTTTGTCGCATAAATTATAATAAACATAATAAATTTTGATAATTTGCATGTAGTATTATTTATTTATTAAAATCTTTATTGACCATTATGGTACAAAAGATGAACTTAATGCTAATGCCTATTGCTTTCCCTACCATATAGGAAAACAGATTTTTTTTATTTAATTGTATATATTACAAAATATCTACTCTCTTCCGAAAGACATTATTTGCACTTTCCTTATCATAAAACTCGTGAAAATTCCCAAGAAAAACCACAGAGTTAGTCATCAAAAGACGTGTAATTCATGATTGTTGGCAGCCAACCCAATCTGTTACGTAAAAATATTATAAAACTGCATATTACTCATCTGCGGAGTCATTTGTACAAGCCGTAATGAAAGGGGACAAGAGATGTCATTTTGGTGCGCTAGAAAGGGATAAGTGAAGTTATATAGATTGTCGTATATAACTCGCAAGCGATGTTGATCTGATGTAAAAAGCGTGTGGCCTTTTTTGCGATTGTACATTGGCAAAAAAATTAAAGAATGAACTGAACAATTGCATATTAATTTATTGATATTGAACTTACTATGTTAAACGATTATTTTTCTTTTTTGCCAGACCAGTATCTAGGTGGTGATTTGTAGACGCGCCATATTTCACTTCAGATATATTGGACAATAAATGAAAATGTAGCTTTTATTCTCAATTTTCCTGATCAGTTCACTTCACACGAAGCAATACGTAGGTGCAACGAGCGACCTAAATCGTAATATGGGCCACTACCGTTAGTTTACACTAGTAAATGTTTCTTCTTAAAACAAACACCGCCCATAGTAACCTGCCCATGAAACCGTAACTCTTCTTTTTCAATTAACCTCCTACTTGTGAGAAGGGATATTGTTGTTGTAACTATTTATATCTTAAATGCATATAAATAGTTACAGTCAAAGAAACATTGTCTTTATTAAGATTAATAGTATTTTTTTTCTTGTGTGCGGTTCATATTATAAATTTGTTATAAACATGTCTATGTAGGTATGTATGGAATGCACACACTTCTTCGTTATTTTGCACCTCCTTTCTTTTGCACCACCGTTCCTCGCGCCTCTGTACCTTCGCACGACCGTTCTTTGCTCCTCCGTACTCTACTGTTCTTTTAACCTCCGAAATTAGAACTTTAGCTACGTTCTCTGGAGTTTCAGTTAGCTTGAGCCCTATACAACGTGTAACGGAAAGGGGGTGTATAAATACCTACCTTTCCAAAATGTTTGGAGATGTACTTTTTTACGTTTTCAGGGATGGTCCCGTAGTAAAAGTTGTTCACATTGATTAGTATGTTTACTCCCTTTCGGGTTAATACCCCCTGTCCGTTAAACATTGTATATAAGACAGTATACACTACCACTTCCAATTTCCAACGCTTTCTTTTTTCCATATAATCTCCATAAATATGCATATATTTATGGAAAAATAGCAGATCCACACCAGCCTTAAATTGAAGACCTTCTATATCTATATGTCACAAAGTGCAATAAACGAAAGTAAAACGCAACAAAAACAATCAGCACTTCATCAGATATAATCCCAAAGAGCAGAGGCTCATCAAGCGATTGCATTCCCGTGAGTTCATACCGACGTTACTCCTCATCAGAATTCTATCGAGCAATCGACGAAAGGTTCCAATTAAACAGTTTGGTTAAAGCGGCTGAAAACCGCGTTTTTGCGGGACGTCGATGTAGACTTCAAAAAGGACAGACATGGCAAAATATATCTCAAAATAGTCGTATCTAAATAAACAAAATATAATGTTACGTTCTTTACTTTGGTGTTTTTTTATTTTATTTATTGGACACAATCTTTGTGAATACAATGAATCAAACTTAATGCTAATGTTAATGGTATGTAGATTTTGTAACTGTATTAATTTTCCAAATAAAATAAAAAAGTACACGAGCAAATTCATTCCTTGCAAAGTACAAGAGTGTCATTGTTACAATATTTTCTCGAACGTGGGTGGAAAATTGTATTACGATTCAACCTCTAGTAAACTACGAATACTCGGAAAGATGTTGATATGAAACATATTATATCATACGTAATAATTCCAAAATCAATACTGAGTTATTTTGACATGGAACTAGACCATCAGAAAATTTTGTGTGAAGGCTTGATTTTTGTAAACTGTTTCGAAAAATGCCTGATTCATAAAAAAATCATGTATTTTTAACTGTTTTGACGAACAACAATGAAAAAACAACTACTTTTGACTAACAGCCACTGCGTCTTTTTCACTCTCACTTTTATCTTGTGGCCTGTCTAAACTCTTCAGAAGTCTGTGTCCGCACCATAATCGTTTTTAATCGACCTGTAATTAAGACGATTGTAATCGATTTAAGGCCGTGAGACGAGCCGACGGCTCGGCTTGTGCGGCCATTTTTTTCCACCAAACATTAGCGAAATAATACCAACAGTTGCACCGTATTAGGGGCCTCATTTTCATACAACATGGCTTTGTTTTCTTCTGATGGACACAAGTATTTTGAGATTAGATTTGGAGTTCAGTGTTTTGTATGCGCGTCTTTATTTGTCAAAGAATCGCTGTTTCTTTTCATTACTACATACATGGTGATAACATTTCAAAATGCCTGGAATAGCTTTTGCTTCAATATAAACGAGTACTTAAGTATTATAAATTCATTTATGCTTATATTTTCATAGTCCAATTGTAAGCTCGTATTCTAATACGATTTTTCAGCCTTTTAACTTTTTAACCTACATACGTCTATCTGGATTCCATTCCATTGTCAACACTAGTTCTCAACTTATCTCAACTCGTGAACAGGTGCCACCATTCGTCAACTCGGCTTCGCTTGACTATTAAGTATTTCTTATTTCGTTAATTACGTTTGTTGGCTTGTATTATGATAAACATTGTATTGATTACATTTTTAACCGACTACCAAAAAAAGATTTACCCATTTGTCGCGATCTTTTATGTTTTTTTTTTTAATGTATATTCAACGATTATTCGAAGACGCCTGGACCGATTTAAATTTTTTTTTTGTTTAAAAGGGTATAGTGTCTTGTCAAGTGGTCTTATAGAAATTTTATCAAAATCGGTTCTGTAGTTTAGGGGCTAAGTCGGATTTTAATTTTGAAAAATTATTTCAACTGACACGCAGATATAACAAAGCTCGGCTAGCAGCCAATACTGTCTTTATCAGTTTTTTTCAGCGTTTCTTCTCAACAGCGATCGTTCTGAAACGCTGCTATGTAAGTTTTTCCGGAGACCGTGCGAATCGGAAAAGGATAATGCGGAACTATCACAAATATTTGGTTTTACAACTGGCTCGTTGCCCTCGTTGACAATTCATTTGTTCGATAAGTTTTCCAACTGGTCGCCAGGCCAGTCTCAATTGTCACAGTTCAATAATAAACATGCATTAGAATCACCAGGTATTTGCATGCGACTCTAATTGCAGTACTCACCTTTTAACCTACATGCGTCTGCCTGGATTCCATTCCATTGTCACCACTCCTCATTGGTATTCACCTCACTTCTTCATCACACCGCTGATATAAATTAGTTAAATTACAGATACGCCCTACCAAATGCATTGCGATTCGGTACAGGCACGCACTCAGTCAGGCCTGTGTCACTCCCTGTTTAGGTATCAAAAATATACCTACACTATTACTATGCGCGCGCGCGCGGCGACCACTTCGAAAGGGAAAATTCAGTTTCATTAATCGTTTGTCCAGAGCAATAAAAATAAAATTGGCTTGCAATGGATGTCTAGGTATCTAAACAAAGAGGTAAGGACTTCTGACGCGAGCAAAATTTAACTTTAGCGCTTATCACATTAAGTAGATATTTCTTTAAATTTCTTGTCTGGGGAAGACTTTTGTACATGAGTACTATTTAGTACTTATACTGTAACTCAGTTTATGCGTCCTGTTTGAGCCCTTGGTTAGAAATGCACATGAAAAACTAATAACAACAAATTACTTCAATTTCCATTCGCTATTGGATATTCAACAATTATATCAAATTTGGTTGTTAATAGAATAAACAAGATATTTAAATAATTATCAACCCACATGAAAACTTAAGAAGAAACTCCAGAGTTCGAAGAATGAGAGAATATCTGTTGCAACGAATGTGTTTAATATCTAAGAGCGACTGGAAATTCAAGTGATTTGACTGTCAAACTGAACTCAGACTTTTAAAATATCGAAAAATGGAACTTCCGAATTTTTTTAATAGCAAATATCGAAGTTCAATACAGAAACTTTCGGAGTTCCGTACATCAATTTTATAAATGTCGGAGTTCAGTATGTCAGTCAGAATTTGAGATCATTTTTAATTAGCCATGGCAAAGCTATACCTATTCTAATGGCAAGAAATAAGAATATGATACTATGTGACTTTACTTCTATACTCGCATTATTTTACTCTTCAACGGCCACAAGTGTTTCTTTCACCTGTCCCTTTCCCCCATTACCGTATCCATCAGCCCATCTCTCTCATCATAATATGCCCAATCCAGCGCACCATCGGAAAACCAACAACCGATCAATGCTAGTCAAACACTGGCTTGATACAACTGACAACTGTGGACAATTACTTGTTTGCTCGAAAAATACTTCGGTGCTTTTGATTCCAAGCCGCCTACTTAAGTATGCCGCTGACGTCCAAATGTTTCCATTTTTATTGGTTCAATTGTTGCGATACATTCCTTTGACTTTCTTTTGTAGATGATATCTTTATCAATTTACGGGTCTATGGCTTTGCACTCATAAAAAAAAGTCAAAAATCATTTATTTCTCTTTGGATATTTATATCACTTGGTAATTGTCATTTCTTTTTTCTTTCGATTTCTTAATAGTTAGTTGTTGACGTCAGATCATTTACTTACAACTAAGTTTACTGCCGCCTCCAAAGCGCAAGTACAGAAGAAGCTGTAACAAACTGTATTGCAGCATTTTTTCCAAAAACGTCAACCTTACAATTATACTCAGATTTAAGTTAGATGTGGACTGAGAATACATTGCTATGTCATAAATTTTTTCATAAATCATATTCATAAATTCGTTGCCACTTTTACGCCTTCTTCCGAGGCAGAGAATAGGTCAAGCATGGTACAGCTGGTAGGGCACAAAGGGCATGAGAGGAGGTACCGCATAGTCTGGTCGTCTTGAAAACACTGGCACAGTGCTTCTGCTTGTGTTGACGTCAAAAAGTTACTAAGAGATAAGTTTACTGCCGCCTCCAAAGCGCTAGTGCAGAAGAAGCGGTAACAAACTGCACTGCAGCATTTTCTCCAAGAACGTTAACTCACAATGAAATTAATATTTATAGTTGATATGTGGATTTATAGTTGATGTGTGTGTTTACTACGGAACCCTAAAAAGATTCCTACAAATCTAAAACCTCCTCCTTGTTTAAAATCATTACATTAAGGCCTACTTATCATGTCTTCATACATTTTTATCTAAAAGGATATATTATTTATTTATATTTACCAATTTATGTACACGGAAATTTATACAGAGAATCTCTACTTATCTCAAAAGCGATCTCTTCCAGTAGGCCTGTGAGAGGAGACGTTTATGTAAAGAGGCATACAGGCGTGTTTATACATAAAGGAGGAAGAAAATTAAAATGACAAAAAAAAACACTACCTACAAATAAACATACATACATTACAAATATGCTTAAATAAATAAATATGTCTATTTAGGAGGAAATAGAATCTATACTTAATATTAACAATATAAATTACAATTAAGATGATTCCAATAAAAATGATCTTTTAATCGTCTTTTAAAAACGAAGATTTAAGTACTCGTATATTTCTATTCCGCAATATGTTTTTTTTTCTAAATAATTAAAAACTCCACACAATGAAAGCTAGTGTGCGCTGACAACATACCTTACATTACGTGGAAGATACTGCCATCCATTTTTTATCCCAAATCCCGTTCAAATTCGTGAGAATGGTCTATTGCCTGACGACTGACATTATCACCACCTGAGGTCCTGAAATTACCTTCATCCTGTGAACCTGCATGGTAACACTAGTCGTCCAGGCTGCGTGGCAACGCTCCTGAATCGACCTCTGGACACGAGTCATCGAACCTTCGATTTCCTAAATCGGTTAACGTCCCTTTCGATCACGCGATCAGCTAGACATTTTAAATTGGCACGGTTTATTGCATGTTTCAATTTCTACTCTGGTCTTATAAAAATCTGATTTTGTACGTTTCTTAAAATTGAATTAAATTTTACATTTTTGTTGATTAGATATGGGGTTAGTTCACAGTTCAGGAGTTAATATAATTATGTAGTCATTTAAAAAAAAAAACGAAGAAAGTAAACTGAAACTTTCTGAAGTTTTTATTACTTGCATAGTTTTTAAACTTTGAACAAAGGCATATAACTCAAATTGACCAGCAAAAACTGTTAAAGAAGAACTCGATCTTACTGTAGATACGCGTGTCTAATTTTAATCCTTTGTCAAAATCTAGTTCACAAATATAAAGAAAATGAAATAAAATGTTAACGATTTAAAAAATGATAAAAGAACAATAAAAAAATCAGAATGTGGAAATTATTGTACATACCATGAGAAGAGAGCGTTTACCTCGAAACAATTTTCGGTTAACCCACCCAAATATCCTAACCCTGCGAATTGGATCTAAGGAATTATATCGAAATTCGCTACCACGCATGCAAATATTTAAATTGCGCCCGTGGGTCGCAACGTTTCATATTCCTAATTTGATAGGCAATTGTTTATTTAGCTCGGAGCGCAGGAATTCGCATTTACATATCAGACGAGGTTATTAATATTTGTAGGGACTAATAGCATGCTTTAGGTCCTATAGCATATTTACTGGAACATGTATGCTTATACAATGTTCTTTTTAATTAAGTACAAGTATTTTAAGAGGTGATTCAGTCCATCATTTTGAACAACTTTTCCCAATAAATATATATCGAAATACGAAAAATTTTTTTGCATTTTTCATAGTAACGATATCACGTGACTACTTCGATCTGTATGAGAACCTAAATATTTTTTTCTTATTTCGATATATATTTATTGGGCAAAGTTGTTCAAAATGATGGACTGAATAACCCCTTGAAATATTTGTACTTAATTAAAAAGGACATTGTATAGACAGGTGTAAAACTATACTTTTTTTCAATTCGCGGTAGTTTTTGAGGCCCTTGTCCTACCATGGGGCAGGAAATAGGCTATAAAAATAGTAGCTTTTAGTTTATTCAACTTGTTTCCCTACAAAATATTCTTGTTATATTTAAGAGCTAGGCTTTTGCCGGTGGAGTGCTTCCATGTCTCTCTTTCCTCCGCTAAATTCTTAAGGGTATACCTGAATTTTCCGGGGTGTGCTGCCCCCATTTGAAATAAATCATTTAATAGTTAACGGAGACATCATTTAAAATGTTGTCTTGACCAGGCACTAGATAACCCTTCAAACTATTTCATGAACTACTGTTTACAGTTTAAAGTGAAAACGTGAGGCTTTTCTACGTACATACGCCAAAAGTTTCCAGGTATCCCTTTAATCTCTCTTTATCACTTTTAACTCATATAGGAAAACCCAGACGGATTTTTTTCAATCAAATAATGAAAAATAAAATGTGAATACATACAAAATGTTAGCAATCGTATATTATTATTATGTTGGTACACTTTTCAGCCACGGGTCCATGGGGACCCGGTCCTTTGAGGCGTTCATGGGGCCAAAGCCAACATGGAGATGCCTTTTAGTACATTTTAATCTAAAAAGTGAGATGACTGCATCTATGGAGGTATATCCCTTGATGTACCATTGAGATGCACTAACGGACAGTCCTCCACAGCTGCCGAACTATTGCCAGGGAGGGATTTACTTGGTTTGGGCTATGTGGATAGGATGTTAGTGGACCGGGTAAATGGGTTATGGAGTGAAATATGGACATCTACCTAAAAATCTCTCACAACAATTTTAGCCTGGTAGAAATTATTACGCTATCAATTTTTTCTATCCCTATTGGAGAAGATAAGTATAGATTTTGGATCAAGTTGAAAGCCACAAGTGGTGAATCTAAGCAGACATAGCCCTGGGCCATGTAACTATCATCATCACCATCACCAGCAGCCCTTATATATCCATTTCTGGATGTAGATCTCCTCCATTCTTCTCCAACATTGGCGGTCTCTGGCTTTTGCGATCTAATTTGGGCCCGCTTGTCTTCGGATATTGTCGACCCATCTCATCGGTGGCCGTCCTCTGGGTCTGGTGTGGGGTGTAGGCCATGTACAGTCAAGTACCAAGATACCTGACCAGGCCCTCTACTTATATATTCAATTTTCTCTTAAACTAAAAATGATATTAACATGAAAATTTTTATTCAGACAGATTTTGATTAAATCTTTCTAAATATAAATTTTCATGTTAATATCATTTTTAGTTTAAGAGAAAATTGAAGATATTAGTAGAGGGCCTGGTCAGGTGTCTTGATACTTGAATGTACCTTTATGAAACAAAATACACATGTTACGTATTTTCACTCATTCCCTTGATCGGCTTTTACTAACTGCGCGGGCAGAGGAACAGCTGAATGCTAAGTTTTTCTTCCAGACTAGCATGCAGGAAGCTCAAAAGAAGAAGTACATTTTGATATATAAAGTTCTACAGTTGAAACCATAATAGAATACAATACTATCCGATACAATATATCCAGTACAACACAATAGACGACCTTCGTGGTGTAATGGTAAACAAGCTAGTCCGCCAATCCGGAGGTTCTGGGTTCGATGGAAGGCCAGGGCAAGTTGGAAAATGGCCTTTTTCAATTTTTCCTGGGTCTTGGTTGTTTATTCATATATTTATTTATCATAAAATATAGTATCGTTGGGTTAGTATCCCATAACACAAACTTAAGCTTACTCTGGGGCTAGCTCAATCTGTGTAATTTGTCCGTATATATTTATACATTTATTTATATAATATAATACAATACAAATACGTTTATTTAACGAACTTCTTAAACTAGGTAAAGTACATGATCAAATACGTTTTTTTCCGAATATTTGGGTAAATTGACCGAACACTCTACAGTATTGAGGATTTTGTGTGTCAGTATTAATAGGTACGTACGACAAAAATAAAAAGGTATGTAAAATTAAGCTTTTTAAATATTACCACAAATCATGTGAAATTCTAATTAAATATAAATAAAATCGAATGCTAAATCATTCAAATAGTTTTATTATTAATCAGTCAAATAAATTAATCAGTCTCCATCAAATTCTAGTTAAACGTGTATCAACATTTTTAAATTATACATAAAACTGCGCGAAATGGAATTTTTAAAATTTTGTTAATTCTTCTTAAATTCTGCGCGAGCGACCGACAGTCGACTCGCCCGTGCTTGGACTCAGCGCTCGCTCAAAATCCGGACAAGGCGGACGCAGTTTATTCTAACCGAACTCGCAATCAGAAAGCCTAACTTTGTCCGGCTTTATCCGGACGCCTGGCAACGCTTATTACAGGTGGCCCCATACTTGGCCATTATTGCCTTGTGTTTCCGAAAATCAACTTGACCAAAAGCGCCTAACTGCTGAGCTTATAGCTTTCTAAAGCTCGGCGCGTTTAAGGTTTATCTACATCCAACTCAATTGTCTCGCATTAACAAGTAAAACGGCCCAAATACGGCCTGATAAGGTTACGTGAATAAATTAATAAATAATAAATAAATATATAGGGACATACAACACTGATTGAGCTAGCCCCAAAGTCAGTTCGAGACTTGTGTTATGGGATACTAACGCTATTTTATAACAAATACATATATAGATAAAACGATACTATATTTTATAACAAATACATATATAGATAAACATCCAATAGACCGTCATAGCGAAGATGCTACTGCGGTGAATGATACATTATCGGCCATTTCTAATTGGTTCTCTGCCAATAACCTTCTGTTGAATGCAAACAAGACCCAATGCATTAGATTTAGTCTTCCTAACGTGAGGCAGGCCAATGTTGATGTGCTACTAGACGGTCAAAACTTAGATCTCGTTGATAATACTACTTTCTTGGGAATCACAGTAGATTCAAAACTTCAGTGGGATGTCCATATTTCTAAACTCGCTAATAGGCTCAGCTCAGCGGCTTACGCTATTAGAAGAATCAGACAATTGACAGATGTAGCAACTGCTAGACTAGTTTACTTTAGTTACTTTCATAGTCTGATGTCCTACGGGATTCTTCTCTGGGGGAGTGCTGCTGATATACAGACTATTTTTATTTTACAGAAAAGGGCAATTCGTTTTATTTATGATTTAGGATCGAGAGACTCCCTAAGAGATTTTTTTAAGGAAATTGATATACTCACTGTACCATCCCAGTACATATTTGAAAATATAATGTATGTGAGGAAAAATATTGCCTTATTTAATAAAACAGGTGATATTACGGGTAGAAACTTACGTAACATAAATGTTTTAGTTACCCCGTATTATAGACTGAAAACAGTCAGTAAATCGTTTAAGGGAAACTGTATAAAGTTTTATAATAAATTGCCAGAATCGGTCCTTGATATGCCAGATAGAAAATTTAAAGCTTATGTAAAGAAAGTACTTTGTGAGAAGGCTTATTACGGAACCGATGATTATCTTAAAGACAACAACGTCTGGCTTGAGCTTGGCGCGGGTCCCTTTTAAAGGTTTATATTTGTACACTCACAAATGACATAATTTGAGTACAATCAGTACATGTATTTTATACAAACTGACACTAATTTCAAATTTGACATTTTTAATTAATAATTATGACATAGCAATGTATTCTCAGTCCACACATCTAATTTTAATATCAGTATAATTGTAAGGTTGACGTTTTTGGAGAAAATGCTGCAGTACAGTTTGTTACCGCTTCTTCTGTACTTGCGCTTTGGAGGCGGCAGTAAACTTAGTTGTAAGTAAATGATCTGACGTCAACAACTAATTATTAAGAAATCGAAAGAAAAAAGAAATGACAATTATCAAGTGATATAAATATCCAAAGATAAATAAATGATTTGACTTTGACTTTGACTTTGACTTTGACAAGACCCAGGACAATTTGAAAAAGACCATTTTCCAACTTGCCCTGACCGGGGATCGAACCCGGGACCTCTGGGTGGCGGACTAGCATGGTGACCACTACGCCACGGAGGTCGTCGAGAAGAGTTATGTTGTGGGGGGCAAATGCTGACGGGTGTGAGAAGGTGTCACGGCACAGGGCCCCGCACCTTTGTTTAAATTTTAAAATAGATATTTTAAAGTTTAAACACATGGGAAAGACCGAGCCAGGACCCATAGGCCCAAAAGCCACTTCCTGCTTGTAAATTAAAAAGAGTAAAAACAGTTGTTAGCCAGGGCAATTCCGGGTGCCGAGCTCCTCCGTCCTTTTTAAGGCACTTTACAGGGATACATGAATTTTTCGGGGTCCACTGCTTTCGGGGTCCATTTGAAATAATTTTTTCATACTATATTATTTGAATTACTTTGTGCAATTCCGCCACCAGTTAGTTCATGCAAACTATTGCCGGCCGGCGCCCACCCACTACTGTTAGTCCCAGTATACCTACCACTAACAGCCCGTGTGCACCCGCCACCAACAGCTGATGCATGCTCCCTCCGATACTGCTGCCTTGATAATATTTTCTTGGAAAGGAAACGGCGGTATCATTTAAAATTTTGTCTTGATCATGCCCTAGGTAACCCTTTTATGAACTACTATTTACAGTTAAAAGTGAGAACGTGAAGCCTTTCTTCACACATTTGCGACAAACGGCCAATTTTGGCAAATGAGCGAAGAAAGCTTCCCTTAAGAGTCCCCCCTTACCCTAGACAGAAATAGATTTTCCCATACAAACGCAGTCTACGTTTTATTTTGAAACGACATGTCGGATATGGGCAAAATTATGTAATTTTAAAGAAATTGCAATTATCTAGGGTTATAATTGGTTTCCTACTGTAAATTTATGAACTTAAAAGAGAATATAGTGTTTTATATCATATTTGACC
Source organism: Acrobasis suavella (assembly GCA_943193695.1). Lineage (NCBI taxonomy): Eukaryota > Metazoa > Arthropoda > Insecta > Lepidoptera > Pyralidae > Acrobasis > Acrobasis suavella. The sequence continues at coordinate 23,569,051 of OW971934.1, forward strand.
ATCAGTATGGAAAACTTCTACACCCTTATATTTCTTTCCAATTCTCAATTTTACCGTAGGAAACCAATTATAACCCTAGATAATTGCAATTTCTTTAAAATTCTAAATATTTACCGAAATCCGACATGTCGTTGCAAAATAAAACGTAGACTACGTTTGTATGGACAAGTCTAGGGTAAAGGGATTCTTAAGCCGTTTGTCTTGGCTTTTGTCGTCGTATGCCTACCAACAATTACTTTCATTACAAATAATATTGTAAGGGTTAACACTTTTGTAAGGAAAACTTCTACACCCTTATATTTCTTTCCAATTCTCAATTTTACTGTAGGAAACCAATTATAACCCTAGATAATTGCAATTTCTTTAAAATTCTAAATTTTACCCGAAATCCGACATGTCGTTGCAAAATAAAACGTAGACTACGTTTGTATGGACAAGTCTAGGGTAAAGGGATTCTTAAGCCGTTTGTCTTGGCTTTTGTCGTCGTATGCCTACCAACAATTACTTTCATTACAAATAATATTGTTTAGGTTAACCCTTTTGTAATACCTTGTTGCTATTTAGTTAGAGAACCCTAAGAAGGGACAATAAAATACTTTTACTGTCTTCAGACTGTGGATGTGACGTGCTTATCGGGCCATGTGGGGACGACAAAAGGCTGTATTGATTTTGCCGACTAATACCCATTCGTTAAAGAACGGTGCGTCATTATAATCATTTGGCGACATTTGACGACCTCCGTGGCGTAATGGTCAACACGCTAGTCCGCTAATCCGGAAGAGTCCAGGGAGTCTGTTTTTAGTATTTATTGTTATAGCGGCAACAGAAAAACATTATTTGTGAAAATTTCAACTGTCTAGCTATCACAATTCATGAGATATAGCCTGGTGACAGACAGACGGAAGGACGGAAGGACAGTGGAGTCTTAGTATAAGGGTCCCTTTTTTACCCTTTAGATACGGAACCCATTACCTAAAGGTTAAAAAGAATAAACTTTGCATTTATTAATAAACAAAGTTTATTCTTCTTAACAAGTAAAACAAAAAACAGAATCTGGCCACAGTGACGATTCTACCATTTAGCCTCTTTAGTGCAAGATGTGAGGCAATGGAGGCACGATGTTATGTTTTAATCTTAATCTCATTCTCAAGAAATGTTACTCTTTAATTTTCTTTTTTCTGTACCGTACCTACCCGTTATTTAATACGTTAATTGAAAAGTAAGATTTTATTTGTTTGTGAACTCGGTCTATAGGTAAATGACTGTCTATAAACCAATTTAAGTATTAAAAGTAAATGAAACGTAAAATAAACGGCGCACTATTCACATGCGCGTGCATCGTTACGTCTGCGCGCTGGAGTCATCATTTAAAAACAATTCTCCGGGGTTACCTTACGAGTATAACTGTTTATGGAGTTGCGAGACCAAACTGGGCGCTGCGAAAAAACGAAGGCTCGAGTCAAAAGGAAACTGGATGCGGTAAAAAACGAAAACGACGTAGCGTAGTAGAATGCTTCGCGCATGCGTAGTAAGAGTACGTGAGCGTTGTGTCGTGAGGGTTTCGCTCGACTTTTTGCGAGTAAACAATCGATGCAGCTAAGTTTGGCGCGCGGTTTTTAGCGGTTAGGATAATTGTTTAATTTCTTTTATTGGCTTAGATTATTAGTAAGATAAGTAATTTTGTTTGGCTGTTTAAGTGAAATTTGGTACTTTTCAACAACTCAAATCAGATTTTTTGTTTCTAAACGTCAATGTAAACATTTTCTTTGAATGGTTATGAAATATAGACTAATGACGTCATAGTTTCTGGGAGTTAAATAGCGCTCTTAATATCAATTTTCTGCAATAATAAATCTAAAATCACGTTGTAAATTGATATGATCGTGATAAATGACATTATTTTTTGACTTTTAATTTTCTTGACAGTAACCAAGTCATTTATTTTTTTACCCTGGAAAGTACCCAATAATATTTGATTAAAAGAAAAAATGTTGCTTCTTTAAACGTGGGTAGGTATTGCTTCGGTCGGAGGCTGAAGTGAGCATTCTGGTTATTTCAAAATATGATTTCTATTTTAATAGTATTTTTTTTTTGCAAAGAGGTTTAAGAGGCTACCCGAATTTCCCGGGGTCTAGTGCTGCCCCCATTTGAAATAAATCATTCAAAAGGAAGCGGAGATATCATTTAAAATTTGGCCTTGATCAGACCCTAGATAACCTTTTAAACTATTTTATGAACTACTGTTTACAGTTTAAGTACTTTTCTACGCACAATTGCGAAAAACAGCCACTTTTGGCGTATGTGCGTAGAACAGCTTCACGTTCCCACTTTAAACTGTAAACAGTAGTTCATAAAATAGTTTCAAGGTTTATCTAGGGTCTGATCAAGGCCAAATTTCAAATGATATCTCCGTTTCCTTTTAAATGATTTATTTCAAATGAGGGCCGCACTGGACCCCAGAAAATTCAGGTAGCCCCTTAAGGAAGCTGGGGGGGGCTGCTATTCCTAGACATTAAATTTTAGTAGAAGGTTATTTTCATCATACATAAATACATACTATCACGTCAAATCTAAACTCCTTAGATCTGTTGTTGCTTCGGACATTTAAGCTTACATTTCAGTATTTTCATGCAAGTACAATATATATGGTAGTTTATATACAAATATATACGTAAATACGACTATGTATATATTTATATTAATGTATGTTTATGTATATTTATGAATGTTTATGTAAGTATATGTTTTGTTGTAAGTATACATGTGTAGTTATTTTAGTTAGATTTAATGTTAGTTTCATTTATCCTATGTAAGTACGAACTTCTATTACCCTTCTCGTGATTTGTCTTATCTTCCATGGGATAGAGAGATTCCATGGGATAAGTCCGCCGTTGTCAATGTACTCTTTATGTTGTTATTTTATATAATTGTGTGTCTTCATAGTACAATAAAGTTATTACAAACAAACAAACATACTATCACGTCTGTATCCCTACTGGTGCAGTCAGAGCCCAGGGCCGCAAAACTTAAAGGTCACTTTTGGCGTGATGGTGGGCGAAAAGGTGGAAAAAGGGAATCAAAATATTAATGTTTATCTAGCCGCATCGTCTATTAATATCATTCTATTTTCATTCATTCACTCGATCAGCTAGCTAAAGATCAACTAGGAAAAGAAGCAGCTAGTACATTCTAAGTTTTATCTTTTCAGCATGGAAGAAATTCATCACACATATCGCTTCTTTAGTTTAAATTAATAAAAAAAACTAAGTAAATATTAAAGTCGCGTGACGTCAGGTGAAACTGTAACAGTCAACAACCGTAAAAGAAATCGGTCCAGAACTTTTAAATGCAATTTTTATTATGTTTAAAACACTTGGGATTATCAGATATACCTTAATCCCGGTAACGGCAGATAAATATCACACCTACGGTTGTCAGCCCTGTACAAGTTAGGGAGTAACAGATGTGACCCTTTACTAGTAAGTAGGTGAGTATCGTACATTGGTGTTCATCTACAACACAAATACTCTTTATTGCGTCGTAAACTATTGAAAGTCGAGATTTTTTTGGAACTTATCGCGCGTTGCTAACGGGAGCTAGACGGAAAAAATTAAGACCAAAAGTTGTAACGACACGTTTTGTTCATTCAGATTTATAAAGATAATAAAAACTTGATTTTAGAACGCAGAAAAGATTTGAATGTAATTTAGACCTATTTATATTTGTATTTTACTTCGTTCCATCCGGGTGTCCCTTGACACCTCTCAAGTTTTTTTAATTGGCCTTGCAAATAAACTTGCTATTTTATTCCTAAGTTACTTTTATACTATCCATTCTTTGCCTCTTCCAGTCAACCGGTGGGTAGAGAGGAATGTAGGCACGTCAGAAATAACGGTAAATAAATAAATAAATATATAGGGACAAATAACACTGATTGAGCTAGCCCCAAAGTAAGTTTGAGACTTGTGTTATGGGATACTAACTCAACGATACTATATTTTATAATAAATACATATATAGATAAACATCCAAGACCCAGGACAATTTTAAAATGTCCACTTTCCAACTTGCCCTGACCGGGGATCGAACCCGGGACCTCTGGGTGGCGGACTAGTATGGTGACCACTACGCCACGGTGGTCGTCAACGGTGCTGCAAAGAAAGACAACTATAAGTTAAATCACTAGATAGTTAAAGTTACTTTTAATTTACATAATACACTATACGTATAAAAGTGTATACATATGTAAACATAGTGTATACATGTACGCTCTCAGGTTATCTTTCTGTTGATATCTGTATTTTACCCTGCCCAGTCGGGTAATCGGTTGGCACACCGAATTAAAAAAATAATGCGCCTGAAAATCGCGAGTTTTCTCGGAAAATGTGACTCACTCGGGGACTCACATATATTGTTAGCATTACGCTCAAATGTACGACACGCCAGTGAGTAATTGACAGCGTTGGCAAGTGTACAGCAGTAACTAACAGAGTGGCTTTATTTTATACGCTATTGTAGTGAAATACGTGTTTTGGATGATCGTTTCCTGACAGTATGTTACGAGTAAAAAGTGTAATCTTTTTCATATCAAGTAGAGCAAACGAGCATTTGGTTTAAATTTTCAGTGATTTGATATAAAATATTTGAAAAAAATCGGAGACATTATTTAGAATTTTGTCTTGATCACTAATGTGAAGCTTTTCTACGCATTGTGCGTAGAAAAGTTTCACGTTCTCACTTTAAACAATAAACAGTAGTTTATTAAATAAATTGAAGGGTTATCTAGGGCTTGGTCAAGACAACATTTTAGATGATATCTCCGTTTTCTTTCAAATAATTTATTTCAAATAGTGGCAGCACTGGACTTACAAAAATTCACAAAAAAAAATGTTTGTAAATTAAAAAGAAGCAGAATTAACCTAAAAATAACCTATTTATTTTTATAATGATAACGAACACGAGAGATGCTTTGACAAAAGAAAGACAAAAATGTAAAGATTGTAACCAATATACAAAAAAGCAGCCAAGTGCGAGTTGGACTCGCCCATGAAGGGTTCCGTAGCAGCAAGAAACATAATACAAAAGCCCTTGCAGTTAGTTGTAACTTTGATCGATGTTCTAATAAACGTATTAAAGAAATAACTACTTACTAGATCTTGTCAAACCAATTTTCGGTGAAAGTCTCTATGGTAATGTACATCATACATTTTTTTAGTTATATCATTCTTTTATTTAAGAAGTTACAGAGAGGGGATACACACATTTTACCACTTTGGAAGTGTGTCTCGCGCAAACTATTTTAAGTTTAGAAAAAAATGATATTAGATGTCTGAATATCATTTTTGTAGACCTATCCATGGATATCACACACGTATGGGTTTGATGAAAAAAAAAATGAGTTTTAGTTCTAAGTATGGGAAACCCCCAAACTTTATTGTTTTTTTTTTTTCTATTTTTTCGTGAAAATCTTAATGTGGTTCACAGAATACATCTACTTACCAAGTTTTAATCGTATAGTTCTTATAGTTTCGGAAAAAAGTGGCTGTGACATGCGGACGGACAGACAGACATGAGGAATCCATAAGGGTTTCGATTTTTGCCTTCAGAGGCCAAACTAAAATATTTGCGTCCAGAAACATATCAATTCACGTCCAGATTTATTGCACTTGGCATTTATTTTGATTTTGTATAAATTGAGACATTTTCCAAATGCAAAAACTAATTTATTTTTTGGCCAAAGTAAGGCCGAAGTCAAATACACGTTTACTATTATTATTTGCTGTCCCAAGAAAATGTATCAGACGTACAGTTCGCTCCCGACCGCTCTTTTCTTTAGTTACGTGTCGAACAAATTCTGGTCATCGGTCACCAATGCGTCGTATGGTTGAGTCACACAATATATTGTTTAACGAAAATATAGATATATTCGCAGACAAGCTCTCAATAAGAAATCAATTTTTATAGTATTAAGAAAACTAGATATGAAGCCTTGTAATTAATTATTCACACAATCATTTATTTTTCTGTCTTGTAAATCGTTTGCTATTTGTTCCTTTAATGTTTTTTTGATAATCTTTTCAAATATTCTTTCCTATCGTTTATCCGATTTATAAGTACTTATAGTGGCAACTTATTTTATAGTATGCATATAATTTAAGCTGTGAATAACGTTGTGGGTTATGTAATTAATAACACATATATATTCAATATTGTATCTGTAAGATAACTAATACACTATTATGTAACTGTTTGTTATTCCGTAACAAAAAAAAAATTAAAAAAAAACACGTAACTGCATACCATGTGAACAAACTTTGTGCAAAGGGTTTAAATTTTTTGAAGTAATTATTTGACGACTTCTGTGGCCTAGTGGTCATCATGCCACACCGGAGGTCCCGGGTTCGATCCCCGGTCAGGTCTAGATGGAAAATTATCTTTTTCAGATTGAGCTGGGTCTTGAATGTTTATATATGTATTTGTAAATATAGTATCGTTGAGTTAGTACCCCATAACAAAAGTCTCGAACTTACTTTGGGGCTCGCTCAATTTATGTGATTGGTTCGTATATATGTAATATTACATTATATTTATATTATAAATATGGACCCGTTTAGGATACTTATTTTCAATAAGTAATATACTTATCATATTATATTCTTGCAAAAAAAAGAGGTAAGAATGAATCTTACCTCTTTTTTTTTACTAAGTTATGTACAATGTCCTTTTTAATTAAGAACAAATATTTTACGGGGTGATTCAATCCATCATTTTGAACAACTTTTCTCAATAATTGTATACGGTAACGAAAATATACTTGCATTATTTATATGCGCGCGGCGACCACTTCGAAGGGTCAGTTACATGAATCGTTTGTCCAGAGTAATAAGAATGAAATTGGCTTGCAATTGCTGACTAGACATCTAAACGAAGAGGTGAGGATTCTGACGCGAGCTAAGTTAAACCGTAGCGCTAACCACATTGTGTAGATATTTTTTTAATTTCTTTCTAAGTAAGACTACTTATTCTGTGACAATATAACCTTGTCCTTTTTGCCCTAATAACAATAATTTCAGTCTATTTCCCAGACGTGATAGTTCTAATCTATTTCCTAGACATTTCTCATCATAAAAATATACTAATAACTCGTAAACCTCTTACAAGGTATCAAAAATAAATGTGTATAGATACATATTAATCGTGACGTCACAAATAATCGAAGTACAGAAATATAACTTGTTTAGGGCAAAAACCTTACTGATACACCTGCGTTCGAGGCACCCATGTAACAAATCGTGAAATTATACATACTTACGAATTAAAGATATATTTAAATTCTTAAATTGATTATACTATGTACTTACAACGTAGTTTTACATAAGTTGAAAAAAAAATATGGCATCGTTTTTAAATTCAGATAAATCTTTTTCTGCCTTCGCGTGTGAATATACCTAAGTACGAAATGGATTGAAGTTTTTTTTTTAAATACTAAAGCTTTTTTTATTTTTTTATTAATGTCTACTTTAAATATCGACTTTTGGAATCAAAACAATACTGACAAATTTTAAATGTTCAAAGTAATACGTTAACACATTTTTATTGTATGTTACGCACGTCTGCAAGAAAATACGTGAAATCCCATGAGTGTAGATTCAGAATAGGTTGTTTAGCCCTTGAACGGTCACTGGTAGAATATTTACCACATTGAATTGAAACCTTATATCTTTGACTCACTTGTTATCTAGGGCATGATCAAGACAAAATTTCAAATGATATCTCCGTTTCCTTTCAAATTATTTATTTTAAGGGTTAGTGTATCTTTGTATTTTGTAGTCTCAACTTCTGTACTTTCTTTATTTTGTAGCGACACTCAATACGTTAGGTCTCACTCAGCATATCTCACTCACAGCTCTGAATCAGATTCGCTAAATCACTGACATAAAATTGTTGTCATGGATTACGAGTCTTCCAACTAGCGAGAATATAGTTGGTCAGCTCAGCTTCGCTTTTTTGACTACGTAATATTTTTTATTTTTTATTACGCAATTTATGTTTGTTTACTTGTTCGCAAGCATTACATGTTATAATGTGTCAACATTGTATTATATTATAAGTATTTATTAATTAACAGACAATAATAATATGACAAAGCCCTTCTGGCGAGTAGGCGACCAATACTGTGAAAATGAGTTTCTTTCGGCGTTTCTTCTCAGCAGGGGTCGTTACGAAGCGCTAGTATCGGTAGCTTTTCTTTAAAAATAAATTAAATTTTAATATACTTTACACGTAACATAAATTATACTTATTGACGTGTAAAAGTGCCTGTAAAGGTCTAATTACTGAATAAACATTTGAATCTTTGAATCTGATATTTTATAAAATTTCTTTAGTATTCCACTATTATCAGCTTTAGGTATTCCCGGTTGCATCCTCAAGGGCAACGCATCAGAGCCCGAGGTCCGCTACCTAACCTAGGTGATTTGACAAGGTTACTGGTTTTTACACAAATCGACTGCTGTCTGACCTCGGCAACCCAAAGGGTAGACAAGAACCAATCCTTGGATAGATTTCATAAAACGCTAGATGGCGTTCGGTGACCCCATAGTGGTCAAGAGCTTTTGGTACTGGCTGTGCGTTTGTGAGGCATGAATTCGATCCTCACTAGGCGTGACTTGTAAGTAAGAACTTCTGGGTTTATACTCGTGCACGATCATTTTCAACAACCACCTTGCTTCCGGTCTAAATATATAGGACGACCTCAGTGGTCTAGTGGTCATTGTGCCAGGCTGTCATACTGGTGGTCCCGGGTTAATTCCCCGGTCAGATCAAGATGGAATTGATCTTTTTGAGACTGACCTGGGTTTTGGATGTTTATGTACGAGTAAATATGTATTTGTTATCAAAAATAGTATCGTTGAGTTAGCATCCAATAACACAAGTCGCCATCTTACTTTGGGGCAAGCTCAGTTGTGTAATTTAATCCGTATATATTTATTTATTGAATTAATTAGGCCTTTTCAGGCACTTTAAAGCATCAACTTACGTGTAAAGTTTATTTATGCTACCAAGATTAGCGTTTCGCAATGACCACTGCTAAGAAGAAACGACAAAAGAAATCATTAACACAGTGTTGATCGCCATCGCTTCAGAAGAGTTTTGTCAGTTTAGAGCAACTCGTAATTTAAAAAAAATAATTCTCGGACTGAACCTCCACTACACCTCTCTCATCTCTCTGTGACCGCCCTCAAGCCCCCAACCTTTCAGAGACCACCACATGCGATCGAATATCCATAAAACTTTTATATCTTCATTTTAAAGCCATCGGGAGTTACGGGTTTTATTGCGATAGAATATGTTGTAAGTTATAAATGGTTATAATTCGTTATTTAACGATATTATTACAGGAATAACGATCAATAAGCTTTAAGTTAATAAATCTAGAGATAGTAAAAAATCTTGAGTAGCCACCTGTAGTAGATAAGTTCTATCTCACTTTACTCGACGCTTCCTTGGAAAATTTATTTTTATTTATTTATAAAACTTTACTGATCCATAATATACAATTGTTTACAATTGGAGGACTTAAGAGCGGCCTTCCCGTCTTACTTTTCATACAAACGCTCGTACGTGATTATGGCGTTGTATATGATCTTTCTTGAAAACTTTTGAACTCACAGGTATCTTGGGCGCTATTTTTAGGTTTCTATCGAAATAAAAAATTGAAATTTAGAAAAACAAAGTCAGTATAAGCCTCCAAAAATCTGCTATTTTGCACAAATTTTAGCTGAACTTCGACCGTTCATAAAGTACAAATTAATTGTAAAAGTAAAAAAAATATTTCGATACAAACCTCGCAAATGTAATGAAAATTTTGAATACAAAACATTTATTTCACATACTTGTAAGGCTTATTGATAGACACGTATCACCTGGAACAAGTTTTATGAAATTTCCGCACCCTTGAATAGTTAATATTCGTTCAATTGATAGTTAATAATTATACTAATTTCATTTAATAGAATGCAAAATATGTCCTTAGGCGTTATATCTCTCTTTTTGGTTTGCCTCTTTTTCTAGCATTGCCCTGGATGAAATACCAAGCTTTTCAAACTATGCTCGCGTTGAAAACAGAGCGGCCGGGAAGGGCCGCCTTAACGCTAAACGCGTTCTCTCCCATTTTAATTACTAAATATACCTAAAATATAAAATGATTTTCAAATAAGTGTTGCCGCTAGATAGTCTACTATCGATAGTGTATCGATAGACTATAGATTTCTAAATATAAAAAAAAAATATAAAAAAATCTTTGTTTCTAAGCCACCAGTTGAATAATACAAATTTCTGGGACCCACCTAGTAAGCTTTGAAAAAGCCTAAGGCAGGAGGACCCGCTCTTCCAAACAGTATTAACATAGGCCTAATTTACAAATCGATTTTAAAACTTTATACAGATTTTTAGTTCTATTGACATGCGTGTATGTTGTGTTGTGTGTTAGTGAAGATGTGTGGATGCGTGAAAGGGTTTGCACATATATGTGTGTGTGTGTGTGAGAGAGAGAGAGTGTGTATGTGAGGGAGGGAGGGAGTGTGTGAATAAAACCGATATTCTTTAGATAGTAGATATTCTGTTGATAGGACGGATCCTGACGACAAATAAACTATCGATTATATCGATAGTATTGCGTTTCATAAAGTATCGATTCGTGCCATCCTACTACCAATATATTATGGCATGTTGGCACTCGGTGTGAAATTTTTATTTAATTTTCGTACCTTTTCACAAAATTTCACCGGTATAGAATCGGTTGAGAAATGTGCCCTGTAGGCGAAAACAGTCGGACTGACAGACAGAAAGCCGGACAAAAGCATTTTTGGCCAATCTCGAAACTGAGATGCTTCGCTCGCTCAGTCAGTCGCACTAATATTATAAAGGCGAAAGTTTGTGAGTGTGTATGTTTGTTACTTCTTCACGCGCAAACGGCTGGACCAATTTTGATAAACTTTGGTATGCAGGTAGCTAACACTCTGGATTAACACATATGCTCCTTTTTCCGTGGGTAACATCGCGGGGCGCAGCTAGTAATCAAATAAATTATCCATTATCCTGTCGCCACTCCTGGCCTGTAGACGGTGATGGGTCAACCATATCCAATGGGTTAATAATTAATAAAAACAATAATAATAATATGACAAAGCCCTACTGGCGAGGAGGCGACCGATACTGTGAAAATGAGTTTCTTTCGGCGTTTCTTCTCAGCAGTGGTCGTTACGAACCGCTGGTATCGGCAGCTTTTCTTTAAAAATAAATTAAATTTTAATATACTTTACACGTTACATCAATTATACTTATTGACGTGTATACTTTTTCAAAACTAAAAACCGAGTTCACCCCCAACCTACTCAACCGATTTTGATAAAATTTCCATGGTACCACCTGGAAAGTATACCCTTTCGAACATAAAAAGAATTTTTAAAATCGGTCCAGGCGTCTTCGTATAATCGGTGAACATACATAAAAAAATAAAATAAAGGATCGCGACGAATTGATAACCTCCTCCTTTTTTGGAAGTCGGGTAAAAAGTGCCTGTAAAGGGCTAATTACTGAATAAACATTTGAATCTTTGAATCTTTGAATGGGTTTCATTAGAACCTCCGTCGCTATACGTCTCAAGGACGAGTTTTCCCGCCAATTTGTGCAAGGTTGTCGTCGCAGCCAATTTTTTCGACGCCGGTGAGTAAGTTGGCCCCACGCCAGGTCTTACCTGCTGCTCCAATTCGGCTTCCGTCGAGCCACTATTTATAATAGGGTGACGAACTGTCTGATTACCCGGTGTGCTAGACTTTGCTTTAAAATTTACAACACGTTGGGAAATAAGATGAGGGTGCGTTCAGACGACACGCGCATGCCATGCTCTTTTGACACCAGCATGGCGACCTCCGTGGCGTAGTGGTCACCATGCTAGTCCGCCACCCAGAGGTCCCGGGCTCGATCCCCGGTCAGGGCAAGTTGGAAAATGGCCTCTTTCAAATTGTCCTGAGTTGTTTATCTATGTATGTATTTGTTATCAAATATAGTATTGTTAAATTAGTATCTCATACAAGTCTCGAACTTACTTTGGGGCTAGCTCAATCAGTGTAATTTGTCCCTGTTCTGTTCTGAGACCGCCCAGCCAGCGGTTACGCTGCAAGAGTTTATGAATGAGGTCTACCTTGGAAAGTGCATCATCACGCTTGCAGACCAAAGCCGGTATGTGAACCGTGTACATGGTCACAGGGTACATGACCCCCCCCCCCCCCCCCCAAAATCTAAGGTCAAATTGAAAAATCTCAAAAATTTGCGAAATAATAAAAGGAAATTTCTAGCTATCCCCTAACAGCGATAAATTTATAGTTTGCTGACATCTAGTGATGTTTTTATGAACTACGTACGATGGCCAAAATAACTTGGAAATGACATCTAGTATACCTGTTTTTTATTAGTGTAGTGAGTGACCCCCTCCAAAATTTCAGGCTGCGACCGCGCCTGTCAGTTCGTCGAGCTTGGCGATGCCAAACCTCGTTGTGCCTCTCTCATAGCTCGAGAAACCAGTTGGACTCGTAGATACGGATAGAGGAGTGTAAGAGATATTCGCAGTCAGGAAGTAGGAGAGAGAGGGAGTTAGCTCAATCAGTGTAATTTGTCCCTATATATTTATTTAGCTTTGTACATTTTGACACTTGCCATCCGATTATCATACGTTATGGCTTGTTGGCAGTCTGTACCCGGAGTGTTATTAAGATGCAACTTTATTGTCTGAACAAATTTTTTATCCGATATAAGTACTTCAACGGATCAAGGGGACTTGCGAGGTCTACTTTTCACAGAGCCACTTGTTGTAAAGTATTTATACTAAACATTATACAGTGAATCAACACGTCCAGTATACCTAAATTATATGCTCATTAACTAAATGTAATATATCCTAGTTTTCATCACGTACGACTGTAAGGATAGCATCATAAGACGAACTGAGGGATAGAAATGTTTGCTCTTCCTTCCTTAGGGGATACACGTTTGAAATAAATTATTTAAAGGAAACGGAGATATCATTAAAATTTTGTCTCATTTGGCTCTAGATAACCCTTCAAACTATTTGATGACTACTGTTTACAATTTAAAGTGAGAACGTGAAGCTTTACTACGCACATTTGCGAAAAACGGCTACTTTTGGCTAATGTATAAAATGTTATGAAATTTAACTAATTGCATTTCTAGTATAATGCGTACCTTGCTAGTTTATAATGGTCCAATCTTGGATAGTTGGTCATTTAGTGTCACACGTGGCAAAAACACTGTGAGTGTGTGTGTGTGTGTGTGACTGGAAGAGATCCCTTCTGGGATGATTTGTAAAGTACAATAAAGTTTTGAAATAAAGAAAAACAATCTCTAGAGACCTTTTCTTCAGAGGCTTTATCCCATAACAGTCGTTAAGTGGTAGCTGAAAAATCTGACATCAGTGATGGCACACACGAAAAACAAAAAAAGAAATTTGGAAAGTGATGAAACTCTAATATACGTAGCAGTTCAAATAATAATGATGATATTCATCATTATATTGCCTTTAAAAAATATCGTTTGTTAGAAGATTTTTTTATGAAGCATAAATCATTAGCTCTTTATGCCCTTTAAAAAAACTTCCCAACAAAAATATTATCGTAAATAAAGCTTCATAACCACTTAATACCAAAGACAATACGTTTGTGCTTGTTTATTCTCCCAATAAAAATAAGGAGCGCGCTAGCGGTAGGTATAAATACCCTGAGAGGCAATTAAGACGGAACGATGGCTTAAATTAACGTATATAACAAAAGCGACTGATACAGTCTGTATAAATAAATTATATAAATACGCAATGAAAAAAAGTCTCGCCGTTTAGTTATAAGACTATAAAAAAAATTCGAGATGCCATCTGTCAATGGCAAAAGTAACAATGCAAGCTGATTTGTTTGTTGTATAGAGGCAATAAGTTATTACTATACAGTACTAAACAGTAAAACATAAATTCAAGATACATAAAAGGCCAAAACTCGAGGCACGACACGACTAGTAGGTAAGTAACCCATAATACACCGTTTTAAGTCTGAAAATTCAATTCAAAGTTTGAACTTTGAATTGAATTTTCAGACTTAAAACGGTGTTATATACGGTATACGGTGGTATAGTTATTGAATAAAAGTTTGAATTTTGAAATTCAAACTTTTATTCAATAACTATACCTTTACATGCACTTTTACACCTCAATAAGTATAATTTACATTACGTGCAGTTTATATTAAAATTTGATTGATTTATAAAGAAAACTTATTTTGGGAATTACATATAAAGGTTTACTCTACTTTTTTATATGAAAAAGACTTATGTTACCTATTTTGTTAAGAAAATCTAAACTAAAGAAAATTAAGTACTTACTGGGGTTATCCTTCTACAACTGTTTTTATTTTGTGACGACGAATCGAAAATAAACGCATCTTATTTTTAAAATGCACCACAATAGACGCGGCGCGAGCGCTCGTGGACTTTTTGGTGGAAAGAACCCCATTGCAGTATGGTTTTAATTTAGCAGACGTTTTAGATCTGTTTTACATTTTTTTGCCTAGCTGAAAAAACTATTTTTTATACTTCATCTTTCTGGTTTCGGTCGCTTCTTCTTTACATCATCATGTGGATCATTGTCATTTCTTATTTTCGAAAGAAGAAAATCCGGAAAACGCAACCCCTATGTACATAAATTCAAACAAGGTGTAACAAAAAGAGAGTAAACGTACTAATCAATTTGAAAACATTTTAACCGACTTCAAAAAGAGATGGAGGTTCTCAATACATCGGGATTACTCGAAGACGCTTTATATGATTTAGAAAATTATTTTTTTGTTTTAAAAGGAGTACTTGCCGGTAAACTCGGTTGTGTAGTATGGTTTTTATTTTGAAAAATTATACTGTGAGACCATCCCTGAAATCGCAAAAAAACTCTGCAACTTCATGCAAAATTAAGTTAGGTAGTACCTATTGTGCCAAAATTTAAGCAGCTTCACTTTGTTTCGCATTTTTAAAAGTTGTTCTCTTTCATTAGCACGTTTCTTAGAGACACGGAAAGTTTCATGCTGCTCTATGGTACGTTTACTCCCTTCCCGATTGATATCCCCTATTCTTTACAATTTGTATCTAAAAGTACACCAAGATGTAATAAGATTATTTGAAAAACAAAATGTATTTTTCAAGTTTTTTTTTTATGAGCCCCGATAACTATATTGTCAACACAAATCGGCAAAATATAAGGCCAAATTTCTTATATAAAACATAAGATTCAATACCGATAAACCGCCTGATTTCATATCTATCCACATTATACCAATTTGCCATCTCATACCATATTACACCATCTCTCGAGAGGAGGTTTGCTGTCATTTTGTGCATTAGTACTTTTACCTATCAATTCTATGACGTAGATATAGACAAGCTGACTCATGCTTCAACTTTCCTAGCACCATTCCCCAACTCATCCATCATCGCATAACGACGTACGTAGATTCATTCATAAATTCCCTTTAAGGTCAATATCCTGTGACGCGATGGCTAGACACGTAGGTGGAATTGGCAAGGGCGTACTTGAGTTTACGCCAGAGGAACTTGCTTATTCCTAGGTCTCGTGAGTTTGAACTATATCAGTGACGCTTTGTTTTATAATGATAGCTATCCTAAGTGCTTCGGAAGCTATTGGTCCCAGCTGTCATCATTGTTTTGTAGTCGCTATGTCAGATGCCTTTAGGTTGCTTGGAAAATCGAATACCAATTCTTTACCACTCACACCAACAAATTACAGCTAGAATGTCAGTCACACGCCAGTTGATGTTCATGATATCATTACAAGTTTCGGCTCCATAGAAACACTCGCGGGCTTCGCCCACTTGTGTCCGCCCGTTAAGCCCGCCTCGACTATAATTATCAACTTACCACACTTGTATTATCTGCCGTCAAAACACTGTAACTACCATGTTGATTATGTTGACTTAGGTAAATAAAATTAACAAAAAATTAAATCTACCTACAAATAATAGGTAAGTAGTTACCTACTTACTTATTTAATCTTTTTTTAATTACTCATTGGTTCCCGATAATAACATACTTACTTAATCTTAAGCGTATTCCGCTCTCGGCATTACCTTCCTTTGGTAATTGGCTAAAAAACATACAAAAATTTATGTCGAATGAGATCTTTCAAAAGTTGGCATCGATGACTGTTTGCTGGAACTGACGTGAATGGCAATAGGCGTAGGTATGGACAAAAGTTGAATGAATGAATGACGTCACACTCCATTAACGAATTGTTGGGAGTACTAGGTCAAAGGTCATGGGTGAACTGGCATCCATCACAATCAGCGTGAGCATTTTCAGTCAAATCTTTTAAAAAAATATATAAATATAACACGGACAAATCACACAGATTGAGCTAGCCCCAAAGTAAGTTCGAGACTTGTGTTATGGGATACTAACCCAACGATACTACTTATATTTTATATCAAATGCATATAGATAAACGTACAAGACCCAGGTCAATCTGAAAGGCGTGTTATTAAGTTTACAGCCTTTTTGCTAGTGATAAGGACAAAAATAAAAAAAAAACAAACACATTTTTAGCAATGATGTCTCAAACCACACGTCTAATACTTTTATTCTTCTATCGCCCTTTGTATATAATATAAGAAATACAAAGTATCATTATTTTACAAATTTTAACAGATTTTTCAAAGCCACAAATATTCCTTCTTGCTCCCTTAGCATGGTAGTATAGATAAATTATCGATAAAGTTTTTATCGCGCGACGTATTAGCATTAGCACTTCTCGCTAGTTTTTGTCTCGTAAAAGCAAGATGGCAGATTTTTGGATGATCTAGTTGATGGAATTAAGAGTCCCCTTAACCTGGACGGAATCAGACCATACAAATGTGGTCTACGTTTTATTTTGAAACCACATGTCGGATATGGGCAAAATTGTATAATTTTAAAGAAATTGTAATTATCTAGGGTTGTAATTGATTACCGACAGTAAATTATGAACTTAAATAATTTTTCAAAACTAAAAACCGACTTCACCCCCAAACTGCATAACCGATTTTAATAAAATTTCCATGGTACCACCTGGAAAGTATGCCCTTTCGAACAAAAAAAGAATTTTTTAAATCGGTCCAGGCGTCTTTAAAAAAGCGGTGAACATACATAAAAAAATAAAATAAAGGATCGCGACGAATTGATAACCTCCTCCTTTTTGTGGAAGTCGGTTAAAGAGAATATAGTTTATATCATATTATATCAGTATAGAAAACTTCGACACCTTTATATTTTCTTTCCAGTACATATTTTTGCTGTGGAAACCAATCATAACCCTAGATAATTGCAATTTATTTAAAATTACAAATTTTTACCGAAATCTGAAATGTCGTTTTAAAATAAACGTTTATATGGAAAAGTCTAGGGTAAGGGGATTCTTAATAAAATAAAATACCTATTTATGACCCAGCCCACAACCTTATTGAACTGCAATAACTACAGTTGAATGTTTATTTTGATGAAAATGAGTCAACAAATGATTCATTTAAAACTTATGACTGTTTCTATAAAAATATGTTTTTTTTTACGACGAGACGTGTTGCGTAATCAGAGTTGAACAACCCGAAATTATTTGTGAAATGTTGTTATATCAAAAACAAGATTTTTCAAAATGGCCCTGATAAAAATATTTTGTATGACTCCGTAGACACATATATGATTTACTACTAACACGCGCTACTGAAACGGAGCCAATTTTTTTCGTCCCTGGATATGAAATATAGAATTGATGTCCAAAACGATTTTGCAGTGTTGCCAGGTCGATTTTCTCTACTCCTTGTTCTATTTTGTAATATAATTAGCATTGCTCATTGCTTTTGTAGCAACTATCAACCAATCATTATTTTGATTCCCTTTTTCCTAAATCAAAAATAATTATTTTGTACTGATAAGAAAAAAAAACTTCGCAAAATAATGTCACTTGTCTTTGAACATATCCATTTTAACGTGATTTTAGAATAATTATTGCAGAAACACGGATAATAAGAGCGTTATTTGACTCCAAGAAACTATGACGTCGTCTGCCTGTATCTCATACAAATCCCATACAAAACGTTTTGTTTTGACGTTTAGAAAAAAGTGTCTGATTTGACTTGTCGGAAAATAGCGGATCGTGGCCATTAGGCTCTAAGGCCCTAACCCCTAACCTGTTATAGAGATAAACACCTGATAATCCATTTAATAACTTTATTCACATCATAGTTAATACTTTTACATGATAATTCCATATTTCAGTCCTGGAGTGACTTCATTTGAGAGTAGAATGTTCTAGATTACTTAAGTACTGCTTTGATTTGCATAAATAGATAAGTCTTTATTTAGCTAAATATTTTCTTCAACATGGTTATAATTCAACAACCTTATAATTAATGTACCTATGGTTTAAATGTTAAAATATTTTAGAATATCTGTTCGGTATGGGCTAAATTAAAATACTATTTAACTGGTGAAGTATGAAATTATATTGTTTTAACTTTTATTTGGAAGTTTACATGTCTGATTCCTAGCACAACGCAACAGAGAAGAAAAATGACATAAGTGGGGGTTGCCAGCACCAAAAAGGGTTGCCAGCCATAGTACAAAAATAAAGATTGATTTTGGAATTAAAATAAAATAAATCAACAAAATACTTATAGTACAAAAATAAAGATTGATTTTGGAATTAAAATAAAATAAATCAACGAAATACTTACCTAACTTTATTTTTACTTTTAGAAATAGTTAATTTCTGAGGGCAAAATATTTTTGTATTTACCTCTAATTTAGGGTAAATTACCCAAGTGGGGACAGCGCCGTTTAGATAATACTCGTTATTTTTGATCTTACAAATGTAACTCGTCAGACGAAATAATAAGGCCATTGGCCTAATGACAGCCGCTTATTTTTAGTCTGCGGCTTTGAAGGCGACGCGTTTAGAGTGCGTAAGGTGAAATGGCGTCTCAAACGTAAAATAGCATAGATTCACTTCCATAGACAAAATTAATTGTAAGGAAACGACACAATTTTATAAAAAGTTTTAGATATACAATTATGTAACAAAATCTTTGTCCGATCCTTGTAGGATCTCAGGCCGTCAATATGAAAAACTTTTCCTATGGGACCAATGCTTAAATGTCGAAAAAAAATTGTCATTTAGCCATTTTTCCAGGCCGGCCGAACACTTCTGTATGAAAATGTTGATTTTTTTTTGAGTTTCAAGCATTGGTACCATAGGAAAAGTTGTTCATATTGACGGTCTGAGTTGCTCCTACAAATACAAATTGTCTTTAATGTCGAACACAGTAAAAATATACATAGGTCTAAAATTACAAAAGTGCCCCCATGTTCTATCCTAATAGGACATGCAATAATACAAATTACAAGGATCTATCAGGGTTCTCGTTACATATTGTATTACAAACGTGAATGGATATAGAGACACGTGACACGCAATAAGTTGTTTCTAGAAAAGACTTTTACGAATTACGAGTCAATAGCAAATGAAAAGAAGAAAAAATAAATATGAACCGATCTACCGAGATTCGAACCTTGAACCTTCTATACCAACTGAGCCATGCACCTCTGAGAATATCTAGATAATCTAATTGAAAACGACTCTAACTAGCAAAAAATGCTTGTTATAACCCTAATTATAGTGGATTTTTCCTCTTCATATCTTTTTTCGAGTCGATTACAAAACTCTTTTGATTTAAGTAACTGTACTTACAAAGAGTTGTTGTTGATTTTCTTTAGCCCATTCGTGGAAGAAGGATCAACCAGCCAATCTGTGGTGCCATTTTTCAAAAGCGGAGTCACTAAACGAACGGTTTCTTTTGTATGGAAAAACCATTCGTAATGGTGACTCCGCGTTTCAAAATGGCACTGCTGTGTTACCCACTAAACTTTCCAAGCAGATTACCCAAGTTGCGCTGGGCTTATAGGGGATATAATACATCACTCGGGGAGGCACCTTTCTTGCACCTCATACCCCACTTATTAGATTTTACGGGGTCAAGTGCTGCCCCCATTTTTTTTATTATATAAGGACAAATCACACTGATTGAGCTATTCCCAAAGTCAGTTCGAGACTTGTGTTATGGGATACTAACTCAACGATACCATTTTTTATAACAAATACATATATAGATAAACATCCAAGACCCAGGACATTTTGAAAAAGGCCATTTTTTAACTTGCCCTGACCGGGGATCGAACCCGGAACTTCTGGGTGGCGGATTAACATGGTAACCACTACGCCACGGAGGTCGTCAAATAAATTGAAATAAGTAAATTCTTTGAAAGGAAACGGAGATCATTTAAAATTTTGTCCTGACCAAACTCTAGTTAACCCTTTAAACTATTTTATGAACTAATGTTTTCAGTTCAAAGTAAGAACGTGAAACTTTTCTACGCACATAAACCAAAAGTGGTCGTTTTTCGCTATTGTGCATAGAAACGTCTCGTGCACACGGTCACGTGTTCACTTTAAACTGAAAACAGTAGTTCATAATAGTTTGACTGGTTATCTAGGGTTTGATCAAGACAAAATTTTAAATTGTATCTCGGTTTTCTTTCAAATGGGCATTAAGCATGTAGCTTATAGCAAAAGCTTATAGCATAGCATAAGGAGCCCTTCTCTAACAAATATCCTCTTTTCCAGGTAGTCCAGCAAAAGTTGAGCCAATGCAGTCGGTGCGGACGACGAAGGGCAGCAGGGTGAAGCTGGAGTGCAGCGCGAGCGCCCGGCCTCCGCCCCGCATCACGTGGTACAAGGACGGGAAACCCGTCACAGAGATCGCGCTCCGGCGGTTTCGGGTGCAAAACTTCAGGTACATGCGATATATCGGTTACTCACAAATAGTCGGCTACTGGCAATGGGCTGGAGCCAGAGGGTTCTGTATTGGCGACCCCGCACAGGAAAACGAAGCGTAGGCAGACCAGCAGCCAGATGGTCGGACGACATTAAAAAGACGGCAAGGCCGACCTGGACCAGAATCGCCGCAGCAAGATCTAAATGGAAATCCATAGAAGAGGCATATGTCCTGCAGTGGACGTAAACATGCTGAAAAGAAGTCGGCTACTAGACGACATATTTCGACCTCATCTGAAGGAGGTCTTCACACTGTCCTGCTTGCTCGCGTCGGTTACTATCTATACCTCACGAAGCGAACTATTTGTTCATTCTCAGTAGTACCATTGAAACTTATCCCATGGTACTTCTGCAACTGTTAAGGTCCCAGTAGTACCATTGATATATTGATGGTGCTAGTGCGACTAGAACAACTGCGAGTCTCAGTAGTTCCATTATCAATATTATAGTATATAAAAGGAATGGTTCTAGGATGTTCTGGTAGTAATTTTAGGTTGGAACTAAACTAATGCGACTAGTGCCCTGGTCTCACGTTATTAAACAAAAAACATAATATCATCATCAGGTCGCTCAGAAGTTAACGCAAGGCAGGCGCTATCATACCCCAATTATTAAAGTGTTTCGGCTACTTCTTCATAACTTTGCAAGGTCTTTCGGTGACCTGTATGCACGTCAGTGCATATAAAATTTGGAGAAGAAAAGCCAGCAAAAATTTAAAATAATTGTTGGCAGCGGCAAGAGTCAAAAAATTAAAAAACACACCTCATCAGTACGGAATAAGCATGTCTTCATCCTAGAGGATTTTCCTCCTAGCTATCTTGGTCAACTTGTGATCCTTTTAATCATCTGCGCAGGTACCAAGCTCTTGTCGAATTCGAACGAAAAATCTCTGAATGGTAGTTTAAATTAAACATGACAATGCTTGGGAAAATTTTAACTCATAAAACGATCAGTCTTCAAGGTTCGATTATCTTTCCATCGCATCCTTACCTAACCCAGTTTAGCATGTGACATTGTAAGTATCAACAAGTCGCCAAACAATCAAACGAGTGCATTCGTGTGGTGCTTATATTACGAGTGCGAGCAGACGTGCTACTTTTGGCTTTGGCTTTCCAAAAAATCGCTGAAGATCTTAAGCGATTTCTAGGTGAATAATGCGGTTTTCTTTTCCTGTTTCGTGTTAAGAAATCCAGCATAGTAAAAGGCTTTAAGGTTAGTACCTAAAGCTTTGATATTTACAGCTCATGCCATCAATGCGATAGATCCAACAGATCAGATGATAGGATTTTTCTCTTGTACAAGAAGCCTTGCCACCTCAAAGCAAGTGTAAACAAGAGTTTGTTTATCCCTATGGTTGACTGGGAGAGAATGCTTTTAGCATTAAGTTTGCCAAATGTAACAAGTTTTAGGTGTGGACAAAAATAAATAATAACAATAAGTTTTAATAAATGAATAATATATCGAGCTTACAATAAGGTTAGGGTTGGGACCCATTTTGCAGCATGGAACAGCATTTTTGTATGCTGCTAGCCTTTTCTGTCGCTCAGACCGTCATTTGTTACAACAAGAGAGAGTGACGGAACGTAGTCCAGTGGTCAAGGAGTTATCCTTGTGACCCGGAGGTCATGGGTTCGATTCCCACTGGAAAGCATACTTTGTGAAAAGTTGTTTCCAGTCTGGATAGGATATTGCAGGCTTGAATCACCTGATTATCCGAAAAGAAAGATGATTCCGTGTTTCGGAAGGCACGTAAAACTGTGGGTCCCGAACGCCACCTAGCGTTTGATCATCAAACTACCCAAGGATTGGTTCCTGGTTTACCCTTTGGGTTGTGGAGGTCAGACGGCAGTCGCTCTGTGTAAAAACCAGTAACGTCGTCAAATCTCCTTGGTTAGGTAGCGGACCCCGGGCTCTGAAGCGTTGCTGCTGAGGATGCAACCGGGAATACGCTCGGATGATGATGAGAGTGACGGAACGCTGAACGTGCGTAGAAGAACGTACAAAAGTGCTGCTCTGAGCTGACAAATGAGATCCATTCAAGGATGCATTATATGATCCAGTTCTAGAGCCTCTTAGATGCATGCACAAAATGTCAGATAAGTATCCTAGCCACGACTAAACACTATCCAGAGTCAACTTGCGATTGCGACTGTAACATTGTCACGACGCCACCATGCGACGCTAAAAGTCTTGCGTCTGCGTCCCTCAGGCCCTAATACAAACAGATTGCACTAATCTAAAGTGCATGCCGTGTCGCTGCCATTGACCGACCTGGTCATTTAAGCAATTTAGCAGACGTCAGACAACAGTCGCCCTTATTCCAACAGCTGACTCACTGGACTTGCAATTTGCTAGTAATTATGATGAAGTGATGCGCTCAGTAATTTCGCGGGTGGTTGAGCAGTAAAGATGTACCGCTTAGGCACTGATTTGGATGTTATTGCCAATCGTTTTCTTCAGTTTGTGTCGACATAGATTACTAGATCATTATCAATTTATTTAAGAACTATGTTCTTGTCGATGCAGTATTTTCCATGCCTCCTGATCTTCAGCTAAATGCTTGACTACCCTATACGACACGACTTCTGCTTTCTCCTTTACTTCATCCATGAACATCCTTCTTGGCCTTCCCTTTCCTCTCCGCGCCACTAATATAAGTAACTAACATAAGTAACATAAAAAACAAACTTCTTCATTTTTATTAAGAAGTTTCTTTCATATCTCAAAAGTTCTTCATCATATCTTCACCAAATTATATGGGTCCGACTTGGCAGTCAAGGCTTTCAAATAAAAAAGAATCATCAAAATCGGTCCACGGTTGACGAAGATATCGCGAAACATACGTACAAAAAAAAACATACAGTCGAAATGATAACCTCCTTCTTTTTTGATGTCGGTTAAAAATAAAAGTGAACGCACGTTACACTCGGGCCCTTAAATATTTATTTTATTCTGCTTTTAGTATTTTTATTGGCAACAGAAATACACCATCTGTGAAAATTTCAACTGTCTAGCTATCACGGTTCATGACAGACGGACGGAAGGACGGACGGACAGCGGAGTCTTAGTAATAGGGTCTCACCTTTACGGAACCCTAAAAAACATAACATGGAATTCTAGAGATATATATCTTGAAGGCATATCAATAACTTTCACATAGATACCTACTTATACTTCAAAAACATAAGAGGGGAGAGTTAACCTAGTGTTACTTGCAGGCTTAGCAATGAAGATTTCTTAAGATTCTTCTCTACTTTCCAGGAGGCGCTCGGTTCTAGTGATAAGGCACGCGAGACGCGAAGACTCCGCCACATACGAGTGCAGAGCGCAAGGGGCCGTGGGGCCTCCCGCCATCGCGGCGGCAAACGTCAGTGTGTTGTCGCCTTTACTGGTGACAACCGCGCCAGACACAATTGGTAAGAACTCTAAATTATATTTAGGTATAGTACCTACTTAGATAGTTAAAAGATTCAGGTTTTACTTAACGGAAATGTTGTTTGAATTACTTTGTGCGATTCCGCCAGCAGTTAGTTCATGCAAACTATTGTCGGCCGGCGCCCACCTACTAGTGTTAGTCCCAGCATTCCTTCCACCATCAGCCCGTGTGCACCCGCCACCAGCAGCCGATGCATGCTCCCTATGCTGCTGCATCCGCTGCGGCTGCTGCAACATCGGGCGCCGGCGTATAGTGCCTGAGGATGCCTCGTGGAGAGGCGAAACACGTGTCGCATTTGCGGTGTCTGATGTTGCATGATCTCTAACTGATGGCGGAATAGCTCAAAGTTATTGAAACAACATAGTACCTATGTAACTTATAATACTTACTCTAACTAGGACTTATTGATCATTAAAGTCGCCATACTAAAAGTAGAGAAGTACCCAGCAAGCACGCATGAAGAGAGTGATTTGATGAGTGTAGATGAAGACAAAGGTCTATCTAATGTGGGATACAGGCACGATAATAATGTATGCATGTAATCATGAAATGCTGGCTCTGCGATGGTCGGAGCGCAGACTTCATCAGCCTTGGCCTTTCGAGTCGAAAGCTGATATTCAGGAACCTCTTGCAATTCAGTGATCACTGCCGGTTTCAATCCTAATGCTAACGAAGACATCATTGAATCTGCCTCTTCGTGGTTAATTAAAAGTCCTCGTTATCTCTACAGTCGAGAGCTCGATAAATTTGTCGCTGGTGCCATGCTACCTGCGCTAATTAGGAAATCAATTTTTCCTGTACTTTGCATAAAATGTCACTTGAGGGCATGATGGCATGAAGGTATTGACGAAGGTTTAAATTAGTTTTAAGATTTTAAAATCTCACTATTTAAGGAGAGCAGATTTTTTACATTGAAAATGTTTTTTCTATCGCTTCTGTTAACCCCTCAAATTTACTCAGTGTGACATCGCCCTATGATGTTGGGCGAGGTAAGTGAAACCCACGAATGCTTGAAAAATACTACTTTATTTTTTGAAATAATATTTCCTTATATACTAATTGGTTACACTCGAGTATATATCTAAGAACATATAAAGTATATAGTATGGCGGATGATCAAAGGGATACATATATCCAATAACAAACAGATGCCGCCTTTTGTTTTGGTAATATAATACTTTGATGATATCATTCGCTAATAAAGGTTTACACACATAGGTCAATGCATAAAGGTAAAGGTCTATACATACTACAGCCCTTGTGTTGTGGGTTTTAGGGCTACGTGAATGGAATGGTTGAAGTCTTGAAAAAAAGGGCTACAATACGGTGAAATGTTTTTTATCCTATTAGGTACCCAGTTTTTTTAAACCCCATTATTCTGTAACTGATCGTTCGGATCACATCCATTGTCTCTATTTATGTTTCGATGTATTAGAACTAAATTCTCATGAGGTAAGTAGGTACGTATCGTTTGAATGGAAAGCAGCAGCGGTAAATGGTAGCGTCGCTTGCGCATTGTAAAATGGATAGAGTACATCCCATCACAATAATTGAGGACTTTCCTGGGTCAATAATACATTATGTGGTACTGTTAAGAAAATTAAACATCACAAAATAATGTGATTTGTCATGATCAGGGATCGGAATCACGGGTGCCATTGCTGACAAAAGTATGGATATGACTAAAAGTTCCGGGATTTCTCGAGAATCTAATTGGATACTAAGTAAATAAAACAATCATAATTATTTGATTTCAGGATAAGTATATTTTTTTCTATTAAAATATTCAAATTCAAATTCAAATATATCTTTATTATCATAGGATATTTAAAATATCTCCTAATAATCGTCACTTTGTTTTATTGCACAATTAATTGTTGACATGAAAAAGTTACTTAGAGCTAAGTTTACTGCCGCCTCCAAAGCGCTAGTGCAGAAGAAGCGGTAACAAACTGCACTGCAGCATTTTCTCCAAGAACGTCAACTCACAATGAAATTAATATTTATAGTTAATATGTGGACAGAGTATACATTGTTTGTTGTCATAATTTAAATTATTTTTTTTAAATGTCGAAATTTTGAAATAATGTCAAATCAAGTTGTAAATTCAGTATGTACTTAATGTACCAGATTATGACCATTTCTGAGTATACAAACCTTTAAGAGGGACCCGCGCCAAGCTCAAGCCAGACTTTGTTGTCTTTAAGATAGTCATCGGTCCTATAATAAGCCTTCTCACACAGTACCTTCTTTACATAAGCTTTAATAAATCCTGAAATCACATAACTATAATTGTTTTATTTGTAGATTATATAGTTATATCCATACTTTTGATAGCAATAGCAGCCGTGATTCCGATCTCTGGTGATGATCATATCACTTATCACTTGTCATGATCATATCAAAGATTTATTATTGCAGAAAAACTGATATTAAGAGCGTTATTTGACATCAAAAAACTATGACGTCATTAGTCCATATTTTATACAAATCCAGTACAAATCCGATAAAAAATGTTTGTTTTGACGTTTAGAAAAAAGTATGCGATTTGAGTTTTTCGCGATTTCCAAAGTTTTCCCTTAATAAAAGTTGTTCGTATAGAATTATATATGACGACAGTATGTCTTTAAATTATCGATAGTTCATTTCCGAACACGCTGTATACATAAATGCTGAGCGGAGACCAATTTGGTACTGGGTATTCTTTTCATTTATGATTCACATTGTTCCTACCTACCTATGTTCGATTTTTGTACCAAATAGACAATTTTACTTGCTTTCTTAATTTTTTTTTAGATTCAAAATGTATGTTCCTTAAGAAAAGTTGTTCAGGGCTTTGGACTGAATCTGCTCTTAAATTAGTTTCAGTATAATTGCGATCAAAATCATCATACAAAACTACTCCAATTCGTACGAAACTTTTCATCATATATTTCTAATCTTTAATTTCTTTATTGTTTATCTTTCCAGCAAACTCAGGCGCGCCATGCCCCATGCCTGACCCCTCTTCCTACTGTCTCAATGGAGGGACTTGCTTATTCTTCGAAGTTGTGCAAGAGCAGGCTTGCAAGTGAGTACCTTTACTTTTGTTTCACCTAAAAACCATAAATTTAGACATTTCACGGCCTATAACTGTTTTACAAATTTATCGGGGTAAGATTGATTTAAGGGGAAACAATAAACCTAAAGGACTGTTAGAGAATGCTTTTGGCATGAATTCTGCCTGTTATAACTACTTGTTTTTGTATATGTGTTCAATAAAGCATGATTACTATAAACGAACGTTTTTAAATTTAAAAAAAAAATGTTTTATACTCACGGGCTACTATTTTAGCCATAAGCATAACTACCTACAAAAAGTAGGGGCTTAGTCGCCCCTTTTAAGAGGCTACCTGAATTTTTCGGGGTCCTATGCTGCCCCCATTTGAATTAAATCATTTAAAAGAAAATGGAGATATAATTTAAAAAATTGTCTTGACTAGACTCTAGATAACCTTTTAAACTATTTAATGAACTACTGTTTACAGTTTAAAGTGAGAACGTGAAGCTTTTCTACGCACATACGCCAAAAGTGGCCGTTTCTTACAATTGCAAAAATTTTAAATGATGTCTCCGTTTCCTATCAAATGATTTATTTCAAATGGGGGCAGCACTGGACCCCGGAAAATTCAGCTATCCCATTAAGTAAGTATATGTTGTGTTGACTATAGATTATATTTATACCCTGCATATTTAAAATAAAGTAGAAATATGAGACAAAAATAGCAACATTTTTTATATTATGTATTTGAGTATTTCTTCTTTTTTTTTCAGATGTCCAGAAGGCTTCAACGGCCAACGCTGCGAAAACAAGGACGTGTCAAACAGAAGCAGTAGGTATCACTTCCCGTACTCCTGCAAGTTGGGGTTATCGACGTCCTACTATTGCTAGCTGAAGCTATGCCAAGCTACCCACCTCGTTCCAATGTACCATGGACATACGTCAATGTTTTGTGATCCATGTCGTCCAATTTATGCTAGGTTGCTAGCCGATACTGACACAGCCATTCCTAAACGTATGAGAAGTTAATAATTATTTAGAAAGTCTTCACTTTTACTCCCACTGAGAAAGGCAAGTGTTAACTTACGATGGAATGCGGATTTTTGTGATCTGCACCACCACGTGGCACCAAACCGCCATTTAAAATGGTTGGCATTGAATACGTTATACTAGATAGATTTAACAACAATTTTCAATTAAATCATTTTTGGATCTGATACTTCAGTGGTCCAATTGGTGTTCCGCGTATTTAATAAACACCTCATAGATAACGAGCTTTGCTATCAAAGGCACCTAGATCGACGGATCACGTGGCAATTTGTGTACTTATGCAACATATTGTCATAATATTGTGACCATGGTTAAAACCACTCGCAGTACTCGGCTCTGTATTTTACACATCATAGCTTCTTAGTCTAATTTCGATAACCATTAAACTTTCTGACAATGAATATTTCAGTTACTACTTCGTAGAAATAGATCATTAAGGTGCATTAACTTGAGAGATTAGGTCAATCAAGGATTTATGTTTATTTATTTTTTATTTACAAAATTCACGTACACTAAATACAAACATAGGAACGAACAAAGTAAGAACATTGAGAACATAGGTACTTACTGCTTATTTAATTAGAAATCTGTTCCAGCAAACCTAGGAGATTATTATGTTATGTTATTATTTAAATCATTGTACTTTTACCTTATCATGAGCAAAATACAGGGCTGCTTGCTGCAATATAGCGACTGTGCATTTCTTTTTATAATAGTTACGTGTAAATACATTCATCATTATAATTCCATACACAGTCAGCAAATTTTAGTTGCAAGTATTTTATTAGACATTTTTGCTTAGATATTATATTATACTTTTGTTTCTTATTTAAGGGTCAGCTCTTCATCTGTTTACTAAGAAACTCGCGTTCCTCCCACCGACGGAGAAAACATGACGATTCTTGCGCTTATTTTGACTTTGATGCTTATTTTATGAAGTAATTTTAAATTTCCTAAAATATGGATAGCTGGCCCAGTGAGATTTTAACTACTAAGCATTTTTGTAACAGTTCCGTTTTTGATTTATATTTCCAATACTTTTAATTTAATAACAGAACTGACTTTTGCGCGAGGGTAACGAAAAACGATATTAAATTGGTGATAGCCGAAAAATGTCCATGTAATATTAAGTATGTATTATTCTTGCGAGTAAGTTACTATGATATATCTAATTAGTTAAATTCCTAACATTGATACTACCGAAATCACATCCTAATTATTTCTTTTTACGCCTATAATTGAAAGTTGTAAATATTTTACGGATATTTGTAATATTGCGATTTATTTTATTGTTATATTAACTTTAAGGTTTGATAACGTGTAGTAAGTATGTAATGTTTTGATAATGAGACTTGCAGTTATGTACATATCTATTAGGGTAAGGGTTTTATTAATATATTAATAGACGAATAGAAACGCTCTTGCTCTCTGCGCATTATAAACTATTTCAAAACAAAAATATAATCGCAGACATCACATTTTATTCAATAATACATTTTGTAACATTCTATTTAATCATAAAATACCCATATTTTAATATTTTAACTTTTTAAATGACTTAAATATTATATACATATTTATTTTCTTTTTTATGTTATTTGTTAATCGCTGTGCGCAGAGAGCATGTAAGTTTGTAGAACAGAAAAACAACTCAAGCAGTTATACAGATACAAAGGTCCTTTATACTCCACCTAGTCAAATCGCGGTTTTAATATATCTAGATAGGCCAATAAATTATATATAATTTGTGTGCGACAAATTGGATGAATGGTTGTGGATATAGCGAATTTAAATTTTACACCCTCTAAAAATCCTACTTATCGCTGTACAGGACCGTATTTCCACGTTTTTTGTTATTTAATTTTTCATTTTGTATAGTTCTTTTGTTTTAAGTTCGAATCATTATTTATATTGTAATTAAACTAGAAAAGGGCTATTTATTGTAATGCAACTCGAGGATTTTTGGGCATTAATAAGGTAAAGTGACGTCATTTACTTCAATCACAAACATCCAAGTGGATCGATACACTTAACAAACAGACATATTTTCTAAATAAACGTGCTTTTTGTGCAAAATATGGATTTTCTCCACATTGATTTCCTCTGACGTCATTATACCTTTACTGATTTTGTAGTCTCACAACAAATATTAAGGCGAAATACATCGTGTTAAGTCAATGTAATGGATATACCAAAATTACAATAAAAGAATGAGTGTTGGAATTAACAGAAAGGCGATAATTTGTTTTTGTTTCACTCACTGTATTTCTGAACCTTGAATAAACGAAACATGAAATTGGAAGGACTTTCCATTGTGAAAATGGTATGTATTATTCGAATTCGATTTTTATCGTGCACTGTATAACAACCTGCACTCATTTACGCATAAGAAATGTTACTAAATGATACTTCAAATTTCTCCAACTCAGCTGAAATTACACGTTTTAACATAAAACTGAGAGCACAAAACTAAACCACTGTACTAAATAAAGTTATTACTCAATAATTTATATTTCATAGTAATCTTGGTGTTTTTATCCACTTTTTACATGCTTTTGGGGAAAACGTTTTCTTGTACACTGAACATAGTTTAAAAAAAACTTCAATTGAAATAAATCACTTTATGTTTCAATAACAATAATTGCAGTTCTAATAAAAGTTACATTTCTTATGCACTTAATATTCCAATTAGTTACTAACGCTTTTTAAACGACTGTGTAGTGAATAATATCGGTACAGCATGTTCATGGGAATAAGTAATTCTTACTATTTGTTGTGAGATAACAATGCATGCTCTTGAAGGGTAAACAAAATAAACATTAAATAAAAATATTAAAAAAGATATTAATCACTTTTTCTGTCTACAGGCAAAGGCGAACCGCTGTGGTGATCGACAATAAACGACTCGACTGATCCGAACGGAAATCTGATTATTATTAAGAAAAATGAAGCATTCCTACGTATGATAATCTTTTAGTGGCATATAATATAAAATATATAAGGTTCAACTAAATAAAATCCATTTCAACAACTAGAAAGAAAAGTCTAATACTCTTAAGTATTATAATATTTTTCTGAAAAATTGGGATGATTAATTAAAATACCTAAAGCTTTGCTATCAATTTTGCCCAATTAACCTTTAAAAAACTTGTACTCTTGATCATGAATAATTACTTTCATTAAACTGAAAAAATGTACTTATGAACTTAAATCTAACATTAATAGGTACCTATTCAAATCGTACAAACTACAAAAGTTTTAGTTGGACCTTAAATTCTCCGTAGGTATAACGTAGTGCTTCTAGCAAGCGATATTTAAAAGCAACCTGCCTCAGAAAATGTCTCTGTGTAAGGATGATTTTAGAAAATTGCCTTTATAAACTAGCCCTTTTACTAACTTTTATTTGAAGACGTATGTATATTATTGTACTAGGTAATCTCGTGTACGAATGAGAAAAATAGTGTAGGTCTGTAATTTCTTCCTTGTATAGCTTTTGTATGATATTTTCGTGTGACGTAAATATTTTAAAAGATTGTGGTGCTTACATATGTGACTTAATAATTGTATGATACCATTGAGATTCTTCGTATTTTGCCATCCTGTATCTAAGAGTATCTACATGTTTCAAATGTAAAAAATTTTCAAGAAATTTTCTGGTGCTTGATATTCTTAACTAGGGTATTTTCATTCCGATCTTTCTACCAAGTATAACGCAAACACAAAAAAAATACATACCAAATTACTCCTGATGACTGATATATATTTTTTACGTTTATTGATGAATGTGGACAAACTTTGCTTTAAAATGTACAAACTGATCAAAATATATTTTTTGGAAAATTGCTGGACAATATTAAAAAATATATATATTACATAATATAAAAACAAAACAATAAACATACAATTTATACTATCAATACTGGCTCAAACGCTAGATTTATTTGTTAAAATAAATAAATTACCAGTGAACACATTAATATCCTAAATGGTGGTTACTTTGATAACAAGTGAAACTTTGACTTTAAATTTTTTGAGGTAAGTACCTACTAAATCTGTTATCTTCTCAACAAAAAATTTCGATATTAGTTGTTGGATTGACATTTGATGGGTTCAATTAGATTTTATTAATTTGATGAATTATGTCAAGCAAAGTGCCAGTGCAGTAATCAAAGTAACCCTAACCATGTTTATCCAATGGGCACAGATGTGTACAAAAGTATTTTTATAAGCTTTTATGTAACATGCAACAATTTTCATTCTGTCACTTGCTGGTTTTTGATTTGGTAGAAATCTAATAAAAACGCAATTTGTACTTAAGCAGGTAGATTTTGCTCTCCTTAGCTATATTGAACTCTTGAAATCACTTATTATTAGAACACAAAACCGGAAGAAAATAAAATTTATTTTTTGTTTATTTTTCTCTTTATAAAAATAAATGGTGACTTTACTATAGGTACGCCCGCCGTCACCCAGTGGCGGACTGTCAAATTTAAATGAGAGAATATGTTTGTAATCATCGGCTGATATCTTTGGTTTTTATTATGAAAAAGAAAGTACAATACGCGCAAAACAACTCGGCGGCTCTGAACTTCGCGGGGATCGCTGCGCAGTAGACGAATACAGGTGTGCGCGGGGACGGCGCGCCGGGCGTCAGTTACCCCAGTATCACTTGCATTGCAGCTAACTTCCGAGTAGCCAAATTATTTTGCGCGATCTGTACTGTACCTACATAGTTACTGTACTTACCTTCTTGAATAATATTCAGGTTAAAATTACCCCGTATCTAATGAAGGATCAGTTACGGTTACCCCGTATCTTATGTCTAAGGATCAATTCAGACAGAGAGGAGCACAGCGGAGAGGATTTTATAACTAAAATAAAAATTTTAACTATTGGCATACATACTCGTAACGAAAGACGCGAGGCTTCGAGCCCGCGCGAGTTTGGTCATGTTTAAACGTTTATATACTTTAGGCCTATAGTAATAGTCTTATTTTCAATTGAGTTAATAAATTGCTCGTGCATTGTTCCTCTCTGTCTAACTAAACTGACCCTAAGCTGCTCTGAAGATGGAGCCAAAAGGTGGAAATCTCATTTCAACGGGGCGACAAAAGCCCTTTTTACGTGCCTAGAACTTTTTCACGTGAGTCTTCTGATTCCATCTCTGTAAGCTTGTAGGAAAAAGGTTTTTTTTTATGATGCGTTGGTTGAACTTCTTGTAAGATCTCGGTAACTCCTGCGTTAAGATGTTAAGTTGTATTAACAGTTTTGTACAGTATTATTTGCTGAATAGACATTATTTATTGTAGCCTTTAATTGCTATTTTTGTAAATGCTTTGTTATATAATAAACGATTTTAAAAGCTGAAATATTTTGTTTAATTTTAAATAAGTCAAAATTAACTTTTTTATTGAGTAGGTACCGCGTACTCAAGTAACGCCTGAATGTCTAAATATTATACCTACCCTTTCACCGCAAGAATTTATATCAGTTGAAGAACTCTCAGCGCGAAGGATAGTGATTCAAAATATAAATACTATATACCTACAACCAAAAAGGGATTTGAAATACGAGCAGTGGTTTTTGTCGGAAAAATCCGACGCTTGCAAAAGAAAATGTTTGTCGGATAAATCCGATGTTTGCGGTGAAAGAGTTGAGCTATACTTTTGTCGGTGGAGTATGAATGTTCTAGCCGTTTAAGTTCAAAATGTCCAAAGAGTGCAAAACGTCCATATCCCAGAAAATCCAAATCCCAAAACGTCCAAATCCCAGGAGGTCCAGATCCCAAAATGTCCATATCCTAAAATGCCCAAAGATTCAAAGATTCAAATGTTTATTCAGTAATTAGACCTTTACAGGCACTTTTACACGTCAATAAGTATAATTTATGTTACGTGTAAAGTATATTAAAATTTAATTTATTTTTAAAGAAAAGCTACCGATACCAGCGATTCGTAACGACCACTGCTGAGAAGAAACGCCGAAAGAAACTCATTTTCAAAGTATTGGTCGCCTACTCGCCAAAAGGGCTTTATTCCCTAAGAACATTCTCGCTAAGAAGAATTTAACCTCTGTAGTAAAAAGTTTTGAAGTAATTTTCGTAAGATGTTTAAAATTGCAAAGAATATCTCTTAAAGTTATATGTTTCCAATACTGCTGTATATGATACCCTTCCAATTTTTAAATTCTCTGCAAAAAGAACATTCTCGAGAATTTAACAGCAATATTCTCGCTAGGAGAATGTTCCTGGGAATTTCCCATCACTATAGCAAACCATCATTATACTGATTCCCTTGTCAACATATCTACGCTGAGCATCACGCTGGCGTTGCCTTTGGGCTCTACGCCCCAGAATAAGTACTAGCACTCACGTACAGAAGCCTCCCTCAGCAAAAAAATCCAGGAAATAGCTGCTCAATGTGGTCAGGTTAATTTTAATCAACTTTACACTTTTATCATGGCGCTGATATGATGATGGAGCTGGAAGGAAGGCAATAGGAACTCTGTAATGTAACGACGGAAACTCCATCGAGTTTGGGCTTATTAAATTTTGATAAGTACTTAAGAATCCCCATACAAACGTAGTCTACGTTTTACTTTGCAACGACATGTCGGATTTCGGTAAAAATTTTGAATTGCAAAATTGCAATTATCTAGGGTTATAATTGGTTTCCTACAGTAAAATTGAGGATTGGAAAGAAATATAAGGGTGTAGAAGTTTTCCATACTGATGGTCAAATATGATAAAACACTATATTCTCTTTTAAGTTCATAATTTTACAGTAGGAAACCAATTATAACCCTAGATAATTGCAATTTCTTTAAAATTACACAATTTTGCCCATATCCAACATGTCGTTTCAAAATAAAACGTAGACTACGTTTGTATGGGAAAGTCTATTTCTGTCTAGGGTAAGGGGACTCTTAAGCATCACTTTAAAAGCTTGTGCAAATAGATTTTCTTATTTCAACTACAGATAGAGAAAATAGATTTTTGAAACACTTATCTGTTATGAAGACAGTACTATCAGATACTCCGAAGTCGCTCTTCGGTTTATCTATTAAAGCTAAATAAACTTTGAATTTTATTAAGGTAGTAAATTGAAATATTCACTTTTTAAATCCATACCTTTGCAAATTACAAATTTTATTATTGTTATTATTTTTAATACATGTCAATCAATTTTGACGTTGAGTAAGTCTGTCAAACAATCCGCCCCGAATCGTACCTGATGCAAATGTGCCCATGACGCTTGCGGCATTTCCCCGTTGTACTGCAAGCGATATGCGTTGCATCAGATACGACTCAGCGCGGTGGTCATTGCCGTTATTCCTTATTTGAATTGGTACTTCCTTTACAAATGCAGACACAGTAAATTATAGCAACCATTTTATTTCAAAACTTGTAAAACTGTCTCCAAAAATTGTAGTTCTTACAAGGTAATGTTACACTATATTTACAAATACTGTTAAAATTGACATTTACACTGGGATTCCACAGATATCACATGTACACTGATGTGTACAATATTGTAAGCTAAAAATTACCACTCTTATTCATAAAAATTAAGATACATTTGCCAAACCTATTTTTAACCCTCGGAGCAAAAAGAGGTGTGTCTTAAGCTCAGGTGTCTGTGAGTCTGTCTGTCTGTCACTCCTAAAAGAATGGACCGATTTCAATGACTGTCATACGAACCTCCTACTTTTAAAATTTCGATGTACGTACTTCGAAAATTCTCTTTAGAGCAAATTTCGAAGTTCTATACAGAAGCTTTCGTAGTTCCGTAAATCGATATTTTAAAAATGAGAGTTCAGTATGACGGTCTCAGACATCTGTTGATTTTTATGAAATTGAGAGGT
Source organism: Acrobasis suavella (assembly GCA_943193695.1). Lineage (NCBI taxonomy): Eukaryota > Metazoa > Arthropoda > Insecta > Lepidoptera > Pyralidae > Acrobasis > Acrobasis suavella. The sequence continues at coordinate 23,605,429 of OW971934.1, forward strand.
AAATTAACTACGTTATATGTAACAAAAACCCTGTCCGATCCTTGTAGGAGCAACTCAGACTGGCAATATAAATAACTTTTCCTATGGGACCAATGCTTGAGACTCGAAAAAAAAGACATTTTCATACAAAAGTGTTCGACCAGCCCTGCAATTTGTATGAAAATGACGATTTTTTCTTCGAGTTTTAAGCTTTGGTCCGATAGGAAAAGTTGTTTATATTGACGGTCTAAGTTTCTCCTACAAGGATCGGACAGGGTTTTTGTTACATATTGTATATTGGAAAATATTAGAATTGTCACCACAGGCCATAAAACCGCGTTTTTAAGGCTGTGAACAGTTGAAGGTGGCTTTAAAAACGTGATTTAGGATCAAGCATTTAAATTCAATCCATCGATATCAATGACGTACATTAACATAAATATTAAAATTAATTTGGTACAAATAATGGAAATCTTAATTCATTTATGCACATATATAACATGTTTCTAGCATTTTCTTGGTTGTTCCTCCAAATAAAAGCCCCAGCTAATTATGTAATTTAAACATATTTAAAGACCTTACCAGCTTACATAACTCAGTGGGAATCAGTGTTCGGAACACCCATTTATAACGGTAGCCCAGTTATATCAGTTAACTCTTATTGGTTAATCCTTTGATATGGTTAACCCACACAATAAGGATAATAGTAACTGTTATCTGAAGAGGTTAATTAGGTTTTCGGTGATGCACAGCCATTTGGTTGAGTCATGCAAGCGGTTTTGCAGGAATAGGTACTGTGACCAAGTGACGAGGAATGAAAAAGGTGTAGTATTATGCAGAAACCTACATGTTGATTCGATTGAAGTTAACCACGATTATAGATTAAAAGGCTATTTCGGTTAAACAAGATATATGTTAACCCATTTCCAATTGGTCTAGTGACAGATTATTTCAGTTAGGTTAATTAACCTCCGTGGCATAATGGGTTCTGGGTTCGATCCCCGGCTAGGGCAAGTTGAAATATGGCCTTTTTCTAATTGTCTTGGGTCTTGGGTGTTTATCTATATATGTATAAAATATAGTATCTTTGGGTTAGTATCCATAACACAAGCTTAAGCTTACTTTGGGCCTAGCTCAATCTGCAGGATTTGTCCCTATATATTTATTTAATTAACCTAACCCCTCCAAACCCTGGTGGAAATATGCATGCCATGACCAGTGCTTTCGCAAGTAAAGCAACACTGGGCGCCGTCCACACTTGGATATGTGACCACAAATTTCTCAAGCTCCTCCATGATGCAGAAGGCATGTAAAATCAGTCCCGGGTGTCATCATTGTATGGCAGCCGTCAAGCATTGTCTGATGTCTTTAGGCAACTTGAGAAATCTGACACCACAGTGTTGTCTACTTACACACACAAACAAACAAACAACATTGAAATATATGGCATAAACAAATTAAACTTTTAAACAAACTTAATCTACTAACTTATAAGTAACAACTGTCTCCATTTTATGTAAACTCGTAGAAAACGTTTTCAATTGTACATTTTGAGGATTAGCAATATTGACAGACTGCGCCTCCGCCCATTTGTCAGGTATTTCACAGTCTGTTTTCGCATGAACATAAACATCGAAAGAGCACCTACAATCTAAGAATGGCAAATAGGATATCGTTGCGGCAACTTGCAACATTACGTCTCTAATTTCCTGCTGGATTTTCTTCAATTCTTTCGCACCTACAGTTTCGTTCTTTTCTTTAGATAGTGCGGGGTCACCGTCTTCGTATTGGACGTTGAAATCCCAGCATTCGAGGACTTCTTTGTTGGCAACATTTATGATGACCAGTGAGAGTTTGCGGACCTTCTTGGTTACTATCCATTCTGAAAAGAAGTAAGGAGAATATGTACTCTTCATATTTAGTTTTAATGCAGCTACCTAAGTATACCTAAGCACAAGACAAACTTATTCAAGAACGGAGATATAATAACATTAAGTTCACTAATTACTATGCTAAGTACGCTAAGCACTAAGATTGTAAGCTTACTGTTTAATAAAATAAATGCGTACCTTCACTTTGAGACAGAAGATTCATTAAAAACTTCTTTATTTCTGGATCTTCTGAAAGTAACAGTGTGATGCCATATTGCTGCTCTGCTTTGAATGTCTCTGGTGGGTATAGACCTCTTTGAAATAGCACTGAATTGATAGCATACTCTGAAATGAGGAAATGAGGTTTGTTAATATTACCGCTAATTTAACAACAATAACAAAAAAAAATACGATAGATATATAAAGTAACTGAGGAAACAAGTTATTTACGCACAAAATATTAAGCGCCCTATGTAAAACTTTAAGAATAACACAGAATTTTATAAAAGTAATGAAAAGCAATAACGGCTGAAACTTACTAAGATATTCACAGATGATCTGGGCAGATCCCCGGAGAGTTATGGTGTTTGATGTCTGTTGCTGCGACATTTCTTTTATTTTCTCAGTAAATTAGCAATAGAAAGTAAATAAAAACTAGAAAAATACTATAAAATTCCGCTTTGTAACAAAGAAAACAGTTTGAAACACGACAACCGTTGAATATCTGTCAAAATTGTCAAATTCAATTATGTTTTTTTAAATTTAGAATTTGGCTTTGCAGAGTTCCTTGCAAAGATAATATTTTATACAGTTATTGCTGGTTTTATGGATCTTCTTTACATTTTTCTTTGATTCATGAAAAAAATTACTAGGTACATGTCACTGTCAAACATGTGTCAATGTCAACTAATGTCACAACAAATAACAAGCAAGAGGACGGGAGTTGCTGGAAAATTTGTTTTATATACATATTTTTTCTAATTTATCTGTTTTAATTTTACTAGAAATAAAAAAATATTGCAAATATACATTTGAAAACGTAATTCGCTCTGCTACACAGTATTTGCGACCCAGGTATGGGTCGCCGACAACGCAAACGAAGTCGAAATAAGAGAAGAATATTCCGTTCTTGCGACGATGGAAAAGAAATCGTTTTATTAAATTCCTGGTTATCAAAGCAGGGTATGAGACGGAACGATAAGCTGGTCCTAGCTATGTTCGACGATACTGGACGAGGGGTCCTCACAAAAAGGAAGATATGTCCTGGAGAAGAGTTAATGAATTTACCACTGAACCTTACCATAAATGTTACTACTATGTTAATGGACATTCAGTTTTGCAATATATTTCTGGAGAACACCAGATCCTGTTTACGGGAGTATAAGCAAACAGTCTCTTTCCAGTCGTTAATGGCATTTTATTTAACTTTTTTGAAAGTACAAGGGTCAGACTCTAAGTGGTTTGTGTACTTAGAAAGTTTGCCCAGTGACTATACTGTCCCATACTTTTTGCCAAACGACGTACTGTGCAATATTCATGAAGATATTTTGGCTGTGATCTCAAAACAAAAACATATTGTCAATACATCTTATCATATTTTTGAAGAAATTTTTAAAAGCAATATAAGTAATAATGTTACGATTAAGAATCATAAAGATAATTTTACTAAGTACCTTTATGAATGGGCTTATTTTACTGTAAATACCAGATGTGTTTATATGGATTTAACTAATGTAATAGATTTAAAGAATATAGAAAATTCCATTTTGAATGTTATATGTGATAATACAAAAATATCTTTATGTCCGTACTTAGATATGATAAACCACAGTCCTAATGCTAAGAATGAGACAAAATTAGTGATAAGCAGAAACCTAGATCATATTAATGTGGCAAATTTAAATGAAGACTTATTTTCGGATGTAACATTCTCTATTTACACAAAAAACCATTTTTATCCCTATACACAAGTGTTCATATGTTACGGAGACAGCCATAATTTGAAATTGATAACGGAATACGGATTTTTCTTACCTAATAACGATTTGGATTATACTTCATTTACGTTTGAAGATATTGAACAATTTCTTAAATCAAATGGAACTAAATTATCACAAGATCAGATTGCGTTTATTAACAATCACGGTTTGAACAAGAATTTGTACATAGATTTGAAAGGCCTAAGCTATAACTTCTATGGCCTATTAATGGTCGTTAAGTATTATTACAACCAAACGATGGATGTCAGTAGATTGTTATATTCCGCAGCTATTTGTTCTGATAATAAGGATTTAAATGGTATCATAACACCACTTGTGCACAGTAGGTTAAGAAATATCAAAGATTTGTTAAGTAAACTAGAAAGTGTGAATAGATGTGTCATTTTAGAGAATTGTGTAGCCCTTATGTGTCAATATGTTAAAATATTAGAGAATTTTATTAAATGTTAGTTAAGTGTCTAATTTGTGTATTTATTTTTAACCAGCTGATGCCTGCAATATCACATTTTGATATACCCATGGGAAGTTCGAAATTTTCTGGAATAATGAATGCTATGTGATGATGATCAAGGTAATAAGTTATCAATTGACGACCTCCATGGCGTAATGGTTAACATTTTTAACCATTACGCCATGGAGGCCTTTCCGCTACTCAGGGAGTTCCTGAGTTCGATCCCCGGTCAGGTCAATATGGAAAATAATATTTTTCTGATTGGCCTGGGTCCTGAATGTTTATCTATACATGTATTTGTTGTAAAATACGGTATCGTTGAGTTAGTAGAGTTGCTTGGGCCGCACCTGCGTCTATCGTCACGAAGCTTCGTGCTATTACATGATACACGCAAATGTGACCAGCCGTTATCGGGTATCGTCCCGAATATTCGGGCTGCGTTTTCGTTATCGCGGGGGTGGCGGGGTTTTAGCGCGCTGACAATTCGTTCTGCGTGGTCGGATTAGCGTTGTTCATTTTGACGTTTATTTTCAACTTGTTCAGAAGTGTTATTTTTCAAACGCAGAATCACCTAAACGAATGGTTTTTCCATAGAAAACTCCATTCGTTTAGTGACTCCGCGTTTGAAAAATCGCACCACAGACGCGTGCTGTGCAAAGGTGCCACGGTTGTTTAATGTGTAAAAATGGAGTGAAACGATAAAATGGTGTTAGAATTTTTAGGTTTTTCTTTTAAGGTTTCTTTTTAGGTTTCAATAAATGCATTATATAATTCTTAGCACACATGTAAAAGTAAAGAAAGTCATCGTCTATATTTAAATGCCTAGAAGACGCCATCTTGAATTATTGCACGATAGTTCGTGAAAAATAACGAAGCCGCTAATATGACCACAGCTTTATAACGATAACTTTATAGTGTACAAAACGTACGAAGCTTCGCCGAATCGTACTTTCATCGCGAGCGTCGGATATTTCCGACAAAAAAAACCGCTCGTATTGCACATAACTTAAGTATCCACATCCCTTTTTGGTTGTAGGTATTTATTTTAGATTTCATACCCATCGCGCTGGGGGCACGGCAACTGATGCAAAGTCTCACGGTGAAAGGGTAAAGTGGATTTTGAGGCTCATTTATTAAATAGGTATGGTCTTGTTGCCATATAATGGTTAGCCTTTCCGAACATCTACAGCTATTTACTGGCAACATTTTAGCTCTAAAATAATCTATAAAAAAAGCTGTCAACACTTAAATTTTAAATGTCAATGTCATTCATTTGTCATTTTGCGAACATGGCGGCTGTGCTGCTGTCAACCAGAAATTTCGATAAATTATTAATAAATCATGTTAAATTTACGCATAAATTCCGTAGTAATAAATCAGTAATTTTAAATAAACCACAACTTGTTATATCGTGCAAACAATGTGTAGCCACGAGCCAGTTTAGAGTAAGTATTTGGTTATCTCGATCTCACTAAAATTTTCGTTGTTTTATGATTTTCTATGACTTCTTGGTGTATTAATGACTTTGTAATGATTTTACAATATTTTTAGCACTATACCTCATCGCCACCAAACAATGCAAGAACTTCAGATACGGCGAACAATGTTTTGGCGGCAGTTTTGGCTAACAAGCCCAAAACTGGAAAAATACCAGTTGGTAAGTTATAGCATTAGCTAACTGTTTATCTCTTCCACAAATAAAGCGATAATTTAAGCATTTGTTTTTAAAAGCCTTCTCCTTATTACATAATGTTTGTTTGACCTTGCTATATGAAATCTATGTTTTTTTTATCTGTGCCTCGCGGTCTTGAAGCCGCTACTTCCGCCGTTTTCTTTAGTCCCAGGTTCGATCCCCGGTCAGGTCAAGATAAAAAATCATCATTTTCAGATTGACCTGGGTATTTAATGTTTATCTATAATTTATATGATATAAAATATAGTATAGTTGTGTTAGTATTCCATAACACGAATCTCGAACTTAGTGGCTAGCTCAATCTGTGTAATTTATGTACATATATTTATTTAGTTATCCACCCTCAAATGCATAACAAATTAATCTTGTTACATGAGTCTTGTGTGAAGCATTGGTGGTCAATTGGCATAGGCTGTGCTTCTGTGAGGCTGTTATTTGATCCTCACTGGCTGCGACTTGTATCTTGGAGTTTGTACTCATGTAGGAACAGTAATTGTCATCTGCCTCATCTAAGTACATTCGCAATTGAATCCATCACTGTTTTAACTCAACCCTTTCACCGTGAGACTTTATATCAGTGGCCGTGCCCCCAGCGCGAGGGGTATATAATCTAAAATAAATACCTATAGCCAAAAAGGGATGTGGTTACTTAAGTTATGTGCAATACAACTGGTTTTTTTTTGTCAGAAATATCCGACGCTCACGGAATGGACATGACAATGTTTGGCGGATAAATCCGACGTTCGCAGTGATAGGGTTAAATGCATAATAAGTTAATCTTGTTACCTGAGTCTTATGTGAAGCATTAGTGGGCAATCAATCTAGGCGCAGGCTGCTCCTTCTGTGAAGCAGTCATTTATTCTCATCAGCTGCAACCTGTACCTCTGAGTTCGTACTCATGTATGGTGATTTTTGATTTTGCCTCATCTGAGTACATTACCAGTTGTATCTGTCACTGCTTTAATTAAAAAGCTGGTGCATTGTAAGAATTAAATGTAATGAATACAGTTCTTAACAAAGCCATTGTATTTTGATAACACAATGAGACTCATTAATCTAATATTTATATAATAGACTTTGTAAGTTGTCGAAGTCAAGTCTGGCTTGAGCTTGGCGCGGGTCCCTCTTAAAGGTTTCTATACTCAGAAATGGTCATAATCTGGTACATTAAGTACATACTGAATTTACAACTTGATTTGACATTATTTCAAAATTTCAACATTAAAAAAATTAATTTAAATTATGACAACAAACAATGTATACTCTGTCCACATATCAACTATAAATATTAATTTCATTGTAAGTTGACGTTCTTGGAGAAAATGCTGCAGTGCAGTTTGTTACCGCTTCTTCTGCACTAGCGCTTTGGAGGCAGCAGTAAACTTAGCTCTAAGAAACTTTTTGACGTCAACAATTATTGTGCAATAAAACAAAGTGACGATTATTAAGAGATATTATAAATATCCTATGATAATAAAGATATATTTGAATTGAATTTGAATTTGTTGTGCAGATATGATATAATTTGTATCATTTTAGGTAATACATAACAAGTTCACTTTATTAGAAACTTCTCAATATCAGTCTAAAATATTTAAAAATTCATTTTCTCTGTTTTTAAATACTTTCCAAACCAACAATAAACACATTACTAGTTTTATTTCATTTGATTTTTGAATTAAGTATATCCTAAACACGCAAATGGAAAGTTGGCCATATTGTACCAAAGGAGTTTTTCTATGATCTGCTTTATTTTGACATTTATTATGCTTTGAAATCATAAAGAATAGTTCAAGGCAAGTTTTTTTTTAAATTCACCTTTTTAAGTTTTAACACTACAGCTTACAATATATTTAATTCTCCATCAAAAATTATTAATTCATTGAGATTCATTTTATTTATATTCTATTATTTTCTATGATTCATTAAGAGATATGTTGACACACACATAAACACACAAAATAAGACTTATTATTAAAATTAAATGTTCATTTATTTTAGCCACATCAAGCGATGTGGCCCTTCATTATATTTAAAAGTAGAATTTTATTTACATGAGTAAATATTAAATACACATGATATCACTTATTTCGATACATGTATAACTTTTCTGCGCATTCTGTAATAAAATATTTCATCATGTGTCACCATGTTAATATTACTTCGTTTCTTTTAGTTTCACAGATTTTGTTTGTTACTAATACTTGGTTGAAATGCAGTTCTGTTCCCGCACGCATCCTTTGTTTGTCCGCTTTCATCCCGACCCACCTGTCCTTTTATCACTTGAGTTAATCACTATAACTTCATTTTTTTAAGTATTTAGAGAGTTTTTTCTCATGTCAATTATTTACAGAAAAGTTGAAATTGAAAACGCTCTAAATAAACGAAAAAAAAAACCAGTAGTACTTTTGGCTATTGGAATTATCTGCCAAATATAATTTGATTGGTATGAAACTAAATGATGAATAAAATAGTATGAAAAAAGTCTCATGTAAGGCTATTTCTCACGTTAATAATTGACATGCCAAAACAATGTAATCTTGCATTTTCGTGCTAGCAACTCATTAGCCAATATAACAGTGCAAAGGTTTAAAAATCATAGTAAATATCTAGAATACAAATAAGATAAAAACTACAAATAAAAACAAAATAAAATTATGATTTGTTAGCAACAGCCTCATTAAGATTTTCATTTGGTTACGTGTTTACTTTTAAGTACAGTCAGAAACCTAAATAAATGGTCTATTAAAAATAAAAATCTAGACTCAATATCTTCTCTGCTATCCTTACATCACCTTCCCAAACTATCCTGATGAATTATCTCCCCCCCCTAGGTATCCAAAAACGGGACTGCTTTCACCCAGGTGCGTCTGTTTTGTCCCGGGAAGACATCAACTTGGCTGATGCTAAGCCGGTCTCTGGAGTGGACATGTTCAGGGGCATGCTGGCGTATGTGTGGCCTAAGGTAAGACTTTATCGTATTGCATACATTCCATATACATATATAGGTACGCAGGAATACCGATATTTTTTTATCGATATATTAATATATCGATATTTTGTACAAATACCGGTATTTAATCGAAATTTGTATCGATATATTGATATATGGATAAAAAAAAATTTCCACGACCAACATGGAAGATGTATAAAAAAACAGTTACAATACCTATGTTTAAAGTTTTTACTAAGAGGAAATCGTTAGGCCGTATTTCCATACAAACATAGTATCTTTTCTACTGGCACTATCCGGTGATCCCTCGCCGGATAGTGCCAGTAGAAAAGATATCTTCCATTCCATGTTTCCGTTTATTTATTTTATTCATGCTTGCTTGCTTTTCGTGTGTGTAAGTGGCCAACACTAGTGTCAGATTTGTCTGCCTGAAGCTGCCTTAAAGCATCTGACATAGCTTGACGACTGCCATACAATGATGACAGCCGGGACCAACGGCTTATACGTGCCTTCCGAAGCACGGAGGAGCTCGAGAAATTATCATGCCACTTGTGGTCACCAATCCAAGTGCGGACCACGCCCGGTGTCGCTTTACTTGTGAAAGCCCTAGTAATGCGCACTCCCGCCGGGCCACCTAGCTCCTCAATTTTCATAATTGATTATTAAAAAGGAATCTCAGTACCTCCAGTATCCTGCAGATACAATACTAAAGTTGATACATTTTAAAAATATGGAAATCGGAAACTTACCGGAATGATTTTTCCTTCCACGAAGCCGACTGTACCAACACTCTTATCACCTATTGTGGGACATGTTTGTATATGTGATTACATGCCAATGCGACAAATCGAGGTCTAACAATTTGTATATTTGAAGGACTTTCCGATTCGGTGGGTCACATTCACATCACGAATGCGACAATAGATATGATGTATTTGTATATAAGCACAGAGTTAATATATGTATTACATTGAGAAAGGAATCTAAGGTCCCCGTCCTCCGTCCTCGCACCTCTCCCCCGTTCACGCCGTGTAGCGTTGCCAGATGTAGATAGCTGAAAATCGGAACTGGAGCTAAAAAAATCGGAATCATGGCTTCCTAATCGGGATATAATAAAAACAATTTATGAGCTTTAAAATCTTTATTTAAAAACATCAATAGCTGTCTTTCACCATCACCATGGTAATGGTGACAGACTATAATAGGGTCCCGTTTTTACTCCTTGGGTACGGAACCCTAAAACTAATGTCGCGGCAAGATAAGTCTGAATTAATTAATGAACTAGATCAAGACTAACTGAAGTTGCCCAACGTTACAGAAACGTTAAAGATGACAATCTCGTAACTTTGACTAAATTTAATAAAATAACCTTGTAATAAATTTCTGCGACCAGAAAAAATCCGGACATTTGGCGTCCTGATCAAGGTGTAATCGGGACGTGTTCGTATACCCCTTGAAATCAGGACGTCCCGCTCAATTCGGGACGGGGAACGGGGACGCATATCACGCGGGACCTTAGGAGATTCCGTGCTGTTTATAATACTTATAGAAATTCTGTGATATAAGTTGGGGCCAATTCGCATTGAAATGGCAGCGGTCGGCAGCGCAGTTTCATTGTCAAACCTTATTCACCTTTATTTAGTTTCTTCTCAGCAGTGGTCGTTACAAGCGCTGGTATCGGTAGCTTTTCTTTAAAAACAAATTAAATTTTAATATACTTTACACGTAAATTATTCTTATTGATGTGTAAAAGTGCCTGTAAAGGTCTAATAATAACAGTAAAACATTTGAATTTGAATTTAAAAATTTGAATTTTAATGGAATTTAAATTTCCATGAAAGAAATGCACAGTATTGCCTAAAAAAAAATAACAAGAGCTTCGCGGCTGCCAGCGGTACCGCGCTTCTACAAGCGGCAGAGTCTTTTTCAAGCTATTTTATGCGTTTCATAGATAGAAATAAAGGTGACTATGATCTGACAGTAAAGTACGCCTCTAGCCGCTGCCGCAGATTGTAAAAGCAACCCATCACTTTTTTGATTGAGAGATGATCGGAAGAGATCTGGGCGGGATAAGTCCGCCACTGTATACATTTTCTGTTGTGTACTTGTTTACCCTTATTAAAATACGAGTAAAACTTTATAAAAAAACAAACCGTTCTTTCGATCAATCGATTTTTTTTTTTATTCCAGGACAACGAAATGATCAGGAACCGCGTCATGCTGTCCCTGTCGCTGCTTTTCGGCGCGAAGGTCATGAACGTGACCGTCCCGTTCTTGTTCAAGTACGCGGTGGACGAGGTCAACGGCGCAATGATGACCTCTAGTGGTGACGCGCTGTTGGGAATGGCTACAGTGCCCCAGGCGTTGGGAACTAGTGCATTCAGCTTGCTGTTGGGATGTAAGTATGTGACCGTCCCGTTTTGTTTAAGTACGTGGTGGACGAGGTCAACGGTGCAATGATGACCTTTAGTGGTGAAGCGCTGCTGGGAATGAGTACAGTGCCCCAGGCGTTGGGAACTAGTGCATTCAGCTTGCTGATGGGATGTATGTGACTGTCCCGTTTTGTTTAAGTATGTGGTGGATGAGGTCAACGGCGCAATGATGACCTCAAGCGAAGAGGCGCTGCTGGGAATGGCTACAGTGCTCCAGGCGTTGGGAACTAGTGCATTCAGCTTGCTGATGGAATGTAAGTATGTGACCGTCCCGTTTTAAGTACGTGGTGGACGAGGACAACGGTGCAATGATGACTTCTAGTGGTGAAGCGCTGCTGGGAATGGCGACAGTGCCCCAAGCGTTGGGAACTAGTGCATTTAGATTACTGATGGGATGTAAGTATGTGACCGTCCCGTTTTGTTTAAGTACATGGTGGATGAGGTCAACGGTGGAATGATGACCTTTAATAGTGAAGCGCTGCTGGGAATGGCGACAGTGCCCCAGGCGTTAGGAACTAGTGTATTCAGCTTGCTGATGGGATGTAAGTAATTGACCGAGCGAGCGAAGCGTCTCAGTTTTGAGAATGACCGAAAAAGTTTTTGTCCGACACTGTTAGTTTGTCGGTCCGTCCGACTGTTCTCGCCTGCGGGTCGCATTTCTTAACCGATTCTCGTGTAATTTTGTGACAATGTTCGTAATGATGTAGATTTTCATCGCCGATTCAGTTTTTCGAAATTTTTCAAAATGGCGGAAATATAGGGATTATAAAATATCATATTTCAGCTTCCGGCGCAGCATACTGCGCCGGAAGGAGGGTTATGTTTTTCGAGAGTATGTATGTATTGTTTGGCACGCTCTGCAGCCTGAACGGCTCGATGGATTTAAGCTTGAAAGGTGTCGTTAGATTTGTATTTACTGTATGAGTGACGCTAAGTATATCAAAATAAAAAAAACAAAATGGCGGGTTTTTAGCGCGAAATTCTTATGTTTGACACGGTCTTCAGTCTGAACGGCTCGATGGCTTTAAGATTGAGAATGTCCTTTTTAATTAAGTAGAAATATTTGAAGGGGTGATTCAGTCCATCATTTTGATCAACTTTTCCCAATAAATTTATTTCGAAAAACGAAAATAAATTTTTGATTCTCATACAAATCGAAGTAGTCACGTGATATCGTTACTATGGAAAATGGCAAAGTTTTTTTCGAATTTCGATATACATTTATTGGGAAAAGTTATTCAAAATGGTGGACTGAATCACCCCTTAAAATATTTGTACTTAATTAAAAAGGACATTGTATAAAGGCAGTCGGTTTTTTTTTATATTTACTTTTGTGCCCAAATGAAGGCTTTTGGCCATCACCTTCCACAATGTGAGACTAGATAAATTGCTTATTTACAGACGGCATCGCCCGAGCCACAGCCGCGGGTTTCAACGAGCTGCGGAACGCAGTGTTCGCCAAAGTGGCGCAGCACTCGATCCGCAAGCTGGCGTGCAACGTGTTCGTGCATCTGCACAACCTGGACCTCAGCTTCCACTTGGGGCGGCAGACTGGCGCCTTGTCTAAGGTAGGCCCTCTTCGTTTCCTTCACAGCATATCTCAGTCCACTGTTGCTCTAAAATTGGAGAGAAAAATAGAAGATTAAAGAGGTTAAGGATGACGTAGAAAGTTTTATAAATCAACTGAAACCTTTTAGGGCTCTAAAGAACTCGTTTCCGGAACAGTAAAATAATTTAAAAAAACCTACAGGGATGTAAAGGAGTTTAAATAGAGAGAGAAATGGAAGGCATTGGTTGCTCCACAGACAAGAGCTTAGCTTTTTAACAAGAAGACTACATTTTCGGGCGTCACGCGGGCTGCAAATAGCCCGCGGTTTTTCGTGCAGCTGATAAAATATGTTTTCCTGTTGAGAAAATGGGTAAAAACTGCTGCCAGTAAGGGAAGAATGAAAAAATGAGGAAGTTGGCATCTTAAATCCAAAATATGAAAGCAGTTTCAAGTTCGGCACTTAACCTCAGCGTAGAAAATTCCAGACACCTGGGATGTTCCAGTACGACGTTATGAACGAAATAAGGCAAAATTCTTAAATCCATTTGATTCCAAAAAAATTACATTCTTGATTCCGCAACCCAAAAACTCAAGAATATTGAATTTCAGTTAAATCTCATGAGGTTGACTATTGACGGCCATCTTAGAAAATTAAAAAAAAAAACCGCTTAACGCGTTGTGGGTGTGGCCCGGCCTACGGCCTCGCCCCGTGGGGCACGTAGAAGCTTGTCTACGCACATTAGCCAGAAGTTGCAGTTTCTCGCTATTATATGCCTAGAAAAGCTTCACGTTCTCACTTTAAACTGTAAACAGTATTTCACAATATAGTTTGAAGGGTTATCTAGGGCTTGCTCAAGACAACATTTAAAATGATATCTCCGTTCCCTTTCAAATTTATTTCAAATGGGGGGCACCAAATGCTTCAAAATTTCAAATAGCATTGTGCCTGAAAAAATCAAGTATCCTTTTAAAATTTAGTTCGGATATTTTCCGTAATATGGCGCGCTCCACCAACTTGTTAGTTAATCTATGTATGTGTGTTGTTCACAGACTATAGACCGAGGGTCCCGAGCCATAAACTTTGTGCTATCCGCGATGGTGTTCAACATAGTCCCAACGATATTCGAGCTTACACTCGTGTCTACGATACTGGGGCTCAAAGGAGGAATGGCCTTTGCAGGTTTGTACTTAGGGGCCATCCATAAATTACGTCATTCGTTAAGGGGAGGACAGGGGTAAATTAAGTGTGACGATGTGTGTGACAAGGGGAGGGGTCATAAGGTTAGTGACGTCACATTTCAAAATCTTTATCTAAGCAATAAAACACAACATTTTAACTAAGAGAAAAATAAACTTCGAAATATTTCCAGCTTTAACCGATGAATATATTTAGCTTCACCCGCTTGTTTTTTTTTTAATTAAATAGATAATTTCGGAATCTAAGTGCAGATTGTATCGTAGAGATAGGAAAAAAGCGTGACGAGAAGGGAGGGGTTCGAAAAGTCAAAATACGCTACTTTCCAACAACTCAAACCAGACACTTTTTTGAACGTTGAAACAAACATGTTCTATGGGATTTGTATGAAATACAGGCTAATGATGTTTCTTGCAGTCAAATAATCTTATTATCAGTTTTTCTGCAATAATAAACTTAAAAGCACGTTAAAAATGTATCTGATCTATAATAAGTGATATTATTTTTTCGTTTTTTCTAATTTTTTTCAACAGTACCAAATAATTTTTCACTTTTTAAATTTTTTTTCAACAGTACCAAATAATTTATTTTGTACCTCAAAAGTGCCCAATTCCGTGTGACGACGTAATATGTGAACGACCCCTTTTGGCAATATTCCTTGGAGAAATAACGGCCGGAACTTCAATGCTAGTCTAGGAGAAAAGAAACAACGTAAATTGTACCATAGCTACTACTGTTCTCGCACATGTTGTAGAAGCCGATCAAAGGAATCGACGAGACTCGGAATCCTGGAATTTGTTCTGGCATTCTTACGAGTACACAATACAGCGGTTTTCGTCACAGCGGCAAATGTGACCGAAACACAAAACGTGTTGTTTTTAACTCACCGCTCGCGTAAATTACCATTTGGTCATATTTTTAACCGACTTCAAAAAAAGAGAAGGTTATCAATTCGACTGTATGTTTCTTTCTTGTTTGTATGTATGTTACATAGTGTCAAAGACAGTGGTCAAGACCACCCGTTGCAAATCCTTCGCATACGAGCGATTCAAAAATGCGCCCGTTTGGAAACTGCTTTTGTAAACCAGCATTACGTATATCTATTAAATCCCACTATTTTTTTTGCCCAAATGTCTCGGACGACCTGCGTGGCGTAGTGGTCACCATGCTAGTTCGCCATCCAGAGGTTCTGGGCTCGATCCCCCGTCACGGCTAGTTAGAAAATGGCCTTTTTCAAATTGACCTGGGTCTTGGGTGTTTATCTTTTATGTATTTGTTATAAAATATAATATCGTTGAGTTAGTATCCGATAACACAAGTCTCGAACTTACTTTGGGGCTAGCTCAATCTGTGTAATTTGTCCCTATATATTTATTTTATCATTATATATTTTTTTAAAAGTCAAAAACTATTTATTTATCTTTGGATATTTGTATCACCTGATAATTGTAAACTTTTATTCCGATTTCATAATAGCTAAGTTTACGTTGCGAAGAAGCGGTAACAAACTACTGCAGCATTTTCTCTCTCATTTTCAAAAATGCAATATATACCTTGTTAGGGCTCAGTGACTAACAAATGTGATATATTTCAGGTTTGGCATTCAGTTGTGTTGGCGTGTACGCCGCGTTCACTCTGGCTATCACACAATGGCGGACGAAGTTCCGGGTCTACATGAACAAGGCGGAAAACGAGGCGGGGAACAAAGCGGTGGATTCACTGATCAACTATGAGACTGTCAAGGTAAGTAATACAGATACACGTCTTACGGTGTAGACAGAGCCGAGGTCGCAAGTTTGCATTCAGTTACCGAGTTCACTCTGGCTATCACACAATGGCGGACAAGTTCCGGGTCTACATGAACAAGGCGGAAAACGAGGCGGGCGAAAAAGCGGTGGATTCACTGATCAACTATGAGACTGTCAAGGTAAGTAATACAGATACACGTCTTACGGTGTAAACAGAGCCGAGGTCGCAAGTTTGCATTCAGTTACCGAGTTCACTCTGGCTATCACACAATGGCGGACGAAGTTCCGGGTCTACATGAACAAGGCGGAAAACGAGGCGGGCGAAAAAGCGGTGGATTCACTGATCAACTATGTGACTGTCAAGGTAAGTAATACAGAGACACGTCTTACGGTGTAGACAGAGCTGAGGTCGCAAGTTGGCATTCAGTTACCGAGTTCACTCTGGCTATCACACAATGACGGACAAAGTTCCGGGTCTACATGAACAAGGCGGAAAACGAGGCGGGCGAAAAAGCGGTGGATTCACTGATCAACTATGTGACTGTCAAGGTAAGTAATACAGATACACGTCTTACGGTGTAAACAGAGCCGAGGTCGCAAGTTTGCATTCAGTTACCGAGTTCACTCTGGCTATCACACAATGGCGGACGAAGTTCCGGGTCTACATGAACAAGGCGGAAAACGAGGCGGGGAACAAAGCGGTGGATTCACTGATCAACTATGAGACTGTCAAGGTAAGTGAATTAGATAACGTCTTACGGTGAAGCCGAGGACGCAATGCCATTCCCGCCGAGGCATGTATAGTGCTTTTCTCAATAAATGTGAGGAAATCATTAAAGAAATAACCAGAATATGCAAATATTTACCGAAAGAGATTAATGTTTACTGCCAAGAGTATCTTCGTACTTTGAAAGAAAATAAACTGCTTTACCGCGTTTTTTAGTGCAAAGGAAACATAGCTAATACGGCCCGGTCATATTTTACGCAAAAAATGTAATGTCGTAGATTTTTTTCTATCGCAACCAAAATTAAGCATATTTTCGTGTGATTTCATAACAACATATAAGAATATAAAGAACAACAAAAAATGCTCGAAGAGAACATTTTTTGTTATGTGGTAGCAATTGGCTGTATGACAAGTTATGGACTTAAACGCTTAATGTCTTTGCTAAATGTAAAATAGAATTGTCATCTGAAACGTCAATGTCACTGTCTAGTCCAGCAAAGTAATGCACGAGCCAAG
The DNA here is from genome assembly GCA_943193695.1 of Acrobasis suavella. Classification (NCBI taxonomy): domain Eukaryota; kingdom Metazoa; phylum Arthropoda; class Insecta; order Lepidoptera; family Pyralidae; genus Acrobasis; species Acrobasis suavella. Next base: position 23,622,543 of record OW971934.1, read on the forward strand.
AATTACAAACTTCGTGTCTTCTTTTTACTACAATAATGCCTACATTTCCGAGCATGTTTAAGAAAAGGATATTTTTTTTTTGATGAGCATTTCGAGGCGTGCACTTTTGGATTTTACAAACTTCTTTGTCCTTTCACTTTCAGTATTTCAACAACGAGAAGTACGAGCTACAGAAATACGATGTGAGCCTCGAGAAGTACGAGGCGGCGTCGCTGAAAACTGCTTCCAGTCTGGCCTTGCTGAACTTCGGCCAGCACGCGATCTTCAGCGGCGGACTGAGCATCATCATGATCATGGCGGCCAACGAGATCATCAACGGTAAACTTGTTTTTCCTTCTAAATAAATCTATCTGCAGCGGGAGCGAGGTAATATGCTCGACCGCCACAAAGGGATAATCCTACCTGGCATGACGCGGCTTCGACGGTGTATCGTCGAAGGTTGTATATATGCAGCGAATCTGGCGAACTCTGAGATTGAGATGTAGGATACTGCTGGCGCCATCTCGTATACTTCTTGTGATGTGAACTATAGTAACCGCTCTTCATTCACTGTTTTGTGGTTGTAGTTCCTCGTAGTGGCGTAGAGGTCGCCACATACCTATCAAAACTGTTGGAGGAACTAGGGCAACTGTCAAGTAAAACAATTTAAAACTGGATAATTGACTACATCCGTGGTGTAATGGTCAACACGCTAGTCCGCCAATCCGGAGGTTCTGGGTTCGATCTCAAGCCAGGGCAAGTTGGAAAATGGCCCTTTTCGAATTGTCCTGGGTCTTAGGTGTATATATATATTAAAAAATGTATATATTCGGCAAGCTAGTAACTCGCACAAAATTGACAAGTGATATGGAAGAAAAAGAAGGCCGAACTACCAACATGCAAAACAAACGTAGATACAACATAACAAAAATAATATGGGTGCTTTCTTACTTTCCAACACATTTCAAACTTTAGAAGCATACATAGGATTTCATTGTACACAAAATGTTGCGAAAAAAAATCCAAATGGGGGTTGATGGAGGAGGAAGGGTTTGGGGGGGGGTTGCTAGACCGAGAGAAAGCGACTGAACACATCACCATTGCCGCCTTACCCGCGGCGTTCCGTCGCTCTCTCTCTCTCGCTCTGGCAAATGATGGTTCTTAGCGGCAGAAAAGGATAGCATCATAGAAAAGTGCTGTTCCGTATCTAAATATATATAACTCAAAGGTGACTGACTGACTGACATAGTGATCTATCAACGCACAGCCCAAACCACTGGACGGATCGGGCTGAAATTTGGCATGCAGGTAGATGTTATGACGTAGCATCCACTAAGAAAGGATTTTGATCAATTCTACCCCCAAGGGGATAAAATAGGGGATGAAACTTTGTCAATTATAAACCGATCGGGCTGAGACTTGGCATGCATAAAGCTACTATGACGTAGACATCCCCTAAGAAAGGATTTTGATAAATTACACCCCTACGCGAGCGAAGCCGCGGGCAAAAGCTAATTGAAAGATAAGTCTAAAGCTGATTTCATAGTGACGCCGGCGATACGCGCCGTTGACCAGCGCGATTTAAAGCGCAGCGTGCGCTTTAAATCGCGCTGGTCAACGGCGCGATTTATTCTTAGTGCAATTAAAAGCGTGCGCGTTTGGACGGCGCGGTTCAAACGTACGACTCTGAAATCAGCCTAATGTGCTCTCGGAAGCAGCAGTTTTTGTGACTATTTAATATTTTTTATTACGCAATTTATGTTTGTTTACTTTTTCGCAAGCATTACATGTTATAATAATAATAATAATGTATTTTTATTTCAGATCATTTAAAAATCCATATAGTGTTAGTAAACTTAACCAATGTTAGTAATCAAAAAGAAAAATAAATAAATTTAAGAGATTGTTGGTAAGGCTTTGGATCGGCATTCATGTGCGAGACACATGAATTCCGATCCAATGCCTCATCATCGGACAGTCTATCCTATTTGCTAACACACTTACTCGGAGAATGCCGTTGGAGCTATTTCGGACACGCTGCATTAGCGAGGCGACTCTTTTTCTGACGATTGCCTGAAAGCCGTCAGTGTGCCTCTCCGCAAACATGCCCGAAGCACTACAATGTTTTGGCAACCCCAACAGCATTCTAAATATGTTATTATATTGTACACGAAGGGCGCTGAGTGACCGTTGAGTATAGCTGACCCATAGATTGCAGGTATAAAAAGACTGGCAGTATGCCTTAAAATGCTTTGTTATAATGCGTCAACATTGTGTTATGAGTATTTATTAATTAAAAGACAATAATAATATGACAAAGCCCTTCTGGCGAGTAGGCGACCAATACTGTGAAAATGAGTTTCTTTCGGCGTTTCTTCTCAGCAGTGGTCGTTATGAAGCGCTGGTATGGGTAGCTTTTTTTTAAAAATAAATTAAATTTTAATATTCTTTACACGTAAAAGTGCTTGTAAAGGTTTAATTACTGAATAAACATTATAATTTTTGAATGTTTGAAATGTTTGTTGCAGGGCACATGTCGGTGGGCGACCTGGTGATGGTGAACGGGCTGCTGTTCCAGCTGTCCATCCCGCTGGGCTTCCTGGGCTCCGTGTACCGCGAGGTGCGGCAGGCGCTCATCGACATGCAGACCATGTTCACGCTCATGACCGTGCAGTCCAAAATACGGGTAACTTAAACATTACATCTACGTTTTATTCGCAGCTTTCCAACAAATACGGGTAACTAAATAGTAGATTATTAACCAAGGGGATAAAGCAGTGTCTTCTGTCGCGGGTGACGACTTAAATCGTGAGCGCAACGAAGGACTCGAGGTTTACTCCCGAGCGGAGCGAGGGTGTTAAATACTTAAATCACGAACAAAGCGAGGGATTTAGGACGAGTCCTGAGGGTAGCGACGGATTTGAGTTCACCCAATACTAAGACAGCTTTATCACTGAGGAAAATACTCTACTTTTCGTACCATTTGCGAAAAAATAAAGACAATAATAACAAGAGACAAGCATTTATTAAAAGATATATTTTAATTAATTTTTATCCAGTTACATAAAAGATACAAAATGTTTTACGTCGTAAATAAATATAGATACGCAGAAAACTTGGCTGTATGTGTGAAACGCAAATGACCCTTCGCTTTCTCTTTTTGGAAAACTAAACAGCTGGTGTAAACCAATCAATAACATGACTTGATTTTGTTTTTATTTTATGAAATTTAAGTGGTTTTGTGGACTTTGCTATCGATTCAAAATCGTTATTTTTTTTACGCTTAACAATATAGAAATGAATTCAGTTCAGTGTAAATTTCGGTAAGTATTCCAAACTAAAACCACATTCTCCCTCTAGAGGCTGAATGAAATTCAGCACATTTTTCTTTCCCTGTTTTAACAGATTAATAATGACTATTGTTATGTTCGCTTTTTGTGCTATAGAATGTGACTTTTTTGAGCGAGCGGTACGAAAATTTTATTTGCTACTTTCTAAAGTTTTTCTAAACGTCAAAACAAACATTTTCTAAGGGATTCGGATGAAATATAGACTTAATGACGTCATAGTTTCTTCAAGTCGAATAGCGCTCTTAATATCAGTTTTTCTGCAATAATAAATCTGAAATCAAATTGAAAATGGATATGATCATGATAAGTGACATTATTTTGTAACGTTTAAAATTATTGACAGTACCAAATAATTTATTTTTGACCCAGGAAAGTACCTAATTGGAACTATATATTGTACATATACATTACATATTATACCTGAAAATAAAAGTTTGTTTGTAATAACTTTATTATATACTGAAGCACAAAATAAATTACAAAAATATTCCATACCCAAAGTATAAAAACGGGACCCTATTACTAAGACTCCGCTGTCGGTCTGTACGTCATCAGGCTGTATCTCATGAACCTTGATAGCTAGACAGTTGTAATTCACAGATGATGTATTTCTGTTGCCACTATAACAATAAATACTAAAAAAAAAAAATATTAAAGTGGGGCTCCCATACAACAAACGTGATTTTCATAGATAATGGTACGGTACCCTTCGTGCGTGAGTCCGACTCAAGATTCGCATAGATTCCATGACACGTTTTAATCTCAACCGTCAACGCCCAAGAGAGCTTGTTACAATATTTCACCAGACATTTTATTTTTATTTTTTATTTATTTATTTATTTAACTTTATTACAAAAATTATAACAGGCGGACTTAAGGCCCAGGGCCTTTTCTACCAGTCAACCTACAGGTGATGCGGATAAAAGCTAATTTTGAACGACATGGTACATTCTAATTTAACTATAATTTAATTACTATCTTCAAGTTTTACCAAAAATACATTTAACGATAATTTTATTCATTAATATACTTATCTATATATTCATAAACATAAATGAAAAAATACACAAATATTGCATAAATTCATAAACCCTACATAGACTACATAAATATTTATAATACTCTATGACAATTGGTGAAGATAATGAGCGCGCACACCATTCATTCATTCAGAATAAATTAACAATAAGCGGCCACTTAATGTTGCCAATTTTTTTAAAATATCTGTCTGTCCGTAAGAACTTGCCACAGATACCCGACCGTACGAACGTACCAACCGTACCATTAGACATACCACTTGGTTTTTATTCATTCGGCAAAACACTAATGACAACTGACAGTGCTGTTTACAATTCGTGATTCTTATTTGCTACAACAGATCTAAAGAGTTTTTCGTACCACTTGCTCAAAAAAGTCGCATTCTATGGCACAAAAAGCGAACATAACAATAGTCATTATTAATCTGTTAAAAACAGGGAAAGAAAAATGTACTGAATTTCATTCAGGCTCTAGACCAAGAATGAAAACAGGGAAAGAAAATTGTACTGAATTTCATTCATCCTCTAGAGGGAGAATGTAGTTTAAGTTTGGAATACTTACCGAAATGTATACTGAACTGAATTCATTTCTATATTGTTAAGCGTAAAAAATATTACGATTTTGTATTGTAAAATTACGATTTTGTGGTGTAGTTTCATAAAATAAAAAACTAAATCTAGTCATATCATTGTTTGTTTACACCAGCTGTTTAGTTTTCCAAAAAGAAAAAGCGAAAGGTCATTTGCGTCTCACACATACAGCCAAGTTTTCTGCGTACCTATATTTATTTACAACGTAAAACATTTTGTATCTTTTACTGGATATAAATTAATTAAAATATATCTTTTAATAAATGCTTGTCTCTTGTTATTATTGTCTTTATTTTCTCGCAAATGGTACGAAAAGTAGAGTATTTTTCTCAGTGATAAAGCTGTCTTAGTATTGGGTGAACTTAAATCCGTCGCTACACTCAGGACTCGTCCTAAATCCCTCGCTTCGCTCGTGATTTAAGTACTTAACACCCTCGTTCCGCTCGGGAGCAAATCTCGAGTCCTTCGTTGCGCTCACGATTTAAGTCGTCACCCGCGACAGAAGACACTGCTTTATCCCCTTGGTTAATAATCTACTATTAAATAGGAGTAAATGCATTGCATTAAAAGTAATACCTGATACTAATTACTCCTGTGTGTGTATTGACAGGAAAAAGACAAAGCGCCGCCGCTGATCGTGGACGCCAAGACGGCCACTATCGAGTTCAAGGACGTCAGCTTCAAGTACATCAACGGGAAGCCCATCTTGAACAACCTCTCTCTCACCATCCCTCCTGGTAAGAAGATCGGAATCGTCGGCGGATCTGGCAGTGGGTAAGTGATATTAAAGAAAAAGTCAAGCGAAATGAAACTTGTTGCCCGCGTCGAACTTTATCTCTCATGAGACCTATAAATATATAGGGACAAATAACACTGATTGGGCTAGCCCCAAAGTAAGTTCGAGACTTGTGTTATGGGATACCAACACAACGATACTATACTTTTATAACAAATACATATATAGATAAACATCCAAGACCCAGGACAATTTGAAAAAGTCCACTTTCCAACTTGCCCCGACCGGGGTTCGAAACCGGGACCTCTGGGTGGCGGACTAGCATGGTGACCACTACGCCACGGAGGTCGTCGTATATCAAAATATATATCTATTAAAATATTAAATAAACAAAATTATAACTTGATTAATTTTGGGTAAGTAATCGTTGATGTTTGTTTCTTATAAATATACGACGACCTCCATATTTTCAGGCCTGTGTATAGGTATCTAAAATATACATACATTATTTCTATGCGCGCGACGACCACTTCGAAGGGGAAAATTCAGTGTATCGTTTGATCAGAGCAATAAGAATTAAATTGGCTTGCAATGGATGTCTAGGTATCTAAACGAAGAGGTGAGGAGTTCTGACGCGAGCTAAATTGAACCATAACGCTAACCACATTATGTGGATATTTCTTTGAATTTGTTTTCTGAGTAATACCTGTACGAGGATACTAGTACTTATTCTGTGGTATTGTTAACCGCGCTAGCCGCCAATCGGAGATTCTGAGAAGAGTAACTTACAAGTTTATTGGCCAAGTGCGTGTCGGGCCACGCGCAGTGTAGGGTTCCGTAGTTACGAATACCAACTTTGAGTTCATGCCACTAAAAACGTCTAAAACTAATTTTCTATTGAATTTATTTGAAATGTTCCTTTTTCAAGTTCATTTTATCAAGTTGATCGTTTATAGCTTTCTAATTTGTAAACCCTACTTAGCTCTGATAGTTTTCCTTTAAATTTCGTTATATTTACTAAAGTTCTGAATTTTTTCACGTGTCCATATATAACCGTTTAGCAGATAGAGGGGGGGGGGGGACACTTGACTCTAACAAAAATTTTCACTTTTAAACCAAATATTTCAGAAACGGATCCCTAAATCTAAAAACAGTGTTCACAAGCTCATAATATTTTTGAAAGACCTATTCAACGATACCCCGCATGATTGGTTAGTCTAGAAAATAAAATCGACTTTTGATATTTCTTGTATGGGAGCTAAACAAAAAAAATTTTTTTTCAATAAATTATTGTACCATACTTTTTCCGCATAATTAACATACATACTTATACCAAATTACAGCTTTCTAGTACTTATAGTCGCTGAGTAAAACCGCGGACGGACAGACAGACAGACAGACATGGCATAACTATAAGGGTTCCTTGTTTACTACGGAACCCTAAAAAACCTCGTCGACAGACACCATCTAGTGATGTGTGGCGAAACTACATATTCCAACCAATGTTAAGTGGAATTGATACCCGTAGCGCCATCTATTATTCGCCAGGTAAATTAAACAACCCCGACTTTCAAGCGTTAACCCCCAATAACTTTTTGACGGCTGAACCAACTTTCATCCAACACCGAACCACCGCAAGGAACTTGCATTTACGTAAAAAAAATGCATCGGAATCGGTCCATCAGTTCGAGAGCTAGGATGCGACAGACGCAGACAGACATTAGCGTCAAACTTGTAACACCCCTTTTTTTTACCCGACTACGCCAGAAGGAGGGTTATGTTAGTATTAAGGCGGCCCTTCCCGGCCACTCTGTCGTCAACGCGAGTATAGTTTGAAAAGCTTGTTGTTTCATCCGGGGCAATGCTAGAAAAAGAGGAAGATAACGCCTCTGGGCGCGGTTTGCATTCCATTGAATGATATTTGTATTATCATTAACTATCCATTGAACGGATATTAACTATTCATAGGGTGTGAAAAATTCATAAAACTTGTTTCAAGAAATACGTGTTTTTCAGCAAGCCTTACTAGTGTGTGAAATAAATGTTATTTGTTTAAAATCTTCATTACATTTGCGAGGTTTCTATCGAAATATTTTTTTTTTACTTTTACAATTTTTGAGTACTATAGGAACGCCCGAAGGCCAGGTAAAATTTGTTAAAAAAAAGCAGATTTTTGGAGGCGTACACTGAATTTGTTTTTCCAAATTTAATTTTCTTATTTTGATAGAAACCTAGAAATAGCGCACAAGATATCTGTTAGTTCAAAAGTTTTCAAGAAAGATCAGTTACAACGCCATAATCACGTACGAGCGTTCGTTTGAAAAGTAAGACGGGAAGGCTGCTCTTAAAGTCGATTCGAGTTAAATACAACCTCTTTTCAGAGCTTGTTTGTAAGCTCTGAAATTCGGGTTGCAATTTCCATTTATATCCTTAGGGAAATAAGTAAAGGGTCTAGCCGTACTTTCATAGCGAAACTGCCCCCGATAGGAACCTATATCGTAACCTATGTTATATTGTAGAGGGAAGTAATAGTAGTTGATCCAGGAGATATTAGCTCTATATCTTAGTCAATTGAGGAGCTATTTGAAAAAAAGTGTCTAAAGGCGACTTTTTTTCAAAATGGTATATTTTTGTTATTTTTAAAGCTAGAATAATGAATCCAATTCCGTTTGTTATCGTAAATTTTACAGATTATTTTAAAATAATTTGCTATGAGCCAGCCCTAAATAACGATATGAAAAAATGAAAAAAAATTTTTTTTTAATTAATTTCTTTCAGATCGAATTGAATTACCACTTAGAGAAAAATATATAATAATTGTCTATACCTTGCCTAACAGCATGCCAAGTTTCATTAAAATCCATTAGGTGCAACATGTTAAAAAAAAATAATAAAAATAAGTGGACCGTCTATGACCACTTTGTTGACGCTTCCGAATGGTATTGAATCGGACTTTGCCCGCACGTACATGTTCCTACTCGATCACAGTGCATAGTCGTGGTACGCTTTCGTTGTTATTATTTGCGCAGTTTACAAATTCCTAATTCTGGGACGTATTGTTTGTTCATGTTTAAAAATATATATATTTATATCGTTGTTCTGTTTCTACATCAATATGGGAAGGTCCTGGGCGTGTGTCGTTAGTAGCCGGTGATTTAGAATACGGAATTAATCGACATTTATGACACAGAACATCTCCAACTTTAAATAGCTTCATTTGAGGAACATTGTATTTACACACTTCATCTTCCGTTTGATTATTTTCTTTCGTTTTCCAGTCTTCCGCAATATAAAACCACAATTACTACATCTCCCAGACATAGTCGATATATTTTTAGGTCACTGCTATATTTACTAGATAACCAATAACTATATAGTTCATGTTTAAAAATATATACAGGGTTATTTTTAATTAACTAGCATCCCTTTAGGTGCAAGTTCAGTTCATGATACTGAAGCACTTTCCATAAAATAAATTATCGAAAAACGAAAAATAAAATTCGACTTCCCATACAAAATTCTTTTGGCTGAGCGCTGATATGTATGAGAAGTCGAATTTTATTTTTCGTTTTTCGATAATTTATTTTATGGAAAGTGTTTCAGTATCATGGACTGAACTTGCACCTAAAGGGATGCTAGTTAATTAAAAATAACCCTGTATATATATATATTTTTTTAAACATGAACAAACAATACGTCCCAGAATTAGGAATTTGTAAACTGCGCAAATAATAACAACGAAAGCGTACCACGACTATGCACTGTGATCGAGTAGGAACATGTACGTGCGGGCAAAGTCCGATTCCATACAATTCGGAAGCGTCAACAAAGTGGTCATAGACGGTCCACTTATATTTTTTTTTAACATGTTGCACCTAATGGATTTTAATGAAACTTGGCATGCTGTTAGGCAAGGTATATACAATTATTATATATTTTTCTCTAAGTGGTAATTCAATTCGATCTGATAGAAATTAATCTAAAAAAATTTTTTTTTCATTTTTTCATATCGTTATTTAGGGCTGGCTTATAGCAAATTATTTTAAAATAATCTGTAAAATTTACGATAACAAACGGAATTGGATTCATTATTCTAGCTTTAAAATTAACAAAGATATACCATTTTAAAAAAAAGTCGCCTCCAGACACTTTTTTTCAAATAGCTCCTCAATTGACTAAGATATAGAGCTAATATCTCCTGGATCAACTACTATTAGTACCCTGTACAATATAACATAGGTTACGATATAGGTTCCTATCGGGGGCAGTTTCGCTATGAAAGTACGGCTAGACCCTTTGAAAATCGGAAGTGCTCAGGCGGGGCTCCTATTTAATAAGCATGAATTTAGTTTTTTTTTTAAACCAAGCGCACTGTCTTCCGCGAAGAACTGAATGCGCCAAAAGCGCAAGGTCATAACAAATTTTTCAACAAGAAAATTTAGCACGCAGATAAACGAACAAAGATTTTCAACAAGAAAATTTAGCACGCAGATAAACGAACAAAGATTTTCAACAAAAAAATTTAGCACGCAGATAAACGAACAAAGATTTTCAACAAGAAAATTTAGCACGCAGATAAACGAACAAAGATTTTCAACAAGAAAATTTAGCACGCAGATATACGGCTTGGCGTGCTAAATTTTCTTGTTGAAAATCTTTGTTCGAAATAACGAGTTCACGTGAAGATTTGCATTTGACGCCTGAATTGCTAAAAATACAGGCTAAGGCAGTGGTAGAAAATGTTAAAACCTGCAATTTTAAGTGGATGTTTATTTAATTTTAAGTAGATAGATACTTTTTAAATAACCAAATTCGTTTACTTTATTTTTTTCGTTTTTATGATGAAAAGTAGAGTGTTCAACTCGAGTCTTAGTATCAATTACACCCGAGATATTTAGGCGCACGAGCGAGCGAAGCTAGCGAGGATGTTTTTAGTTCGAGGGTGTAATTTCGAGCGGGACAACACAACAAAACAAGGCTTGTAAGTGATACTACAAATCTTGTTTAACAATCTACTAAATATAATGATAAGATAATGGCATGACCCTATTTTAGCCACACGCAGATACTTTAATAATATGGTAGAATTTGCTAAAGTAAAGACGCTAAACAAGAAGGATGCAAGAGGGGCAGCAATACAATTATGCGCGTGCGATAGAGATAGGAAATGGCGTGTCAACATACAAAATTCTTTGTGCTTAGCGTGCTTACTTTAATGATTTGTTTGTTTATTTTTGCAGAAAATCGACACTAGTGAGGTTACTCTTCAGGTTCTTCGAGCCGCAGTCGGGCCAAATATTCATAAACAACCAGAACATTAAGGATTTGGACCTCGCCAGCTTGCGGAGAGCGATAGCGATCGTTCCACAGGTATAATATTATATTTATTGTAAGCAAATACTAGACACAGTTATACTTAATACATATTTATTTTGCTAGGGAAACCGTTAAGCTTAATACATTGATCACTAGAACTTTATGAAATATCTACAATCACTTCAATAAGTTATAATATATGGATTGACACAACTTTATGTGGCAAGCTTTAAATCCAGAAGACCTTTGACCGCGCATGCGCAATATCATACCGTTATCCGTTTGATAGGGTTGCCCGCTGCATTACAATGTTGCCAGCCGCTACACGGTGTTGCAAGTGTCCGCGCTAGAAAGGCGCTAACATTATTATGTTTTCTATGACATCAACAGCGCTCGAGACGTAAGCTCGGCTTTGCATTTGTGCTAGGTATCTAGGGCTTGGTTAAGACAAAACTTTAAACGATATCTCTCCGTTTCCTTTCAAATTTATTTCAAATGGAGCATTACTGGACCCCAAAAAATTCATGTATCCTCTTACAGAGATTTTTACATCATTTTGATGTGCTCAGGTAAGGCATTTCAGAAACGCGTCACTTGAGGTCATGTTCTTCTTTTCGTGCCGATGGTATGTTTATATTTTATTGGAGCAAATTCGGGCCACCTCTGTTGCATTGTTGGAAGCGACATATAATAATAGTTACACATAGTTACAAATAGGATTATTAAGCCGGGTCCAGACGGGTGTAACGTGTAATGTAAGATTACGTAAAATTTTGCATCAACAGTGTGGACGGCACGCGAACGCAATGCGAATCATGTACGCGAATCTGTTTTTTTGAGCTGTTCCAATCCGTTTCTACGAACATGCCGAATAGGAAAGTCATGTAGCTGGTACTAACTACTTTTGATTGTGTGTATTTGATAACTGAAGATCAAAAGAAACAACCAAGCAAACTAATCATTTTGTTCTTGCACTCTTCTACATATCTTCCCATCATAATGAAAGAGCAATATCACGCCAAGGATCACTTTTCAGATTTTTTAAAAGATATCTGGGTTTTTTGAATCCCAAATAACAGGTTTTACTTTATATAAACTTGTAAGTTCAAGCGATTGTTCGTCACTCCACATCATGAACGTCCACACAACAAACCTGTCACGAACGCCGTCCAAACGAGCACTGTGAGCGCCTTTGTGTTCGCGCAAAAAACCGACAGCCGATGGATCGGCGCGAGCGCCGGCGCGAGCGTTACATGTAATGTTCGTAGTGCCGTCCACACGTAGAATTCCTGTTACATTACACGGTGGATTACACTCGTCTGGACCCGGCTTTGGGCAAGTGGCAGTACTAAGGTACTCAAAGTAAATAATGAAATAAGTAATGGTGAAAATATACCACGTGAGCGGGGATTGAACCAGCGACCTTGGTCTTGATACGACTATGCTCTTACCTGTTATTGGTACTACGGGACTTACCGCGATTATAATCACTTTATATAACAGTTATTGTGACCGCCAAACTCTAAAATCATACATGCTCTTACCAATCCGCTATTTTCCAACAAGTCAAATCAGATACTTTTTTCTAAACGTCAAAACAAAAATTTTTTATGGGATTTGTATGAAATATAGGCTAATGACGTCATAGTTTCTTGGAGTCAAATAGCGCTCTTCTTATCAGTATTTCTGCAATAATAAATCTAAAATCATGTTAAATTGGATATTTTCAAAGACGAGTGACATTATTTTGCGACGTTTTATTTTCTTATTAGTACAAAATAATTTATTTTTGACACAGGCAAATACCCAATTAAGCTATCACCAGGCCTGTGTCACTCCCCGTTAAGGTATCGAAAATATACCTACATTATTACTACGCGCGCGGCGACCACTTCGAAGGGAAAATTCAGTTACATGAATCGATTGTCCAGAGTAATAAGAATGAAATGGCTTGCAATGGATGTCTATAGTCCATTTGTTTAGGTATTTAAAAGTATGAAAACAATCTTGACATGTCTTTTTATTGAAATATACACTTTATAAATCAATACCTTCGCAAATTATATCAATACCTTCGCAAATTACAAATAAATTGTGTAATTTATAAAATAAATTATTTGTAATTTGCGAAGGTATTGATTTCTAAAGTGTACATTTCAATAAAAAGACACGTCAAGATTGTTTACATTCTTTTAAATACCTAAACAAATGGACTTTAGGTATTTGAACGAAGAGGTGAGAAGTTCTGACGCGAGCTAAATTAAACCATAGCGTTAACCACATTAAGTTGATATTCCTTTGAATTTCTTTTCTGAGTAAGACTTCTGTACGTGAGTACTACATATTACTTATTCTGTGTTGTCACTCAGTATTTTTAGTAGTGGTATTTTTTCACCATTGCCTTATTTCATTGTTTGGTTTGAGGACAAATTGTTGGACATAGTGGTGTTACTGTTTCAGGACTGCGTTCTGTTCCACGACACGATCTACCACAACCTGCACTACGGCGACCTAACCAAGGGAAAAGACGAGGTGTACAAGGCGAGCAAGATGGCGGAGTTGCACGAATCTGTTGAGACTTGGCCAAAGGTACATATGCTTTAGTCAATACATACTATTAATGGGCTATTTTTACCCACCGACAAAAATGAGGGGTGTTACAAGTTTGACGGTAATGTCTGTCTGTCTGTATCCGCTCGAACGGATGGATCGATTTCGATGCGGTTTTTTACGTGAAAGCAAGTTCCCTTGCGGTGGTTCTTAGCTATGTTTGAGATTTTTTTTTTTTTTTTACAATTTATTGGTTTAGGCATTTGTCCTCAATCTCACCTGATGGAAAGCGACGATGAAGACTAGGATGAAGCATGCCTATCCAAAAGATACCCATTCAATCTACTTTTGAATGTCCCGGGACTGTACTTCTCTGGGAATATAGACGCAGGCAGTTCATTCCACACCTTAGCTACTCGAACCAAAAAGGAATTGTCAAAGCGTTTAGTTCGAGACTTAGGTATTTCAACGACAAAGGGGTGAAACCCCTGTCCGCGCCTCGTAGTCCGATAGAGAAATGGTGAGGGTTTCACGAGATCAAAAAGAGCCTTCGAACACTCTCCAAAATGTATCCTATAGAAAACCGATAAGCAGGCTACTTTGCGACGATGCTCTAGGGACTGCAATTTTCTATTCGAAAGCTCATCGCTGTTTATAAGCCTGCGGGCTCTTCGGTCAACAGAGTCTAGTGCCTCAAGTTGGTATTTAGCGGAGCCATTCCACAAGTGACTGCAGTACTCCATGCAGGAGCGAACCTGGGCTGTATAAAGATTAAGTAGCCGTTCAGGGCTGAAGTACCGCCGGACCCTAGAAATGACGCCCAACTTGCTGGAAGCAGTCAGTGCCATCGACTCTATCTGTTGGCCGAAGTTGAGTTTGGCCGTAACGCTGATGCCTAAAAGCCCAAGATGGTCAACTATCGGCAAGGAAACACCTTGGAAAGTGGGTGTAAGTTGGAAGTTACTCTTTTTTGCAGAAAAGAGACACGCCTGGGTTTTGGATGGGTTGAACTTCACAAGATTGGCGTCACCCCAATCCGACACCCCCTGTAATTTCAAGTTAACTCGTTCAATCATAGACTCTCTCAGTGACTGGATTTCTTGTGGACTTGTACGGGCATTGGACATATAACTCTCTACAACGGTGCTGTCATCGGCGTAGCCAATAATGCCTGATGTCAGAAGGTCATTAATGTGCAGTAGGAACAAGGTTGCAGAGAGAACAGATCCCTGAGGTACCCCGGCATTAATAGCCATTAGGTCAGAAGAGCAGCCTTCTACAACCACTCGAATCGACCGTTCCCTCAGGAAATCGGATATCCAGCTACATAGGTTTGCTGATATACCATACGCTAGAAGCTTACTTAAGAGAGCTTCGTGCCAGACCCGGTTGAGCGACCCTTCCGAAACCCATATTGACTGTCACTAAGGAGCTCGTTGGTTTCCAGATATGCCAGGAGACGATTGTTCAATACACGTTCCATAATCTTGCATAATATTGACGTGATATAAATCGGTTCAGCCCCTTAAAAGTTATTGGGGGTTACAGCTTGAAAGTCAGGGCTTTTCCTGAAAAGTTATAGATTGCGCTATAATAGCGGAACTACCGATATCAAAACGTATCAGCAGCTCCGCTATTCATCACTAGATGGCGTTCTTGACATTTTCGGTTGGGGATTTTTTAATTTGCCTAGCAAATAAACTTGTACTGAGTATGTTTTAGTAATATTTTATGTAAAACAAGACCACAGAAGATTTTTTTTTGAAACAGCAAAACAATTGGTTTATTTATGAAGCAGCCATTGGCATTTGAAATATTGCTATGAAGAAAAGTGGGAGCGTGGTGGGGACATCTCGCCATCTCTTTCGCACGCGCGAGACCTAATAGCAGTGACGTCAAGAGCGCTGTACGTGCATCCTTTTTCTGTTACTTGACAGTCTCCCTTTCCATCAGATTTTAAAAGCTTTTAACTTACTTATTTTTGGGCAGATTCGATAAAATCATTTTGTTTTTGGTTTCGGATTATGTTACTTATTAATATGAACTATAAAAATAATTGATTAAAATGCCGTATTTAATTTTCCCGATGAAATTTTAGCTGTGTGAGCCCACATTGGTTTTCCTAATTATCTTTGTACGACAAACTGGTAATGACAAAACCGCAAACTGTTGAAACGTTTCCATATTATGTACCATCTTTGTATATTTAATCATTTTAATTATTTATTGCAAAGCACAGTTTTGCAATAAATAATTTTGAGTTTCAGTTTTGAGTTTTTTTCTAAAGTTGGTAAAAAAAAAATAGTCCGACGATCATCGATATTTCAATATTTTAATATTTAAGATAAATTAAAAGTATCAATCCCTACAACAAAGTAATTTCAATGCGACAAGATAACGGGTCTACATACTATATAGGATCCTTGACAATACATGATACCAGTGCAGATCTTCTCCTGCATTCAATTAATAAGAGAGAAGACGCGTGATTTTTTTCTTAAACAGATAGGTGTTTAGCCGGTTTAAATCACCTAAAGATGGAAGAAAATGATAGAGACCTTTGCCCAACAATGGGACAAAACAGGTAATTGAAACAAAAGAACGAGTGTCCTGGAACAACGGATGGAACGAAGTTACTTTCGTAGTAATAAAAAAGTGACAAAAAAATCTTATACATTTTAATTAAAAAAAAAAAATATTACCATGTGCTGGGTTTAAACCGGGTGCATCGACCACCTCGGGCATACGCTCTCCTAACTGAGCCAAAAACGAGATAGTCAAACTGGTCAAATTCCCTTTAAGAAAATCCTATACATTTTTCGCAAAAAAAGAAAATCACCTGAATTTCTGTTCCAGGGCTACGAAACCCAAGTAGGCGAAAGAGGTCTCAAACTGTCCGGCGGGGAGAAGCAACGCGTAGCTATCGCAAGAGCCATTCTCAAAGACTCCCCCATCATCGTGTTCGACGAGGCTACCTCCAGCTTAGATTCGTTGACGGAACATGTAAGTTCAGTAATCCGCTAGAAAAGTATTAAATAAATGTATAGGGACAAATCACACAGATTTAGCTAGCCTCAAAGTAAGCTAAAGATTGTGTTATGGGACGTTATGGGACGATGTGATATTAACCCAACGATACTATATTTTATGATAAACACATGTATAGATAAACAACCAAGACCCAGGACAATTTTCAACTTGCCCCGGCTGGGGATCGAACACAGAACCTCAGGATTGGCGGACTAGCGTTTTGATCACAACGGAGGTCGTCGTATGACAAGTCAAATCAACAGTTTATACTAAAGGAGAAAATAAAAAAAATCTATGAGAATTGTATAAAATCACCAACCGTGACGACTGACGTCATACTTTTTTGACTCCAAGAAACTATAAAGTCACGCCATCGTGCTATTTCATACAAATCCCATAGGCGATGTTTGTTTTGACGTTTAGAAAAAAGTTTCTGATTTGACTTGTTGGAAACTAGCGGATTGTCTTTTTTTTATTTAAAATGATAGAGCCGAATTTATATCATTGTTGCCTGGTGACCGAGCTTCACTCGATAAAAAAAAACACGAAAAAAAAAAGAGTTTCTCCTAAACTTACATACGGTTTTCATCGAAATCTTTGGAGCCGGTTCGAGATTGTATGGATGTTTGTTTCGCTGTAACGCCAAAACGGCTCAACGGATCGAAATGAAATATAGCAAGTAGGTAGTCTGCTTGGGTGTCCCACAGTTTTAACTTTGTAATTTATTCCAGGCGATTCTCCAAGCGTTGAAAGCAGCCACAGTAGGTCGTACATCAATTTGTATCGCGCACCGGCTGTCTACCGTCGCGGATGCCGACGAGATCTTCGTTCTAGAGCGGGGGAGCATATCAGAGCGGGGCACACACTCGGAACTCATAAACAACCCCAATTCGCTGTATTATAGACTCTGGGAGAAACAGAATAAGGACGTACGCGCGGTGCCGCAGTGAACGGCGCGTACGACGTTTTAGACGTAAGTCGAGTGTGAGATACGGAATGCCGAGTGTTCAGTGCTGTGTAAGAAAACTGGTTTAGTCAGACGAACGAGTGGTTTTTTGAATACTTTGGGATGACTTACGGTCAACCGGGCAGAGATACAATACAAATATTGTTAAACATAACGTGAGATAAATTTATTTAGTATAAATAAATATTTGTACTGTTAATTCATCAAATGGTTTAAATACTGTCGGTGTATCGACAAAGGTGACTTCGACGTTTCCAAAGACGAGCCGTTTGTAGCGCGCCGACAGTATACACAGCCAACGACATACTGATTTACTCACGTACTATAGTGGAAAAAGTCGACTTTTTAGTAAAAGATAGTCGATTTAGACTATTATTTTTTTAGGACAATCATCATTAGGACTTTTGATGTTCGGAAAAACCAAACCAGGTTTAAAAAATATTGTAATAATATAAAAAATGTAACTCTTTTTGTAAGAATTTAAATAAAATAAATAATTCAGGGGCACAAGTGTTGGGGTTGCGCACCCCTGACGCTTTGAGGGTAACGAAGCCGAAGAACTATAACTAGAACGTACTACGTTTTCACTATTTTATTTCCTTATTTCAAATATGTACTTTAGGAATGCGATGAATGTATAAAAAATCTTGTTTAATCTTTATGAATATGTTCTTGCGAATATATGAATACTTGGCTTTATAAAATCACTAAACAAAACGATTAGTTTTGTTAAGTTTCGAGTTTAGATATGATTTTATTTTATTTTTATATTTATTGAATTTTGACGTCACAATTTTCGACTCTGAAATCGATCGATACTACTAAAGCCAGAAATAGATGCTACATCAAGAGTTATAAAATGATTTATTTTTTATATCTGTATCTAGAATAAACGCATTGTATGACGAACTTTGCAATGTGATTTTTTTAGTTTAACTCAATATTTTTCTACCTCACACAATGTAAAGATATTACAGAAATATCTACAGGATTTTTGCGCAAATTTGGAGAAGTTCAATCTATGATACTGATTATATTTACTAAAGGTTAAATTATTAGTGAGCGTCGCCATATTGCGAAATTTTTTTAGCTAAATTTAATGGGACCGTCCATAACACATAAACCGGTGACGCTATCATTTTAGGCTCACTAACTTAGTTCTTAACCTGTAATAAAGAAAAGACGAAATACGTATAAAAGTTTTTAAACTTCCTAAATACACGGTGATTTTTCATTGGTTTTGGAGCCGAAAGCCACTTCATAAGGATCATTAGTAAGACCTTATTATGGAGTCAAATTAAAAAACCGGAAACAAAAAAGTTGAATAAAACTCGAAAGTGAAATCGTGAGATCAATTAATGGTACCTGCGGTTGATTTCGAGTCCATCGGGGTCACACGACAGTTTTGGACGGACGTAACTACGTGGTCTTGATCGAAAATTATTTTCGCAACTTTTTAATCTTTTATCACACATTTGGATTACGTATATTGATAGGGGAATTTATTTACTATACGAATATCTTTTCCAAAACCAATAAAAAGTCAGCGTGTACAAACTCACATTCCGCTGATCAAATTTAGTAGATCATCACATCTTTCTTGGGTTAAGTAATTAGTATCATGGACTAACTGTTTAAATTTGCGCACAGGAAAAAATATCCACTTAATATTTTTTTCGTTCAAATAGGAAAAATGTTCTAAAACTTCGTTATTAGGTGAAAAGTAATTTAGTCGAAACGTTGTGTATAAATGTTACACGTCCTGTTGTAAATTATTGAAAAATTGGTATTCTTATTGTTACATGTAAATATTGTTGATGCATGTACAGTGAATGTTAAATAAGTATATTATTTTATTAAAATATTGCGTTTTATTTGACTTTGCCCAGATTTTTACCCAACTGTCCAATAATTAAGGTATACATTTATGAATTATACTATATTTTGATCTCAACTATTAAAAAAAAGTTGTGTGACTTGCTGCTTACAGCTTTAACGCGTTCACGAACTTTGAAGAATCAAATTTATATTAATCAGTATCTAATCAGTCCTTCACAAACACTTTTACATGTCAGTAAGTTAGGTAATTACAAATACAATATGTAACAAAAACCCTGCCCGATCCTTGTAGGAGCAACTCAGACCGTCAATATGAACAACTTTTCCTATGGGACCAATGCTTGAAACTCGAAGAAAACATCGACATCTTCATACAAATTGCCGGGCCGGCCGAACACTCGTATGAAAAAATCGATATTTTTTTCGTGTTTTATGGTTACATATTGTATAGGCAAAACCGTTTTGCATTTCATAAAGCACATAGAAAAGCGAAACAAAGGCAGAAAGAAGTTAGCATTTTTTTAAAATATTTTGCAGTCCACCTCCATTCATGAATCAGCCAGCATCAAACCTTTCAATCGATTGACAAGTTATCAGTATCCATAGCAACGCGTAACACAACAAATCACTAAAGAATACTTAGTTTTTTATCAAAATAAACCCACGGGTTGGTTTTATATTTTTGTAGAATGGAGTGCGTGTTCTAAGGATGTCAGTGCTTAGTTTGATACCAGAAGACAGGAAGAAAGAAACACGGTAATTTTTTATGTTGTCGTTTCTTTTGACGCTGGATTCGTGATAGAATTTGTCAGTTTTATGCCGTTTCTTAATTCATCAAAGTTATTAAAGCCTCATCACCAGGCCAGTGCTCGTAAGCTCCGTCCACTTCATAACCAAGGTGATTCGACGAGGTTACTGGTTTTTACACAGAGCGACTGCCGTCTGACCTCCGCAACCTAAAGGGTAGACCAGAACCAATCCTTAGATAGGTTTGAGCCAACGCTAGATGGCGTTTGGGAGCTACAGTTTATACGTGCCTTTCGAAATCTTTTTTTTCGGATTATCAGGTGATTCAAGCGTGCAATATCCTTTTTTTTACAAAGTATGCTTCCCAGTGGGATTTGAACCCACGACCTCCGAATTACAAGGCGAACGCTTTGACCACTGGACCACGGAGGCATTCCTCATCATCATCATCTTCATCTAGGTACTTCCTTCCTTAATAATTATGAATCAGCTCTGTATGTCAAATTGTCAACTGTCTCAATCGCTTCTTAGTGTTCATCTGTACACCTTATGGTTTCTGTGGCCTACTGGTCATCATGCCAGGCTGTCACAACGGAGGTCCCGGGTTCGATCCCCTTTCAGGTCAAGATGGAAAATGATTTTTTTCCGATTGAACTAGATCTTGGATGTGTAATGTAGGTATTTTTTTAAAATATAAAATATAGCATCGTTGAGTTAGTATCCCATAATACAAGTCCCGAACTTACGCTTACCTAGTGTGCGAATGGGCGCTTGCAAATAAATAATTACTTATGTAATTCTTTTTGGCCGAGACGCTAAAGTTATAATCGCATTGTAGTCGACTGTACCTACATTGTACTGTAGGCTATTGTACTATCTAATTGCCAGTTAACTTATGTAGCTCGCCTTAGTCGTATTTCACGTTCCCTCGCGTTGCATTGCTACGCGATTTGGACTGTTTTTTATTGCTGCATTATCTTCCAAAACTGGCATTACGTAAATACTTATTATAAGATAGCAAGTTTAGAAAACGCGTCTTAAAATGAGAAACCATAAGATTGTTCACTACTGCAGGTAGGATATTTTTTTTTGTTTATGTGAGAAGTTGAAATGCAAGTAGACCGGACATATTTGTCGTATAGAACCAGAGAGATGGGCAAGAAAGGATACGGAATAGACTCAAGAAGTTGGAGACAAGAAAAGCCGAGGTGGAAATGGCAAGATGACATCGAAAGTGGATCGTAGGCGAGTAAGCAAAAAGGGGAGGCCTTTGCGCAACAACGGGACCCATAGAGGCTGCTGCAAATTCGAATGTTGTTTTTACGCCAAACATCATTTTCATCTCTGTCATCCAAGCTGGAACTGCGAAATAGTTTAACCCTTTCACCGCGAGATTTTATACCAGTTGCCGTGCCCCCAGCGCGAAGGGTATGAAATCTAAAATAAATACCTACAACCAAAAAGGGATGTGGATACTTAAGTTATGTGCAATACGAGCGGTTTTTTTTGTCGGAAATATCCGACGCTCGCGGAATGGGCACGACAGTGTTTGTCGGATAAATCCGACGTTCGCGTTGAAAGGGTTAATACCCGATCGGACGATTTGTAAATAGTCAATAGATTCAGGTGTTACTTTGCGGAAGTCAAAGTTACATAGTATGTGATTTGAATTGGGTATTTTCCTGGGTAAATTATTTTGTACTGATGCCACTTTTAGCGTGAGAAGGGGGAAAAACGAATCAAGCTATGGGTTGCAAGCCGCATCGCTTGGTGACATGGTTCGCATTTAAGCCCATTGCGTCGATCGGCTTTAACGATCTGCTTTGTTAGATAACCTATAACTCACTCCTATTAATTCGAGTATTTGGTATTATAAATCACAGCAATGTGATTTGAATTACTTTGTTAAATTCCGCCGCTGGTGGCGGAATTGCACAAAGTAATCCGCTATTTTCCTACAAGTCAAATCAGAAACTTTTTTCTAAAGTTCTTAAAGTCAAATAGCGCTCTTATTATAAGTTTTTCTGCAATAATAAATCTAAAATCGCGTCAAAATCGACATGTTCGAAAACAAGTGACATTATTTTGCGACGTTAAATTTTTTTATTTGTACAAAATTTTTGACCCAGGAAAATGAACAACAATTTACAATACCCGGCACGTAAGCTGAACAAAAATGGCGACCATCGACGCATGTTTAATTGGAGATAAAAGTGTTAAAAGAGATTTTTTGGTCTTTCTTCAAAGCCGAAATTATTTCATTTGAAGTTCGGATAGAAATGTGATTCTAAACGGACAAACAACGTACAAAACGACCGCCATTTTTGTTCAACTTAGGTAGGTACGTGCCGGGTATTGTAGAATGTAACATTGTAGGTACTTAGATATAGTCTAAAGAAAGGTTTCCACCGTACCGCATTGCGCTCCAAAGGCTATTGTTGTCTTTGTAACAAGTAAAATCTAGGTCGATACTATTTTGTCATAAGATATGCATAGTCTAGTATCGTTGACACGACTCGAGCTTTGTTCGGATATATCCCCTAATCCTTTTATCAAGCTATCTGTGTGCTTTCCTTTGTGATGTGTCGATAATGTCACTATTTTCCATGAAATATTTATGCGGATTTGGTAAACGATGAAGCGACAAACTTATTTGCCAGGAAAACTAAAAAACTTAGATCTTAAGGCCCACAATCACGCTAAAAGCTTGCGCAGACGAGAGATTTTGGTCCACGGACTGTTTTGTTCGCTAAAATAGATCGCTTACAACTGTATCGAGTAACGCAAACGAGGGATTAAAAGTACCGCATACAAAAAGTCCCACGAATAACCGAGGACATGCAGAGAGCGGACCGAACAAAAGTACAGGGGAGTTTCCGAAAGAAATAGAACTCTTGTGACTAGGCGAAGCAACGCACATGACTATATTTAGTCCGCGTTTGTTCTTTACATTTCCGGGCAACAAATGATTGCACACCGTGTGCGTTGATTTTGCGGTGGACTTTTTATTCGCGGGGCGTACTTTATTATCCGCCGAAATTCTCCGTCGTCTGCGCAGGCCTTAAGCTTGGCCTTTGGGTCTTACCGTCCTGGGCTCTGTCTACCCTGTTAGGGATCAAGACGTGAAAATGTATCAAAAACCCCGACTTTAAAGCGTTCAACCCTAATAACTTTTGAACTGTTGAACCGAATTTCATTAAACATACTTAGTTTGGACCCACCACAAGGAACCTTGTTTTTAAGTAAAAAAAACCGCATCAATATCCGTTCAAAAACAATAATAATATGCCACAGACAGACACACAGGCAGACAGACATTGGCGTCAAACTTATAACCTCTTTATCGTTGAGGGTTAAAAGCAGAATCAAATGACGCTGCAGCTGCGTAGTTATTTAAGGTCAATTAGGAATTAGTACTACTTAAGAGTCCCCTTACCCTGGACAGAATCAGACCTCTCCATACAAACGTAGTCTATGTTTTATTTTGAAACGACCCGTCAGATACGGGCAACATTATGTAATTTTAATGAAAATGCAATTATCTAGGGTTTTAATAAATTACCTACAGTAAAATTATGAACTTAAAAGAGAATATAGTGATAACATATTTGACCATCAGTACCTATGGAAAACTTCTACACCCTTGTATTTTTTTTCAAGTTCATAATTTTACCGTCGGAAACCAATTACAACCTTAGATAATTGCAATTTCTTTAAAATTACAAATTTTTACCGATGTCGTTTCAAAAGAAAACGTAGACTACGTTTGTATGGAAAAGTCTAGGGTAAGGGGATTCTTAAGAAGTACACTTTTACGATTTCCTTCGAGGCAGAGAATAAGTCAAGCATAGTACAGCTAGCCCAGAGAGCATGAGAGGTGATGCATGGTATGGTCGTCGTGACGACTCGCACTGAGCTTCTGTAAAAGTGCCTGTAAAGGTCTAATTACTGAATAAACATTTGAATCTTTGAATCTTTGAATCTGCTTGGTCAATATAGCGCCAGCGAGCCAGATTGTGCCTACATCGACCTACCTCAGTTCGGAGGCGATTCAAGCACCTCCATGTGGCCCATGGCAGCTCATGGCCTGGCGGTAGCTCTTTGACCTCACCATATGAGGGAAAGACTCAAGTATTCGATGGAATTTTTTCTCCACTTAGATAACATAGATTAGTTCAGTAGCGATACCATTTCAGTGGTTGGCAACTGGCAGGTTTGTGAATTAGGATCAAAATATCAACTTGAAGCGCGAGGGTCCGCCATCACTACGTCGCTCCAGCGATACCTGGGAGGGCCTATCGGCCTCCAAACAATCGGCCAGCCTTGGTACGCTCTCTTCTCCTCCCGATCCTCTTCCATTCGACGGGTCCGAGCGAGCGAAGCCGGTGGTTTTTCTGTGGGTAGTTAACCCTTCGCACAATCCCCTAAATGTTGAAGGACTACACCCATCGTTGGAAAGTGAGTTCATCGGACTTAGCTTGGAAGCATAGCTAGGCTGTACTGCCGACCGTTCCTCTATCCCCCACCTATCTATCTGGCAAGAGCTAGCACAGTACCAAGACTCACTTTGGGTTGCTGAGCCAGGATAGTAAGTAAGGAATAAAGTATTATATCCTCTCAATCTATCGCAGGGTGACTAGAAGAGATCCCTACATGGGATGAGTCCGCCTTTTTATATTTGCTCTTTCGTATGTTATCTTTTAATGTATTTTGGTACAATAAAGTTATTACAAACAAACAAACATATATTCATTCATTGCAACTGGTTACAAAGGCCAGGCTTTTGTAACCGCGAACCGAGCCATGTAGAAAGGATGGATGAAAACAGATTAACAAAAAATATTTATAAGTCAAATGTGAAAGGGTCGGCCTCGGCGAACATTCTGCGACTAGATTGTAGACATTCTGAAAAAAGGAGAGGTAATAAGTACTCGTAACCGAACGGCATGTAAGTATGAAGAGATTGATAAATGTAGATGAAGCGAATGAGGTTTGTCACGATGGTAGCAAGTGGAGGTCCATAGTCTCTGCCTATCCCTGTGGGATATCGGCGTGATATTATGTATGTATATATGTATGAACCGAGCCATAAATATTTTTTTTAATTCACCTATAAATGGTTTGTGGACTAAAGAAATCTATTTTCATCCTTTTTGAAGATCTCGATCCTACCTGGTTTTCTTTTCTATGCGTGTCTCTCTATACTCCACAAACGCAAACTTTTCGCAGGAAAGAATCGCTAGAAAGCGTCTACAGCAGCAGCTCGCGGCTGAATCTCCTGAACAAGCGGAAGAGACTAAACCCATTGACCGACGTGATGTCCAACCACTCCCTCAACGGCCGCTCTGACAAGTACGTCACTCAGAGGGTGCTGTCCGCCAAAACCCATCGGGTCAAGCAACTGCAGAACCAATTGGCCGATGCGCACTATCACTTACAGGTAAAAAAGAATCATCAGTCATCATCATTTCAGCCGCATAACGTCCACTGCAGGACATAGGTCTCTTCCAAGGAATTCCAAAATGACCGATCTAGAGCGGCCTGCACCCAGCGCTTTCCAGCGACCCTAGTCAGGACGTCAGACCACCTTGTGGGTGGATGTCTTCGCTTCGCTTGCCAATACGTGGTCGCCATTCGAGAACCTTTTTGCCCCATCGGCCATCGGTACGTCGCGCTATGTGTCCCGCCCACTGCCAACGCACTGAAACTTTATTTAGCCTACGAATATTTTGTCCCATTGTTGGGCGAAGGCCTAGCTTCTAGACTTTCAAATCTCTCTATACGTGAAGGTAGTTCGCTATTTTTTATTAAATCCTTTTAAATAAAAAAGAATCGTCATCAAAATCGGTTCACAAGTGGCCAAGATATTGTGTAACATGCATACAGAAAAAAAAACCTTAATGATTGATCTCTCTTTTGGAGTTGGTTAACAAAATATGCCTCATTGTCTCCCCTGAGCTCTGATAGCTCACGGATACGCCTACTTTGTGGGCTTTCGACAAGTCTTATTTGAATAGAGGGCGGAACGATAATTAGCGCTTTAATTAATTTGCAATCTGAGTACTGTTTTCGAAGTGGAAACTTTAAAATGGAGCCTATTTCAGCTACCTACAGATTTATGACCGCAAATTTTTCAAAGTTACGTTCCACATTGTTTCATCAAAGTTGAATAATGGTTATTATCGCGGTTGAGGCAAAAGTTTTGGCGTTAATTGAATGACCTAATTTAAGAACTCATTTAGGTATTTGGTAACCAGACACAGCTTTTACATTTTATAAAACTTATTTACGCACTTAACTCAGAAAGTCACTAGTCTATAGAGTAATGTACAGTCGATATACTGCATGTGGGGAATAACCACAGTCGGCGTAACGACCAGCGTATCGACCTGTGGTTTTCATTAGTCGTTAGCCCGCATGTGGGGAATCCCCGCATGCTCTATATTGACTGAGTTAACGACCAATTAAAAGAGCCATAAGCCTTTTAAAAATTTGCTATCTATTTTTCTACCACATTTAGGAGAAAGTTGTACTTTCAACGCCCACCCACAAGGTGGTCGGACGACCTGACCAAGGTCGCTGGAAGGCGCTGGATGCAGGCCGCTCTTGATCGGTCGTTTTGGAAATCTTTGGGGGAGGCCTATGTCCAGCAGTGGACGTTGTACGGCTGAAATGATGATGATGTACTTTCAAAAGAATAATTAAGAATGAGTTTGTTAGGTGACAATGCAGGTAATGATACCATCGAACTGATCTGACGATGGAGCCGACGGCTTGCAATGTATGGATTGGACACCCATCTACAAGGTAGTCAAACGACCTAACTAAGGGGGCTTTATCGCCCCGGTCCTGTCCGCGAACAGGATTTCGAGCGGGCGATTACACGCTCCTGGCCACACGCAGGAGTCAGGACACAGATTGCGTTTGTTGTTGCAGTGTAGCGTTGCATAACAATAGATAGTTGACCTTGAAAAACAGTCACGATATACAATGTCCTTTTTAATTAAGTACAAATATTTTAAGGGGTGATTTAGTCCATCATTTTGAACAACTTTTCCCCATAAATGTTTATCGGAATACGCTTTTTTTTTTGCAATTTTCATACTAACTATATCACGTGATTACTTCGATTTGTATGAGAAACTAAAATTTTTTTTCGTAATTCTGTATACATTAATTGAGAAAAGTTGTTCAAAATGATGGACTGAATCGCCCCTTAAAATATTTGTACTTCATTAAAATGGACATTGTATATATATTGATGGACTATCGATAGTATTGAATAACCGATACTATCGATAGTATCGATAGTATTGAATTTAGATACTATCGATACTATGCGATTCTATCGATAGTATCTTTAGTATCTGAATTCAATAGTATCGATATTATCGATAGTTTTACCTTACATCAATAGTATTGCAAACTATTGACAATCGATACTATCGATAGTATCGGTTATTCAATATTATCGATAGTCCTATCGATATTGTGACTGTTTTTCAAGGCCACGATAGTATCGATAGACTATCCATATTTTATACTATTGCTTGCAACACTACTGCAGTGCCGTGCGTGTCGCTAGTGACTTAACCCGTGCACAAAGACAAACGTTAAGACGAAGTGGTAGCTAAAGTGGCGCCGTCATTTGAAATACATTGTTCAAAACTAAATAAGGTGATAATTAAAAATTTGATTTGTATAAATGTCTAGAAAGACCTTTAAACTATTTTATGACTAACCTTTGAAAGTAACAATGGTAGTCCGTCTAGTTTTAAAACTGTTTTTCGCCAAAAGTGACCACTTTTGGCGAAAAACAGTTTTAAAACTAGACGGACTATTAGTAATAATTTCAAAGGTTATTCATAAAATAGTTTAAAGGTCTTTCTAGACATTTATACAAATCAAATTTTTAATTATAACCTTAATTATTTTTAAACAATTTATTTCAAATGAGGGCGCCACTTGAGCTACCACTTCGTCTTAAACAAGTATTTTATAGCGACCATGAAGGTACTAATGAAACCTGTTGGATCTGGTTCGACCCATCACCGTCTCCAGGCCAGGACTAGTAACGGGATAATGGATATTTTATTTGATTACAAAGTATTTATACTAAAACATTGTACAGTTGTACAGTACAGTGTTGTATTGAATCTACACGTCAAGTTAGTACGTGATGTGCTAAATAAACAAAATAAATTATTTGCTTATTAATTAAATATATATCCTAGTTCTCGTCACGTACGACTATAAGGATGATGTTATATACTAGTAGTTCGCCGCGAACTTAGACCTCGCGATTATTATTCTAACACAATACAATTCCCTAACTAACATCTAGATGGCGCTATCCAAAGTTAGAACGCGCTATGGTTTCGTTTGCTACACAATCGCCGATATTTTTATTAATATTTCATAAACTACTGAGCCGATTTTGATGCGCAACGAATTTGAAAATATTTATTGATATTTCCTACGGACCTACCAAATTTCATCAAAATCAGACCTTCGGTTTGGCAGTTATCGCGGTATAAACATACATACATACATGCATACAATGTGTTTTTGCCCCAACTCGATTTAGAGTATTCGCCTCAATTATATGCGTACTCCATGTGTAAAAACAACACTGAAGGCAGAATTGCGCAGAAGAACGTCGCCTGAGTCCGGCTAGCCCGCACGTGGGCTGCGTGCTAGCAGCCTATCTGCGTTCTGCGAAATGGTAGGATGCGGGCCTGCACACAGACCAAATCCGGGCTCGGACGAAAATAAGCAAAACAGGAAAAGGGTTGGACCCTAACTTCTTAACCCATGGCCTGTCAACAGGAACATACATACCTACCAATTAACATTTTAATTGTTCAACTATTATTATTCATCACTTGGCTCCATGTTTTATTTTTATTCGACAACTAAGTTCCTGTTGTGTTAAGTGCTGAAATAGTTGTGACACACTTATCCTATATTTCAGGAATTGAGCAATGAAAACCGGGTATTGCGGGCGTTGCAAAAAAAGCAAGAAATCGCTTTGCAGAGGTAAGTGCTCTCTTATTTTTTATTTCGTCCACCAACCACCAAAGACCTATGTTATTATATGGCTAACCACATTGAGTAGATATTTCTTTGAATTTCTTTTCTGAGTGCGAGTTTTGTTTGTGAGTACTAGTACTTATTCTGTGGCTCAGTGTACTCCGAGATTTTCAGATAACAATGTTAAACTTAGATCAAAATATTTATTACCTAAACGAGATAAAACGGAAAATATTACATAGGGCGCACTATAAGTTTCCGGAACTGGCCACTTACATAAACAATATTTAAAAATTTATTGCAACATTTGAAAATAGAACTCTTTGGCTGTAGAATGCAGTTTGTTTCATCTGACTGTCTTTTGTTTTTACCTTGTGGCGCCATTTAAAAAATTGTGTGTCTGCATCAACATGGATTTAACTCGGGAAAATTTTCGTAGTATGATTTTCTACGATTTTAAGTGTAATTTGACAGCTCAACAGAGCATCGCTCGGCTTGAAACAGCTTTTGGCAATGAAGCACCATGCAAGACAACTGTTTATAGCTGGTTTGCAGAATTCAAGCGTGGTCGTATCAATCTCAGTGACGAATCTCGCGATGGTCGGCCGTCCACCGCTGTGACCAACAAAAACATCGATGTTGTGCGCCGTATGATTGAAACAGACAGGCATGTGACCTACCATGAAATTCGCGCATCCTTAGAAATAGGTATGAGTCAAATACAATTAATCCTACACAAACATTTGGGTGTGAGAAAGCTGTGCTCGCGGTGGATCCCACACAACTTGACCGAGGCTCAAAAAACGGACCGCGTCACTTGGTGCAGTGCCATGCTTACCAGATTCAACGAAGGTGCGTCAAATTTGGTGTGGGACATAGTAACAGGTGACGAAACATGGATTTATTGCTACGATCCCAAAACAAAGCAGCAATCGAGCGTATGGGTCTTTCAAGATGAGCCGAAACCAACCAAAGTGGCGCGCGTGAAAAGTGCATCTAAGCGGATGATTGCTTCTTTTTTTAATAAAACTGGACACGTGGCTACTGTTGCTTTAGAGAATCGTCGTACAGTGAATAGTGACTGATACACGACCATTTGTTTGCCGGAAGTTATTGACGAACTCCGTAAAAATAACCGTAGACGCCGTATCATCCTGCACCACGACAATGCTAGTTCTCACACGGTCAGACAGACAAACGACTTTTTGAAGGCGAAAAATGTAGAACTCATGAGTCATCCTGCATACAGTCCCGACCTGGCACCTTGTGACTTTTTTCTGTTCCCAAAAATTAAGAACCAATTACGCGGTCAACGATTTTCATCACCAGAAGAGGCTGTCGAGGAGTATGAAAAACACGTTTCAGAGGTCACCACAGAGGAGTGGCACAAAAGTTTTCAAAACTGGTTTCATCGAATGAAAAAGTGCATAGACGCCAAGGGAGATTATTTTGAAAAACAATAAATTAATTTTGTACCTTTAATAGTATTTTTTCATATTCATTCCGGAAACTTATAGTGCGCCCCACGTAGATGTCTACGTGGTCATCGATTGACACGTTTCCCTTAAAGGTGTCAATTGTTCAGCAAATTCGGAGGC
This sequence comes from Acrobasis suavella, assembly GCA_943193695.1. NCBI lineage: Eukaryota > Metazoa > Arthropoda > Insecta > Lepidoptera > Pyralidae > Acrobasis > Acrobasis suavella. Next base: position 23,653,316 of record OW971934.1, read on the forward strand.
TTTTAAGGAAATACAGTTGAATTTCGTAAACCTACCTACCTACTTACCTACCTATTGAATAGAGGGTGCAAATGGAAATGATTCGCAAATTTCATTGGTAACTCGACCATGAAAGGCTTTTGTCAAAAGTCAATATTCAGATTCATTTCTTTGCGAATTTTAACTAATGAACTGTTTGGTTTCGTGAATGGAATTATTGTTTGTAATATATAATTCTTCCACGCTGGTCTGGGAGAAAAAAAATATCTATGACTGAAATTCCTTCTCTTCCCGCCGATCTATGTAATGATCAATTATGCGAATTATGCAGTCAATAGCTGATTTATTTATTTAACTTCATACACAAATACAAGTGTAATGGCGGACTTAAAGCCTAAGGCCTTATCTACCAGTCAACCAAACGGGTGATGTGGAGAATGGCAGGGGTAGTGCAAAACTTGAATAGGTACATGGCGAAAAAAAAAAGACTATATGTCAAAACAATAAACTACATACAAAAAAGTACACGCTATTAAGTATATACTATGATAAACAATACCTACATATACTACATAAATACACTATGATCTATCTGACAGTTTTTGAAGAAAGTGTGCCTTCACCTGTTTCTTAAATGAATAGCGGAATTTAGCCTTCCGGACATCAACTGGTAAATCGTGTCATAGTTTGATAGCTTGCACGATGAAAGAATGTGTAAAGAACCAACTCCGGTGAACTGAATCGGTTGAAATTGTTAGTGAGGTGATGCGGCTAACAACCCATAACCTCTTGTCTATGAGCCGGCATGCATTGTTTAACTATTGAGTCTGGTATTTTGAACAGACAACAGGATAACTATTTTGATTCTTTATTCTACCTTCTCGTCCACCATCACACTAAAATGGAGCACTGTAACACAGTCCTTTCCTTCAGCAGGCTCCAGTCTCCTTCAATATGTACTGAGAATCTCGAGTAAAAACTGTTTTTGATGATAAACTGTAAAAAGATTATTGAAGAAAATAAATTATTTTTTACCCCCGACGACAAAAAGACGGGTGTTATAAGTTAGGCGCTAACGTCTATCTGTCTGTCTATGGCATCGTTGCTCACGAACCGATGAACGGATTTCGACGCGGTTTTTTTACGTGAAAGCAAGTTTCCTTGGATACAGCTTTAATGTCAGGGCTTTCCCTAAAAATTATAGATGTCGCTATTATAATGGAACTACCGATTCGATATCAAATCGTATCGGTAGTTCTGCTATTCATCGTCAGGTGACTTTCTTGACATTTCCGGTCGGGGGTTTTTTAAATTTGCCTAGCGAATAAACTTGTTACTCTATTTGTCCAGATATGAGAACTCAAACGCAGAGCTGCCGCAGGTTCTCAACTCGCACAGCGAAGAGATGCGGGTCCAGCAGACCAAGTACAAGCAGCTGAAACTGCAGTTCAAAGAAGTGTCGCAGAAGCTGAAGGAACGAGACATGCAGTTGCAACAGTTACGGGACGAGCATCAACACTTGTTGGAGCTGAGCAAGGATAGGTAAAAAAGATTTGTAAAGTTGTAAAGAGATTCTAGTCAATTCGCTCTTTTCCAACAACTTAAATCAGATCCTTTTTTCTAAACGTCAATACGTGTATGAAATTCAGGCTAAAGACCTTGTTAGGGTGGACTGTACATCCATTGGTCGCTGGTTCATATCCGGCTCGAAGGACCAATGTTCGGGTCTGTCTGCCGAAACTAAGATAATGAAAGATGCTAGCTCGTACAGAATTCATAGTTTTTTGGGGGGGTCATAGATCTCTTGATATTATTTTTCTGCAATAATAAATCTAAAATGGATGTGATCAATCGCAAGTGACAATATTTATGATGTTTTATTTTATTAACAGTACCAAATAATTTATTATTGACCCAGAAAAATGCATACTTCAAAAGCGAGCTGTTTGGGGTGATCCTAACAGTAAAACTGTATCCATGATGCGGCTAGGAATTCCACGTCTATTTTGATTCGCTTTATCAACTTCTCACCCGCAATTACGTTAAAAGTGGCCTTTGAGTCTTGTGGCCGTGGGCTTTATCTTTATAGAGCTGCAAGACCCAAAGTGCTCTGTCCATCCCATTAGGATAACGGCGTGATGTTTTTTTTACTATTTACGCAATTTTAACATCGAGTTTATAATACACACATGTCATTTATTTCTTTGGAAAATTAATAGTATCATAGATAAATACCCAGATGTAGAAGTAGGACATAACACCAAAATGCTAGTAAAATAAAGATAATAAGGGCCTATTTACTCGGTGCAAGATTTTTGCTTGTTGCATATAATTTTATTGAAGCAACAAATGATTTGGCTGACGTTTCGTTTAGACCATGTAAGTTATTTATTACTTCAATTTAATTGTATAATATGTAACGAACAAGAAACTTATCTGTTAAAATATTAATATAAGTACATTTTGTTTAAAGGAATCTTCTCGAACGCGAGAAGCTCCAAGCGCAAGTCGCCGATCTTTCCCTGAAGGTGCAGTCTCAGAACGAGACGATCAACATGCTCCAACGCCGCATAGCCCTGGAGGCGAAGAACTTCAGGCATCAACTGCAGAATGAGATCAACAAGCACAAGGACACGAGACATGATTTGGATTTGGCGATCACCAATGCTGATAAGTTGTCCACTATCATTGAAGTAAGTAAATTGATATCATCATCTTATTGTTCTTCTTAGCGTGTTCCCGGTTGCACATTAAGAGCGTTTCACTATACGCAGCCTCGACAACGGTTTTCACTGCTGCGGTGACGCGCTTGGTTTTTGTTAGTACTCGTATTGTTTATACAGACCCTTGCGGTGTCACCTTGTCGGCATGTGTAATCCGGCTAATAGTCCGGCTTTTTCTTCTTTAAACATGTACATGTCAATGGTCTCCGAATTGTGCTGAAAACATCGCAAAGTCACCACTAGAACCATTAAAACGTGGTTTAACGAACAGCCACTTGGCTGACTTGAACCCATCTTGGAAATGCAGTTGTAGGAGATGTTTGTGCTTAGTCTTTTCATCGTTTATGTAATTTAGTCTTACGACATTGACGGATAGTGAGTGATGAAGTGGTCTTACCTATTCTAGGTCAGAATCCACACGGCAACCGGTTGATTAGAAAACCACGCTTCTTTGTCAGTTTAATTTCGATGTCAGACTTCCGTATTACAATGAGATTATTTTAACCATCCAAGGCAAATCTCCCAGGAAGTCATTCTTTGCAGAAACCAGCAAGTTACGTGGAAAATAAATATCACACCATGCCGCTGTACTGGGTACCGATAAATGTAGTCCTACTCATTGTTGGGTTGACATCGTCAATGATGATTTGCTTGCTAATAGTTTTACTACTAAGGATGCTTAAGACCATGCAAAGTAAAGAAGTAAAAGCTGGAAGCTGGTTAACAGTTTTACAGCTGAGGATGCAACTGAGAATAGGCTATGATGAGAGACAGGGAGAGATCAACTGTAAAATATAAATAATCATGTTCCAACTAAAAAAAACTGTAAAATACATATCTTTTAAAATAATTTTATATGTGTTCCTTATCATTGCAGATGAAAGAAAAGATGCTTAGTACGGCGGCGAGTCGTTCCGTGAAATCACCGGTGAAATCATTCTCAATGGCGACCATACCAAGACCAGTCAGCAGGACCAAACCTGGACAAGATAATGCAAAATCTGATGAGCGACCTAATATTGTAAGTATACAATAGTGCTGTGAAGGTAAAATGTGGAATAGGAATGTTATTGACCAGAAGTATGACAGGGGCAATTATGGCTTTAGAAAGTCGCGAATCGTGACAGGACTCGACTCGTCCATCGAATATAATTAAAACAATAGTGTTTGTTTAGCAGCCTTATCAATGTACTTACCTATAAGCTGTTGTGAATTGAACGTCTCATTGTCGATGGTTTTTGCAGGTTGACCAAACTTTCCTCGCGAAACTTTGTGAAAACTCGCGAAACATCAACAGTGCATTATCCCACGATGACACTTCGTCATCCACTGAACCACGTTCAGCTTACGCCAGGAGCAGAACTAATTCCACGACCAGCAGGTCTACTCCTAACCATATGAGGAAGAGCTCCAAGAGTTCATCAGATGATAATATGCTCGAACTAGCCAAAACTGTTCAAGACGGCATGGCTGACTTAGCCATCTACGATGATGATATTGATTTCAAAAACTCCTCTCCAGAAGAAGTTCAAAGAAAAATAGAATCTATGAAAGCAGATCTACTTAACAAAATAAAGAATAACGATGAACCTGGTTCAAGGAAATCTAGTGCATTAAGAAGAGGGTCCATGGAAGAATCCATTGAAGAACAAATTGAAGAAGAGGAACAGGAGAGACCACGGTCTCGAGGAAGAAGGAATTCAAATGTGTCTTTTCATAATGATGTAACTGTTGCAGAAACTATCACTACAGTTGCCATAAACAGCTCGAATATGGTTGAAACTGAGATCGTTAAACCTAAAAGAGAATATAGTAACTTGGAAAAGAGATTAGCAGGTAAACCGATAGACAAATACTGCAAAGATATCATTAAGGATATAGAAAAGAGCAGTACAGTTATAGACAGGCACTTGAAACAATTCAGCAGCTCACAATATGAGAGTGACAAATTGGTGCAACAGTTGCAAGCGGTGGATAAAATTAACGATTTTGTTAACTCTAATGGTGAGATTCCGACAGAAGCTTTGACAGAGCTAAATAATAATTTCAAAATGTTAACTGAACAAGTGTTTACTGATGTGCCCGTGCCTAGAAAAAGGTCATTGTCTAGAAGGGGATCTAGAGCTGAATCTAGAAGCAATTTACTTGGAGATTCCAATCTGAGTAATCAAGATCTGTTAGACGATTTACTTGGGAAGAAATGATGAATGATTCTGCGTATTATTTGATGTTTTCAATTCGGCTGAATTTGAATGTTCACTATACTACCGAGTTCATTTCATGTCTCATGATTTAAAGTCTGTGCAGCTGATGATTTATACTGACTTTACCTTAAATTGGACCTATTTGCTTTAAAATATTAACCAAGATACGGCATGTGGATTTCGAAAAGCTGAAATGTAAAACATCCCAGACCCTGAAAACACACATACTAGATCTTATCTGTGTTGCACTACTGAATACCACTTTTGTGCGTAAATTGATAAGTATTACACTGGTCTGTGTCCGTAGCATAGCTTCGTAGATATATCGTCGACAAAGTTTTATGTAACTCGGTGAAACGCAGTCCCATGAAGTGTCATCTAAGGTGTCTATAGCGCTATTAGCAAATAACTCCATCTAAATCTAAATCCATTGGTGCCTGCGGGCCTGCTTGCATCAGGTTTCCAAGAAAGCTATTCATACGATCATTCTTAGATTATAATAAATTCCTATAGTGATCGTATCAGTGGCTTCCTCTTCCCTTAAGGAACTGTATAAGCAGTTTTTAAACGAAACTGTTATTTTAATCAGTTTATAAGATAGAGGATGTATAGGTACGCTAGCTTTACGTCAAGCTAGAACATTTTCAAAGACGTAACACTCTTGTAAATGTTTGCCAATTTTGTGTTGAGCTCTTTTCATTTTTTATCTTAGCGTTTGTGTTCTTGGTAGCATCTTCAGCAGTGCTTTTTCAGAGACCAGGATGCTATTTCGCTTTTTTTTATCCAAACATGATACCTATGCATATCCATGGTCACCCAAAGCCGGACAATAACTGGAACTAGTGTTGCCGCTCCATAGTCCACTTTCGATAGCCTATCGATAGACTATCAGTCTTTTTTAATAAAACCGATACTATTGATAGTACCGTTTGGTGCCCGATATAATCGGTATTATCGATCCTGACGACAAACAAACTAACAACGGCATCTATAGTATATAAACACAATACTATAATGTGTAATATAAATTTGTTCGTCATCAGGATCGATACTTATGATAGTATTGTTGGTTACCACTATTGTATTGTAGTTCTAAAACAGCTAGGTATCGTTACTAGCGAATGTAAAACTATCGACTTTTCGGCAACAATAACTGGAACAGTTTAAACGATTTGGCTACAACCACATGCATGACGTTAACTCTCTTTGGGTATTTTGTAAGAAAAGTTTTAGAAACGACTGTCGCCCGACGTCAACCCTCCTTAGAATAGAGTTATAGAACATCCGAGATGTTTGTGCTGTTTTTTGTCGCCTCTCACGACATCAAAGAAAGAGATGGAGTGGTATTATTGTAGAACAGAAGCCACACTACAATGATCTCGCTGTTGTCTCAAGAAACCACGGCATGGAAACATTTTATTCTTTTTTTTTTTCTACAAGCTTTGACATGATCACTAGACCCCGATTTCTTGTCGCATTGACATAACTTTCTTGTAGAGATTGAAACTTTAATTTATCGACTACTAAAATATCGATAATATTTAATTGATCGAATCAGAAATGAGGAAATTCGTAGAAGAACAAAAGTCACTGACATAGCCCAGCGGATTAGTTCTTTGAAGTGGCAGTGGGCGGGACACATAGCGCGAAGAACCGATGGCCGATGGGGCAAAAAGGTTCTCGAATGGCGACCGCGTACTGGCAAGCGAAGCGTAGGTCACCCACCCACAAGGTGGTCAGACGATCTGACCAAGGTCGCTGGAAAGCGCTGGATGCAGGCCGCTCTTGATCGGTCGTTTTGGAAATCCTTGGGAGAGGCCTATGTCCAGCAGTGGACGTTATGGGGCTGAAATGATGATGAATGATGAGTATTATATGTCACTGACAACAAATAAAACATGATCACTACTTACTAATAACAATGTGATGAAAAATAATGGCAAAAATAAAAACCACGGGTAAAAAAAATACGGGCTTTCTTTAGACTTATGAGTTATGTCATAATTTTCCCACAATTATGTCAAAAAACTGTATACATCTTTTAGATATACATCGTCCGTATATCTAAAAGATGTATGATGGTTTTGGTGAGTATAAGAAGTCGATAACAATAAGTCGATAAATTAAATTTTTCAATCCCTAAAAATGTGACGTCTGCGCGACAATATAACGGGAATTTTATAATTGTTGATTGATTACCCCGTGGTTGTCTAAGCATTTACAATTGTAATAACGGGTTTGTAATAACATAAAGGAACGTACCCAAACTACGTGAAACATTTTTTACAACTAATATTTATAATTTATAAATTACACATTTAATATGTAAAGTGAAAATATATTAATTTGTAAAGTGACTATTTCAATAAAAGAACACGTCAAGATGGTTTACATTTATGTAAATACCTAACCAAATGAAGCATATTTGCGAAAAAGCTTAAGATTTCCCTTGAGAATATTAACTACGTGACGAAGCCCTAAGTCTCCTTCTGTGACCAAAGCGTGGTATTTTGAAGACCCCCCCCGCGTCTCCCTGAAAGGGTCACGTAGCATGGGTATGTTCTCTAAAGCTTATCTGTCTTATTATAAAACATTGATCAACTTATAACTAGGTTTAAACTATTATTCACCCAAATGAAGTTAATTTGCTGGGCAAATTAAAAACCCCGACCGTAAATGTCAAGAACGCCATCTAGTGATGAATAGCGGAACTACTGATACGATTGGATACCCGTAGCGCCATTTACATTTTTTTTTGGGGAAGCCCTGACTTTCAAGCTGTGATTTCCAATAAGTGCCGCAACAGACGGGGCGCAAGTTGCGTCGCGTAACAGCTAGAGATGGGCAGTGGATAGTACTCAATCTACCCATTTGAGTATTTACTCATTAGATTTAATAAAAAGAGTAAATAGAGCGTGCTCATGTATTGGCATCGCATTTGATGTCTGTTTACTTATTTTTACGTAAAATTACGTCTATGCACACCTCCCACAAAAAATGATAATTAGTCAAAGAACTGTACTTTCAGTGTATGATTAGTATGGTATTTTCATATAATTTAGCGTCGCATATAACGTTTACCTACATTTTAAGCATATTATGGCGTACGCACATACTTTCCGACAAGAATTGCAAGTGTATACTAGATTTAAGTTTCAAAATTGTCATGAAAACATGACATAATGAATATGAATATAAATATGAGTTGCAACTCATATAAATCAATTTACTCACCAAGTGGATAAATAAGGATATTTATCGGGTATTTACTCAATCTACTGAGTAAATACTCAAATGGGTTGATTGAGTATTTATGCATCGCCCATCACTAGCTGTTACGCGGCGCAGCTTGCGCCGCGTCTGTTACGGCCCTTAAGCGGTCACACAGATTTATATCAAATATAGCTTACCAACGCAAGGGAACTAGCTTTCACTTTAAAAAAACCGCATCGAAATCAGTACATCCGTTCGAGTGCTACGATGCCACAGACCGACAGACAATAGCGTCAAAAAATAAGTTGACATGTTGCGGGAGTCGTCATGTGGGCGGATAATGGTTTTAAACCTCGTTTAACCCAAGTACTTAAGATAGTCTGTCTTCAGTCTTTTATAATAAGGTGGTATATGTTAAACAACTAAATTAGTAGACTTGGAAAATGGCGCAATTTTTTTTTCTTTTTACAAGCTTTTAGTTAGTTTCACCTGTCTGTCTGTAATCAAATCTTGCAAGTTAAATCTGACCCACGTTTCAGTCTCCAATTGAGCTGAAATTTTGCAGGCGTGTATGTCGCGTAACACTGCAATATTATGATGACAAGGAGCTGATCTGATGATGGAGCCCAAAGGTCGCAATAGGAACCCTGTAATAAAATGACGCAACCTCATCAGGAGAAAGATACAAGCTTGTTTAAAAACTTTTTTTTTAAATAATTACATGTTTTTCATCTGTTTTAAGCAAGGTCTACTAAAATGGTTGTTGGGTTTTTAATAAATAGGTACATAATGAGTGCTTTTGTGTGACGAGTGTTTTTTTTAATGCCGATGTACGTATGACAAAGGATTTTTATAGATTGTTATTAATATTATTGATTGGGTGAGAATAGAATATTATATTTTTGAGAAATGATGTGAGTTTTATTTGGATACATACCTTAGTATTTTGAATCCTATTGTTATTTTTTGTGTATTCAATTTATTTATTTTAGATAATAGGGTTTTTATAAAAATCTAGCTAATCATATAGCATGCAGTTTTTATTTATTTTTAGTAACGTGGCAAGGACATACCCGTAATAAATCGAAACACGGGCTATATATACTTAATCACAACAGTATAATGAAATTAATTTAACAGTAAAAAAGAAAAACAAAAAATGACAAAATACCGAAGATTTTTGTTTGTTTTTTGACAGAACAGAAAATAGGGTTTTTACAAAGATGTAGCTAATCATATAGCATGCAGGTTTTATTTATTTTTAGTAACGTGGCAAGGACATACCCGTAATAAATCGAAACACGGGCTATATATACTAAATCACAACAGTATAATGAAATTAATTTAACAGTAAAAAAGAAAAACAAAAAATGACAAAATACCGAAGATTTTTGTTTGTTTTTTGACAGAACAGAAAATAGGGTTTTTACAAAGATGTAGCTAATCATATAGCATGCAGGTTTTATTTATTTTTAGTAATGTGGCAAGGACATACCCGTAATAAATCGAAACACGGGCTATATATACTAAATCACAACAGTATAATGAAATTAATTTAACAGTAAAAAAGAAAAACAAAAAATGACAAAATACCGAAGATTTTTGTTTGTTTTTTGACAGAACAGAAAATAGGGTTTTTACAAAGATGTAGCTAATCATATAGCATGCAGGTTTTATTTATTTTTAGTAACGTGGAGGGGACATTCATGTAATGAATCGAAACACCGGCTATACTTGATCACAATAGTATAATGAAATTAAAATATCAGTCAAAAAAAAAACAATGTCGAAATGCCGAATTTTTTCATTTGTTTTTTGACAGTTATTTTAATTTTATTATACTGTAGTGATGTAGTATAGCCCGTGGTTCCATTTATTGCGGGTATTAATCGAACCACGGGCTATACTAGATCACTTTAATATAATAAAATAAAATAAAAAACAGACGATACACAAAATTTTTTCGACATTTCCATACAGAAGTGTGCAGCCGCTCGTGCAATTTGTATGGGAATGTCGAAATTTTTTTTTGGTTATTTGCTTGTTAATTTAAATTCATAATACTATAGTGATGTAGTATAGTCCGTGGTTTGATTTATTACGGGTATATCCCTTCTACGTTGTATAATCTTTTTAGCTCATCACGTTAGCCGTCATAACACGAATTTGTCTTCAAATAAAGTAATTAGTCAAGCTGGCATACGGTACTCAACCACCTAAAATTATATTTTCATCCTATCTGACTTTCTGTTACTTAACCTTGATAAAAAGATCAATCAATCTTTAACTTCCTATTTTGAATAATAAAACCGGTTGAAAGTTAAATTTTCTGATTTTCATTCGTTCCGAGATATACGATAAGCGAAGTAATATATTAATAAGATAATGAGTTGCTGGGATAATGGATCCGGAATTTCCGGATAGTATCGGCCGAACCGTGATCTAATTACAAACTTTACAACTCTGTTATGAGGTTTCCATTAGATTGATTTTTTAAGGAGCTAACTGAATTTTTCGGGGTCCAGTGCTGCCCCCATTTGAAATAGTAAATCATTTGAATCTGATCAGACCGTAGATAACCTTGAAACTATTTTATGAACTACTTTTTACAGTTGAAAGTGACACGTTCTCGCTTTAAACTGTCAACAGTAGTCCATAAAATAGTTTGAAGCGATCAAAACAAAATTTAAAATGAAATCTCCGTTTTTTCTTTTTTTTATGTTATAGGGCGGCAAACGAACGAGCGGGTCACCTGATGGTAAGTGATCACCGCTGCCCATGGACAACTGCAACACCAGGGGTATAAAAAAAGCGTTGCCGGCCTTTCAGGGAGATATAGACTCGTTTTTTGAAGGTTCAATGTCGTATCGGTCCGGGAACACTGCTGCAGGAAGTTGATTCTACAGTTCCTTTCAAATGATTTATTTCAAATGGGGGCAGCACTAGACCCCGGAAAATTCTGGTAGCAGAATTAAGTAAAATTAAGCTGGTTTTACAATGCGGGAGATCGCCCGTCGCTCGGAGCGGAGAAACACGTGAGTTTGGAAAAATCATTTCACAGCGACATGGATCTCTCCCTCCCGAACACATACGGGTAGAGCCTTTATTACGGCACCCGCTCAATCGTACCGACCTCTGCAGCACTGCGGCCGCTTTCCGTGCGGATTGCCCGTATTACGGCCGAACCGCACGGGTCTCCCACACAGCTGTGAATCCAGCCAAAGATAATATAATTAATAACCTAACAGGGTAAGTAGACAAAACTGGAGTTGCGGGTAGGCACACAGAAATTCATGTATCCCCTTATAAAACATAAAGACGAACATCACCAGGCCTGTGTTACTCCTCGTTTAGGTATCGAAAATATACCTACAATATTACTTTTCGCGCGGCGACCACTTCGAAGAGGAAAATTAATTTACATGATTCGTTTGTCCAGAGTAATAAGAATGAAATTGGCTTGCAATGAATGTCTAGGTATCGAAACGAAGAGGTGATGAATTCTGACGCAAGCTAAATTAAACCATAGCGCTAACCACATTAAGTAGATATTTCTTTGAATTTCTTTTCTGAGTAAGACTTCTGTACGTGAGTACTAGTACTTATTCTGTGAAATCTCTCAGAAGCAGCACCCTCATATGAAAGCAATTGTTGTTTTAAATCTGGTGGTTATTAATATTTTGCGTATAATCAGACATTAGATAGCCCTTTAAATTGTTTTTGAATAATCATTTGAAAGCATTATTGGTAGTCTGTCTAGCCAAAGGTAATATAATTACTAACGTTACAGATACCCGACGCCATAGAAACTGTTGGAAGGTCCGTAAGTAGTTAAAACTAGAGTTGGGGGTAGGCACACAGTAATGGAAGGACACACGACTATCAAAAAGTGACAAAGTGTTGAATGTGATTTAAAAACATTTATTGCATTTCGTATAAGTCATATTTATTTTTAGAGTGGTTCTTTATTCAAATAAAAGATTTTAATGTTTTAATAAATACATATAACGCCATCTAGAGGCAAGGAAGAGAAATGATTATAAGGCAATGGCATGCCTACCCATCGCCTTATAAATATAATAATTTCTCTTCCTTGTCACTAGATGGCGCTACAGCTATTTATTAAAACTGTAAAATCTTTGATTACAATCTATATATTATATTTGTTCCAGTAGTTTGTACTAACTATCGAAAAAACTCGTTTGCCTTGCGCGTGGGCATTAGCTTTAATAATATATCTCGAACAGTTGACATAGACTTATTTACTACAAGCATAGCGACAGCTAAGCGGTTACTAAATGAACATTTGCTTCAGTAGCGTAGTGTTGATTTTATGTATTAAGTATATTTCTTTATTTATTTTTATAATTTTATAAGGCTCCTAAATAGGCTAGTTTCATCGTTTATTGGTTAAAGTGTGGACACACACTTTAACCAATAAACGTTTTCCTTTGTTCAATTTTATTGTTAACATATACAGTATCTATATGCGAGAACCTGTAATTGGCTTCTTAATATCTAAGTTGTTACCTAATTTAATGAATGTGCTGTTGGTCTTCCTATTAAAATAAAATAAAAATAAAAATATACAAAAGGAGAAGCTGACTGACTGACATATCAACGCAGGGCCTTAACTATAAGGGTTAGAAACTTGAAATTGTGCACAATTTATTTCTTTTATAATTTAGGGAAGCACTAAGAAAGGATTTTTGGAACTTCATCCCCTAAGGGGGTAAAACGGGCAAATTTAGTATGAAACTTTGCCGTTTTTGAAGTTATTTGAATGAAATTCAGCATTAAGGTTCTTTACTGAAAGGCATGAAACATGAGTAAAATATTTTTTTCAAAATTCATTCCTTAGTGGGTTAAACGGGGTTGCAAAGTTAGTATGAAACTTTGCCGTTTTTGAAGTTATTCGAATGAAATTCAGCATGAAGGTTATTTACTGAAAGGCATGCAAAACGAATAAATTATTTTTTTCAAAATTTATTCTTTAGGGGGTTAAACGGGGGTGCAAAGTTAGTATGAAATTATGCCGTTTTTGAAGTTATTTGAATGAAATTCAGCATTAAGGTTCTTTACTGAAAGGCGTAAAACACAAGTAAAATATTATTTTTTTCAAAATTCATTCCTTAGTGGGTTAAACGGGGTTGCAAAGTTAGTATGAAATTTTGCCGTTTTTGAAGTTATTTGAATGAAATTCAGCATTAAGGTTCTTTACTGAAAGGCGTAAAACACAAGTAAAATAATATTTTTTTCAAAATTCATTCTTTAGGGGGTTAAATGGGGGTGCAAAGTTAGTGTGAAACTTTATCGTTTTTAAAGTTATTCGAATGATGACATACATGAGTAAAATATTATATATATTATATATATATATATTAAAAAGAAGAAACTGAATGACTGACTGACTGTGTCTAAAGGCTCTAAATTTGGCACATAGGTTCCTTATGAGGTCTAGGGGTGCACTAAGAAAGGATTTTTCAAAATTCACCCCCTAAGGGGGTGAAACCGGGTTTCAAAGTTTGTATGGAGAAACAAGATTAGTTTGACCATTTGATACGAAACTTAGCAAGAGTACTCCCAGCGGTAAATAAGTAAATACGTGTTTCAGGGTTTTTACTAGTTTCGGGGGGACGGGAGACGAGGGAACGGGGGACGGGGGACGGGAGACGGGGGACGGGGGACGGGGGACGGGGGACAGGGAGAGGGAGAATCCTATAAGAACCCTTTTTACTTTTACGAGGACGAAGTCGCGGGTTAAAGCTAGTTATTTTATATTCTGTGGCATGTTAATAACTTCTATGGCATTGGGTATCTGTTACGTTAGTATTATATTATCTTTGGCAATGGTTAGGCATGATCCCGCTTTAGAGCGCTTACAAATGTGCCGTAGAAGCCGCGGCACTAACGCCGCTGTCACAAAACAAGTACTAGTACTCACGTACAGAAGTCTTACTTAAAAAAGATATTCAAACACTACTTAATATGGTTAGCGGTATGGTTTAATTTAGCTCGCGTCAGAAGTCCTTACCTCTTCGTTTAGATACCTAGACATCCATTGCAAGCTCATTCTTATTACTCCAAGCGATTCATGTAACTGAATTTTTCCTTTCGAAGTGGTCTACGCGCGCTTAGTAATAATGTAGTTATGTTTTTGATACCCAAATGGGAAGTGAAACCGGCCTACCGCCTGCCATTGTGGCAGCGTGCGTTTTTTGTTTTGTACGCATATGCACAGATTTAAATTTTTTTGTAAAGGCGCGCCTCGAATTTTAAAAATTAAAATAATTTCTCGATTTCAAATCAGTCCAGCCAGTTCAAAACGTTAAGTCCAGGAATTCAGTGCAAATATAACGTTTAATTAATAAACTTTTCAAACCGAGGCGGTTTTCTAATAAATACCGGGAGCCGCGCCGCGACCCAAATTAAAGTTGGAACTTTTTGATAAAGTTTAATTTTTTTATGAATACAAATTATGAGTGAAGCATTTAATTATATTCATACATCATAGTAGCTACAGAATATTTTTCTTTCTTTCTTTCTTTCTTACAGTTTGAGAACATGCACGTTTAATGTTAAGCTGCAAATAAAGCTTGCTTGTATCACAAGAGAAAGTGAACCGTTTACTATGGGGCCCTTCCAAAGAAAACGACGATTCGAGATCGAATAAATAACGAGAAATAAATTCGATCTTGTGCTTATGTACAAACATAGAAGTATATCGAGTTTTAGAATTGTATTTAATGTTTAGCAGCGCCATGTATTTAATGAAATCAAAACATCATTTCTCATTTTTATGCTCTAATTTGTATTTGTATAATATAAACTTCTGAGCTGTTCAGATATTCCGTCCGTTAAGTGGTTAACGGACGAAATAAAATGAAAAAAAAAAAACTAACAAAGTTAGATACTAACAAAGTATTACCTACGGTTTATTATCATTTAGTACATATCATTAACTTCATTATCATTAAGTATAGAACGTTTTTATTTATTTATAAAACTTCCATAAAAAAATTTACAGGCGGACTAAGGCCCAAGTCCTTTTCTACCAGTTAACCTACGGGTAGTGCTGATAAAAGCAAAATTTCGGACGAAAATACTAAAACTACTAGTGGGTAGTACGTTCTGCCCACTAAGGCTTTTTAATCCCTTTTTAAAGGCTTTTTGCATTACATTCTGAGGCGGATTAAGCCTTCAAAAAAGGTTGTGATCAAGACTCCTATTTCCACCCGTCCCTCGTCAATCATGGCGGCGTATTTATTTGGATTTATCCCCCCACCCCCTCAAATTCAATAGACAGGTATGGGCATGCCCACAACCCCCCGCAACCCCCAACGTGCCTACAACGGTGGACCCGCGCTTGATTACATTACACTAAACAAATAATACGCTATTTAACTGTACGTTGTTGTTTAGGCAGGTCTGTGTCACGTTTAGATATCGAAAATATACCTACATTATTACTATGCGCACGGTGACCACTCCGGAGGGGAAAATTCAGTTACACGAATCGTTTGAAATTGAAGGGATGTCTAGGTATCTAAACGAAAAGGCGAGAAGTTCTGACGCGAGCTAAATTTAACCATAGTGCTAACCACATTAAGGGGCTACCTGAATTTTCCGGGGTCCAGTGCTGCCCCCATTTGAAATAAATCATTAGATAGGAAACGGAGACATCATTTAAAATTTTGTCTTGACCAGGCTCTAGATAACCCTTTAAACTATTTTACACACATGCGCCAAAAGCGGCCGTTCTTCGCAATTGTGCGTAGAAAAGCTTCACGTTCTCACTTTATACTGTAAACAGTATTTCATAAAATAGTTTAAAGGGTTATCTAGAGCCTTGTCAAGACAAAATTTTAAATTATATCTCCGTTTCCTTTTAAATGATTTAATTCAAATGGACTGGACTGGACTGGACCCCTAAAAATTCCGGCAGATAAGATTAAGATTAAGTAGATATTTCTTTAATTTCTTTTTTGAAATTTGTACGTTTGTGTGTACTATTAAGTAGGTACTATTATTGGGTTATACAAAGCATGATGAGACCAAAATTTTAAATGATATCTCCGTTTCTTTTTAAATAATTTATTTCCAATGTGGGCAGCACTGAACCCCGAAATAATACATGCATCCCCCAGCTATTCCGTAGCGCCATCTATTATTTGCCAGCTAAATTAAAAACCTTAACTTTCATTGCATTAACCCCCAATATCTTTTAAACGGCAGAATCGATTTTCACAAAGCTTAATAACCAGCGCAAGAGAAATTGCTTTCACGTAAAAAAATCCACATCGAAATCGGTACATCCTTTCGAGAGCTACGATACCACAGACAGACAGGCAGATATTAGCGTCAAACTTTAAATATCCCTCTTTATTTGGGGGTTAAACGAAGACAGGCTCCACTTACCTATCACTTTTATTTAGGATTGACGCGTTCTCAATTCTTCATCCATATACCTCAAAACTTAAGTATCCAAGAAATACTTACCCAAGGGATACTAATTAAAGTTCAACTACCGGAAAGCTCCAAAGGTTACAAGCTTGCATCACAATATTCACAATAGAAGGATTGTTTTGTTGTTGCAAACACAAGAATTGTTTCCTACACGGGGCGATCATGTTGTGAAGTATTCATAGTGCTGACTAGATTTTACTTTTTTTTAATTTCCCACGCTGTTATGGGAGAAAAGAGTAAAATTACAATGTACTCCAAACTATAAATTTATGAATACAAACGTAAAACTGACACTATTGAACTGGGTCTTGGATGTTTATCTATATATGTATTTGTTACAAAATATAGTATCGTTGAGTTAGTATGCCATAACACAAGTCTTAAACTTACTTTGGGGCTAGCTCAATCTGTGTGATTTGTCCGTATATATTTATTAATTTATTTTATTATGGATCTTGTCATCTAAAATAAACCATTTTTATTTTTATTTATTTTTATTTTACTGCTTCTCATTCCGCAATCGCAATGTGTAGGTGATGCAGCTAGTAACCCATCACTATTGTGATTCACTTTCCTGCCTTCTTGCCCACGATCACGAAGTGACCTTTGCTCAAATTCAAATTCAAATATATCTTTATTATCATAGGATATTTATGATATCTCTTAATAATCGTCACTTTGTTTTATTGCACAATAATTGTTGACGTCAAAAAGTTACTTAGAGCTAAGTTTACTGCCGCCTCCAAAGCGCTAGTGCAGAAGAAGCGGTAACAAACTGCACTGCATCATTTTCTCCAAGAACGTCAACTCACAATGAAATTAATATTTATAGTTGATATGTGGACAGATTATACATTGTTTGTTGTCATAATTTAAATTAATTTTTTTAATGTCGAAATTTTGAAATAATGTCAAATCAAGTTGTAAATTCAGTATGTACTTAATGTACCAGATTATGACCATTTCTGAGTATACAAACCTTTAAGAGGGACCCGCGCGAAGCTCAAGCCAGACTTTGTTGTCTTTAAGATAGTCATCGGTCCTATAATAAGCCTTCTCACAGGGTACCTTCTTTACATAAGCTTACAGTCGCAAGACATGTTTTGTCTGACATTTTCGAGACTATATAGTGGCTCTGTGACCTGTAGACCTCGCGAGTCACCTCGGCTCGTTGAAGTTTATTAGGTATTAAAAAGTAGACATTTTTGAAATTCGAAATGGCTGAAACATGATATTTTTAAAGTTTTCAACCTCAAAATATCCGCCATTTTGAAAAATTTCGAAAAACCTATTCGACAAAAAATATATATTTATGTTATTTTAAAACCTCACAAAATTTCTTACAAGAATCGGTTAAGTAATGCCTGATCTGTAACCTATAGGCGAGAACAACCGGGCAAACTGACAGCCGGACAAAAACTTTTTATGGCCAATATTTATAGTTACTGAGGCGCTTCGCTAGCTCGGTCATTAGGACGTAAGGGCCGTAACAGACGCGGCGCAAGTTGTGCCGCGTAACAGATAGTGATGGGCGATGCATAAATACTCAATCAACCCATTGGAGTATTTACTCAGTAGATTGAGTAAATACCCGATAAATATCCTTATTCATCCATTTGGTGGGTAGATTGATTTATATGAGTTGCGACTCATATTTATATTCATATTCATTATTTCATGTTTTCATGACAATTTTGAAACTTAAATCTAGTATACACTTGCAATTCTTGTCGGAAAGTGTGTACACCATAATATGCTTAAAATGTAGGTAAACGTTATATGCGACGCTAAATTATATGAAAATACCATACTAATCATACACTGAAAGTAGACTTCTTTGACTAATTATCATTTTTTGGTGGAAGGTGTGCATAGACGTAATTTTACGTAAAAATAAGTAAACAGACATCAAATGCGATGTCAATACATGAGCACGCTCTATTTACTCTATTTATTAAATCTAGTGAGTAAATACTCAAATGGGTAGATTGAGTACTATCCACTGCCCATCTCTACCTGTTACGCGACGCAACTTGCGTCCCGTCTGGTCCGGCACTAATAGTTTATAGTCTATACGCTACAGCCTATTAGTATTTACATATGAATCTTTATTCAATCTACATCAATCTAAAAGCTTTCGAATCGCATTAAATCCCGAATTTTCGCCATACATCGCCATGACGCTCCATTAATCACTGAAAGAATCCCAGGATTGGGACACTATCTTATCTCGATTCACTGGATGTAATTACGATAGAAATGGTTAGCGAGGATCAGATCGGCTTTTATAAATATTTGATAAATGGCTCGAATAGTTAGAAAAGAGGAGAATTTGGTTTGAAGTGAATGTAGGCATGGTAGGCCGAAATTTTTTAATTTTTAGAACCACCTGATACATCGAAAATTGTTTTTTAAAATTTGAAAAAAGATATGTTTTAGTTAAGGATCTAGTCTAGTAAAATTCGCATTTAGTTACATGATCTAATAAACTTCACTCGATTAAAAAAATCCTCTTTTTGTAATAATTTTTTCAAAACTACGACTAAACTACTGATATTTTACATTTCTTGTGCTCACTTAATGCCACTAAATATGTTTAGACAAATTCGCAGGAAGTCTGCCTCGCAGATCACCGGTACGGTAACGGTGCGTGTACGGTAACAACACTGCGATTAATGCAGTAATTAAAAAGTATCAAAAAGTAAGAAAAATTACTAAAGTATCAAAACACATGAGTCGCGCGCGCGTATTGTGTACACTTACGAGCCGTGAGGTCAAAGAACCCGCCGCACACAGCCACGGACACAGCTGAGCCACTGAGCGGGCGCGGGTGGCTGGCATACAAAAGTAGACTTTAAAGTACGTGAATAAGGTTTAAAATCAAGTGGGGACAGGTGGGGTCACACGGCTATTCAAGGTTACGTTTAAAGTAGGAACTCATGTTATAGTATACTACGGCGCGACGAAATTGATACTACTATTCGTAATTTATTTTTCGTGAGTTCTATGACGATTAGTTTTTTTATTTATAATTGCAGTAATGGTATCTATCAAAGAGCTTACGCATTTTTAGAGGTTTTCTTTAATATGAAAATGATAACTTTTGATTGACGTTTTATAAGTCTTAAATTACTTTGTATCATGGGTATAATAAATAGTTAAAAGGATGCCAACGAATTCAAATCCACCCTGTATATTAATTCTGTGCCTCGACTACACATTCGGCAGCGTCTTCGCGGCTGAGAAGCTACATGAAAACCCCTCATTATTTGTTGAAGCGACCGTCGACTGAAGACTCCTTTGTTTGTAGATACGTTACGAGTAGTATTTATGTAAGTACCTATCTACGTACATTCTCGGGTAACTATTATTATAAGCGAACAAAGGACCTGTAATAAATTTTCAAAATCTTGATTTATAATCTTACTAGCTGCACAGAATAAGTACTAGCTCACGTACAGAAGTCTTACTCAGAAAAGAAATTCAAAGAAATATATACTTAAGGGGATACCTGAATTTTCTGGGGTCCAGTGCTGCCCCTATTTGAAATAAATCATTCGATAGGAAACGGAGACATCATTTAAAATTTTGTCTTGACCAGGCTCTAGATAACCATTCAAACTTTTTTATGAACTACTGTTTACAATTTAAAGTGAGAACGTGAAGCTTTTCTACACACATACGCCAAAAATGGCCGCTTCATGTTCTAACGCGTACGCTTATGTCTCCGTTTCCTATCAAATGATTTAGGTATATCAAATGTGGGGCAGCACTGGACCCCGGCAAATTCAGGTAGCCCCTTAATGTGGTTAGCTAGCTTGCGTCAGAACTCAACACCTTTTTCGTTATGATACCTAGAAATCCATTGCAAGCCAATTTCATTCTTATTACTCTGGACAAACGATTCATATAACTGAATTTCCCACACCGGAGTGGTCTCCTCACCTTTTCGTTTATAAACGTTTTTACAGACAGACAGACGCGGCGGGGACTTTATTTTGTATTACGTATGGATAAAGGAAAGGGTTCCAAAAGTACATGAAAGTTCTAATTTAACTCATTATGTAGGTATCTACGATCGGTGTGAGTAGATCCTTCCATGCTGGACTGGGAGAAAAGCAAAAAATCCTTGATTATTATTCTCCATACTCAATTTTAAAAAGAGCTGATAGGGGGTGAATGTTTTTATCAGTATGAATCTTGCATTAAATTATAAGTCTTATTTACACGGTGAAAAGTTTTTGCTTCATTGCAAACAATTTAATTACTAACGTAACAGATACCCAATGCCATAGAAACTGTCGGAGGGCCCGTAAGTATGCAAAACTGGAAGTAGGTACACAGAGATGGCAGCACACACTACTTGGAAAAGTGACAAAGAAAGTGTTGAATGCTTTAAAAATGTATTACATTTCTTATAAATCATATTTAATAAATTCGAGTACTACTTTATTTAAATAATAGTAATAAAAGATTTTAATGTTTTAATCAATACTAGCGCCATCTATTGACAAGAAGAGAAATAATTATGTTTATAGGGTGTTGGTAGGCATGATAAGGCTGACGATTCGTTTAGACCATGCAAGTCATAAATTGCTTTAATTCAATGCATCATCATCATAATAATCAAAGAGCGATTCTCTTGTCGGTGGAGTTTGTTCCATTCTATTCTGTTTCCCGCCAACCTCTTGACATCTTGATACGACACTGCTGTCACCTTTGCCTGGGCTTTCCTCTTCTCCTTCTTCCTTATATTTTGCCTTAAAATTGACATGCTGTATCAAGTGTCCCAACATAATTGCCTCGCCTATTTCCAATGGGTGATCCCTGGTATGTGTCTCTTTTCACCTACTCCATTTAGGACGTAAATTGTTACTGTGTCCTTCCAAATAATTCTCTCTAGCGTTCTTCAGCACAACATTTCGTAAGCTTCTAAACTTTTTGTTTCCTTCTTTGTTAGTGTCCACGTCTCCCAGCCGTATAGAGCAATGCTCCAGATGTATACCTTAAAGCGGCCCTTCCAGGCCGCCCTGTCATCAACGCGAGCATAGTTTGAAAAGCTTTTTTTTAAAGAATTTATTTGAACATTTGAAACATACGAGGTGGTGCTACTCGTAGGTGCATTTAACAAATTATGATCGTAAACAAACCGCTATAGTATAAAACTGTGTTGCAGTTGTTTACGCCCAATTCCGGAATATGGTTATCAGCAAACATTTAACAAGTGGTAAGAAAAATACAAATTACATACAATTTACATACTAAACTTAATCTATTTTAAGGTGGAGGGCTTTGGGAGGGGGATAGGGAGTTATATGATTTGTGTAGCTGAAAGTGTTGAGTGTATGTGTGACAGTGTTTGTTTGTTTGTTTGTAATAACTTTATATATAACTTTATATAACATAAAATAACAACATAACGAGTAAATTGACAGTGTGTATTTGTCTATAGGTTCATGTTTGGAAGCATAAAGTAAACTATATATCGGACTTCAATCTGGCCATTTTATGAGATTTTCAGTCTCCTCATAAGTAATTCCTAGTAGCCATTTATAAAGTTTTCGTTTGCATTCGTGGCGCGTAAGCGGATAAATTACTAAAATCCTGTTTAGGTCGTTGTAGACTTTTGGGCTCAGGTACTTGAAGTGACGCCGAGTCAAATCGAGTCTAGATGACAATATCCTACATACCCTATCATATCTACGCTTGTCTCTAATAAAGTTGGGATTGAAGTGTAATTGAGTGTGTTTCCGGAGAAGAATGCTCGAAATAAACAGTTTTCTCACGGACAGTACTCCACTTAAGGTATATAAGTCTGAAGTAGGAAAACGCAAAGGCTTCGACAGCATTACCTTGAGGATGAATCTTTGTGCTCTTTCCAACCGCAACAAGCTTGTTGTTTCATTCAGGGCAATGCTAGAAAAAGAGGCAAACCAAAAAGAGAGAGATAGCCCCTAAAGGCACGGTTTGCATTCTACTGAATGAAATTACTATTATTATAACTATTCATTGAACGAATACTAATTATTCATAGGGTGCGGAGATTTCATAAAACTTGTTCCAGGTAATACGTGTTTTACTAAACCTTACAATTCCTTTGGTATTCTAACTATGCTCGCGTTGACGATGGCAGGCTTCATTATCACCTGGACACACCATACATGAAGAGTTGATGTAGAGTCGGGGCTTGCTTGATGATGTTGGTATAAGTCACAAGACCGCTTCACGTTCAAGATGTTTATTGTTGACAAGTTATACCTTTTGTAGATTTGGTTGTCATGGATGATTTCTCGATCGTCGTTTGATAGTAGTTATCTTATTTGACTGCTGTTATTATAGGTAAAGTTTGGTTTGACACGCGACTTACATAGTATGTAGACGCGTGAAGCCGAAATGTGCGAGCTTTACTCGTAATTCATAAAATAACTATAAATACTATTTTATTAAAATCATCTATTTTATTTACATAATTTGTACCTTCATGAAAGCGGACGCAAATAAATTACTCTTATCGAATATAGAAGCAATAACTTTCTGATTGATAGCGGGAGCCGACGGATTAATTAAATTTTGTCGAAAGTTGGAGCCGGTGGGTAGACTGGACACGTGATTGAAAAGCTACTGGCATGTACAGTCAGCGGGAAACCTTATCTATACTATATTTTTTATGTTATATGGCGGCAAACGAATAACCGGGTCACCTGATGACAATTGCAACACCAGGGGTGTAACAGAAGCGTTTCCGGCCTTTCAGGAAGATATAGACTCGTTTTTTGAAGGTTTCAGTGTCGTATCGGTCCGGGAACACTGCTGCAGGAAGATGATTCCATAGTTCGGTCGTACGTGGTAAAAATGTTATTTTAAAACGTACGGTGGTTGATTGCCAACTATACAAGTGGTGTAACTAATATTATTAGAAGAAAAGATATGATTGTGGGTTTGTTATTGTAATAGATAAACTCAAAAACTACTTCATTATCATCATTTTAAAAATAAGCAATTATTATTTTGAATCTTTTGTACCATTCCCCCTCTAAAAAGTTTATTTTATTCACTGAAAACTGTGAATAAAAGGCACCTTTACTCACTATTTTGGTTGTTTATTTTATTCACTGAAAATAGTGAATAAAAGGACCTTAATCACTATTTTGGTGTTGAAGTTTAGAAAATTTACTCTTAATTTGAGTAACTGTTCCAATTTCAACTTGCATTTTAATTGATTTTCCTTCCTTTTTTTTCTTTAAATGTCTATTTTTGTTTAATTCTTTTTTTTTCTCGTAGTCATGGTATAAAGTAAAGTATGTAACTCTTGAATTAAACGGATTTAATCGAGGGCCATGAATCACACGCGTCGCTCAGGATTCTAACACTGGAATCACTCCCTACGGTCGTGATTCAATCGTTCGAATCCTTCATAATCATAATCATATCTTTATTTGCTTAAAACATGGTAATATAGGTCTTACAATTCTCACTTGCTCGTGATTCATCTATGGTCCTCAAATGAAATCCGTCTTTTATTCACTAATTGCATAATATACTATTTTAAAAAAGCTTTTATCTAAAACAATGAACTTATAATTTCTCAAAATTAAAAACCCACTTCACCCCTAAACTACATAACCGATTTTGATAAAATTTCTATGCGACCTCATGACAAGTATTTTATATCATTTAAACCAAAAAAAGAATTTTTCAGATCGGTCCTGGTGTCTTCAAAATACATTAAAAAAACGGTGAACACACATAAAAAAGAACATAAAAGATCGCGACGAATTGATAACCTACTTCTATGTGAAAGTCGGTTAAAAAGCTTAAAGTGCTCTTCAAGACAAATTAAACGAGTCCAAATTCAATTGAGTTGCGTCGTTTCATTACAGAGTTCCTATAACCACATATCGGCTCCACCATCATATCAGCCCCATGTCATCATAATGTTGCATTGTCACGCGATATACGTATGTGTGCAAAATTTCAGCTCAATCGGAAACCGGGAAGTGGGTCAAATTTAACTTAAAGACTTCATTACAGACAGGCAGACAACGGGACGGGTGAAACCAAATAAAAGCTTGTGATTAAATAATAATTAAAAAAAAAAAAAAAACATTTCTTTCGGATAACATTGATCCATAATTACAGAATGAGCACAACTTCAATAATTAGTAAGTAATAAGGAAATCAATTAATTAAATTAAACTAAATTAAATTAATTTCACTTACAATTACATATCTTTTAGTACCTTCTCTGCGGCATAGGTACTGTGACATGTCTGCCACAGCCATGCCGCAGGTAAGGACAGTCCAGTCGTTCGCCAGTTATGTTCAGAATGACGTTGAAGCTGGCCCGCACCCTGGACACCAAGGACGCACTCCGCTTGCGCATGGTTGCGTAAAAACTATCACTCTGAACGCATTATTATACAGGACGC
Source organism: Acrobasis suavella (assembly GCA_943193695.1). Lineage (NCBI taxonomy): Eukaryota > Metazoa > Arthropoda > Insecta > Lepidoptera > Pyralidae > Acrobasis > Acrobasis suavella. The sequence goes on from OW971934.1 coordinate 23,678,330, forward strand.
GGAGGTCGCTGTAATTTCGCTGCGTGTAGTTTGCCCACAGGTTGCAAGTGAATAGCAATGTGCAATATGCTTTAAACAGCGTCACCTTTACATCCCGTGAGCATCGCGCAAACCTGCGGGCTATCATATTTGCTCTTATCAACAGCGCTCTCCGCTCCCGCTTAATGTCAGCATTGTCCTTGAGGTCGGTAGTAATTATGTGTCCCAGGTATTTCAACTGAGTAACTATCTCAAGAGGTGTGTCATTTAATTTAATTAATGGCACGTTTTGGACATATGTAGTTTGTACCTGCCTCAAAGACCATGCATTGGCTCTTCTTAATATTATATATTAATCCATGTCCATGGGCGTATTTCTCGCAAATCTGTATCAGCTTCCTTAAACCGCATACTGATGCACTCAGCAGTACGGCGTCATCCGCGTAATGGAGATTATTGACACTGACGTCATCAATATGACACCCGACATGCTGTCCGCTGAGTTCGACGACCAGTTCATTAACATAAAGGTTGAACAGGGTTGGAGATGTCAACCCACCCTGCCTGACTCCGCATTCAAGCCTATACGGATCCGACATTGCCCCCGCCCATCGGACACTATTAGACTGGTGTGCATACCACTACTTAAACATCATAATAAGTTCCTGAGGCAAATTTATACCTTTTAGTTTGTCCCATAATATGTTATACCTAACTAGGTCAAACGCCTTAGACAAATCGAGAAAGCAGGCAAACACGGGCGTTTTGCGATCAGTGTAGTATTTGATGGTATGCTTAAGACACAGTATAGCACTCTCAGTGGACAGTCTAGGTCGAAACCCAAACTGATTATCATGTAATTTTACGAATCTGTTTAACTGTGTATTAAGCAGCCCATCAAACAGCTTCGCTATAACAGTGACAAGGGATTAGCCTTATCAGTAATATCTCCCGTTTTATTTTTCACTACTGGCACCACAATTGCCTTTATAAAATCGTCAGGTAGGTAGGAGTGACTCACGCATAAGGAGTAGAACATGGCTAGTACCCTAGCCATATGAGGCCCGGCATGAAGAAGGTGCTCAATGCTGACACCATCATGGCCTGGCGACTTACCTCTAGTTTTATTGCTACACCTACATCTTTCGCAAGAAAAGAGGTGTATACTTTACCTCGCATATCAGCCTCGAGCACCTCTTCCGCCGGACCCAGTGGCGAGCTGACTGTAAAATGATTCTTAAAGGCATTAGCAATGTCCTTGGGATCGTTCACACCATCGACGCTCACAGGAAGGCCAGGCCGCACATTGACACATTACGCGTGTCCCGCCAGAAGCTGCGAAAATCTCCCTTTGAATACTTTTGGGCTAGAGCATCCATTTTTACCTGGTCTTGATGGTTTTGACACCATTTCAGTTTGGCCTTGAAAACCCGCCTACTTGTACACATTTTATCATATAGTGAACCAGACCTCGGCTTCCTGCACATGACCAATTCCTTAAAACTGATCCTCGCTTCCCTATGAGCGCCGCTGACATGTGTGTTCCATCCGAATACGCACGAACCACCTACAGTCCCGCCCCCCTGACTCTCTACTGCTGCATCCCGAAGGGCGGTCACAATGTCGGAATAGAGATTGTCCAAAATACGCCTATGGTCATGGTCATTACAAAAACAATCAGCACAGTTTATGAACTTCGAGGGAAAATCAATTTCTTTCAATCGCTTATGACATTCTTTGGTGTATTTTATTATTTGTTCCTCCTTCCTATCACCCCATATAACATTTTTATTTAAATTTTCTATTTTATGTAAAGTTTTTGGGGCAAGTAAATTAATATTACATTCCACGATAAGTGGGAAATGGTCAGACCACCGAGCGTCATACATAACCTCAACTTTGACGACCGATTGCTTCGCCGGGTGGGTTCCTACACAATGGTCCGACCAAGAGGTGGAGCCGTGCGCACCACTAATAAAAGTGAAAGTGCCTGAGTCCCGCCCCAGCATATCTACGTCAATACATGACCATTGTTGTTCGTTACAAATACTGCTACGCTCATTGTAAAACAACTCACCCGGGTCCGCGTTGAAGTCTCCCAAGACAAATACCGATTCAATCCCATTTTCATCAATAATCGCACTTACAATACTCAAACACTCAGTAAACTCAAGTAAATTATCTGCACTATTGGTTGGCAAGTAAACATTAATTATGCGCACTGGTCTGTCATCATAAATACATCCTTATAAAACGTGTTGTTTTCCAAATTTAAATAAAAACGACGCCTGTGCCAATATTTATTTGTTATAAAACTAAATTCTTCTTTTTCTTTTGCTGAACTGCTGAAGTCATTTTGGATGTTCCCATGCTTTTAAGAGTTCCGCAAGAAATACAAGTTAAACTAATCGGTTTTTGCATAGATAAGGTGAAAAAAATATTTATATTTAAATTATTTTAAAGAAAAACTTCTAGCGTTTCACAACGATCGATGCCGAGAAGATAAACCGAGAGAAACTCATTTACACAGTATTGGTCACTTACGCGCCAGACGGGCGTTTTATAAGCTTTTATATTATTTTTTTTACAATATATTGGTTTAGGCATTTGTCCTCAATCTCACCTGATGGAAAGCGACGATGAAGACTAGGATGAAGCATGCCTATCCAAAAGATACCCATTCAATCTACTTTTGAATGTCCCGGGGCTGTACTTCTCTGGGAATATAGACGCAGGCAGTTCATTCCACATCTTAGCTACTCGAACCAAAAAGGAATTGTCAAAGCGTTTAGTTCGAGACTTAGGTATTTCAACGACAAAGGGGTGAAACCCCTGTCCGCGCCTCGTAGTCCGATAGAGAAATGGTGAGGGTTTCACGAGATCAAAAAGAGCCTTCAAACACTCTCCAAAATGTATCCTATAGAAAACCGATAAGCAGGCTACTTTGCGACGATGCTCTAGGGATTGCAATTTTCTATTCGGAAGCTCATCGCTTTATAACGTCCAATGTATGTTTTATAATTGTTTAAGTCGAATTTTGCTACCCAATTTTCAACTAGTTATCCTGGATAGATATTCTACAGAACTCAGTTATAAAACAGGCTAACCTCATTGAGTAGGATTCGTTTGATTTGTCTTGACGAGTATTTTAGTGCCGCAACAGACGGGGCGCAAGTTGCGTCGCGTAACAGCTAGAGATGGGCAGTGGATAGTACTCAATCTACCCATTTGAGTATTTACTCACTAGATTTAATAAATAGAGTAAATAGAGCGTGCTCATGTATTGACATCGGATTTGATGTCTGTTTACTTCTTTTTACGTAAAATTACGTCTATGCGCACCTCCCACCAAAAAATGATAATTAGTCAAAGAAGTCTACTTTCAGTGTATGATTATTAGTATGGTATTTTCATATAATTTAGCGTCGCATATAACGTTTCCCTTCAGTTTAAGCATATTATGGCGTACGCACACACTTTCCGACAAGAATTGCAAGTGTATACTAGATTTAGGTTTCAAAATTGTCATGAAAACATGAAATAATGAATATGAATATAAATATGAGTCGCAACTCATATAAATCAATCTACTCACCAAATGGATAAATAAGGAAATATATCGGGTATTTACTCAATCTACTGAGTAAATACTCAAATGAGTTGATTGAGTATTTATGCCTCGCCCATCACTAGCTGTTACGCGGCGCAGCTTGCGCCGCGTCTGTTACGGCCCTTATGATAGACGATGCCTAGGGTCTGATCACGGAGATGGAAGGTGGTCGATGGAACTCAGTAATAAAACAAAGCAACTCTGTCGAGTTTACGCTTATTCATTGTACTTTGGTTCGTAAAATAAAAGCCTGTACAAATGTATATTGTTTCAAACACTTATTCAGTAAACAAAGATCATATTTAGGAATTAATCATCATCTGACATGTTTGCTGGAGTCCTAAAGTGGTTTTATATTACAAGGGCGTTAAAACGAATACACGGGATTACCTCTGCAGGGAATAAAATTGGTCCTGAATTTAATTTTAATTTCACGCTCTGTGGCTTTGTTATTACACCGGGCAGGACTTTTCTGATATTGTTTTATTAAAAAGCGTTTAATTATTTTAAACTGACTTTACAAAAATAGGAAATCGACAATTTCCTTGTTTTTTTTTTGTATATATCGCGATATCTTTGCCATTTGTGAAATGGATTTTTTTTATTTTAATTTATTATCACACAAAGCAGATTTCAATGCGACACAAATTAGTCGAACAAAAATGGCGGACTTCAAAGCATTTTTGTACAAATTCCCGACACGTTAATTAAACCAAAATGGCGCATTATTTGTACCTGCGCTGGTAACCGCTGTTCTTGTTCAACCTACGTGATGTACAAAGAAACAATCATCAGAGGAGAATCTTACAATCACACTTCTGTTATTATTACTATTATCAATACATATAATATAACAGTAGGAACCGCGTGTCTGTACTTTTGATAAAATTAATAAAAAATGAGTGGGGGCGATAAAAAAAGAGGAACAGAACACAAAAAAGATTTTTTTGATTTTTTTGTCTGTCTGTCTGTCTATCTGTATGTACTCGCTAATCTTTAAAACTACTAAACAGATTTTTACGCGGTTTTCACTAAAAGATTAAGCTCATCCCTGAGCAACAAATAGGATTTGTTTCATTGAAATCTGATGTCAGATAAAAAAGTTATCGTCATTTAAAGTTTAAAGAGAATTTTTCTATGGGCGTTTTATAGTTACATTAAATCGCAACAGATGGCGTCTCAAGAAATTTTAAAACGCGCTGTGGTTGTTTATAAATACAAGCTGATTTTTTGCTCTGTACTTAAGACCTTTTGATTCTTTTGTGATTTTTGGTTAGTTACTGTTGTTGAATTGTTGAATTTGTTGATTTTATAGTTTTATACTAATATTTGGCTATACTTGGCTATGAAAATACGGACTTCTGATCTTGCTTTGATGCTTTGTGGGTTGCGGTTAGTTAATATTGTTGATTTATTTATAATTTGACACTTGTCTATAAAAATACGGACTTCTGATCTTGCTTTGTGGATTGGTTAGTTAATATTTCGGATAATATTGTTGATTTATAATTCGACACTTGGCTATGAAAATCCGGACTTTCTAATCTTGCTTTGTGGATTGATAAGTTATTTCGGATATCTTCAAAAGCTTCTTGGCTTTATAGATTTATTGAACTAAGTTTGACATTTGGCTATAGCAATACAGATTTTGTGATCTTGCTTTGTGGATTGGTTAGGTATTTCGGATATTATCTTCAAAAAATTCTTGGCTATATAGATTTATTGAATTAAATATTATTGTATTTTGTGCTTTGCTTTCAAAAATGGTACAAAGAAAGTCAAATCTGCCACAGAATATTAGACAAGCGAAAAGACAGCAGATGAGTAGATCCCAAGAATCCAATGACAAAAGACAGGCATGACTAAGTGTTAATCGAGAACGAAATTCACTGACTCGCGCCTCGGAGAGTTCCACTAAAAGGGAGTCTCATCTAAAGTCAAGGTCAAAGTCAAAATTTTTTATTCAATGTAGAATAAATTTATCTCTTATTAAGGGTCATTTTTTAAAATATTATTGTAAGTAACTAAGTGCTGATCGTAAACGTCATTAGCTATCCCGCGCCTCGGAGACTTTTACAGATAGGGAGTTATGTTTGACTGCTGATTGAGAACGTCACACACTATCTCGCGCCTCGGAGACTTTTACAGATAGGGAGTTACGTTTGACTGCTGATCGAGAATGTCACACACTATCTCGCGCCTCGGAGACTTTTACAGATAGGGAGTTAAGTTTGACTGCTGACTTCGTCTGCGTACCTATATATTTATACACAAAGGTTATCATTATTATTGTAAGGCTTCATTATAATCCATTCATAAGTTGTTGAATGAATGAGTAACTGATATCCATACATCTATAGAATTTGCAATATTAAAAGTATACCGCATCACAATAAAAAAATCGAACTGTAAATATACAGACTAATCTGACAAAATTTCAACAGGTTGTGTAAGAAAACTGAATTTCACACTGGCAAAGTCTGCAGGCACCAAATACAGATAATAAAGTATGTATTCGTGAGCAAGATATATATAAGGAGTTACAGAACACTTAAAAGATTTTTAAGAATTTTGTTTGTATGTCAGTGTCTGTATGCACATTGTACACCCGTATGTCTGAACCTGCTGAACGGATTTTCACGCGGACGAAGTCGCGGGCGCAGCTAGTATATCTATATATGTATTTGTTATAAAATATAGTATCGTTGAGTTAGTATTCCATAACACAAGTCTCGAACTTACTTTGGGGCTAGCTCAATCAGTGTAATTTGTCCCTATATATTTATTTATTTATTTATTTATATAGGTGAAATTTGTGTGTGTGTGTGTGTGTGTTTTTTTTACTTCTTCAAGTGCAAACGGCTGGACCAATTTTGATAAAATTTGTTTTGAAGAAGCTGACGTCATGGATTAACACACAAGCTACTTTAAAAAAAACACGGGTAACACTGCGGGGCGCAGCTAGTCTAAATATATATAACTCAAAGGTGACTGACTGACTGACATAGTGATCTATTAACGCACAGCCCAAACCACTGGACGGATCGGGCTGAAATTTAGCATGTAGGTAGATGTTATGACGTAGGCATCCGCTAAGAAAGGATTTTGATGAATTCTACTCCCAAGGGGATAAAATAGGGGACGAAAGTTTTATACAAACTTTCATCCCCTATTTTATCCCCTCAATTGTCAATTTTAAACCGATCGGGCTGAGACTTTGCATGCATAAAGCTACTATGACGTAGGCATCCCCTACGAAAGGATTTTGATAAATTATACCCCTACGCGAGCGAAGCCGCGGGCAAAAGCTAGTCTAAGATAAAAAAAGTAAAACAATGAAATATATTTAAAATATCTTACCTATTAAATATGTACTTTGCTCTCCTGTAACATAGTACAGGATCCCTTTTAGTGTTTTAATGTATGAGGCAAGTTTATGATCAAAAACATCAAATTCAGGGGTAGTTAACGCTATCTCGTTACACGGACGGACCATCCTCCTCACAATGGGTTTATAAAATTAGGGTTTGAAAGCCCTCAGGTACTTCGTCCTATATGAATCCGATGAAGATATTATATGATGAAAACAAAAGTAAAACTCCAAAATTAGCTTTTATCAGCATCACCTGAAAAAAGTCTGGTAGAAAAGGCCCTGGGCGTGTTACAGTTTTTGAAACAAAGTTAAAAAAAGAAATATATTCTTAATCAATTACATTTTATGGCACCTGAGAAAACAAATACACAGATATTTTCATGATCTTCTCGAGGAAAAAGTATACGATTTCCTTCGATACAAAAACAAAGGAAAATAAACAAAAAGGTTATAACAATATTTTCCCATTCGGTTCTTGGAGAAAATTAAAAACTTAGAAATGCCATCTGTTTACTTCCCACAGAGATCGTAAAAGACAAACATGGGTAATGGGCGCAAATATAAATCACGCGAGGCCATCACCTTTTTATTCGCATTTTAGGGTTCCGTACCCAAAGGATAAAAACGAGAGCCTATTACTAAGACTCCGCTGTCCGACTGTCCGTCGGTCCGTCTGTCTGTCACCAGGTTGTATTTCATGAACAGTGATAGCTAGACAGTTGAAATTTTCACAGACAAAACTAAAACAGAATAAAATAAATATTTTAGTAGGGCTCCCTTACAACAAACGTGATCTTTTATAGATAAAAGTCAAAAAAAGTCAGAACTAAAAAATATATATTCAATGTAGGATAAATTTATCTCTTATTGAAGGTCATTTTTTAAATATTATTTTAGTGCAAAAGCTAAAAACTACTAGTGTTTCGGAACGACCACTGCTGGGAAGATTACACCAAAAGAAACCCAGATCAGTATTGGTCCCAATATTGAACTGGGGTTGAACCCAGCCTGATGGGATGTGTAATAGTATGTATAATTGTACGGAATCCTTCGTGCGCGAACCGACTCGCACTTGGCCTGTTACTTATTCCCTTTTTACAAAGAAGATCATTTTATAATCAAAGTTTTTGTAAGTACATTATTGTATAAGGATTACTCTCTCAATTTAATTCAATTCAATTCAAATATATCTTGATTACAATAGGATATTTATAATATATCTTAATAATCGTCACTTTGTTTTATTGCACAATAATTGTTGACGTCAAAAAGTTACTTAGAGCTAAGTTTACTGCCGCCTCCAAAGCGCTAGTGCAGAAGAAGCGGTAACAAACTGCACTGCAGCATTTTCTCCAAGAACGTCAACTCACAATGAAATTATTATTTATAGTTAATATGTGGACATATACATTGTTTGTTGTCATAATTTAAATTATTTTTTTAATGTCGAAATTTTGGAAATAATGGCAAATCAAGTTGTAAATTTAGTATGTACTTAATGTACCAGATTATGACCATTTCTGAGTATACAAACCTTTAAGAGGGACCCGCGCCAAGCTCAAGCCAGACTTTGTTCTCTGTAAGTAAAATGTAATATTTCTTTAACAGAATGAATAAAGATCATGAACCATACTTTTTTACACATTTACGCTCACTTATGTACTATGTACTTCACTTATGTACTTGGTTGCCTATAACTTTGCACCTCACCTGTTTTCGTCGAACATCTCCAAGTACCTCGGTTGCCTGGAAGAGATTGCAGTTGCGATAAGGCCGCCTTTAGACGTCCGTTTTATGTTACCTATCCATTTCTATGTAACATTAATGTTTTGGTGCAATAAAGAATTTAACTAACTAACTAAACGTGGCATTTGAGTCTTATGGCCCAAGGCTCTGTCTGCCTCATTAAGTATAAAGACGTTATAGTTTTTCAGCGTGGATTTTTTTACCAGGTTCTTGTGCAAGAGGAAAAGTATTCTTGTAAAGATAAAGATAAAGAATTTATTTGCCAAACATGTGTTACAAGATAATACATTCAGTTTCGTCCAATCATGTTTACCATCACCGGTGTGCAAATTTTGTCAGAAAAGCTATCATAATAATACTATAAAAAAATATACCTACTTAATCTATAAACATTTTACGATTTACTATGAAACAAAGTCAATTTACAGTTTATCAGATAAGAAATCCTTAAGAGCGGCGTTCCCGTCTTACTTTTCATACAAACGCTGATACGTGATAATGGCGTTGTATCTGATCTTTCTTGAAAACTTTTGAACTCACAGGTATCTTGGGCGCTATTTCTAGGTTTCTATTGAAATAAAAAATTAAAATTTAGAAAAACAAAGTCAGTATAAGCCTCCAAAAATCTGCTTTTTTACCAAACTTTTAGCTGAACTTCGACTGTTCATAAAGTACTCATAAATTGTATAGGTAAAGAAAATATTTCGATACAAACCTCGTAAATGTAATGAAAATTTTGAATACAAAACATTTATTTCACATACTTGTAAGGCTTACTGATAAACACGTAACACCTGGAACAAGTTTTTTGAAATTTCCGCATCCTATGAATAGTTAATATTCGTTCAATGGATTGTTAATAATTATACTAATTTCATTCATGAGAACGCAAACCATGCCCTTAGGCGCTATCTCTCTCTTTTTTGTTTGCCTTTTTTTCTAGCATTGCCCTAGATTAAACACCAAGCTTTTCAAACTATGCTCGCGTTGAAAACAGAGCGGCCGGGAAGGGCCGCCTTAACACTATAATAACATTTAGCTATCAAAAATAACTTAATTTTCTTCTTAAACAAAGTCAAATTTAATTCTTAATATTGTTTTGGTATTTTATTAAATATTATCGGTGCCATACCTAATACACTATCATGTAATAATGCAGTTTTAGATGAATGTATGCACAATTTGTCCTCACGACGGTTTCTTTCTACTGTATCAGACAATTTAGGAAACAGGTGAGGATTACTCTTTACAAATATAGCTGTTTCTAATATATATAATGACGGGAGTGTTAGAATCTTATATTTTTTAAATATCGGTTCACAACTATCTCTACTTTGTGTAACATAATATAGTTTTAAAAACTAAAACTCGACTTCTTGGAGATTTTGCTAGATGTTCTTTTCTTCAGGGAATGCAAGCACAGCAAGGAGAAACAGTTATTCACTTATGAAATGTGTTGATTGAGCCCTTTTATTAAATACCAAACTAGCTGGCTGACCTGGGTTACTTTTTTTAGAAAATCATTTTTTAACGTCGACTTGTCACTCCCTAAATACCGAGTTTCATCAAAATCGTTAGAGCCGTTTCCCAGATCTTCATTACACTTTAAACAAGAATTGTTAATTGAAAGTATAGGATAGGGTACGATTTGATTTAGGTTTTCATTTTTTAGGTACTTACTTTTTGGCCTATAGAGGGCGCCATGTTGAATTTAGTGTGACGTCACAAAGCCTATAAACCATCGTATAGCCTAGACGATTCCTACGATACCTCAGTTGTCAAGGTATCATGGATATCTTTAAAGACACGAGGGAACAGATAAACATACATACATAGTACATACCTACATACTTAGCGGCGAAACACATAACCGTCCTTTTGGCTTCACCGTAGTCGGGTAATAAGAAGTCAGAATAAAAAAATTAGCTTCTCGTTTTTACCTAATTTACGAATTAAATTAAAAGAAAGTAGATAAGAAGGCACTTCAATACGAGTATCCTTAAGTAATAAAAGGAAGCACTCTCGTAGCAGATTTTATTGCAAGAGTCTCTTCGAAGAATTAAAAAATACAAATTTTCTACGAACAAATTCGTTTTTCCACGTGAATCTTAAATAAGGCTGTTTTTAATTTCCTCGATTTTCTTTATCAATTTTGTGAAATTTTTCCTGGTAGTGGCATTCGAGACCTCTGAAGTTTGGAAATCGCAGGAAAAGACATTTTTAAGAGCGGCCAACCCGTCTTACTTTTCATACAAACGCTCGTACGTGATTATGGCGTTGTTACTGATCTTTCTTGAAAACTTTTCTATTCCTTTCAATCTAAGGTTGACTGAAAGAGATCCCTATCTGAGATAATTCCGACTTTGTACTGTGCTTGTTCTCTTAAATTGTATTTTGTGTGAACAATAAAGCTTTTACAAACAAACAAACTTTTGAACTATCAGCTACTTGTGCGCTATTTCTAGATTTTTATAGAATAAAAATATTTAATTTCGAACAACAAATTCAGTATAATAGTATAAGCCTCCAAAAATCTGCTTTTTGCACAAATTTTACCTAAACTTAGACCGTTCGGATCATTAGGAACTCATGAATTGTAAAAGTAAATAAAAATTCCGATATAAACCTCGGAAAGAAAAAATCTACATTTTGCATGCAAATTGCCGGGCTGAAACACTTTTGTATGAAAATGACGATTTTTTTTCGAATTTTAGGCTTTGGTCCCATAAGAAAAGTTGTTCATATTGAAGGTCTCTGAGTTAGTTAGTTAAAGTTAAATACATAATAAGTTTCTCCTACAAGGATCGGACAGGGTTTTTGTTACATATAGTATAGGGTATAATGGAGTGGGGGGGTTGCAGTCTGGAGAATGGAAAACACTGGTGAAGTAAAAGTCTGCCGTATACCAGCAACAAGTTAACATACAACAATATGTAACAAAAACCCTGTCCGATCCTTGAAGGAGCAACTCAGACCGTCATTATGAACAACTTTTCCTATGGGACTAATACTTGAAACTCGACAGAAAGAAAACAATCGTCATCATTTCATCCAATTGCCCTGCCGGCCGAACACTTTTGTATGAAAATGTCGTTTTTTTTTCAGTTTCAAGCATTGGTCCCATAGGAAAAGTTGTTCATATTGAAGGCCTGAGTTGCTCTTACAAGGATCGGACTGAGTTTTTGTTACATATTGTATAGGAATAAAATATTATACTTGGTGTGAAATAAAAATTATAATTGATTTAGCGAAGCTTTCCTTATTTAGTTGTCTGCTCACTGTTGGCGTCGTGACTCGTGATATGCCCGACCTAACTTTCTTACGATCTCCCGAATGTCTCCCTCTATTTGTTACGATTTTTACCCTGCGCTAGTGTCTCGGAGATCTTAATGTTTAAGTGTTCTTTTATTTGGTCAGATCATCGTATTAGGCTACGATCCCTTGATCTTTTTCCTTCCATTCCGACGAAGCTTTAGCTCTGTTTGACTGAAGCTCGTCTGAAAAACAAACGATCCCTTCAAACAACAAAAGAGATTATATTACGCAACAATATTAAAGTGACTCGGCGAAATAAAAAGGGTTACTTGTGCCAAGTGGAAACATATTGGAGTGATGAGCGGGAACTGAACAATTACTTAGGTAGAAATGAATATCATGGTCAGAATAAGGGTTCATTTGGACGGTGCAAGTTTATTTGATAATAAATTGCCAGAATCGGTCCTTAATATGCCAAACAGAAAATTTAAAGCTTATGTAAAGAAAGTACTTTGTGAGAAGGCTTATTACAGAATTGATGATTATCTACAAAAACGTCTAAAGTAAATATAGAAAAAAGGAATCAAAATAGTGATGGGTTGCAAGCCGCATCACCTATTAACATGATTCGAATCTCGCCCATTCCCTCGATCGGTTTGCGCGGTTAAGGACCAGCTGGTACATTCTTGCTTTTTTCTTTCTTCCAGACCAGCATGGAAGAGAAATCATTTATTGCTTCAATAAAATGGTATGCAAGAGGCAAGAAAAGAAACTTGCACCGCGTAAATGGGCCTTAGGATACGGAGTTTTACCAGTTTTCAACTATCTATACTATATTTATTCCAGGCTATTGCGGGTTTTTTTTATGGAAAGGGACGCACACAATGTCGATTTTTGGCGGAGCATATAATAGAGTGGTTTGCCATTGCTTTCTCCATCTAAGCCATTAGTAACTTGAATACTTGAACAGTAACTATTATAACAATACAATACCTTTTATTGCACAAAATAAATAAATACAGGACATAATTAGCTTAAAAACTAGGAAATGCGCAAAAGGCGGCCTTATCGCTAAGCAATTTCTTCCAGGCAACCTCGCTATATAATAGAAAATAGTAATGGGAAATTAGGTAGTGCGGGGTGGTCAAAACAAACAAACATACTTATATAACAATAATTATAATAAACATACATATACATCTTACATAAATACATACAACTTACACTGAAAAACAATGATATTAACAGTACGAGATGAAGAGAAATGGAAACAAGGGAAGGATTTTTATTATATTATATACTACTAACGGATATTATATATACTACTAATTACTAACTTAATATTACTATATTAAGTTAGTAATTGTATACTCAACGACCTCTGTGGCGTAATGGTCAATATGCTAGATCGCCAACCTGGAGGCACTGGGTTCGACTTTCAGCCAGAGCAAGTTGGAAAATGGCCTTTTTTAAATTGTCCTGGGTCTTGGGTGTTGATCTATATTATGTATTTATTATCAAATATAGTATCGTTGGGTTAGTATCCCAAAACACAAGCTTAAGCTTACTTTGGGGCTAGCTCAATCTGTGTGGTTTGTCCCTATATATTTATTTATTTATATTTATTTATATAATAATATTTATATTTATCAATCTGTGTGATTTGTCTCAATACATTCATTATTTTATTTTTTTTATTTATAAAATCTCTGCTATTTATCCGCTCAGGCGATGCCCCGGCGCGATAACAAGGTTTGTAGCAGGTGTGCGACGAAATCTACTGCCGCGGCGCGCGGTGGCATAAAGGTACACTTTGAAGTTGAGCGGCAGGCGGCAGCGGCAGCTGCACGTGCCGCAGCGGTCGGCGCCGCTAGTAGTTACTATGGTTTTGCATGAAATGTTTTTACGACCACTCGACCCAAGGCTCAGCAGATGCCGCACACGGCACCCGTCAAGTGACGCGCTCTCAATGAACTGAAGTGCCATTTTTCAAACGCGGAGTCACCTAAACGAATGATTTTTCCATACAAAAATCCGTACGTTTAGTGACTCCGCGTTTGAAAAATCGCACCACTGAACTGAGCTTAAGGGGCTATCTGAATTTTTCAAGGTCCAGTGCTGCACTCATTTGAAATCAATCATTTGAAAGGAAACGTATCAAACTATTTTATGAACTACTGTTTATAGTTTAAATTGAGAACATAAAGCTTTTTTACACACATTAGCGAAAAACTACCAGTTATGGCTAATGTGCGTAGCAAAGTCAAAGTAATTTTTTTTATTCAATGTAGGATAAATTTATCTCTTATTGAAGGTAATTTTTTTAAATATTATTTTAATGCAAAAGCTAAAAACTACTTGCGTTTTGAAACGACCACTGCTGGGAAGATTACGCCGAAAGAAACCCAGCTCAGTATTGGTACAAAGCTTTACGTTCTCCCTTCAAACTGTTAGAAAATAGTTGAAAGGGTTATCTAGGGTCTGATCAAAACAAAATTTTGAATATCTCCGTTTCCTTTCAAATTATTAATTTGGGGGCGGCACTGGGCCCCAAAAAAAATCAGGTTGCCCCTTAATATCGAATGGCACGTGCCAGCTGCCTTAATGTGTATTCACTTTTACAGTAGCCCTTCACTATCAGGTTGGCAGTAGGCCTGTTTGCTTGCTTAGCTGTTCAAAATGGAGTGTGTTACTTATCAATCAATATCTTAATTGCGTTTACCCAGCCATTCTTTTTCCTTCTCTTCAGAAATTGAATTTGTTCTAAAAATAGAATAATCGCTTTAGCGCCCCGCGGCGCTTGGAGATGACACTTTTAAAATACGGCTGTGCTGTGACTTGTAAATTTTGTGGATACGACAAAAATGATTTGTTACTCGGATACATTTGAAAATGTTTGTACATACCTGGACTAGTTACAAACTTCAACACTACTGAAAACTGCATCTTTAGATTTGTTTTGACTGTATACAGTCGAAACAAATAGGTATTACGGTTAAAGAAACAAGTTAAAAACAGAAATGAATTTATAATTTTAATTTCGTTTTAAAATGTAGTTTTTAGTTTAATTGTCATATTTATTATTGTTCCGTTTTCTCTTATCAAATAAATATATTTTTTTATAACTTAATTAAAAATAAAATAATGAAAAATGGATAAAAAGAAACACCGGGAAAAGCGTCACTGAAACAGTTATCGAAGAAACATTTGTCAACAAATAAGTGTTTGGAACGTTCCCGGAATATTTGATACCACCAAGTGCAACTTCGTTCGTGTGAAATTTAAAAATGACGAAAAATTGTTTCCTGATGTCAAATTTCAATGAAACAAAGCCTATATGTTGCTCTGAGCTGAGCTTAAGGGGCTACCTGAATTTTTCGGGGTCCAGTGCTGCCCCTATTTGAAATAAATCATTTAAAAGGAAACGGAGATATTATTTAAAATTTGGCCTTGTTCAGACCCTAGATAACCCTTCAAACTATTTTATAAACTACTGTTTACAGTTTAAAGTGAGAACGTGAAGCTTTTCCGAGCACAATTGCGAAAAACGGCCACTTTTGACGTATGTGCGTAGAAAAGCTTCATGTTCTCACTTAAAAATGTAAACAATAGTTCATAAAATAGTTTGAAGGGTTATCCAGGGTCTGATCAATACCAAATTTTAAATGATGTCTCCAGTTCTTTTCAAATGATTAATTTCAAATGAGGGCAGCACTGGACCCTGGAAAATTCAGGTAGCCCCTTAATGTATTAATTGAAAACCGCGTAAATATCCGTACAGTAATTTTGAAGATTAGCGTGAACATTCATAAACGCAAACAATTTTTTTTTCACTTATTAATGTTCAGTTACTTTTTTTTATCGGCCAATTTTTTTCGTGTACAGACACGCGATTTTTATTGTTTTATTATATGTATTAATATTTCAAAATCCATTAGGATGAGAATTGGATACAAAGACTTGTTTTTGATTTCAGTATATGCCACTTTTTTATATGTATAATAAAAAAATTGTTGAGTGCCAATTTTTTATCATTCATATCAAAAACTAAAAGTAACATAATCCGGAACTGAAAATAATTTTTATCCGCTCTAGAATAAGTAAAAAACTGTCAAGTAACATAACAAAATGCAACTAAGTAAATAAATACCACACAGTTTGAGCTAGCCCTTAAGTAAGTTCGAGACTTGTGTTATGGGATACTAAATCAACGATAATATATTTTATAATAAATACATATACAGGGTTACTGGTAACTAACGCAAAACCTTTTAACATCGGAATCAAAATCCTAACATAATAAAGATCTGCAAGAAAAAAATCTAAGAAAAGAAATTGGAATCCCCATAGAAACTCGACCAGGTGATCAGTGAATTTGTATGGGAGGCCCATTTTATTTTCTGTCATTTTTGCCTTTTTTCTTGCAGATCTATAATGTGTTAGGGAGTTTGATTCTGATGTTAAAAGGTTTTGCGTTAGTTACCAGTAACCCTGTATAGATAAACATCCAAGACCCAGGTCAATCTGAAAAATATCATTTTTAATCTTGACCAGACCGGGGATCTAACATCAGTATCCATATTTAGTTAAATTAAGTTTCCGAGAATGTACTTCAGTTTCCGATATAAGTGACTTTAATTTATCTCATCAGTCTATACCCGGATGTCCCACCCGGTAAAACCTTAAGAGGCTTTTCACATTTGGTTAGCTGTCTCGCTCGCACAATCAAACATTTTTAAAGATTATTCTCATTTTTAAAAAAGTGTGTCATCAACATTCAATATAATTATATTATGGATATTTTAGACATGTTTGTATATTGTGTAGACATTGACTGCATCGAAAATTAGATCAACAAAATTTTAAATTTTTGATGACCTACTTCTCGATACCGACACACATAACCAATAAAAAAACATGTCTATAATATTTAAAATATAATTATATTGAAAGTTAATGAAACACTTTTCTACAAATGAGTCACATTTTTTAATAATCTTTAAAAATGTTTGATTGTGCGAGCGAGACAGCCAACCGAATGGAAAAAGCCTCTTAATTTCAAAGGTCAAGCTGTTTCCCTTAAAGTCTAAATTTACGTTTCCAATTTGATAGGCTATTATGTAGTATACAATATTCACTTCACTGAATCGAATCGAGTAGTCATTTAATTTAGATACCTATTCAATTATCTTTCATATTTCGAAGATATTTCGTTGTGATTTCTCATTTAATAATTTCTGATTTTCCGAACATGATTGTTTCCATTTAAATGTTCTGATTAAGGAAGAAGATAAGTTGTTTTTATTGTGCCTATATAATAAATTCCACAAATGTTTATTATGGTCTGAGATAAAGACATGATAATGTAGCGTTATTATTTTATTTATTTATTTAAATTCATACACAAATACAAGTGTAATGGCGGACTTAAAGCCTAAGGCCTTATCTACCAGTCAACCAAACGGGTGATGTAGAGAATGACAGAGGTAGTGCAAAACTTGAATAGGTACATGGCGAAAAAAAAGACTATATGTCAAAACAATAAACTACATACAAAAAAATACACGCTATTAAGTATATACTATGATAAACAATACCTACATATACTACATAAATACACTATGATCCATCTGACAGTTTTTGAAGAAAGTGTCACCTGTTTCTTAAATGAAAAACGGGTTTTAGCCTTCCGGACATCAACTGGTAAATCATTCCATAGTTTGATAGCCTGGACGATGAAAGAATTTGTAAAGAACCCACTCCGGTGAACTGGCAAAAATAGGTTGAAATTGTTAAAGGAGCGAAGATCTTTGAGATGGGTATCGCCCTGAAATTGAAAATTACACTTGAGGTAAGCAGGTGTAGCGGGTTCAAAAGAGTTCAAAAGTTACGCCGTTGACGAATTGGTAACCAATGAAGTTGGGAGCGGTAAGACGACACATGATCATACTTACGAAGACCAAAGATAAAGCGAATACAGTTATTGAGAAGCGTTGTTACAAATATAAATATCAGGCCCAGTGCGTCTCGGGCCACGCGCTGTGTAAAGTTCCGTAGATGCGAATGGCGACTTTGAGTTCATGGGACTAAAAAGTAATTTTCTATTGAATTTGTAAGAAAATTTTATTTTTTCGAGTACATTTAGCTTTTTAATTTGTGAAACCTATACTTACTAATGTTGAAACTGTAAGACTATTATAATTAGGTTATTTTCATAGCATAATGTCCTATGGATTGCTCTTAAGGGGTATAGCGGCTAACATACATACTATTTTTGTGCTACAAAAGAGAGCAATTCGATGTAAACAATGATTTACGGTATAACATTTTTTGCGTAAAATATGACTGGGCTGTATGATCTATGTTTCCCTTGCACTAGAAAAAGCTGGAAATCAGTTTCTTTACTGAAAAAGCACGGAGTGATTGATTATTACTCTTATCACTGTCGGTAAATATTTGCATATTCCTAGTTATTTCTTTAATGATTTCCACACATTTATAGAGAAAAGCACTAAACGTGACTTGGCGGAAATGGGATTGCCGAACTCGTTATTATTTTATTGTCAAGGCATCGCTAACGCTCGGCCTTGAAAACTACTTGTCCAGCAATGTCATACTTCCCGTCCTCTATAGTAATGTACTTGCCAAATAACAGCATTCTAGTAATTATAGTCTCTGATTAGAACCGCAGACAAAAAGACAGACACGGTAAAACTAAAAGGATTCCTTGTTTACTACGGAATTCTAAATAGTGTACCTTTAACCTTCCTTCTGCTATCCAAATATAAATTAGTTAAACAAAAAAAATTGTTTTAGTCCAATTTTAGCCTTGCTCGCTTGTCAAATAATTTAAAAAAACACCTGTATTTCATACCATTTCGGTGAAATAGCCTGAAGGAGAAGCTTTATCTAATCAAATTTTAAAATAAGGTCGTAATGGAGAATATGCATACAATTTAAATTTGTCTCAAATATTTTTTTCTAGATTCTTTATTGTCTTTACATAATACTTAAAAGGTATTTTTTTTTTAGTTATTATTTAAACCCAGAAAATAGTATATAAAAAGTGAAAAATAAGGGAGGGAAATTCAAACTTACACAACGCGTCACTATTGGTCGAAACAAAATGTGACGTCATTGGTTTGCATTTATCGGCGTCGATATTCATACTGTGTTAATAGTGTTTTCAAGAAAAAAATTTTAAATCTGTATTTATGTGTGGTAACTTTGTGAATATATATTTGTAGTCAATCTAAGACGATGACAGAAACTGGTTTTGTCAAAGCACAATCGGATAATCTACCGAAAATAGATGCATTTATGATGTCGGCATATTTTACATCAGACCTCGATTTTACGAGATTTTTCATTTCTAAAATATTACTTTTTATGATAGCATACTCTGAAAGAGCTGCATTTACCAGTGCTATTCTTTGCCTTTTAACTACGGCCATTCTCTCACCTGGTGGTGGCATATTCGGTTTCTGACATAAAAATATATGAGGAACAACTCCTTTCTTTAACAGTAGATTAGGGTTTTTCTCCTTTCTGTTTCATTATGTTATCTATATATATATATATAAAAGAAGAAACTGAATGTCTGACTGACCGATTGACTGACTGACATATTAACGCACAGCCCGAACCGCTGGGTCTAAAGGCTCCAAATTTGGCACATAGGTTCCTTATGAGGTCTAGAGGTGCAATAAGAAAAGATTTTTCAAATTGCGAAAATCTCAATTACCTTTATTTTTAACCGACTTCCAAAAAAAGAGGCCTTGTCCTTTTTTTATGTATGTTCACCGATTATTCGAAGACGCCTGGACTAATTTGAAAAATTCTTTTTTTGTTCGAAAGGGTATACTTGTTAGGTGGTCCCATAGAAATTTTATCGAAATCGGTTGTTTAGTTTGGGGGGGAAGTAGGTTTTTAGTTTTGAAAAATTATTTAAGCAAGGACATGCTTATTTGAGCGTAAGACGTCACGATGCAGAATTTGTTTGACTATGCTTTGGTTGTCAGTACTGTCAGTCTGGCACTAGGTCACTACTGTTCTGTCACTGTCATCTAAAAGTTGCTGGGATCTATTTTTGAACGCGGAAATGTAGTTTTGTTTTTCGCTTACTCCTTAAGCGACGGTGTAAAAAACAATATGTAGGAAATGTTTTAAGCATGCCACAAATAATTTGCTTCTGCGTCTTGCGGCGCATTTTCGAGTGTGTCGCGACTCCGCACTTGAAATCGCGAGCGATGGGGCCAATTGGCTTGTCAACTAAATAATATAAAATTTTTGTAGATGGTTTTAATAGAAAATATAGACCATTTTAAGAAGGTAATTTGAATAAAAAATTCTAAGTGTTATCAATTTATCAGGTTTTTTTTTAATATAATATCAAACTTTGCACCGGAAGTGACGACACACAGCAATCAAAGTTTACATTTTTCCTATGCCTGCACAAAAAAAAAACAATGACAATGGTCATCTGTCAATTTCACCTGTTTAAATTATTTTTGTTATGTTGGTTGTAGTCGTTTGACATATATTGTTGTAGGGAGATGACAGTGACAGTGAGCGTACCATGGACTTATATGTACTTCGTTAGACAGTACAGTACTGAAAGCGGAAATTGCCAATCTTCATCGTGACTTCATTTCCTCAAGTAAATTGACCTTGCTTGAAAATGAAGGTCATTTGGACTTTTGCAAATATCTAAATAACTAAGACCTTATTTTAAAATCTGATTAGAGAAAGCTTCTCCTAGACGCTGTTCTTCGAAAAGGTTTGCGAATTAGATCTTTTTTCAAGTTACTTGACAAGCGAATTGTCATGAATGTACTCGAAGGCTGGCGACTAGAAGTAATGCTACGAAACAGACTAGCCCATACTGTGGCAGTACCAGCTCAAGGCCGTCTCGCCCATACGGAAACAAAATATGTAAGAAAACATATTTGAAAGTTTTTGTCAATTCTTTATATCTTTTAGCGGTAGATTATTATTTATACATAAGTAGCTAATCAAGCTGCCAATATAAATAAATAAATAATAAATAAATATATACGGACAAATCACACTGATTGAGCTAGCCCCAAAGTAAGTTCGACACTTGTGTTATGGGATACTAACTCAACGATACTATATTTTATAATAAATATAATAAATAGATAAACATTCAAGACCCAGGACAATTTGAAAAAGGCCATTTTCCAACTTGCCCTGACCGGAGATCGAACCCGGGACCTCTGGGTGGCGGACTAGCATGGTGACCACTACGCCACGGAGGTCGTCATATAAAAACGTGACATACACGTTAAAATAAAGAAATTTACCATTTTTTTTAATCGCCTTGTGCATTGTTTTTGTTCCTATTTAAAAACTATTTTATTATTCTACTATCCGAATATCTAAATTCGTTCGGAGTTCGGCTACTGACGCCAATCTGACTGACGTTAATGCGCCAGCACTTACGATCCGCACCAATGAAAGCCAACTTCGAGGCAAAGCAGTTATTCTCGAAATTACATTATACCATAATCTTGAAACTAACTTGTAAGCAACAAATAATATTCTTTCACACAGAAAATAAAAAAACATCTCAATTTAGAATAAAAGTTATATTCATTGTGTTTCGTTGATTCCTTTGTTCAACAATTTACCTCGTGACATTGACAGTTGACAGATGTTATTTTTTTTTAGTGCAGGCATAGAAATAATGTTCACTTCGATTGACGTGTGTCATCATATCCATGATAAGACGTAGATTTTTTTTATTCAAATTTCCTCCTTAAAATTATCTATACTTTTTATTAAAGGCACCTACAACACTGCCATGTTGTTTAGTTGACTACCCAATTGTCCAAGCGCTTTGAATAAATGGCATAGGTTGTGAAAATCGTATACATTCAATAATAAAATCAGTAATTAGAACCATAATGTTGTAATAGAACCCAAATATATAGCTAAGAGGCATTCATCTAGCATTGAACTAGCAAATCCGCGTTAAATGGGGATTCTGGAAACTCGGGATCGGATTAACAGCGGTATATTTACTAAGCTGATTAAGTTAGTTTAGGTTTCTATTACCTATAAATATATTAATCATATATATCCTTCATTATTATTTCACAATGTTAAGTTATATTTTTTTTTACCTGAGGACATTATTTTTTTTTTACCTACATTGACATTTTACTTCCTATTAGTATTAAAAATGCAAAAGGTTGCATTTGTCAAATTCAGGAAAAGTGTAAATTTATGTTTTTTTTTTCAAATATTCTAAAGTTAGTATATCACCGAAAAAAATATAAAACTTACACAATATCTAAATATATATAACTCAAAGATGACTGACTGACTGATATAGTGATCTATTAACGCACAGCCCAAACCACTGCACGGATCGGGCTGAAATTTGGCATGCAGGTAGATGTTATGACGTAGGCATCCGCTAAGAAAGGATTTTGATCAATTCTACCCCCAAGGGGATAAAATAGGGGATAAAAGTTTGTATGAAACTTTATCAATTTTAAACCGATCGGGCTGAGACTTTGAATGCATAAAGCTACTATGACGTAGGCATCCCCTAAGAAAGGATTTTGATAAATTACACCCCTACGCGAGCGAAGCCGCGGGCAAAAGCTAGTAGTAAAGCTTAAAAAAGTCAGATAACACTATGAAGTTTTATTACACACCCTATATAGTACAACCAGGCACAAAATAACAGGTAAAAAATATCATAATGTAAATGTCTTACGCTCACTACGTAAATTTTTCGTCAATCACTATTGAATAATATTGAATTTTTACTATGTGATGTTGATTTGCTAAGTAAAAATTTGTGCATAATAAATAGGTGCACGCAAAAAGGTGACGATCTACATGTGCTAGTAGTAGTCTTCCGAATCGACCCATTCCAAAAGATACCTTGGGCCATTCGGACCACTTTAACCCCTGCGGTGCTTGACCCCTTCAAAAACAGTACTTGGGCGAGTCGGACTGCAGTCCTAAACGCCCAACAACTCGTCTGAGAGGACTAACTTGTGTGCAATAAAATAAATGAAATATGTCTACTTACGCACATTTCTGTTATCTTATTTTCGTACTTCTTAAGGGAAATTTATTTATAATGATCTAAAGTTAAGAGGATAGAAATGAACTTATTGTGAGGAACAACAAGCTCATTATATCGCCTTCATCTAATTTAGGAGTACAAATTGGTCCATTTATATCGGCGAACATTCTGCGACCAGATTGCAGACGTTCTGAAAAAAGGAGAGGTAAAAAGTACCCGTAACCGAAGGGCATGTATGAAGAGATTGATGAGTATAGATGAAGCGAAAGAGGTTTGTCAGGATCGTAGCAAGTGGAGGTCCATAGTCTCTGCCTACCCCCGTGGGAAATAGGCGTGATATTATGTATGTGTGGCCATAGGAACCCTGTTTTGTTTTTGTTTTTCGTGTGTGTAAGTGACCAACATTGGTGACAGATTTTTCAGGCTGCCTTAAGGCATATGTCATGTCATAGCTTGACGATTGCCATACAATGATGACAGCCGAGACCAACGGCTACACGTGCCTTCCGAATAACGGAGGAGCTCAAGATTTTTTTTTGCCATTTCTGGTCACCCATCCAAGTGCGGACCTCACTCGGTGTCGCTTTACTTGCGAAAACGCTAGTAAAGCGACACCGGCGTCGTTTTATTATAAGACTTGTTATAAAACAACGCATGTCTACCGAGTCTGTGCTTATTACATTTGTCACAATAAAAGTTAGTGAGATTTTTTTTTAAATCTTATTTTTGTTTCTACTGCAGGAACACGCTGCCTGACTCTCTGTACTACCAGAGATATAGTTAGCAAGAGTTGTCAGTGATTTTGGCCTACACTTACCACGTTGGCCAGATAAGTTGGAGAGGTCTCATTGATGTTTAACAATCGGTCCTTGATATGCCTGACAAAAAGTTTAAAGCTTATATAAAGAAGGTACTCTGTGAGAAGACTTATTATAGGACCGATGACTATCTTAAAGACAACAAAGTCTGGCTTGAGCTTGGCGCGGGTCCCTCTTAAAGGTTTGTATACTCAGAAATGGTCATAATCTGGTACATTAAGTACATATTTACAACTTGATTTGATATTATTTCAAAATTTCGACATTAAAAAAATTAATTTAAATTATGACAACAAACAATGTATACTCTGTCCACATATCAACTATAAATATTAATTTCATTGTGAGTTGACGTTCTTGGAGAAAATGCTGCAGTGCAGTTTGTTACCGCTTCTTCTGCACTAGCGCTTTGGAGGCGGCAGTAAACTTAGCTCTAAGTAACTTTTTGACGTCAACAATTATTGTGCAATAAAACAAAGTGACGATTATTAAGAGATATTATAAATATCCTATGATAATAAAGATATATTTGAATTTGAATTTGAATTTGACAACTTTTGTTTATTTTTTTTTCTACTCCTGTTCAGTTAACTGTCTTTTAAATGGTCCCGAACACTATTATAAGAACATAGATAATATGATTTCCGAAAAGTCTAAACTCTATTCCTAATATGTGTCGTTATTTCGCCAAAAAATACTCCTAGCCATAGACCCAGAACTTTTTTCTTAAGATCTATCCACGATAGTGCTTATAAGGTAGATGCACTTAGGTTAAGGTTTATTTTTGTATTTTATTTAGTAAATATAGTCGAAGAAAAAGTATTGTATGCAACGTTGTATAAGTACGTCAAAAATGCTAGATGGCGTCTCCTTACGATGCGAGCCTAGGCGAGCTAACCTAAGCCACTCGAATTTTTTGGACCGTATTATACAACTGTTGCAATAAATACTATTATTAAACTTTATTACAAAAATGTAACAGGCGGACTTAAGGCCCAAGGCTTTTTTACCAGTCAATCTACACCAACCTACAGGTGGTGGTAGTTCTTTAGTTTATATGTCGTAAGTCGCCTTTAATGACATCCACGGGAAGAATTGAAATGGTCCTATTTTAGTCTGCCGGAAACCACACGGCATGAAATTGATACTTGTAAATTTCTCGTTGCGTCATTACTAAATTAATTTATACCGGAATCACCGCGAATCATACCTTTTCATCCTAAAATATCCGGTGTCGGAAAATGATTTTTTGGTCCGCATAGCGCCAAACATTGGCCAATATTTATGAAAATTATCTTAGTAAATATTTTCTTTTAATTCTTCTTCCATTTCCTGTTCAAAGCAAATTTCGTTTTTCCATAATTTAAGTTTGTTTATTTTACATTTAATTGAAAAACAATCGGGGGATTATCGTATAATAATAATCTACAGATGCAGTCATCTCACTTTTTTGATAAAAAGTACTAAAAGGCCTCATGCTGGCTTTGGCCCCATGAACGCCTCCAAGGACCAGGTACCCATGGACTTGTAGCTGAAAAGCGTACCAAGAAATAATAATAATAATCATTTATTTCAGAATAGGAAGGTATAGTAAGAGATAGTACAAACTTTAATGACATCATATCCTGAGAATTTTGACTTACTAGCAATATCCAGAAAGAATTTATAAGGGTATAAAAATTCGAAGAAACGCTTCGAGAAAAGGAAGTAGTGTCTTGCTCTTCGATTGTCACAATAAGCTGTGTATAGTACAAGCAGTCTACCTCTGGAATGCTTTTTCTCTTGAAATTCGTACTGCTCAGACTAAAACCATCTTTAAAAATCGCCTTTATAAATATTACCTGACGATATAATTAGCTCTGTTCAGTGTTACTATATGCATTTTTGTAAATATTTTAATGTATTATTTATGCTTATGTATATAAATGCATGTATATGTAAGTATATGTATATATGTATGTATGATGTATTATTATATGTAGTCCCTTAGTCGCCTCTTACGACATCCACAGGAAGGGAGATGAAGAGGTCTTATTCAAAGCGGAAGCTTCACGGGCACTAAATGAAGTTGACAGTGCAACAGAGAAAGTTACTTGAGACGTGAGGTATTCTTGTTTTTCTCGAATTATAGTTTTAACCAACTACTAAATTTAGACCGCATTTTGTAAAAAACACGGACATAGTTAAAAAATCTAACTAAGTAGACTTTTGATACGTGGAGATTTTTTAATGAGTTTATTTGTAAGGCAAATAAAAAACTCACGGCAAGCACGCCATCGTGTGATGAGTAGCGGAACTACATATTTAAATTGAAATTCGTAGCGCCATCTATTATTTACTAGGCAAATAAAAAAAAATCTTTCAAGCGTTAACCCCCAATAACTTTTAAGCGAACCGATTTTCATTAAACATGATTGAAAACCACCGCAAGGAAACTTGCTTCGACGTAAAAATATTCGCATCGGAATCGGTCCACCCGAGAGTTACGCTGCCACAGACAGACACACAGTCAGACAGACACGCACACACACACACGCGTCACACTTCTAAGACCGCTTTTGTCGGTTCAAAATGATAACGATAGTCGATCAAGATGTAAATTTGGATCGACCATTGTTGGTTAAATTTCAGGCCAAGGTAAGCTCATGTATTAAATCCACGGATTATAATATTAATGAAGGCAGCAACCAGACGCAGCTTCATCTATATTTCAAGGGCGCTCCAAAACCGCTGACGCAAATGCCTCAACTTTACCGAAGAGATGATGTTTCAGGGCTTTTTCGCACTTTCTGCCAATCAATAAAATTTTTAAAGTTGTTTGTTTTTAGGGTTCCGTATCCAAAGCGTAAAAATGAGATCCTTTTAATAAGTCTCCGCTGTCCATCCGTCCGTCCGTCTGTATCTCATGAACCATGATAGCTAGACAGTTGAAATTTTCACAGATGATGTATTTGGTAACTTGACCTAGTGGTGTAATGGTCAAAACGCTAGTCCGCCAATCTGGAGGTTCTGGGTTCGATCCCCAGCCAGAGCAAGTTGGAAAATGGACTTTTTCAAATTGTCCTGGGTCTTGGGTGTTATCTTTATATGTATTTATCATAAAATATAATATCGTAACACAAGCTTAAACTTACTTTGAGGATAGCTCAATCTGTGTGGTTTGTCCCTATATATTTATTTATATTTATTTATTCTATTGCCGCTATAACAACAAATACTGAAATCTGAAAAAAATAAAAATATGATTTATTCCTCAAAACATGAATACAAAATGACTGTAGGTTTTAACAATTTTTGAAACTAGAATCAGATTAAAATCTCTTCCCTATTTACTTTATTTACTACACTTACATAGAGGGCAGGCATTGCTGTGTGGTATTGCGTAATTTTGCAAAGTCACTAAGATAACGATAACAGTCTAGCAATGACTAAGTATACAAAAAGAGAGTATATACGTACTTGCTCCTACGTATATATATAAATATATATATAAATATTTGAGTGGGGCTCCCATGAAACAAACGTGATTTTGTACGGAATCCTTCGTGCGTGAATCCGACTCGCATTTGGCCGGTAATTCATGTGTGTAAGTAGCCGACACTGGTACCAGATTATTTGAGCTACCTGAAGGCATCTTATAAAGCTTGATATTATCATACAATAATTACAGTCTACGGCTTAACGTGCATTCTTAAACACGGATGAGTATGTGAAAATTTGCATGCCATCTGTGGCCACATATCCTAGTTTATTGAACAATGCGTACTATACATAGGGCGCACTAAAAGTTTCCGGAACTGGCCACTTACATAAACAATATTTAAAAAATTATTGCAACATTTGAAAATAGAACTCTTTGGCTGTAGAATGCAGTTTGTTTCATCTGACTGTCTTTTGTTTTTACCTTGTGGCGCCATTTAAAAAATTGTGTGTCTGCATCAACATGGATTTAACTCGGGAAAATTTTCGTAGTATGATTTTCTACGATTTTAAGTGTAATTTGACAGCTCAACAGAGCATCGCTCGGCTTGAAACAGCTTTTGGCAATGAAGCACCATGCAAGACAACTGTTTATAGCTGGTTTGCAGAATTCAAGCGTGGTCGTATCAATCTCAGTGACGAATCTCGCGATGGTCGGCCGTCCACCGCTGTGACCAACAAAAACATCGATGCTGTGCGCCGTATGATTGAAACAGACAGGCATGTGACCTACCATGAAATTGGCGCATCCTTAGAAATAGGCATGAGTCAAATACAATTAATCCTACACAAACATTTGGGTGTGAGAAAGCTGTGCTCGCGGTGGATCCCATACAACTTGACCGAGGCGCAAAAAACGGACCGCGTCACTTGGTGCAGTGCCATGCTTACCAGATTCAACGAAGGTGCGTCAAATTTGGTGTGGGACATAGTAACAGGTGACGAAACATGGATTTATTGCTACGATCCCAAAACAAAGCAGCAATCGAGCGTATGGGTCTTTCAAGATGAGCCGAAACCAACCAAAGTGGCGCGCGTGAAAAGTGCATCTAAGCGGATGATTGCTTCTTTTTTTAATAAAACTGGACACGTGGCTACTGTTGCTTTAGAGAATCGTCGTACAGTGAATAGTGACTGGTACACGACCATTTGTTTGCCGGAAGTTATTGACGAACTCCGTAAAAATAACCGTAAACGCCGTATCATCCTGCACCACGACAATGCTAGTTCTCACACGGCCAGACAGACAAACGAAGGCGAAAAATGTAGAACTCATGAGTCATCCTGCATACAGTCCCGACCTGGCACCTTGTGACTTTTTTCTGTTCCCAAAAATTAAGAACCAATTACGCGGTCAACGATTTTCATCACCAGAAGAGGCTGTCGAGGAGTATGAAAAATACGCTTCAGAGGTCACCACAGAGGAGTGGCACAAAAGTTTTCAAAACTGGTTTCATCGAATGAAAAAGTGCATAGACGCCAAGGGAGATTATTTTGAAAAACAAAAAATTTATTTTGTACCTTTAATAGTATTTTTTCATATTCATTTCGGAAACTTATAGTGCGCCCCACGTACTATCAATGATTATTTAAGAGATAAAAACGCGTGGATACTTCCTAAACATTTTCCATTACACTCCACACATGAAACATAAATAGCTGCATTTTCTGTTACAATAATAAGCTTACTGCAAAAACATGTAAATGCTCTGCGATCAATAAGTGACCAACATATAATTAATATTTTCTCTTGACAAGGTCTGCGAGTTCGGGTTTTTCATGCTCACTAAAATGTCCAATCCGGTGGTGGCGTCGCTGGTCGGGTCGTTGGATTCCCTCTAATATGGTTGAGTTTAACGATGGCTGATCCGTGCGTCAACTCGTGAACGGGAGCTGCCGGGAGGGACTGGTCAGCTCAGCTTCGCTTTTTTTGACTACTTAATATTTTTTATTACACAATTTATGTTTGTTTACTTGTTCGCAAGCATTACATGTTATAATGTGTCAACATTGTATTATATTATAAGTATTTATTAATTAAAAGACAATTATAATAATATGACAAAGCCCTTCTGGCGAGTAGCCGACCAATACTGTGAAAATGAGTTTCTTTCGGCGTTTCTTCTCAGCAATGGTCGTTACGAAGCGCTGGTATCGGTAGCTTTTCTTTAAAAATAAATTAAATTTTAATATACTTTACACGTAACATAAATTATACTTATTGACATGTAAAAGTGCCTGTAAAGGTCTAATTACTATATAAACATTTGAATCTTTGAATCTTTTCCTATAAGGGTTCATGAGTTGCTTTTCTTTTCAAAGTGAACATTATGTGATAGTTAAATGCACCACTTCTGAATTTCGAACCCACCTCTCACAGTACAGTGAGCACCCAACGTAAGCACAACTCAGGATGATGGAATCCGTACGGAACACTTCATATATACGGTACGGAACACTTTCAAGTATTCAGTTAATGCTATTATAAAAATCGAGTGTAAAACTCAGAAAAAAACACGTTTCTTGTATAACCCTTTTAATTTTTAATTAAATTAAATTTGTAGTATTTGTTAATATAGCGGCTACAGTAATGCATGATCGGTAAAAATTTCAAGTGTCTAGTTATTACGGTTCAAGAGATAGAGCCCTGTGTCAGACAGACAGCGGAGTCTCAGTACCTAAACTGCCTAATATGATCCCGTTGGCACCCTTTGGGTACGGAACCTTAAAAATATGTGGGATATTTCTTTTAGCAACTTGAAAATGAAATTCATGGTGACAGGAGTCATCGAGAAATTATTGAGAAGGTTCGCTGGGTCCTGTTGTTTGGTTATTTGGCAGTTGTCTATTCTCTTGCCTGATTGTGCTCGGTGTCAGACGTATATACATATTATATATATATATATATATATATATATACTTCTAAGTAAAAGTGAAAATAATTTCATACTTCACCGGATAAGAAGTATTTTAATTTTGTATCATGCCGAACAGATATTCCAACAAGCAGAAATGATACATTGAGGAAATTATGGGTTATTTTTAACAAAAAGTAGGGAGTAAACACAATATTTATAAAAAGTCAATGTCATGTAAATGTCACTGTCAAATTTTGAAACGTCGCTCATCACTGACTTGTCAACAAAGATTTAGAATATACAAGATCAAGAATATTGAGATCGAGCCCTTTCATTTGATATATAATACAGTAAGGTTTGCAAAACTTATTTTTTTAATTTCCTAATTTGTCCCTCGAAATTGACAAATATTTTTAACCGACTTCGAAAAAGGTGCCGAGCTCTACTGTGCTACTGGTACATGTTGGCGAGCGGCAATCAACGCGCGAGATGAGTATACGAGTACCTATTCCATTTGGCTCGGCACTGGCTTCAATCTCAGTTGGTAGTAGTTAAAATAATATTGTAAATAGATAAATAGGTTTAATTATTTAAAATCTTAGTTTGATTATTTTTTTACTTTTTAGTGAGGTCCTTATGTATTTTGAAGTCAGTTCCATTTCTTTTTCTAAAAATCCTTACTTAATATTATAAATGTGAAAGCGTGGATGTTTATTAAGCTTTCACGCAAAAACTACTTGACGAATAATCATGAAATTTTGTACACATATTCTGGGAGGTACTAGAAGTAACATAGGGTACTTTTTATTAAAAATTAAAAATTGTCAACAAATATCAACATTTTGCTACTTTAGCGCCATCTAATGTATAATTATGTACATCTACAGTAATGAAGTTCAAACCCTAAATATGATGTGAAAGCGTGGATGTTTGTTACGGTTTTACGCAAAAACTACTTGACGAATAATCATGAAATTTTGTACACATATTCTGGGAGGTACTAGAAGTAACATAGGGTAAAGCGTAAATCTACACTATCCAATTATTTAATGGATTCGATGCGAGCGAAGCCGCGGGTAAAAGCTAGTATTTTATAAAAAATATTTATCTATTTTGCACATCTATGTTTCGGTCATAGGATTACACTATCCTACCAAATTTCACCTGATTTGGTTCAGTAGACTCGGAGCAAATTGGCTGCGACAGACGGACGGACAGACAGACGCACGAGTGATCCTATAAGGGTTCCGTTTTTTTCATTTTTGTACGGAGCCCTAAAAATGGAATCATAACTCTCATATTAATTGTATGAGAAATTATGACGACCTCCGTGGCGTAGTGGTCACCATGCTAGTCCGCCACCCAGAGGCCCCGGGTTCGATCCCCGGTCAGGGCAAGTTGGAAAACGGCCTTTTACAAATTGTCCTGGGTCTTGGATGTTTATCTACATATGTATTTGTTATAAAATATAGTATCGTTGAATTAGTATCCCATAACACAAGTCTCGAACTTACTTTGGGGTTAGCTCAATCAGTGTAATTTGTCCCTATATATTTATTTATATTTATTTTTGAAACCTGACCGTAGTTTCAAGAATATGGCTAGGTTACATATTTACACCTTGTATAATGGAGTATAATTTATTAACATGTCGTGGCCATATCGTAGATTGAAATGATCGAACACTTTATGAAATGGTTGCATTTCATGAAACGGCCAACTTAATTTGACCAGATCATGAAATCGTCAACGTTTCACGATTTTGTCATCCACGTTTGGCCAGATCGTATAAACAGGCTGAAAATGCAAACAAAAACAAAACTTGTGACAGAGCGCTATAGGTAGGTTAAGGTTGCGGCGGGGTGGCCATTGGGCTACCCCAAGCCGCACAACATGAATGTATAGTGTAAACTAAATATGTAACAATTTTACGATATAATCAACCATTTCCTGAAGTGACACGGTAAATTCATGAAATGGTCGAAATTATTTGATCATATCGAGAAACAATTTCTTATCATTGATCCGCCCAATCCACATCACGATGTGGCCAGTAGCCAGTGCTACATTTCATGAAATGCGACCATTTCATGAAATTCTCGATCATTTAATGAAGAGATTAAATTTACGATATGGCTACGACAAATACATTAAAGAATATAATCATCATCATCATCCGAGTGTATTCCGGTTCCATCCTCAGCAGTAAAATTTCAGTGCCCGGGGTCCTCTACCTAACCTAGTTGATATGACGAGGTTTCTTACTGGTTTTCACACACAGCGACTGCCGTCTGCCCTTCGCAACCCAAAGGGTAGACCAGAACCAATTCTCGGAAACATTTGAGCAAACGCTAGATGGCGTTCGGGACCCACAGTTTATATGCGCCTTCCGAAGCACAAAATCTTTCTTTTTGGATATTCAAGTAATTCAAACCACGACATTCCATTATTTGATTTCGGCCAGGACACACAAGCTTTTGAAGTTAAAATTCACACTCCAAACCCCAGAGCATTTCGGTCGGTCCAATAGCCGAACTCTACAGGCTATAACGTGTTTCGCTTGCTGCCCAACGCAGACCGAATAGCTCCGAGTATGATGTATTAAAACGAACTGAAACTTTGAACCACGTCATCCATCAAAAGAGATTGATTTGAAATATTCGATGCCATGACTCTCCAATAAAGTTTTCATACAACGCACGCCAGACAAAAATCCATTCATGTCAGACAGTATGCCGACAATTTTTCAATTTGTCCGCGTTATCGCTATAATAACTCATACGTAAAGTGCTTAATTCATACTTTTTATACATAGGTTTTCCAACGCAGTGTCTTCTCGTCCAAAATACCTCTATGCCTCAAGCCTAAAGTCTAAACCAATGTGTGTTACCAGTGATGACTTATGGCTCTGAAACGTGGTCCCTTACTATGGGTCTCATAAGAAGGCTCAAGGTCGCTCAGCGCGCTATGGAGAGGGCTATGCTCGGTGTTTTTCTACGTGATCGAATCAGAAATGAGCAAATTCGTAGGAGAACAAAAGTCACTGGCATAGCCCAGCGGATTACGTCGTTGAAGTGGCAGTGGGCGGGACACATAGCGAGACAAAGTGATGGCTGATGGGGCAAAAAGGTCCTCGAATGGTGACCGCGTACTGGCAAGCGGAGCGTAGGACCCCACCCACAAGGTGGTGAGACAACTTGACCATGGTCGCTGGAAAGCGCTGGATGCAGGCCGCTCTTGATCGGTCGTTTTGGAAATCCTTGGGAGAGCCCTATGTCCAGCAGTGGACGTTATGGCTGAAATTATTATGATGATTCATAGGTATAGTTACGACCGTAGACCTAGAATTTTTTGTAACCTCATAGGTAGGTTAATGCTATTATAGACGTGGAAATTGAATAGGCAGTTAACGAAGAGTGTATGAAGAGAAAGATGAGTGTAGATGAAGCGATAGAGATTTGTTAGGATCGTAGCAAGTTGTGGTCCATAGTTATTGGCTACAAAAGGCGAGGTCAGGATACAGGCGTGATTTTACTGTGGAACTAGCGTTGCCAGTCTGGATAAAGCCGGACATAGTTAGGCTTTATGATTGCATGTCGGGCCAACATAAACGGTGTCCGGCTTTTGTTAGGCTTTTTATATCTCGCAAACGAGCGGGAGCCGAGCGTAGCCGAGCACAGGCGAGTCGACCGTGGTCTGTGTAGGGTTACTACCCGTCCGGATTTGCCCGGACATGTCCGGACTTTCTGCCTATTGTCCGGCTTTTCAATTTGTCCGAATTTTTTGAATATAAGTAATTAAGCTACATATAAAGTTACATCAAAAAAGTCAAAAAATCTTAATAACTTCTCATTCATTTAAACTAAGTGGGTGATGTTTACATTTTGTGACTAAAATGTCCGGACTTTTATCGAAATGTCCGGCTTTTTGTCAGGATCTTTCAGATTTCTATATGGCATCCCTAGGTCCGTGGCTCCCGCAGAATTTAAGAAGAATTTATAAATATTGTTAAATACATATAAGAAAAAATTGAGAAGCATTTAAAATGTTGATAAATGTTTATCTAAAATTTAATTTTGACTGATGCCTTATTTTACTTATTCTATTCGATTATATTTATATTTCATAAGAACAAGATTTATGGTAATAATCGAAAAAGCTTGATTTTACATACAATTTTTTAGTCGTGTCTTTTAATACTGAGACACAAAATCCTCAATAATGTAGGGTATCCGGTCCGGCCATTTACCCAAATATCCGGCCAAACTGGCTGGTCCACATAGGGTTGCCAGGTCGCCAAATCTAATAGCCGGACAGGCTATTAGATTTGGAGACCTGGCAAACCTATGTGGAACATTAAACAAATAGTTGAATAAGAGCCAGGTCTCTCTTGTCAGCACGGAACAGCACTCTTCTATGCTGCTATTCTTTTCCGTCGCTAACGGAACGCTATAGCAGGCCTGTGTTACTCCCTGTTTAGGTATCGAAAATATACCTACATTATTAATATGCGCGCGGCGACCACTCCGGAGGGTAAAACTTAGTAACATGAATCGTTTGTCTAGAGTAATCAAAATGAAATTGGCTTGCAAGGGATGTCTAGGTATCTAAACGAAGAGGTGAGGAGTTCTGACGCGAGAATTAAACCATAGCGCTAACCACATAGATATTTCTGTGAATTTATTTTCTGAGTAAGACTTCTGGACGTACTTATAGCGTGTTATAGAGTTCCGTCGCTCCTCTCATATATACAAAAAAGGCTAGCTGTATAGAAAAGTACTGTACCATGCTTACAAGTGAGATGCAACCCTCGTGTCTTCTTGAACAATCCAGCGCTTGTATGTGTATTTGTTTGACAATATCTTAAGAATTTTTGATCGGAGCTTTATGAAATTTGGCAGGCGTGTAGAAAAAGGCAATAAAATTTTTATGTTCGAACATGAGTTAAATCGATAAAGGCGTTGCTGAGATATGGGGTCAGAGAGTTCACAGTTTAGGGCGAATTATTATTAGTAATATGAGATAAAATATTCAATGAAAGTTAATTAGTTTTTTCGATTCGATTATATTGTAAGGTCAGCATGTTTTATTTACGGACACATTTTTCTGCTGACTGTATATCAACCATTAGTATTTAATGAAAAGCCCGCAATTCATCTGTGCATGGTCGGTCAGGGCTTTCGTTTGACGCTTTCACATGAATTTAATATGAAAAGTTATAACTTTAATGTGCGTGGATACTCTCGCGTCCTCGCATGTTGCGTCAACGTCTGTGCGAGCTGGTGCAGCGGCTGTTTCAGCGGAAGTCCTAAAACGTAGAAAATATGCTGATCTTCTTGGAAATTACATTTTTGTGCCCTTCGCCGTAGCGTCTCCGCGATGTTACGGGCGACCTAAGGGCGGGCAGGTTCTTTGCACAAAGAATTTCTATTGCGGTGCAGAGAGGCAATGCTGCCAGCCTTATGGGTACTCTGCCTCGCGGTGATGCGTTGGAATCTCTTTTTTATTTGTAATTTTTATTATATTTTAATTTGTAAAAATGTACAATAATTGAATAAATTATTAAAAAATAAAAAACTTTAATGTTATAATAAAAACAGCACTAGTTTATTTTAACTTTTAAAACCATATGGCGATGGTCTAGAAGACAAACATGTTAATTACAGACTAGCTAACTTTTCAGGAGGACTATTTTGATTCACTTAAAAGTTCTAGATGTTATAATTCAAAATGGAACATAGGAATCGTATACATAATGCCTATATTTTTATCTTTTTAATTATTTATCATTAACTTGAACATCAATATTCAAAGGATTCTACAAAAAAATCAAAATAGTAAAAAGGGTCATCACTTAGTATGTTTGTACATAAATTTTAAATACATAATGTACACTTAACACTTTCGTGTATAGTATATTAAGGTAGTTTTTATATTTTACTTTTGGCCTGAAATTAAATCTTTTATAAACAATTGTGCAGCAACTCTGTGGCGAAATTGAGACAGATATCCATTTTTTGCGTCGCACATGGGAATGGAGCAACAAGCAAGGAACGTTTATAGTGTAAATGAGCCTTTAGTCTTGTAGATTACTTATATATATATTATTTGGTTGCCTACGATGCCAAGGTGACTTTCCTATGATAAATCATAATTATACTTACTTAGGTACAAAGTTTGGGTAACAGTTGTAATAATATTAAACTTCTATCACTTTAATAAATTGGGCTGTAACACGAAAACGTAATTAATTTATCATAATTACGAACATATTAACGTACGAAAGTCACTAATTAAGTTGTGTACTGGAAGTCGAGATATTATTTAATGTAATTAGGTTTTTGAGACGGGCAAAGTTTGAATTAACTTGAAATCGTGTTAAGTCTATCCGTTAAGTTGCTTTTAAACCCCCGACAAAAAAGAGGAGTGTCTATCTGTCTGCCTTTTTGTTCAAACTACGTGTCGGGAATTTGTACCAAAATGCTTTGAAGTCCGCCATTTTTGTTCAACTTATTTGTGTCGCATAGTATGTCAATGTTCCCAACCTTCTTTCTAACGAGTATTTTATT
Organism: Acrobasis suavella; assembly: GCA_943193695.1. NCBI lineage: Eukaryota > Metazoa > Arthropoda > Insecta > Lepidoptera > Pyralidae > Acrobasis > Acrobasis suavella. The sequence continues at coordinate 23,715,086 of OW971934.1, forward strand.
TTTTCCATTAATTAACGAGCTCATTATAATTAATCAATAACGAGGTACAAGAGAGAACTTTGCTAAGAGAAATAACTTTCACAGACCGAATACTCTAGTTCAGCATTTTTTGTAACGCAATTAAATTTAATAAGTCCCTGCTGCAAGTTACAGTTTGGACGACTTAATTAAGAAATATTCTAACTGAGTTTGTACTATTTTGTGGAATGCCGAATACCAAAGCGCAGAAATAGCAAAAGACAGGGACGTGTGGACATATACTTAATAATTTTTTAATACTAAAAACCGACTTCACCCCCAAACTACTCAACCGATTTTAATAAAATTTCTATGGAACCACTTGGCAGGTATACCCTTTCAAATAAAAAAATAATTTTCTGAATCGGTCTAGGCGTCTTCGCCTAATAATCGGTGAACACACACAAAATAATAGTGGCTGTTAGATAATGCTTTTAGCATTAAGTCCGCCTATTGTACTAAACAAAATGTATTTTGTACAATAAAGGTTAAATAAATAAATAAAAGATCTCGACTAATTGATATCTTCTCCCTCTCTCTCCTTCTCTTTGTAAGTCGGTTAATAAAACATAATGCCATGACTCCATGTTGACTTCATGTTTCAAAAATGGCAATTCTGGTCACTGGCAGGAAGACTTTAATTAAAAAAAAGAAATGTGGTGTCGTGGGACACCAGGTAGGAACGAAGTTCCTTCGACTAATGTAGAATCGACACAATTTGCAAAAGAAAAATCGTGCTCAAAGGTATTATACACTACTCGCTTGTGTATACGACTGTCGCGCCTTCGCACGTCTCATTTAACGGTTTTATTTAACGAGGTCATCCTTACGGTTTTACTATAACATTTTTTTCAGTTCGGTCGCGCAGCAAAATCCCTGTCTCCTCCAAGCCTGCCGTAAGGAACTTCGTTCCAAAAAACAAAGTACGTATACCACAGATACCTAGTATCTATGTACCAAACATATTATATTTCAACTTTGTTTATTTTTGTATTTAATTTAGTTAATGTAGTCGTAGAAAAAGTATTGAATGCAACGTTGTATAAGTACGCCAAAAAATGCTCGATGGCATCTTACGATGCTCGCTAAAACTCGCATTGTAACCTGCGCCACTTTTTGACATTTTGCAAAATGATCGACATGTGTTTGGTAGATACTAGGTATAGGTCAACATCATCCGAGCGTATTCCCGGTTGCATCCTCAGCAGTAACGCTTCAGAGCCCGGGGTCCGCTACCTAACCAAGGAGATTTGACGAGGTTACTGGTTTTTACACAGAGCGACTGCCGTCTGACCTCCACAACCCAAAGGGCAAACCAGAAACAAATCCTTGGATAGTTTGATGTTCAAACGCTAGGTGGCGTTTAGAACCCACAGTTTTACGTGCCTTCCGAAACACGGAATCATCTTTCTTTTCGGATAATCAGGTGATTCAAACCTGCAATATCCTATCCAGACTGGAAACAACTTTTACAAAGTATGCTTCCCAGTGGGTATCGAACCCATGACCTCTGTCTGACAAGGCGAACGCCTTGACCACTGGACCACGGAGGCAGTCAGATACTAGGTATAGGTAGCGGCACGAAACTCTAGAGCTGACCTTGCTTACGCAGAAGTCAAGTATTAAACTTACGTGCCGCAACCTGTATCTATGGGATTTTTTTTAATTGACGTCTTCCTAATGGCTACTATAAAAAAGTTTTTCTTCATTTGCCTGTAGCAGGTAGAACTAAATTTAAAAAAAAAAATTAGGTCTATATCTAAGGGCATGGTATAATAAAACAAGGTATCTTCTTCCCGAGTAAGAACATGATTACGTCACGATAAGTGTTGCCACTGATTGTTCTTTTCAATAAATTTAAGGCACGGAACAGAGAAATAGGTGGAAGTGCCAAGTGGGCGTGGCGCGCGTGTCATAATCCGGTAAAACTATACAAGATCGACCGACTCTGTACATCAGTCGTATTCTAGCTACGTGTTGAGATCGTTTTGTCCGCCCGACTAACATTTTTTTCGCTAAATATGCCGTGTTGTAGTGTTTTAGTATGTAAAAATAGCAGTAAGAACAAAAATAGAAGCAATGCAGGTGTTTCTTTCCATCAGCATGTACGATAACATGCATATTCTTTTAAAAAATTACGAAAATCATTCTTGTACGATCATATTAACTAGGTAGTTCTAGAAAGTTCGTTCCCGTAAGTTGTCGCTACTCGATTAGTGATGTACAGATTTTGCTATTCGATTAGTGATGTACAAATTTTGTCGATGAAATCTCGCTACTGGATTAGTGATGTAGTCGAGTCGGATGCGGATTTTGTCGAAAAAATAAATCAAAAATTCAGGTAGTATTTAATAGAATAACGCAACGATTTTAAGTAATATATAGACTTATTATAAACATGAACATTTTCTAGTATTTTTATTGCAATAAAAAAATTAATATTAGTCTTACCTTTCGAAATATTTTTAGGCCCAAATGTAAAAGAAAAGTGGATAGATGCAACAGGTAGGTAGGGTTAACTGGATGCCAACTAAATTAATCACCATATGTTCGGAGCGTTTTGAAGAAAATAATTTACTTATATCTAATTTACTTTTATATAATAATTTTATTTTCTTATAAAGGTTGTCCTTTATGTTAATTTTTTTCTGCTTTAGCTCCTGCTGCTGCTCCCAAATTTATATGTAACTAGCTTTAACCCAAGACTTCGTTAATGTAATATAAGTAAATAGAAAAAGTCTCCATTTGTATGGCAAAATAAGATTCACCTTGCCAAGTTCCGTCACTCTTTTTTGAGGATAAACCTATGTCCTTTTCCGGGACTCTTAAACTATATACCTACATATTCAATTTCAATTAAATTGGTTAAGTAGTTGAAGCGTGAAGAAGTAACAGACAGACGGATTTACTTGAATATCGCTGTAATACTAGTAATGGATCTACAAAGTTATTGACTCAATTCTCTGTATTTTAAACTCACCATGCTGGTTTGGGTGAAAGGGACAAAAGAAAATAAATAGAATGTACCAACTTCCCGCATACCCGTGCAGATTGTAAAAGCCGATCGAGAGAATGGGCAAAATGGCAGAAGAGAAATTCTTCTGCCATTTCGACCATGCGGGTAGCAACCCATCACTATTTTGATTCCCTTTCCCACTTTCTCGCCCGCCGTCATGCTAAAAGTAGACTTTAGATCTTGCGGCCCTGGGCGATTTCAGCTTAAAACCGCAAGACTCAAAATGCTCTGTATGTTCCATTCCATTGGGGATTAGATCGCTACAGGGATAAAGACGGATTTTTCATGTTCTTAAAATAATAGATCTTTAATTATTTGAGACTGGCTTCGCCCACGATTTAATCTGCACATCCATACTAATATTATAAATAAGAAAGTTACGCAGACGAAGTCGCGAGTGAAAGTTAGTGTTAAATAAAGATAAGAAAATTCGAAAAAAATGCCTTTGCGTCGAATGATATCGATACTGTTAATCAATATTAGTAATATGGACATCACTAGTCGAGTAGCGCACCTGTCGGCAAGTAGCAGAATTATTTCGTAGCTCTTGGGATTCAAGTGACGAAAAAATTCTGCTTCTCGACGATAGATGGCGCAATTATCAGACTTTTTAATTTGAGTTAGACATTAAATTGCAAAACGTCGTAAGTACTTTTTGAACCGTAGCAAAATAAACCTTATGCTTGAGACTTAATGTCGTTTTTAAAATGTAGGGTCTATAGACTTAGGCCAATATTGAAATAAATATATTCGACCAATCAAACGAATTTCTCGTATGTGTGCAATATGTGATTATTGGTTTATTTGTGTGAGTTTGGCGACGCTTGTTTCTTAACTAACTTAGGCCCAAGGCACTTCCACCTATTTCTCTGTTCCGTGATTTAAGGAGTTTCTCGATTAGTGCATGAGTATTAAATAAAATTTTAACTAACTTAGCTAATTAGTACCTCGTGTGATTTAACTTTTTAATAATTTATAAAATGGTAATGGATTCGCAATTGGTATATAATATATAAAAGTCAAAAATGCATTTTGCTCGTGTAATTCAATTACGCACAGTTGCAACACATCAAATTGACAAGTGACATATTGGCAGCTCGCCCTGTCATCGTTATCGCCGTCTCGCTCACTCATATAAGGCTATTTCGTTCGATGAAGAAATTACTGTGATTAACAAACTTTTGCGGTGCGGTGAACTGTGATTATAGTGAAATGTGAAGAAAACACAAGAAAAATAGTTTATTGTTCTGTACTTAATTGTAAAAACAAAAGTATAAATGGTGGTGTAATTCTTCTTCTTAGCGAGTCGGAATGGACTAATATATATATATATATATATATATATATATATATATAATGAAGTGAGGGCTGGTTTTAAAAGTGTCGTATTGTTTGGCTCTGAAAAGTGCCGTTTTTTTGGTTTGGACCTGAGAAGAGCCGTTTCTTTTTTATTGCCATTCCGTGGCGAAAGGATCAGCCAATCTGCGGTACCGACTGGCTGTCCACGCAGATTGCCCAGGGTGCGCCGGACGTACAGGGGGGCTCAGGACGTCACTCGGGGAGGCTCCTTTCATGCACCCATTTCATGGTGGTTTGATAAGATATTTTTATTTTCTCAAAGAAGAGACTGTAGCAATGCGTGGCTTCGATATTGTAAACCAAAATTAACTACAAGAACTGGTATGTTAATTCATTATTGGTACTTTCTTTACTTTAAAACAGTTCATTCATACAATATGTAACAAAAACCCTGTCCGATCCTTATAGGAGCAACTCACACTGTCAATATAAATAACTTTTCCTATGGGACCAATGCTTGAAACTCGAAGAAAACATAGAAATTTTCATACAAATTGCCGGGCCGGCCGAACACGTATGTATGAAAGTGACGATTTTTTTTGAGTTTCAAGCATTGATCCCATAGGAAAAGTTGTTCATATTGGCGGTCGAAGTTGCTCCTACAAGGATCGGACAGGGTTTTTGTAACATATTGTATATCTCATCAAAATTCTTTTAAATAACGGACTAAAGGTTTAATTGTATTTTTTTTATGTAAAATAATAAAGCTTATGAATACTTATGATGTAAATCTGTATTGTAATTTGTTACATAGCCCGTCAGGCTGCGTAGGAAAGGAACCAATACTGAACTGGGTTTCTTTTAACGTTATCTTCATTCAGCAATGGTCGTTCCGAAAAGATAAACGGGGCAAACTAAATAAAAGCTTGTAATTATTAAAAATTGCACCCAACATTAATTGTATTGTTTTAATCTATCATCTTTTCCCCAAAAAAAGTTTGAGAACCGCTGCGCAACTGATGATGTTTGCATGTTCCTATTACGTCACCATTTGTCACGGGAAGACAATGCCAGGCGAAGTATATTATTATACTAATATTATTTTTGGTAAAATTACGACATAGTGCTGTTATGGGGATTAGATTATACTTTCCTGAAATTATATATTTTAATATTCTTAGGTTAGTGTTTGAACAATACTGGAGTAGAAAAACTTATGACAATTTATTGCCATGGTAACCCAGGCTGGTTGGGAAATTTCCTGGCAAGTAGTTTTACTTCACATTCATTAGTTTTAATGAGGTTGTCAGAAACATTAATGATTTCAGCTGAAGTTAGTTTTCTAATGAACTGATTATGATTATTAGTCATACAATTTATGTTGATAACATATAATGGCTTTGAGAGATGCTATATTATAACCTAACTTTGACCTAGCTATTCAAATTCAAACATTTATTTGGTACCTAATAAGAGTTTTACAGTGAGGTCTTATAAGTATATAAGTAAAAATACAGTCCATCTTGTTAACCTTTCGAGTACAGCAAATATCTCGTAACAAATTAACAATGTTAGTATACCCTAGTATTTTATCTGCTACATTGAATTTTCTAATATCAAACATTTACTCGTTCTACCATTTCTATTTAACACTTAACTACTTACATCCTTTAAACTTTATGTTTGTCGATAATGTTTTTTTCTGATTGAAGAGCAATTTCCAAACATTATCTATTTTCGTTTTCCGTTTTTAGTATATTACATATATTATACAACTTATTATCTATCTATTTCTACATATATTATGAACTTTTATAAAAAAAGATATTTTATTCATATAATTTATACTTGCATTTATTTAATTATCTTTTTATAAGGAAAATTATTAACCTAAATTCAGAGTCTCATCACAGAATAATAGCAACTACTTTGCAGCATTTTTAGGGTTCCGTAAAAAAAATTTAAAAAAACGAGCCCCATATAAGATTACTCGTGCGTCTATCTGTCTGTCCGTCTGACACAGTCAATTTGCTCCGAATCTACTGGACCCAATCAGGTGAAATTTGGCAGGATGGTGTAATCCTATGGTCCAAACACAGATGTGCAAAGTAAATTTTTTTTTTTCATAAATGTAACTTATTTTCGGAGGAAATTAAAAAAGAAAGTTTTTCAAACCTTTACTGCGTTATATATGAAACTAGCTTTAACCCGCGTCTTCGTCCGCGTAGAAATCGAAATTGTTTCTAATAGGAATTTTAATTGGGTTTTTACGTTATTAATTTTGTTATAACTACTTATAACATACGAATTATTATGTTAAAATTGTTTAAATACTTATTCAATGTAACAACCTTTTATAAAACTCGTCCCCGTCTTTTGCAAAACCATTTCCCTTGAAAATGTTTTTTACTAAAAACATTTTCAAGATGGTATAAATAAAACATTTGGCACCTTTTTCACTTCCGACGCAAAAGATGGGTGTTATAAGTTTTATGTATCTACCTATGTGTCTGCTTATCTATTTGTCTGTGTATCTTACGTGGTCGAGATGGTGTGTTAAGGGTAACGTAAAAAAAATAATTTAATTTCTTGATAAACATAATTTTCTGGTACAAATTTGGTGCATTAACTCAATTGAATTTCAGCTTTCAAACTACGTGAAAATTGCTGACAATTAATAAACCAATGCTCGACATTGACTAATGCTATCAATTGAAGCCAACAAAACCCGAATCCAAAATTGAGTAGCCCATAGCTTGGACGATAATTTATCGATAAAGCTTGTTTTCGCATTTAAATTAATGAGCTGGAAACTGTTTTAGTAATATGATTTCAATTTGATACAATCTGCTGGTTTCACTATCATTTTATCAGTCTCAGGAAGTCTTTTTTTGCTATTATGCCCAAGAAAATGTCATCATTGGTGCGCAGAGTGCGCGGGAGCAGAAACAAAGTCTTGATTATTATGATAGCAGATAGCATGAATGCAGCATCTTCAGGAGGTTCACTGAATTGCATGTTTTACATGACAATCAGTGAATCTTCTGTCGATGTAACTTTCATTTATTTATTATTTTTTGTCAAAGCTAAATTTTTAATGTTTGGACTCCCATTGTCTGAAAATAAATGATTTTTATTTTTTTATTTATAAGCCTCCCAAGGATTGCCAAAACGACCGATCGGAAGCGGCCTGCATCCAGCGTCTTTCTGCAACCTTGCTCAGGTCATCTGACCATCTAGCAGGTGGGTGTCTACGCTGCGCTTGCCGGTACGTTGCCGCCATTCGAGAACCAAGTCCAATGACTTAGTTCTCGAATGGCGCCGCTTGGCTATATCAATTATAGCCAAGCGGATTAGCTCATTAAAGTGGCTGTGGGTGGAGCACATAGCGCGAAGAATCGATGGCCGATGGGACAGAAAGGTTCTCAAATCTGCTAGTTGTAACAAGTCAAATCAGATACTTTAAATATTTCGTACCCAAAGGGTAAAAATGGGACCTTATTACTAAGACTTATAAACTATCTTACTTATAAACCGCGATAGCTAGACAGTTGAAATTTTCACAGGTGATGTATTTTTGTTTCCGCTATAACAACAAATACTAAAAACAGAATAAAATAAATATTTAAGTGGGGCTCCCATACAACAAACGTGATTTTTTATAGATAATGGTACGGAACCCTTTGGGTCCGACTCGCACTTGGCCGCTTATTATTACAAGTTTTTATTTAACTAATAATGAGGACTCCCGCTCACATACGTTTTTGGTGCATAGGATGGTTATTGCAATACAGTGCGGCAATGCCGTTAGCGTATTAGGCACCTTTGCGCCAGAAACTTTAAGGGGCGGGTTTTAAACGATGACTTCGTTTTATATTAATTTAGAATGTATTTAATTACAATTTTATGAGTTAATAAATAAATATCTTTTACAAACTTCTTTAACTTGAAATGTTTCTTGTATGGTATGTATGTTAGTTTGTACGCATAGGTCAAAACTTGCAACTCAATTTTCAATCAGTTATCCTCATCCGATTGAGCTGAAATTTTGCGTGTATATCGGATGACAATACAATAGTATGGAGTCAATGAGCCGTTCTGATGATGGAGCTGGGAGATATTCGACGAAAGTCAGTTATAAAAAAAAATAACCTCATTAAATAGGAGTAGTCTAACTTGTACATGCAGTTGATGGTAAACATTGCCTAGGGTCTGATCACGGAGACGGCAGGTGGTCGATGAAACTCAGTAATAAAACAACTTGCCTAGGGTCTGATCACGGAGACGGCAGGTGGTCGATGAAACTCAGTAATAAAACAACTTGCCTAGGGTCTGATCACAGAGACGGCAGGTGGTCGATGAAACTCAGTAATAAAACAACTTGCCTAGGGTCTGATCACGGAGAGGCAGGTGGTCGATGAAACTCAGTAATAAAACAACTTGCCTAGGGTCTGATCACGGAGACGGCAGGTGGTCGATGAAACTCAGTAATAAAACAACTTGCCTAGGGTCTGATCACAGAGACGGCAGGTGGTCGATGAAACTCAGTAAGAAAACAACTTGCCTAGGGTCTGATCACGGAGACGGCAGGTGGTCGATAAAACTCAGTAATAAAACAACTTGCCTAGGGTCTGATCACAGAGACGGCAGGTGGTCGATGAAACTTAGTAATAAAACAAATTGCCTAGGGTCTGATCACGGAGACGGCAGGCGGTCGATGAAACTCAGTAATAAAACAACTTGCCTAGGGTCTGATCACGGAGACGGCAGGTGGTCGATGAAACTCAGTAATAAAACAACTTGCCTAGGGTCTGATCACGGAGAGGCAGGTGGTCGATGAAACTCAGTAATAAAACAACTTGATTAGGGTCTGATCACAGAGACAGCAGGTGGTCGATGAAACTCAGTAATAAAACAACTTGCCTAGGGTCTGATCACGGAGACGGCAGGTGGTCGATGAAACTCAGTAATAAAACAACTTGCTTAGGGTCTGATCACGGAGACGGCAGTTGGTCGATGAAACTCAGTAATAAAACAACTTGCCTAGGGTTTGATCACGGAGACGGCAGGTGGTCGATGAAACTCAGTAATAAAACAACTTGTCTAGGGTCTGATCACGGAGACGGCAGGTGGTCGATGAAACTCAGTAATAAAACAACGCAACTCCTTCGAGTCTGCGTTTATTTCATTTGTCTTTATAACTACTTTGGCCTCATAATAAAAGCTTGTACAGATCGCGCAAAATAGCTTGGCGGCTCGGAAGTTAGCTGCAAGTGACAGCGGGGTAGCTCGCGCCCGGCGCACCGTCCCCGCGTTGTATTCGTCTACTGCGCAACGATCCGCGCGAAGTTCAGAGCCGCCGAGTTATTTTGCGCGTACTGTACAAAATTGTTTTATTAAAAAAAACTTATTCTCACTCGTTTGGCCTTGTCTACGGCGTTGAGGGTCTGCTTTGCGTAGCTCGTCTACGCCGTAGAGGTGAGCAATTTTTTTTTTAATATACGTATAATATTTATTTTGTTTAGTTCTTTTTTGCACCTCTGTGGCCTCGTAGTCACGATGCCATGCTGTCACACCGGAGGTTCCGGTTTCGATCCCCGGTCAAGTCAAGAGCAAAAATGATCTATTTCAGATTGACTTGAGTCTTGGATGTTTATCTGTGTATGTATTTGTTATAAAATATAGTATCGTTGAGTTAGTATCCCATAACACAAGTCTCGAACTTACGTTGGGGCTAGCTCAATATGTTTCATTTGACCGTATATTTATTATTTATTAAAAAGTAAACACAGTTTTCTGATTTTGCCACACAATGACGACAGCCGAGATAAAATGGCTTATACGTGCCTTCCGAAGCGCGGAAGAGCTGAAATTTTTTTAAGCCACACCCATCAAGGTGCGGACCACTCCCGGTGTCTTTTTACTTACGAAAGCGCTAGTAATGCGCACTCCCGCCCGGCCACCGAGCTCAATTTTCTAAGCAAACCACTGACATGATTTCCTGTCATTCCGGCTTCCGATCCTATCAGGAAGCGGTGACGTCACCGGAAATGTGTTGAAGAGGGACTAAGTATACAAGAAATAGGCAATCGTGTCACGTACCGAGGACTAGGGCGGTAAATCTATGTAAACCCTAAATATGCTGTTCCGATATATTTTCAGTTGGGTATATATTCGTTTCAGCGAGGCAAGTATGATTAAGGACGAAAAATTTTATCCTTCAAATTTGTCGCATTTCGCGTTATTTACCGCAACAAACATAGACAAAATTGAGCGACAAAATAACTTTCATTCATAAAACGTATTTTATCTCATGCCTAACTCTTGTGCGAGCATGGTTTTGACAGGTCAATGTAGACATATCGACGGTTGGCAACGTGAAATCATGTAAAATTTGTCGCCGATTTGCTAGACCCACATAAGACTCAATTAAACCATTTTTATCGTATTTTAAACACTTATTCCATTGAACTAATATTAAATGTGTATTTACATATTTAAAAGTAGGCAGACATCTTTAAACAATGTATTATTGATGTTTACAAACTTAAAAATATATTCAGTTACGAAACTATAGCGCCATCTTTTGATGAATCGTACAACCACTCCGGCGGCGGTGAATGCATACGTACTCGGCGGTGGTATTTTCCTTTATGTTGGTTGTACGACATGAGTTAAAACGTTCCGCTGCACAATAATTTTTATAACATTTCATTTTAATTTTCTAGGAATTATTACATACTTATATCATTCTTTTATATATGGTGATTGTTTTACAAAACGCGTGTTTTAATTTAAAATTATTATATTTTCTTAGCAGACATTAGAAACACTGTTTAAAACCCGCCTGCGTGTGACGACTCATTTTACTACGTGTCCATTCATGAATTTTATCTTGTCGTTACAGAGGGAAGATACGTAAAGACCTCTAACATAAAACATCATACTAAGGCCGCAGATCACTTTAAGGAAAAATACTAACACATATCATACTGGGTTCGATTCCCGGTTAGGTCAAGATGGAAAATGATCTTTTTCAGATTGTCTTATGTCCTGGATGTTTATCTATGTTATAAGTTTTTGTTATAAAATTAAGTATCATTGAATTACTATCCGGCTGTGTGGTTTCCGGCAGAGTAGAATAGGGCCACTCCAAGTCCTCCCGTGGATGTCGTAGAAGCTGACTTAGGGAATACAAGCTACCCCCCCAATGGGTTCCCGGTTTGTCGTACCGGGGGGGCTCAGTACCCGTGGTAGCCTCGAGTCACGGGGAAGCTAAGAGGAACCCGCGAGGGGGCGCTCCTGCTGTCGTCAACCAGCAGTGAGCGCCCACATTGGGGCGGCGGAGGAGTGGGAAGATCTCCCCCCACCCGGGGAGGGGCGCTCCCGCGGGCTCGGCTTCGGCCTTGAGCCTGTAGGGATGCGCCCAATGGGGCGGCGGGGGAGTGGGAAGTTCTCCCCCCACCCGTGGTGGGGCCGCCGGGAGAGGAATGTTTTATTGCTCTCCCGGCGCTTCAGGCGGGGCCACACCGCCGTGGCTGTGGTTGGAGATCGGTCGCGGAGGAGGAGGAGTGTCGGTGTTACGTTGCCGCTCTCCCTATCCTCCGCGACCGAGCGGTGTCGCACCGCGTTTGCGGCAAGAGGCAGGCGGCGGAGCCTATCATCTTCTCCGCCGCTGGGAGCCGGTTTATCTGGCTCCCATGGGTCCACAGGCGGTGGACTGCGTGGGAGTCTGCCGCCTTTCAATTGGCCCGACGAGGTACGGCGCGTCCGTGAGTTCCGGACGCGCCGACTTGGTGAGTGGGGGGGCGCTTAGACGTCCCCGAGGAGGGGCCGCTTTGGCGGCCAGCCGCGCCGGGGTTCGCGGTTGTATTTCCTTTCCCGTGTCCCCGGCAAAAGCGGTTGAGATGGTACTCCGGAGGTTGTTTAGTGGGTAGGCACGTCGCTCTGGCGTGGAGTCCCACATAACCCGACAGCCTCCCCCGCAGGTTGACGGGTATCCGTAACAGGGATCTTTCTTCCGAAAAAGGGAATACAAGCTAAACAAAGCTTGTAAACATCAATGAGACCTCTCCAACCCGTCTGGCGAGAGGAGTGTAGGCCATGTCCTCTGGCGGCTCTGGCTAAGTATGGCTCTGGTAGTACAGAGAGGGTCGTGCTCCTACAGTGGAGACAAAAAGACCTGATGATGATGATGAATTACTATCCCATAACACAAGTCTCGAACTTACCTTGGGGCTAGCTCAATCTGTGTGAATTTTTCCGTATATATTGTATTTCAATATTGGCTTATACGTGGGGCGCACTATAAGTTTCCGGAATGAATATGAAAAAATACTATTAAAGGTACAAAATTAATTTATTGTTTTTCAAAATAATCTCCCTTGGCGTCTATGCACTTTTTCATTCGATGAAACCAGTTTTGAAAACTTTTGTGCCACTCCTCTGTGGTGACCTCTGAAACGTGTTTTTCATACTCCTCGACAGCCTCCTGGTGATGAAAATCGTTGACCGCGTAATTGGTTCTTAATTTTTGGGGACAGAAAAAAGTCACAAGGTGCCAGATCGGGACTGTATGCAGGATGACTCATGAGTTCTACATTTTTCGCCTTCAAAAAGTCGTTTGTCTGTCTAGCCGTGTGAGAACTAGCATTGTCGTGGTGCAGGATGATACGGCGTTTACGGTTATTTTTACGGAGTTCGTCAATAACTTCCGGCAAACAAATGGTCGTGTACCAGTCACTATTCACTGTACGACGATTCTCTAAAGCAACAGTAGCCACGTGTCCAGTTTTATTAAAAAAGAAGCAATCATCCGCTTAGATGCACTTTTCACGCGCGCCACTTTGGTTGGTTTCGGCTCATCTTGAAAGACCCATACGCTCGATTGCTGCTTTGTTTTGCGATCGTAACAATAAATCCATGTTTCGTCACCTGTTACTATGTCCCACACCAAATTTGACGCACCTTCGTTGAATCTGGTAAGCATGGCACTGCACCAAGTGACGCGGTCCGTTTTTTGAGCCTCTTTCAAGTTGTGTGGGATCCACCGCGAGCACAGCTTTCTCACACCCAAATGTTTGTGTAGGATTAATTGTATTTGACTCATGCCTATTTCTAAGGATGCGCGAATTTCATGGTAGGTCACATGCCTGTCTGTTTCAATCATACGGCGCACAGCATCGATGTTTTTGTTGGTCACAGCGGTGGACGGCCGACCATCGCGAGATTTGTCTCTGAGATTGATACGACCACGCTTGAATTCTGCAAACCAGCTAAAACAGTTGTCTTGCATGGTGCTTCATTGCCAAAAGCTGTTTCAAGCCGAGCGATGCTCTGTTGAGCTGTCAAATTACAATTAAAATCGTAGAAAATCATACTACGAAAATTTTCCCGAGTTAAATCCATGTTGATGCAGACACACAATTTTTTAAATGGCGCCACAAGGTAAAAACAAAAGACAGTCAGATGAAACAAACTGCATTCTACAGCCAAAGAGTTCTATTTTCAAATGTAGCAATAAATTTTTAAATATTGTTTATGTAAGTGGCCAGTTCCGGAAACTTATAGTGCGCCCTATGTATAAAATGTAGAAATAGTGGCTCTGTGCGCTGTAGTATATCTCGCGAGTCACACCGTCCCGTGGCTTATATTAAATGTAGAAATAGTGGCTCTGTGAGCTGTAGTATATCTCGCGAGTCACACCGTCCCGTGGCTTATATTAAATGTAGAAATAGTGGCTCTGTGAGCTGTAGTATATCTCGCGAATCACACCGTCCCGTGGCTTATATTAAATGTAGAAATAGTGGCTCTGTGCGCTGTAGTATATCTCGCGAGTCACACCGTCCCGTGGCTTATATTAAATGTAGAAATAGTGGCTCTGTGAGCTGTAGTATATCTCGCGAGTCACACCGTCCCGTGGCTTATATTAAATGTAGAAATAGTGGCTCTGTGAGCTGTAGTATATCTCGCGAGTCACACCGTCCCGTGGCTTATATAAAATGTAGAAATAGTGGCTTGGTGAGCTGTAGTATATCTCGCGAGTCACACCGTCCCGTGGCTTATATAAAATGTAGAAATAGTGGCTCTGTGAGCTGTAGTATATCTCGCGAGTCACACCGTCCCGTGGCTTATATAAAATGTAGAAATAGTGGCTCTGTGAGCTGTAGTATATCTCGCGAGTCACACCGTCCCGTGGCTTATATAAAATGTAGAAATAGTGGCTCTGTGAGCTGTAGTATATCTCGCGAGTCACACCGTCCCGTGGCTTACATAAAGTGTAGAAATAGTGTACCTGTGAGCTGTAGTATATCTCGCGAGTCACACCGTCCCGTTAAAGTATATCGGATGAAAAAGTTGTTCAGACAAAAAGTTGCGTCTTAACCCTTAAGAGCGGCCTTCCCGTCTTACTTTTCATACAAACGCTCTTACGTAATTATGGCGTTGTAACTGGTCTTTCTTGAAAACTTTTGAACTAACAGATATCTTGTGCACTATTTCTAGGTTTCTACCGAAATAAAAAATGAATATTTGGAAAAACAAATTCAGTATACGCCTCCAAAAATCTGCTTTTTTGCACAAATTTTACCTGGACTTCGACCGTTCATAAAGTACTCATAAATTGTAAAAATAAAAAAAAAAAACATTTTAATAGAAACCTTGCAAATGTAATGAAATTTTTTGATAAAAAACATGTATTTCAAAAAATTGTAAGGCTTACTGACAAAAACGTATATCCTGGAATAAGTGTTATGTTAAGTTATAGAAAGAAATTTTCGCGCCCTATGAATAGTTAATATTCGTTCAATGGATAGTTAATAATAATACTAATTTCAATCAATACAGTGCAAACCGTGCCCTAAGGCACTATCTCTCTCTTTTTGGTTTGCTTTTTTTTCTAGCATTGCCCTGGATGAAAAAACAAGCTTTTCGAACTATGCTCGCGTTGACGACAGAGCCGCCAGGAAGGGCCGCCTTAATAGGGCATCGCGGGTATATTTTTTGCATAGTTTTAGAACTTTATGTCAAAGGCATAAAGTACAAATTTAAGCAGTAACTATTTTATAATTGTCCAATTAAGTAACAAAAAAGAATTATGACATTTTCGATTTTTTTTCCAAAATGGCTGTTATATGATATTTTTTAACAAAAATTAAAATTTCGAAAAACCTAATCGACAAACAAATTCTATATAATGTTCGAACCTTCTCACAAAATTTCACGAGAATCGGTTAAACAATGCGATCTGCAGGCGAGAACAGCTGGACGGACAGACAGTCAGACTAAAGCATTTTTTGGCCAATTGAAACTAAGACGCTTCGCTTGCTTCGCTCGCTCGGTCAATTATACATGTACTAATATATGCTATGTATTATCTGGTCCATGAAGATGCTAACAAAGCCGGGCAACCTTCTTTTGTGCCTAAAGCGCAAAGCGACATATGTAACCTGCCCATTCTCATCTATGGGTTACAAACCTGGTCACTGACTGAAACACGAAAGTCCAGACTCAAGGTCTACCAGCGGGCAGTGGAAAGCAGCATTCTAGAAGTGCGGTGAATAGATGAAGTGCGGAATATGGACTAAAACTACCCTCTGGAGAGCAAGTAAATAAACTTTTAATGTCAGACCAAAGTACTCATTAAGACAAATAAACCTTAGCTATATATAAGCCTTAGCTCGATGGAGTTACGACCTTTTACTGAGTTTCATCGACCACCTTCCGTCTCCGTGATCAGACCCTAGACATCGTGTACAATAAAGTGCTTGTCAAGACAAATCAAACGACTTCTACTCAATGAGGTTATGTTTTTTTATCACTGAGTTCTGTCGAATATCTCCCGGCTCCATCATAAGAACAGCTCATTGACTTCACAATATTGTATTGTCGTCCAATTTACAGCAGTATACAAAATTTCAGTTCAATAGGGAATATGCACGTATTTTTTTATTTGCTTAATAAAACCACAGGAAACAAATATGAAAGAATTTATAAAATATCTTAATCAGCGACGAACATGTGATACTTTAAAGTTTCAATTAGAAAGAGAAGTCCGACATGGACTGGTGACGTCAAAGGTCACGTCATCTATACATTTGCCATAGAAAATAGCGTTTTTGCGAGTGAGATAGACATATTTTCGTAAAGTCGTTATATCTCGTTCCTTTTTCAACCAATTTTTATTCCGTTTCCACTGTACTTTACTATTGAATATTTACGGATAAACACATATTTTTTTCATGCATATTCCCTATTGGTTAAGGATAACTGGTTGACCATTGTATTTCAAGATTTGAGCTTAAAGGCATACGTACAAGATACATAATAATAAGTTAAATAAAAGCTTGTAAAAAGAAGAGGTCAGAAGTACCCATAACCGGCTGGCATTCATGCAAAGAGTGATAAGTATTAAGGGGCTACCTGAATTTTTCGGGGTCCAGTGCTGCCCTCATTTGAATTAAATCGTTTAAAAAGAAACGGAGATATAATTAAAAATTTTGTCTTGACCAGGCTCTAGATAACCCTTTAAGTTTAAACTATTTGAACTACTGTTTACAATTTAAAGTGAGAACGTAAAGCTTTTCTACACAATTGCGAAAAATGGCTACTTTTGGCGTATGTGAGTAGAAAAGCTTCACGTTCTCACTTTAAACTGTTAACAGTAGTTCATAAAATAGTTTTAAGGGTTATCTAGAGCCTGGTCAAGACAAAATTTTTAATTATATCTACGTTTCCTTTATGAAGCGAAAGAAGTTTGTCATGATCGTAGCAAGGAGATCCGTAGTCTCTGCTTACCCCTGTACTGTGGAAACAGGTGTTATAATTTTTGTTTGAAATTTTGAATTATAAAATAGTTATTAGATTAGTCTGACCCGCTTTAGGGCTAGCTTTATATATTTGTATATCCGTGTTTTTTTTTTGTTTTTGACAAATCACACTGATTGAGCTAGCCCCAAAGTAAGTTCGACACTTGTGTTATGGGATACTAACTCAACGATACTATATTTTATAACTAATACATATATAGATAAACATCCAAGACCCAGGACAATTTGAAAAAGGCCATTTTCCAACTTGCCCTGACCGGGGATCGAACCCGGGACCTCTGGGTGGCGGACTAGCATGGTGACCACTACGCCACGGAGGTCGTCATATTTATTCATGTACTGTTATAATTAATATATATTGTTTAATATTATGTGTGTATATGATTGTATGTGTATGTATATATTAATAAAAAATATGTATTTATATATTAATGATATTCCTAGTACATCTTTAAGCGCCTATCGCTCACAAATTTATTTCTGTTTTTCCTTAAGGCTGACTGGTAGAGAATGCATTAGCATTAAGTCAACCTTTTGTACCTTTTTGGTCAATAAAGATTTAATAAATAAATATAATAACTATAAGGTTTATTTATTTCTCTTCTTTAAGTTGGTTTAGGTGTCGGGTGATCAAAGGGCTCGCAAATTTCGCCCAACAGATAAGCATTGCAATTACTTCGCCCAGTGACTAAGCATTGCCATCCAGCGTGGCAACGGCAATGCTGCCAGCCTTTTGGGCACTTAACCGCGAGGCAATAATTTGCACGACGTTTTTTGTTTGAAAGTTTCTTATTTTAATTTAGATCTCAATTTAATTTTTGGTTTAATTGTGATATAAATTATTGTTTTGTTTTCTGGAATAAGATATATTTATTAATTTAAAAGAACGAACATTTAATATTTGATTCATAGGATCTGAATCAACAAAGTTCACCACTGTTGACTTTCAATCCAGAATTGTGAACAAATGAAAGCAAAGCCGGCTATCAGATCGTTTAGTCGTCCACGTAATGGAAATAAAACAAAATGCCCGCTCAAACGTGACGGCGCGTCGTAAACGGGTTGTACATGGAGTTAAAAAGCAATAGATATGTTACTAACGTGTAGCGGGAGCGAGGTGATTTGTTAGACCGCCACAAAGGGAAGATCTTCCCGCCAGGCATGGTGCTGCGCCTGGGGAACCGCGACTCCGACGGTGTATCGTCGGAAGTTGTATATATGCAGCAAATCGGGTGAACTCTGAGATCGAGATGTAGCTGCTAACGCTATCTCGTATGCTTTTTGTGAATTATAATATCGCACTTAATTTATTGTTGTTTGTGATTTGTAAGATCCTCGTAGTAGCATAGAAGTCGCCTCAAACACTTTCAAAGTGTCCGGTGGATTTATCCCACAAAAAATTTCGTGCCCATTTCGGGATTGCCTTAAAGAATTCAAGGTCTTCTTATAATTTCAGTAAGAAAATTGACTGTTGGGAAAATCCGACGTTCGCGGTGAAAGGGTAAAAACTACTTATACATCTATCTATTCATTCAAATGCTGTATTATCGTGGTATTGTTCAAGCTTAGAGCATTAAACCAACCTAAGTGTCCAAGTTATAACTGTTTAGATAGAGTCAGTATAACGAATTGGAAAACGTGATTTTATATACGTGTGATTGTACTTTGGAATCGCTTTGTCGAATGTTTGGCCAAACAATTTTTTTCACATACATTAAATTTGTCAGGATCATAGCAGGATCGTAGCACTTGTTTAAGTCTTATGTTTATTTTGTTCTTCAAAATAGGGTTTCTTTTTCTCGCACAAGGTTTTTACGTAAAAGTTGATCTTTTTTCCCAATTTTAGTTTTATTGTCCATCAAATACAAATTGTTCAGAAACAGGTGGTAGACAGGTACCAGTGAATTTTTAGGTTATACAGAGTCGCAAGATAAAAATAAAGGATTGGTACTCGGTTTAGAATAGAAAACTTACCATTATGGTTCAAGTAGACTCCAATATTTTGCTTGCTATTCTGCATCGCTCTTTCGTTTGATTAAGTTTCTGGTCCATGGGAGCATATGGGAACAAAAGGCAAAACAACATTAAACATTCTACGTTTTTCTTTTGTCCCAGACCTGCATGGAAGATTAGTAATAGTTGAACAAATACTTAAAACAACTTATTTCGAAGCCTAGGATTGGTGGTACAGAAAACTTAAATAAACTTGGAGCTCATCTATTCTTTGTAACTCTCCAGTGTGTATTTATTTAGGACTCAATTGCCCTGTCTATGTGTTTGTCATCCCACGGAGAGTGCTCGCAATGCAAACTTGTTTATAGTTATGAAGTATTTTATATTGTTTGCTTTCAATCGATTGGTAATGCGTAGGGTTTGTCGCTGAATATTCAGGTTACCAGATTGGAAGATTGTATTTCTTGAACGAAGAATTGTAAATCTTAAATGAACTTTAAAAAAATGGGGTTTAAGGACTACGCTTGTTGAGGGAGATCCCGACCGCCACAAAGGGAAGATCTTCCTGTCAGGCATGGTGTTGCGCTTGGGGAATGCCCGACCGCCATAAAGGCAAGTTCTTCCCGCCAGGCATGGTGTTGCGTTTGGGGAATGCCCGGCCGCCACAAAGGCAAGATCTTCCCACCAGGCATGGTGTTGCCTAGTAGAATTGGTCTTCTTGTGAACTTTATGTCGCTTCATTGTTCTGGTTGTAAATCCTCGTAGTGGTGTAAAGGTCACCACACACTTATAGTTTTTGTTTTCCTTGAATAGAAAGTGTATGTTGATTAGCGATAATAAAAAAATTGCACCAATTTTGATAAAAAATTAGACCGTTCGGTTGGTTGAGCAGTTAGCGCCTTGACACATTTTCATATACATTTTTAAAGTTGATTATAATAAACAGTTACTAGAAAACAATTTTAAAGCGAACATTCCCAATTATTTCAGTTTCTATTTCACTTTTATTTCACTCAAGTCACTTTGATTAACAAAAATATTCTGAAAGCAAATATTGGTTTGTTCAAAACAAAAGAATGTTGTTAACGTCTTTTACTAATTATTTCCTTCCATTAATTAGCCCAATTATAACTAATAGAGACGTGCATACGAAGAAATAGAGGAATTTTTGTTGTGCTGTGTTATTTTTTTTTTGTAGATCACTCTAGTTCTGAATTTTAGTAAATGTAATTAATTGATTGTTAAAATCTATAGGAGAGGATCGTTGTTTTAAATACATACGCACAGATCACACCGATTGAGCTAGTCCCAAGTTAAGTACTTGTGTTATGGGATACTAACTCAACGATACTATATTTTATAACAAATGCATATATGTATAAGTAGATGAAAGTAAAAGTAAAAAACACTTTATTGCACCAAAACACATGAAAATTACATTCGAATACATAGGTAAATCAGATGTACAATAGGCGGCCTTATCGCCAAGGCAATCTCTTACAGGCTACCTTTAAGTAGACCTCTTTTTTTAGACGACCTCTGTGGCGATTACGCTGTCTATTGGCGGTCTAGCGTGTTGACCATTAGGTCAACGCGGACACGCTAGACCGCCAATCCGGAGGTTCTGGGTTCGATCCTCAGCCAGGGCAAGTTGGCAAATGGCCTTTTTCAAATTGTCCTGGGTCTTGGGTGTTTATCTTATGTATTTATTATAAAATATATTATCGTTGGGTTGGTATTCCATAACACAAGCTTAAGCTTACTTTGGGGTTAGCTCAATCTGTGTGATTTGTCCCTATATATTTATTTATTACTAGCTGATACCCGCGACTTCGTTCGCGTGGACTTTATGACTCCGGCGTATTAATATAAATAAAAAGGGAGCGGGGGCGGGGGCGGGAGCGGGCGCTGGAGCGGGAGCGGGAGCGGGAGCGGGAGCGGGAGCGCGTGCGGGAGCGCGTGCGGGTCCGGGTCCGATTCAGGCAAAAGCATCGGAAGTTCGGCATTTGTTGCCAGTAATGCAAATAACATTGCAGGCATGCATTGGCTGAAATTCAGCCGCTGAACTTCGGCATACTGTGCTGAGACATTAAGTTGGGTTCCGTTATACAGATTCGGCGGAGTCAAATTTCGCATCAGCATTATTGGCCCTCCGACATTTAACTTATTTTGTGAGCCGAGAGGCCATTTGCTGCAAGTGAATTACGAAACTCAACTGGATAATTGGTGGCGTCGTCAACAACACTATCCAAGAAAGTATAAACCACTTCATTATCAATAATTTGCGTCATAAGTTCTTTATAAATTGATTTGTATTATTCATTTTTTGGTGTCAATATGGCGCATTCACATGCCCAAGAAGTTTTTGGTTTGTTATGCATGTGTTTTTGTTGCCGCTGAACAAAAAAATACTAAATCTATACTATAATAAAAGAGTTAAACTTTTATTATAGTATAGATTTAGTATGTTTTTGTTCAGCGGCAACAAAAAAACATCATCTATAAAAATTTCAACTGTCCAGCTATAATGGTTCATGAGATACAGCCTGGTGACAGACAGACAGACAAACAGACGGACGGTCTTAGTAATAGGGTCCCGTTTCTACTCATTTGGGTACGGAACCTTAAAAATCGAATAAAATAAGTATTTATCCCACGTGATTTTTCATAGATTATGGTACGGAACCCGGCGCGCGTCCGACTCGCGCTTGTCCAGTTGTATTATAACTCAACAGAAAGTTCTCATCAGACTTAACAACTTTTGCTAAGGCGGCATTTTAATATTTCCTATAGTTTAGCTGGACCATTATAGTTCTGCATCATGTGTTCCATTTTCCAAAATCAATTATAGCCTATATGTTGCCCAGGCTTCACAGCTATATAACAAAAAAAGTTTCATTCGAATCCGTCCAGTATTTCCGGAGATTAGCGTGTACAAACAGACAAACAGACAGACATTTTTTTATTTATTTTCTTACTCTAATTACTATATCTCCATCGCCCCAAATATTTCTTTTTGAAAAATTTTTAATGTACAGACACATTTCTTTTACTCTTTTATTGTATACTAGCTAATGCCCGCGACTTCGTTCGCGTGGACTTTATGACTCCGGCGTATAAATATAAATAAAAACTAATGAATAAGAGAGAGAGAGAGAGAGAGAGAGATAGACAGAGGGAGAAAGTACTTGTAACAGTGTTAGGAGTTAAAAGTTAATATTATTTTAATTCTTTCCTTCGGGAGCCAATATGAAAAGAGCTGAAGTGTTACTAACCCTGGAGAAAGCCACAATAAGTAGGCCATGCGAAAAACCAGTCCTTAGATCGACATCAGCAGCTTTAAGCCTCTAAAACTGTGACTTATTTTCATAGCAAAGCAAGTTAACATATGGAACTGTGTATTTTCAAAAGGAAAATTGTTGGGGATGAGTGGCATACGCGGAATAAATACAGTTTCATCACTCACTCACTGTGAGCTTTAAGTGTCTCAGCAGACTATGCCGAAGTTTAGTGGCTAAAGTTCAGTGTCTAAAGTTCGGTGGGGATGACACACTAAATAAGCTGAAGTTCAGCTGCTGAAGTTCGGTGGAAACGCCGGACAGTAGTGATGTGCCGATATGAGAATTTAATCTTCCGTCTTTGGCGCGTCTGCGGCGAACGGAAACGGGAGCGGAAGAGGGAACGGAAGTGGAAGAGGGAACGGGAACGGGAACGGGAGCGGAAGCGGAAGCGGGAGTGGAAGCGGCAGCGGTGGCGGCAGCAGCGGCGGCGGCGGCGGCTGCAGCGGCGGCGGCGGCGGCGGCGGCGGCGTCGGTGGTGGCGGAGGCGTCGGCAGCGGCGGCGGAGGAGTCGGCGGCGGCGGCAGCAGCAGCGGCGGCAGCGGCGGCGGCGGCGGCGGCGGGAGCGGCGGCGGCGACGTCGGCGGAAGCGGTGGTGGCGGAAGCGGCGGCGGCGGCGTCGGCGGAAGCGGTGGCGGCGGCGGCGGCGGCGGCGGCGGGAGCGGGAGAGGGAGCGGGAGCGGGAGCAGGAGTGGGAGCGGAAGTGGGAGCGGGAGCGGAACGGGTACGGGTACGGGTACGGGTACGGGTACGGGTACGGGTACGGGTACGGGTACGGATACGGGTACGGGTACGGGTACGGGTACGGGTACGGGTCCGATTCAGGCAAAAGCATCGGAAGTTCGGCGTTATGTGTTGCTAGTAATGCAAATAACATTGCAGGCATGCATTGGCTGAAATTCAGCCGCTGAACTTCGGCATACAGTGCTGAGACATTAAGTTGGGTTCCGTTACACAGTTTCGGCGGAGTCAAATTTCGCATCAGCATTATTGGCCCTCCGACATTAAGACTTATTTTGTGAGCCGTGAGTCCATTTGCTACAAGTGAATTAAGAAACTCAACTGGATAACACTATCCAAGAAATCTAAATATATATCTAAATATATATAACTCAAAGGTGACTGACTGACTGACATAGTGATCTATCAACGCACAGCCCAAACCACTGGACAGATCGGGCTGAAATTTGGCATGCAGGTAGATGTTATGACGTAGGCATTCGCTAAGAAAGGATTTTGATCAATTCTACCCCCAAGGGGATAAAATAGGGGATGAAAGTTTGTATGAAACTTTGTCAATTTTAAACCGATTGGGCTGAGACTTTGCATGCATAAAGCTACTATGACGTAGGCATCCCCTAAGAAAGGATTTTGATAAATTACACCCCTACGCGAGCGAAGCCGCGGGCACAAGCTAGTTAACAATAATTTGCATCATAAGTTCTTTATTAATTGATTTTTAATTTTTTGGTGTCAATATGGCGCGTTCACATAACCAAGAATTTTCTGGTGTGTTATGCTCTGAAGGTCCGCAAATACTGAACTTATAAGTTCTACTTAGGACGAAACAACTTTTTTTTTGCAAAAGTTACAATGTACTGACACATTTTATTTACTCTTTTATTATAGTATACATTTAGTATGTTTTTGTTCAGCGGCAACAAAAAACATCATCTTTAAAATTTTTAACTGTCTAGCTTTAATGGTTCATGAGATACAGCCTGGTGACAGACAGACAGACAAACAGTCGGACGGTCTAAGTAATAGGGTCCCGTTTCTACCCTACCCTATGGAACCCTAAAAATCGAATAAAATAAGTATTGATGGGGGGCTCCCATACTACAAACGTGATTTTTCATAGATTATGGTACGGAACACTTCGCGCGCGTCCGACTCGCGCTTGGCCAGTTGTATTATAACTCAACAAAAAGTTCAGACTTAACAACTTTTGCTAAGGCGGCATTTTAATATTTCTTATAGTTTAGCTGGACCATTATAGTTCTGCATCATGTGTTCCATTTTCCAAAATCAATTATAGCCTATATGTTGCCCAGGCTTCACAGCTATATAACAAAAAAAGTTTTATTCGAATCTGTCCAGTATTTCCGGAGATTAGCGTGTACAAACAGATAAAACAGACAAACAGACAAATAGACAAACAGACAAACAGACAAACAGACAAACAGACAGACATTTTTTTTTATTTTCTTACTCTATTACTATATCTCCATCGCTCCAAATATATTATTTTGAAAAATTTTCAATGTACAGACACATTTTTTTTACTCTTTTATTATAGTATATAGACAGATAGATTTACGACGAAAGTTGCGTAAAAATAAACAAAAAAAATTACTATTCTGCGTCCATACAGACAAAAATTACAAATTACAAAATGTATATATAGTAAGACAAAACAATATCATGTTAAACTTTGCATTTAAAATGTCAAACAGTAGAGGAAATCCCCTCCGAAATTTGTATAGAAAAAGTATTGACTAGTTCAACCTTAAATAATTATGTTCGGCGACTATATGACTATGCAAATTCAGGTTCAGTGTATTATACATTTAAAAGTTAAAGGAGTGTAAGATGACCAAGTAATAACACTCAATTTTATCGTTACAATATTTATTTCCACTGGTTTCCTTACTTCACAAAATAACACAATTTATTTCTAACACTTGCGTCTGACCAACTCCACCCGCTGCTCAATCTAGAATGCCCCCATCAGCCAAGTGTTACGTCAGTCAACCCTTCCACTTTTAGTGTTGCCCTTTATCAGAATTTTATTTCCCTATTTTTAATAATTATTTCAAAATGAACTTACTAATAATATTTAAAGTAATTTGAAATGAAATAATTCAGGCAATTCGATCAATAACAGTTAATAATCGTAAAAATAATGTGCTAAAATTAACCGAACCTTACAGGAGGTAGTAAAACCGCCGACTTATAAGAAACACTGGTAAGTCGGCGGTTTTTCAAATTTGCCTGGCAATATAACAAACTTGTTACAAGTTTTAATTTAACTTGCAATGTATCTTGTATGCTTGTTTAGGTCAAATCTTGCATCTCAATTTTCAACCAGTTATCCTCCGACCGACTGCACCGTTCGACTGCCTCCGTGGTCCAGTGGTCAAGGCGTTCGCCTTGTGACCCGGAGGTCATGGTTCGATTCCCACTGGGAAGCATGCTTTGTGAAAAGTTGTTTTCAGTCTAGATATTGCAGGCTTAAATCACCTAATTATCCGAAAAAAAGAAAGATGATTCCGTGTTTCGGAAGGCACGTAAAACTGTGGGTCCCGAACGCCACCTAGCGTTTGATCATCAAACTATCCAAGGATTGGTTCCTGGTTTACCCTTTGGGTTGTGGAGGTCAGACGGCAGTCGCTCTGTGTAAAAACCAGTAACCTCGTCAAATCTCCTTCGTTAGGTAGCGGACCCCGGGCTCTGAAGCGTTACTGCTGAGGATGCAACCGGGAATACGTGAGGATGATGATGATTATCCTCAACCGATTGAGCTGAAATTTTGCATATTTGTGTAAGTTGGATGACAATGCAATATTATGGAGTCAATAACTTGTTCCGATGATGGAGCCGGGTGATATTCGTCAGAACTCAGTTATACAACAACATAAACTCATTGAATAAGACTCGTTTGATTTGTCTTGACGAGCACTTTAGGATAGACGGTGACAACGGGTCTGATTACGGTGACGGAAGTTGTCGATGGAGCTCACTAATAAAACGACGAAACTCCGTCTAGTTTTGGGCCTATTTGTAATGTCTTAGTACTTATTAAGTACTTTTTTGGCTTTACAATAAAAACTACAAAAGTTTTTTTTGGAACGAAGTTCCTTACGGCAGGCTTGGAGGAGATAGGGATTTTGCTTCGCGACCGAACTGAAAAAAATGTGATAGTAAAACCGTAAGGATGACCTCGTTAAATAAAACCGTTAAATGAGACGTGCGCAGGCGCGACAGTCGTATACACAAGCGAGTAGTGTATAATACCTTTGAGCACGATTTTTCTTTTGCAAATTGTGTCGATTCTACATTAGCCGAAGGAACTTCGTTCCTACCTGGTGTCCCACGACACCACATTTCTTTTTTTTTTCAAAAATCTTTTTTATTGTATATTTAAATCAAAATGCCTAGGATTTAAGACGAAGTGGTAGCTAAAGTGGCGCCCTCATTTGAAATAAATTGTTTAAAACGAAATATGGTGATAATTAAAAATTTGATTTGTATCACTGTCTAGAAAGACCTTTAAACTATTTATTAATTAATTATTCTATATTACTTTCAAGGGTTATTCATAAAATAGTTTAAAGGTCTTTCTACATAGTAATACAAATCAAATTTTAATTATCACCATATTTAGTTTTAAACAATTTATTGCAAGTGAGGGCGCCACTTTAGCTACCACTTCGTCTTAAGCTTGGAAAGCCCTTAGCAACAATTCTGCATTACAAGTTTACGAAGTTTTCGAAATCTTGGAGTGACAGATGTTGTACTTAAAATGAATTTATTTAACGTCTCCTAACTGAAACTTTATGAAATGTTCAAGGAAAACTTTATTTTCTTCGTAAATGGGAGTTTAGAGCCGGCTAGCGTGGATTCTTGAGCGGTTAAAAGTTCAGGAGTCTGATTACACTTCCATAGTCTTTATTTTACACACAGAATTTGTTTAACAGTTCTAACTAGAATAGAATAGAATCATTTATTTCCATGATTTAAACAACCAACCTGCTTGCAGGCGTGCAAATATTAACAATATATATGTATAGTCTACTTAATTAAATTCACATTATACAATTTTAATACTAAATATAATTTTAAATTTATTATCAAATTTTAGATTAAAAGATATATTTACAAGGCTAAGTACTAAATCTCCCACGGTCGCGACAACACGTCACGCGTACTTTAATTTGTTAGTCAATTTAAGTGTTTACTGTAAACTAGCGTTTTCGCAGGTAAAGAGACGCCAGGCGTGGTCCGCACTTGGATGGGTGATCACAAGTGGCATAAAAATTTCTCGAAGGCACATATAAGCCGTTGATCCCGGCTGTCATCATTGTATGGCAGTCGTTAAGCTATTTCAGATGCCTTTAGGCAGCCTGAAAATCTGACACCAGTGTTGGCCACTGACATAGAACAAAAACAATTAGCGACGCCGTTGGTGCAATCGCTTGCGTTCCTAGCACCCTGCGACATAAATTACATTTAGATTTTTGTTTTTAATGTAAATATTCAGTTTAAATTTTCAGGCCATTACCTCTAGTTTAGTACTTATCAGATTATATTGTTAAGCTATTGCATAGCTTTTATCGCGGGCTTTGAGCGCGGCGACCGAATTAAGAGATTTCGTAACGAAAATAAAACCTAACACCCCCCACTCCGCCTAAACGTTTCTCGGCAACCGGTGACCGGCACAGCGGCGCGGCGTTGAAAGCCGTGCATCGTCTAACGTCGTTTCAGTTCGGCAGACTTCGGCGCGGTGTTTGTGTGCGTGCGACTAGACGTATGCGTGTAGAATAGCTTCTAACTGCTCATAATAAAAATTCCTTAATAAGATAATAAAAATATTTTAAACGATATTATTTTTTCTAATTTATTCAATAAAAGAAAATAAAAATTGTTTCCTTATCGGTCACCACGCTCAAAAAGTGCAACTTGAATTAATATCAAAGAAAAAAATACTGCATAAATAATAATAAAAAAATATTATATTTGCATAAGTTGACAAAAAATGCTATTCAATAGCTTTGCCGCGTAAGCCCCGAGTGCCACACTTTTTTTTTTTGTATTCACTAAGATAAATAACATTATTTAAGAAGATGTAATAACAAAACTTGCGAAAGGAATGTTGAGATGGTTCGGGCGTGTACAAAGGACGGATGAAAGAAGATTTACTTAAAGGGTCTACAAAGCGAATGTAAGGAAAAGAGTGGGTCAGGGTCGTCCTCGACAAACGTACCGCGATCAGATGCAGACGTTCTTAAAAAAGAGAGATCAGAAGTTCCCGTAACCGGCGGGCATGCATGAAGAGAGTGATGAGTGAAGATGGGTTTTTCATGCTCACTAAAATGTCCAATCCGGTGGTGGCGTCGCTGGTCGGGTCGTTGGATTCTCTCTAATATGGTTGAGTTTAACGATGGCTGATCCGTGCGTCAACTCGTTAACGGGTGCTGCCGGGAGGAACTGGTCAGCTCGGCTTCGCTTTTTTTGACTACTGAATATTTTTTATTACGCAATTTATGTTTGTTTACTTGTTCGCAAGCATTACTTGTTATAATGTGTCAACATTGTATTATATTATAAGAACTTATTAATTGAAAGACAATAATAATAATATGACAAAGCCCTTCTGGCGAGTAGGCGACCAATACTGTGAAAATGAGTTTCTTTCGGCGTTTCTTCTCAGCAGTGGTCGTTACGAAGCGCTGGTATCGGTAGCTTTTCTTTAAAAATAAATTAAATTTTAATATAGTTTACACGTAACATAAATTATACTTATTGACGTGTAAAAGTGCCTGTAAAGGTCTAACTACTGAATAAACATTTGAATCTTTGAATCTTTGAATCTTTGATGAAGCAAAAGAGGTCTGTCAGTATCGTAGCAAGTGGAGGTCCTTAGTCTCTGCCTACCCCTGTGGGAAACACGCGTGATAATATGTATGTATGTATGTATGTGTTCACCAAAAGGAATTGTATTTTTGATTTTTATTTTTCAGTAGCAAACCTCATGCACTTATGATGCAAAAGCGAGTTGAATGTCATTTTCAGCATAAACGTCTCCCAATGCGACTTAATAAGACGCTCAGTGAGGGCAACGACCTATATTGGAAACCACGTTCCCCGCAAAATAAAGTTATTGCTTCAATTTCTCAAATATTTATGAATTTCTAGTGACTAAAGAAATACAACGTGATCTGAATATTCAAGAACTCAATATGAATGAGTTTGTGAAGCCACTGAAATGGTAAATAATGGCTTTTCATGAAAATATAGCAAATATTTGGAAAAGTATCTTGTAGTTATCGTAAAAATAGAAATTTGGGTGTATTTGCTATTGTGTTATTTACTTCATATGGCTGTAGGATAAATGTAGGTTGTAGGTGGCGTTGCTAGGTGTCTCCATTTGAGCGGAGGTCCCGATTTCAAAGGGTGTAGGGACTAGTGATCCCGAGGACTATAGGCTTTTAGACTTTTTTTGAAGCCTAGACTACTAATAAAGGGGCTTGACAGGCTAAAAGCCTATAGGCTTTTGGTTCGATGTTGTTTTGGCGATATTTAAGTAAAATATAAATTTTCTTTTCTTTTTCCAATATTAATAAAAAATAAAATAAATCCTTTATTCATTATTATTATGTTCTATCAATGATCAGGCTGATAAAAAAAAAAATGGCTTTTGCCTAAATATAAGCCTATTACTCTAAAAAACCTACAGTCACAAGAAAGGCTTATTAGGCTCATAGGCTTTTAAAAATAACATAGCCCTAAAAAAGACTTATAGGCTTAAATTAAGGGCTAAAAGCCTATAGTCCTCGGGAACACCAGTTGGGACACGTCCCGATTACACTTCGATCAGAACGCTAAATGTCCCGATTTTTAATAGATGACAAAAAATTGATTTTTCGATATTAAACTACATATTGAACTCCCATTGCATTCTTTTGCGCCTTTTTTAGGATTCTGTACTGTAAGTGTAAAACCGGGATCCTATTATGTACTTCGCTGTCCGTTGGTATGCCCGTCTGTCTGTCACCAGGCTACTCATGAACCGTGATAGCTAGACACTTATCACAGATGATGTATTTCTGGCATTGCTAGCTTGTAGTGCTGTAGGCATAAATGTTAAGCTGTATGAAGGTTTTTGTTTTGTTTTTTTTAGCTTTTCGTGTGTAAGTTGGCGTTTTTCAAACTGCCTTTCGTCATCTGACTCTACAATGGTTCTTAGCTATGTTTGATAGAAATCATTTCAGTAATTTAAACATATAAAGGAAGTAAACGCTTTAGCGTCGTTTTTTTTTTAATTTTCTTAAGAATACGAAATCATTCAAATATCAATTAAAATTATTTGACGAAAAAATGTTATTACTCTATTGACGATTTCTTAAATGATAATATTTGATGACTAAAGTAAATTATGATTTTTAATTGCCTGATGTTAATTGTGTGTATTTAGTTTGTTTATTAACTATTATTGTATGTCCAGAAAGGGCCGAGAATGGTGGACCTGTAACACCGTATTCACCTGTGTTCTACAATAAATAGATTTTGTATATGAAAAAAAAAAAATATATATATACAATGTTCTTTTTAATTAAGTACAAATATTTTAAGAGGTGATTCAGTCCATCATTTTGAACAACTTTTCCCAATAAATACATATCGAAATACGAAAAATTTTTTTGCATTTTTCATAGTAACGATATCACGTGACTACTTCGATCTGTATGAGAACCCAAATATTTTTTTTCGTATTTCGATATGTATTTATTGGGCAAAGTTGTTCAAAATGATGGACTGAATAACCCCTTAAAATATTTGTACTTAATTAAAAAGGACATTGTATATATATATATATATATATATAGAATAAAACTTATATGTGTAATTTAAAATATCAAGTAGTCCTCAAAATTCCACGCCCTTCAAACCAAAACACAACTTTGTACTACGCAAATCAGATTTAGTAACATTTAATTAAGGAATATGTCTAACCTTCGCCTAATAGTTTCCGAAGGCGAAATCCCTTAATTAAGTTTGGCCTAGAAAAATGTCAAATTCATTGAACATAAGAACTTATTTAAATAATAAATATTGAATAAATAAATATATATGGACAAATCACACTGATTGAGTAAGCCCCAAAGTAAGTTCGAGACTTGTGTTATGGGATACTAACTCAACGATACTATATTTTATAACAAATACATATATAGATAAACATCCAAGACCTAGAACAATTTGAAAAAGGCCATTTTCCAACTTGTCCTGGCCGGGGATCGAACCCGGGACCTCTGGGTGGCGGACTAGCATGGTGACCACTACGCCACGGAGGTCGTCAAATTTGCATCGAGCTTCTGCAGCTTTTAAGCTAGAAACATTGTACTGCAGCAGCCTAACCTACAGAATCTCAATGATAACTTGAAATTTTGATGAATCTCTCATTTGCTGTTTAAATTATACTTTAAGAGCGGCCTTCCCATCTTACTTTTCATACAAAAGGTCGTACGTGATTATGGCGTTGTAAATGATCTTTCTTGAAAATTTTTGAACTAACAGGTATCTTGTGCGCTATTTCTAGGTTTCTATCAAAATAAAAATGTAGAAAAACCAATTCAGTATGAGCCTCCAAAAATCTGCACAAATTTTAACTGAACTTCGACTGTTCATAAAGTACTCATAAATTGTAAATGTAAAGAAAATATTTCGATAGAAACCTCGCAAATGTAATGAAAATTTTTAATCCAAAACATTTATTTCACAAATCTACTGATAAACACTTATCATCTTGAACAAGTTTTATGAAATTTCCCCATCCTATAAATAGATGAATTCGTTAAATGGATAGTTAATAATAATACTAATTTTATTCAATAGAATGGAAACCATGTCCTTAAGCGCTATCTCTCTCTTTTTGATTTGCTTCTTTTTCTAGCATTGCCCTGGATGAAACAACAAGCTTTTAAAACTATGCTCGCGTTGACGACAGAGCGGCCGGGAGGGGCCGCCTTAAGAAAAGCTCTCTGGCTTGCACACAATTAATTTAAGTATTACATACAGAGCGGAGTCTTCTCTAAAGTCCCAAGAGAGGTCCAAGGTGCAATTTGCGTCCCCATTTCCCGTCCTCGCACCTCTCCCCCGTTCTCGCCTTGTCGAGGTGTTGAGCGGCGGCTGCGGGCGGACACACACATTGCAGTGTGCACGGATGTATAGTTTCGTTTATAGTAGTGAAAATGCCATACCTGTGCTGGTGCTTTCGCTAGCTAAGCAACCCCAGGCGCGGTCCGCATTTGGATGGGTGATCTCAAGTAAAATAAAAAATCTCTTGCTCCTTCGTGCTTCAGAAGGCACGTAAAGCCGTTAGTCCTGGCTGTCATTTTTGTATGGCAATCGTCAAACTATGTCAG
This sequence comes from Acrobasis suavella, assembly GCA_943193695.1. Lineage (NCBI taxonomy): Eukaryota > Metazoa > Arthropoda > Insecta > Lepidoptera > Pyralidae > Acrobasis > Acrobasis suavella. The sequence goes on from OW971934.1 coordinate 23,747,685, forward strand.
ATACCTATCGGAAGCTTAAAATATCTGAAATCATTGTTGGCCACTTATACACATAATAACATACATTGTCTTTATTATAGACGACCTCCGTGGCGTAATGGTCAACACGCTAGACCGCCATTCTGGAGGTTTCGAAGATTCACTGACGGTCAAGTAAAACATGCAATTCAGTGAACCTCTTGAACACTGTTAAAAATTATGTAATTTTACTTAAAAATTATGCAATTTCACATGTAAAAATTACATAAACCTTTAAAATTCCCAAGAAATCTGGGAAATTTACGGAAAAATATGACATTTTACATAAATTTCGTCAATTTCAAGACATTTTATGTAAAATTTCATATCTTTCCGTAAATTACCCACATTTTTCAGGATCTTTACGTATTTATATAATTTTTTACATGTATTGTATTGTTTTGTAAAACTGCATAATTTTTAACAGTTCTATCCACTATTATATTCAGGACTTTGTGTCTGCTCCCCCGCACTGTGTACACCAGTCTTTCCCAAAGTCGGCGATAACGCCCCCTTGTGGGCGCTGGAGGCTTTAAGGCGGTAACGGGCCCAGAATAAAGTTGGGGGCCGCTGATGTGATTTAAGCAATGAGTGATTTATAACTTCAGCTATTTCATATTTTAAATTTCACTGAAATTAAAATCCTCTTACTACACAACATCCATTTATTAGTTCATATTTATATCCTTTTTTATTGTACAAATATAAACTAAAAATGTAATTAATATTTATTATTTTAATGCGTTCACAACGCTATTTATATCGTTAAAAAATTTCGTGTTTTAAAGTTTCGCAGGTGAGGTGACTTCCGATACTCTTTATTATTGTAAAATTGTATTATTATTGCTATTTTTTGTTTAAAATTAACAATGTTGATTATTGTTATTTTTTTATAAAAGATACTCTAATGTACTGGTGTATGTATTATTATTGCTCTCTCTTGTAAAAATGTCTAGTTAGAATATAGGTTGAATTAAACTACAGGCAAGACAAATATGTGATTCAGGTTTTTATGGTGAAAAAAATGGGGGGCGCTACAAAATAACTGATTTTTTAAAGTGGGCGTTTGACAAAATAAGTTTGGGAACCTCTGGTGTACACCAATGATGACATTTTTCGTCTACTCTGAGGTTTGCAGAGCCCAAATTCTGGGTGCGGTCCCCAGCCAGGGCTCGTTGGAAAATGGCCTTTTTAAAATTATCCTGGGTCTTGGGTGTTTATCTATATATGTATTTATCATAAAATATAGTATCGTTGGGTTAGTATCCCATAACACAAGCTTAAGCTTACTTTGGGGCTAACTCAATCTGTGTGATTTGTCAATTATTTATATATTTATGTCTTTAGAGTCTGCAGTTGACATTTTTAGGTGCAAGGTTGTATGGTGCAATAAGATGAATTCACTATCACGTCGATATTACTAACGGAGTAGATAGAGTCGTGTGTCGGGTAGCCAAAGGTCACCTTATCAGGATGACGTATTGCTTTAGGTTCTAAATATTGCTTCAGGGGTCTAAACACACATAATCATCATCATCCCCACGTATTCCCGGTTTCATCCTCAGCAGTAACGCTTCAGAGCCCGGGGTCCGCTACCTAACCAAGGTGATTTGACGAGGTTACTGGTTTTTACACAGAGCGACTGTCGTCTGACCTCCACAACCAAAAGGGTAGACCAGAACCAATCCTTTAGATCTAAATACACACTTATCACATTTTCTGTCTAAAAGCGAGCTATGGGCTTATAGGCCGTCTTTTGGCGTTTTTTTTTTGATCGAGCAAGCGCAGGAGCGAAGTTCTAAGAGTCTATAATTATTGTTAATGACCTAAATGGTCAGTGGCGGATTTACCAATAGGCTGAGTAGGCTGAAGCCTAGGGCGGCACTTTTTGGGGGCGGCAAATTTTAGGCCAGTTGCACTGGCCACCCCCCTTCGTGCATCACGACAATCAAGAAGGTAGAAGGGTGCTTTTTAACCGACTCCCAAAAAGGAGGTGGTCATCAACTTACCGCGATATACTGTTTTTTTTTATTATGTATATTCACCGATTATTCGAAGCCGCCTGAACCTATTTGGAAAATTCCTTTTTTGTTTGAAAAGGTATACTTGTCAGATGGTCCTATAGAAATTTTATCAAAATAGGTTGTGTAGTTAAGGGGTGAAGTCGGTTCTTCGTTTTGAAAAATTATACATACATATTTTCACGTCTGTTCCCCATGGGGTAGGCAGGGACTATAGATTTCCTCTTGCTACGATCCTGACGAATAATCGAAATATCATGAGATATTTCGATTTTGTAAACGCAGTAGGGGCGGCAATATATGAAGACTACTGGGGCAAATGTGTAAATCCGCCACTGTTTCAAAGATTCAAATGTTTATTCAGTAATTAGACCTTTACAGGCACTTTTACACGTCAATAAGTATAATTTATGTAAGTATATTAAAATTAAATTTATTTTTAAAGAAAAGCCACCGATACCAGCGCTTCGTAACGACCACTGCTGAAAAGAAATGCCGAAAGAAACTCATTTTCACAGTATTGGTCGCCTACTCGCCAGAAGGGCTTTGTCATAATATTATTATTGTCTTTTATTAATAAATACTTAAATTAATACAATGTTGACACATCATAACATGTAATGCTTGCGACAAGTAAACAAACATAAAAATAAAACATATTAAGTAGTCAAAAAAGCGAAGCCGAGCTGACCAGTCCCTCCCGGCAGCACCCGTTCATGAGTTGACGCACGGATCAGCCATCGTTACTGTACTGTAAACGGTATTCTGTAAACGGTATACTGAATTAGTGCTAATTTGTCTAAAATTAACAGGAGAACTTGACCACACCGTTACTATTCTTTAATTATACATTACTAATATTACTTACTATATTAATTAGTTACTAATCACACATTAGTATATATACCAAGTGAATTAAAAACAAAGACAAGTCAATCTTGGTGATCTACGATCGACAGTCGTGAGTTTCCAAAAATACCAGAATGAATAAGGTAAATATATTTGTTAAGTTGGAAAATGACCTTTTTCAAATTTTCCTGGGTCTTGGGTGTTCTATATATGTATTCGTTATAAAATATAGTATCATTGAATCAGTATCCCATAACACAAGTCTCGAACTTACTTTGGGACTAGCTCAATCGTGTAATTTGTCCCCATATGTTTATTTATTTATTTTGCATCTAATGGTCGTTTGTTAAGTAGATTATTCATTCCATCATTGTTCTTCACGCAATTAACTGAGGTTTGCAGAGCCCAAATTGCGTGACAAGCAAGGTATCCGGAAAATACAACACGTCTCCAAATCGATTCGTAGAATTTCGCGTAGCTTCCGACATGACGGCACGAACGGTTTGGAACGATCACGTGTACTGCCTGTGGGTTTTATTATATACTAGTTTTTACTCGATTACGGGGAAGCCAAAAGGAATTATGTTTTTCGCCGCTATGTGTTAATATTCATCTGTTCCCTTGAGTTTTCAATGATATCCAAGATCTTGACAAAATTTAATGAGGTATTGTTGGCTGTCCGCTTGTTACAGGATATATATGATTTGACGATAAATTAAATATAAAATGCCGCAGTCTATAGGCTATAACGTCATTAGGGATATTGAATGAAAGGGCTTAAAAAGCACCCTTCAAAAATGTACACATTTGCGGTTTCTACATACTTTGCTTGCATCATGAGGATAAACGGTTTCAGAAAGAATATTACCGTATTCAGGTTTTAGTTTTTAGAACAATCTTTTCATACAAACGCTCGTACGTGATTATGGCGTTGTAAGTGATCTTTCTTGAAAACTTTTAAACTAACAGGTATCATGCGGGCTATTTCTAGGGTTCTATCGAAATAAAAACTTAAAATTTAGAAAACAAATTCAGTATATAAGCCTCCAAAAATCTGTTTTTTTTGCACAAATTTTAACTGAACTTCGACAGTTCATAAAGTACTCATAAATTGTAAAGGTAAAGAAAATGTTTCCATACAAACCTCGCAAATTTAATGAAAATTTTAAATAACAAACACTTTTTCACACACGTGTAAGACTTACTTATAAACACGTATCACCTGGAACAAGTTTTATGAAATTTCCGCACCCTATGAATAGTTAATATTCGTTCAATAGATAGTTAATAATAATACTAATTTCGCTCGTTAGAATGCAAACCGAGCCCTCATGCGCTATATCTCTCATTTTGGTTTGTCTCTTCTTATAGCATTGCCCTGAACGAAACAACAAGCTTTTCAAACTATGCTCGCGTTGACGACAAAGTGATCTGGAAGGGCCGCCTAAAGGGGGTCCAGTGCTGTCCCCATTTGAAATAAAATATTTGAAAGGAAACGGAGATATATCATTTAAAATTTTGTTTGGACCAAACCCTAGATAACCCTTTAAACTATTTTATGAACTACTGTTAACAGTTTAGAGTAATAAAACTTTCTACGCACAACAGCGAAAAATGCCAACTTTTGGCCAATGTGCGTAGAAAAGCATTGGTGCGATTTTTCAAACGCAGAGTAAACGCCCGGAGCGCCTGTAAACGCACGGTTTTTTGTATGGGAATAACCATTCGTTTAGGTGACTCCGCGTTTGAAAAATGGCACTTCTTGACCTTCTCACTCACGCTCGTTTTCTGAGTAGTTCATAAAAAATAACCTGCAATTTTGTTTCTTTTTAGTTGTAATTTAGTAGTGTAGTGTAATTTTCTTCGCCCTGGTCGCCGTTTCGATGAGCGCTCCAGCTCCCCAAGAAGCGAAGAGATCTCTCCCAGCTTTAGAATACAGTGAAGAGCGCGAGGACTCCGGGCCGTACAGGCTGCGATACGTCACCGCGGAGGGTACCATAGTGACGTCACGCGGGCGCCTGGTGCCGACCGCGGACGGCACGGGCCTTGTCCTCGTTAGTGACGGGGAAGTGAGTTACGTCGCGCCGGACGGCCGCCGTTACGTGACGGTTTGGTCCGCCGGTGTCGACGGCGCGACGGCGGAAGGCGCGCACTTGCCCGTGCCAGTTGAACCGTTGCAGGTCGAGCCAGCAGTCTCGTCTTGATGTCTCCAGCTTTAGATGTACAAGTGACTGTGTAAAAAGAAATAAAATTTGAGTTAGTATGAAAGTATTTGAATACAGAATCCTTTGGACGTCTTTCTAACTAGGCTATAGGGAATCATCATCATCATCCGAGCGTATTCCCGGTTGCTTCCTCAGCAGTAACGCTTCAGAGCCCGGGGTCCGCTATCTTACCAAGGAGATTTGACGAGGTTGCTGGTTTTTACACAGAGCGACCGCCGTCTGACCTCCACAACCCAAAGGGCAAACCAGGAACCAATCCTTGGATAGTTTGATGATCAAACGCTAGGTGGCGTTCGGGACCCACAGTTTTACGTGCCTTCCGAAACACGGAATCATCTTTCTTTTCGGATAATCAGGTGATTCAAGCCTGCAATATCCTATCCAGACTGAAAACAACTTTTCACAAAGTATGCTTCCCAGTGGGAATCGAACCCATGACCTCCGGGTCACAAGGCGAACGCCTTGACCACTGGACCACGGAGGCAGTCAGGCTATAGGGAATATGCACGTATTTTTTAACCCTCCTTGGGTTATGTTTTTCGAGAATATGTATGTATGCATGTATGTATGTATTATTGTTTGGCACGCTCTGCAGCCTGAACGGCTTGATGGATTTCGTCTTAATTCTAAGAGTGACACTGAGTATATATAAAGGCAGTCGGTTGCTAATGACTTGTAAGTAAACAAATATGAAAGAATTTATACAATCTTAATCAGCGAGGATAATGTGATACTTTAAACTTACAATTAGAAAGAGAAGTCCGATATGGACTAATGACGAAAAAGTTCATATCATCTATACATTTGCCATCGAAAATTGCGTTTTTGCGAGTGAGGTAGATATATTTTCGTAAAATCGTTATCCCATCAAAAAAATAAATGTGAAAATTGGGGCCAATTTCAAAATCCGACAGAAGAATTGGGATCTAAATGACCGCCAAGTTCTTTAAAGAATATTGGATTTTAATTATAAGAATTTTCACATTTGACTTGGCTACTTTTTTACCAGCAATTCTTATGTTAAGAAGAAAAGGACCTTACAATGTAATAACAATGAGGTATAAGTGCCGCAACAGACAGGACGCAAGTTGCGTCGCGTTACAGCTAGAGATGGGCAGTGGATAGTTCTCAATTTACCCATTTGAGTAATAACTCACTAGATTTAATTTATTGAGTAAATAGAGCGTGCTAATATATTGACATCGTATTTGATGTCTGTTTACTTATTTTAACATCAAATTACGTCTTTGCACACCTCCCAGCAAAAAATGGTAATTAGTCAAAGAAGCCTACTTTCAGTGTATGATTAGTATGGTATTTTCATATATCTTAGCGTCGCATTTAACGTTTACCGACATTTTTAACATATTATGGTGTATGCACACACTTTCCGACAAGAATTGCAAGTTTATACTAGATTTAAGTTTCAAAATTGTCATGAAAACATGAAATAATGAATATAACTATAAGCCGCAACTCATATAAATCAATCTACTCACCAAATGCATAAATTAGGATATTTATCGGGTATTTACTCAATCTACTGAGTAAAATTCTAATGGGTTGATTGAGTATTTATGCAACTCCCATCACTAGCTGTTACGCGGCGTAACTTGCGTCCCGTCTGTTACGGCCCTAACGTAAAAATATCAAGTTGATTAGCCAAATATAAGTAGGCTTGCTAAAACTAGCCAAGTCAAATGTTAAGATTCTTACAAATAAAAGTCGGTATATTTTTCTTTAAATGATTACCGGGTAATAAATGTTTTTCATCCCTTAAACTTTATTAACCCTTTCATCGCGTGACTTTATATCAGTCGTGTCGTGCTCCCAACGCGAGGCATAGTGAATCGTAAATAAAAACCTACAACCAAAAAGGGATGTGGATACTCAAGTTATGTGCAGTACGAGCAATGGTTTTTTGTTAGAAATATCGGACGCTCGCGAAATGGGCCCGAGAATGTCTGTTATCCGAATTCTTGGTAAAAAGGTTAAATAAGCCAAATTTGGTATAAATCGACTCATGAGACGATGAAATAGGACCGTATGTTTAATTTTTTTGTGATTTTGATCCATTTAATATGCGTAGCCTTCCAAATGCTATCTCCTTTGGCTATCTTGACCAGGACATAATATTAGTGTTAGTGTACCTCAAAATCGAGAATCAATTTCATGAGCCGATACTAATCCCGAGTAATCGATTACAGGTTTATGACGGCACCAGATTGTTCATAAACCAAACGAGTTGCGTTATGGCTGATTGTGCAGATAACATAAAACGTTAGTGCTTCATCACAGCTTAAGCCCGGTTTACATATTGACAAGTGACAAGTGCGAGTGACAAGTGACAAGTTGCAAGTAAACATAGACAAGTGACAATTGATAAGTAGGTGTGCACACATATTGATAAGTGGATATGCAGTACTGCTTTTCTCTTGTCACTTTTCAGTGCCTGTTCACACGCACTTGCCACTTGTCAATCGCACGTGTTACTTGTCAATATGTAAACTGGGGTTAAGCGTGGTTTAATTATTGACAAGTGACAAGTATGAGTGAAAAGTGACAAGTGATAGGGCGTGTCGACAGGCACTGACAATGACAAGTGACAAGTGAATAGAAGCCTGTTCTATTCTTTGACAAGTAGCTCCCCCGCGCTACCCCGCTTTGCCTGCACTCGCCCACCGCCTCAACTGTAGCCGGCAAGTCACGCATGACATTTAAGCGTGTAATGCTTACTTCATACCCACTTGTCATCAGTGACGTGTAAACAACTACTTGTTACTTGTCACTTGTCTCCTGTCAATATGTAAACCAGGCTTTAAGTCTTATCGTTGATGGACAATTTCGTTTACGTGCGTATACCTACTCCAAGGACAAGAAAAGATGTTAGGTCATCTGATACGACACTACGATTTCATAAAGAATATCAATGAAGGAAAGATAGAAGGGAATGTTAATTTTCACCTTGTTTACGACTAAATGCTTAACGATGTTGCAATAAAATCTATCCTTCATGTCGATTACATACCTCCCGTCTCCATCATTTCATTCTGTCTATCTCTTTTCAAATTTTATATCTAAATGTAATTTATAAATTTTAGTGACATTCTTTCCTGATCATTCTGACTCATTCCTACCACCTCTCATACAAGCAACTTATAATTGTTGAATTATATAATTTTAACAGGATCGTAGCAAGTGGAGGTCCTTAGTCTCTGCCTACCCCTGTGGGAAACAGGCGTGATAATATGTATGTATGTATGTATGTAACAGCTCTGACAAATAAATGTATTAACCCTTGTCGTGTCTCTCTCTTGCTCTACGACTGTTTTGGATCTGTATATTTCATGTGAGAGCACACGTACTAGCTGGGACAGGTGTGTTCCCACAGATATGTTTTAAATACGAAACAAATAATTATACACGGTGATTTTTCATTGGTTTTGGAGCCGAAGGCCACTTCATAAGGATCGTTAGTAAGATCTAATTAGCTAGTCAAAATAAAAATTCACGAACAAAATAGGTTGACTAAATCTTGAAAGTGAAATCGTGAGATCAATTAGTAGTACCGCCGGCCGGCTAGATTTCGAGTTCATCGTGGTCACGCGTCAGTCATAAACGTGCGTCACTACATGGTCTCGATCGAAAATCATTTTTCCAAAACCATTGAAAAGTCATCGCGTATAGGGACAAATTACTCTGATTGAGCTAGCCCCAAGGTAAGTCCGAGACTTGTGTTACGAGATACTAATTCAACGATACTTATTTTATAACAAATACATATACAATGTCCTTTTTAATTAAGTACAAATATTTTAAGAGGTGATTCAGTCCATCATTTTGAACAACTTTTCCCAATAAATATATATCAAAATACGAAAAATTTTTTTGCATTTTTCATAGTAACGATATCACGTGACCACTTCGGTCTGTATGAGAACCTAAATTTTTTTTTCGTATTTCGATAAATATTTATTGGGCAAAGTTGTTCAAAATGATGGACTGAATAACCCCTTAAAATATTTGTACTTAATTAAAAAGGACATTGTATAGATAAACATCCAAGACCCAGGAGAGTTTGATCTTTACCAATGGTCTTTACCATTTTCCAACTTACCCTGATCGGGGATCGAACCCGGATTCTCTGGGTGGCGGACTAGCATGGTGACCACTACGCCACCGAGGTCGTCACCATGCGTTAAATGACGACTTTCCCCGAGGAACATAATAAATGAATGAATAAAAAACTCTTTATTGCACCAATACAAAAAATAACATAAAAATAAGTTTTATAATTTAAAATACATACGTCCAATGGGCGGTCTTATCGCTTAGAGCGATAAGACCGCCCATTGGACGTATGTTTGACGTATTGGACGTATCTCTTCCAGCAACCGGTGGATGGAGAGGAATGTAGGCTCGTCAGAAATAACGGCGGTGCAAAGAAAACTATTAGTTAAATCAATAGGTAGCTAAGGTTACTTTTTAATTTACATAATACACTACACGAATATTCTATAATACACTTACACAAAAAACTACATATATACAATGCAATATAACTACATAAATAAGTTTAGTAAATATAGCATACATACATAACAATTATTTTAAAAAAAATTACGATACGAATATAAAGATAGAGACAGATTATGCACGTCTAATAGACTCAGGCAGTTCGTTCCATAAACGCACAGTTTGAACTGTGGACGAATTGTCGTAAAAGAACATAGCATTGGTATAAGGCTTTTCCTGCAACGTAACAATATTTGAAAATTTGTCATAAATACTCGTATGAGCGAATTCCACAAAGGAAAGTCATTCGATCACCGTCAGCCAATTACGTAACTATATCTGGAACGGAGTATATTATTGATATCGAGCGATTCATCATTAAGTTAGGGATTATAACATACATATTACAAACATAATATCACGCCTATTTCCCACAAGGGTACAGGTAGCGGCACGAAACTCTAGGGCTGACCTTGCTTGCGCAGAAGTCAAATTTTTATACCGTACCTGTGCGCAGTATCCCCTCTACATGTCGCTCAGCACTTAACTTACGTGCCGCTAGGTGTAAACAAAGACTATGGACCTCCACTTGCTACGATCCTGACAAACCTCTTTCACGTCATCTACACTCATCAATCTCTTTATTATAATTTATAACACAACATTATTTAAGTAAAATCACAGGTACATAAAGTACAAATAGGTATACTATATTTAATTACACTACTCGCAGCTTAAGGAAACATTAAGTAAAAAAAAATTCAAAACTAATAATTTATCGCAACTAAAAACTGACTTACAAACCAAAATACACAACCGATTTTGATAAAACTTTTATGGGACTAACTGATTAGTATGTACTTTCAAATAAAAAAAAAATATTGGTGTCGCGATTTCGAGAAGTCGGTGAACACACATAAAAATAATTGGCCAAGTGCGTGTCGGGCCACGCGCAGCATAGGGTTCCGTAGTTACGAATGCCAACTTTGATTTCATGCCACTAAAAACATCTAAAAACGAATTATCTACTTAATTTGTTTGAAATTTTCCTTTTCCGAGTACATTTTATACGTTGATCGCCTATGACTTTTTAATTTGTAATCCCTACTTAGCTCTGATAGTTTTCATTTAAATTTCGTTATATATACTATGGATGTGAATTTTTTCATGTGTCCGTATGTAGCTGTTTAGCAGAGGGCCCCCCCTCTTTGACACTTGACTCTAAATTTAAAAAAACAGATCACTAAATCTAACACAAAAAAACGGTAATCAATAGCTTATAATATATTATTTTTGAAAGACCTATTCAATGATATCCCACATGATTGGTTTGTCGAGGAAAAAAATTGACCATTTACTTTACTTGTATGGGAGCTACCCTAAAAAAATGATTTTTTTTTTCAATATTTTATTTTACTACTTTTTCCGCATAATTAATATACATATCCATGCCAAATCACAGCTTTCTAGTACTTATAGTCGCTGGGTAAAACCGCGGACGGACAGACAGACAGACATGGCGAAACTATAAGAGTTCCTTATAGTTTCGTCATGTCTGTCTTTAAAAAGATCTCGACAAATTGACAACCACATTCTTTTTTGAAGTCGGTTAAAGAAAGCAGATACATACTTAAATATAGTCAAGTTGAGTAAATGGCAATAACTACCTTTTATTTTAAATAAATAAAATTTTAAAATTAAAACAAAAATTCATTTTGGCCAATTTGGATAAAATTTGGAATGGAAGAAGCTTACACCCCGGATTAACACATAGGCTAGTTTATCAGCGCAGGTAACACCACGGGGCGCAGCTAGTCATATAAACCAAAATCAGCCTTTCTTCTGTTAGATCCGGGATAGTGGCCCGTACATGCGTATAAAGTCAGAAGTAAAGGCCGCGCCTGCTGAGGATCGAACTTAGCCTCAGAGACACAAAGCCAATGCCTAAACCACTAAACCACCGACGCTTCAATACGACAAAGGATTGAAAAGGAAATACATTAACAAAGGATGTTCTTGAAACAAGCATCTAAAAGCAAACAATTACTAGGGGGTTTCTACAGGATGTTTCAGCTTCAGTCGTAGCCAAGGCTCGGAGCTAAAAGCACGCGGCCGCCCGCTTTCGAACTTTTACGAAAGCTCTCGCGAACTGTGGAAGTCATATTTGTTAAAAAGTTAATTTTCAGAAAGTCAGTGCTGCTTGTAATGATATTTTCTTTTTTTGTTTTATTGTGAACTTAGAAATGTTAGGTTAAGTGGGTGATGAATCAGACTTATGAAATGAAACTAAGACATTTTTAATATAAATATAATTATCTTTAAGTGGGTGAAAGATTTTATTTTTAAATTAACTATTAGTTTAAGTGAACAAGTAGAAATAATAATAAGGAATTAATTTAAGAATAATGTGTGAATTGTGAACTTCTGAAGGATTAATTGGAAAAATTATTGTAGGTGAGTATAATATTTTGTTTTTCATCATCATCATCCGAGCGTATTCCCGGTTGCATCCTCAGCAGTAACGCTTCAGAGCCCGGGGTCCGCTACCTAACCAAGGAGATTTGACGAGGTTACTGGTTTTTACACAGAGCGACTGCCGTCTGACCTCCACAACCCAAAGGGCAAACCAGGAACCAATCCTTGGATAGTTTGATGATCAAACGCTAGGTGGCGTTCGGGACCCACAGTTTTACGTGCCTTCCGAAACACGGAATCATCTTTCTTTTCGGATAATCAGGTGATTCAAGCCTGCAATATCCTATCCAGACTGAAAACAACTTTTCACAAAGTATGCTTCCTAGTGGGAATCGAACCAATGACCTCCGGGTCTCAAGGCGAACGCCTTGACCACTGGACTACGGAGGCAGTCAAATAAAAAAAAAAATATTTTTTTTTATTAAATCATAATTATTGATTTAAGATTGCTTGAAAAACCCATCACTAGTTTTGGTCACTTATAATAAATATATAAATAAATAAAATAGCATTTATTGCTTTTTAGTTTGTTTTTACAAGTTTAAGGGTTTGTTCAGTATAGTACATAAGTTTTGGCAACAGCTTGTCCTTCGACAAAGGTCTCCTCCAATGATTTCCATATCTCTCTCTCTTTTGCTAGTCTGCTCTAAGCAGGACACGCGACTTTTTTTAAAAATCATCCTCCCAGCGTGTTGTTTGTCGCCCGGTCACTTATAAATGCTAATTAAAGAATAGACAATGCTCCGAACAATGTCTCAATTTAAATTTATAATGTGAAAAAAATTCGCAGAGTGGTATTTGAACTTTCGTTATGAGCACTTTATGTCTGTGCAATGCGTGTACAGTGGGCAACATAGAAAAGTATACCACCAATAGATCAATTGAATAGTACCAAAAGTATAGAAGTAGTAACTTCTCTGCGTGGCCCACCGTACTTCCAGTGAGAAAAAATTCTTCGTCACATATTTTAAATTTAGATATCGCTCCGAGCAGACTGTAACGCTATTGAATTCAATGAAAAACGAAATTTTCTTGTCTTTAATCCACTTTCGTACTCGTATGATGTACATACGAGTACGAAAGTCGATTAAAGAAATACAGCGATATTCAATAACACCACAGAAGTTTTTAATATACAGAACGGAAACTCCTAGGGTCGCGCGCAATATGCGCGTCCCCGTTCCCCGTCCCCGCACCTCTCCCCCGTTATCGCCTTGTCGTGTGTGTTGAGAGGCGAACACACACACATTGACGAGTGGTGTGCACGGATGTACAGTTTGGTTTGTGGTAGTAGTAGGCATAAAAGGTCCCCCCCTATTTATAGTAGAACTTCAAATGTTATAATATTATTATGCATATTTCACCACCGCACCACCCGCCTGAAATTAAAATTTTATCCACACCACTTGGACAGTTGGCAATAAACCACTGTACGTTTTAAAAAGAAACTTTTTACCACGTACGGTACAACCGAACTGTGGAGTCTACTTCCTGCAGCAGTGTTCCCGGATCGATACGACATTGAAACTTTCAAAAAACGAGTCTATATCTTTCTGAAAGTCCGGCAACGCTTCTGTTACACCCCTGGTGTTGCAATTGTCCATGGGCAGCGGTGATCACTTACCATCAGGTGATCCGCTTGTTCGTTTGCCGCCCTATGACATAAAAAATAAAGAATAAAAAAATTCAGACAGAAACGTCATTTCGTAGAAAATATTTTGGCATCTACTCATTTATCATACATTCAGAACCAATAATGTAAAAAATCTGAATAATATTAAATAGAGCTTAAATTTTATAGCCAGATTAAACTAAAGTAGAATCATTATATCGCAGAAGAATAACTTTTCGGTATTTAATTCATACGTATATATTTTTATTTCAATGCAGAATCATGATTTAGTATAATTTTCAGAGAAAGATTTTTCTTCTAAAGACAATTGATTTGTTCCGAATTACATGTGATTTAAATTTAAATAAAACAGTTGATTTTAGATCTAATGTGGTTTTTACTTCCCTATAATACAAAATATTATAGTATTAAAAGGTGGTTGCAGATCTAACATAACCTAACCAATATTTTTGCTCTAACCGAGTAAACTCGGAATGCTATTTTTATGATAACCAACAATATTATCTACCAGATTTTAACGATTATGGTTTTCATTATTATGCTGTGCATTTCAGATGACATTATACCATCTTCTTAGATGACCAAAACAAATTATTTATACCAAATAAAAGTAACATTAATTAAACATTGTTCTAAAACAAATTATGCGTAACTTAATGTATGTAAAAGATAATTGTACTAAATGAAATTCTGACATCTTTAAAGTAGGCTATTGCAGATTCGCACATATAAATATGTAATGTTCTTTCAATTAAGATTCTGTCAAGTATGTTATGCCAAATGAAATTCGGAGCATCAAGGTTTGCCAGATAGATGGAACCTAGTAGGCATAAATGATACTCCACTTCTTTGATGTGCCTTACCTGTGATGACCTGATGACACATAAGCTAAACGTTGATGCTTATGAGTTTTGAGGCCCTGGGTTTTGTTTATCCCCTTATGGATAAAGAACGTATAATGTAAGTTTGTATAAAATCTTATACAAACATACATTATACGTTACTCGCCCGATCGCTCGATCGGCTTCGATAATCTGCGTTATTTTTTCTCCCAGACCAATTTTACTGATTATTTACCGCCAAAACCAAAATATATTTTACGACACCAGTTTATTGTCAATAAACAAGGTGTTACAAAATAATTACCAACGCAAATAGCGCCTTAATACTGTGTAATAGTTTTATGTGACAGAATAATTTACGGTGTGGATAGAGCAAACGTTTTCAATGGGCTGGTGGATTTACTAGGGTTATAAATAATGGATATGTGTTTTGCTTTCGGAGGTGTTTAGAATACGATCTGTTTACTTGACTATGGCGCAGCAACAGTGGCGTTGGGTCAGGCCTGTGTCACTCCCAGTTTAGGTATCGAAAATATACCTACATTATTACTATGCGCGCGGCAACCACTTCGAAGGGGAAAATTCAGTTACATGAATAGTTGGCTAGAGTAATAAGAATGAAATTGACTTGTGATGGATGATATCTAAACAAAGAGGTGAGGACTTCTGACGCGAGCTAGATTAAACCATAGCGCTAACCATATTAGTGTGAGAAGATATTTCTTTGAATTTCTTTTCAAAGTAAGACTTCTGTACGTGAGTACTAGACTAGTACTTATTCTGTGGTTGGGTGTGAATTTGGGCTAGTACGACTATAAAACTATGGAACGAATTAAATATCTAATTAGTTTTTATAATAAGTTGTGTATGTCCGGCTTATAAATTCGTATATTTTTATTGACTTGGTGTGAGTAACATGTCTTTGAGCGTTTTTATACAAAATTTATCATTGTGTGTATTTGAATAATCATCAGCGAAAAATTTCGTATTTTAAATATGTGAGTGTGTGCAATCCAGTCATGCTGCTAGTTTACGGCTTATGATGAGTGATGAGTTTTGCCGCTATGTATGTTGATCTGTTCCCTCGTATCTTCAATGATATCCAACAAGTGAGGTATGGTTAGAAGAGTCTTGGCTAACAGCTGGTTATAGTTCGACCCGGTTTGCATGTCGTATTGACATTAATTTCTTAAAGGGATACTTTATACAATATGTAACCAAAACCCTGTCCAATCTTTGTAGGACCAACTCAGACCGTCAATAACTTTTCCATGTGACAATGCTTGAAAATCGAAAAAATCGACATTTTCATACAAAAGTGTTCGGCCAGCCTGGCAATTTGTATGAAAATTTTGTTTCTTTTGTCAATCATTGTTTGACTTTGACAGTTACTAAATGTGACATTACACATTGACGTTCAGTGGTGCCATTTTTGAAATGCGGAATCACTAAAAGAACGGTTTTTTGTATGGAAAAACCATTAGTTTGGGTGTCTACGCGTTTCAAAAATGGCGCTTCAGAAAGTGCTAAGAAATGGTGCCACAAGTTTTGAATGCACCGAAAAGTAGCCGTCATGACAATGTCGCCATTATGTAATATTACACTCGATTTTGAAGTTAAAGTTACTCTAAGATTACAACGAATAAAAATAAAATGTTAGCCTCATTAGTCATTACATTCCTACAATTTTAAAGTATTGTTTGCGCTGGTGTACAATGACCTGGCCCATTATGGAACAACCCCTTTGTGGCATAAACGGCTGTATCTTTGGCGTGGCGTTGGCTTAGAAGTTTGATTTCTTCATAGCTCCAAGGGACAGTAGACCTGAGTATTTGATATAAATTCCAGCTTGATACCTCCACGCGTTTTTGAGAAAAAGGTCTTGACAGACAGACAGACAGACAACAAAGTGATGCTATAAGAATTCCGTTTTTTCCTTTCGAGGTACGGAACCCTAAAAAATAATATTTTCTCATTTTTATCAACTTATGCAATTATAAATTTTTTTTTCTTTAATATTAATTTAAGTTTTTTCTTTGATATTAATTCAAGTTATACGCATTTTGAGCGTGGTGACCGAAAAGAAATATTTTTTTGTCTTTTATTGAATAAATGAGAAATTAATATCGTTAAAATATATTTATTATCTTACAATACATGTAGATTATTCAGGAAATTTTATTATTAGCAATTAGCAGCTAGTCTCAGAGTTGGGCAAAATTGGCCATTTTTTTTTCAATTTCGAGCATAGATTCTTTATAAGAGACCACAGACATCGATTTTGAAGGCAATCGGTCCAGAAACAAAAAAGTTCAAAATGACGACTACCTTTTCAAATTCGAGCATAGATTCATTATAAGAGACCTCAAGGACCTCCAGATATCGATTTAGAAAGGCAATCGGTCCAGAAACAAATAAATTAAAAAGACGGCCAATTTTTTTACATTTTGAGCATAGATTCAATATGGGGGAGCACAGGGCCGTCCAGATATCGATTTTGAAGGCAATCGGTCAAGTGAAAAAAAATTCAAAATGGCGACCAATTTTTTCGATGCAATCGGTTAAAAAGAAAACACTCGTACACTCCAAAATGTAACTCTTCCCGACGCAATCGGTAAAAAAGAGAAGGGTAAGTTTAGAAAAAAATCGTTTTGTAGAATAACGAATAAAATCATAAGTTATTCGCGTATAAATTATTCGTGAATAATTTTCCACGAAAAAATTTTTATTCGAATAATTATCTAGATAAAATTTTTTTTCGAATAATGTTCAACTCTCTACACGCATACGTCTAGTCGCACGCACACAAACACCGTGCCGAAGTCTGCCGAACTGAAACGACGATAAACGAGTGTTAGGTTTAATTTTCGTTACGGAATTTCTGGATTCGGTCGCAGCCCCAAGGCCCGCGATAAAAGCTATACAATAGCTTAAAAAAAAAACGAAAAGAAAAAAGACAAGAATCCCGGGCATATTGTCTCTCGTCTGTAATTTACCGTATGTTTTTTTTTTAATTTGTTGTTAAATCAGAAAGTTGCACGGCCTGCCAAGATTTTTCGTAACGAGATATAAAGCTAAAGCATGGTAGAAAATGCTTTGTTCTCGTCGCACTTTATTGGCGTAATTTAGACGGTTCTGTCATCAACAGATTTACAGGGTGCTAACATTTTTAAGTGTGACGCTGTTGCGAAAATTAACTTTGTTTAGATTTTCTCCATTTAATGTCTTGTATTTATAAATCCCTGCTGATAAAATAGACCTGTGGAATTTTGGGGCCTTGGGGTGCGGAAGCCCGTTAAGAATTGTTTAAGGAGACTTCCGCACGCCTAATCGACGTCTCAGGAGATCCAAGGGCTGGCGCGCATTTTGGACAAGGTTGAGCCTGGCCATTCAACGGGGGAACGCCGCCAGCCCCTTAAGCACTCTACCCTGCAAGTGCAGCTATTTGGGGTCCATTTTGAATTAAGTCTTTATATTTAGTTTAGTAACTAGTATTATTAATAGTTTATTTAGTTATATCGTTTTTTTTTACAGGATATGTTGTTAATGTTATTTCAGCTATTACTAGCTGCGCCTTGCGGTGTTGCCCGCGTAAAAAGTAGTTTATGTGTTGATCTAGGGTGTCAGCTTTCTGCATAATAAATTATATTAAAATTGGTTAAGCCGTTTGCGCGTGAAGAAGTAACAAACATACACGCTCACAAACTTTCGCCTTTATAACATTAGTAAGAGGTGAGATAGCGAGATGCGTAAAGTGTAAATCACTTTTTTATTATATTTAGATAAAATCGTAGTTAGTTGTTACACATCATCATCATTTTTAGTCATCACTGCAGGAGCACAACCCTATCTGTGCATCTGTACTACTAGTACCTTTTCACGACCTCCGTGGCGTAGTGGTCACCATGCTAGTCCGCCACCCAGAGGTCCCGGGTTCGATCCCCGGTCAGGGCAAGTTGGAAAATGGCCTTTTTCAAATTGTCCTGGGTCTTGGATGTTTATCAATTTAAGTATTTATTATAAAATATAGTATCGTTGAGTTAGTATCCCATAACACAAGTGTCGAACTTACTTTGGGGCTAGCTCAATCAGTGTGATTTGTCCGTATATATTTATTATTTATTTATTTATTTAGTACCATACTTGGCCAGAGCAGCTAGAGTATTTGTCCTACAATCTCCTCGCCAGACGAGTTGGAGAGGTCTCAGTGAGGTTTATAAGCTTTGTTTGGCTTGTATTTCCTAAGTCGCCTTCTACAACACCGGAGTACTTGGAATGGTCCTATTACACTCTGCCGAAAACCAGGGCATAGTTGTTGATACAGAACTGCATTAGAATTTGAAATTGTTGATTTATATTGTTTGCAAAAATCTATCTTTATTTTTGTACTATAGCTGGCTATACTTTTGATAATAAAATAAAAAAATAAAAATAAAAATCTTTATTGGTTAAAATAAGTTCTATGATTAACATATTGTGGTTGGAGCCTACTTTTAAGCATAGAGATGCTTGTGCCCGTAGACTCCGCTCCTCCATATCACTATCATCCAATAGAACTATGTACTTACAAAACTAGCAAGTATTTAGAAAAAAAACTAAATTATAAACAATACAAACTAATATTTTGTGTTTGGGTGTGTGTGTGTGTATGTGTGTGTGTGTGAGGGTGTGTATGTGTGTGTGAGGGTGTGTGTGTGTGTGAGGGTGACGGTATGTAAAGATTTGTAAATATAATGTGTAAATATTGGTATATATACTTAAGCATTTAAATATAGGTTTTATTTATAAATGTCTCCATTTCGCCATAGCTGAATTGTTTAAGCCAAGTTGTTAATAATAGTTTACATTTATTACATGGTTTGTTGTATATATCCAATTCTTTATTTATTTTATTGTATATGTAAGCAGAACGAGCATTGTATTGATGCTATAAACCCCCACTTATGTAGTCTTCTCTATGCTGTTTGCTAGGTGGGAGACGTATTATACTTCCAAGAGTTCCATGTAAAAGTGAAAACAATATAATTTCATTCTTCACCAGTTAAATATTAGTTTAATTTTGCCCATACCAAATAGTAATTCCAACATAAATACTGTAAAATTTAAATACTACAGAAATTTATTACGAATATTATAGAGTTTGCATCAATACTGTAGAGGTCCCGGGTTCGATCCCCGGTCAGGGCAAATTGGAAAATGGCCTTTTTCAAATTGTCCTGGGTCTCGGATGTTTATCTATATATAAATTTGCTATAAAATATATTATCGTTCAGTTAGTGTCCCTAACACAAGTCTCGAACTTACTTTGGGGCTAGCTCAATCAGTGTTATTTGTCCATAT
Source organism: Acrobasis suavella (assembly GCA_943193695.1). Lineage (NCBI taxonomy): Eukaryota > Metazoa > Arthropoda > Insecta > Lepidoptera > Pyralidae > Acrobasis > Acrobasis suavella. The sequence goes on from OW971934.1 coordinate 23,767,603, forward strand.
ATATTTATATTAAAAAAAACTTCAAAATTATATAGAATTTCGATACATATATTCTATCACGTCTTTATCTCTAACGAGGTAGACAGGACATTTTGGGGTTTCGCGGCTCTAAGCAAATAAAGCCTAGGGCCGCAAGACTCAAAGGCCACTTTAGCGTTACGATGGGCGAGAAGGTGGAAGAAGAAATCAATAGTAATAGATTGCTGGATGCATCGCCTTATAAAATGATTCGCATTATCGCCCATTCCCTCGATCGGCTCTACGACCTGCGCGGGAAGAGAAACAGCTTGTACATTCTAAGTTGCATTCTTTTTTCCCAAATCGGCATGGAATAAAGTATTTCGATACTCTTTAATATTTCAATTTAATTCTAATTTTTAGTTACATATGACTGACTTAAAGGCCCCCATGTGGGGCAGAGGGCTTCAACAGTGCTTCGCCATCGCGATCGGTCCTGGGCTACGTTGATTACTTCGGCCAGGTTAGCCTTATAGTTTTCACCTCGGCTGTGACTGTGCGCCGCCATGTCTGCTCGGGGCGGCCAACTTTTAGATAGATAAAAGATTTATTTTGTTTTATCTGTAACACATATTATACAAGTGAAAAATTACATTACATTAATATCTTAACACTAACTTAACCTAACATGCATCATGTGTGCCACAGAAGCACAAAAGGGCTACAGCTCAGCGAAGTGTTGCTCGAGATGAACAACCGCTGATTTTCAGCTGTCACCCTGGTAGAGTTGACGCGGAGCTTTCAATAATAACGTTTTAACATATTCTACTGTGCGCACATCATGCTCTTAATAATAGTCTCTAATTCATTTATATATAATTATTAACTTAATTTTTGGAACGAAGTTCCTTACGGCAGGCTTGGAGGAGATAGGGATTTTGCTGCGCGACCGAACTGAAAAAAATGTGATAGTAAAACCGTAAGGATGACCTCGTTAAATAAAACCGTTAAATGAGACGTGCGCAGGCGCGACAGTCGTATACACAAGCGAGTAGTGTATAATACCTTTGAGCACGATTTTTCTTTTGCAAATTGTGTCGATTCTACATTAGTCGAAGGAACTTCGTTCCTACCTGGTGTCCCACGACACCACATTTCTTTTTTTACATTATTTCTTTATAGCATATTACATTTCAATAAAATAGATTGATAGAATTTGAACTGAATTGAATACAACCAATAATATATAAATAACCTTTATAATTAACATGAAAACATGACTTTTCGCTTGCTCTGCGGGGTATCTACAGGGCTTGCCTCGGGATATGTGTGGGCTCCCATCCTAAGAGTATGGTCAATCCACATCCATTGGCGGCGCAAAATCTGCTTATCGACGAAATTATATGTCGAGCAATATTAAGGCTTCTTTTAATTCCTTGTATTATCTTTTACGAAGTGATAGCTGGCAAAGAAATTACTACCGACCTAGAGAAAGTATATTTTTTGGTTTCCGTACCCAAAGGGTAAAAAGAGGACCCTATTACTAAGACTCCGCTGTCCGTCTGTCTGTCAGTATTTCACCAGGCTGTTTCTCATGAACCGTGATAGCAAAACAGTTATCACAGATGATGTATTTCTGTTTCCGCTATAAGAACAAAACCTGACAAGGCTTACTTAATAAAAAAAAAACTCGACTGCCTATTTATAAACCCAGTGTCACTCTCAGAATTAAGACAAATCTAACACCTTTCAAGCTTAAATCCACCGAGCCGTTCAGGCCGCAGAGCGTGCTTAACATACATTCATACATACATACTCTCGAAAAACATAATTCTCCTTCTCGCGCAGTCGGGTTAAAACAGAATAAAATAAATATTTACGGGGGGCTTTAAATATTTATCTACACCCATGCTCTAAATCCTCTAAAAACGTTTCTGAAAAAGCTCATAGCCTACCTATATAAATAATATCATCCTAACGAGTGTTATAATGTTGCACTAAATTTCATTATGCAACGCGAATTAAATCTTTTTTACTCATCAAACAGACATTTTCTTTATGAATTTAAAAACAAAGGAATATTGTGTGTAAAGAAAAGCCCTTATTTGTTATTCGAATTCGCGTTTTATCCCGCCAATTTTGTTCGATTTATATATAGCATATCAATAATTTGTACGATCCAAAATTTTAATAATTATTACAATAAATAAATTCAGTATCACCTGTACATACATAGCTAGTTTGTATTAGATAATCAGCAATTAAACTTACCAGAAATTTACATAGGGTTCTTACAACACTGTAGAACACCCTATAGATTTAGAACCTTTTATAGAGGGTTCAAATCATGGATGTAGATAAAGTCTTGTTTGCAACTGTAATAATTAGGTATGAACACACTCTTATGATACATTTTAATACCCCTTATTATACAACAGTTGCATAAGTAACTATTATTTTATTTTGTTTTAGTATAAATATCACCATAAAGCCTAGTTTAGCTTGTAGGCTTCTTGCTCGCGAACTTTTTGCGTCTATGTCGTTCGCAACAATATTTTACCGCAAATATCTTACGTAAACTATGTCAACAGTTGGGATAATTTGAATAGTATGCAAATATTTCTGAGGAATGGAGGATCGTGGAATCCAACCCTCGACCCTTTATGTTAACAGTGACACACCTGGGCATAGCCTAGGTGTTTAATAATTGACAGTGTGGTCAATAGACTCCGTTGATACTTTGGGGAAGTGAAAGTTACTTGGTATCTTAATATATATAACTCAAAGGTGACTGACTGACTGACTGACATAGTGATCTATCAACGCACAGCCCAAACCACTGGACGGATCGGGCTGAAATTTGGCATGCAGGTAGATGTTATGACGTAGGCATCCGCTAAGAAAGGATTTTGATCAATTCTACCCCCAAGGGGATAAAATAGGGGATGAAACTTTGTATGAAACTTTGTCAATTTTAAACCGATCGGGCTGAGACTTTGCATGCATAAAGCTACTATGACGTAGGTATCCCCTAAGAAAGGATTTTGATAAATTATACCCCTACGCGAGCGAAGCCGCGGGCAAAAGCTAGTTTCATATAAACTAGTGGTTTGCTCAGAACTGTGAACTAGCATTGAATAGCTATCGATAGTTTGACTATCGATAGTTGACCTTGAAAAAAAGTCATAATTTCGATAGGACTATCGATAGTATCGAATAACAAAGTCTGGCTTGAGCTTGGCGCGGGTCCCTCTTAAAGGTTTGTATACTCAGAAATGGTCATAATCTGGTACATTAAGTACATACTGAATTTACAACTTGATTTGATATTATTTCAAAATTTCGACATTAAAAAAAATAATTTAAATTATGACAACAAACAATGTATACTCTGTCCACATATCAACTATAAATATTAATTTCATTGTGAGTTGACGTTCTTGGAGAAAATGCTGCAGTACAGTTTGTTACCGCTTCTTCTGCACTAGCGCTTTGAAGGCGGCAGTAAACTTAGCTCTAAGTAACTTTTTGACGTCAACAATTATTGTGCAATAAAACAAAGTGACGATTATTAAGAGATATTATAAATATCCTATGATAATAAAGATATATTTGAATTTGAATTTGAACCGATACTATAAATAGTATCAATTGTCAATAGTTTGCAATACTATTGATGTAAGGTAAAGCTATCGGTAATATCGATATTACTGAATTTAGATACTATCGATACTATCGGTTATTCGATGCTATCGATATTGCGACGGTTTTTCAAGGCCACGATAGTATCGATAGACTATCAATATTTTACACTATTGCTTGCAATGCTGCTGTGAACTCCCAACTTAAGGGGCTACATGAATTTTCCGGGGTCCAGTGCTGCCCCCATTTAAAATAAATCATTTGAAAGAAAACGGAGATATCATTTAAAATTTTGTCTTGATCAGATCCTAGATTACCGTTCAAACTATTTTATGAATTATTGTTTAGAGTAAAAAGTGAGAACATAAAGCTTTTCTACGCACAATTGCGAAAAACGGCCACTTTTGGCGTATATGCGTAGAAAAGCTACATATTCTCACTTTAAACTGTAAACAGTAGTTCATAAAATAGTTTGAAGGGTTATCTAGGGTCTGATCAAGACACAATTTTTAATGATATCTCCGTTTTCTTGCAAATGATTTATTTAAAATGGGGGCAGCATTGGACCCCGGAAAATTCATGTAGTCCCTTAAAGAAAACCGCGTATACCTGCAATCTTTGTTACGTTTGTATTTCATGGGTGTTAATGGCCAACACTGGTGTTTGATATTTCAAGTTGTTTAAAGGCATCTGACTTGGCTTGACGAGTGCCATACAATGATGACAGCCGGGACCCACAGCTTAAGACCTTTAAACTATTTTATGAATAACCTTTGAAATTATTACTAATAGTCCGTCTAGTTTTAAAACTGTTTTTCGCCAAAAGTGGCCACTTTTGGCGAAAAACAGTTTTAAAGCTAGACGGACTACCAATATTACTTTCAAAGGTTATTCATAAAATAGTTTAAAGGGCTTTCTAGACATTTATACAAATCAAATTTTTTATTAACACCATATTTAGTTTTAAACAATTTATTTCAAATGAGGGCGCCACTTTAGCTACCACTTCGTCTTAACGTGATTTCCGAAGTAAGGTTCTTTTTGCTTCGAGCTTCTACCCGGTAATTTTTAGTGCCACTTGTGGTCACCCATCCAAGTGCAGAATGTGCCCTATCGATAAGTATTTAAAATAAAACCGTTACTATCGATAGTCCACGATAGTACCGATAGTATCGATCCTGATGACAAATAAACTATCTATACTGTCAGCAGTATTGCGTTTCATATACTATCATATTATAATTCCTCATTTTTTTCTAATTCATTTTCTGTACAAGCCGTTCGCTTATGGAATTCATTACCTGTCTTGATTCGCAGTGCAAAATCTCTCACTAGTTTCAAAAGCCAAGTGAAGTCACATTTTCTTTCTTTAGACTGAATTGAGTGTTTTCATCCTTTGTGTATGTAGGTACTTTGTTTCTTTAGGTTAGTTTAATAACACTTTATGTTACGTAATAAGTAATTATATGTAAGTAGGTTTATTGGTATATATGTATTATTTGTATGTATGTATATGTATAATCGTATGTATGTAGGTATATTGGATGTATTTATGTACTTCGCGCTATGCCCAATTTATTTTTACTCGGAGTCCTACTAGCGTGGTTGCCTGTAAGAAATTGCTATTGCGATAAGGCCGCCATTGTACATCGCATTTTTTATTTTATTTTAATTACTGTAGTGTATTCTTGTGCAATAAAGAGTTTTATTATTATTATTATATGTATAATAAAAGCAATAATATCAATACTATCGATAGAATTGTTGGTTATCAAAAGTATTACTCTAAAACATATCGACTTTTCATAAACTATGGATACTATCGATATGCTTATCGATAGTTTGGCATTTTTCGATTGAAACTATCGAGTGTAAAACTATAGATTTTTCGGCAACACTAGTAATGCGCACTCTCGCCGTACCACCGAGCTCCTCAATTCAAAAGAAATTCTTAAATAAACAATAATAACACCTTATATAATAAAAATCAATGAATAGGTTGAAAGCTTATTGCATATTTATTAATTAACTTAATAAATATTGAATAACTTCGTTAATTAACGAATTTCCGGCAAAATATAATTAACTTTAGCTCCGCTTCCTAACTGCATATTTATAAAGTATTAATAAATCAAAATTAACTTGCTCTCAAAGAATAGGCGCAAATATTTAGAGAAGAAACGCAGCCAGCGTTCTTGGAACCATGCTGCACGGTCAAAATCTTTTAGATTTCTAAATTAATATTTAAGACTATATAGGTTATATATGAGTATAAACTAGTTTTATTTGTAGTTCTATGTTACTTTCAATAGTATTATTTTTTTCTTAATAAAACAATTTCTAAATATTGGTGGTAAATTACCTATAATAGTTTCCCCTAAGAAATATAAAGGTGTCAAAAATCATATTTTAGTCGCAATTTATGGCATCATAAACGGTGAGTTATGTTATGACTGCATTGAGTCACAATCTCGCTATCAATTTATGGGGAAAGGTGCTTGCGTATGGGGTAAGGTGCGTGCGTATGGGGTAAGGTGCATGCGTATGGGGTAAGGGGCGTGCGTATGGGGTAAGTTGCGTGCGTTGCTATGGTTTGTAGGTATTTTGAACTACGATTACAAATACCTACATAAATTCAACATAATCTTAAGTTTAAACACAGAAATGGGCTAAAAATTATAAACTTTATATCAAATAACATGTCTTAAATGAAATATTGATATTTAGACATAACAAGAAATCTTAGACAGGGTCATCTCTGGCTGCACTGAAATATTGTAAAATGAGGATAACTGAATAAAAACATGGTTTTCTTGTAACAGGTGATAGAAGTAGTGAATTTCCAGCAAAACATTGTTTTAGCAAAATATTGATTTAAGTATCGTGTTAGTTTGTCTTACTCGAGTAATCCTAGGAGAATGCAGTTAGTGTGTTAAACCAATGTTTGCTTTAAAATTACGTTGCTAGTGACATTATTATGCAATTTTATATTGTTTCAAGGAAAACATGTGCCGGCGACACTGCGTATATTTTCCACCATAACGATAACCATAACCATAAGGATACAAATCAGATACTTTTTAAAGTCAAAAGAAACATATTCCATGGGATTGGTATGAAATACCAAACCGTAACGTCAAAGTCTACAGCTAGAATCACGTTCAAAATTAATATTAGATCACAATTCAGCGTTGGTGAAAAAGAGAAACAAAACATAGACCGTCTTATTATAAAACCCAGACTAACGTTGTTAATAGGTTTAAACCATTATCCGACCAAATCAAGTTCACATCTAGTAATATCACACTATCTAACTTGTCAATGCCAACTTCATTTTGGGCGGATAATGCTTTAAACCTAGTAACAAAATTAGTCTGGGTTTTATAATAAGACGGAGAAGGTTTGTATCGCGTTTTGACATGATTCTTTGGCACATGATTACGGTGGCCCGGCGGGAGTGCGCATGCGCATCACTAACGCTTTTGCAAGTAAAGTGACACCGGGCGTGGTTCCCATTTGGATGGGTGACCACAAGTGGCACAAAAATTTCGCGAGCTACTCCGTGCTTCGGAAGGCACGATTAAGCCGTTGGTCTCGGCTCTCATCATTATGTGGCAGCCGTAAAGCTATGTCAGATGCTTTTAGGCAGCCTGAAAAATGACACCAGTGTTGGCCACTTACACACACTTAACAACATTATGGTTTTTTAGAATGTGAGTGAAAGCCATCTGCGGTGATTAGCACGCGCGCGTGTGTGTGTGTGTGTGTGTGTGTGAGGGTGTGTGTGTGTGAGGGTGTGTGTGTGTGTGTGTGTGACGTGTGTGTGTGTGTGCGAGGGTGTGTGCGAGTGTGTAGTGTGTGTGTGTGTGTGTGTACTTTTTCCGTGGGTAACACCGCGGGGCGTAGCTAGTCATCAATAAATTTAAGAACTGGGTTCTTATCGGTGGAATATTTTTCATATCTCTCGATTTCCGGCTAAATATTGTACTACACACAAAATATTTCGGGTGTGTAATATATGTAATAACAACAAATCCTCTAATGATCATACAACCTAATGTTATTTAATATACTTTTATTTAATATAAAGATCAATTGATATACCGTATTATTAATATAATTTCATATGACCTAATTTTATGTAGTATAATGAACATTATATATAATGCACATTTACATTAATATTTACTTACTATAACATTATTTTGCTCTAATAATTATAATCTTTACGTAACATATGTTATAATTTTAAAACGCCTGTATTTCTTTATGCGCTCAAAGTATGAAATAAAAGACCAGCATTTATTAAAAAAACCGACTGAATTTTTATACTCCTAGTGTCACTATCAGAATTAAGACAAATTTAACGACACCTCTCAAGCTTTAATCCATCAAGCCGTTTAGGCTGCATAGCGTCCGAAAGAAATATACATACATACATGCATACAGACATACCCTAGAAAAACATAACCCTCCTTCTGACGCAATCGGGTAAAAAGAAATTGGTTACAAAAATTTAAGTATTATGTATAAGTAAAAGTAATATTTAAATGTTTGTAAAAAATTGATTACACAACCAAAAATTTTTTCAATATCGGGGGAGCACAAAAAAAATATTATTACATACTTACAAATAATAAATATAAAAAAAAATTGGTAAGACATAGAAAATGCGCGCGCATTTTCTATGTCTTACCAATTTTTTTTTATATTAAAATTTTTGTAAACATAATTTAAATGTTCTTTTAATATCGTGGGAGCAGATGAAAAAAAAATTAAATACAAATAATATTTAATCTTATTTACAAAAATTTTAATATAAAAAGATTTGGTTAAATATAGACCATGTTCTTTATTTAAATTAACAAAAATTTTAATATAAAAAAATTGGTTAGACAAAAACAATGCGCGAGCATTTTCTATGTCTAACCAAATTTTTTTTATATTTAAATTTTTGTAAACATAATTAAAATGTTCCTTTAATATCGAGGGAGCAGATGAAAAAAATAATTAAATACAAATAATATTTGAAAGTTATTTACAAAAATTTTAATATAATAAGATTTGGTTAAACATAGAACATTTTTTTCATTCAAATTAACAAAAATTTTAATATAAAAAAATTGACATACAAATTTTTTTTATATTAAAATTTTTGTAAACATAATTTAAATGTTCTTTTAATATCGAGGGAGCAGATGAAAAAAAAATTAATACAAATAATATTTGAATGCTATTTACAAAAATTTAAATTTAAAAAAAAATCTGTTAGACATAGAAAATGCACGCGCATTTTCTGTCTTACCAATATTTTTTTATTTAAATTTTTGTTAATATAATTAAAATATTCTTTTAATATCGAGGGAGCAAATGAAAAAATGTGCAATATTTTTTAAATTCAAATATTATTTTAACATCAAGGGAACAGATAAATGTACTAACATACAATTAAAACAATAGAAGGGTTAAACCTCCTTTTGTTTTAATTGTTTGAAATATCTTCGAGCTATGGTCTCAAACTTAAATTTAAAATAAAGTTAGGCAATCATTACTGTTGTGATCGATTATTATTTTTTATTTGCAATTGAAATTATATTATCTGTTATTATTACATATTAGGTTGGGGAAAAAGTCTTTTCGCATATAGTATGGTTGAACTTGTAAACCACTTTGGCTATACTATTTGTACCTGGCTGGTTTTGGTATCATTTAAAAGTTTTAATTTTAAAGATCACAATTCCAAATTCAAATTAGGATTATGTGTGATATTCATTCCTACCGTCAAGATGAGTGAATCTAATGAAGAAATTAGATACATTTTAAAATTTTACAACCAAAAAGGTAAAAATGCAACGCAAGCCGCGAAACAAAATTGCGATATTTATGGACCTAGTGCAGTGTCAGTGAGAGTAGCACAAATTTGGTTTAAGCGTTTTCAATCCGGAAATTTTGATGTCAAAGATGCACGTTGTTCTGGTCGCCCTGTTACGGATAAAATGGATGCTATTTTTGAAAAAGTGGAGCAAGATCGGCATGTCAGTAGTTACGACGTAGCTGAAGAACTGAGAATTGACCACAAAACAGTCGTGGCGCATTTGAAAAAAAACCTAATGAACCGTGTACTCATTTGTGATTCTTTATTACGACGTAATGAGACCGAACCATTTTTGAAGAAATTGATAACTGGTGATGAAAAGTGGATCACGTACGACAAGAACGTGCGAAAAAGGTCATGGTCAAAGGCCGGTCAGGCTTCACAGACTGTGGCGAAACCCGGGTTAACGGGTGTGGTGGGATATGAAGGGCATTATTCATTATGAGCTGTTACCACCAGGCAGGACCATCGATTCAGAACTCTACTGCGAACAACTGATAAGATTAAAGCAAAAAGTTGAGAGAAAGCGGCCGGAATTAATCAATAGAAGTTTTCATCATGATAGCGCTAGACCTCACACATCTTTAACCACTCAGCAAAAATTAAGAGAGTTTGGCTGGGAGGTGTTAATGCATCCGCCGTATAGTCCTGACCTGGCACCTTCAGATTTCCACCTGTTTGGGTCTCTTCAGAATTCTTTAGGCAGTGTCAGGTTAACATCACGAGAGGACTGCCAAAACTACTTGACGCAGTTTTTTGATCAGATGCCCCAAAATTTCTATAGCAATGGGATCATGTCCCTACCTATAAGATGGTAAAAAGTTATCGAACAAAATGGTACCTACATACTTTAGTTAAATGTAAATAAACTATATTAAAAATGTTTCGAAATTTCATATAAAATGCGAAAAGACTTTTTCCCCAACCTATTATATTACACAATCAAATATTTCATAACACATTATAACAGTCATGAAAATTGAAATTGAATACAAATATTGCGTTAAAAACGAAGTAATCAGTGCTTTTACGACGAGGAAAAAAGCTTTTCTCCGACACATGTGTTGCTGTAATTTATTGCCATTTTTTGCGGTAAAATATTAAAAAGTTGGGCCGTGACCTCGCATAAGTAATGACGGTTTCAAACTAAAAGCAAAAGGAGGGTTATGATTTTGACAGGCTATGTATGTATGTATGTATGTTCATCTGTTCCCTCGTAACTTCTAAACTACTTATCATTTGACTATGTCATTTGTCGAATTACATATACCTACCTACCGTAGCACTTTGACAACGTGTGACTACGCCTTTCCAAACATGAAAATTTATCTCTACATACTGAATATTGCAAACTTCAGAATAGTATTGTATATGACATTATTGTCAATTTACAACGAAGGCATCTTGGTAGAGTCTACTGTGTCCATTTACTTGAGACTACATTAGCAACTTTGTTCAGTTCAGTATTCTGAAAATCTTGTTTTATACTTTTTCAGCGTCGTTTTTTGTCGTAGTTGGGTTTTAGTTTTTTTACTTTTTATTATTACCAACTTTAAGGTTATCAAACGAATTTTAATGTTTCTTATTTATGTCACCATTATCATTATCATTTCAGCCGCATGACGTCCACTGCTGGATATAGGCCTCTCCCAAGGATTTGCAATGCCCGATCAAGAGCGGCCTGCATCCAGCGCTTTCCAGCGACCTTATTCAAGTCATCTGACCACCTTGTGGGTGGGTGTCCTACGCTTCGCTTGCCAGTACGTGGCCGCCATTCGAGAACCCTTTTGCCCCATCGGCCATCGGTTCTTTGCGCTATGTGCGTGTGCTCTGAGGGCCACTCTCTCCGAATTCTTTGAAAATGTGCTCAGGATTTTGTGAATATTCCCAAACAATTGTGAAACTTGGAACCAGATTTTGTGAAAATCAAATAAGAGAGTTATGGGCTTTAAAGTCGGACCCTCAATCCACATATAGAGGATTGAGGGTCCACTTGTACCCAGTTAACTAAGAGCACTACACAAAAACTCTTTACGCCCAAATTTAAGCTAATGTCAGACAAAAATTGTGGAAACAAAACATTAAAGCAAAACACTGTATTACTTTGTATATCTTCGTTCAAAATGGACCCTCAGATAGAAAGTTTATTACGCTGATAATAAGGAACCCCTTAACTTTTTGTTGCTGTTTGAAATCCCATATAATAGGAAATAATTTGTGAAATTTTGTGAAACAAAGAACACATCCCGATATCACGTTATTTGAAAAATATCAGCTTGTCAAAATTCGGACCCTCAGACCGCCACTTTTTTGTTTTCGTTTTATTACGCTCAGCGTATGATGTATAAGCCAAACACAAAATTATCTACCTATGTAAAATAAAATGTGCAACAACTTCAGTATCATTGAAAATCAAAAACACCTTTTATTATATATGAAAATCAAGTTTTATTTTTAATATGTAGAAACTAACTAGGGTGACAACAATTTCAATTAAGCCCTGACATGAAGCCCAGTACTGCCGCTAGTAGAAATATTTTTATTTCTTAGCTCTTAAAACACATTGATGTTATTATTGTTGATTGCCAAAGCAATGTGACAACTTATCAAGAAACAATTCTATTGAGTAATTTTTACAGTGCATTATTTACAAAACGGTGCGTTAACGAATTTTGTACATCGATTTCGATTGAAAGAAAGTTTGCTTTCCTACCACTCAATTTGAATTTGTTATCCATTTTTGGGATTGAGTGTTTGGAGAAAGCGATTTGTTTTGATGAATCATCTAAGTCATGTCTTACTTGTGGTTCTGGTACAGCTGTAAACTACGAATTACAATCTATTTTTGCAGTTGACTTAAATGGTACCGGTGAGCATTGCCTACTGAACATTCCATATACAGTAAGAATAAAATCAAAGGTATATGAACTCATCGGAGCTATTGAATTCGTTCCTCCACCTTTTCCCGATAGCATAGGTCATTACAAATGTCATGTATTAATAAATAGTAATTTTCAATGTTATGATGATAATAAGAGAAAAATAGAACCAAGCTTATTAAAACCTGTAACTTTACATTTAATAATCTACGCTGCAATTTGAAGATGTACATGTTGCTCTATTAATATTGATTTATTTATTATTCTACGTATTAAAATGCTAAAAGAAAGTTTTCTACTAGCGGCAGTACTGGGCTTCATGTCAGGGCTTAATTGAAATTGTTGTCACCCTAGTTAGTTTCTACATATTAAAAATAAAACTTGATTTTCATATATAATAAAAGGTGTTTTTGATTTTCAATGATACTGAAGTTGTTGCACATTTTATTTTACATAGGTAGATAATTTTGTGTTTGGCTTATACATCATACGCTGAGCGTAATAAAACGAAAACAAAAAAGTGGCGGTCTGAGGGTCCGAATTTTGACAAGCTGATATTTTTCAAATAACGTGATATCGGGATGTGTTCTTTGTTTCACAAAATTTCACAAATTATTTCCTATTATATGGGATTTCAAACAGCAACAAAAAGTTAAGGGGTTCCTTATTATCAGCGTAATAAACTTTCTATCTGAGGGTCCATTTTGAACGAAGATATACAAAGTAATACAGTGTTTTGCTTTAATGTTTTGTTTCCACCATTTTTGTCTGGCATTAGCTTAAATTTGGGCGTAAAGAGTTTTTGTGTAGTGCTCTTAGTTAACTGGGTACAAGTGGACCCTCAATCCTCTATATGTGGATTGAGGGTCCGACTTTAAAGCCCATAACTCTCTTATTTGATTTTCACAAAATCTGGTTCCAAGTTTCACAATTGTTTGGGAATATTCACAAAATCCTGAGCACATTTTCAAAGAATTCGGAGAGAGTGGCCCTCAGAGCACACGCACATCTTTGCGCTATATGTCCCGCCCACTGCCACTTCAACCGAGCTAATCCGCTGGGCGCTGTCAGTGACTTTTGTTCTGCTACGAATTTCCTCATTTCTGATTCGATCACGTAAAGAAACACCAAGCATAGCCCTCATAGCAAGCTGGAACTTCCTGCCTGGATCAATTGGCCCAGGTAGATGTACTGGTGTACAACTTCGAGGGAAGAGCTCCCAACACAAACAGGTAGTGGCGCGACATGGGCCTTCAACATTACTTTCTTTTTAGGGTTCCGTACAAAAAAAACGGAACCCTTATAGGATCACTCGTGCGTCTGTCTGTCCGTCCGTCTGTCACAGTCAATTTGCTCCGAATCTACTGGAACAAATCAGATGCAATTTGGCAGAATGGTGTAATCCTACGACTCAAACATAGATGCGCAAAGTAAATTAATATTTTTTTTAAAATAAGGTTCGTTTTCGAGGGATAAATTAGGAAATTTAAAAAAAGTTTTGCAAACCTTACTATGTCATATATCAATAAAAGGACTTGTTATGAGGATTTCAAATATATTTTTTTTAAATCAATAGTTTTGATTATATTCGTGAAACAAGACGAAAATTGACCATTCTCCCTCCCCCCCCCCTGATATCCGAAACTGCTGAGCCCAAAATTTCAAAAAAGTTACAAAATATAGGTTATTGCTTATAGATTACAGTAAATTTAAGCAAACAAATATATTCTCAAAATAAGGGTCATTTTCGAGGGTCAAATTAGGAAATTTAAAAAAAAGTTTTGCAAACCTTACTGTGTCATATACAAAATGAAGGAACTTGTGATGAGAATCTCAATTATACTTTTGTTATTATTTTAAGATAAATAGTTTTGATTTTATTCACGAAAAAAGACGAAAATTGACCATTCCACCACCGTGATCTCCGAAACTACTAAGCCTAAAATTTTGAAAAAAATAAATAATATAGCTTATTGCTTGTAGATTACAGAAAAAATAATATAAGAATTCTTACCATTCAAAATAAAGTGGTAAACTCAATATAATACGTTCACTTACGGAAAATCTTTGGTACTGTACGGAACCCTCTCCACGCGAGTTCAACTCGCACTTGCCCTGTTTTTTCATGTATGTTTACCCATTACTCGACCAATTTGAAGTATTATTTTTTGGTTTGAAAGGGACATACTTGTCAGGTGGTCCCGTAAAAATTTATCAAAATTTTAAACGATATCTCCGATTCCTTTCAAATAATTTATTTCAAGTGGGTCAATGACTGGACAGCATCGCACTCGCATTTATCGTTTTGAAATGAATAGAATAGAATAGAATATCTTTATTAACAAATTTGAGGAACGTACATTTTCATATATCTATTACATATATGTTGCATGTTGTACAAAAATGTTTCGTCTTAAATGTTTACAATTTTGAATATACATATTAATTACATTGTAATATAATAGTCATAATATAAAGACATAATTAAAACATTTAAATTAGTAAAAGGTATTTAGTAAACGCATTTATGCCTCTCTTACATAAGCATCTCCTCTCACAGGTCTACTGTAAGAGATCTCCTTTGAGATAAGTGGGGCCTTTGGCTTTAAAAATAAACAGTATGGTAAAACAGTGCGAAAACGTTAGGTAGGTACAATTTGAATTTGAAACAACTAACCCGAGGAAGATAATGTGCGGATTCTTCGCAGGGGGACCTAATAGACTTGTGACGTCACACTTTTACGGTCAAACATTTATATCTTTGGACCCTTGCCAAAGATATAAATGGCTTATCAAGTTGCCAGCTTACTGCGGTTTTACTTGCGTTTGTACTTTTAAAGAATACAATATGTTACAAAAGCCCTGTCCGATCCTTGTAAGAGCAACTCAGACCGTCAATATGAACAACTTTCCCTTTGAGATCATCGTTGAAACTCGAAGAAAACATTGATATTTTCATACAAATTGCCGGGCCGGCCGAACACTTGTATGAAAATGTTGAATTTTTTTCGAGTTTCAAGCATTGGTCCCATTGGAAAAGTTTTTCATATTGACGGTCTGAGTTGCTCCTACAAGGATCGGACAGGGTTTTTGTTACATATGATATAGTGGATACAGTGACGTTTATAGGAATTTTGTTTGGATAGACTAAAATTGGAGAAAGTCTAGGTTATATTATATAACTTACGCGGTTCCGTGTCCTCTTAAATCACTAGCCATGTGTGATGATTACTTATTGGTTTGATAATAAACAGTCACTATACATGCAGTTTTAACAAGCAATCATATTGTCGCACAACATTCATTCATATGTCTATAAATTTATAGGTATGTATGTAATGTAAGTATTTGTATGTATTTATTTATATTCAGATAAAAATATTAAGTAACTTCGTTCAATCCGAGTGTACCGCGTCACTCACAAATTTTTAACAGACTTAAAAAAAGAAGGCTTCAATTCGAATGTATGTTTTTTTTTGTATGTATGTTACGCGATATCTTCGTTAATCGTGGACCGATTTTGATGATTATTTTTCATTTGAAGCCTTTATTACCAAGTCAGTTCCATATTAATTTGGTGAAGATATGACGACGAACTTTAGAGATATGGAAAAAACTCCTGAAAGAAAAAAAAGTCGGTTGATTTTTTGTTAAAAATTGAATTATTTATCTGATAAACTGCAACAGGTCAGGGTGACTCGCGAGGTCTACAGCTTACAGACGGCTACTTCTCCAAAAAACCGTTATTCTGTTGATCGCTCTGGTGCCTTTTATTTACCCATAGTAAATAAGTTTTTTATACTAATTTAGACAAGTAACCCTAAGGGAATTGATTTTTTCTTATTAGCCTTTTTTTTTAAAACATTTTTAGAAAAATTTATTTTTGAAATTTTTGAGACCAGAGCGATCAATTTAAACGCCAAATCGATCAAAGAATACTATAAACCATAGACAAATAAATATATAATGAATATTATTCGTTTTAGATGTGACAATAAATAAAGTAATAAAATATAACACTCAACTTACTATTGAAATGTCATCGTAAAACCACAATGGACATGAACACATAATAAAGCAGGATATTTTGTAAAGGAAAAACCATTCAAATAGACACTTTTAATTCTCATAATTGTTAGTACAGGTAATATTTATTTATCAAAATTATAACATCACAATTACAACATTAAAAATAAAAATAACATAAAAAAAAGTTACTTTGGGAATAGCTAATTTTAAATTTCTTGTTTCAATCGTAGATAAAATTAAATTAAAATAGAAAACAATCATTATACTACATAATAACCGTTGATGTAATTTAGGTAATAATACCTGGTTCCGCATTTTTTAAATTAACTTCAAATTAAGTTAGGAACCATTATGTAATTGTCCTAGATAGCCTGCATGTCAAAATACAATGCACAATATTTTGAATGACAAATTTACATTCTAAAAACTGGATTAGACGTTATTTTTTTTACGTTTGAATAAGTAGCCAGACCCACTAGTATACAATGTGGAAGGGACATACACGTAAAAAATCGAACCACGAGCTATACTACACCACTATAGTATGATATTTTTTTTCCAAAGGTCTCCCCCTTATTTTTCCACTCGTCTCTTTCTTTTGCGAACTTCTGCCACCCACATAAAAATCTGTCTAAGTCCCGCCATTTTGTTCTGGGCCTACCCTCGCCCCTATGCCCGTCTGGAGTCCAGAATGTAGACAATTTGGCCCATCTTTCGGTAGACATGTCCCGCCCAACTCGACTTCAACTTGGCTGTTGTTGCTCCTACATCAGCGAAATAATTGGCAAAAAACCAATTAAAAATTCGAAGTTCCCATACTAATTGGCCAGGCGGCCGCACACGTTTGTATGGAAGTGTCAATTTTTTTTAGTTTTTTACTATTATTTTAATTTCATTATACTTAAGTAATTTAGTATAGCCTGTGGTTCGATTTATCACGGGTGTGTCCCTTCCACATTTTGTATTGTGAAAGATTCTCTATTTTATTTCATTACAGCTTGTACACTTGAAAAATTTACAAAAGAAAACCTTTTAAAAGTAAACATGCTGGTGCTACTTATTTCTAAAAAAATTTCTTCAAGCAGACCCGCAGAAATGGGAAGAAAGAGGTAATTGACGTGTACAATACAAAACTAAATAAATACACAAGAAACATAAATAACCTAAATAAACGTACGTAAAATAAACTTACATTTACACATTTAATAGAAGAAGATTTATTTTAAGAATCCAATGATTTCCGCTCCGAGCAAAGCCTTGTATTGTTCCCTGCAGCTTCTCGACAAATTGACGACGAAGCACAAACGATTTTGTGGAAATCTTCAAAGGACGAAACAAGCGCCTTGGCAGATGTAAATAGCCTACAAACAAACAAAAGAATTAGGTAATGTTTTTCAGGGGTAAGCGTGACAAAGAAATATACATACAATAATTATTTGACAGATTTAGTGACACTTGTTGGGTATATCGGATATTCAAATAAAAACAAGATGGCGGATGTTTGGCGCCAAATTATGTCATCAAAACAGGGATTTTAAAAACAGAATAGGTTTAAATGTAATTTAGAATGAGAAATGCTAAATATAACACATAATCTAGCTTATCCGAACGTGTTCATAGTAAGATTTTAGGCATTCAGCTGATGACCCTATCTTTTTTCTAAATTTTAAATAAATTAATCCCACCAAAAACATAAGGTGGGTGGACCATGGAAGGCCATGCTCCTTCGAAGGCCAATTATTAAAATTTCGTAGTTATTGCCTAAATATAAATTCCTTCTTTTTACACAAACGCCCATATCCAAATCTCTCGCGCTTCTGTTTTGGCAGTACGGTCCCTCGCTTCTTCGATATCGGAAATCGACGACGTTAAAATAAGGTGGGTGGAAGGCTACTCTAACAAATAAACAGTTATTATTCGTTTATTTACTGGATAAATGAAACTAACAAATATTTAAGTAATACTTTGTTTTATTACGTAACATATAAACCACTTCTTTTTATTGTAGATTTAATCGCTATTTAGTAACTTTTAGTGTCAAATGACTAATTTATTATGATGGCCTTCTAAGGAGCCTTGTTCCTAGCAAGGCCATTTGGAAGAGTTCAATAAAACTTAAGTTCAATCAATACTGATTAAATCTGCAATAACCATTATTGCATTTTATTGAATAATGATTAAGTTTATATATTATGATTAAGTTTGCAACTTTAATCAATATTGATTAAAGTTGCAAATAAAAAAGTGGTTTATATGTTAGAGTAGCATATTTATTTTTTAGAGTGGCCTTTCATGGTACACCCACCTTACATGTTAAAAAGAGGGCCAAGTTCCTGTCGGCTAATTGTTCGCCTAAAAAGGGTTGAAATCCAATCGCTTATATTGTAAAATGGCGATAATTAACATTTTGCTAACCATGAGGTATTCGATAAAGATTCATATTATTTCATGCTTTAAAACGAGTTTCTGCTAAAAGTGGCCAACAGGTAAAACCTAGGATTTCTATTTTAAGTTTATTGCAATTTCATCACTATAATCAACAGTAAAAATGTTGTACGAGTATGTGAAGCGACTAAAAGACGAAGAAAGACTAACTATTAGCAGTTGTCGATTGCCCTCAAGCTTGGCCGAGTGACGCATTTTTAAAATCACTTATCACATTACGAAATGTTTGCGTGATCGTTTCCAAAAGAGCGCATTTTTAATAGATCGTATGCGAAGGATTTGCAACGAGTGACTAGACCACTAATTTTCACATTTGTCAATGAAGATTCAAAGATTCAAATGTTTATTCAGTAATTAGACCTTTACAGAACGTTTGCACGTCAATAAGTATAATT
Organism: Acrobasis suavella; assembly: GCA_943193695.1. Taxonomy (NCBI): domain Eukaryota; kingdom Metazoa; phylum Arthropoda; class Insecta; order Lepidoptera; family Pyralidae; genus Acrobasis; species Acrobasis suavella. The sequence continues at coordinate 23,786,826 of OW971934.1, forward strand.
TACGTTACGTGTAAAGTATACTATTAAAATATAATTTATTTTTAAGGAAAAGCTACCGATACCAGCGCTTCGTAACGACCACTGCTGAGAAGAAACGCCGAAAGAAACTAATTTTCACAGTATTGGTCGCCTACTCGCCAGAAGTGCTTTGTCATATTATTGTTATTGTCTTTAAATTAATAAATACTTAATCATAGTATCATAAAATGTTGACACATTATAACATGTAATGCTTGCGAACAAGTAAAAAAACATAAATTGCGTAATAAAAAAATATTATGTAGTCAAAAAAGCGAAGCTGAGCTGACCAGTCCCTCCCGGCAGCACCCGTTCACGAGTTGACGCACGGATAAGCCATCTATAACGTTAGGCTTGGCGCAAACGAGCCACCACAAAACGCGGCCACCGACCACTTTCCGGTAGTTTTCATACATTTTGTATGGTCTCGCTGCACACGGTTACGCTTGTGGCGGCCACTAAATTAGTATCAAAGTGGTCCGTGGCTGCGTATTGTGGTGGCCCCTTTGCGCCGAGCCTTAAACTCTACCATATTAGAGGGGATCCAACGACCCGAACAGCAACGCCACCATAGTGTTGCAAAAAAACAGTTTTTTTTTCTAACATGAAAAAAAACTTGAAAAATCACATGACAAAAAAAACGTTTTTTTTCTAGAGCATGTTTTTTTTTTCAAGAATACAGAATTCAAAATTGATCAGGCAGTTTCCGTAAAAGATTAATACTTAACAGTTTATAATTAGATTTTTTTTATTTATTTATGAACCTACCATACTTTTTTGGTGGAATAGTACCAAGTTTACATAAATATATCAGCAACATTCAAATTGCGCATATACCGGGATTCCCGGTACAACTTGGTACAAACATAAACCAAACGGGGATTTCCCGGTCCGGGAAACAGGGACATTCATTAGTAATGAACCAATATTAAACAAAAAATCTGTCTAAAAACGTCAAAAAAGTCTAAATTAAGTAATTCGATATGTTATTTTAGTAAAATGCAAGAAATAAGAAAGCAATGAAAGCTTACATCAATAAATTATTCAATTTTCTATAAAAAAAATAATTCTGAAACAAAACCAAATTTAGAAAAAAAAAGAACAAGGATACTAAGTTTTTTTTTCATGTATTTTTTTTAACATTGTGAAAAAATACAAATTTGTTTTTTTTTCATTTTGCATCCCTACGCCACCACCGGATTGGACATTTTAGTGAGCATGAAAAACCCGATCTCGCAGACCTTGTCAAGAGAAAATATTAGTTATACGTTGGTCACCTATTGATCGCAGAGCATTTACATGTTTTTACAGTAAGCTTACCATGGTAACAGAAAATACAGCTATCGTATGTTTCATGTGTGGAGTGTGATGAAAAAAAAAATAGGAAGTGTCCACGCGTTTTTATCTCTTAAATAATCATTGATAGTATAGTACGCATTATTCAATAAAACTTTTTTAACATGTTTTTTAAATTTTGCCATTGAAAGGTTTACGACCGCTTCGGGAAGTTTATTAAATAATGTTATACCTAGACCTAAGAGTTACTTTCTGCTTTTAGCAAGTCGAAATTTAGGCAAATGAAGCTTATTTTTTTTACTATATATAGTTATAACTGTGAACATCACTATTTTTCTTGTAACCATTTAGTCTTGATTTAACAAAAAGGAGATTGTCGTAAATAATTTGAGATGTCACCGTTTGAGAATATTTATAGATTTAAATAACTCTCTTAAGGAATCGCGTGATTTTAGTCCGTAAATCGACCTAATTGCTCTCTTTTGTAGCACAGAAATAGTATTTATGTCAGCTGCTTTACCCCATAAGAGAAATCCATACGAAGCCTTTAATGGAGAATCCATTCCGATTCACGCTACTATTTTTTAGTCATGGTGAAATATTTAGAAAACCATAGACATATTTTTCTGCATAATAAAATGTTGTTTTTGCGCTGACATGATGGTTTAAAAAATCCAGCCAAATGGTATTTTACGCGAGCGGTGAGTCGGAAAACTACACGTTTTGGGTTTCGGTGAGTCCTTTAATGAAAAGTAGTACTCCAGACTTAAATCAAAACCGTGTTGTGTACTTTTCCTCACCACGTTTCATCTTGTACATGGACCTGTCAGTGTTTCAGCAACTGCCTAACAGCCTTTATGCATAGAGTCTCGTTCCAAATGAACCTTTCCCGACCGATGAGCCGCTGGCTATTAGTAAACTGTCAGACGAAATGCTGCTATACATACCTGTCCACAGTACGATCACAGAGGAAAAGAAATATAGAGTACACGCTTCGTGAAATGCGTTTTTATTGGGCTCTGACAAAAGGCACCCACTGTATTGAGCACAACCATCTGAAAGCAGATTAAAAAGCCGAAATAGCTTCATAAACAATTACACTTCCATTGAAAGAACAATCATCATCTAGATTGAGAATCTAACGCGAACAGTGTGCTCCGACCCCCGATTATGCATCCAACCATCAGAAGAGCTACCTCCAGGTCATAAACTGCCATGGGCCACATGGAGGTACTTGAATCGCCTCCGAACTGAAGTCAGTCGATGTAAACACAGTCTGGCGCGCTGGCGCTATATTCAGCATGCAGAAGCACAGAGCAAGTGTGGTCAGGATGACCAGACCATGCAGCATCTCCTCTTATGCCCTCTGTGCCCCACCAGCTGTACCATGCTTGACCTATACTCTGCCTCGGATGGAGGCGTAAAAGTGGCAACGTACAGGAAGAATAAAATTTTTAATTTGAGCTAACGACAAGATAAGAAGAAGAATTGGGACCTAAGTAAGCTATATACGGCCAGCAGTCCAGTAATCCCTTCAGGAATAAAGACGCCATAAACATAAAGACTGTGTAGAACACTTCCTTACTGGCTGTGTAAGCTTTGATTCTTGGAACAAAGTTCCTTTTCACACGGTACGGATTTGGCGAATAGCAGCGGGGCTAGGCGAAAAAAAGTGCAAGGTTTTTCCGTCACCTTTTTTCGTCACGAATTAAAGTGTAAGGTAATTACACAAGTTTGACTCGTCGGTAGCTCAATTGGGAAAGCGTATGCTTGACTTGGTTGATGTTCCCGGTTCAAACGCCAATATAATATATGTATTTTGATTTTATTGTTTAATTTATTATTAGGTACTAATAAAAAAGATTTAGATTTTTACGTAATTTTTGTCTGCAACGAATTATTTTAATTTACCACGAAAGTAACTTTGTTCGAACGGAGTGTTCCACGACACACGCGTTCTTTGCTTTAAATAGGTCAGTCACTAATAATGCATTTTCATATCAATTATCGTAGTGTGGTTTCCGGCTTTTCTTCTTCGCTGTAGCAGTAATTTATTAGCAATCTGTGGCCATAGTAGGCAAAACAGTATTCGCCTTAATAATCGTGGTAAAAAAAGTTATGCGAAATAAAAGCACTTGAATATATTTTAATTACATAGATTAGTATAGCTGCATATGTTATTTTATTTTAATAAAATTGATATAAGTGTTGAAAACTAAGAAATATTCTAAAAAAATAAGAATTTTTCAAAAACTTGCTTTTTTTTTTTAAAACGCACGTGTGTTTTAAATGCATATAGTTAAGTTATATTCTATGATCGCACTTTTTGCTATTGATATGTTTCAAAGCGTTCTTCAAATCGGTGCCAGCCTGTAGTTAGTATTCCATAACACAAGTTTCGAACTTACTTTGGGGCTAGCTCAATCAGTGTAATTTGTCCCTGTACATTTATTTATTTATTATTTATCTTAAAATTATTTTAAAACGCTTGCGTTCTGCATCGTGTCTCATCTATGAACGACTCTAGATTGACTGGCCGACATCACTTATTTCGTGACGTGTCGTATTTCGTTACTTTCCATTTTTTACGAGCTATTAGAGATAAGGTTGTTTTCCGGCGTAGGAAGGGGTAGGGTTTCAGTGATTTAATTAAAGCATTAAATGGCAGTCGTAAATTGTCTTCTAATTCCGAGTTAAGACGAAGGGTTCGGTCTAATGGGGCCCTTATTTGGAATAAATTCTTTACAGATATCAAGGTGTATCAGTAAACAATTTATGTGTGTATACAATGTCCTTTTTAATTAAGTACAAATATTTTAAGGGGTTATTCAGTCCATCATTTTGAACAACTTTGCCCAATAAATATATATCGAAATACGAAAAAAAATATTTAGGTTCTCATACAGATCGAATTAGTCACGTGATATCGTTACTATGAAAAATGCAAAAAATTTTTTCGTATTTCGATATATATTTATTGGGAAAGTTGTTCAAAATGATGGACTGAATCACCTCTTAAAATATTTTTACTTAATTAAAAAGGACATTGTATAACCGAGGGTGTTTAACCAATATACGCACGTATATCGTATAATATTAGTGACCAAATAACCCCTTTATTTGTGATGCGAGAATGCCTTTGAAACTTAAAGGAAAAGTTTATAAAAGCGTAATAAGACCAGTTGTTCTACGTGTGTTGGGCTACGAAAGTGACAGATGAAAGACGACTGAAAGAGATAAGAATGTTAAGATGGATGAATGGAGTGACAAGAAAAGAAAGAATTAAAAACGAATATGTAAAAGGAAGTACAAAGGTGGCCCCAACAACGGAAAAGCTAAGAAGCAATAGACTACGATGGTATGGAAATGTCATGAGGAGAGAGGAGAGCCACGTTACAAAAAGATGCTAAATTTAAAAATTACTGGAAATAGGAACAGAGGACGGCCAAAGAAAAGGTATATGGAGTGCGTTAAGGATGATACGGATAAAAAGAATGTGACAACTGCCTTGACAAAGGAAAGGGGAATGGAAAAGACTCACATGCTGTCCCGACCCCACGTAAAGTGGGATAAGGTGAGGAGGAAGAACAAGAAGATATCTTACGACGTTTTTCAACACAGTTTCGTGGAAAAATACCTAATAAAATGATTTTATATAACCTCAAGCATAAAACTGTGAGGCACACTGTTTTTTAGGGTTCCGTAGTAAACAAGGAACCCTTATAGTTTCGCCATGTCTGTCAAAGATTCAAAGATTCAAAGATCCAAATGTTTATTCAGTAATAAGACCTTTACAGGCACTTTTACACGTCAATAAGTATAATTTACGTTACGTGTAAAGTATATTAAAATTTAATTTATTTTTAAAGAAAAGCTACCGATACCAGCGCTTCGTAACGACCACTGCTGAGAAGAAACGCCGAAAGAAACTCATTTTCACAGTATTGGTCGCCTACTCGCCAGAAGGGCTTTGTCATATTATTATAATTGTCTTTTAATTAATAAATACTTATAATATAATACAATGTTGACACATTATAACATGTATTGCTTGCGAACAAGTAAACAAACATAAACTGCATAATAAAAAATATTAAGTAGTCAAAAAAAGCGAAGCCGAGCTGACCAGTCCCTCCCGGCAGCATACGTTCACGAGTTGACGCACGGATCAGCCATCGTTAAACTCAACCATATTAGAGGGAATAGGTCTGTCTGTCTGTCCGTTCGCTGTTTTACTCAGCGACTATAAGTACTAGAAAGCTGTAATTTAGTAAAGATATGTATTTTAATTATGCGAAAAAAAAAAATTTTTTAGTGTAGCTCCCATACAAGTAAAGTCAAAAGTCAATTTTATTTAGTCGACTAACCAATCATGTGGGATATCGTTGAATAGGTCTTTTAAGAATATTATGAGCTTGTAAACACCGTTTTTCGATTTAGGGATTCGTTTCTGAATTATTTGGGTTTAAAGTGAAAATTTTTGTTAAAGTCAAGTGTCCCCCCCTCTATCTGCTAAACGGTTATATATGGACACTTGAAAAAATTCACAGCTATAGTCATTATACCGAAATTCAAAGGAGTTAAGTAATAAACTATCAGAGTTAAGTAGGGTTTACAGACATATGTCAGTTTTTTTTGTCATATTATTAGCAATAAATTTGTATAATTTTTATATTCCATATCAGTGGCTAACATACAATAAAAAATGCCTCTTTGTATTTTTTCAGTGACAACCTACAATAAATATTTTACTGCACACGCTAATTCATGGAATTTTCCACAATACCACATCATAATGACAATATAGTAGAATTCCTAAGCAGAATTTTTATCAGCTTTCCTTTAACGGACAGTTCAAGCGTAATTTTAAATTAATTAGAAACCGGCTTTTTTATAAAAATATGCTGTATGTATTTGAAGATTTCCGAGTTGCTGCAGCTCTAATAAACTGTTTCCAAGAGCCTTACCTTGATAGTCCCTATCTAGAAGATTTAACGCAAATAATTAATCAAAATATAAGAAGACCTAATCAATTATCGGTGTATGTCCAAATGAATAATTTGAACCAGCAAAGAGCGACATTTTGTCGAATGACAGCTGACGACCAACAGGTTGCTGATTTCCCTAGAATTAATATAGAGGACCTCATTAAATTCGCCATTGGGACATATCATGTTAGGATCTCGCGATCATACTGTGGTGAACACATAAAAACTACTGGTGTTTATGATATAGAGATATACAGACAGCCGGAAAATATATAGTTTACTGCCTATAATATACTACTTAGATGTAGAATTTAATCTCGGCACGTTAACTCAAAAACCCACGACACTTACATTATGTTAATTCTTACAATTCAAGGAAGAAATTCAATTAATAAGTATTAACACGTACGTTAGGCAGTTGTGCACATATAATAAGTGTTATTGGGATGGGATATACTTGGGATGGGCTAGGCACCAAAAAAACTTTAATCATCCCGCATTAGGTATGGACAGTGAATTAATAAGAGGCATTGAAAATTAGATTATAAGACACTTAATAAAAAAATCTTGTAAAAATCTTGTTTTTTTTTCTCTGATCAGGCCTTATCCACCTTAGTGCGATAACTAAAAGCATTAGAACATTTCTTATAAGCATAAAATAGCAAGTTTTACTTAAAGAAATGGATGAAAGGTATTTTTTATATTAAGCTTAAACTAAAAAAAAACATGTTAACCATCAATATTAAACAAAAAAATTACACTGTAATGTCATACTTAAGTTTACAAAAAAACTGAGATATGATACTTTTGTGTCGGGCCTGGGGGGTTACTCCAAAAGCGGTGCGCAAGACGGATGTTACTGCGTATCCGCCATTCAGTGCCAAGCAGCATTGAGCATTAATGTATGATGACAAAGTCTCACTTAGTTTGACATAGATATAGGAGTCACTATCGGACGACTATCGTATTATTTTATGGAGTAACCCCCCTGGTCACAAATGACCATTCTACTTTGACAATAGATTACAGTTATACACAAATTCCCGAGAAATAAAAACTTACTCAACTAATATATCCTACTAATATATATAGATAAGTAATTAAATGATTTTCGGAGGGCTGGTGCCCATGCTAGGTTTCTGAAGAACCTGTAATTACGGGTCACCAGGACTCGCTATCTTTAACAAAATTAATTTAACTCTTCAACAACAGCAATTTTGCAAACCCATTGTTATCAATTGCTCTCTCGGTTGGATCCTACTGACTGGAAGCTGACGGGTTAATTCAGTAATTACAAAACATCTGACAATAAAATATATATGTAAGTCATCATCTATCATAATTTCAGCCACATTACGTCCACTGCTGGATATAGGCCTCTCCCAAGGATTTTCAAAAGGTTCTCGAATGGCGACCTCGTACCGGTAAGCGGACACCCACCTTAAAGGTGGTTAGACAACCTAACCAAGGTAGCTAGAAAACGCTGGATGCAGGCGTTAGATAGAAATTTAGCGCCGCCGCCGCCGTGAGAAAAGGTCGGCGCGCCGAGTGCGGAATGTTTTTTATTCTTTTTACAAATCTAAAGAAAATAAGTTTTCTTGACGACAAGAAAACATTAATATTAAGATCTTTCATTTAAAATTGCTTTTCGGGCTAAGCAGATATATAAAGATTTATTTTTTTTGGTCAATCAAATTGGAAACTCACGACATAGTGTAATTTTTTTCTAGTATGATGAATGATGATCCAGAAACACTCAATTGAATGTAACTGCTAAAAATAATTTAAGTATAATCTAAAATGACTTAAGTTTAACTAGTTTAATCACTCTTTTATTAAGATTTGAATAAATCAAGAGGTCAGAAAACACTAGAAGTTGGTATAGGAAGAGATTAAAAAAAAATTTTTTAATTTAACGTTTAGTACGTCCTATCGCTAGTTATATTTATATAAATCTAATTATTGTACTGTGATTTTATTTGTCTGAATAGCTTCAGAAATATTTAAATCATTATGTAAAGAAGTAATACTTTTTATAAAGTTCAGTAAATTATAGCTTAAGTACTTACTTTATTTTTGTGATGTATTTATTAAACTTTTTATGTTCATTATCATTAAAATTGGCTTATTACGTTAAATTTGACATCTACTATTGCCAATCTACTATTCCCGAGTTGAAAGTTTTAAATATGTAGGTACAATTTTATTAACGGAGAGTCAAGATGGACTTAAGATAGTAAAAAGAGGATTATTATTGCAAAAAAATCATATTTTGATCTAGTATTACAGAAAGTTTACGTAATAATTGTGACTCATATTTATAATCATATTCTTTATTTCATGTTTTCATGAAAATTTTGAAACTTAAATCTAGTATACACTTGCAATTCTTGTCGGAAAGTGTGTGCGTACGCCATAATATGCTTAAAATGTAGGTAAACGTTATATGCGACGCGACGCTAAATTATATGAAAATACCATACTAATCATACACTGAAAGTAGACTTCTTTGACTAATTATATTATCATTTTTTGGTGGGAGGTGTGCATAGACGTAATTTTACGTAAAAATAAGTAAACAGACATCAAATGCGATGTCAATACATGAGCACGCTCTATTTACTCTATTTATTAAATCTAGTGAGTAAATACTGTACTGTACAAATGGGTAGATTGAGTACTATCCACTGCCCATCTCTAGCTGTTACGCGACGCAACTTGCGCCCCGTTTGTTGCGGCATCCACAAAATTTTTATATCATTTCGTTGACATTGTTGACAAGCCAATTGCGAAACGTAAAAATGCGCGTCGAACATACTTGTGCTGATGCAGCATTATATTGTTGGGCTTACTCTTACAAAATATAAATTCAAAATAATATAAAGTACTGGATATAAATTAAATAATTTCGACAGACGTAGCTCTGGAATATAGCTGGTTTTGTTTGTTACAGACAGACAGATTCGCAGTTAATTTACCGTTAGATAAACAAACATGCCGCTCACAACACGGTAAAGTTGAGCTTTGATGGTGAAAATGTAAAAAAAAAATACAGTGGAATATCCTTTTAAAAGCAATTTTAGGTAAAAATAGGTCATATTTTTATGACTAAACTAAACCAGCTGAGCGAGTTTTGCTTGGCTTTTTATAAAAACCAATTTTTAGCCTCGTCACTAAATGCCGAGTTTCATCAAAATCGTTGATGCCGTTTTCGAGATGTTTATTACACACACATATTATGTATTCGAAAATTGTTCGTTTTAAGTATAAAATATATTTATTAATAAAATAATAAACTAAATATAAACACTATAAACATAAACCTAAATATAAATAAATATAAATAAACATATATGGACAAATAACATTGATTGAGCTAGCCCCAAAGTAAGTTCGAGACTTGTGTTATGGGATACTAACTCAACGATACTATATTTGGGGGGATACTATATACGGAGGTCGTCAAAACCTGACATGACGACCTCCGTTGCGTAGTGGTCTCCATGCTAGTCCGCCACACAGAGGTTCCGAGGTTCGATCCCCGGTCAGGGCATGTTGGAAAATGGCCTTTTTCATATTGTACTGGGTCTTGGATGTTGAATCTTTGAATCTACATTTTATTCAATGTTTTATGGCGAAAAAGCTTTTTTATGCACCAATTCGATTTGAGAATACGTGTTATGGTAGGCACCAGTCACACTGAAAAGACGTAAGACGTGGACAGGGGCGTCTTTTTCATACAATGTTTACAGAAGCGTCGCGAAGCAAAACACACAGGAAGCACGGGGCACGACAGAGCGCAGACATGACGCTTACGCGTCTGTGTCCTATGATAGAACATATAGAACCAACGAAGCACGGGCGCGAGCGGGCGAATCGGGGTTGAGCGTCGCCAGCGTTGCATTGATACGGATTTTTCTATATCTGTCACGTCTGTGCCCCGTCTTTTGTATATGTTTTCAAAAGTCGCAACGGCGCCCTGTCTGTGCCCTGTCTGCGTTTTACGTGTTTTCTATGTGTCCAGCGCCTTAGATAATTGCGCACAACGCCGCAAATTCGCGTTGCGGCCACTCATTTGATGACCACACGTTCTGTACTCTTTTGTATATTTTAAATTGCTAGATTTCGTTGGCGTATAAATAACAGACGAGTGTAGGTACAAATTACATTAAAACATCTGTGATTTACGGAATGTGGAATAATGTATTGTTTTTTTTATTTTCTACCTAGGTGTAGATTCTTTCTTATGGTGTATTCACACTAATTTTACTCTTTGCAAAATTATAAGTTAAAAAAGAAAATCATATAAAAGAATGATTATTCCATTAAAACTTACTTTTTTAAAGCTTTTATTTAGAGGTTAGAACCCGTAACCGGCGGGCATGCATGAAGAGAGTGATGAGTGTAGATGAAGCGAAAGAGGTCTGTCAAGATCGTAGCAAGTGGAGGTCTTTAGTTTCTGCCTACCCCTGTGGGAAACAGGCGTGATAATATGTATGTATGTATGTTTATTTAGTTTCACCTGTCCCATTGTCTATCGGTCTGTCTGTCTGTCTTTCTGTTTTTATTCACACTGATTTTACTCTTTGTGGAGCAAAATTTGTAAAATGGTAAGTTTAAATAAAGAAAATCATATAAAAGAATGATTATTCCATTAAAACGTATTTATTTACAAACTTTTATTTAGTTTCACCTATCCCATTGTCTGTCGGTCTGTGTGTCTGTAATCAAAACTTGCAAGTTTAGTTAAATTTGACCCACTTTTCGATTTCCGATTGAGCTGAAATTTTGCAAGCGTATATACAATATGTAACAATAACCCTGTCCGATCTTTGTAGCAGCAACTCAGACCGTCAATATGAACAACTTTTTCTATGAGACCAATACTTGAAACTCGATGAAAAAAAATCTACATTTTCATACAAATTGCCGGGCCGGCTGAACACTTTTGTATGAAAATGACGATTTTTTTTCGAGTTTTGGTCCCATAGGTAAAGTTGTTCATATTAGACGGTCTGAGTTGATCTGTAGCAGCAACTCAGACCGTCAATATGAACAACTTTTTCTATGAGACCAATACTTGAAACTCGATGAAAAAAAATCTACATTTTCATACAAATTGCCGGGCCGGCTGAACACTTTTGTATGAAAATGACGATTTTTTTTCGAGTTTTGGTCCCATAGGTAAAGTTGTTCATATTAGACGGTCTGAGTTGCTCCTAAAAGGATCGGACAGGGTTTTTGTTACATATAGTTTATCGCGTGGCAATCCAATATTATGGTAACACGGAGCTTATCTGATAATGGAGTCGGAAGATGGCCATAGGAACTCTGTAATGAAACAAAGCAACCCTATCGAGTATGGGCTCGTTTGATCTTGAGGAGTACTTCGAAGTTTTAAGTTGAACCATTTTACTATCTCAGTAGCACCATACGTGTGCCTGGATCGGCGGCTGCTCAGAAATGTCTTAAATACTCTGTTCTGTCCTCGCAGTATGAATTTGTACCAGTCGCTGTCGAGACAGCTGGTCCTTGGTGTCCCGAAGCTAAAGACTTAGTTAATGAGATAGGGCGCCGCTTGCGGGATCGAGGGTATGACCAACGCTCAGGGTGGTACCTGGCTGAAAGGATATCCATAGCCATTCAAAGAGGAAACGCAGCAAGTGTAATGGGCACTTTTGAGCCGGGTACAATTCGGGGTGGGATTTTAGATTAGGGTTTATATTATTGTTATTACTATTATTGTTTTTTTTATTGATTTTTTAGGTATTAAGTAGTATTATTTTGTAACTATGTATATTTCTTTGAATAAATTTTACTTTTCGAAGGAACTTATATTATTGCACAATGTTTTATTATCCGTAAATTAATTCATTATATTTTATGATAAAATTTGATACGTCGACGACGTCTCATAAAATTTGAGCTTTTATGAAATTTCAGACTTCTATTGTCCTTTAAAAGGAGAAATATGGCACACTTAATAAATTTCCGGTACAACTGTACGTCTAAAGTCGTAAATGAAGTTTTAGTTTGCGACATCTGGCTTTAAAAGTGTAAGAAAGTTTTAGTTAATTGAAAAATGTTATTTATGTTTAAAATCCTTTCTTTCCACAATTCAATAAAATTTAGAAATTAAGTCCAGTTTTTTTTTCCTGCTTGTTTGAGAGAAAAGAAATAACCGGCGAAGTGCGATTTGGACTCGCGCACGAAGGGTTCCGTATCTGTTTTATCTATAAAAATCACGTTTGTTGGATGGGAGCACTTAAATATTTATTTCATTCTGATTTTAGTATTCGTTGTTATAGCAGCAACAGAAATACATCATCTGTGAAAATTTCAACTTTCTAGCTATAACGGTTTATGAGATACAACATGGTGACAGACCGACAGACAGATGGACAGACGGACGGACAGACGGGCAGCAGTCTTTGTTATAGGGTCCCATTTTTAACCCTTGTTTCAAGTAAATTTTTCATTCACCCAAAGGTTGGCTGGAAGAGATTGCATTTATATCGATAAGTCCGCCTTTGTGCCTATATTGTTTCTAGGTGTTTATTTTAATTTTTGTTTTTCTATTATGGTGCAACAAAGTTAATTTTGAACTTTTAGGCCCCACGTTGGGCTCCACTGTAACACTTACAATTTAAACTACAAAGTATATAAGGTATTACAATATACTGCAGAAAGCGGCAGTGTTGATTCGTGCCAGCCTAGTTAATACTCCGTCGTAGAAAAGATCAGCCAGTACCGGTACGGTGGTCCCTGAAATATATCAATCAACCAATCACCAAGCGCAGCGCGGAGGAAGATTTAAGATGGAAGTGGCGTTATTTACTAGCACCGAATAGTAATTATTGGGTGAGAATTGGTTTGCGTTAATTTTGATTCTTTATTAACACCTTCTGGCCCAACATCACGCTTAAAGTGGTCTTTTGGTCATACGGCCCTGGATTTTATCAGCTTAGTGCCACAAGACCCAAAACACCCTGTCTGCCCCATAGGGATAAAGACGTGTTACAGGGGGTAAAATATCAATACGTATAATAAAACAGTAAAAAAATTGTCTGTACAATGAATATATTCCAAAAAAATTGGTGCAATGGAGGCTTATTGATAGCTTAAGAATTTAAAAAATGTCTGTACGGATTCGAATTTTGAATTCGAAACTTTTTTGTTATACACGCTTTGGACTTTTCACTTTTCATTTTGACTTTTCATTGGTTTTGGAAAAAAAAGTCATGTAGAAATAAATTCAATACATGTACGTAATCCAAATTTGTGTATGTCATAAGATAAAAAAGTTGCGAAAATGATTTTCGATCGAGACCACGTAGTTACGCCCATTCAAAACTGACGCGTGACCCCGATAAACTCGAAATTTAGCCGGCCGGCGGTACTATTAGTTGATCTCACGATTTTACTTTCGAGTTTTAGTCAACATATTTTGTTTCTGAATTTTTAATTTGACTAGCTAATCAGGCCTTACTAACGATCCTTATGAAGTGGCCTTCGGCTCCAAAACCAATGAAAAATCACCGTGTATAGCTGTTAAGCCTAGGCAACATACAACTTATAATTCATTTTGGAAAATGGAACACCTGATGCAGGACCTTAATGGTCCAGCTAAACTTTAACAAATATAAAAACGACGCCTTAGCAAAACTTGTTCAGAATGATGAGCATTTTGTGTCGAGGTATAAAAATCGAAGATCTGGAACACCTGATGCAAAAACAAATTAAATTTATGGAGCCACAAAGTCCACGCGAACGAAGTCGCGGGCATCAGCTAGTGTAGACAAAATACATGAAGAAATAACTTATAGTTCCTTACTAATCATAATAATCATCATCATCATTTCAGCCGCATGACGTCCACTGCTGAACATAGGTCTCTCCCAAAGATTTCCAAAACGACCGATCAATAGCGGCCTGCATCCAGCGCTTTCCAGCGACCTTGGTTAGGTCGTCTGACCACCTTTTGGGTGGGTGTCCTACGCTTCGCTTGTCAGTTCGTGGTCGCCTTTCGAGAACCTTTTTGTATTGTAGTGACTTTTGTTCTCCTACGAATTTCCTCATTTCTGATTCGATCACGTAAGGAAACACCGAGCATAGCCCTCTCCATAGCGCGCTTAGCGACTTTGAACCTTCTTATGAGAAACATAGTAAGAGACCACGTTTCAGAGCCATAAGTCATCACTGATTAAACACTTTCGTCTTGAGGCAATACGGTATTTTGGACGAGAAGATACTGCGTAGCTTCCCAAACGCTGTCCAGCCGAGTTCGATTCGTCGAAAGACCTCTTCCTAGAAGCTGGAACTTTCTGCCTAGATCAATTGACCCAGGTAGATATACTGGTCTACAACATCGAGGCTGGAGCTCCCAACACAATTAGGTAAAGGTTATTACGCGACATGGTTACTAATAGAAAACTTTTACTACCTATAAGACCGACGCTGGTATAGAGCTGGTACCTATCTAACTTAAATTGGTAGAAAATAGTCATATTTCTGTAAATTCAATACGACACAATTGAATGTATTTAATTGATATTTTCAGTTTCAGACGAGGGTTAATGTAATGGGGTCTAAACAATTGTTTCTACTCCCAGAGCGCTTGTCAATGCGGGGACAATGCTATTCATATCACAACTTGTGATGACTTATGCTATATAGCTGTTTTATATATATAACACTAATTAACGATAATTATTCATTGGTTTTGGAGCCAAAGGCCACTTCAAAAGGATCGTTAAGACCTAATTAGCTAGTCAACATAAAAATTCAGGAACAAAATGGTGGAATACTACGTGGTCTCGATCGAAAATCATTTTCACAAGCTTTTTATCTTATGTCATACACAAATTTGGATTACGTATATGGATAGAGGAGTTTATTTATTATATGACATTCTTTTTTCCTAGATCGATGAGAAGTCAGCGTGTATAAGTATTTGTTATAAAATATAGTATCGTTGAGTTAGTATCCCATAACACAAGTCTCGAACTTACTTTGGGGCTAAAAATACTGTTGATACGTACTTAATAATATACTAACATACTATCTCGTATTTATTCCCAATGGGGCAGACAAAGTCTAAGGCTGCAAGACCCAAAGGCTATTTTCAGCGTAATGGTGGGCAAGAAGGTAGAAAAAGCAATCAAAATAGTCACCATCATCATCATCCTATCAGGTACAGGAAGAACACTGCTGGACATAGACCTTCCCCAAGGATTCAAAGATTCAAAGATTCAAAGATTCAAATGTTTATTTAGTAATTAGACCTTTACAGGCACTTTTACACGTCAATAAGTATTACTATTTATGTTACGTGTAAAGTATATTAAAATTTTATTTATTTTTAAAGAAAAGCTACCGATACCAGCGCTTCGTAACGACCACTGCTGAGAAGAAACGCCGAAAGAAACTCATTTTCACAGTATTGGTCGCCTACTCGCCAGAAGGGCTTTGTCATATTATTATAATTGTCTTTTAATGAATAAATACTTATAATATAATACAATGTTGACACATTATAACATGTAATGCTTGCGAACAAGTAAACAAACATAAATTGCGTAATAAAAAATATTAAGCAGTCAAAAAAAGCGAAGCCGAGCTGATCAGTTCCTCCCGGCAGCACCCGTTCACGAGTTGACGCACGGATCAGCCATCATTAAACTCAACCATATTAGAGGGAATCCAAGGATTTCCAAAACCACCGATCGGAAGCGGCCTGCAAGCAGCGCTTTCCTGCAACCTTGTTCAGGTCATCTGACCATCTAGCAGGTAGGTGTCCAACGCTGCGCTTGCCGGTACGTGGCTGCCATTCGAGAACCTATCTGCTGAATTCTTATTCATTAAAGTGACAGTGGGGCACAAACTAATCCTCTTGGTTATATAAGTGACCTTCGTTCTTCTACGAATCTCCTCATGGTTCGATCGCGTAGAGTAAAACCGAGCATATAGTCCTCTTACTAGCCCGTTGAGCGACCTTGAGCCTTCTTATGAGACCCATAGTAAGGGACCACGTTTCAGAGCCATAAGTCATTATTGATAACATACTTTCGTCTTGAGGCACTGAGGTATTTTAGACAATAAAACCTGCGTTTCCCGAACGCTGCTCAGCCGAGTCGGATTCGTCGAAAGACCTCTTCCTCGAAGCTGGAACTTCCTGCCTGGATCAATAGACTCAGTTAGACATACTGGTCTAAAACTTCGAGGGTGGACCAACACAAATAGGTGAAAGCGTGACGTGCATAACTAACATGACCTGAATGAAAATAGTGATGGGTTGCTTTTGCTAGCCGCTTTGCCTGTTACCATGATTAACATATAAGAATAATCCATTCCCTCAATTCGTTCCGACGATCTTCGCGGGAAGAAAATCAGATGGTAACTTAAGATTTTTCTTTGATCTCAGATGCAATAAAGAAGTAGGCACATTAAATTACCTCACATAAATACAGATTCCTTCCCAAATAACAAAATCTTATTACTCACTCATTACATCTAAAAATATCTTAAATAGATTCGTAATAAAACGAATTCACCAATAAGTGCCAGAACAGACGGGGCGCAAGTTGCGCCGCGTAACTGCTAGAGATGGGCAGTGAATAAATAATCCATCTACCCATTTGAGTATTTAAGTAAATACCCGATAAATATTCGTATCTATCCATTTGGTGAGTACATTGATTTATACGTGGGGCGCACTATAAGTTTCCGGAATGAATATGAAAAAATACTATTAAAGGTACAAAATTAATTTATTGTTTTTCAAAATAATCTCCCTTGGCGTCTATGCACTTTTTCATTCGATGAAACCAGTTTTGAAAACTTTTGTGCCACTCCTCTGTGGTGACCTCTGAAACGTGTTTTTCATACTCCTCGACAGCCTCTTCTGGTGATGAAAATCGTTGACCACGTAATTGGTTCTTAATTTTTGGGAACAGAAAAAAGTCACAAGGTGCCAGGTCGGGACTGTATGCAGGATGACTCATGAGTTCTACATTTTTCGCCTTCAAAAAGTCGTTTGTCTGTCTGGCCGTGTGAGAACTAGCATTGTCGTGGTGCAGGATGATACGGCGTTTACGGTTATTTTTACGGAGTTCGTCAATAACTTCCGGCAAACAAATGGTCGTGTACCAGTCACTATTCACTGTACGACGATTCTCCGAAGCAACAGTAGCCACGTGTCCAGTTTAATTTAAAAAAGAAGCAATCATCCGCTTAGATGCACTTTTCACGCGCGCCACTTTGGTTGGTTTCGGCTCATCTTGAAAGACCCATACGCTCGATTGCTGCTTTGTTTTGGGATCGTAGCAATAAATCCATGTTTCGTCACCTGTTACTATGTCCCACACCAAATTTGACGCACCCTCGTTGAATCTGGTAAGCATGGCACTGCACCAAGTGACGCGGTCCGTTTTTTGAGCCTCGGTCAAGTTGTGTGGGATCCACCGCGAGCACAGCTTTCTCACACCCAAATGTTTGTGTAGGATTAATTGTATTTGACTCATGCCTATTTCTAAGGATGCGCGAATTTCATGGTAGGTCACATGCCTGACTGTTTCAATCATACGGCGCACAGCATCGATGTTTTTGTTGGTCACAGCGGTGGACGGCCGACCATCGCGAGATTCGTCACTGAGATTGATACGACCACGCTTGAATTCTGCAAACCAGCTATAAACAGTTGTCTTGCATGGTGCTTCATTGCCAAAAGCTGTTTCAAGCCGAGCGATGCTCTGTTGAGCTGTCAAATTACACTTAAAATCGTAGAAAATCATACTACGAAAATTTTCCTGAGTTAAATCCATGTTGATGCAGACACACAATTTTTTAAATGGCGCCACAAGGTAAAAACAAAAGACAGTCAGATGAAACAAACTGCATTCTACAGCCAAAGAGTTCTATTTTCAAATGTTGCAATAATTTTTTAAATATTGTTTATGTAAGTGGCCAGTTCCGGAAACTTATAGTGCGCCCTATGTATGAGTATTGACTCATGTTTATATTCGTATTCATTTATTTTTCCAAGTTTTCATGACAATTTGAAACTAGATTTACTAGTTTACAATTGCAATTCTTGTCAGAAAGTGTGTGCATACGCTATAATAAGCTCAAAATGTAGGTCAAATGCGACACTAAAGCATATGAAAAATATCATACTTATTATACACTAGCTTTTGCCCGCGGCTTTGCTCACGTAGGGGTGGAATTTATCAAAATCCTTTTTTAGGGGATGCCTACGTCATAGTAGCTTTATGCATGCAAAGTCTCAGCCCGATCCGTTTAAAATTGACAAAGTTTCATACAAACTTTCATCCCCTATTTTATCCCCTTGGGGGAAGAATTGATCAAAATCCTTTCTTAGCGGATGCTTACGTCATAACATCTACCTGCATGCCAAATTTCAGCCCGATCCCTCCAGTGGTTTGGGCTGTGCGTTGATAGATCACTATGTCAGTCAGTCAGTCACCTTTGAGTTATATATTTTAGATTTAAAGTAGGCTTCTTTGACTTATTATAATTTTTTTGCTGGGAGGTGTGCAAAGACGTAACTATATGTCAAAATAAGTAAGAAGACATCAAATGCGATGTCAATATATGAGCACGCTCTATTAACTATGTTTTATTCAATCTAGTGAGTAAATACTTACATGGGTAGATTGAGTATTTATCCATCGCCCATCCCTAGCTTTTACCCGACGCAACTTGCGCTCCGTCTATGTATGTTCCAGCACTAACGAATACCTATACACATCAATTGTTTTAATATGTTAAGAACCTTGAAGCGAATCCCTCAACAAACGTACTTGTAATAATATTTTGCTGTACAATGCCCGAATATTTTCAAATTATTTCAACTAAAAGATTATGATAATGTTATTTTAGGATTTTTGAATATAAGGTTGTTATAGATACTTTGCTCAAGGCGTAGAATTAATGAATGTACTAAGTGAATAAATGTAAATGAAAATGTATGTTAGTAACAGCAGTCCCCCTGGGTTCACTCGTGGTACTTACATAGCCTATGTTATTCAGGGATAGGTACTGTATATTTCCAAAGGTAAAAGAATTTTAAAGATTTGTCCGCAGTAGTTTCGGAGCCTTTTCAATTCAAACAAACAGTAAAATCTTACCTCTTTATAATATTAGGATGATAGTATGATAATTTCGTTGGTGCCAAAAACATGGGCTCACATAACTACCACATGGATTACAACTATTATAAGTTAATGAATATTTAAAGAGGCATCTCACATTAAGTTGGCTGTCGCACTCGCACAATCAAACATTTAAAAAAAATATAAAAAACGTGTCTCATTTGTAGAAAGGGTTTTATCGTCATCATCGTTTCAATAAATATATAAATATATAGGGACAAATTACACAAATTGAGCTAGACCCAAAGTAAGTTCGAAACAGATACTAACTCAACGATACTACATTTTATAACAAATACATATATAGATAAACACCCAAGACCCAGGACAATTTGAAAAAGACCATTTTCCAACTTGCCCTGACCGGGGATCGAACCCGGGACCTCTGCGTGACGGACTAGCATGGTGACCACTACGCTACGGAGGTCGTCAATTTCAGCCGCATAACGTCCACTCTGGACATAGGCCTCTCCCAAGAATTTCCAAAATGACCCATCAAGAGCGGACTGCATCCAAGAAAGGGTTTCATTAACATTCAATATAATTATATCGTGGATATTTAAGACATGACGTGACTGCCTCAGTGGTCCAGTGGTCAAGGCGTTCGCCTTGTGACCCGGAGGTCATGTGTTCGATTCCCATTGGGAAGCATACTTTGTGAAAAGTTGTTTCCAGTCTGGATAGGATATTGCAGGCTTGAATCACCTGATTATCCGAAAAGAAAGATGATTCCATGTTTCGGAAGGCACGTAAAACTGTGGGTCCCGAACGCCACCTAGTGTTTGACCATCAAACTATCCAAGGATTGGTTCCTGGTTTGCCCTTTGGGTTGTGGAGGTCAGACGGCAGTCGCTCTGTGTAAAAACCAGTAACCTCGTCAAATCTCCTTGGTTAGGTAGCGGACCCCGGGCTCTGAAGCGTTACTGCTAGGGATGCAACCGGGAATACGCTCGGATGATGATGATTGGACCTGACGTCACTGAGCTGCTACTTGGTGTCCCATATTTTTCAAAGCCCTCATCAATACATATGGGAATTAACCCGAAACATACCTTTTTAGGATACCGTAACCAAAGGGTAAAAACGAGACCCTACTATGACTTTGCGATCCGTCCTTTCGTCCGTCTGTCTGTCTGTCTATAGGCTGTATCTCATGAATCGTGATTTTCCCAGATGATGGTATTTCTGTTGCTGCTATCTAAATCTAAATATATATAACTCAAAGGTGACTGACTGACTGACATAGTGATCTATCAACGCACAGCCCAAACCACTGGACGGATCGGGCTGAAATTTGGCATGCAGGTAGATGTTATGACGTAGGCATCCGCTAAGAAAGGATTTTGATTAATTCTACCCCTACGCGAGCGAAGCCGCGGGCAAATGCTAGTAACAAATAATACTAAAAACAGAATAAAATAAATATTTAAGACTCCCATACAAACGTGATTTTAATAGATAATAGTACAGAACCCTTCGTGCGCGAGTCCGCCTCGCACTTGGCCGGTTATTTATATATTTGCGCTGACTAATGCTTAAGTATAAAGTTTAATAATAGTATTTTATACAACAGTTGTACAAGAAGGTTCATAAAATGCGAGTGGCGCAGGTTACGATGCGAGCCTTAGCGAGCATCGTAAGGAGACGCCATCGAGCATTTTTTGACATACTTATACAACGTTGCATACAATACTTTTTCTACAACAACATTTACTAAAATAAATCCAAAAATAAACAAAGAAAAGTATGAAATACTACCATATGTTTGCTAGATACTAGGTATTTGTGGAAGACCTAATTTTTTTTATTGACGTCTTCCTAGAGACCAAAAGTGCCATTTTTGAAACATGGAGTCACTTAAACGAATGTTTTTTCATACAAAAACCCGTTTGTTCAGTGACTCCACGTTTGAAAAATGGCACCATATGTTAAAATAACGATTTTATTATGTTGGCAGCATGGTAGATCTAAAGAAAAAAAGTTATAGGTCGATGGCTAGGAGTATCGTTTTGGCGAAATAACGACACATGTGCTATTATATTAGGAATAGACTATAGACTTTTCTGAAATCATATAATCTATGTTCTTATATTAGTGTTCGGGACCATTTAAAAAGACAGATAACAGTACAGGAGTAGAAAAATAAATAAAAATTCTGACAATGTAACTTGCGTATTTATTAGTTGTTTTCATTGATTGAGCAATGCAACAAGCTGGCGCAGACGAGGGATTTTTGTCCGCTACAATAGATCGCTTACAACTGTATCGAGTAACGCAAACGAGGGATTCAAAGTACCGCGTACAAAAAGTACCCCGAATAACCGTGGACATGCAGAGAGCGGACCGGACAAAAGTACGGGGGAGTCCCCGAAAAAAATAGAGCTCGTGTGATCGCACACCGTGTGCGTTGAGTTCGCGGTAAATCAGCGGCAGAATTTTTATTCGCGGAGCGTATTTTTTTCTCCGACGCGAAGAAAACTCCGTCGTCTGCGCTGGCCTTAAGCCTACACCACTGGCGTGTTTCTTTATTCCATTAGCCAGAAATCAAACCCAGATCATATATTATAGAACTACTAGCTTATGCCCGTGGCTTCGCTCGCGTAGGGGTATAATTTATCAAAATCCTTTCTTAGGGGATGCCTACGTCATAGTAGCTTTATGCATGCAAAGTCTCAGCCCGATCGGTTTAAAATTTACAAAGTTTCATATCAACTTTCATGCCCTATTTTATCCCCTTGGGGGTAGAATTGATCAAAATCCTTTCTTAGCGGATGGCTACGTCATAACATCTACCTGCATGCCAAACAGCCCGATCCGTTCAGTGGTTTGGGCTGTGCGTTGATAGATCACTATGTCAGTCAGTCAGTCACCTTTGAGTTATATATATTTAGATTTTTTCATAATGGCAGAAATATAATAAATAAATAAATATACTGGAACAAATAACACTGATTGAGCTAGCCCCAACGTTAGTTCGAGACTTGTGTTATGGAATTCTAACTCAACGATACTATATTTTATTACTAATACATTCAAAGATAAACATCTATATGGGAGTTGAAAAGTTTAAAATATCATTTTTTAGACATTTAGAAATTTTTCATAAATGTCATAAATCTTATTTGTTACCAAACTTACAATGATTTACCGAAATCCTAATAGTAATTTTCTATTCAAACATTTGTACAAATATATCATGTTATCATTGGAAATGTCAGATTTAATGAAACTTGGTTTTAATTGGGTCTCCCGAACAATTAGCAACGTCCAATATTACGTTACGACGAAATACCATCTATCCAATTAAAACTAAAATGATTAGAAATGTTAGGTCGTGTTCTAATTAAATTTTACTTATGTTTTAATCACACTTATATTATAAAAGCGAAAGTTTGTGTGTACAAACATACACTTGTAACTTCTTCACGCGTAAACGGCTGGACCAATTTTGATAAAATTTGGTATGCAGGAAGCTGCAACCTTTGACTAACACATGGGCTACTTTTTCCACGGGTAACACCGCGGGGCGCAGCTATAAATAAATATATAGGGACAAATAACACTGTTTTAGCTAGTCCTAATAAGTTCGAGACTTGTGCTTGTGCTTAGGGATACTAACTGAACGGTACTATATTTTATAACAAATACATATGTAGATAAACATTCAAGACCCTGGACAATTTGAAAAAGGCCATTTCCCAACTTGCCCTGACCGGGGATCGAACCCGGGACCTCTGGGTGGGGGACTAGCATAGTGACCACTACGCCACGGAGGTCGTCAAAAAGTTAGTACATTACATACAGTTCTCTAAGTTCCTTATATTTTTAGGATTCCGTATTAAACAAGGAACCCTTATAGTTTCGCCATTTCTGTCTGTCTGTCTGTCCGTCCGCGGTTTTACTCAGCGACTTGAAATACTAGAAAGCTGTAATTTAGTATAGGTATGTATATTATTATGCGGAATTATTATTATGGTAAAATAAAATATTAAATAAAAAATTTTTTTAGTGTAGCTCCCACACAAGTAAAGTCAAAAGTCAATTTTATTTTGTCGACTAACCAATCATGTGGGATATCGTTGAATAGGTCTTTCAAGAATATTATGAGCTTGTGAACACTGTTTTTAGATTTAAGAATCCGTTTCTGAATTATTTGGTTTTAAAGTGAAAATTTTTGTTAGAGTCAAGTGTCCCTCCCCTCTATCTGCTAAACGGTTATATATGGACACGTGAAAAAAATCACAGCTATAGTTAATATAACGAAATTTAAAGGAAAACTATCAGAGCTAAGTAGGGTTTACAAATAAAAAGTTATAGGCGATCAACTTAAAAAATGTACTCGCCAAAGGAAAATTTCATATAAATTCAATAGAAAATTAATCTTTAGACGTTTTTAGTGGCATGAACTCAAAGTTGGCATTCGTAACTACGGAACTCTACACTGCGCATGGCCCGACTCGCACTTGGCCAATTATTAATGCAAATTTTTGTTTTTGTGTGTGTAAGTAACGTAATGGTATCATAGGTGACATAGCTTGACGACTGCCATTCCATGATGACTGCCGGGACCAACATTTATACGTGCCTCCTGATACACGGAGGAGCTCAAAAAATATTTTTGCCCATCCAAGTGCGGACCACGCCCGGTGTCACTTTACTTGCGAAAGCGCTTGAAATGCGCATTCCCGTCTGACTCCTATGCAAATTAAAACCCTGTATAAGTACGTACTTATTTCTATCTTGATTACGATGAGAAAAAATCTTCTAGTACTTATAATAAATAAATAAATATTAACGGACAAATAACACTGATTGAGCTAGCCCCAAAGTTAGTTTGAGACTTGTGTTATGGGATACTAATTCAACGATACTTTATTATATAACATATACATATTTGGTTGGGGAAAAAGTCTTTTCGCATATAGTATGTATGAACTTATAATAAAACCACTTTGGCTGTACTATATAAAATCGGCATATCAGTAGTTACGACGTAGTCAGTAGTAGTGTCAGGTTAACATCACTAGAGGACTGCCAAAACTACTTGACGCAGTTATTTGATCAGAAGCCCCAAAATTTTTATAGCAATTGGATGTCCCTGCCTATAAGATGGCAAAAAGTTATCGAACAAAATGGTACCTACATACTTTAGTTAAATGTAAATAAACTATATTAAAAAATATTTTGAATTTTCATATAAAATGCGAAAAGACTTTTTCCCCAACCTATTATATAGATAAACTTTCAATGCTCAGGTCAATCGGAAGAAGATCATTTTTCATTTGGACCTGACCGGGGATCGAACCCGGGACCTCCGATGTGACAGCATGGCATGATGACCATTAGGCCACAGAGGACGTCAAACGTCGTATAAGATATATATGTATTACTAGTTTTAAATTTTTAAATTAAGACAAATCCGTTTCCTTTGTTCTGTCTTCAGATTTATACTGTGTGCAAGAATGTCCTTTGCAGAAATGTTATCTTCAATATAAAAGTTAACACAAAAACTTTTTTAACTAAACTGCGAGGAACTAAATAATTGAAATGCAAAAAAGTAAAAAGAAACAGAGGCTTCTTTTGCTCGATAAAAAAGGCAAGTAAATAAAACCCTCATTCACGTCCATTTGGAACCCTGCACGCGTGCCCCATCTCAGCAAAACTTTGAATAAACAGAAAATAGTCTGTCTCGAGTAGAAAACAGCTTGTCACAGAGTATAAACTACAGTTGGAACACATTGGGAACAAGATTCAAACTTTAACACTACTTTTTGTCTATATATTATACTAGCTGCGCTACGTATATATAATATATAAATTTTAGCAAAATAGGTCCAGCCGTTTGCTCGTGAAGAAGTAACAAACATACACACTCGCAAACTTTTACCTTTATAATATTAATACTAGCTGCGCTACGCGGTGTTACCAGCGGAAAAAGCCTATGTGTTAATCCAGGGTGTCAGCTTTCTGCATACAAAATTTTAGCAAAATTGGTCCAGTCGTTTCTCGTGAAGAAGTAACAATCAAACACACACTCACAAACTTTTGCCTGTATAATATTAATGTATATTATATAGTGTGATGTGATACTTAGACTGCTTTGCTCCTGGTGAGGAGAGGCTGGTGTACCAGAGACACAGGCTCTGCTTAGAACATTCTTACAACTCTCTTTTCGATTCTTTTTGAACCCGCTACTCCTGCTTACCTCAAGTGTAATTTTCAGTTTCAGGGTGATACCCATCTCAAAGATCTTCGCTCCTCTAACAATTTCAACCTATTTTTGCCAGTTCACCGGAGTGGGTTCTTTACAAATTCTTTCATCGTCCAGGCTATCAAACTATGGAACGATTTACCAGTTGATGTCCGGAAGGCTAAAACCCGCTTTTCATTTAAGAAACAGGTGAAGGCACACTTTCTTCAAAACTGTCAGATAGATCATAGTGTATTTAGGCATACTGGACACACAGAAAAGACGTAAGACGTCGACGGCGTGCAGACATATGTCTGCTCCGCGTCTGTTTCATACAAAATGTATAGAAGAGTCGCAAAGCAGAACACACAGAAAAGACGGGGCATTGACAGGGCGTAGACATGACGCTCAAGTGTCTGTGTCCTATGGTAGAACATAGAGAACGGACGGGGCACAGACGCGAGATTTGTTTGTATCTGTCACATCCGTGCCTCGTCTTTTTTAAGTGTTTTTAAAAGTCGCGACGGCGCCACGTCTGTGCCCCATCCGTGCCCCGTCGGCGTCTTACGTCTTTTTTGTGTCCAGCGCCTTAGAGAACTATCGAATCCTAAAGGCGTGTTCAGACGACCCGCGCTGACTACGCATAGGAACCTCACACGCTTTATGCTCACATTGCACCCGCGCTCGCCACACGCACGCCTAGCACACGCCCCGCGCCAGCTTATTTTAGTACGACTAGCCGAAGTGCAGGCTCAAAGTGTATGCGTGGTGAGCGCGGGGCGTGTGCGAGGCGTGCGCGTGGTGTATGCGAGGCGTGTGCGTGTGGACAAAGTTGTTCACATTGATTAGTATGTTTATTACATACTGATTAATGTGAACAACTTTTTACCATGGGACCAACACAGAAATCGTAAAAAAATTTTCACCTCCATACAAAATTAAATACCTACCGTGCCAAAATGTATGGAGCTATACATATTTTTTTTTACGATTTCAGGAATGGTCCCATAGTAAAAGTTGTTCACATTGATTAGTATGTTTACTCCGTTTCGGGGTGGTACCCCCTTTCTGTTACCCGTTGTATAATGAAATAAAAAAAAAGTCAAAATTTAAAAGAGCATCGGCATTTCTGTGCAAAGGTGTGGCCTTTAAAATGCCGAATGCTCTTTTAAATTTTGACTTATTTTGGGGCCAGGGCAATTTGTATGGGAATATCCAAAATTTTTTTTTGTTTTTTGACTGTCATTGTATTATAATTATACTATTGTGATGTAGTATAGCTCGTTGTTTCATTTATTACGAGTATGTCCCTTGCACTTTGTGCAATGGACATAACCGTAATAAATCGAACCGCGGACTGTACTAGACCACTATAGTATAATGAAATAAAAAAAACGACGGGTTGCACTCCGGGAGTGCCAGCAGAAGTAAAAACTTGAAAATTAACGTTGTGCATTTCCATGGATGCGCGTGGCACGCTGTAACATAAACACTCGAAGCGCAAGCGCCATGCGCCGCCTAAACGAAACAGCAGGCGCTTGCATACATTTTCGCCGCGCCGTAGAAAGAGAGGGGGATACTTCCTCTCCTATGCCGCGCCGCGCCGCCTGTCTTACGAATTTTCGATCAGGTAACGTGTCCTGACTCCCTGACGCGAGTTTAACATTTTTTACCCATTACAAAAAGTGCACAACGCCGCTAAAAAAGTTTTCACTTCAAAAAAACTGACAAAAGCAAAAACAAACCACATTCGCATACAAATTGCCCGAGCGGCTGCACACTTTACTATGGAAATGCCAAAGTTTATTTTTGCTTTTTGACTGTTATTTTAATTTCACTATACTATATTGATCCAGTATAGCCCGTGGTTTGTATAATAAAAAACTTAGTCAATGTTTGTTTTATATAGATTTTATTTCACGTTACGCCATGTTAAATTATATATCAAAGCTTACTAAAATTATCTACTACCCCATGTTACGCATAAAAAAAAAAAATTATACCTGTTTACATTCGGTTAACGACTCACGCTTTGAACTGCAACCATCAAAGTTCAAGTTTATATTAAACGACCAAATATTAAAGCGATTTGATGCAAATATTTGATACAAAATATAATATTTAAAAAAAAGAATTCGTAAACAAAATACGACCGTTGGTTTGTCGTAAAATTCTGTTTGGAGTCGGGGAGTAATTCACGCTAAATTTATCTTTGTTTTTGTAATGAAGGGACCTTGAACTAGTGGAAACGACCAATTTGCTTCATAAGACCGCCCAGTAATTTATCGTGGAAAAATTTGAAGCAAGGGAAAGAGGTCTTTTTAGGGTTTCAATTCAAATCATTTATTGCATTTCATAAAGTACAACAGTTCTAACTATCAAAAGTCACTGTCTTCTATAATAGGTACACTGTGAACCCTGTCGGGTGTCGCAAAACAAAAAGTGGAACGGCAAGCGACATTTATAACATGCAATTAACTTATAAATATTAATGTTTACAAAATATTATTGAATAGTATATGTATATTATTATTATTTTTAGTATTTATTAGCAAGATTGTGTGATATTTATTATTTGTAATTTTTTTTTTTATTTCGTCCCCGAAAGGTGAAAACGGGACCTAGTTATACAATATGTAACAAAAACCCTGTCCTTTCCTTGTAGGAGCAACTCAGACCGTCAATATAAACCACTTTTCCAATATAAATACATTTTTTTTAAGAAAAAAATCGTCATTTTCATGGAAAAGTGTTCGGCCGGCCCGGCAATTTGTATGAAAATGTCGATTTTTCTTCGTAGTTTCAAGCATTGGTCCAATAGGAAAAGTAGTTCATATTGATGGTCTGAGTTGCTTCTACAAGGATCGGACAAGGTTTTTGTTACATATTGTATATTTATATTATGTATATTTTGTTGAACCTTACAAAACTTTTTCGTCGTGTTCTCGTCTGTTTTCCGCGCGACTAAATAAAGTAACACAAAAACATTGGACGTTTTTACTGAACCTTATGTGGCATTTAAGGCGGGCGCCTGCTACGTTTTTTGTTAAAAATTCATTTTTAGGGTTCGATACTCAAGGGATATAAACGGGACGTTATTACCAAGACTCCGCTGGTCGTCCGTCCACCCATCCGTCCGTCTGTCTGTCACCAGGCAGTGTCTCTTGAACCGTGATAACTAGACAGTTGAAATTTTTACAGATGATGTATTTCTGTTACCGCTATAACTACAAGTACTAAAACAGAACGAAATAAAAATTTAAGTGAGGATCCCATACAGAACTCGTAATTTTTTAACCGCATTCAAAAAAAAGGAGGAGGTTGTCAATTCGTCGCGGTCCTTTATTTGTTTTTTTTAAAGAATGTTCACTGATTACTCGAAGATGCGTGTAGTGGACTGATATGGAAAATTATTTTTTTGTTTTGATTTTACTGTCCAGGTGGTCCCATAGTAATTTTATTAAAATCGGTTGAGTAGTTTGGGGGTAAGTCGGTTTTTAGTTTTGAAAAATTATTATAGACTAGCTGATGCCCGCGACTTCGTTCGCGTGGACTTTATGACTCCGGCGTATTAATATAAATAACAACTAATGAGAGAGAAAGATAGAGAGAGATAAGAAAGTACTTGTAACAGTGTTAGGAGTTAAAAGTCAATATTATTTTAATTCTTTCCTTCGGGAGCCAATATGAAAAGAGCTGAAGTGTTACTAACCCTGGAGAAAGCCACATTAAGTTGGCCATGCGAAAAAGCAGTCCTTAGATCGACATCAGCAGCTTTAAGACTCTAAAACTGTGACTTATTTTCATAGGAAAGCAAGTTAACACTGTGTATTTGTAAAACTGTGTATTTTCAAAAGGAAAATTGTTATACGCGGAATAAATACAGTTTCACTGGCACCACTCACAGTAAACTTTAAGTGTCTCAGCAGACTATGCCGAAGTTTAGCGGCTAAAGTTCAGTGTCTAAAGTTCGGTGGGGATGACACACTAAATAAGCTGAAGTTCAGCCGCTGAAGTTCGGTGGAAACGCCGGACTGTAGTGATGTGCCCATATGAGAATTTAATCTTCCGTCTTTGGCGCGTCTGCGGCGAACGGACACGGGAGCGGAAGAGGGGAAAGAAGTGGAAAAGGGAACGGAAGCGGAAGCGGAAGCGGGAGCGGGAGCGGAAGTGGCAGCGGCGGCGGAGGCGTCGGCGGCGGCGGCGGCGGCGGCGGCGGAGGCGTCGGAGGCGGCGGCGGCGGCGGAGGCGTCGGCGGCGGCGGAAGCGGCGGCGGCAGTGGCGGCGGCGGCAGCGGCGGTGGCGGCGGCGGCGAGAGCGGGAGCGGCGGCGGCAGTGGCGGCGGCGGCGGCAGCGGCGGTGAAGGCGGCGGCGGGAGTGGCGGCAGCGGCGGCGGCGGGAGCGGCGGCAGCAGCAGCGGCGGCGTCGGCGGCGGCAGCGGCGGGAGCGGCGGCGGGAGCGGGAGTGGGAGCGGGAGCGGGAGCGGGAGCAGGAGTGGGAGCGAGAGCGGAACGGATACGGGAACGGGTACGTGGAAGAGGGAACGGGAGTGGAAGCGGGAGCGGGAGCAGAAACGGCAGCGGCGGCGGCAGCGGCGGTGGCGGCGGCAGCGGCGGCGGCAGTGGCGGCGGCGGTGGCAGCGGCGGTAGCGGCGGCGGCGGCGGCGGGAGCGGCGGTGGCGGCGGCGGTGGGAGCGGCGGCGGCGGCGGCGGCGGCGGCGGGAGCGGCGGTGGCGGCGGCAGCGGCGGGAGCGGCGGCGGGAGCGGAAGAGGGAGTACGGGTACAGGTACGGATACGGATACAGGGACGGGTACGGGTACGGGTACGGGTACGGGTACGGGTACGGGTACGGGTACGGGTACGGGTACGGGTACGGGTACGGGTACGGGTACGGGTACGGGTACGGGTACGAATACGGGTACGGGTACGGGTACGGGTACGGGTACGGGTACGGGTACGGGTACGGGTACGGGTACGGGTACGGGTACGGGTACGGGTACGGGTACGGGTACGGGTACGGGTACGGGTACGGGTACGGGTACGGGTACGGGTACGGGTACGGGTACGGGTACGGGTACGGGTACGGGTACGGGTACGGGTACGGGTACGGGTACGGGTACGGGTACGGGTACGGTTACGGGTACGGGTACGGGTACGGGTACGGGTACGGGTACGGGTACGGTTACGGGTACGGGTACGGGTACGGGTCCGATTCAGGCAAAAGCATCGGAAGTTCGGCATTATGTGTTGCATACAGTGCGGAGACACTAAGTTGGGTTCCGTTACACAGTTTCGGCGGAGTCAAATTGCGCATTCGCATTATTGGCCCTCCGACATTAAGACTTATTTTGTGAGCCGAGAGTCCATTTGCTGCAAGTGAATCAAGAAACTCAACTGGATAATTGGTGGTGTCATCAACAACTCTATCCAAGAAATTAACAATAATTTGCGTCATAAGTTCTATAATAATTGATTTTTAATTTTTTGGTGTCAATATGGCGCGTTCACATATCCAAGAATTTTTCTGGTGTGTTATGCTCTGAAGATCCGCAAATTCTGAACTTATAAGTTCTTCTTCGGACGAAACAACTTTTTTTTGGAAAAATTTTCAATGTACAGTCACATTTTTTTACTCTTTTATTTGTAGTATAGATTTAGTATGTTTTTGTTCAACGACAACAAAAAAACATCATCTATGAAAATTTCAACTGTCTAGCTATAATGGTTCATGAGATACAGCCTGGTGACAGACAGACAGACAGACTAACAGTCGGACGGTCTAAGTAATAGGGTCCCGTTTCTACCCATTTGGGTAAGGAACCCTAAAAATCGAATAAAATAAGTATTTATGGGGGGCTCCCATACTACAAACGTGATTTTTCATAGATTATGGTACGGAACCCTTCGCGCGCGTCCGACTCGCGCTTGGCCAGTTGTATTATAACTCAACAAAAAGTTCTCATCAGACTTAACAACTTTTGCTAAGGCGGCATTTTAATATTTTTTATAGTTTAGCTGGACCATTATAGTTCTGCATCATGTGTTCCATTTTCCAAAATCAATTATAGCCTATATGTTGCCCAGGCTTCACAGCTATATAACAAAAAAAGTTTCATTCGAATCCGTCCAGTATTTCCGGAGATTAGCGTGTACAAACAGACAAACAGACAAACAGACAAACAGACAAACAGACAGACATTTTTTTTATTTTCTTACTCTATTACTATATCTCCATCGCCACAAATATTTTTTTTTGAAAAATTTTCAATGTACAGACACATTTTTTTTACTCTTTTATTATAGTATAGATTTTCTTACTCTATTACTATATCTCCATGGCCACAAATATTTTTTTTTGAAAAATTTTCAATGTACAGACACATTTTTTTTACTCTTTTATTATAGTATAGATAATGTTACGGAACCCATCGTGCGCGCTTGCACTTGGCCGGTTTTTAGGGTTCCGTAGTAAACAAGAAACCCTTATAGTTTTGCCATGTCTGTCTGTCTGTCTGTCTGTCTGTCTGTCTGTCCGTCCGCGGTTTTACTCAGCGACTATAAGTATTAGAAAGCTGGAATTTAGCATGAATATGTAAATCAATTAAAATAAAATATTGAAAAAAAAAATTTTTTTAATGTAGCTTCCATTTTTCGATTTTGGGATCCGTTTCTGAAATATTTGCTTTTAAAGTGAAAAAAAAATATTAGTCAAGTGCCCCCCCCCCTCTATCTGCTAAACGGTTATATTTAAACACGTGAAATAATTCACAGCTATAGTATATATGTACAATGTTCTTTTTAATTAAGTACAAATATTTTAAGAGGTGATTCAGTCCATCATTTTGAACAACTTTTCCCAATAAATATATATCGAAATACGAAAAATTTTTTTGCATTTTTCATTGTAACGATATCACGTGACTACTTCGCTCTGTATGAGAACCTAAATATTTTTTTTCGTATTTCGATATATATTTATTGGGCAAAGTTGTTCAAAATGATGGACTGAATAACCCCTTAAAATATTTGTACTTAATTAAAAAAGACATTGTATAACGAAATTTAAAGGAAAACTATCAGAGCTAAGTAAGGTTTACAAATTAAAAAGTCATAGGCGATTAACTTATAAAATGTACTCGGAAAAGGAAGATAAGATTTCATACAAATTCAATAGAAAATTCGTTTTTAGACGTTTTTAATGGCATGAACTCAAAGTTGGCGTTCGTAACTACGGAACCCTACTGCGCGTGGCCCGACACGCACTTGGCCAATTATATTATATAAAAGGCGCGACGACACTGACTTATGCATACTGTATTTCGTTCTCGCCCGGTTTTAAAGTGTACATACACGTAATAAATCGAACCACAAGATATACTAGATCACTATAGTATAATGAAATTAAAATAACAGCCAAAACACAAAAAATCGACATTTCCATAAAAAATTGTGCAGCCGCCCGGGAAATTCGTATGAGTATTTGGTTGTTAATAATTTCAATATGGCAAAGTGATCTAGTAGCGCCCGTGATACGTTTTGGGTCCGGCCGTTAGGCCCTCGTTCCGCGACGCCCTCGGCCGTGCCGCTCTCGATTGCAAAACAAGGTAAGTGTACTGTTGAGAAAAGAAGTGTTTCTGATTTAATATTTTAATTTTCTTTGAAACGTGTGCCGTGTTGAGTATAAATTTCACACTACCTTGCCTGATCTTATTAGTATAGATGTTGAGAGACCTACTCCGGGACTCCAGCCGGTGAGCAAACACGAAAACTATGATTGTAAATTTAATTTTAATTAGTCAATTATCATCACATAATACTTATTGTTTTTGTTTTACCACAGTGTATTTATTTATTAAAAAATAACTGTACCTTGGATCAAATTCTATTTATTTAAAACATAAAAGATTTTTAATATTGATATGGTCAATTGGTCACTATAATATCCAACAACGGATCCATTTTATACATACATATAATATGCAATTTTACAAAAATCTATGATGCTTGGGAGTATTGTCAGAATGCAATTGGTGTGTTTTGTGTTTATATTAAAAAAAAATCCATAAACGTCCTATGGAATATTGCTATGGGGTAATATTGCAGAAATAAATACCATATTTGTTTCACCATATATGTGTTAGGTCTATGTATAAACTAAGTGCTAGAGAGTCTCTAAGGAAACTTTTTAAAGACATAAATATTTTGACTCTCACTTCGCAATTCATCTATGTGAACATTATGTACGTGCGTCAGCACATACATTTATATAAGAAAAATTATGATATTCATAGTACTAGCACTAGAAATAAAAATAAATTAGCTATCTCAGCTTTTCGGTTAAAAAAGACAAAAATTCTTTTGTGAGTCTCAGCTTGCGTCTCTATAATAAAATTCCAGATAATGTAGTAGCGTTACCATTGTCTAAGTTTGAGACTGCCGTTAAAAATCATTGATAAAAAAATGCTTGTTATGATGTAAATGACTATTTATCTCATCAAAATTTTTGGAAATAGTTAACTACAAATTTTAATTGTATTATTTAGATGTATAATAAAATGTATACTGAGCTTAAGTGTGAATCTGTATTGTAACTGAAACATAGCCCATCGGGCTGGGAAGGGACCAATACTGAACTGGGTTTCTTTCGGCGTAATCTTCCCAGCAGTGGTCGTTCCGAGTAGTAGTTTTTAGCTTTTGCACTAAAATAATACCTTCAAAATAAGATAAATTTATCCCACATTAACTTTTTTTTTAACTTTGACTTTAATTTTGTTAGGTTGGCTAATAACGTAATGACGTAAGACAGAAGGTCCCATTAGGAGGGACTGAAAAAATAAATAGACTTTTACGGTAGAAGGACTGAACTGCGAGACTATTTTATTTACAAGTTATGTTTTTGATGTCGTAAATGTCTGCTCGAACAGAAATTACATATTTTTATTTTACTTTATTTTTCTGGACAATGTAAAATTACAATATTCCATGCACACTAAATGATATTACGCACGCGAATTTGATGTTTTTTTTTCGTTTAACATTTCTGCGCTTAAAAGTACTCATACGAGATTTTTGAAAAAAAAAAATTAAAACGAGAGCGTCACGGCCGAGGGCGTCACGGACAAACAAATTTTGAAATTCGAGAGCGTCTCGTGGCCGAACGCCTCGCGGAATGAGGGCCTAACGGCCGGACCCGATTTTTGGGTTTTTTACAGGTATGTCACTTCCAAGTTGTATACACAGAGTGTACAAAGCTTTGGAGACAGATTTATGTGGAAGGCAAATTAAAAATCCCGCGATTTTCAAGCTTTCGACCCCAATAACTTCTAAACCTTTATAAGAATCATTTCGATCATATCAGAGAAAAAAAAAAACATCAAAATCGGTTTATTCGTTTAGGCGCTACGAAGATACAGACAGACACGTCAAAGTGAAAGCCTCCTAAAATTTGTAATTCTCCAAAAATTTTTGCTGAACTTCGACCGTTCATAAAGTACTTATAAATTGTAAAAGTAAAAAAAATATTTCGATACAAACCTCGCAAATGTAATGAAAAGTTTGAATATAAAATATTTATTTCATACACTTGTAAGGCTAACTAATAAACACGTTACACCTGCAACAAGTAATGGATAGTTAATAACAATACTAATTTCATTCAACAGAATGCAAACCGTGCCCTTAGGCGCGCTATCTCTCTCTTTTTGGTTTGCCTCTTTTTCTAGCATTGCCCTGGATGAAACAACAAGCTTTTCAAACTATATACGTGTTGACGACAGAGCGATCGGGAAGGGCCGCCTACCTGAATTTTTCAGAGTCCAGTGCTGCCCCCATTTTAAATAAATCATTTGAAAAGAAACGGAGATATTATTTAAAATTTGGCCTTTATATAACACTAGATAACCCTTCAAACTATTTTATGATGTATGAAGTACTGTTTAAATTTCAAAGTGAGAACATAAATCTTTTTATAGCATTTTTGCTTAAAGTGGCAATTTTTCGCAAAAACGCTACAAAAAGCTTCACGTTCTCACTTTAAAATATAAATAGTAGTTCATAAATTAGTAAGAAGGGTTATATAGAGTTATATAAAGGCCAAATTTTAAATAATATCTCCGTTTCTTTTCAAATGACTTTTCGGGGTCCAGTACCCCGAAAAATTCAGGTAAGCCCTTAAAATGATTCGCATTTTCGCCCATTCCCTTGATCGGCTTTTACGATCTGCGCGTGAAGATAAGCATTTGGTACATTCTAAGTATTTTTTCTCCCTGACCAGATAAATAAATACAATAAATATATACGGACAAATCACACAGATTGAGCTTTTTTTTTTATTTAATAATAAAATGTTTTTAGCTAGTCCCAAAGTAAGTTCGACATTTGTGTTATGGGATATACAAGGTGGAAGGGACATCCCCGTAATAAATCGAACCACGGGCTGTACTAGATCACAATAGTATAATGAAATTAAAATAATAGTCAAAAAACAAAAAAGGTTTTCGACATTCCCATACAAATTGGCCCGGGCGGCTGAAATTTTATAAGGAAATGCAGAATTTATTTTCGTGTTTTGATTGTTATTTTAATTTTATTATACTATAGTGATCTAGTTCAGTTCCGTGGTTATTCATTACGGGTATGTCCCTTCCACATTTTATATATTTGATAGCTATATAGATAAACATCCAAGACCCAAGTCGTTAAAAAAAAGATTATTTTTCATCTTGACCTGACCGGTCGAACCCGGGACCTCCTGCGTGACAGCATGGCATGATGACCATTAGGCCACAGAGGTCGTCAGATGGAAGAAAACACGTGATTTACGACATAAAAGCTTGTTTAACAACGAGATTCGTTTAACTTTCAGTTGTGTAAAGAAAACAAACTCCTCACAATTTGCATAACAAGAGGCAACACGTGATCGCTTTCCCTAATATGATTTGTATCTACAGATCAAAGAAAAAGGAAAATACTATCTCTGTTTGTCATACCTATGTATGAGCAGTCTGTCAGCGACCACGACAGCAGTAGGGTCGTCGAAATATCTGGCAAATATATTTTTTAACTAAGAACCGATTATAGTGTTAGGAGAATTGATACAGCGCATTCTTATATTTTAGTTACTTCTATATCAGCATTACCCATAGGGTAATGCTGCAGACATAAATACCATATTTGTTTTACAAAACGCGCTGTTAGGTTTATATATAAACTAGATGCTAGAGAGTCTCTAAGGGAACTTTTTAAAGACAAATATTTTGACTCTCCCCTCGCAATTCATCTATGCGAACATTATGTACTTACGTGCGTCAGAATATAAATACATACAAGAAAAATATGATATTAATAGTATTAACACTAACTCACTTACTCTCGGTAAGAAAAAACAAAAAAATCTTTTTTGGGTCTTGGTTTGCGCCTCTACATATAATAAAATTCCAGATAATATTAAGTTTAAGACTGCCGTTAAAAATCATTTATTAAAAAATGCGTATTATCACGAAAATGACTATTTATTATCATCATTCATCCGATCAAAATTCTTAGGAAAAGTTGTCTGCAAGTTTTAATAGTAAATAATTTTTATATGTACAATATAATGCATACTTAGCTTAAGTGTAAATCTGTATTGTAACTGTTACATAGCCCATCAGGCTGGGTAGGGACCAATACTGAACTGGGTTTCTTTCGCTCGGCGTAATCTTCCCAGCTGTAGTCGTTCCGAAACGCTAGTACATTTGCACTAAAATAATATAAAAAATGACCTTCAATGAGAGATAAATTTATCCTACATTAAATAAAAAAAATGATTCTGATTTTGTGCGAATTTGTGGAACACAAGCGGTTTTGTTTCATTTATCCTATGTAAGTACGAACTTCTATTACCCTTCTCGTAAATTGTCCAATCTTCTTATTCGCCGGTTGACTGGAAGAGATTCCATTATGGGAAACGTCCATCGTTATCAATTTACTCTTTATGTTGTTATTTTATATAATTGTGTGTTTTCATAGTACAATAAAGTTATTACAAACAAACAAAATTTTATGAGACCACCTCGTAAGTATATTTTCAAGCAAAATCAATTTTCCAAATTGATCCAGGCCTCTGTATGCCTGAAATCTGGCGTTTGTGTGTAATGTAAGTATACACGTATATCTTTGTGCGACGATAACTTTCTATTGGATCTGTATGAAATAAATTAATAAATACATAGGGACAAAGGACACTGACTGAGCTAGCCCCGAAGTAACTATCGAGACTTGTGTCTCTGGAAACTAACTCAACGATACTATATTTTAAAACAAATACATATAAAGATAAACACCCAAGACCCAGGACAATTTGAAAAAGGTCATTTTCCAACTTGCCCTGACCGGGGATCGAACACGGAACCTCTAGGTGGCGGACTAGCATGGTGACCACTACGGTCGTCATGAAGATAGGCAATAGGCATCCTTCTTCCGTCCTTGTCAAGACAGAAAATTGATCTTTAAAAATTGTAGCTAATACAATTTTCAAGATCGAACATGAGCCAAATCTGTCAAATAGTCGCCGAGTTAATACACTCGATAAGAAACCATTATCATCATTTTAGCCGTTTAACGTCCACTGCTGGACCTCTCTCAATGATTTCCAAAATGATCGATCTATAGCGCTTTCAGCGGCTTTGGTAAGGGATTACCCCAAAAGCGGTACGCAAGACGGACGTTACTGCGTATCCTCGTTTCAGTGTCAAGCAACATTGAGCATTAATGTATGATGATAAAGTCTAATTTGGTTTGACATAGAAATTGGCGACTATCGTACAATGCGAAACAAATAAGTTGAAAAAAAAAGGCGGACTTCAAAGCATTTTTGTACAAATTCCCGACACGTAAATTGAACCAAAATGGCGGTCGTCGGTGCATTATTTCTACCTGCGCTGATAACCGCTGTTTTGGTTCGTGTGAGTAACCCCCCAGGTCATCTGACTACTTTGTGGGTGGTGTCCTACGAAAGACCAAGTCTCCTTATATCGGTGACCTATTCAGTCATAATTTATGCACCCTGTAGCGAGGTTGAATAACAACATAACCTAACTCCTACGCAGCAACATTATTAAATGCTCTAAGGCGTTGAGTAAACAACAGCTCATTTGATCTGCCATAAACGATTAGCGCTTGGATGTCTTGAGTTGTGTTTATTAATTACTGGATTATGTTGTTTTACTGTCAATATGTCAGTAACTCTGTATGCTGGGTTTATGTTAGCTCGATAAATACTGAAACAAGCAACTAAAAAAGAAAAAATCTGTAACAACTCCAATTCAATTGCTTTCAAATATATCTTTATTATCATTGGATATTTATTACCTCTTAATAATCGTCAATTTGTTTTGTTGCACAATAGTGATGAGAACTGTATTAAAATAGTATATTATGTAATTAGTGAATAAAGAACGGATTTACATCGAGGGCCATAGATGAAGCACGAGCAAGTGAAGTATTCTATTTGCTCGTGATTCAAATGTTAGAATCCTGAGCGACGCGAGTTGATTCATGGTCCTCGATATAAATCCGTTTTATTTAAGAGTTGCTATACTTTATAACATGACTACGAGAAAATAATGATTATGCGAAAAAAGACACTAGATGAAGAAAAAGGAAGGTTAAATTAATTAAAATGCACATTAAGATTGAAACAATTACTGAAATAGAGTAATTGTTTTTTCTATTACTGAAAACACTGCTTTTAATTCACTTAAAGCAGTGAATAAAATAAACTTTTTGGAGGGGGAATGGTATAAACATATTTTTTTATTTAGTTAGTTAACTAGTTATCTAAAAATAAAGGACTATATTTTTTTGTTCCTAACTTTTAGCAAAGTGGTACAAATTCACAAAGATATAGCGCTTCGAAGTTTCGGAGTGGGGGAGATTTACGTCACCTTTGGTTAAAAATCGTAGCTGATCGTGACGTCACGCCAAATTTAAATAAACTGTATCTTGGTCATTTTGCTAATCAGGAAAAAAAAAACATACGTTTACCATAATATATCTAATGAACCAAAAAAGAATATGTAAGTACCAATAAACTTAGTTGTAAGTAACCATTTGACGTCAACAATAGGGATGTTAAATGGTTACTTACAGCTAAGTTTACTGCTACAGACAATGGTGGGATCACTGTTTACACTGTTTTGATTCTTTTTTCCACCTTCTCGCTCACTACCTTGACGATCTCTGTGGCCTTGTGGTCTTCATACCACGCTGTCACACCAGAGGTCTCAGTTCGGTCCCCGGTCAGGTTAAGATGGAAAATGTTCTTTTCCTGATTGACCTGGTTCTTGGATGTTTATCCACATATGTATTTGTTATAAAATAATAGTTCCATTGAGTTAGTATCCCATAACACAAGTCTCGAACTTACTTTGGGGCTAGCTCAATCAGTACTTGTCCCTTTATATTTATTTATTACTATCATGCTAAAAGAGACTTTTGTATCTACCAAACTGGGTAACGTTGACGGACCTGAGGTCATACCACTTTGACAAATATTTTTTGTATGGACTGTTCTGACAGTTCTGTCGCATTTGTATAAAAATATATCATGAAATAGGACATGAATTGCTATAATCATTGCCTGCTATAACAGTTTTGACACCCCTGCGCAGTAAGTGGTTGCTATGAGGAGCAGCACAACTTCTATGACAGCTGGGACGCTGAATTCGCACAGCTGGGATGCAGGTGTGACATGTACTTTTTGAATGAGTGAAAAATCTTCTTAAATTGACACTAAAGATATTCGAAAAAGTTGAATAGTGACAGAAAAAATACTCTTCCTTATTTTGTGTAAATCAAACGACTGTTACAGCAGCTCTGCCTACAAGATCGCCGCGAACTTGGAAAGCTATAACAGCTCTGTCATTCTTTCAATAGGCCTAAAAGCGACTGCTATGCCCGCTCCGTCCGTCAACGTGTTACTATCATGCTAAAACAGACCTTTGTATCATCCGGCCCTGTACTCTGTCTGTCCGGAACTGGGTTTCTTTCGACATTATCCTCCCTGCAGTGGTCGTCCCGAAATGAAGGTATTTATAGATAACTAGCTTTTG
This sequence comes from Acrobasis suavella, assembly GCA_943193695.1. Lineage (NCBI taxonomy): Eukaryota > Metazoa > Arthropoda > Insecta > Lepidoptera > Pyralidae > Acrobasis > Acrobasis suavella. Next base: position 23,827,582 of record OW971934.1, read on the forward strand.
CCCGCGGCTTCGCTCGCGTAGGGGTGTAATTTATCAAAATCCTTTGTTAAGGGATGCCTACGTCATAGTAGCTTTATGCATGCAAAGTCTCAGCCCGATCGGTTTAAAATTGACAAAGTTTCATCCCCTATTTTATCCCCTTGGGGATAGAATTGATCAAAATCCTTTCTTAGCGGATGCCTACGTCATAACATCTACCTGCATGCCAAACAGCCCGATCCGTCCAGTGGTTTGGGCTGTGCGTTGATAGATCACTATGTCAGTCAGTCAGTCACCTTTGAGTTATATATATTTAGAAGAAAGATAAATATAATTATTTGATTTGCTACTTTCCAATAACTCAAATCAGATACTTTTATTCGAACGTCAAAACAAATATTTTCTATGGGATTTGTATGAAATACAGGCTACTGACGTCATAGTTTCTTGGAGTCAAATAGCGCTCTTAATATGAGTTTATCTGCAATAATAAATCTATAACGACGTCCGTGGCATAGTGGTTACCATGCTAGTCCGCCACCCAGAGGTCTCGGGTTCGATCCCCGGTCAGGGCAAGTTGGAAAATGGCCTTTTTCAAATTGTCCTGGGTCTTGGGTGTTTATCTATATATGTATATGTTATAAATATGGTACTGTTGAGTTAGTATTCCATAACACAAGTCACGAACTTACTTTGGGGCTAGCTCAATCAGTGTTATTTGTCCCTATATATTTATTTATTTATTTATAAATCTAAAATCGCTTTGAAAATGGATATGGTCATGACGAGTGACATTATTTTGTGACGTTTTATATTATCTATTTTTGACCCAGTAAAGAAAGAAAGTACCCAATTCGGTACTTGACTCAATTTTTTTTCTTATTCATATCAAAAAGTAACATGATACAAAATCGAAAACATAAATAAAAATTTTACTCCGCTCAAAAATAAGCCTTTCAAATCTGGTAGAAGGGGAAACTGTCAAATAAAGGAAAAATGATGCACATACACCCGCGTGACGTCACTGTTATTAAGTGTCACGTTTACGAAAGAGATAGCGAGATGTCCTCACCACGTTCCCACTCTTATATTTAAAATGATAATTGCTACCTCCTTTATTAACCAATTTACTTTCTGTTTTCGGGAAACCGCTTCTTGTTAGGATTAACCAATTTACTTTCTGTTTTCACAAAACGGCTTCTTGTTAGGATTATTTATATAAAATATTGTCCAAAAACAAACTAAGTCCAATTGCCTATTACCAATTGTCGCACATTTTTACACTTTTATTTTGTCCACAGTTACAAAAATCGCGCTTTCTTCAAAACCTTCAACAATGAGGCTCAAATGACAGGAAACCAGACCACCATGCCGCTTCCCTTCAACGGGTCGCTGCCCAGCGTCCCTTGGAACGACACCACGGTGCTGACGTCAGTGGACTTCTTCCACAAGCCGGACGTGGCCATCATCGTGTTGTACGTGGTGGTGCTGACTGCCTCGTTGGCCACCAACACGCTGCTCATCTTCATCGTCATCAAGTTCCAGTATATGAGGAGGTAAGTGACTTTACTTCTTTTGATTATAAAATTGGAGGCAGACAGGCATATTTTGCGTTTTTCGTGTGTTCATGTAGCCAACGATGTTAAAAATCACCGGGAATTAAGTCAGTGCAAAAAAGTAACCGTCTAAAACTAAAATCAGACGGTAATACTAGTAGTATCCAAAAAAGGGTACCATGTACCATTGTAATTTTATTTCTTTGCTTAAAACTTTTGTTGATTACTGCAGGTCATCGAAGAAAACCAGTTTATGGCCAGAGTTTATGGCCTTTTTGAATTGCCGCAAACACACTTTTTATTTTTTAATTTTATTTAGTTTCACCTACTTAGTTATCTATCTCTCTGTAATCAAATCGTGGAAGTTCAATTTTACTCACTTACCGGTTTCCGATTGAGCTGAAATTTCTGTCTGTAATCAAATCTTGGAAGTAAAATTTGACCCACTTCTTGGCTTCCGATTGAGCTGAAATTTTGTAAGCATACGTATATCGAATCGAGTGTCAAAATATGAAGACATGGAGCTGATCTGATGGTAGAACTGGGAGGTGGTCATGGCAAACACAAGTTTGGACTCGATTGATTGGTCTTGAGAAACACTTAAACTTTTTCAGGTCATTGTTATAGATAAATGTTTTTTCTTTCGACGACCTCAGTGGCGTAGTGGTCACCATGCTAGTCCGCCACCCAGAGGTCCCGGGTTCGATCCCCGGTCAGGGCAAGTTGGAAAATGGCCTTTTTCAAATTGTCCTGGGTCTTGGATGTTTATCTATATATGTATCTGTTATAAAATATAGTATCGTTGAGTTAGTATCCCATAACACAAGTCTCGAACTTACTTTGGGGCTAGCTCAATCAGTGTAATTTGTCCCTATATATTTATTATTTATTTATTTATTTATTCTTTATTTTACTACTTGTTTAATACAACTTTACACGCTTTTATAAGGGCCGAGATGTAGTTTAAAAAACTACAACCCAACAACGGGTTGATTCTTGCAGAAAAATACGTATAACCAGTTTATACAAGCATAACAGGGAGCAACAGCTAACTCATACATATTTACATACTTACTTGCTTCGACTTCGTCGTAGTCGGCTGAAAAAGGGCACAGACAGACAGACAATTTAAAGTACAGTCTACTTATTCTGTGGTACAGTTAGGAGGTTGAAACATCTACTTACCCGAAGAAAGCAACACATAAGCTTTATAGCAGTTTTCGAAACATACGGCCCACTTAATGGTAAGTGTTTGCTGAAACAAAGTGACCCCACTTAGGAGAGGCCCACAACTCTTTGCGGACCCCAAAGAAACATTTTATATTTTTTTAAGAACGCACAGTTAGGCCTCTAGACAACCATATCTGTTAAACGAATATAAAACAGAAGCAGTAACGTATATTACAGTTAGGACACTCTACAAGTATTTCAAACCTCAATTCTGGTAAGCTCTGATAAAATTTAAGAAACGAAATTAACACATTATAATAATAATAACATATTATAAAAGTGTAAATAAGTTTTTTTTTTATACAAGCTTTTAACTCTAACGATATTCTAAACAGGTTAAGGGGCTACATGAATTTTCCGGGGTCCAGTGCTGCCCCTATTTGAAATAAATCATTTAAAAGGTAACGGAGACATCATTTAAAATTTTGTCTTGATCAGACCCTAGATAACCCTTCAAACAATTTTATGAACTACTGTTTACAGTTTAAAGTGAAAACGTGAAGCTTTTCTACGCACAATTACGAAAAACGGCCACTTTTGGCGTACGTGCGTAGAAAAGCTTCACGTTCTCACTTTAAACTGTAAACTGAGAACAGGTAGCCCCTTAAAGTGCTCCTCTAGACGAATCAATAAAACCCAAACTCGGTGATATGTCAAGACCACCTTTCAGCTCCATCATTAGATCAGTTCCATGTCATCATAATATTGCACTGTCATGCAATATACGTTATTATATATTATATCAAGCCATGTATGTCCCAATGTTGGGCAAAGGCCTCTTTCTTTTCTTTTCATAACTCTCGGTCTAAAGCTTTTATTTTCCAATCGCTATAGTGCTCGTAATGTTTATTTCGTCGCAACTAGCGTTGCAAGCAATACGAGTACGTATCGTGGCCTTGAAAAACAGTAACAATATCGATTGTACTATCGATAGTATCGATAATAAAGGTACTATTTGTATTAAAAACTATCGACAGTTGTAAAATAGGTGCCCGAGAGAAAGAGGGAAATTGGTATAGATCTATTTATTTATAACTGCTTAGTAGCTAACAGCCTGGCCACGGGGACAGGCGGCGCGAACGGCGGCACGACGGGCGGGGCGTCTATTCGCGCGGCGCGAATTACAGGCCACGGGCAGTCACGTTCGCCGCAGACGAACGTGACTGCCCGTGAACAGACGGAGATCCGAGAGCAATGTCTCTATCAAAGTTATCTCAATATTGCTTGCAAAGTAGTAATTTTTTGGTCGAAGACATATTGTTTGGAAGACATTGTGGAGTACATGATTTACATAGAAGTCGTATAGTCGTATAAGATGGCGAATTTCATAAGAAATACGAAAAATACAGATTGTACCCCAAAAAATTTTTCTTACCTATTAATTTTTACCTGTTAATAAAAAAATTGTACTTACTTTCATAATCAGGATTTTTTTTTTGGAACGAAGTTCCTTACGGCAGCCTTGGAGGAGATAGGGATTTTGCTGCGCGACCGAACTGAAAAAAATGTGATAGTAAAACCGTAAGGATGACCTCGTTAAATAAAACCGTTAAATGAGACGTGCGCAGGCGCGACAGTCGTATACACAAGCGAGTAGTGTATAATACCTTTGAGCACGATTTTTCTTTTGCAAATTGTGTCGATTCTACATTAGCAGAAGGAACTTCGTTCTTACCTGGTGTCCCACGACACCACATTTCTTTTTTTATTTCCACTTTTTTAAATTTGTGCTGTGGGTGGCCAGACTTCCATATAGCTGGTCTAGCTAATATTTCTGTAAAAACTTCGGTATCCATTCTAAAATAAAAATGTTGTCCCTTCTACTATTCGCCGCGACTACCGCCCAACTCCGTGGCATGCGCTATACTGATACACCGTGTTGTTTCACTCGCCCGCCGCGCCGTCGGTCGCCCGCGCGATTCGTCGAGTGCATCTCGCCGGTCGCCTCGCCGGTCGCCGGTGCGCGTGGCATGGTCGGTACTTTTCTCTACTATTATTCTACTCGCCAGTCGCCCCGCCATTCACGTCGCGCGAATGTTCGCCACGGCGAATGTCCCGTGGCCAGGCCGTAAGGCGCGTTTAAACAGAGACCGGACATTGTCCAAATCTCCTTTTATACTAGTACAATATGACATCTAGTGGCGACTATTTGAATTACTTATTTACAGGGATGCTACAAGCATCAAGCATTGATACAATATTCAATACTAGGGTACTTAACACCTACTTAATGCAATGCAAGCTATATAGATGGCGCTTGTGCCTAACAACAGTATTGTGCCCAATATCGATATTATAATACTATCGATAGTTTTTCGTAAAAAAGTAGTTACAGTATCGATAGTATCAATTAAAAACTATTGATATCATCGATAGTATCTAAATCTTTAGGAATGAAGCGGCACCTAAAAAAGAAGAAGCCAGAATCTGAAGAATCTAGCACTCGTCCCAAAAAAAAATCTAAATATATATAACTCAAAGGTGACTGACTGACTGACATAGTGATCTATCAACACACAACCCAAACCACTGGACGGATCGGGCTGAAATTTGGCATGCAGGTAGATGTTATAGCGTAGGCATCCGCTAAGAAAGGATTTTGATCAATTCTACCTCCAAGGGGATAAAATAGGGGATGAAACTTTGTATGAAACTTTGTCAATTTTAAACCGATCAGGCTGAGATTTTGCATGCATAAAGCTACTATGACGTAGGCATCCCTTAAGAAAGGATTTTGATAAATAACACCCTTACGCGAGCGAAGCTGCGGCCAAAAGCTAGTACTATATAATTTTATTACGTCTGCAAATAAAATACAATGTAAATCGACGAATGGGAAAGTCTATAAGTTTATTTATAAGAACATATTATAAAAGCGTATTCCGTCCAATCATCCGGAACACGGAAAAATGAATAAACGGGATGAAAAAAGGGCATAGCGAAACAATACCAACAGTAATATTGTACTCGCTTGGAATATAAGCTTCGAGCAATTTACCTACTGTTTTGCAAATAAATCGTTGTAAGGTACATATTGTATTATTCTTTATTGAAACGATAAATGACAAATTATCCTACGGTTTGATTGTAGCTACATTATGCTACTAACCATGTAGGTACATTATTCATAGCCCAGCGTATAAGCTCGTTGAAGTGACAGTGGGCGGGACACATCGAGCGACGAACTGATGGCCGTTGGGGTAAAAAGTTCTGGAATCGCGACTACGCACTAAGCGAAGTGTAGAAAACCCACAAAGGTGGTCAGACGACCTAACCCTCAAGGCCGTAGATCGGTCATTTTGGAAATCCTTGGAAGAGAGACGTTATGCGGCTTAAATGAAGAGGATGATTATGACATTATGTACTCGTAGACTGACAAGAAATTGAAATTCTTATCAGAGGTCAACTTGTATGGAAAGCCAATTCTTTTTTAAATATTTCTATATTACCTTTGTGTTCCTATAGGAAAGTCATTCAGTGTCGTGGAAAATGAATGTACCCTGATAATAGTTTCAGTTTTTTTCTATTAGATGTTATCTTTATCTAAATATATATAACTCAAAGGTGACTGACTGACTGACATAGTGATCTATCAACGCACAGCCCCAACCACTGGACGGATCGGGCTGAAATTTGGCATGCAGGTAGATGTTATGACGTAGGCATCCGCTAAGAAAGGATTTTGATCAATTCTACCCCCAAGGGGATAAAATAGGGGATGAAACTTTGTCAATTTTTAACCGATCGGGCTGAGACTTTGCATGCATAAAGCTTCTATGACGTAGGCATCCCCTAAAAAAGGATTTTGATAAATTATACCCCTACGCGAGCAAAGCCGCGGGCAAAAGCTAGTATAAAATAAGCGGCCAAGTGAGAGTTGGACTCGCGCACGAAGGGTTCCGTACAATTATCTATAAAAAATCACGTTTGTTGTTTGGGAGCCCCCCTTAAATATATATTTTATTTATATTATTTATTTTAAAAATGGATAAACATATTTCAAGCGTTTACCTTTTGCAGTTATTAATATCGAGCAAAAACGGCAAAAATAAACACTTTTGGTGTATGGGAGTCCCACTTAAATATTTATTTAATTCTGTTTATAGCATTTGTTGCTATAGCGGCAATAGAAATACATTATCTGTGAAAATTTCAACAGTCTAGAAATCACGGTATAGCCTGGTGATAGACGGACAGACAGAGGAGTCTTAGTAGTAGGGTCCCGTTTTTACTCTTTGGCTAAAGAACCCTAAAAAAGAAATAAAAACGATATAGACACGTGTGTTTATTCTCAAAATCTAATCATCTTTTGTCATAACGCGACTTATGTTTAATCTCTGTGAAATTGAAAACGTATGATTCGTATTTGAAGACTTCTAAGGCTTGCGTGTACTTATTGAATGATACCTTACAAATGTGTGATCCAACCTTGGTCTTGGTTTCATTTACTTTTATGTTATGTACATTTGTTGGTTTATTTTCGGATTTTCTCTGTCGGTATGAATTAAATTGTTTGAGTTCGCTAGTTTTTTATGATAACATTTTATTTTTTCCAATTAAAAATATACTTTATACCATTCCCTCTTTAAAAAATTCATTTTATTCACTGAAAACAGTGAATAAAAATGTCTTACTTACTTTTTGTTAATTTATTTAATTCACAAAATCAGTGAATAAACATTTGGTGTTTGAGTTTAGAATAATTAGTTACTTTTAATTTTAGTAATTGTTTCAATTTTAATGTGCATTTAAATTGATTCAGCATTACTTTTTTTTCATTTAATGTCTATTTTCGCTAAATTCTTAATTACTCATTGTACAAAGTATAGTATGCAGCTCTTGAAAACAAACGGATTTATATCACGCGAATCACTCGCGTCGCTCAGGATTCTAACAATTGAATCACTCCATACGGTCGTGATTCAGTCGTTAGAATCTTTACGTTGCTTGTGATTCATCTATGCCCCTTGATGTAAATCCGTCCTTTATTCACTTATTGCATGAAATACTATTAAATATATGGCGGACTTAATACTAAGAGTATTTTCTCCCTATTAAGCAAAGAGATAAACATAAAAAACACTTGTGCTTTGATCTACAATAACTATTTATTCATTTATTTAAACACTATTGCACAATTGAAAAAAAAATGTACAAGAGGCGGACCTAATGACATATGGCATTCGCTCCCGGTCAACCATTAGACCAAGCGGATATGTGTGGCTGGCGTGATGAAATTTATGATCTATTAAACAAAATATAAATATCTACATAATCAATTAATCACATATACAAGAGTAAACCATTACACATATAATCTATACTATAATAAAAGAGTAAAAAAAATGTGTCTGTACATTGAAAATTTTTCAAAAAAAAATATTTGTGGCGATGGTGATATAGTAATAGAGTAAGAAAATAAAAAAAATGTCTGTCTGTTTGTCTGTTTGTACACGCTAATCTCCGGAAATACTGGACGGATTCGAATGAAACTTTTTTTGTTATATAGCTGTGAAGCCTGGGCAACATATAGGCTATAATTGATTTTGGAAAATGGAACACATGATGCAGAACTATAATGGTCCAGCTAAACTATAAAAAATATTAAAATGCCGCCTTAGCAAAAGTTGTTAAGTCTGATGAGAACTTTTTGTTGAGTTATAATACAACTGGCCAAGCGCGAGTCGGACGCGCGCGAAGGGTTCAGTACCATAATCTATGAAAAATCACGTTTGTAGTATGGGAGCCCCCCATAAATACTTATTTTATTCGATTTTAAGGGTTCCTTACCCAAATGGGTAGAAACGGGACCCTATTCCTTAAACCGTCCGACTGTTAGTCTGTCTATCTGTCTGTCACCAGGCTGTATCTCATGAACCATTATAGCTAGACAGTTGAAATTTTTATAGATGATGTTTTTTGTTGCCGCTGAACAAAAACATACTAAATGTATACTATAATAAAAGAGTAAAAAAAATGTGTCTGTACATTGAAATTTTTTCAAAAAAAAAGTTGTTTCGTCCTAAGAAGAACTTATAAGTTCAGAATTTGCGGACCTTCAGAGCATAACACACCAGAAAAATTCTTGGATATGTGAACGCGCCATATTGACACCAAAAAATTAAATATCAATTATTATAGAACTTATGACGCAAATTATTGTTAATTTCTTGGATAGAGTTGTTGACGACACCACCAATTATCCAGTTGAGTTTCTTAATTCACTTGCAGCAAATGGACTTTCGGCTCACAAAATAAGTCTTAATGTCGGAGGGCCAATAATGCGAATGCGCAATTTGACTCCGCCGAAACTGTGTAACGGAACCCAACTTAGTGTCTCAGCACTGTATGCCGAAGTTCAGCGGCTGAATTTCAGCCAATGCATGCCTGCAATGTTATTTGCATTACTGCAGCAACACATAATGCCGAACTTCCGATGCTTTTGCCTGAATCGGACCCGTACCCGTACCCGTACCCGTACCTGTATCCGTACCCGTACCTGTACCCGTACTCCCTCTTCCGCTCCCGCCGCCGCTCCCGCCGCTGCCGCCGCTACCGCCGCCGCCGCCGCTTCCACCGCCGCCACCGCCACCGCTCCCGCCGCCGCCGCCGCCGCCGCCGCCGCCACTGCCGCCGCTGCTCCCGCTCTCGCCGCCGCCGCTACCGCCGCTGCCACCGCCGCCGCCACTGCCGCCGCCGCTTCCGCCGCCACCGCCGCTGCCGCCACCGCTGCCGTTTCTGCTCCCGCTCCCGCTTCCGCTCCCGTTCCCTCTTCCACGTACCCGTTCCCGTACCCGTTCCGCTCTCGCTCCCACTCCTGCTCCCGCTCACGCTCTCACTCCCGCTCCCGCCGCCGCTCCCGCCGCTGCCGCCGCCGACGCCGCCGCTGCTGCTGCCGCCGCTCCCGCCGCCGCCGCTGCCGCCGCTCCCGCCGCCGCTGCTGCTGCCGCCGCTCCCACCGCCGCCGCTGCCGCCGCTCCCGCCGCCGCCTTCACCGCCGCTGCCGCCGCCGCCGCCACTGCCGCCGCCACTGCCTCCGCCGCCGCCGCCGCCGACGCCTCCGCCGCCGCTGCCACTTCCGCTCCCGCTCCCGCTCCCGCTTCCGCTTCCGTTCCCTTTTCCACTTGCGTTCCCTCTTCCGCTCCCGTGTCCGTTCGCCGCAGACGCGCCAAAGACGGAAGATTAAATTCTCATATCGGCACATCACTACAGTCCGGCGTTTCCACCGAACTTCAGCGGCTGAACTTCAGCTTATTTAGTGTGTCATCCCCACCGAACTTTAGACACTGAACTTTAGCCGCTACACTTCGGCATAGTCTGCTGAGACACTTAAAGTTTACTGTGAGTGGTGCCAGTGAAACTGTATTTATTCCGCGTATAACAATTTTCCTTTTGAAAATACAGTTTTACAAATACACAGTGTTTACTTGCTTTCCTATGAAAATAAGTCACAGTTTTAGAGGCTTAAAGCTGCTAATGTCGATCTAAGGACTGGTTTTTCGCATGGCCTACTTATTGTGGCTTTCTCCAGGGTTAGTAACACTTCAGCTCTTTTCATATTGGCTTCCGAAGGAAAGAATTAAAATAATATTGACTTTTAACTCCTAACACTGTTACAAGTACTTTCTTATCTCTCTCTATCTTTCTCTCTCATTAGTTGTTATTTATATTAATACGCCGGAGTCATAAAGTCCACGCGAACGAAGTCGCGGGCATCAGCTAGTAATAATAATAAATAAATATATAGGGACAAATTACACTGATTGAGCTAGCCCCAAAGTAAGTTCGAGACTTGTGTTATGGGATACTAAATCAACGATACTATAATTCTGTAATAAATACATATATAAGTAGATAAACATCCAAGACCCAGGACAATTTGATAAAGTGCCATTTTCCAACTTGCCCTGACCGGGAATCGAACCCGGGACCTCTGGGTGGCGGACTAGCATGGTGACCACTACGCCACGGAGGTCGTCAAAATATAATATAAATACATATATTTATATATATATATATATATATTCCTATTATATGTACATAATAGGCTAGGACTGCTGTAGAAACAATTTATGTACCGCTCGTTTGAAAGCCAAACGACTAGGAGCTCTTCTTATAGACTCCGGAAGGGCGTTCCAAAGCAGGATAGCCTGGACTTGGAAAGACTTGCCCATGAACTACCGATATACCGACTATCATATTCGATATATCAGAGTGTTTTTGCGTTATCATTACCGCATACACATTATTGAATAAATCTTTTATATGTCTAGCAAACTTCATTAAGCTCCGATCAAATATAGTCGAGTTATCGTCGAGCGAACAAACAATATATACTTACTTATACATACGTAAACACGTAATTAGGTATATACAACGTAGAAGGGACATACCCGTAATTAATCAAACTCACTATAGTATAATGAATTTAAAATACCAGACATAAAGCAAAAAAAATCGACATTCCCACACAAAATACCCGAGCGGCTGCACACTTTTGTATAGAAATGACATTTTTTTGCTTTTTGACTGTTATTTTAATTTCATTATACTATAATAAATGGAAAGCAAGCTTCATATGAAAATACAGTCAAATACTTAGGTATGACTCTGGACGCGAAGCTGCGCTGGAAAGCGCACGTCAAAAAGAAAAGAGAAGAGCTCGAAATACGGTTTCAAAAGATGCACTGGCTGCTTGGGAGAAACTCTGCCTTGTCAGTGCATAACAAAATACTTCTGTATAAACAAGTCCTGATGCCAGTATGGACTTATGGTATACAGCTGTGGGGCTGTAACAAACAGAGCAATATCAGTATGATCCAAACATTCCAGAACAAAGTACTCAGGAGCATTGTCAATGCACCCTGGTACATTAGAAATGCTGACCTGCACCGGGACCTTAACATGCAGTTCGGCGATAAAGTTATTAAAAAATATGCAGAAGCACACGAGTATCGATTGCTTCATCATGTGAACGTTGAGGCAATCCAGCTCCTCGACAACACGGACACAGTGAGAAGACTTAAACGAACAAAACCGTTCGAACTAGTGTAGTGTAGTGACAATAAAAAAATAATACTTAGTGCGGTCATAGTGTAATAATTAAAGACACACGAACAAAGTGCCTTCCCCTTAATAGAGACAGTAAGAAAAGTGCCGATGGACACATTCTTATACTATTGCTTATAAAACAAGGTCAATTTAAAATTACTAATTAGTCTTAGATTAATAGGCTAGATTGTAATAATATTAGCGTACTTATTTATATATATATTAAGAAAGTGAAAAAAAAAACTATAATGATCTAGAATTCGATTTCGTGCCCGTGGTTCGATTTATTACGGGTATGTCCCTTCCAAACTGTATATACCTACGTACATACGTGTTTACGTATGCAGGTTAAGTATATTATTAGGTTGCGGAAAAAGTCTTTTCGCATATAGTATGTATGAACTTGTAATAAAACCACTTTGGCTATACTATTTGTAACTGGCTGGTTGTGGTATCATTTAAAAGTTTAAATGATAAAGAAGATAATTCCAAATTCAAATTAGAAAAATGCGTGATTTTCATTTGTTTTTCTTACCGTCAAGATGAGTGAATCTAAATCTAAATTAAAAATGAAGAAATTAGATACATTTTAAAATTTTACTACCTAAAAGGTAAAAATGCAATACAAGGTGCGAAAAAAAATTGCGATGTTTATGGACCTAGTGCAGTGTCTGTGAGAGTAGCACAAATTTGGTTTAAGCGTTTTCAATCCGGAAATTTTGATGACAAAGATGCATGTCGCTCTGGTCGCCCTGTTACGGATAAAATGGATGCTATTTTTGAAAAAGTGGAGCAAGATCGGCATATCAGTAGTTACAACGTAGCTGAAGAACTGGGAATTGACCACAAAACAGTTTGGCGCATTTGAAAAAAAAAGGTACACAAAAATCTCGATATTTGGGTACCTCACGAGCTCTCTGAAAGAAACCTAATGAACCGTGTACTCATTTGTGTGTCATTCTTTATTACGACGTAATGAGACCGAACCTTTTTTGAAGAAATTGATAACTGGTAATGAAAAGTGGATCACGTACGACAAGAACGTGCGAAAAAGGTCATGGTCAAAGGCCGGTCAGGCTTCACAGACTGTGGCGAAACCCGGGTTAACTCGCAACAAGGTGATGCTGTGTGTGTGGTGGGATTGGAAGGGCATTATTCATTATGAGCTGTTACCACCAGGCAGGACCATCGATTCAGAACTCTACTGCGAACAACTGATAAGATTAAAGCAAGAAGTTGAGAGAAAGCGGCCGGAATTAATCAACAGAATGTGGTTTTTCATCATGATAACGCTAGACCGTCTTTCACACGTCTTTAACCACTCAGCAAAAATTAAGAGAGTTTGGCTGGGAGGTGTTAATGCATCCGCCGTATAGTCCTGACCTGGCACCTTCAGATTTCCACCTGTTTCGGTCTCTTCAGAATTCTTTAGGCAGTGTCAGGTTAACATCACGAGAGGAGTGCCCAAAACTACTTGACGCAGTTTTTTGATCAGAAGCCTCAAAATTTCTATAGCAATGGGATCATGTATATATATAAGATGGCAAAAAGTTATCGAACTAAATGGTACCTACATACTTTAGTTAAATGTAAATAAACTATATTAAAAATTGTTTTGAATTTTCATACAAAACGCGAAAAGACTCTTCGCCAACCTATTACGTGTGACAAATGCCGGTTATTCAATTAGTCTGAGAACTTTACTAATTTAGCTTGCTCGTTCAATAAATTGAAGGATTACTTCTATCATGTCGTCCACACCGTGTCCGGCGACGGCAACTCGACTGTTTAATTTAATTTAATCATTTCCGTCTTTATTCCGTTAAGCTCTTATGTGGCTAGCAAAACCGAACGAAAAGAGGATTACTTAAACAGTACTTCTTCAAACAAGTTTGCTTGCCAGGCATTTAAAAAAGAAGACTTTCAAGCGTTCACACTGTACCAAAATACCATAACTAGTTAACCGATTAACCGAAACCGACTTCCAATTCGATATAATAGCCTTGGTAATTAATTATGAAAAAAAAAACTTTATAACGCGTTTTAGTTTCATAGGTTATTAGTAGCGGGACTACATATTCCGTGGAATTGATATCCGTAGCGCCATCTAACATATGCCGGGCAAATTATAAAAACCCCGACTTCCAAGCGTTAACTTCTATTAACTTTTATTAGCTGAACTGATTTTTTGAGCTTGGAACAACCGCAAGGGAACTTGATTTCATGTAAAAAAACCGCATCGGAATCGGGGATCATTCTCTCTAGTTCCATCGGCAAATCTAATCTAATCTAAATATATATAACTCAAAGGTGACTGACTGACTGACATAGTGACCTATCAACTCACAGCCCAAACCACTGGACGGATCGGGCTGAAATTTGGCATGCAGGTAGATGTTATGACGTAGGCATCCGCTAAGAAAGGATTTTGATCAATTCTACCTCCAAGGGGATAAAATAGGGGATGAAAGTTTGTATGAAACTTTGTCAAGTTTAAACCGATCGGGCTGAGACTTCGCATGCATAAAGCTACTATGACGTAGGCATCCCCAAGAAAGGATTTTGATAAATTACACCCCTACGCGAGTGAAGCCGCGGGCAAAAGCTAGTAGTTCCATAGAACTAGTGAGAATTTATTTTTCTCAGTAGTTCCATTGAACTACTGAGTCAATGGAACTACTGAGAAAAGATTTAAAGATTCAAACAAAGAAGATTCAAATGTTTATTCAGTAATTGGACCTTTACAGGCACTTTTACACGTCAATATATATAATTTACGTTACGTATAAAGTATATCGAAATTTAATCTATTTTTAAAGAAAAGCTACCGATACCAACGCTTTGTAACGAACACTGAAAAGAAACGCCGTAAGAAACTCATTTTCACAGTATTGGTCGCCTACGCGCCATAAGGGCTTTGTCATATTCCCTATTATTATTGTCTTTTATTTATTTATTTACAAAATTCATGTACACAAAATTCAAACATAGGAACGAACAAAGTAAGAACATTGAGTACATAGGTACTGCTTATTTCATAAGAAATCTCTTCCAGCAGACCCAGGAGAGGAAAAGAGAAGAAAACAGTAGGCGTGTACAAAATAGACTCAAGTTAAATACAAAAACATAAAATAGGTACTTATCTAAAAGTTTAAACATAAACATACATATTATATAATACACAAACTAAAATAAACCTAACTATAAATGTAAATAAATAAAATTATATATGTTAAGAATAAATATAATATATACCATTCATTACGTTAAGGAAAGATAATACTTTCAATTACTAAATACTTGTAATACAATGCTGACACATTATAACATGTAATGCTTGCGAACAAGTAAACAAACATAAATTACTTAATAAAAGATAAATAATACTACGTAGTCCTACGTAGACCAGTCCCTCCCGGCAGCACCCGTTCACGAGTTGACGCACGGATCAGCGATTCTTAAACTCAACCATATTAGAGGGAAACCAACAACCAACTTTGTTATTAAAAAAATCTCTCCAGTTATATGGAACTATTTGCCGATGGAACTAGTGAGAATGATCAGGAATCGCTTCATCAGAGACATACAGAAATTAGCTTAAAACTTATAACACCCCCCTTTTTTGTGGTGAGTTAAAAATATATCTAGATTTTAGGTTGTCCTTTAGATCCCAGATGTGCCAGAATCCTATTTATGTCTAGTTATCGCTTGGCTGGAAACTTGACTGGATTTAATTTACGTTGAGTGAAAATGATTGGCAATAACACATTGCTTGTTATTTCTCGTCTATTTTCTTATTCATTTTCTATTATTGCCTTGCTAGACTTGTTTAAAGAAAATGCTTTTAATCCTTAAGTTTCAGAGACTTATTTATAGGTGGCTACTTAATTAATAAAGTTTGGAAACACTTACCTTCGGTATCGTTAACGTAAACAAAGCTGGTATACCCTTTCCGCGCCACCTGCTGATTTATTTCTGATAATGTTCCATCTGTTCAAGAGTAAACTGGAAGATTGCTAGCGGCAGAGTTTACTCTTGTGCTAATTTATTAATCATAATTTTTAAATTTATGCGTATTGTATCCTAGGTTTTTATAAACTAAATGGATTTCAATGCGATCCTTAAAAATGTGACTACTTATATTATTTATATAACTACCTTCAAGTATCTGTAAGTTCAGAAGTATACCTGTAACCGATGGGAAAATTATTTAAGTTAAATTATAAGTTAACAAGACTCATATAAGCACAAAATATTTAAACATAAGATATATTTTTATTTATTTATTTATTAAATCTTTATTGACCAAAAAGGTACAAAAGGTGGACTTAATGCTAATGCATTCTCTACCAGTCAGCCTTAAGGAAAAACAGAAATAAATTTGTGAGCGATAGGCGCTTAAAGATATAACTATATTATAGATATACATATATAATAAACATACATATACAATACACATATATAAATACATATATTTTATTAATATATACATACAATCATATACATACAATCATATACATACATAAATACATAATATAAAACAAAACAATTAAAGATAATGATTAGTTCTGCAGCATCAAACTTGCAAAAAGGTGCATGTGGACTTTTTTCTTGAATAGGTCCCTATTCGTGATACTTTTGATGTCTTCGGGTATATATATGTCGGAGAGTTCAATGTAAAATTCCCTTTTTATTATTTTACACGTGCAAAGAGAAAGTTGTTTATTACAAAATGCAACGGTTGGATTTGAAATGGCAATATTCGTTAGCAACAAGCTGTAAAACCGGTCGACCTAGCGACAGTGACACAGTCTTGTTCGAGCGGCCGTACTGTGCACAACTCGTTTGTGTGGTTTACTGTGGCTTGGCCATGACTCATTTAATTGTGATTATTGTAATAGATGTGGATTGGTGAACTGATTTATTGCAATGACAGTTTGTTTTAGCAAGACGGTAAGCCCAGGTGTATACACAGTCTTCAATTCTTTGGGGCCAGGGAATTCAGACATGGTAGTTGGAATTCATGTTTCAGTGCGGATGCGGGGCACTGGATTTCCGTCACATTTTTATAAGCCTCACGTAAGGTCTCTCATGTGGCGGCATCTGTAAGGTGACGTGAGTGTAAGTAAGTTTTTATCCTGACATTATAGTCTGTTCTCGTACTGTAAGTAACTAAGTGGGTAGTTCACGTCACTCGGGATGTCAGATGCCGATCTCGCCCTGCTCTGCCCATCCCTTTTACTCGGCCGTCCGCGACATATTATACATACACAAAAATAATAATAAAAAATAATTTAATTATACATTCTGTCAAATATGTACCGGAAATTGATAATTTAATTCTAATTCCAAATTCAAATCAAATAATTCATTCTCGTCGCTAAGTTGGCACAACTTTTTTCTCTATTGGCGCGAAATTTTAGCGACATCTGTCATTTAGTTTGTTTACAGTGCTTGATTTTGTCAGTTCATCTCAAGTGTGTTTTGCGATTTTAATAATGAACAAAAATATCGAACAAAGAGTCAAATCAAATTTTGCATCGCAAATGGAATTTCGTATTCAGGGTCACTGAAAATGTTACAGATGGCTTATGGTGAATCGATTTATTTAAAAACACATGCTTACAAGTGGAACTGTACTATCAAAAGCGGTTGAGACGTGGTGGTAGATTTGTCTCGCTCTGGTCGGCCATCAACGTCTTTAACTAAAGTTGACATAGCTAAAGCGAAGGAAATGGTGACTGAAAATCTTCATTCAAGTTTTAGAGATATAGTCACTGAACTTCAGTGCCTCACGAATCGATTTGAACAATCCCCTGGGCATGAAACACATTGCCGCTTGGCTAGTATCGAAAGATCTGAGTCTTCTTCAAAGCGCCATCTCACAAGGCCATCATTTTGAACGAATTTTTTACTAAATAAATATCATAGAACAACCACCATATTCACCGGATATGGCTCCGGCCAACTATTTTCTCTTTCCAAAATTCAAACGACCACTTCGAAGAGCTCGTTTTCAGTCGATAGACGATATAAACCAGAATTCGCGGCGAGAACTGAATTCGATTCCGGAAAATGCGTTTATAAAATGTTTAGATAATTTGATTACACGTTGGCATATGTGTATCATTGCGGAAGGTGCTAACGTTTAAGGAGATAACAAAAATTTGAATGAATAATACATATTTTGTGTTTTATTGACCTATTTCCGGTACTTTCTTAACAGAGTAGTATAATTAAAATGTTCTACCTCTCCATCCAGCACTGCTGCTCAAGTGTCTATTACAGCAATGCCAGGCATAGGGACAACTTACACTATCAGCAATCATCGCCAGGACAGCGTTGGAGATGGCCCGCGTGCTGCGCAATGTACTTCGACCTAGCGGGCCACTCGAGCTAGACCTTAAACACTAGTGGTAATGCTTTGTCTGTTCAATGTACCTCACGAAAATATGAACAAAATCCAATGTACCTCAACCATTTGGAAAAAAAATAAAAAATAATTGTCATCCGTCTAGCAGGGCCCTTTGTAATTTGAATTCATACGTGCAGAAAAAGCTTGCCATTGTTATGTATTACCAATGTACCCCAGAGTTCTACAAAATTAAAAAATAATTGTCATCCGTCTAGCGGGGCCCTCGGTTCTATTACGCTAGAAATACATAAAATAATTCAGATCGTGACTTAACTTGATGTACCTCTCGATTCATGTATTAATTCCAAGAAATTTTTAACAGTTCAGGAGAAATTCAGCAAGAAAACTTTTATCCGTCCAGCAGGGCCCTGTGTAATTTGAATTCATACGTATTTTCTAAGCAATTTTTGATTCATTTTTTTTTCTCTCTTCTGACAATCATCATCAATCATATTTTCATTTGTAATTTTTACCCTCTCAAAAACCTAAAATTAAAAGTAGGTTTTGACTTTCACACCCTCATTGCGGGAAATATTTGTTTTATTGGTCTTACCAAGCGCCTACTTCCTAGAATTATAATTATTTTGTACTTTAATAAAATGTAGAAAAACCGCAAAAAGTTTGGAAATGGTGAAGAACTTTGGGGTACATTAGTAATACATAACAATGGCAAGCTTTTTCTGCACGTATGAATTCAAATTACAAAGGGCCCTGCTGGACGGATAAAAGTTTTCTTGCTGAATTTCTCCTGAACTGCTGAAGATTCCTTAGAAATAATACATGAATCAAGAAGTACATTGAGTTAAGTTACGATCTGAATTATTTTTATGTATTTCTAGCGTAATACAACCGAGATAATGTTACAGCTGGACGGATGACAATAATTTTTTTAATTTTTGTCCATATGGTTCAGGTACATTGGATTTTGTTAATAAATTCGTGAGTTACATTGAACAGACAAAGCATTACCACTAGTGTTTAAGGTCTAGCTCAAATGGCCCCGCTAGATCAAAGTACATTGCTGCGCATTAGAGATGATAATGTTACAAAACTTTGGTTCTAGATTTGAAGTAAAACGCCAACACTCTTCTTAGGGAATTTAATCACTACGGAACCAAAAGTTGACACACAAATATGGTCTTCCAAACGTCCGATGTCCAAGTCGTCAAACAGTCGTAGTCCAAAATTCGTCGGTGAAGTCGTATGAGTTACTCACCGATATCACTGGATAATTTTCACTTCGAAGTTATCACATTAAAAGCTCACTTAGAACTGACTTGGTTTTATATACCTACGCATGCCTAGGTACCTAGATATTTCCAGAAAATTCATGTACTTGAGCCTCGGTGACTTCGTCCTAGAATGTTTGAGTGTGTGTGTGAACTCGGGATTATTCTCGAACATTTCACAGGATTCTATATAATTCTACATTATTCTATAACATTCTACATCCTTCTAGATTATTAACTTCTAGATTATATTTCATGAACTTCTAGAACATTCTACATTGTTCTGGAACTTTCTACTGCTAGACTGTTCTAGAATATTCGCCTTCTAGCAGCTCTGCGACAATAATGAGCGTAGGTGAAGCAAGAGAGGTCTGTCAGGATCGTAGCAAGTGGAGGTCCATTCCAGTCTCTGACTACCCTTAGTGGAAAAAGGCGTGATGGTATATATGTATAACTACTTTTTACATTCTCTCAAAGACAGTATTTAAAAACCCTTAGCCAGGAAGGGTTACTTTCTCGACAGCAATTAAGTCACAGATATATTAACGGAAGCAGAGTAAACATTATTGTATAATACAAAAAATGCCGCGTGGCGTCAATTTACACTTAAGCTAAATAAGGTTTGTTGTTTTTCTGTAACATAATTGGTAATATTTGGAACAAAACTAGTAAAGTACTATACTTATAAATGTGAAGAAGTATATATAACTGTTTATAAATACATAAACAGTTATACATTGTCAGATAGTCAAGCCATTTAAAAATAAGCTGCGTGAGAAAAATTGCCTCGCGTTCTAAGTATGTTATGTTTGGTC
Source organism: Acrobasis suavella (assembly GCA_943193695.1). NCBI lineage: Eukaryota > Metazoa > Arthropoda > Insecta > Lepidoptera > Pyralidae > Acrobasis > Acrobasis suavella. Next base: position 23,847,857 of record OW971934.1, read on the forward strand.
TTTTATTTTTATTCACTCACAAAGGTAAGCCTTTGTCTGTGAATAAAAATAAATAATACGTAAATAAAAAGCATTCATCCGACAAAGTAAGACCTGCCAGTCCAATTCGCCAATAAAGCCTCAACGTTACTTTTGATGTAAAAGCGGTCGAAACATTCACAACACAATATCTGAAGAACAATGATTTATTTATTTGAAGTCTGACCTCAGACCGACAGTTTTTCCGACTGACCGACTCACGAGTCAAATCCAATCATGTTGGAAATTGCCTTTGGAAAACAAGTGACAAAACAACGTGCCTAAGAATCTATTCTCGTTTCCATCGATGTTTACCGGAATTCAGAGTATTTACTTATCATTTCTATTCAAAAAATTGACTTCAATAGTATTTTGAACTCACGAATAATAAGTGTTAAAAGGATACATGAATTTTCAGCGTCCAGTGCTGCCCATTTAAAATAAATTATGTGAAAGGAAACTGAGATATCATTTAAAAATTTTTCTTCCCTTTCAAACTATTTTACAAACACTGTTTACATTTTAAAGTAAGAACGAGAAGTTTAATTATAAAACTGACGACATAAGGTATATGGATGAGAATCTAAATAATGTCTTGCAACCTACCACAATTTTGGTTCTACTTCCACATTCACACCCAACATAACGCTAAGAGTGGCCTTTGGAGCTTGCGGCCCTAGGCTTTGTCTACCCCGTTTGAGATAAAGACGTGAAGTGAACTGCTTTTACTGTGTGTTTTTGTATGATAACGTTTGTCTCTGAGATCATCGAAGCTCTCAAATAAATAAGTCGTTTTAAAATTATTTCGGGATTTTTGAAAAAAAATAAAATCAAATGACTATTATCTGCAGGTCTCGCGAGTCACCCCGCCCCGTTGAAGTTTATCGGATAATAAAGTTGTCCAGACAAAAAAGTTGCGTCTTAATTAGACCAAGTCAAACAAAAAAGCTTTATTTTTTTTAAATGACTTTAATATGATATTTATAAAATGTTCAAACCCCTGCGTATTTCCGCCATGTCAAATACTTTCAAAAAACTGAATCGATAGAGAAAATATATAAACACTTACAAAATTTTACGAAAATCGTTTGAGAAATGTGGCCTGTAGGCGAGAACAACCGGGCAGACAGACAACCGGACAATAGGATTTTGGCCAATCTCGGAAGTGACACGCTTCGCTCGCTCGGTCAATAAAATATGGTTTGAACTCCTACCTTATAAAGAAGTAAACTATGAACGGTGCAGTCTATCTACCATGCCGTTAATATTGAGGATTAGGAGGAGAAAGAAAAAGATAGTTCAATAGTACAAAGCAACAACAAAGTAATTACATCATCAAGTTAATGAAATGCTGTCAATTGCTGCTCGTTTATAGGAACATAATATATTCTAATTCCTACGAGTATAATAGACGGCGATCGTTGATTTACATAATTTCTTATTGACGAGTTGCGAAGCGACGAAGCGACAATTTGCGAGGATTTACTCTATTGTTTCTTCACGACATTTTCCTTAGAGAGACTTCGTAAGGGAATTCAGTAATTAAGACTAGAGTTGCTTTGTTTAGAAAATGTTATTGGATTAATAAATATTTTAATACTTTCGTGACAAATTTGTATTATCTAAGTAAGTATTTGGAGTTGAACTCATAATTGTATTGTGTTTCTATTTGTGAAGACCTGTTATTGGCATTTTGTTTACTACTCTGTAACCTATATTGTAAGTGTAGCTGTTGGTCATCCGAATGTATAAAATAAATAAATAACTGTAAATTATTGAATTGAAATACGGCTTTTTTTACGTAGTGAAGTCAAAAATGCCGACTAGTTTAAACCATTTAGATGAGTATGAGTGGCGATACGAAGGCTTGACTGCACTTAAGAGCGGCCTTCCCCTTTTCATACAACCGTGCCGGTTGACTGGAAGAGATTTCATTATGGGATAAGTCCGCCGTTGTCAATTTACTCTTTATGTTGGTATTTTATATAATTGTGTGTTTTCATAGTACAACAAAGTTATTACAAACAAACCGCTCTAACGTGATTATGACGTTGTACGCGTTGACGACAGAGCGGACCGGAAGGGCCGCCTTAAAGCATTATTTCAACTAATGTTACTAGAGGCTTTCGGAATATTAAAATACCTACTCATTCTACCATGCTGTTTTTCTAACACAAAAAGAAACATTAGAAAGTACCAGTTTCTTCTTTACCGCACAAATCGTAAAAGCTGATCGAGGTAATGGGAGAAAAAATTAAAATCTTGTCGAATATACTGCTAGCAACCCAAAATTGTTTAGATTTTATTTCGCCCACCACCACATTAAAAGTAGACAATGGATCTTGCGGTCTTGGGCTCTGCTCAGAGCCTTAAGAGCAGCCTTCCCGTCTTACTTTTCATACAAACGCTCGTACGTAGTTATGGCGTTGTAAATGATCTTTCCTGAAAACTTTTTGACTAACTAACTAAAAAATATCTTGTGCACTATTTCTAGGTTTCTATAGAAATAAAAAATTAAAATTTGGAAAAACAAGTTCAGTATACGACTCCAAAAATCTGCTTTTTTGCACAAATTTTACCTGAACTTCGACCGTTCATAAAGTACTCATAAATTGTAAAAGTAAAAAAAATATTTTGATAGAAACCTCGCAAATGTAATGAAAATTTTAAATAAAATACATTTATTTCACACACTTGTAAGGCAAACTAAAAAAAACGTATATCCTGGAACAAGTTTTATAGTTAATATTCGTTCAATGGATAGTTAATAATAATACTAATTTAATTCAATATAATGCAAACCGTGCCTTAAGGCGAGGTCTCTCTCTTTTTGGTTTGCTTTTATTTCTGGCACTGCCCTGAATGAAAAAACAAGCTTTTCAAACTATGCGCGCGTTGACGACAGAGCGGCCGGGAAGGGCCGCCTTCAGAATCAAAATGCTCGGTTTGCCTTATTAACAGTGACATCATGACGTGCACAAATATTTTTGACAGGGTAGGCACTAATTTTACCTAAATTACGAGAACGGCTGCATATCTAGCAAAATACATTTTCGATATTATACAATATGTAACAAAAACCCTGTCCAATCCTTTTAGCCGGCAATTTGTATGAAAATGTCGACTTTTCTTCAAGTTTCAAGCATTGGTCCCATAGGAAAAGTTGTTCATATTGACGGTCTGAGTTGCTCCTACAAGGATCTGACAGGGTTTTTGTTACATATTGTTAAAGTAACCCAAAGGTTGACAACGCTTTTAGCATAAAGTTTACTATATTGTTCTGTTCAATTTGTATTTGATTAACAATAAAGATCCCTCATATTCATAAAAATTAACAACAGTTTGCTAAACTTATTTTAAGTCAAAACGTGTTTTTTCCCTTTCTCTCTTTTAAATATTTAGCATCGAAAGAACGAGACAAAACATTTTTAACTAAATGAGGTATAGCAGACGTTTGTATATTTTTATGAAAAAGCGGGTAAAATCCCCTTGAGCACTAAGTATCTACGAAAGTTTTATTAGGTTCCTATACGTATTATTTTCTTTGTCTGTAATTTGGTTCAGACAAGAATCACCAATTTGGTTCGTACGTGAGCACTGTGTCCATTAAAACAATAGTTGAGAAAATGTCTAGCTAAGTAGAAGTTATTATTTTAACAAAGCTATTTATATTTAGCGGTCGTTACGAAGCGCTGGTATCGGTAGCTTTTCTTTAAAATCAATATAAACTACACGTAATGTAAATTATACTTATTGACGTGTAAAAGTGCCTGAATAGGTCTAATTACTGAATAAACTTTTGAATTTTAGTAAATTTTTTTTTGACATACATTTTATTGTGAAATAAATAAATACAGGGACAAATTACGCTGATTGAGCTAGCCCCAAAGTAAGTTCGAGACTCGTGTTATGGGAAAATAACTTAACGATACTATACTTTATAACAAATAAATATATAGATAAACAGCCCAGACCCAGTACAATTTGAAAAAGGCCATTTTCTAACTTGCCCTGACTAGAGATCGAACCCGGAACCTCTTGGACCACTACGCCACCGAGGTCGTCACTTGAAGCCTAACTACTTAATATCAAGTGTTATAAGCCTAAACTCAATTGGGTTGTGTCGTTTCATCACAGAGCTACTATGACCACTCTCCAGCTTCATCATCAAATCAGCTCCATGTCATCATAATAATGCATTGTCACGCGATATACGTAAGCGTGCAAAATTTCAGCTCGATTGAGATTTGATACCGATTGGATGCCGCGGGGAAGTGTGTCAAATTTAACTTGCAAGATTTAATTACAGACAGACAGAGTAAAAATAGCTAGGATTTGGGTCCAATCAGGACATCGAAAGGATGGCATAGAGAAGAGAGGAATGAAGGCATCCGCTTGACTCCACCGAACAAGCTCTTGTATTTTTAAATACTTTTCAAAATAAGCTTTCCCGAGAAAATGCCTTAAAAAATTCAAAAATCACAATAACATTAAATGCAGTGCTATATTTTTACAATTCGGTTTTAATACTCTCAAAGCCTTACAATATTATTTCTTTCCATTAAACATAAAAGGTAAGGTACGCCCTATACAATGACAATATTGAATTGCAGACAGCGGAGATAAGTGGTTACTATTAAATCCATCCCTTTGTGGCTGAAACTTTACAAATGTCGAGTGCATTCACCGCATCTTGAAATGTTTTTAAGCCTTGCTACTTTGCTCGGAGTTATATTATCTAGATAAATTAACAAACGAGCGAGCGTTTGTATGTATGTCAGTTTGTGAGCGTGTAAAAGTGTGAGTATGAGGGTGTGTAAGCATGTGAGCGTGCGAGCGTGCTCGCTCATTCTTCATTTCATTCGCACTCAGGCTCACACGCTCACACGCTCGCACGCTCGCACGCTCATACGCTCACACGCTTGCACGCTCGTGCATATGAGCGTGCGAGGGTGTGAGCGTGTGAGCGTGTGAGCGTGAGTGCGCGTGAGCGTGTAAGCATGTGAGTATGTATGTTTTTTCGACGATAACGTAAGTAATTTTGATCCAAGCTTTATGGAATATGTTAGGCATGTAGATCTAACTTATAGGTTTTTTGCTTTGAACATGAACCAAATCGGTTTAGGGGTTGCTGAGTTTTTGGACTATGGTGTTCAAGAGTTCTCAGTGCGAGGCAAACAACTAGTTAATTAGAGTAATGACCTCTGTGGTGTATAACCACGCTAGTCTGCCATTCGGAGGTTCTGGTTTCGATCCCAAGCTAAGGCAAGTTATGTATATGTTCTTCTTATGTTCGAATAAGTTTACCGATTATTCGAAAACGGCTGAACCGATATGAATTTTATTTTGTTTGAATATACTTGTCGTGTGGTCCCATAAATTTTTTTACAAAATCAGTTGTGTATTTTGGGGGTCATGTCGGTTTTTAGTTTTCAACAAATATTTAGTATGTTAATTGCATAATAAAAGACTAGTATATATTCGTATGTGCAATTATTAAAAATTGGAAAGCCTATTAAGGGGCTACCTGAATTTTTCGGGGTCCAGTGCTGCCCCCATTTGAAATAAATCATTTGAAAAGAAATGGAGACGATAATTAAAATTTGGTCTTGATCAGACCCTGGATAACCCTTCAAACTATTTTATGAACTACTGTTTACATTTTTAAGTAGGAACGTGAAGCTTTTCTACGCACATACGCCAAAAGTGGCCGTTTTTCGCAATTGTGCGTAGAAAAGCTTCACATTCTCACTTTAAACTGTAAACAGTAGTTTATAAAATAGTTTGAAGGGTTATCTAGGGTCTGATCAATGCCAAATTTCAAATGATATCTCCGTTTCCTTTTAAATGATTTATTTCAAATGGGGGCAGCACTGGACCCCGGAAAATTCATGTAGCCCCTTGAAACCCTTGATTTTTATCGTGCCAACAAAATATTAAATTAAAAATCATTGAGATCAGATAACATTTGGGAGTGGCAAAAAGAAATCACATTTTTGCACATACTTATTTCAGCATTAATAAATACTAAGAAAAAGAATGTGGTGTCGTGGGACACCAGGTAGGAACGAAGTTCCTTCGGCTAATGTAGAATCGACACAATGTGTATACGACTGTCGCGCCTGCGCACGTCTCATTTAACGGTTTTATTTAACGAGGTCATCCTTACGGTTTTACTATCACATTTTTTTCAGTTCGGTCGCGCAGCAAAATCCCTATCTCCTCCAAGCCTGCCGTAAGGAACTTCGTTCCAAAAAATCCGTTCTTTTGTTTTATGTTGCAATGACCTATCAGGGTTCATGTTGTACCTACTACTTTAAGAAGTGACTGTATAGTGAAAACTAATACATGTATAATATGAAAAGCAATAAATAATTTGAAACGTTTTTTTTTCTGCTACTTTTGTATGGACAGAGTGCGTGATATACTTATTTATTTAACATAATTACAATAAGTACATGTATAAGGCGGACTTAAGGCCTGAAGCCTTTTCTACCAGTCAACCAACAGGTGATGCTGAGAAGGCAATCTTTTGAGGTACAGCAAGCAAAAAAAGAATATAGACATATACTTCCCTTGTAAGACGTCGAGCATTGTTGATTCTCGCAACCTGTACTTGACACTGCGAAGGAAAACCGAATAAGATTTCTTTTATCTGGCGTCAACAGCCGACCAGAAGGGCACTTAATGCCCATCTTATAATCGAATTGTATTTTTATTGTGTGTGTAAGTGGCCAACAAATGTGACTATCAGATTTTTACCGACATTCAAAACAGGAGGATTTTACATATGTTTACCGATTATTCGAAAACGCCTAGACTGATTCAATTTTTTTTTGATTGAGAGGGTTTGCTGTCAGGTGGTCCCGTAGGAATTTTATCAAAATTAGTATTGTACCCAACTAAGATATTAGTGGAAATTGCAGCTTATCTTACAGTTCTAAGTTGCTTAATGACACCATAAGGGCTGTAACAGACGGGGCGCAAGTTACGCCGCGTAACAGCTAGTGATGGGAGTTGCATAAATACTCAATTAAGCCATTTGAATTTTTACTCAGTAGATTAAGTAAATACCTGATAAATATCCTAATATAACCATTTGGTGAGTAGATTGATTTACATGAGTTGCGACTTATATTCATATTCATATTCATTATTTCATGTTTTCATGACAATTTTGAATCTTAAATCTAGTATACACTTGCCATTCTTGTCGAAAAGTGTGTGCATACGCCATAATATGCTTAAAATGTCGGTAAACGTTAAATGCGACGCTAAAATATATGAAAATACCATACTAATCATACACTGAAAGTAGGCTTCTTTGACTAATTATCATTTTTTGCTGGGAGGTGTGCAAAGACGTTATTTTATGTTAAAATAAGTAAACAGACATCAAATGCGATGTCAATTTATGACCACGCTCTATTTACTCTATCTATTAAATCTAATGAGTAAATACTCAAATGGGTAGATTGAGTACTAACCACTGCCCATCTCTAGCTGCGCGACGCAACTTGCGCCCCGTCTGGTCCGGCACTAAGAGTTCACAAAGCAGTAACTACTCGTAGTTGCATATTTGCGTAACGTTTGTAGCTCTAAAAGTATCTGGCAGTGGCAGTAAGTGACCAAATACTGCTTTTACTTTTAGAATAGTTCATTCTAACGCCATTTTAATACCAAACAAAAGTTTGAAGTGCATTTTGCTACTAAAGGCTGCTTACAAAATTCTAAAGCATATGTATGTACTTACTTAATAATAAGAAGTTCACACTTATAATTGTAAGGTTGACGTTTTTGGAGAAAATGCTGCAGTACAGTTTGTTACCGCTTCTTCTGTACTTGCGCTTTGGAGGCGGCAGTAAACTTAGTTGTAAGTAAATGATCTGACATCAACAACTAACTATTAAGAAATCGAAAGAAAAAAGAAATGACAATTATCGAGTGATATAAATATTCAAAGATAAATAAATGATTTTTCTTTTTTTTAACCTCTTTTTTTGTTGTTTTTGGTTAGTTTTGTTGTACTTAATTGAGAGGGTACCGTGAGTGAGCCAAGCCGAGACCGCTGAAAAGCGGCCGCCGTGCCAGTTCTGTGGAGCGAGAGTAGCACACGGACTTGGCAATAGCGGTACCGGCGTTGAGACCGCGGAGTTTTTAGTGGTAACACCACATAACCTTACCGGTCTCCCATGACTGGTAAGGTATCCGAAGGGATTTTCTCCGCGTCAAAAAAAAAAAATGTTGTACTCACCCCAAAAAATTACTGGTAGAAAAGGCCCCTGGCCTAAGTCCACCATTCACATGTAATAAAGTTAGATAAAGTTAAATAAATAAGGTGCCCGAGCTGTCCAATCAGCGATCACTTTTGGAAGTGGTAGTAATGCCCTCACAAGGCCACCAAACCCCTCCTAATGTAGATCAAAAAGATTCTCTCAACAAGCAGTCCTAATAAGACATTGACAATTGTTAATTTGTCCGCTGTACTTGACACTGTGACGGAAAACAGAATACAATTCCTATTGTCTGGCGTCTAAAGCCAACCACAAGGACCCTTAATCCCTGTCGTATAATAATGACAAAGAAAATGTGAAAACAAAACACCTGCCAGTAATATTTCTATTTTGTAAAGAATTTTCAAAACGAAACAGTTGTGTGCGATCGAGTGAATTGGCGAAAATGTGAATCATGTTAATAGTTGATGCGGCTGGCAACCCATCACTATTTCGATTTCGTTTTCCACCTTCTTGCCCACCGTCACGCTAAAAGTGGCCTTTGAGTCTTACGGCCAGGCCTGTGTCGCTCCTCGTTCAGGTATCGAACATAAACCTACATTATTATTATGCGCGCGGCGACCACATCGAAGGGGAAAATTTAGTTACATGAATCTTTTGTCCAGAGTAATGAGAATGAAATTGGCTTGCAATGGAGGTCTAGGTATCTAAACGAAGACGTGAGGAGTTCGAACGCGAGCTAAATTAAACCATAGCGCTCCTAGCGCTAACCATTGTTAGACCTGCCTTGTGATATGGAGCAGAGTGTTGGGCAACTAAAAAACAATAAGAACATAAGATGCATGTGGCTGAGATGCGTATGTTAAGATGGATGTCTGGGGTTACTAAAATAGATAAGATCCGGAACGAGGATGTTAGAGGGAGTGTAAAAGTGGCGCCAATAGTGGAAAAATTTAAAATCCATCACCTGACCTGGTATGGCCATGTAATGAGAAGGGATGACGATTTCCGGGTAAAAAAAATGGTTGACTTGAAAGCCGGGTATAGAGGAAGGGGAAGGCCCAGAAAAACGTGGGAAGAATGCGTGCGATCGGGTATGGGGGAACGGGGTGTAAATACGGAGATAGCAAAGGACAAAACATTATGGAGAGATTTGACATAGCCGACCCCAAAATAGGGAAAAGGCGAGGAAAGAAGAATTTAATATATCTTTCATTATTTCGCTAGAATGTAACTTGTGCGCTTGTAGCGGGAGCGAGGAGATATGCTCGACCGCCACAAAGGGAAGATCTTCCCGCCAGGCATGTTGTTGCGCCTGGGGAACCGCGGCTCCGACGGTGTATCGTCGGAAGTTGTATATATGCAGCGAATCGGGCGAACTTTGAGATCGAGATGTAGGATACTCTGCTGGCGCCATCTCATATGCTTCTTGTGGACTATATTGTCGGTTGTCTCTTGATTGTAGTTACTCGTAGTGGCCGTAGAGGTCGCCACACGCTAATGCACAACGTTGCAAGGTAAACATAGACATAGTCAAATAAGTGAAATTAATTTAACTTTAATGAAATCTTCGCATTCAAATTTTACTGTAAAAGAATTTATGAATACTTATTGTTAGTTTCACAATTTTATTAGTCCTTTTGAATACTAAAGAAAACTGATGCTGCTTTACACAAAAATAGGCATGACAAATGGAAAAAATATATTCAGCCTATAGGTAAGATTATTATAAAATACTGAACACGTATTTTTTCTTTTCTGATTAAAACAAACGTGAGTCACTGACATTATTAACACAGCACGGGTTACTCACGTAAAGAGTCGGCTACTGTCCGTCATGTTTCAACATCATCCAATTTATCTCTAAAAAAAAAAATTACAAAGATACAGCGCATTGAAATTTCGCATGACGTCACGGCTACGTACGATTTTTACTTTCGAGTAGAGGTGACGTCGCAAACTAATTCCGGAACTTTGATGCTTCGTATCTTTGTAAATTTTTACTTTTTGGCAAACTGAAAAATATTGGACCATTATTATTGGATAATCTTAAAGGTGGACTAATTACTATTATACTATTTTAACTCTGTAGTCGACCTTAATCTGTATTGTGCAGAGCTTGACACTTTTTTATTCTGAAATGGACCTTACTAGGTTCTTAATAATTGCCGTTATAAAATTATTGGCTTGATTTTATACCTTATACTATTACGTATTTATCCCGCAACAGAAGGGCGCAAGTTGCGTCGCGTCGCGTCACGGCTAGAGATGGGCAGTGGATAGTACTCAATCTACCCATTTAAGTATTTACTCACGATTTAATAAATAGAGTAAATAGAGCGTGCTCATATATTGACATCGCATTTGATGTCTGTTTACTTATTTTAACGTAAAATAACGTCTATGCACACCTCCCACCAAAAAATGATAATAGTCAAAGAAGCCTACTATTAGTGTATGATTAGTATGGTATTTTCATATAATTTTGCGTCGCATATAACGTTTATCTACATTTTAAGCATATTATGGCGTACGCACACACTTTCCGACAAGAATTGCAAATGTATACTAGATTTAAGTTTCAAAATTGTTATGAAAACATGAAATAATGAATATGAATATAAATATGAGTCGCAACTCATATAAATCAATCTACTCACCAAATGGATAAATAAGGATATTTATCGGGTATTTACTCAATCTACTGAGTAAATACTCAAATGGGTTGATGAGTATTTATGCATCGCCCATCACTAGCCGTTACGCGGCGCAACTTGCGCCGCATCTGTTACGGCCCTTGTCGGTATTTTGGCCCTGAGTATAGAGTACCAGGGCAGCAAGACCCAAACGCCAGTTTTAGCGACATTGTAGCCAGCGGCGACGCCTATCAACTTGATTTTAGACATTCCCTTATTACGAGATGATGGATGTGTGTGTAGCAAGGATGAGGAATCAAGACGGGTTGCCAAGTCGCTCATTGACATGGTTCAGGTTCTCAGGATCGACTTTTATGGCCCACTTGAGAAGAGGGTAAGGAAGGCAGCTGATACATTCTATATTTTTCTTTATTCCCAGACCAGCATAAATATGCCAGAAAGCTAGATGATTTATCAAACAGTTGATTATACAATGCAACTGTATCATATCTACAGATATCTTTATCGTAGCTCCACTATCAAAACTATACGGGGTCGATACGGTCGCAGTGATTAAAATTTATGAGCTCTGTGATGTACAGTAGACTACACCTCAAGCGCATCCTTGCTCCTAAATTGAATTTATTTTGCGATACGATATCTTGGCAATTCTCCCTATAATGTTGGGCGAACGTAAAATTTTCTATGAATCCGAGTGTACATTCGAATGTACCACATTTGAGTTTTCAGAAAATTCATGTTTTATTGATGATTGTAACCAAACGAACGTATATTTATTATAGAACATACATTCGTTTGCTGCAATAAATTAGAGAGATGGTTTATTCATACAACGAAATCATGTTTAGGGTTGAAAAGCTAAATGTATCATGAATTCTAAACGAGCATAATATGATGAAGCTAACTTGTTAGACTTTTATTGTCTACATTACGAAGGAGTTATCAGGTATCAAGGAGGTTGACATCTGGTTGAGGCCGGTTGTAAGGCTTTTCTCGCGAAAGTACTTATTCTCAAAGAGGGTTGACGTCAGGCTGGCATCCCGTCGTAAAATTAAATAAATAAATATGTACGGACAAATCACACAGATTGAGCTAACCCCAAAGTAAGTTCGAGATTTGTGTTATGACACATTAACTCAACGATACCTATTTTATACAACGTGAAAGCTTAGATTAATAAATAGTTACTACGTAACAGATATATCACTCCCATACAAAAGCGTAAATACCTACGCTATAATAGCCTACAAGATCTTAATAATAATACCTGCTGCTCAGAACGAGAAAAAATGTACCATAAGTACGCGTACAAAGAGAGAAGACTGCGTTACCCGCCTTGCGAGTTACGTGACAACGCGTCATCGTAAGAATGCGCCATGGTTGTTCTATGATTATAGTTACAAATGTTGCGAAAAAAATGACAAATTTTTATTTATTTTTGACTTTGACACCCACTGCACTGCACAATAATTACGTGGTTTCGACATTTCGAAGCGTAAGCGCGGGAAACGTGCGGTGCAGTGCGGTGCTCAGGCGGGCGTTTGGCGGTTTGGCGGCCCTTGTCGGTTGTATCGTCGACGATACGCCGAGCGGTAGGCATATAGCGCGTGGCCTAGAGCGAGTGATGTAGACCTGGTGGAAGGGACATTAGTTGACCAATCCTTGTAGCTCTCCTCTCACCCACTCGGGGGCAAAATGTGTAGATGGGTCCCGTGGGACATGGAAGACAAAACATAAACGTTTAAAAACATAATATACGGCTAATAATGTACATTTTTGAAATGTGCTAATCAAGACCTTTCATTTGATACCCTAGTCGATATAGAAACAAAAGAATTTCTTTTTGACCCTCACCTTTTAGTATGTAACATTAATTATATACATGTTTTGCATACCAATTGTAACACCCGGATATTAATTAAGAATCGATTGGCATATCTTTTGTGAAAATTGGACAAGCGGTTCGGATGCTACGGTGGAACAGACATACATATCCACATACATGCATACGTATTGCTAAAATCATTACCCTTCCTTTTGGCTTTGCCGTAGTCTGGTAAAAATAAATTGGTATGAACTCGAAAAAAAATATCAACATTTTTTTCATTTAACTTGAAAGGAACATACCCGTTATAAATCGAACCAGGGGCATATAGTATAATAAAAATAAAGTAATAGTCAAAAAGAAAAAAAAAAGGCATTTCCATCCAAAAATGTGTAGCTCCTCGGGCAATTTGTATGAGAATGTCGAATTTTTTTTTGCTTTTTGACTGTTATTTTACTTTCATTATACTATAGTTATCTAGTATAGCCCGTGGTTTAATATATTACGGGTATGTCCCTTCCAGTGTATAACTGTATATGGCAAAACACACCGAGGCTGTAAGCATTCTTGAGTGACCTCTTGTGAAGAGGAAAGATAAAAAAAATATTGTAGTGTAAATAAAAATTTTCCTTTAGGTCATCCAGTGTTAGGTGTCGATGGGTTGTTCAGGTTGCCAGGAAGATATCCCTTCTTGTAATAATTTCGCATATTTGCGTAAGTATATTTTTGTGAAGTTATAGTGTAAGTCTCAATTGTGTTAGTATGGCATTTTGCGTAAAAACGTCACAAATAAAAAACTATTTATGACCTTCGTCAGTTTCATATGGTGCAGGGACCGTAATTTATCTCATAAAAATATCTGCCATAATGTTGTCCCGACGCACTGTGTTGTTGGCGACCTGCTCCGTAGGTGATAAGCATCATACGAGTAATAATGCCCGCACGGACAAAACATTATGAAAGTAATATATATATATATATATATATATATATTTTTTTTTTTGATTATATGGGAAAAGGGAAGAAAGAAGATGAAATTATGACTACAAGAATATTATCAAAAAATAAAATGAAAAGAAAAGTGATAATAAATCCATAATAAGTTACCATATTTTGAATAAATGAAATATGTGAAACAATGATTATCTTTACAGAAACATTATGATTGAAAACATTATGTGAAACTAAGATATGACAAAACAATATGATAAAATCGTTATGAGAAATCATATTATGATTTAAAAAATTAGAAGAAAAAAGAGGAACGCAAAAAAATGTTACTGGATTTTGAAAATGTAAACTGATGTTTGTAAGCATTTTTAACAAAGTCTCGGAGCCCCGGGTGAATTTAAAGATGTAATTTGTAGAGACAGCTTCGCCGATTCCATAATTATATCAAAGTAATCAAGTTTTCCAACGAGATTTCTGCATTTTTCCTCGACATTTTCTTCAACTTCTTAAGATAGCTCTCTCAATTTTATTACAGTTAGTTTCATTTTTCTTTAGCTGACTTTAAATTTGCTCTTCCACCTCGTCGTGTCGTTAAGATACAACTTGTCACCATTTTAATAAATTTTTTACTAATGATGTCTTTTACTCCAAAGAGTTTATCTTTAACAAGCAAGAACAAAGACATTCAAAACTTTTTCATACATTTTTATAATACTATTGCTATCTTACATATTAAATTAAAGTAATTATTTCATAGTGTCATACTGAATTTCGACAGTTAATTATTTCGATCTTTTAGCTACTTCTTTCCAATCCTTGTCAAAAGCAGACAGGTCGTTACTCCGTCTCATTTTAGGCCTTCCCCTTGAAACAACAAGGGAAAGTCTTTGCCCAACATTGGGACCTGAATGGCTAGAAAAAATTCGATACGGTCCCAATTTCGAAAAACAAAAGTACAAATACTGAATCCCTTGATAAGATAATTTTTTTTTATTGCACTAACTAAGTATGGCAATAATCAAAAGCACATTTGAAATATAATAGGTACAAAGGCTGATTACTAAAGCGATTCCTTCCAGCCAAACCTTTGGGTGAGGAAGACTATAAAAGATGTGGGGGAGTTGGCGCAGTTTAAGTATTACTGTGTAGAAGAATAAGTATACACTCAAATAACAGGATTACATAATATAATATATAAATGAATAATATAAAATACATAAACTATAAAATCGGTACTAACGTTAAGAAAAATAAAGAAAAAGAAGCCAGTGAAAAGAAGTAAAGATATATAAGTTAGAGCTAGAGGAAAAGTTATAGGACATCACAAACTCTTTGAATTTATTTAATGACTGCACTTTACGATTATCCATTCCAAAGTTTTACTGCCTGAACTGAAAAAGAGTTAGAATAGTAATGAGTACGATGAATAGGAATTTCGAGTTTAAAGGCGACTGTGCTCTGCACACTACGATTTCTGTTCTCACGAAAGAAGGTAAAACGTTCTTTAAGGTAAACCGGAGTCGAAGAAACGAATAGAACTGATTAAGGAAAGGAAAGGATATGCGAAGTTGTCTAATGGGGAGCCACTTGAGTTGTGCACGAAAACTAGAGATGTTATCATATTTGCGTTCAAATATGAACCTAATGCAAAGATTTAGGAGACGCTCAAGTTTATTGCCCTTCCGTGAGATCGAGCAGGTGTCAATTTTAGGCTTGACAGGGAGAAAGTTATGCAGTTTTTTTAAAGAGCTCGCAGGTTCTGGTTGATCAAGACAACTAGGTTCTTAACCATGATACTGAAGTCAATATTAACGCTGTTAAATATAATTGATGGAAGCGATTGCCAATCAATGCGCGAGTTATAGTAAGAATTGCCTATTGTAATAGCCTGTGTCTTAGTGGGATTAACTATAAACCCGAGACTTACTCCATTCAGATATACGCGATAACTCACAATACATCAAATCAGTCCCTGAATTAAATTTATCCAGATTAACATGGCAATAGATTTGGAGGTTGTGTGCATACAGGTGGTAGGATGACCGAAGATTATTAGAGATAAAATTAATAAATTATGCGTTTAACAATGGAGAAAGCAGGCCACCTTGAGGCACACCGGACGATGTTTGACACCACGTTGAGGATTTACTTTCGATACGTACATATTGTCGGTGACCATATAGATAAGCAAAACCAGTCAATAACTGATGTAGATATGTTCATCGAGCACATGGTAGCTAAAAGAACCTCAATATCAACAGCGTTGAATGCATTTGAGAAGTCTTATAACGACATAACAGTTACCTGCTTATTGTCCATGCCGGCCCGAATGTCATCAGTGATCTTAACCTAATTAACGCTGTAGTTCTAAAACCAGATTGGAAAGGATTGGGGATGGAATTTTTACAGCAGGGATTAAGTTATTTTTGTACAAGACGCGTATGGATTTTCGAGAGAAAAGGAAGTATGGATATTGGACTGAAGTCAATTTTGATCTAATAGTTGGTTGTTACTTCATTATATTTCGTTAGTTTCCAACAAGTCAAATATTTTTACCAGACTACGGCAAAGCCAAAAAAGTAGATAGTGATTTTAGCAATCTATTTGTGTATGTATGTCTGATTCACCGATATAGCACCCAAACCGTTTGTCTAATTCTCACAAATGATATTATGTCAATTAATTCTTCATTGTTGATGACATGACAAAGGCTACAATTTGTTTGGGGTGTCAAATGAACGGTCTTAATTAGCACATTACATAAAATATCAGAAATATATGAATTATTAGCCATAAATAGCTCTCGCAGTCGGGTATTAGTTTTTTTAATGTTTCTAATAATTATTTTACGGCTCTGGATACTAGTCCTTGAGAGGCTATCTTTATTTATTCTTTTCTTCATTCTTAACTCTAACCCTAACTATACAATCAAAGGTTGGTGTAGGTCCTTTGATTGCTTTAAGGGAGCTTCTGGCGATAAATCTATACGAGCTCACTGGTTTTCATAGCTGATTGAGTGGCGGATGGCGCCTAAAGACGTCCACCACAGTCCGCCAATAAATATCACTACAGCCGCACTACGAGTATGCACTTTAAACATTATATATACATGTTGTCCATGAGCATATGCACTTATAACACTAAACTACATCAATTTCATATTATAAAATCCGCTAGAATCAACTTGCAAAACAATTTAAAGCAAACTCTAACTGAACCCCTTGACTTCCCGCCAAAAACTCTTTTTTAAACGGTTTTATTTAGCTCACCCCGTTTGTTTTATTTATTATTTATTCTTGGGTCAAATTTAGTAATTCAAATTTCATCAACCGATTAATCTGAAATTTTGTATACACTTTGGATTTTGGTGACAATACAATTTATTATTTTTTGGTTTTTAGTACATTTATCTTAAACATTGCAATGTATGTTTAACATAAAACCGTTTAACTTAAAAAGTTTTTTTACCTATTTTTTTAAACGTTTACCTTGCTAAACGTCAAAACAAACATTGTCTGTGGAATTTGCTTGAAAAAGCACATATTGAGGTAATTTTTTGTAGTAAAATAGCTTTCCTTTAATCAGCTTTTCTTCATTAATAACTCTAAAATCCCATTGAAAATGGATATGATCAATGACATTTATTCTCTTATCACTACAAAATAATTAATATATAAACCTGGATACTATTTTATTTTTTATTATTAAGTAAAACAAGTTTGGTATAAAGGTAATCAATTTAATTCCCCAACGAAAATATATGCGTAAACCAACCTATGCAATAGGAGTGACGACAGGGTACGAAAAGTATAATTGTAATTATTCCGTCTTTTAGATTATTCAAAAATAATGGACCCATATTTTTCAGTTTGCCAAAAAAGTAAAAATTTATAAAGATGCGAAGCTACAAAATTCCGGAGTGGGGCTTGCAACGTTATCTCTATGTAAAAATCGTACAATACGATACAAATATGGTGAACAAGAATGGCGGACTTCATAGCATTTTTGTACAAATTCCCGGCAAACGTAGGTTGAACCAAAATGGCGGTTCTCGGCGCAGGTACGAATAATGCGCCAACGACCGCCATTTTGGTTCAGTTTATGTTTCGATAATCTGTATAAAATGTTTTGAAGTCCGCCATTTTTGTTCATTTGTTCGACTTATTTGACCAATATGACCATTGTACGTAGCCATGACGTCATGCGAAATTTCAATGCGCTGAATCTTTGTAATTTTTTGTTTCCCAGAGAATAGAAAAAATACGTGTACGATATTTTTTTATTATCTAACCTTTGGGCTAAAATTATATTTTCCACTCGTCATGCCTATAAGTAGGCATATGAAAGCAAATCCAAACTCACGTTTCGCTGTGCCAACATTTGCAGTGTCCGAATCAAACAAACTAAACGAACCTCAAACAACGCCAAGCCAAGTAGACGCAAACAACGTTTCAACAACTCTTTCATTAGTTCAAACGTGTATAGCGATTTAATTATATTTACCTTCATTTTTTACTCGACTAGGGCGAAGCCAAAAGAAGGGTAATGAGTTTTGTATGTACATATGTATTTTCATCTGATTTCAATAATATCTAATAAAATCTTGAAGACAGCCAAGACGGCTGTCCGCTGGTTACAGGCTTTGTTATGTCATGAAAATTCAATATGGCGTCCTCTTATAGGCCATAAAGTAGGTTATTAACTAAAAGTAAATCTTATCATACCGTGTTGGGTGTTAATCGATTCAAAAATAAATATATAAACGAACAAATCAGACAGATTGAGTTAGCAATGTACGTTCGAGACTTGATTCAAATGATTCAAAGATTCAAACGTTTATTCAGTAATTAGACCTTTACAGGCACTTTTACACGTCAATAAGTATAATTTACTTTACGTGTAAAGCATATTAAAATATAAACTTGTGTTATGGGTGGGTAAATATATATATATAAATAATCATAGTCGTCCCCATACTCGTTTTTTTTTAATGGTATCTTGTTCAATCATACAATAATAAAAAGTCTCTTCTGCGGTTTTATAAAACGCAGACCAACTGGGTTTAAACTTTAAAGCATCATCTTTATTTTCTGATAATCAAGTGATTCAAGCCTGCAATATCCCAACTAGACTGGAAATAACTTTTCACAAAGTATACTTCCTTGGGATTCAAACCCACGACCACAAGGCGAACGTCTTGACCACTAGACCACGGAGGCAGTCAATTGTAGCTTGTAGCTCTAGACGTTTGTAGTTATTCGCATAGTCCCTTCTGACGACACATTCATGGAACAGATGGAGTGGTTCTTTTCTAGGCCTGAAGTCATACGGCCACAACAATATTGCTAGACTTACTGACATATTCCACAAGTTAGGCTTGCGTCACCTGTAGGTACTATTGCGAGGAATACCACACCTTCCGGGATATAGCTATTAACGTGACTGAACGTCCAATTTATGTTAAAAAGGTAACCAGATACACTCAATACTCAACACTCAATATTTTATTGCAAACCATAAAGTACATTAGATGTTACTAATACAATTATAGATCATTTATGGACCCTGTCGGGCAGCAATTTGGTGAGATAAGAGGAGGTCGCACTCAAACATTAAAAATAAGGTTGAAATGAATGTTTGTTGTCAAACATTTTTGGTATTTAAATCTAAATATATATGGTGACTGACTGACATAAGTGATCTATCAACGCACAGCCCAAACCACTGGACGGATCGGGCTGAAATTTGGCATGCAGGTAGATGTTATTACGAAGGCATCCGCTAAGAAAGGATTTTGATCAATTCTACCCCCAAGGGGATAAAATAGGGGATGAAAGTTTGTATGAAACTTTGTCAATTTTAAACCGATCGGGCTGAGACTTTGCATGCATGAAGCTACTATGACGTAGGCATCCCCTAAGAAAGGATTATGATAAATTACACCCCTACGCGAGCGAAGCCGCGGGCAAAAGCTAGTTTATGATAAAAGTCATTTAGGTGTTTATTAAAAAGATTAAAAATAAATTATTTGGATTAACTTAATTAGTTACTTATAGTTCTATACGGTATACGCAGATATTATTTGAGAGTAAGAAATAAAAGTGGTGCAAATGACATGTATATGTGTTTTATTTCACATATTTCCCTTCACAGCACCTTATAGTGCCGGAACAGACGGGGCGCAAGTTGCGTCGCGTAATAGCTAAAGATGGGCGGTAGATAAATACTCAATCTACCCATTTGGGTATTTACTCAGTAAATTAGTAAATACCCAATAATTACCCGTAATAAACAATATGTAACAAAAACCCTGAGCGATCCTTGTAGGAGCAACTCCTACAAGGATCGCTCAGGGACCAATGCATAAAACTCGTCATTTTTATAAAAAAGTGTTCGGCCGGCAATTTGTATGAAAATGACGATTTTTTCTTCGACTATAACGATAGCGACTTGGCAATTCTTGTCGGAAAGTGTGTGCATATGCTATAATATGCTTAAAATATAGATAGACGCTAAAGTATATGAAAATACCATACTAATCGTACATTGAAAGTAGGATTCTTTAAGTTATCAACATTTTTTTTTTGCTGAAAGGTGTGCAGAGACGTAATTATATGTTAAAATAAGTAAAAAGCCATCAAATGCGATGTCAATATATGAACACGCTCTATTTACTCAATCTAATGAGTAAATACTTAAATGGGTAGATTGAGTATTTATTTACCGCCCATTTCTGGCTGTTACGCGACGAAACTTGCGTCTCGTCTGTTCCAGCACTTTGTAATAATAGATAGTAGTGTTAGGTGACGCAAGCCTAATGCTTGATAAAGGAGTAGAAAATGGTGATGAATTTTGGCGTGCGGGGTTAAACACATGTTAGTTCAGTTGGTAAGAGCATGGTCGTATTAAGGGGATACTTGAATTTTCCGGTGTCCTGTGCTGCCCCCATTTGAAATAAATCATTTGATAGGAAACGGAGACATCATTTAAAATTTTGTCTTGACCAGGCACTATATAACCCTTTAAACTATTTTATGAACTACTGTTTACAGTTTGAGAATATCAAGCTAAATTTTCTACGTACAATAGCGAAAAACGGCCACTTTTGGCGTACGTGCGTAGAAAAACTTCACGTTCTCACTTGAAACTGTAAACAGTAGTTCTTAAAATAGTTTGGAGGGTTATCTAGTGCCTGGTCAAGACAAATTTTTAAATGATGTCTCCGTTTCCTATCAAATTATTTTTTCAAATGGGGGCAGCAATGGACCCCGGAAAATTCAGGTAGTCCCTTAAGAACAAAGTCGCTGGATCGATTCTGCTCACATAGTATTTTTTCACCATTTTGCATTTCATTATTCAGTTTAAGTACTTTAGTTCTGCATCTTGAGTACCTTAAAAAATATAAAAAAAAATGCACAAATGTTCATGAAATTATTTGTGCTATTCACGCACTCTAAACCTTCTTATCTTTGCTCTAAACAGAATTTAATTAAATCAGGCGACAGATGGCGTGACGGCAGCGAATTAATTACGACCACGGAACTGTCAAGTGTTGTTTCTGACGTGGGGTTGAGGACTAACAAAGAGGAATGTCCATATTTGATTTCAATACCAATATCCATACCATCTCAATGAATAAAACGCAGATATTTTTTCAAAACTAACCGTTGGTGCAGGCGTCGTCGCGTATTTGGGAAACACATATATTTATATATATATATATATATATATATATATATATATATATATATATATATATATATATATATATATATATATATATACATCTTGAAGGACATGTTGCGTCCTACATGGCGTTATTTACCGATGATACCGCGTCCCACTGACTTTGTGCGTCCGGAATACGGACGCAAGATTGACCGACCTTCATTTTTAGCCCAAGGGTCCCTTATGATCGTTAGAATTCAAGGACGAAAAATTGGCATGGACGTAATTCCGTCACTACAACGCTTTTTAGCGTATAATATAGTTCCGCCATCGACCGACTGAAATTTGGAGGGCGCTAGTGTTTAGCGTATAATTTACCACGTATACTTTGAGTTCAGTTCACCGATCTTATCGTGTCCATTGAATATCGTACTTAATTTGTAAAGTTTTTATCATGTTTTCGTGACAACAATCTTGCGTCTCTTAAATATCCTAAAACGGGCACTAGGTACGGTGTCTGAGGGGCCTATTCGGGGTTCACGAAGGACGCATGGCGCGGGGCGGCGGGCGTCAGCGCGCTCGCATGCCGAAGTTTGTAAACAAACAGACATGTGCCGGCCGTGATGTAAGCTTGTCACCAAAGTGAATTATTTGCAAGTGCGTTAAAAGTGGTTATTTATTTGGTCTATTATTATAGTTAGTGATTATAATTGAATCACATTGAAAAGAAGTACAAGGATTCTAAATTAGCAAACCGTAAGTACTTACCTTTTACTACTTAAATGAAAGTTATAACACGATTTATCTTATTATAATACCTATAACATCTAGCTAGTAAGTACCTACTTACATTAAAAAAGGTTGTCTGTTTATAATATTATGATGAGCTTAGTTTGCGTTAAATTGTCTGTGAGTGAACGTGTGTAGTCTGCAAAAATGGTTGTTGTGATTGATGTGGATACTTTTTTTAAAAGAAATGATTTTATACATTTTTATAAAGCTAAACTGCAATGGCCTTGGGATTCAATGCATTTTTGCAAAATTGGTGCATACATTGTGATACGAGTATTAATATTACTAATTCAGTAGTTGAACACTTTGTACAACCCATGGCTACATTCATGGGCCATACTAATGAAGTACATAAAAAGTCTTACAGGTTGCCAGATGACGTATACCAAACCGCTAAGATATCAAAGCTTCTCATACTTATGGAAGATGGAAAAGCAGACTCTCGAAGAGATTGATTTAGATTTGAATGAGAAGCTAATTGAAGAGCCCGTGGACATCAACGAAATTATAGACTGTGATCCTGAACCTGAACCTACTTTAGATGCGTATTCTGATTACGTACAAACATATTGTAATTTAAATGACTTATCTCAGGCTAGACCATCTGGTATGCAAAATGATTCTCAACAACTTATTAATGAACCCGTGTCTCAATTAGGTAACGAAAACAAAATACGAAAAGGAAAAAAAAGGACGTTGGTACCTTGGACAAAGGAACAAAAGGACGTAGTTACAAAATACTTTAAATATCACATAAAAAATCACCAACCGCCTAAAAGAAATGAATGTGAGAAACTAAAAGAACAACATGTAGATTTACTTCAGAATAAAGACTGGCTTAAAATAAAAGTATTCGTCCAAAATATTTACTCTAAACCTAAGAAATGAGAGAAAAAATTTATGTTTTAAAATAGTATGTTTTGTTTCAAATATTTTTACTTTGTTAATGCATACCAATGATTAAGATACTCGTACTTATAATTATTTTTGAATTGATGATTAATACCCGGTTTCTGAGGTCCGTATCAGCTGTTTATTTATTCCATAACTTTATCTGATGTTTAGCTGTCATTAAACTTTGTTTAAAAACGCATTATGTAATTGCAGTTATGTCAGTTTAGTTCAAAAACTGACATAACTGCAATTACATAAGCAAATGCCTTTAAAAGCATTTTTAAACAAAGGACTTAATAAAGAATTCAAAAGGTTGTCTGTTTATCGAATTAATAATTAATGAAGAGATATCTAACAGCACCTCAGAAACCGGGCATGAGACTTTTAGTTGTAGCCACTGATTTATTTTAATTATAATATAAAAATACATGTTCCATTGTAATGAAGACTGATTGATGTTCATAATTAAGTTTATTTTGCTATTAGGCAAAGGCAGAGCCCATTTATGTTTAATTATTTAGTATAACTAAAATTGTTAAAATGTCAGTTAAAATGTTTTGATTTTTATGTTTAGATACCTATTTTTTTTTTACTATATTTTAAATTGAAAGAGAAGCTGCAGATTGAGTTTAGGTTGTAGATGGAGTTTACATTTCTCTTAAGTAGATATCTAAAACAAGAATTGGGTTGATAAAAACCCTACTGATTTCTTTTAATCATTATATAAAAAAATACATGTTCCATTGTAATGAAGACTGATTGATGTTCATAATTCAGTTTATTTCGTTACTATTCAAAGCAGAGCAAATTTATGTTTATTATTATGTCAATATTAAATTGCATTGATTTGTTGATTGAAAAGTTTTTATATTTAGATACACATTTTTTTGTAAAATTTAAAATAAAACATTAAAGGTTTTATATTACGATATGCCTTTTATTCCGTATATTCACCTACATAAATATGACTAGGTACTATTATATTATTCGTATCATGAAACTTCCTTTTTGTACCTTTGAACCTATATGTTCACACCAGCCTGTCCATCTGAGCTTACCTGTTTATACATACTTACCTGTCCAATCCAGCCTGTGCCTCTGAGCTTGCCTGTTTATACATACTTACCTGTCCAACTCCGGTCTTACCTGTTCACACCAGCCTGTGCCTCTGAGCTTACCTGTTTATACATACTTACCTGTCCAACTCCGGGCTTGCCTGTCCACACCAGCCTGTGCCTCTGAGCTTACTTGTTTATACATACTTACCTGTCCAACTCCGGGCTTGCCTGTCCACACCAGCCTGTGCCTCTGAGCTTACCTGTTTATACATACTTACCTGTCCAACTCCGAACTTAACTGTTCACACCAGCCTGTGCCTCTGAGCTTACCTATTTATACATGCTTACCTGTCCAACTCCGGGCTTGCCTGTCCACACCAGCCTGTACCTCTGAGCTTACCTGTTTATACATACTTACCTGTCCAACTCCGGACTTACCTGTTCACACCAGCCTGTGCCTCTGAGCTTACCTGTTTATACATACTTACCTGTCCAACCCAGCCTGTGCCTCTGAGCTTGCCTGTTTATACATACTTACCTGTCCAACTCCGGACTTACCTGTTCACACCAGCCTGTGCCTCTGAGCTTACCTGTTTATACATACTTACCTGTCCAACTCCGGGCTTGCCTGTCCACACCAGCCTGTGCCTCTGAGCTTACCTGTTTATACATACTTACCTGTCCAACTCCGGGCTTGCCTGTCCACACCAGCCTGTGCCTCTGAGCTTACCTGTTTATACATACTTACCTGTCCAACTCCGAACTTACCTGTTCACACCAGCCTGTGCCTCTGAGCTTACCTGTTTATACATACTTACCTGTCCAACTCCGGGCTTGCCTGTCCACACCAGCCTGTGCCTCTGAGCTTACCTGTTTATACATACTTACCTGTCCAACTCCGAGCTTGCCTGTCCAAACCAGCCTGTGCCTCTGAGCT
This sequence comes from Acrobasis suavella, assembly GCA_943193695.1. Classification (NCBI taxonomy): domain Eukaryota; kingdom Metazoa; phylum Arthropoda; class Insecta; order Lepidoptera; family Pyralidae; genus Acrobasis; species Acrobasis suavella. Next base: position 23,872,891 of record OW971934.1, read on the forward strand.
TACCTGTTTATACATACAAACTTACCCGTCACTCGTCAAAAATGATTATATTGCGTTTTAAGATTTTGTAGACCACCAAAGTGAAAATACCTACGCTATACATAGGTATTGTCACTTTTGTATGCTAACTATTAATTATTTATTATCTGTGCCTTGAGTCATTATAAGCCCTTATATAGGTGTAAGCCTCTTGGCTGATAAGCTAATACAATAATTTAAAAACAGTATTCGGAACCAATCTGAATTCAATAGTAGATGGATGTCATTTAGTTATTATAATCATTATGATATATGCAGAGCATTATACGGAATTGATTTAAACATACAGTTGGATGGAGGCGGGAATGTGCATGCAGTGTTTTGAACGTATACGGAGATATTCAGTGTGCAAGAAAGATTTAAGAGTGAACGGATGCACTAATTAAGTTATTCGGAACCAATCTGAATTTACTAGTAGATGGATGTAATTTAGTTATTATAATCATTATGATATATGCAGAGCATTATACGGAATTGATTTAAACATACATTCGGATGGAGACGGGAATGTGCATGCAGTGTTTAGTAGGTATACGAAGGTATTCAGTGTGCAAGAAAGATTTAAGAGTGAACGGACGCACAAATTCAGCTAGAAATATTTAATTTGAATATCACCATTTAACGTTTAAATGAAATTTGACGTCGACTACTGATATGATACTGATTAAAACATCTTACATACGCATTGAAAACATTAAAAATCTCACTACATTCAGTGGACGCCGCAGGGTGGTAGTTTGTAAAGACGCAAGAAGTCCTTCGCGATTTATATATATATATATATATATATATATATATATATATATATATATATATATATATATATATATACATATACATATATATATAAGTCGGCGGCATATAAGTAATCCGAGGGGTAGGTGTTTGGACACCTCGGGCATGATAAAAGGTGGGACATCGTTTGTGGAGAGAAGCCGCACTCGCACTGTTTGTCATGCGAGCTGCTCAGTATTTTCCATCTGACCAAATTGTCTTTGCTGCGCCCCACCTGGGTTCGTAGTCTGTTAAACGCTTTCCAAATAGGCCACGGCAATTTTTGGCCAGCGGCCTTAGTATGATTTTTTACCTGAGTGGTCTATACGTATCTTCCCTCTGTAACGACAAGATAAAATTTATGAATAGACACGTAGTAAAATGAGTCGTCACACGCAGGCAGGTTTTAAACAGTGTTTCTAATGTCTGCCAAGAAAATATAATAATTTTAAATTAAAACACGCGTTTTGTAAAACTATCACCATAGATAAAAGAATGATATAAGTATGTAATTATTCCTAAGAAAAAATATTGCAACCAAAAGGTATTTAAAATTATTAAAATGAAATGTTATAAAAATGAATGTGCAACGGAACGTTTCAACTCATGTCGTACAACCAACATAAAGGAAAATACCACCGCCGAGTACGTATGCATTCACCGCAGCCGGAGTGGTTGTAGGATTCATCAAAAAACGACGCTATAGTTTCGAATTAAATATATTTTAAAGTTTGTAAACTTCAATAATACATAGTTTAAAGATGTCTGCCTACATTTAAATATGTAAATATACATTTAATATTAGTTCAATGGAATGACTGTTTAAAATACGATTAAAAATGGTTTCATTGAATCTTATGTGGGTCTAGCAAATCGGCGACAAATTTACATGATTTCACGTTGCCAACCGTCGATATGTCTACTTTGACCTGTCAAAACCATGCTCGCACGAGAGTTAGGCATGAGATAAAATACGTTTTATGAATGTAAGTTATTTTGTCGCTTAATGTTGTCTATGTTTGTTGCGGTAAATTACGCGAAATGCGACAAATTTGAAGGATAAAATTTGTCGCCCTAATCATACTTGCCTCGCAGGGGAAAGTTCCTCGCGTGATGGAATAAAACTATCTTTGAATTGCAATGATCATCATCATCATCAGCGTTCAAAAACCCACTGCTGGGTATAAGCCTCCCTTTGTCAATGATATCGCACTTTTATTCTTTACTCTCATTTTATCATCCCTTGTGGACCGAACCCGTGGTAATATCATTGGTAGCACATAAGCTCTAGTAGAGAGGGACATTACACCGAAATACATATTATTTACACTGCTCAAAATTTAAATGTTTATTCAGTAATTAGACCGTATATCTAGTTCTGTGTACAGTATCATGGAGTAGCGTTGCATAACTATCGATAGTTTGACTATCGACAGTTGACCTTGAAAAACAGTCACAATATCGATAGGACTATCGATAGTATCGATAGTATCGATTGTCAATACTATTGATGTGAGGTAAAACTATCGATAGTATCGATACTATTGAAATAAGATACTATCGCTACTATCAATATTATCGATCTCTATGGTATCTAATCGTCGATGGTATCTTAATTCAATAGTATCGATACTATTGAATTTAGATAATATCGATACTATCCAATACTGTCGATAGTATCTAAATTCAATACTATTAATACAATCGATAGTTTTACCTTACATCAATAGTATTGCAAATTATTGCCAATCGATACTATCGATAGTATCGGTTATTCGATACTAGTCCTATCGATATTGTGACTGTTTTTCAAGGCCACGATAGTATCGATAGACTGTCGATATTTAATACTATTGCTTGCAACACTATCATGAAGTAGATGATTACAGATACTAAGTTAATTACAATCACGCTTTTTTACAGTGACATAAGACAAGCATAGAGTGACTCCAATTACCATTTCCATAGACCAAGCAGTTGATCAGTATTATTAGGAAAACATTTTTTTTTCTCATTTTGATATATGCTCCTTGATAAAGTTATTCAGTTTAAAGATTAAAAAATAATCAAGTAGTCGAATTATAAACAAACGCCGGATTTTATTCGTCATAAATACTAGTAGGTACTTATTGAGACAAAAAACTAAGCAGAGGCAAAAATCTTCGTAGGAATTTCAAAATTACTTATGTAGCCTCAAAGCTTGGACTCTATGTTTAGATCTTTTTAGTGTTGGCAGAGTCTAAGCTGGGATCAGGGCCAAATAGTTTTGTTAAGAATACTATTCACGTTTCGCGTCTGTTCTAATGGCTTTCATAACCAGCTTCGTGATTACTTGGACCGACAAAATGAACTGTAGATACTATTTGTTAATAGCTTATTTTATACATTAAACTTTATTACATCTGATCTTTCTCTATATTGAAATTCATTGTAAAAGGCTTCAAACAAAATTTAATTTTCCAGAATAAAATTATTTCGCGACAATTTTTAAGGTGTGTTTCGTGGCTTATTCTGTGTTATTAGTGTCTGAAAATGTTTTATATGATATTTGGTCCGTGAATTTTTATTTTGCACTAGATTTTGCTCGCGGCTTCGCTCGCGTAGGGGTGTAATTTATCAAAATCCTTTCTTAGGGGATGCCTACGTCATAGTAGCTTTGTGCATGCAAAATCTCAGCCCGATCGGTTTAAAATTGACAAAGTTTCATACAAATTTTCATCCCCTATTTTATCCCCTTGGGGGTAGAATTGATCAAAATCCTTTCTTAGCGGATGCCTACGTCATAACATCTACCTGCATGCCAAATTTCAGCCCGATCCGTCCAGTGGTTTGGGCTGTGCGTTGATAGATCACTATGTCAGTCAGTCAGTCACCTTTGAGTTATATATATTTAGATATATTTAGATATTGTTTCATCGACAATTTAGAATAGAATAGAATATGGTTTATTAGCGAAATATGTACAGTTACAATTTTACAAATTGGCACATTCATTATTCTCAATATGACGCTAATCCGACGTCCATTCAGCATGTGTCGAGGCATTTTACAACACCCCAAAGCTGGTCTTTCGGGGACACCGGCCCAACAAGAAGTACCACTGCTCACTGCAACGACACGCCGAACCGTGTACATGTCATTCGATATGACATATGATTCTATTTTGAAGGACCACTGCATGCAACAATATCTTTGCAAATTTACTTGAATGAAACATATTTCACAGAAACACAACTCAATAAATTTTACAGTCAATTTTTTTTTAACAATTTTTCAAACAGTAGAATTAGTTTTTAACAAATATTGTTCGTTACGAGAATCACAAGAATGAGCGAGCAAAGCGAGCGAGCGCCAAGTGTGAAAGTGACCAATTTATTTTAAATTATTTTCTTAGGAATAAGTTTTATATTAACTAAACAATGTGAGAATAAATAATATTTGATTTGTATGAAATGAAAATGTAAATATTAAATTTATTTGTAAAATATATCAACGATTTTTGTAACAAATATAATTTTATTTTTAGATTGGTAATTACTTGTAATAAAAATGTATTCTTATTAAGTATTGTACATATTGAGTATTCTATGAAATGATAATATAAAAACGAAATTCTATAGAACTATTTTCTATAAAACAACGTACAAACTTTCTATTTCTAACATATTACATTGAAGCTATTTAATCAAAAGACATAATTTAGTACAATAGCTACAGATACATTATCACGTTTTCATCCCTGACGGGGTAGACAGAGCCCAGGACCGTAAGACCCAAAAACCACGCTTAGCTTAGTAGTGAGTGAAGATACTTACTTACTTACTATCCTGGCTCAGCGACCCAAATTGAGTCTTGGCCTCCAGCGCAAGAGCACGCCAGCGCTCTCGGTCCTGTGCGCGCAGGTCCGAAATCACTATTATATTATATTGTTTTAATTTTGATGTTGATTTATTTAGGTAATAATACGATGCGGGAAAAAAAAGAAGGGAAAAATAAAAACGGGAGTGACGAAAGTGAAGGGGAGAAAAAAAAAATTATTTACTTTTATTTCTCCAGCTTCGAGGCGCTGTATTTTTGCGAATTTTTATTACTTTGCTGAACTAAAAAATGTGGGGCCCTTGATTTTTGATAAGCCTCAGACAGAAATCAGGAGCCAGAACCCATTAGCCTAGAACAAAGAAGCAGGATTCAGAAATCGAACTACATAAAAAAAAAAAAATAATGTACATAGGAACCAGAAAAATTTGTCAACAGAAACAGAAACTCGGCTGCGAAAAACAGAAAACCCAGAAGCCAGAAGTGAAGAGTGTCAAGACCAGTAAACTGAAGTCAGGAGTCAAATTCCAGAAGACAAACCAGAAGGCTGCACTATTACGACAGTGTCAACAAATCTCTAATCTTACGAAGAAGACCTGCAGAGCAACGCGACGGATACAAAACAACAAAGCAGTCTATTATCCTTCCAAGTATATATCACACACCAAGTATTATATCTATCCTCCCCATACTGATTTGATGCTGGTATTCGGTCGGTTCTTTCAACTCCCTCTCTCTCCCCTACTCCCTGACTGCGAATATCTCCTACACTCCTTTATCCCTATCTACGAGTCTAACTCGTTTCTCGAGCCATGAGAGTGGTATAACGAGGTTTGGCGTCGCCATGTTCTAGGGACTGAGGACGATATACATGCATCGGCTTTGGTCTGCAAGCGTGATGACGTACTCTCCAAGGTAAACCTCATTCATAAGCTCTTGCAGCGTAACTGCTGGCTGGGAGGACTCAGAACAGAACAGAACAGAATTTTGATGTTGATTTTATTTTAAGTTTAAAGCTTCTTTGTTAATATTTTTAATTATATCAAAATAATTAATAAACTTTTTAATTATCCTGGTGATGTTTTATTTTTTTTGTAACTAAATTAAGTCACACGTATCGCACTGTTGTCAGCTCGCTTGTTTGTTTCAATGGTAAGCAAATTAACATGCCTTTAAATGGCTATTTTTAATAAACGCACCAACGAATCACATTCTCATTTATCGTTATTAAATATCTGATTTTTTGGTCCAGTCAATTAATTATAAGTTAAAAAAAAAAGTTTCGTTTACTACCCATTGTAACGCCGCCATTTCTTTTCACTGTTTCGTCTGACGTACAAAATTTCTCTTCGTAATATTGTATTGATATGCTTTCAACATGGTTGATCACGATATTCTCCTGGCAATCCTTCAGTATATGAAATTCTCATCTTCATCTATGATATCTCCATGGCAGGCAACAAGCAGTTCGAATGGACCGTAAGTTGTCGCAATGGAAAAAATATATTTCATCAGATGTCCGTCAAGGAGGCATCTTATCTCCTTTGTTGTTTGCTGTATGTATTAATCTTTTGTCACACTCTATTAGCTGTTCTTACCATTTCTATGCTGATGACCTGCAAATTTATATACAAACCAGGGCTGAAAATATTGATTCTGGTAATAGTCAGTTAAATGAATCCTTGGCTAACATTTCCTCTTGGTCAGATAATTTCGGTATTAAAATTAATGCGTCTAAGTGCCAGGCAATAATGATTAGTAGTTCTAGACAGCTAGCGAAAATTGATATGAGCTCTTTTCCCTCAATTACCCTTAATTATACTAACATCTCACTTACTCCATCTGCAAAAATCTTGGTCTTGTGATGAACTCAACGTTTAGCTGGAGATATCAGGTCACTGATATCTCCAGCTAAACGTTCAAACAGATCAGCAAAAAAGTCACTTATTCCTTACAATACCTGAATCGTTATAGAAATTTTCTTCCCATGAAAACTAAAATCACTGTAAAATAATCTCTTGTTTTACCTATTGTTGATTATGTTCTTCTGTTGAGTATGTGTATGTTATCTAGATCTAAATGCAGATCTCTTTGATAAGCTTGATCGTCTTATTAATAATTGCATTTGCTTTATTTTCTGTGTTTGTAAATACGATCACATATCTTTTTTTCTGTCTAAGCTTAACTGGCTTCCTGTTCGTCAGCGCCGACAGCACAGAATGCTGTGTACTCTTTTATCTATACTTACTAAGAACCCTTTTTCTCCCCAATATATGAAAACCAAATTTCGCTTTCAGTCTGTTAGCCATGACCGTCAGCTTCGTTCCAGTCATACTCTTCAACTTCATCTTCCGTTTTTTTTTGGTCTGAATTTATGTCTAACTCTTTTACTCTTCGAGTCACACTACTCTGGAATGCATTACCTGAAGACATAAAAAGTATCTCAAACAGAATCTTATTTAAGAAAAAAGTTTAGAATTAGTCAATATATATCAAAACATTTGTACTCTACATATGTATGTACATGTATATATTTTTGTACCTATATATGTATGTGTATAAGTATTTATGTGTATTTTACGAATATATCTAAGTAAACTTGTATATATTATAGTTATGTACTTAAAGCACATCTTTAAGCGCCTATCGCTATTAAACGATTTTTTCTGTTTTCCTACAGGTTGACTGGTAGAGAATGTATTAGCATTAAGTTCACGTTTTGTACCTTTGTGTTTAATAAAGATTTTAATAAACAAATAAATATAGTATCCATAATATATGCATTTATATTTCTCTTATTCAGACATCCTCACTAACTTGTCTTCTCCTTTAATTTGCCCATCAGATGAAGGCTGTTGGGACTGTCCTTTGACCGCAGTCTTAGTTGTGTTGCCTTCATGTATTGATGTTGCTTCAGTGACTGCCATTAGTAACTTTCTCACGGGTTCTATCAGTGGCTTGCAAGCCTTGCGCAAAGCTCCTTCGACCACAACATCGACGCATGTCAACTTTTCGTCATAAATCAGCTGCGGGATATATTCCTTGTTGTTATTTTGAACTGTATCAGATAAAGGCACTGATTTTTTCATACAAATTAAATATGAAATTAAAGTATTCTGCAATGACATTGTAGTAGGATCGTGAGAAAGTTTTAGACAAAATAGAAATTAAATTAAAAATTGGGTTTTGTTTTCGATTCTGATCAACGGAACATTTCACAATGCATTGAAAGTAATTTATTCTTGTTTAATTTTTATAATGTCGTTATAATATTTGTAAAATAGATTCCAATAAAATGAACTTACTAAGTACATTTAAAGAAAAAAATGAGGGATCTAAAATACCAGAAGCAGTAAAAAAATTAGGTATGCATGAGAATCCGATCGTTTAAAAACCTTATTTATTCCCAATACGCGTAAACGTCGGGTCCCTATTTTTAATTACTTGCCCTTCATATGCATAGCTGTCATCGTAAAGGCGCATTGATTAAAATGTTTTCAGAGTTTTATTACCCTAGAGATTTGGTCTGAATTTAAAACGAGCAAAGCAAGATCTATAATCATCTATATATCATCACATTTGACGACCACCGTGGCGTCGCAGTTAACATGTCTGCGATTTCGGAGGTTCTGGACCCATCACCAACTAGAGGAAGTTGGAAAATGACCTTTCTCAAATTGTGCTGGGTATTTATATGTATTTATAGTAAAATACAGTCTGGTTCAGTTAGTATAACATTAAATAAGTTTCAATCTAGTTTGGCTAGCTTAAGAATCCCCTCACCCTAGACTTTTCCATACAAACGTAGTCTACGTTTTATTTTGAAACTAGCTGATGCCCGCGACTTCGTTCGTGTGGACTTTATGACTCCGGCGTATAAATATAAATAAAAACTAATGAGAGAGAGAGAGAGAGAGAGAGAGAGACAGAGGGAGAAAGTACTTGTAACAGTGTTAGGAGTTAAAAGTCAATATTATTTTAATTCTTTCCTTCGGGAGCCAATATGAAAAGAGCTGAAGTGTTACTAACCCTGGAGAAAGCCACAATAAGTAGGCCATGCGAGAAACCAGTCCTTAGATCGACATCAGCAGCTTTAAGCCTATAAAACTGTGACTTTTTTTCATAGCAAAGCAAGTTAACATATGGAACTGTGTATTTTCAAAAGGAAAATTGTTGGGGATGAGTGGCATACGCGGAATAAATACAGTTTCACTGGCATCACTCACTCACTTACTGTGAGCTTTAAGTGTCTCAGCAGACTATGCTGAAGTTTAGTGGCTAAAGTTCAGTGTCTAAAGTTCGGTGGGGATGACACACTAAATAAGCTGAAGTTCAGCTGCTGAAGTTCGGTGGAAACGCCGGACAGTAGTGATGTGCCGATATGAGAATTTAATCTTCCGTCTTTGGCGCGTCTGCGGCGAACGGAAACGGGAGCGGAAGATGGAACGGAAGTGGAAGAGGGAACGGGAACGGGAACGGGAGCGGAAGCGGAAGCGGGAGCGGGAGCGGGAGCGGGAGCGGAAGCGGCAGCGGTGGCGGCAGCAGCGGCGGCAGCGGCGGCGGCGGCGGAAGGTGCGGCGGCGGCGTCGGCGGAAGCGGTGGCGGCGACGTCGGCGGAAGCGGTGGCGGCGGCAGCGGCGGCGGCGGCGGCGGCGGCGGCGGCGGCGGCGGCGGCGGCGGCGGCGGAAGGTGCGGCGGCGGCGTCGGCGGAAGCGGTGGCGGCGGCGTCGGCGGCGGCGGCGGCGGCGGGAGCGGGAGCGGGAGCAGGACTGGGAGCGGAAGTGGGAGCGGGAGCGGAACGGGTACGGGTACGGGTACGGGTACGGGTACGGGTACGAGTACGGGTACGGGTACGGGTACGGGTACGAGTACGGGTACGGGTACGGGTACGGGTACGGGTACGGGTACGGGTACGGGTACGGGTACGGGTACGGGTACGGGTACGGGTACGGGTACGGGTACGGGTACGGGTACGGGTACGGGTACGGGTACGGGTACGGGTACGGGTACGGGTACGGGTACGGGTACGGGTACGGGTACGGGTACGGGTACGGGTACGGGTACGGGTACGGGTACGGGTACGGGTACGGGTACGGGTACGGGTACGGGTACGGGTACGGGTACGGGTACGGGTACGGGTACGGGTACGGGTACGGGTACGGGTACGGGTACGGGTACGGGTACGGGTACGGGTACGGGTACGGGTACGGGTACGGGTACGGGTACGGGTACGGGTACGGGTACGGGTACGGGTACGGGTACGGGTACGGGTACGGGTACGGGTACGGGTACGGGTACGGGTACGGGTACGGGTACGGGTACGGGTACGGGTACGGGTACGGGTACGGGTACGGCTACGGGTACGGGTACGGGTACGGGTACGGGTACGGGTCCGATTCAGGCAAAAGCATCGGAAGTTCGGCGTTACGTGTTGCTAGTAATGCAAATAACATTGCAGGCATGCATTGGCTGAAATTCAGCCGCTGAGATATTAGGTTGGGTTCCGTTACACAGTTTCGGCGGAGTCAAATTTCGCATCAGCATAATTGGCCCTCCGACATTAAGACTTATTTTGTGAGCCGTGAGTCCATTTGCTGCAAGTGAATTAAGAAACTCAACTGGATAATTGGTGGCGTCGTCAACAACACTATCCAAGAAATCTAAATATATATCTATATATCTAAATATATATAACTCAAAGGTGACTGACTGACTGACATAGTGATCTATCAACGCACAGCCCAAACCACTGGACGGATCGGGCTGAAATTTGGCATGCAGGTAGATGTTATGACGTAGGCATCCGCTAAGAAAGGATTTTGATCAATTCTACCCCCAAGGGGATTAAATAGGGGATGAAAGTTTGTATGAAACTTTGTCAATTTTAAACCGATCGGGCTGAGACTTTGCATGCATAAAGCTACTATGACGTAGGCATCCCCTAAGAAAGGATTTTGATAAATTACACCCCTACGCGAGCGAAGCCGCGGGCACAAGCTAGTTAACAATAATTTGCGTCATAAGTTCTTTATTAATTGATTTTTAATTTTTTGGTGTCAATATGGCGCGTTCACATAACCAAGAATTTTCTGGTGTGTTATGCTCTGAAGGTCCGCAAATACTGAACTTATAAGTTCTACTTCGGACGAAACATCTTTTTTTTTTTTAATTTCAATGTACAGACACATTTTTTTTACTCTTTTATTATAGTATACATTTAGTATGTTTTTGTTCAGCGGCAAGAAAAATTTCAACTGTCTAGCTATAATGGTTAATGAGATACAGCCTGGTGACAGACAGACAGACAAACAGTCGGACGGTCTAAGTAATAGGGTCCCGTTTCTACCCTACCCTATGGAACCCTAAAAATCGAATAAAATAAGTATTTATCGGGGGCTCCCATACTACAAACGTGATTTTTCATAGATTATGGTACGGAACCCTTCGCGCGCGTCCGACTCGCGCTTGGCCAGTTGTATTATAACTCAACAAAAAGTTCTCATCAGACTTAACAACTTTTGCTAAGGCGGCATTTTAATATTTCTTATAGTTTAGCTGGACCATTATAGTTCTGCATCATGTGTTCCATTTTCCAAAATCAATTATAGCCTATATGTTGCCCAGGCTTCACAGCTATATAACAAAAAAAGTTTCATTCGAATCCGTCCAGTATTTCCGGAGATTAGCGTGTACAAACAGACAAACAGACAAACAGACAAAAAGACAAACAGACAAACAGACAGACATTTTTTTTATTTTCTTACTCTATTACTATATCTCCATCGCCCCAAATATTTCTTTTTTGAAAAATTTTCAATGTACAGACACATTTTTTTACTCTTTTATTATAGTATAGATAACATGTCAGATTTCGGTAAAAATTTGTAATTTTAAAGAAATCGCAATTATCTAGGGTCATAATTGGTTGACATGTTGACATGGTTCGGACATGTAGAAAGGATGGATGAAAGGAGATTCACTAAAAGAGTCTACAAAGCAAACTTGAGTGGAAGAGTGGGTCAGGGTCGTTCTCGACGAACGTACCGCGATCAGATTGCAGACGTTCTTAAAAAAGGAGAGGTTAGAAGTACCCTAACCGGCGGGCATGCATGAAGAGAGTGATGAGTGTAGATGAAGCGAAAGAGGTCTGTCAGGATCGTAGCAAGTGGAGGTCCTTAGTGTCTGCTTACCCCTGTGGGAAACAGGCGTGATAATATGTATGTATGTATGCATAATTGGTTTCCTACAGTAAAATTATGAACGGGAAAGAAAATATAAGGGTGTAGAAATTTTCCATACTGATGGTCAAATATGATATGATACACTATATTCTCTTTTGAGTTCATACTTTAACTATGAAAACTAGTTATATGCCTAAATATATGAAATTTCTTTGATACAGGTACTAATTTTGTTATACAAATAAATGTAAAATTAAAGTATTCTGCAATAGCATTATGGTAGAATCGTGGGTAGGTTTTGTTCACTTGGAAATAAAAATAAAAATTGAGTTTCGTTTTTGATTCTGATCAAAGGAGCATTTCAAAACGAATTGAACGTTATTAGTGCTTGCAGGTATGTGCTGAGCTCCATATACTTGTATTTTGTTTTGTTTGATCTAGTGGAACACCGTTTTTTATCGGCAGGACTATCTTTGGTGTGTTTTCTCCAAATGTGACAGAAAGCCATACAAATCACATGCGTATGCTACACACAGTAAGTGGAATTCATAAAGTAAACCTGTCCCTTTTTTGAGTCCATTGAAAAGAAGAGTGCACAAAAGTGGACTAAAACATTAACGAACATTTTACAAACTACTCTTCATAACAACGTACTTACTCGCAATATCTCTAGGGGTTGTATTTTCTTTCTAACTGCTAGCAATTCCAAGTAAATGAAAACTAAAGTTTCTAAAGTCATTGTACTTTACGACTTAAGCGGGAATTCTAAGATGCGGGCATATAAAACTTCCCTCCAGCTAGAACAACATAAATTGTAGCAACTGTTTTTCTTATCTACTTTACGTGCTATTTGTTATAAAATATAGTATCGTTGAATTAGTATCCCATAACTCAAGTCTCGAACTTACTTTGGGGCTAGCTCAATCTGTGTAATTGGTCCGTATATATTTATTATCTTTTTTAGTTTCACGGGTCTTTTCACCCCGGTTCTTTGAGAGGCTTGCGTGAAGATACAGATCCAGCATGTAGAGGCCCTTTAGAGAAGTTGATGTTATGTGGCGCTCCCACAAAAACTCATTTCTGAATATACCTTTGAAATGTGTACCCTTGAATAGGTTTCGGCTGGAGAAAGATCTATTGCAAGAAAAAAGGAAAGGTCTACGGGTTATGGAATGAGATTGGAATGGACTGATGCCGGGATATTGCAATAGGAACGTCACCTGCCATAATCATGATTAATGACTATTGTAGGCTGGTGGTAGCTTGCCGCCCACTAGATGGGCCCCTCAAACGCGCCGACAATAGTTGCCGTCAAAGGAGCAACACCGGTCCAGGCGACTCAGGGGTGTCGAGAAGTTAGCTGTGCTTTCTCCGAAGTTACTCGCGGCGTTATGCCCTTTAACACTTCCACCTCTGGAGAAACAGCTCTAACGACTCCTCTCTCTCTCTGTGCGGCCAATTAAGGCAATGCGGAGCTGAGAGCCCTGCGAGCCCTCTTGGGTCTCCACCCCGACCGATGAAGACACGTCGGGGACGAGGGCCCTGACCGGCTCTCTGGAGCACTCGGGTCCATGGTGTCGTTACTCACCAATAGCTTTTATTATTGTGACATTTTAGGTCTTATGGTCTTATAGGCTCTGTCTACACTGTGCGGGATAAAAACGTAATAAATATATTTTTTTTTATAAATAAAATGTTTATTTTATTTCTTCCACAATTTATCTTAAAACTGAGTATAAAACTAATACAAGCATAAATAGGTAAAAAAGTCATACATTAAAAGGTAAAGAAGTGTGTTAAAAGTGGAGAGCTGGTGCCCGTGCTAGGTTTCCGAAGAACCTGTATTACAGGTCACCAGGACTCGTCATTAATAAATATAGGTAAGGCTTACATAATTTAGGTATATATGAGTCATATAACAATGACAAATTATTTATAGCGATCATATGTTTAAAATATAATAAGACCTACATATTTTAAATTAAAAACATTAATATACATGAAAAATCAACAATCTATATATGTATATCTTATAATATATTTGTATACATATGTATTGAAGGTATTCAATATACTTATATGTACACGTACGTACAGTTATGTTCTAAGGTTTTCAATCGTTTTTTCTTGGCTTTCACATTATTCACATATGCGAGTAATCTTTGAATGGATTTTGAACTTGACTGAACACTATAGATAGAATGTCGGTTGCAATTTACGAAAAGCTTGTTTGAGGCTCTGCCAAAAGTAACTTTCTTTTGGGCAAGACGAACTTTTCCCTTTTTTTACTTTATGGAAACGGTGTAGTGGTTGATTTAGAAGAATTTATGGATTTTAAATTTTAATAAGTTTAGATTGTTAGGTCTAAATCCGTGGTGTATTGGTTAATACTCTGGTCTGTAGCTCGGAGGTGGATTCGATCCCCATCCAGGACAAGTTAGAAATTTTCGAATTGCCCTAGATCTTAGGTGATTATCTGTTTATCATGTCTTTATCATAAAATAAAGTATTGTTAACTTAGTAGGTCTCATCTCATAACACGTGTTTGAATTTACTTTTGCTTTGGGGCTAGGTCAATCAGTGTTGACTGAAAACAGTTAGTAAGACGTTTATGGAGAGCTGTATACTTTATAAATATGATATTTATGTGAACTGTATAAATTGCCAAAATCGGTCGAAAAGCCAGACAAAAAAATTTAAGCTTATTTAAAGAAAGTGCCTAGTGAAAAGGCTTATTGTAGGACCGATGACTACCTTAAAGACAAAAATGTCTGGCTTGAGCTTGGCGCGGGTCCCTTAAAGGATTGTTTATTCACAAATGTCAGAATTTGTTATAATCGGTACATACTTCCTCAATTTACATTATGGTGACTTAAAAATGTATTCTCTGTCCACATATCAACTTTAAATAATAATTTAGTTATGTGTTGACGTCCTTGAAGAAAACACTGCAGTGCAGTTGCTTGCCGCTCCTTCTGAACTAGCGCTTAGGGAGCGGCAGTAAACTTATTAACTAACTATTTTTATTTTATAGTGGCCAATACTGTTCAGGTTTTAAAAGGCCTAAAGGCCCATAAGTGTAGCCAACCATGGGCTCAGGGTCCCCACCCTGAGCCCATGGCTGGCTATGCTTAGCAATCTGAAATAATATGTAACTAGCAAACTACACGGTCCGCCGCTTACCCCAGTTAATTTTTACATATAAAATGTCGAGTGTGAACTTTCTTACAAATATTAAGTATTGTAGTAAGTACCTAGATAATTTAATTTTTAGGTTTGGTTCGGTAACTTAAAGGTCTGAGCCAGGGTGGGGCCAGCGCCCCACCGTGCCCCACTGTGGCTACGCCCATGTAAAGGCCATCTTTCATAGATTGAGTACTGCAATATTATAATGACGACAGCCGGGAACAACGGCTATACGTGGCTTCCTAAGCATGCAGAAGCTCGAGATTTTTTGTTTCTCCTGTGGTCACCTATCCAATTGTGGACCACGCCCTGTGTCGCTTAATTAGCGAAAGTACTTTCGCCTCCAAATGAATATGTAGGTATATATTTTTTATTAGCTTATACTGTCCCACTGCTGGGCAAAGATCTTCCCTCTAATAGTACACCATGGATTCTATCTTGCACGATGGATTTCCAGGTCTTGTAAACCCGCACGATCATCACACCACCTTGTCCTAAATGTGAAAATAATTATATTTTTTTTTATTTATGTATGAATAAATAAATATAATAATTCTGTGATATAACTTGAAGAAACAAATGCAGAGTTTTCGATTAGGCAACGCTATCTTAACTTGTAATACGCACTCCTCAAGATGTACTTGCAAATTGAAAAGTTAAGGTGTTCAAG
The DNA here is from genome assembly GCA_943193695.1 of Acrobasis suavella. Classification (NCBI taxonomy): domain Eukaryota; kingdom Metazoa; phylum Arthropoda; class Insecta; order Lepidoptera; family Pyralidae; genus Acrobasis; species Acrobasis suavella. The sequence continues at coordinate 23,888,557 of OW971934.1, forward strand.
ATTGTTTTGTTGTGACGGTTTTTACTAAGTAATAATATTATATTTTTAGAAAATATGCATGAAAAAAAATATTATAGTTTACCCATAAATATTCAAAAGTGTACTAACAGTGAAAACAGAATAAAAATTGGTTGAAAAATGAACGAGATATAACGACTTCACAAAAACATTACTATCTCACTCGTTCTATGGCAAATGTATAGATGATATGGACTTTGACGTCACCAGTCCATATCGGACTTCTCTTTCTAATTAAAATATCACATGTTCTTCGCTGATTAAGATATTTTATGAATTCTTTCATATTTGTTTACTGTGGCTAATAAGGATTGTATTAAAAATAAAAAAATATAAGTACTTGCATATTAAGATATACCATTACTCTTCTTCTATACCATTACTGACATCATGTGACATAAGACACTAAGTTAAACTGTATGTAATAGTTTACTTGCGTGGGGACATAGTTCCAATATGTAGAAACCTTTTAACAGTAATTGTGATGAAAGCACCCACCAGATGGCAGAGGCGTGCAATCCATACAGACAAATAGAAATTTGTCTATCCTGAACCACTCTAATAATGATGGCAAAGTGAGAAATGTACCTATTTTCTTCGATATGGAGCCGTTCTTGTAATTTAAGTAATCTTACCTAATTTACAAGAACGGCTCTAAATTTTATAGGGAAGACACTGATCACAGGGCCTTACCTATAAAAATAGCAGTGCACGTCACTGAGTCATGGCTGTAAGGACACTATAGTCATTTTCTCATTGACCATTCTAAGTAATTCGGGACTATGGAAAAACTACACTGGGACTATTGGGGTCATAATGTGGACTGGGAAATGGGCTATATGAAGGCCTATAGCATCAGAATAAACAGGGTTATTATCTGTTATGTATCTTTGAGAATCACGTGTCTTTTCACCCCGGTCCTTTAAAGGCTTGCGTGGCGATAGAGAACCAACACGCAGAGGCCTCTTGGAGAAGTTGATGTTATGTGGCGCTCCCGACAAAACCCATTAACACAGAAATAAAATGTGTGTACTGAAATTCGTTTACTGAAACTGGTATCGAGTATTGAAATATCAATACAAAATACCAGTATTCCTGTCCCTGAGTGCTGGCAAATATTTCGTTCATCCATCACATATGTCTGCGAATTTCGTCGGATTTCGCCGCATTATGTTTCTTACTCTTTTTGTGTGTTTCTTTAATCCTAAAAGCTTATTTTCTCACCTTTGTCTTGAAAGAGTTAAAGATTTTTGAAACTAGAAAATAAATTCATAAATTAATATTTTGTGTCTGTAGGATTTACAAATTACGAAAAAAAATACAATATATTATTTATATTTAAAAATTAAATACAATTTTATTTTAAATTTTAAGTAGTTTTTCGTGTAGAAAGTAGTGAGGTGTAATTGAATTGTTTTTTGTTTTATGTCTTCTGTATATTGTACGCTCTCTCTACCCTGTGTTGTAAATTGTCCTCATATTTCATGGTTGACTGGGAGAGATCCCTATCTGGGATAAGTCCACTTTTATACTGGTCTCTAGTTCTAACCTGTATTTTTGTCCTGTGTTTATGTACATCAATAAAGATTTTACAAACAAACAAAATACATTAGGTATGAAAAGTCATCTATGACAAACCGGTCACTTAAAAATGAAAGGGGGGAGAATTTAAAAGTATTTGGTGCGTTAGTACTTACGAGTATATACGAGTATAAACGAGTATACCCCTAATAAATCAAAGCACGGGCAATACTAGATCAATATAGTATAATGAAATTAATATAACAGCCGAAACACAAAGAAAAAATTCGGCATTTCCATACAAAAGAGTGCAGCCGCCCGGGCTACTTGTATGGTATTGACGAACATTTTTTTGGTTTTGTGATTTTTATTTCATTATCGTAATTATAAAGTGATCTTGTTTAGCCTGTGGTTCGATTTATTACGGGTATGTCCCTTTTACGTTAATACCTAATAGTTAAAACTCCACGTTTCTTATGAAGCATATGCAAATAAGCATGTTACTAAGGCGAACACCTTGATTATCCTAATTTTTAATTCATAATAATTATAACATCAATAAATTGTTTCAAAATGTTCAGTTACCCTAAGTATTTGAAAAAATGTTGAGCCTTAAGATATATTACGATATGTTATAGGTTAGGAGCCATTTTGGCTACCCCTATGCCGCAAACGCGTTTATTTTGTTTGCAATCTGAAAAGGTGCTTATATTTGAACAAAATTATGGTTTAGGTATGTCAATTGTTAGGTTAAATAAGTTATGTAAAACTTCGGGAGTGGGATCGGGAGCGGGAGCGGGAGCGGGAGCGGGAGCGGGAGTGGGAGCGGGAGCGAGAGCGGGAGCGGGAGCGGATCCGAAGTTCCGATTTAAGCAAAAGCATCGGAAGTTTGGCATTATGTGTTGCTAGTAATGCAAATAACATTGCAGGCATGCTTTGGCTGAACTTCAGCCGCTGAACTTCGGCATACTGTGTTGCGTTACACAGTTTCGGCGGACTCAAATTTCGCATCATCATTATTGGCACCCCGACATTAAGTCTTATTTTCTAAGCCGAGAGTCCATTTGCTGCAAGTGAATTAAGAAACTCAACTGGATAATTGGTGGCGTCATCCTGATCAATAACATTATCCAAGAAAGTATAAACCATTGCATCACCAATAATTTGCATCATAAGTTCTTCATTAATTGCTGCGCATTGTTCATTTTTTGGTGTCAATATGGCGCTCACATAACCAAGAATTTTTCTGGTGTGTTATGCTCTGAAGGTCCGTAAATACTAAACCTATAAGTTCTTTGGGCAAAGTATTGTGGAAAGACTCACCTGACCATTCTCTTCAAGAAAGGGACCTTCCCTAAATTTTAATATTATTCTTGACAAATCTTGGGCATGTGAACTAAAATCACTAAGCTAGGCTCTCATATTAATTGTTAGTCTGAACTTTTGTATTTGAGGACACAGATAAGACTGTTTTAATGAGGAGTTAATCTCATCTGTCCTAGAGCCCCGACATAAAACTACAACAAAAACGTGACATTGCCTGTTGGCCTGTCATCTCGACGAATGCCTCGCAACATTCTATCTACAGCTTTCACTGCCTTTTTGTTGACCATTGAACATTCATTCCAAACGATTAGACAGCAAATGAGAGGTTTAGCCACTTTAGGCAAGTCGATATCAAAAATTAGGCCCAAACTGATACCGCCTTCACCGTTTATGCAAATAAGGTGTTCCAAATCTTCGATTTTTAGGGTCATGTACCCAAAGGGTAAAAACGGGACCCTATTACTAAGACTCCGCAGTCCGTCTGTCTGTCCGTCTGTCTGTCTGTCTGTCTGTCTGTCACCAGGCTGTATCTTATGAACCATTATAGCTAGACAGTTAAAAATTTTAAAGATGATGTTTTTTTGTTACCGCTCAACAAAAACATACGAAATATAGAATAAAATAAATATTAATAGGGGGCTCCCAAAGTAAAATCGTGTTTATTCATAGATTGTGGTACGGAACACTTTGCGCGCGTCAGACTCGCGCTTAGCCAGTTTTATTATACCTCAACAAAAAGTTCTCATCAGACTTAACAACTTTTGCTAAGGCGTCATTTTAATATTTCTTTTAGTTTAGCTGGACTATTATAGTTCTGCATCATGTGTTCCATTTTCCAAAAGCCTATATGTTGCCCAGGCTTAACAGATATAAAACAAAAAAAGTTTCATTCGAATCCGTCTAGTATTTCCGGAGATTAGCGTGTACAAACAGACAAACAGACAGACATTTTTTTTTATGTTCTTACTCCATTACTTTGTCTTCATCGCCACAAACATTATTTTTTGGAAAAATTTTCAATGTACAGACACATTTTTTTTACTCTTTTATTATAGTATAGATTATTATAGTATAGATAAAAGCTAAAAAGTTATTTTAAAAATGTAGGTATGTTTAGTAAAACAAAATTAGGTTAAAACACATTATGTGAAGCTATATAATGACAATTTGTGAGTATAAAAAATCGTTACTGGGTAGTAACAGAAATAAGCATAAGCCAAGAGCCTAGAGCCTCAATTTCAATTAAATTGCCACAAAGTGATTTAAATTCAAGATCTAAGCAATTTTGACGGCAATTTAGATGAAAGCGAAACGCTTGCCTAATCGTAATTATTATAGTTCACTAATTTGCAACTAAGTGCGGTGTTGAGCAGTACGTACCTTATCTTATCGAATTAGCAATGTGAGTGATTTAATGTTTTCGGTCATTTAATAATTTTTATTGTGCATATACCTCAACTAAGGCTTACTGTGTCAGTTTCAACTTTCAAAAAACTGTTTCGCTCTTATTTGTTAGATAAACAGAAAACTAACAATCCAATAAGTCGCCGGTAGCTGTTGCTGCCACTGACACTGACGCTGACACTACACTCACACAAACTCCTAGGGCACTATTTTTTACTTTTCTATCCTTGGCTGTAGCTCTTCTGTATTCTTCTATCTACATAGGGCGCACTATAAGTTTCCGGAACTGGCCACTTACATAAACAATATTTAAAAATTTATTGCAACATTTGAAAATAGAACTCTTTGGCTGTAGAATGCAGTTTGTTTCATCTGACTGTCTTTTGTTTTTACCTTGTGGCGCCATTTAAAAAATTGTGTGTCTGCATCAACATGGATTTAACTCAGGAAAATTTTCGTAGTAAGATTTTCTACGATTTTAAGTGTAATTTGACAGCTCAACAGAGCATCGCTCGGCTTGAAACAGCTTTTGGCAATGAAGCACCATGCAAGACAACTGTTTATAGCTGGTTTGCAGAATTCAAGCGTGGTCGTATCAATCTCAGTGACGAATCTCGCGATGGTCGGCCGTCCACCGCTGTGACCAACAAAAACATCGATGCTGTGCGCCGTATGATTGAAACAGACAGGCATGTGACCTACCATGAAATTCGCGCATCCTTAGAAATAGGCATGAGTCAAATACAATTAATCCTACACAAACATTTGGGTGTGAGAAAGCTGTGCTCGCGGTGGATCCCACACAACTTGACCGAGGCTCAAAAAACGGACCGCGTCACTTGGTGCAGTGCCATGCTTACCAGATTCAACGAAGGTGCGTCAAATTTGGTGTGGGACATAGTAACAGGTGACGAAACATGGATTTATTGCTACGATCCCAAAACAAAGCAGAAATCGAGCGTATGGGTCTTTCAAGATGAGCCGAAACCAACCAAAGTGGCGCGCGTGAAAAGTGCATCTAAGCGGATGATTGCTTCTTTTTTTAATAAAACTGGACACGTGGCTACTGTTGCTTTAGAGAATCGTCGTACAGTGAATAGTGACTGGTACACGACCATTTGTTTGCCGGAAGTTATTGACGAACTCCGTAAAAATAACCGTAAACGCCGTATCATCCTGCACCACGACAATGCTAGTTCTCACACGGCCAGACAGACAAACGACTTTTTGAAGGCGAAAAATGTAGAACTCATGAGTCATCCTGCATACAGTCCCGACCTGGCACCTTGTGACTTTTTTCTGTTCCCAAAAATTAAGAACCAATTACGCGGTCAATGATTTTCATCACCAGAAGAGGCTGTCGAGGAGTATGAAAAACACGTTTCAGAGGTCACCACAGAGGAGTGGCACAAAAGTTTTCAAAACTGGTTTCATCGAATGAAAAAGTGCATAGACGCCAAGGGAGATTATTTTGAAAAACAATAAATTAATTTTGTACCTTTAATAGTATTTTTTCATATTCATTCCGGAAACTTATAGTGCGCCCCACGTATATATGTATGATGTGTAGTTTTTCTATTAGCTTTGTGTGTAAACATATATTTAACATTTAGTTTAGAACTCTTTTCCCTCTAGTCGTAAGATTCCGTAGATGCGCACTCGCACCTGACAGGCCGCAGCTGAAAATCAGTGAGCTACTCTCTGAGCAGCACCAAGCACTGAGCTATGACCTTTTTGTATTGCTGTGGCACACAGATGCAGGGATATTGATATATGTTCTCAGTGCGATGTTTTATCATGTGTTATTTTGTAATTTTGTATATATTTCTTCTGTATGTGTGTGACTATAGCAACAAATAAACATCTTATCTATCTATCTATCTATATAAGTATATTCGGTCATTTGATATTTGTTATTATATTATATAATATTAGTTGCTTATTACTTCTTGTTTATTCTTCCATGCTGATCCAGACTAAAATCTTAGAAAGTACTATCTGCTTCTCTTCCCTCGCAGATCGTAAAAGCCGATAGAGAGAATGGAGGAGGTTTGAATCATGGTATATAGGCGATGAGGGAAGCAAGTCATCAGTATTTTGATTCCGTTTTTAGGGTTCCGTAGTGAACAAGGAACCCTTATAATTTTGCCATGGCAGTCTGTTTGTCTGTCCGTCCGCGGTTTTACTCAGAGACTATTAAGTACTAGAAAACTGTAATTTAGTACAGATGGTAATAAAATGATGAAAAAAAAAGATTTTTTGGGCATCTCCCATACAAGTAAAGTAGGAGTCATTTTTTTTTATCGACTATCCAATCGTGTAGGTTATTGTTGAATAGGTCTTTATAGGACCTTCAAATGCGGTTAGCATTTGATGGTCGGGGGGGGGGGGGGGGGGACGTCTGAACTGATTTTCAGCAAACAAACCGAACGAGCTTTTACGTAAAAAAAAAACGCAATAAATCGGTCCAAGCGTCAAACTTATTACACCCCTCTTTTTTAAATAATTAAATTAATAAAAAGTATCAAGTACTTCATACATTTTGCTCGTTCGATAAATAAAACATCCCCGTGAAATGAAACGCGAAAGCTTTTCTAGTAAAATATCACGTACAGGAGAACATTTCAATGCTCCTAATTGGGATGCCTCTGAGAATTCGCTCGGCGGATTTAAGAAGGCACTATTTATTACGCTGCGCCTTAGGCAAAATTTATTAAGAATTCGATCCAAACATATATCTGAATTTTAATAACCAGCCAAGTGCGAGTCGAACTCTCGCGTACGAAAGGTTCCGTACCATTATCTACAAAAAATCACGTTAATAGGGAATATGCATGAAAAAGTAAGTAAAATACTAACAGTGAAAACAGAATAAAAATTTGTTGAAAAACGAACGAGATATAACGATTTAACGAAAATATGTCTAAACTCACACGCAAAAACATTACTTTCTATGGTAAAATGTATAGATGATATGGACTTTGACGTCGACAGTCCATATCGGACTTCTCTTTCTAATTGAAACTTTATAGTATCACATGTTCGTCGCTGATTAAAATCTAAATATATATAACTCAAAGGTGACTGACTGACTGACATAGTGATCTATCAACGCACAGCCCAAACCACTGGACGGATAGGGCTGAAATTTGGCATGCAGGTAGATGTTATGACGTACGCATCCGCTAAGAAAGGATTGTGATCAATTCTACCCCCAAGGGGATAAAATAGAGGATGAAAGTTTGTATGAAACTTTGTCAATTTTAAACCGATCGGGCTGAGACTTTGCATGCATAAAGCTACTATGACGTAGACATCCCCTAAGAAAGGATTTTGATAAATTACACCCCTACGCGAGCGAAGCCGCGGGCAAAAGCTAGTAAATATATCAGAGTAAATATTAGTTCAAAGACTCACTGATTGAGAGAACATGCCTCGTCGATCGCCGATTGGCCCTTCAGTAAATGCTCACGCGTGAACTCAAAGAAGTCTAAATAGCCCTTCAATCTTTGATAAATAATACGAAAATATCGCGTTTCCTTGAAATTATTTTGACCTTTTCACGTAAGGTTAGATAATGTGCTTGAAAAAATCTGAGTGTTACCGACAACTTTCAGTTTTTAAGAAACAAATAATAATTTATGTGCCGCATAATTATTCAGGTGCCGCATGCGAAACACGTCATTATTTAAAAAAAAAACCGACAGCTTTTTTCAGGGTTTCGTACCCAAAGGGACCCTATTACTAAGACTCCGCTGTCCGTCCGTCTGTTTGTCACCAGGCTGTATCTCATGAATCGTGATAGCTGGACAAAATACAAATGATTGAGTATTGAGTATTGCAATTTTCACAGATGATGTATTTCTGTTGCCGCTATAACAACAAATACTAAAAACTCGCACTTGACACATGAATCGGAACGGATTCTCCATGAACGGTTTCTTTGACATATAGCTACGCCATCAATGTCAAAATTACGAGTGGTCTTGACCACTCGTCCAAATCCTTCGCATACGCTCATTTCAAAAATGCGCCCGTTTGGAAACGCTCGCGTAAAACATACATAATGTGACAAATGATTTCAAAAATGCGGCCCCAGACCGCAGAGCGTGGCAAACAATTATATGTACATACATACTGAAAGCATAACCCAGTTCGCAGGCTAGATCGCTATTCCTTGACCACCACTTAAGGTGAGTTTTCTTCAGGGGAATCCAATGAAATACGGACAGATCATTCTACATTCATGTTTATTCACTTGGAACTTTATGATAGGAATACAATTACTATCAGTTCGAATGACGATTTCCTATTTAAATAGGTACTTTTAAAACAACTTTTTCATTCGCAAATCTAACTTTTTAATTCTGACAGACAAGACAACATTAATTAACTATGGTCATGTCAAGCGTCCATTTTTAAGCCAATCACTGCTTAGTATATTGCCATAGACTAAATCTCAACAATATAGACTTTCACACATTAAAAATATCATAATAATAATCATGCCTTCAATATTAGTTTCATCCAATGCTAGAAAAAGAGGTAAACCAAAACGAAAGAGAAAGCGCGTAAGGGCACGGTTTGTAACTAACATACAGACTTGTATACAAAGTACATAAAAACATACATACAAATATATAAAACCGAAACAAACACTACTTCTGCTGTGTTGACAACGTCATTACTCCTATTTTTTACATAAAAGTTATAATCACTTTGAAAAATACATATTTCAAAGTGATTATAACTTTTATCACTTTGAAATATATATATTTATATTCATGATTCAGTGCGGAGGTGGGGCACTGAATTTCAGTCACATTTTTATAAGGCTCACGTTCACGTAAGATCTCTCATGTGGCGGCATCGGTAACGAGACGAGACGGCATAAGGTGACGTGACTGTGTATGTAGTACTGTAGGTAACTAAGTGGGTAGTCCACGTCACTCGGGATGTTAGATGCCGATCACGCCATGCTCTCCCCCCCCCTTTTACTCGCCCGTCTGCGCCATATATATTTATTTATTTACATTTTTAGAGACACTAATACTCCGAATTATTTGACTCTTCAACCACACTCAATGTTTTGCCTGTAATATCTGCAAGAAATCAAGTGACACAAATCCATCCTCGATCGCCTCCTGCGTCCTTACGAACACTGCGGGGTGGGGGGACCGAGGCGGATCTTTGTTAAAACGGCTGGTTGGAGTCAATGTTTGTTAAATAATTCTAAAAAATAAAAATTGATCTAATAATTAATGGCTCTCTTTAACTGACGCGTTTTAACTTACTCAATGTACTGTATGTACTACTTTTAAATTGAATTATAATTGTAAATATCCAGATACACGTGCTTTAAGCGTTAGTCAGACAGAGGTATGTTTATGTTTTTTTTTTCCTCAAGTAAAGTACTCTAAATTATGTAAATGGCTCGTAAACGTTTCACAAGATAGTTCAAATTAACATTATATTTTTTTAGGCGTAACAAATTATATTTCTCTGAGATACGGGTGTATAAAAATCGTCAGTTCACCCTGTACATAGCCTTAACCCATGTGATCTGTCTGATTGTGCATAGCGTTTTACTAACAGGTATGCGTGGGCTTTAAAAGAAGACATTTAAAAGAAATTCGAAGCGTTTGAGATGTGGTTAAGATCAAATGCTTCCAATTTATTTCAATGGTTTTCTTTTAGGATCCACGCTTCGCAACCATACAACACAGAAGGCCAAGCATAGCATGAAGCAACCTCGTTCAGTTTAATGAAGGGTTTTAACTACAAAGCACTTTTTTCTCAACATTTCAAAGGCTTCTCGGGCTATTTCTTTACGGGTACGAATCTCTAACATACTTTCTGTTGGGGTGTAAGGTTGTGGTGGTAGGGTAAATGCCGAAAGTTAGTTAAAAATATATTTATTCAAAGTTCTACAAATAAGTCTGGTATAATTTGTTATGTTCAGATGTACTTACACGTTTATATTTTAAATTGAAGTTGACATTACGTTATTTATAGTTTATTCAGTTATATAAAAGACAATGTTAGATAAATGTTGCCAGATATTGTCGTTGTTATGTTTTAGAGATAATAATAAAGCTTTAGAAGTATTAATCTTTATTTTGACACTATATGGTAATTTTTACAAAAAAAAATAATCTTTTAATGTTATTTTAAGTTATTAAAATAAGTTAGTATTTGGTTTAATTAAGTTAATATTTTAAGTTAATTATTTAAGATCTTATGTACTCTATTTTATGTGAATAAATAATAATTATCATAAGTTTTTTTTTAAACCTACGGTAAAAAGAAAGGTAATCCAATTTTAACGAAATTGCATGCAGCTTAAATTAGTTTTAAAGAAAAATGGTTTTCATAAATTATAGGATTGAATGATCATTGCTTTTTAATGTGATATGATAGGTATGTATGTATTTTAATCAAATTTGTTCAAGTTTAGATTTTTATTTATGTATTACATATCAACAATCACAAACTCGTTTGTATTCTTTGACCTAAAAATCAGCATACTTATGAATGCAGGGTAAAATGTCTTCTTCTTATCGAGTTGAAATGATTTCAGTGTAGTTTTTGAAAATTTAAGAAGCTAAATAAACCTATTACTCGAAGATCTATTGGCAACAGTAAGTGGTTATGCGGGAAATAACACGACCTGCGCCTCGACCAAGGTACGAAATGACGCAAAAGCACTTGTAAAAATTTGCTTTACAGTAGACGGTACAGCTATTACGCACTTTAGATGTGCAAAAACTGCAGCTGAAGCGTGGAAATGCATGAAAAAAGCTTTTGAGAATAAATGAATGGGACGAAGACTAGCTTTAGAGCGTAAACTGTACAGATTAGGGCTGGCAGACTTTGACAATATAAAACTGTACGTTAATGCTGTTGTGTCAACCGCACAGGACTTGGTAATAAAAGATTCGTCAATTGTAGCTACACTTTTGAGAGGTCTCCCCTCAAAATATGAACCTCTTAATATGGCACTAGAACACTGTAATGTAGACGTAACTACAGATTTAGTGAAATCGAAACTGCTGAATGAGATATCCAAAACTGCAGCTGCATCTGTGGATTTCGTTTTTAGTACCGGGACTAGAAACATTACTTTTTTTTATTGTTTTCAGGCTGAACATCGATTAAGGGCGGCTGTTGTTGATACTGTCTACTGTTGTGTAGACTCCTTATAAGTTATTTTTCAAATTATATAAGACATATAGTGTTCTATTTGACATACATTAATATTCAATATTCTTTATAAGTTGCCTAGTTACTTCAATAAAAACATTCGTCACAGACACATCTCTTTACTATTTTCTTTAATATTTACGTACTCAAGATTCAATATTTTAATACTAAAGAATAAATGTTTACATCAACGGGTAATGTGTGTATCAAGCTTACAACTCTTATGTTAATATTATTTCAAAATGAATGAGCAGATCAATTAATTAAATCGATGTTAACTAATATTAATATTTCATTACAATTTAATAAATTTTAGATTGCGCTGAATTCGGAAAACTTTAATTTCTCTATCGAAGTCTAGAAAATCACGTTTTAATTTGATCAAATTTCAGACAGCGACCGCAAGAGGTTATATTATCAGACTTCGTAATTAATTAAATGTCAATTTCAGATGATTCACAATTTTAGATCAATTAATCAATTTTTTATTAAAAAACTTTAGGTGACAGTTTAATTCACGTTAAAACAGATGCCGAAAATGACAAAAAAATATTTTTACAGTGTACACACTTAAAAAAATTACGTTAAATATCATCGTTATTGCATTTTAGCGTCAAATATGATAAAATAATACTAGGTACATTTTTTTTATGTAACTCGTAAAGGGCGGCAAACGAACAAGCGGGTCACCTGATGGTAAGTGATCACCGCTGCCCATGGACAACTGCAACACCAGGGGTGTAACAGAAGCGTTGCCGGCCTTTCAGAAAGATATAGACTCGTTTTTTGAAGGCTTCAATGTCGTATCGGTCCGGGAACACTGCTGCAGGAAGTTGATTCCACAGTTCGGTCGTACGTGGTGAAAAATTCATTTTAAAACGTACGGTTGGTGATTGCCAACTATCCAAGTGGTGTGGATGAAATTTTAATTTCAGGCGGTTGGTGTGGTGGTGAAATTTTGCAGCAAGTTTTTTTTTATTAAGTCGAACAATTCTTCAGAGCAATCCCCATGATAAATGCGATAAAAATGCACAAGGATGCAACATCCCTACGTAGAGCCAGAGGATCGAGACGGCCGACGAGAGTCACATCGTCGATTACACGAGTAGCGCGATTATGCAACACAAGTCATATAGATGGCGCTTGTGTTTAACAGTAACAAATGATTCAAAATACCGTAAATCGAGTTTACCAAGAGAATTCCAAGAAAATCACTGAAAGGAATTTGATGAATGAAACACTACAACCGTTCGAAGAGGGCTGGGTAACCCGGATATATCTAATTTCGCGGTTCGCTGGGCTCTTATCCGGGTATGTGTTTATATAAACTATCTTACATACAAATTGATTGAATTGTTCAAATTACCATACTAGTATAATTTAATTAGACTTTACTTTCATAGCATAATGTTCTATGGATTGCTCTTATGGGGTAAAGTGGCTAACATACATACTATTTTTGTGCTACGAATTCGGTCGATCTACGGCCTAAAACCACGCGATTTCCTAAGAGAGTTATTTAAATCTATAAATATTCTTATCGTGACATCTCAATTTAATTACGATAATCTTCTGTTTGTTAAACCTAGTTTAAATAGTTTCAAGAAAAATAGTGATGTTCACAGTTATAACACTCGCAACAAAAATCAGCTTATACGCCTAAATTTCGACTTGCTAAAACCAGAAAGTCACTCTTAGGTCTAGGTATAACATTATTTAATAAGCTTCCCGAAGCGGTCGTAAACCTACTAATGGCAAAAAAGTTTTATTAAATTATGCATACTATACTATCAATGATTGTTTTAACAGATAAAAGCGCGTGGATATTTCCTAAAACTTTGTGATTACACTCCACACATGAAACTAGCGTATTTTTACTTTGGGGCTAGTTCAATCAGTGTAATTTGTCCCTATATATTTATTTACGTAAAGTAAATTATACGTATTAAGTATTGACGTGTATTGCCTGTAAACGTCTAATTACTGAATACATTGAATTATTTGAATTTTGAATATAGGTATATCTGCATATTCTTATAAGGTTATCGCTTTAAGACGAAGTGGTAGCTAAAGTGGCGCCCTCATTTGAAATAAATTGTTTAAAACTAAATATGGTAATAATTAAAAATTTTATTTGTATAAATGTCTAGAAAGACCTTTGAACTACTTTATGAATAACCTTTGAAATTATTACTAATAGTCCGTCTAGTTTTAAAACTGTTTTTCGCCAAAAGAGGCCACTTTTGTCGAAAAACAGTTTTAAAACTAGACGAACTACCAATATTACTTTCAAAAGTTATGCATAAAATAGTTTAAAGGTCTTTCTAGACATTCATACAAATCAAATTTTTAATTATCACCATATTTAGTTTTAAACAATTTATTTCAAATGAGGGCGCCACTTTAGCTACCACTTCGTCTTAAGAGATAAGACCGCCCATTATACTCATTTAATTTAAAATTATTTCTTTGTGTTACATTTTTCTTTTGCTGTACAATAAAGAGTTATTTATCTATCTATTATATAATTGACCGAGTGAGCGAAACGTCTCAATTCGAGATTGGCCAAAAATGCTTTGTCCATCTGTCAGTTTCTTTGTTTCTCATGTTAACACATCTCTCAACCGATTCTCATGAAATTTTGTAAGCAGGTGTATTAGACTTTTTGTAGATATTTTTTTTTGTATTTTTTTTCAATATGGCTGAAATATGGGGAAAAAAATTATTTATCTCAGCTATTTCGAAAGAGAGCCAATAAACTTGTTTGTTACCCTTAGCCATTGAGCCACTAGGTTTAATAATCACGTCTTGTTTTTTATATGTGTAAGTGGCCAACACTGGTGTCAGAATTTTCAAGCTGTCCAAAAGCATCTGACTTGGTTTGACGACTGTTTTACAATAATGACCAACGGCTTAACGTAGCTCTCGAATGGATAGACCAATTTCGATGAGTTTTTTTTTTTCGTAAAAATAAGTATCTTGCGGTGGTAAAAGTAAGTATCTTGCGGTTCAGCCATTTAAAATTTATTGGGGTTAAAGCTTTAAAATCCTGGCCAATAATAGATGGCGCTACGGATATCAATGCCACTTAATATCGGTTGGAATATGTAGCCACTCATCACTACATAAATACTAATAAATAAAAATATATATATGGACAAATTACACTGATTAAGCTAGCCCCAAAGTAAGTTCGAGACTTGATACAATATTTTGTAATAAATACATATTGATAAATACCCAAGAACCCTGAAAAATTTGAAAAATGCCATTTGCCAACTTGCCCTGACCGGGGGTCGAACCCGGAACCTCTGGGTGACGAACTAGATTTTCAATTTTTCAATTTATTTATTTATTGCATTTCATAATGTACATCAGTTCTAACTACTAAAAGTCACTGTCATATTATAAGGTACACTATGAACCCTGTCGGGTATCGCAAAAGATGGTGGCAACGTACGTTTTTTAATTTTCCTGGCAAATGAACTTATTTCTCGATCACCTTTTACGATCGTTTACCAGCAATTAGTATCAATTGTAATAAATGGTTTTCCAATGAACAATTTATATATTTTGTATCTGATTGAGAAGAGTAGAAATTGGTACATGTTTTCTAGTCTCTCAGCGCCACTAATAATAACACTAAAACTAAATATTAGTTGAAATAACAAGCTATTCATGCTATTCGTGCTATTATAACACGTTTTTCATTATTTTTTGTGCAAATTTGAGAAGTTTCATTTAGTTTTATTTGTAAACCGTTACATCTCACTATTATCATCTCTAATATTATAAAGGCGAAAGTTTGTGAGTGTGTGTGTGTGTGTGTGTGTGTGTGTGTGTGTGTGTATGTTTGTTACTTCTTCACGAGCAAACGGCTGGACCAATTTTGATAAAATTTGGTATGCAGGAAGCTGACACCCTGGATTAATACATAGGCTAACACCGCGGGGCGCAGCTAGTATTGTCATAAACTGACTATTAATATTCGCCTCGCGTCTCTTCTTGATATATTATATCTAGCCTTATGGCCTTATCTTAACACCGTTCATGAAAAGAATTAGATGGATCAATTCAAGTAATGTGAATAAAGTAGTAACTTTATCCACATTTTTATGAAAGCAAATTAACTTATGCCTTTGCTCACAAATTATATATTTTTATCACTTAATTCTAATCACAGTATTTACAATATTCAAACCATATTTTGTAAAATATTGAGTATCTCTTGGGATTTTTACCATTTCAATAAACGTTGGTCTATTTTATGAAAAAAACATGTTTAAGTCAGACGTACGAAGATTATCTTAATTAATTAAAAAGTTTTTTCTCAAAAAGTAATAAAGATAATACGCAAACATGGCTCACAAGTGGTGCATTAATTAAGCTTTTCATCCCGCCTAATTAAGATACCCTCGTTCCCATGGGAAAAAATATGAGTCATATGCCACTATAAAACATAGCATTACACGTTTAATTTTAGGCTGTACAAGTACAAAAGTAAATGAAGGGGTGCCATGGTGGTGTAACTTATTACGTCGTAAATCTCAACGGAATGGGAAATTACTATAATTTGAAACTTAATTAAATATGAAATATGATCCCAAGGGCTTTTAGACACTGTTAACACTCCATAGGTAAGTTAATTAATTAGGGATATTAAATAGATAAAACAATAAGTATGAACTTATATAACGAATATGAAATCGAAATTTATTTTGTGCTCATAAGATAATAATTTTACTTTTCATTCATTATCATCATCATCATTTCAGTCGCATAACGTCCACTGCTGGACATAGGCCAGCAGTGGACGTTTGGCCCCTCCCAAAGATTTCCAAAACGACCGATCAAGAGCGGCCTGCATCCAGCGCTTTCCAGCGACCTTGGTCAGGTCGTCTGACCACCTTGTGGGTGGGTGTCCTACGCTTCGTTTGCCAGTACGTGGTCGCCATTCGAGAACCTTTTTGCCCCATCGGCCATCGGTTCTTCGCGCTATGTGTCCCGCCAACTGCCACTTCAACGAACTAATCCCCTGGGCTATGTCAGTGAATTTTGTTCTCCTACGAATTTCCTCATTTCTGATTCGATCACGTAGGGAAACGCCGAGCATAGCGAACTTTTCACTGATCATATCCATTTTTAACGTAAAAACCAATAATAGGAGCGCTATTTAACTCCAAGAAACTATGATATTACGACGGTTATTTATTTTATTCATAGATATAGGAGGTGTATAGATTCCGCGTTGAAGTCTCAAAAGTAAACCTGTTTTAAAACGTAGTGGCGTATTTTTGTATGAAATACGCCAATACGTGAGTCTACTAAAAAGAAAAGTCACCTAAATGTAAGCCAATGTCATTACACAGTGTCATTTAAAGTTTGTCATACTTTTAACGTTTAGCAAAGTCTCATTCTCGCAACAGTAGTTTTCCATAAGAGGGAAAGTATATAAGTATAATTTTACAGTACATACACTGTATGTAGCATTCCGTCATATTTTGTTTGGTTTTGGTTTGTTTGTATTTGCATACAAAGTAACCTTAACCTACACATTTTTCCGCTCTAACAGTCTTTTTAAAAAAAATGTGGTGTCGTGGGACACCAGGTAGGAACGAAGTTCCTTCGGCTAATGTAGAAATAAACGTGGCTACTCACGAGTAAAATGTATGTATAATGTGAGTATTCGCCACGTGCTTGTCCATGAATTCATGAGTATATACTATGCATTGGAGGGGTGGAGTGGTAATAGAGAGAGAAGAGATGAGAGAACGAAAAGAAAGAGGGAGGAAGAGAAAGGTATTATACACTACTCGCTTGTGTATACGACTGTCGCGCCTGCGCACGTCTCATTTAACGGTTTTATTTAACGAGGTCATCCTTACGGTTTTACTATCACATTTTTTTCAGTTCGGTCGCGCAGCGAAATCCCTATCTCCTCCAAGCCTGCCGTAAGGAACTTCGTTCCAAGAACTTCGTTCCAATAATTTTAATTTTATAGAATAAGAATGTTCTATATTCCAACGGACCACTCGGATGAGGTGGGTGGTGATCTGCGACGGCATCCCACCGACGTTAACTTATCTCATCTTTCTGAGGAACGGGAGGCGGGGAATGATCGTGGAAGGACGTGGAATGTAGATTTTTTTTTAAAGATGTGTAAGTTATAAAAGGGAACTCTACCAAATTGTCTATAAATATTTAATAGCTTTAATTGAGCACAAGAATTGAATTTAAAACATTACTAGTATAGTCGTAGTTTTGGCAAAATATATGGGGTTTACGTTGGTTTTTTTTTCAATTAGTGAACTTTATACATATACTTTAAAACACTATTTACTAATTCTCAGATGGTTTAAAAAACTCGAAAATGTAAGGTTTACCTTAAAACCTTTTTTGATAACCGATCGAAATGAGCGTCGAAAACAACAGATGAAAACAATTTAGAAGTTTTAAAACAAACTTGGATAAGCAGAAACTTTTTGGATCCATCGTCATTTATAAATTAGTCTGGCACTTTTATCAAACTTTCACGCCCATTAATTCAAGGAAAATATACAATAGAATGTAATCTGTCCGGAAATGTAGGTATTTGTAAGGGTTCCGTACCCAAAGGGAAAAAACGGGACCTATACGATGACTCGGCTGTCCATTCGTTCGTCTGTCGGTCCGTCTGTCCGCCTGTCCGTCTGTCCGTCTGTCCGTCTGTCCGTCTGTCCGCCTGTCCGTCTGTCCGTCTGTCCGTCTGTCCGCCTGTCCGTCTGTCCGTCTGTCCGTCCGTCCGTCCGTCCGTCCGTCTTCTATACATTTTGTATGAAACGGACGCGGAACAGACATATGTATGCGCCCCGTCCACATCTTACGTCGTTTCTGTGTGCCTAGCGCCTTAAAAAAGTTATATTATTACCAACTACATGAACTTTCAGTAAAGCAGTGCAATACCACCTTTCCAAGGTGAGTTTACTTATAAATTAACACAGTTTACAGTTTGGTAATCCAATTTTCGTGTGCCGATGTTCAAGCGAGGGTAAAAATGGCTTATAATGTTTTGTATGGAAACTTGTCTAATTGTCAAATTGATCGCTGACTTTTGCTCTTGTGAGAATGACAGTAATCGTATTATCTGTCGCAGTTGGATAGTGTGGTCTTTCTACTTAGTGAAAAAAATCTAGGTATAGAACTAGATTAAGGTTTATCATTAACAAAAAATATATCCCGCAACTGAATTGAATTTCTTATTTGATAAAATTAAGTTTATGAACGATTATTACTAGAATGATTTTTCCAAAACTAAAAACCATCTTTATCCCCTAACTACACAATCGACTTTGATAAAATTTTCATGGGACCAACTAACAAGTATAACCCTTTCAAACAGAAAAAGTATTTCCAAAATCAGCGTCTTCGAATAATCGGTGAACATACATAAAAAACAATAGCGACGAATTGATAACTTCTCCTTTTTAAACTGACTTCCATCAGTTTTATTCATCAGCTTTATATTCTGTCTTCGTAAGTACGATCACATCTCTTTTTTCCGATCTAAGCAAAGAATGCTTTGTACTCTTTTTTCAGCCAGTCTACGTCCAGTGCTATTTTGGACTCCGTATCCGAAGTTTCCCAGCCTAAACTCTCCATCGCCTCTCATGCCCAGTTTTGCGTTGAAATCCCCCATAACAACCGTAAAATAGGTTTCAGAAGTATGTGCGGCCCTACTCATGTCCTCACACACTTCATCCACCTCTTCATCGGAGTGATCCTCAGTTGGCATATATACCTGTATGACCTTCAGCGAGTATCTTTTAGATACTCTGAGTATCAGCTATATTACCCTGCTTGAAACACTCTCGATGGTTGTGACGTTGTTAATGAGGGACTTGTGGACGAGAAACCCGACACCATGCTGGGATTTCTGTTTGTCTCCTTCCAGGTGATAGAGTAGGTTACCAGACTCTAGGGTTGTCGTGCCCTCGCCCTCTCTTCGGACTTCAGACAACCCCACAATGTCCCACCGTAACCTACTCATTTCTTCTTTCACCTCAGCTAGTTTCTCGTCAGTCCTCAATGTGCGGACGTTGTGTGTTACCAGGGCTGGTTGTAAACGGGAGTCGTCAGCGCCGTCAGCAAAGAATGCTTTGTACTCTTTTTTTCTATACTAAAGAATCCTCTCTCTTTTACTGTTCAGGCTACGCTTCTCTGGAATGCCTTACTCGAAGACATCAAAAGTATCTCGAATAGGGACCTGTTCAAGAAAAAAGTCCACACGCACCTTTTTGCAAGTTTGATGAAGCAGAACTAATCATTGTCTTAAATTGTTTTGTTTTATATTATGTTTTTATGTATGTATATGATTGTATGTGTATGTTTATAATATACTTAGTACATCTTTAAGCGCCTATCACTCACAAATTTATTTCTGTTTTTCCTTAAGGCTGACTGGTAGAGAATGCATCCACCTTTTGTACCTTTTTGGTCAATAAAGATTGAATAAAAAAAAATGTTATAAGACGTTTCAGCCTTACAAATGGTTTTGTAGCTACACAAACGGAACTATCGTCTATCTGATCACTCTCCTGAGGACACTAGCGTGATTGCGAGTGTTCTATTTCTAAACATTGGCGTGACGACGGTGTTTACACAACGTGGAAGAGACAATGCGACACAAAAAGTTGAACAAAAATGGCGGACTTCAATCAAAGCATTTTGGTACAAGTTCCCGACACGTAAATTAAACCAAAATGGCGGTTGTCGGCGCATTATTTGTACCTGCGCCGATAACCGCCATTTTAGCTCATCCTACATGCTGGGAATTTGTACAAAAATGCTTCGAAGTCCTCCATTTATGTTCAACTTATTTGTGTCGCATTGTACCCGTAATTTATCGAACCACGGGCTATAAGTGCCCTGGAGACCATCATTCGCAATTGTCAATTTTTACGTGATTGACCGTTTCAATTGAATGTGCGAATGATGGAGCTTCAATTCATGCATCAATTGCTCGCCCACATTTGCTTTCTAGCCCATAGAAGGTGTAGACGATCGATGATGTCGAATTCTGATTTGGATTTCTTGCCCTAACGTTAAGTGTTTGTACAAAAAAAAGGAAAAGAGAATTAAATAATCCTTACATTTCACTTTTCATAAATCGGGATAGTCACGATATTATGATATGAGAAGCAAAACAAACTCTCATTTTGCGATCGGAATGGAATCAATTGGATTGGGCAAAGAATAATATTACCCTGGTACCTGGCTGGTGGAGCAAATGACCAAAGGATTGTCAATCGCACAACGAGACGTTCAATTGGTTGCGTCATTCGCGACTGACAATGGGCTTCAATCAAAATTGCCATCATTTGCCTACAATCACGTAGATGCAAATGACAATGACTTCAATTGCCTCTGTAGACGATCATTGGTTCCGTCAATCACGTAAAAATTGTCAATTGCGAATGATGGTCTCCGGGGCACTATACTTGATCACTAAAGTATAATGAAATGAATATAAAACCAAACAAACAAATAAAAAAAGACTTTCGAAAAAAAGTTGCCCGGGGGCTGCACACTTTTTTTTGTGTTTTGGTTGTTACGAGTATTTTAATTTAATTATACTTTGGTGATCTAGTATTATAGCCCATGGTTCGATTTATTACCGGAATGTTACTTCCACGTTGTATATACGTCGTTATAATTTTGACGTGACTGTATATCTGTGTGTCTGCCTGTGTCATCATAGCGCCTAAACGACTGGACCAATTTTGATGCAGATTTTTGTTTGAAAGCTAACTTAATCAACATTGTTTTTAGCTATGTTTGGTGGAAATTGGTTCAGCGATTTAAAAGTTATGGGGTAAGCCTTGAAAGTCGTTATTTTTTTAATTTGCCTGACATACTTGTGAGACGCAGGCGTGACGTGGCACGATCTAAATTCTTGATTGACGTTTAAACGACGATTAGTATACAATTGAAATTGATTTGACGCTTTAACAATGGGATTGTGCGTGTTACATTTTAGGCGTAGACGTGACAAACGTGTTTATAATAATAATATATAAACACATTCGTCACGCTTAAATCTAAAATGGATATTAATTTAGCGACCCTAATTTATCAATGATTAATTATATCGTTGATAGATTGAGGTTGCTACGAGTAAATAAGTATACTGTTTGAAATGATTTCAGAAAGCTTCTAAAAAACAACAGCGTGATTGAAACCGTTCTATTATTGAACGTGAACGTGACAAAGTAGTTGGCAAAACTATTAGCTGATTTGTGTTTATACTATAGAAATTAAATTTATTTAGCGACGGCACGTGACTGTGACGTAATCATGCTTATTTTCTAAATAAAATGATTCCAATCGCTTTAACAACACCGTACTTCTCCAATCCCTTGAACGAGGTTTGAAATTAAATAAAAAAGAAATTAACTTGTTTTGTGTCTGCCCATTTACGGATAAAACTTATTTGTTTATTTACCAATATATGTGCACGGAAAATTTATACAGAGAATACATCAAATAAATGCTGTACAAAGGCACTACTTATCTCAAAAGAATCTCTTCCAGTAGGCCTGTTGAGGAGATGTTTATGGAAAAACTTGTATGTAACTTATCACGTTTTTATCATTTAGATTTTGGGGCTTTAAGCAGACAGAGCCCAGAGCTGCAAGATCCACTTATAGCGTGATAGTGGACGTGAAGATGAAAAAAAGGAATCAAAATAGTGATGGGTTGCTGGTTGCATCGCTTATTAACATAATTAGCATTTGCGTCCTCGGTTGGCTTTTAAATTTGCACGAGAAAGAGAAGCAGCTTTTATATTGTAAGCTTGCTTTTCCGCTAGACCAGTATGGAATATATGAAAAAGATATAGAAGTTTTATACACCTACTCGCATATTTATAAGAATTTCAAGTAGTTTCAGTAAATGGATACTCAAGTTATTGTCAAACAAACAATTAGTTAATTTAAATTAAGTCATGACAATGTATTCTCATATACCTAGTTGCTATACTACAGCACATAATAAATATAAGTATTACACACAGAACATAATCTACTAAGGTCCTGCGTAATATGCGTCCCCGTTCTCCGTCCTCGCACCTCTTCCCCCCGTTCGCGCCGTGTGGAGGTTTGAGCGAGTGGCTGCGGGCGCTCGCAGCCGCTTCGACAAGGTGAGAAGTGTGAGGACGAAGAATGGGGACGCATATTGCGCGGGATCTTAGGAGATTCCGATGCTGCTACGGTGCAGTTTGTTACCGCTTCTCCTGCTCGTGTGCCTACAAATCGGCAGTAAACTTAGTTGAATGACCTAAATGTATATAACTATACAATAACAAAACTGACAATTATTTATGGATGAAGATATCCCTGGACAATTATTTTTGACTTTTAGAATACATACAAGCATATATTTATTATCTAAAACAAATATAAATGCCAAATTGTCCCAGGAGATTTGGAGAAATCCGATCGCTTCGCTCGGGTATTTAATAATTCAGCTTCCGAGGAAATGGAACACATTTCAACAACGGATATCCAGCCTCATTGCGAATACTTTTTTGCAAAATGTTTTATTGTCAAATAGAATTCACGTTATTTTCCAGATTTTAAATTAAGTTACCAATAATATATTTTGAAATGTAATCATATGACGATTTGCCTGCTATTTAATCACGCTTCAGTTGGACAAATGCGTGATTGTGAAGACGTGAGCGTGACAAACTTTTTGTATTTTTAAACAAAGGATTTAAATTATATGCGCAATAGAAGTTATTCATGTCCATTTCAAATACTGCTACAAAACACAACTGTAAGATGGCGCGGTTTCCTAGACAACGTAATTTGATCGCTTTTGAAGGTAACCATAATAGATCTTTAGGTAACAAGATATATTAACTTCGTAATTAATACCCGAATACAGAAGCTACACAATGTGTTTTTTTTTTTACTTGATCAAATGAAATGTGCGGATATTAGACGAAATATTATCGACAAAAAACGAAAAAAATAATTAATTAGCTATGTTAGTTATTTGAAAAATCCAGGCACTTTCATTTTTTCGTCAATTATTTTTTACTTTCTTAGCTTCTTAAACTTTTTAGTTTTCAAATGAGACAACTTTGAAGAAAATACGAAAAAAATAAAAATCAAAACACGAGACCATCAGAACAATCAGTCAATCACAAGACATTTAGAAAAAAAAATTAAAGGGTTAAAAAGGATTTTTTTTTCGGTTTATTATCGATAATATTTCGCATATTTCGTTGATCAAGTATAAAAAATACACATTGTATACGGCCAGGCCTGTCTCACTCCGCGTGTAGGTATCGAAAATATACGTACGCATTGCGACCGCTTCGAAGGGGAAAATTCAGCAGGGACGACTCGCTATCGCTGACAAGGTGTAAGCAGTGATGCACGCGCGGTTCTTTTACCTGTGATCACCAACTTCGTCATCATGGAAAGAAAAAGAAAAAGCTTAAAAAAAACCTGTGCATTGTTTATTTGCTTAAGTTCTTTGCTTTAGTTATTTATTTACTTAAATTTCTTTATTTTTAAGCTTGCTAAGGATGCTAAAAGTTAAGGTCTACTTTAAAGTAATTATTGTGAAATTGTCATCTACGTGGACGTACCTATTTAGTATATTATGAATTATTATATGATAGGTAATTAGGTATAAGAAGGTGTATAAGGTTATTTTTACGAAAAATTATTTATACACGATATATATGTAGGTACGTTTGATACTAATTTAGGATAAAAAACCACATAACCATTAACTAGAAATTAAGACTTTTACGGACGAAAATTAAAGAGATTTCTTATGTTTGAGATAGATGATCAATTATTTTATTTCTGTTACTGGTAAAATAGGGCTAGAGAAATAATGTGTACAAATTTTATCATCCGTTACTCTGATGAGACGGCGCAGCAGCGCAGCGCGCGGTGTCTTGCGTCGCTGCGTTGGCTGCGCATTTCCTGCGACACGAGCGCGATGCGCTAGATAGCGATAGTAGTAATTTATAACAGTCAACCCTGGCAAACGGCTCACTCAACCGGTTTTTTGCAGATACCTAACTATTATTAACCGTTTGTTTAGAAGTAATGAGGATGAAATTGGCTTGCAACTGAAATTCTAGATATCTAAACGAGGAGTTTTCGATTTCTGATGCGAGCTCAATTAAACCATATCTTTAACATTATTGAGTAGATATTTCTTTGAATTTTTTTTAGAGCAAGACTTCTGTACCTGGGTTCTAGTAATTATTCTGTGATATGGCTATCAATGCACATATTTTTGAGATGTGATAATCAAGTAGCAATGTGCCGTTCTTGAAAATTTCGAGAAATTTCCGAAACGGTCTGGAAATTTTCCGAGAAATTTCTCGCTAGATATTTCTTTAGGAAAGTTTTCAACTAAAATTCTCGAAATATGTTGAAATTTTCCCGAAAGTTTCAAGGATATAAATTTCTGAGAACAGATAATTTTACGGCGGCATATCACAAATCAAAATTTTTCATTCGATACACCACTAGATATAGAAACAAAAAAAAAATTGTTTTCTTTTCGTATGTAACAGTGGATAAATACATGTTTTGCATACAAATTGTAGCCTATGTCACCCGGACAGTGATGAGTTAATGACTAATCGATTGACATACGATATGTGAAAATTGGACAAGCGATTTGGATGCTATGAACACATATCTACATACATACAATATTTATAGACTGCTAAAATCATTACCCTTCCTCTTGGCTTTGCCGTAGTCGGGTAACAAAGAACAAGTACAAAGTATACTAGATCACTTTAGTACAAAACATTTGTCTTAAAAATGTTTTAATTTTTTTTTTTTTACGTAAATACAAACGTAACTGCGTGTAAAATAATTCAATTTGTTACTCTGAAGATCATTTTTTTGTAAAAAAAAAATTCCTCGACATTTCACTGTAAATAAAATTACGAGCATTTCCTCTTAATCTATTCACAATTTGTCATATCTTCTTATTTTTACTAGCCGTAAAAATCTGCCCTCATAAAAGTGCGCGGAAAATTCCTTTTCAATTTTCCGTCAGTCAATCATATCTGACGCCATGGGGACCGTCACCCATAATACACGTCATGTCACCATATTCCCACTGTGTGAAAAATATTTTTTCTACTCCTGTACTGCTATCTGTCTTTTAAATGGTCCCGAACACTAATATAAGAACATAGATTATATGATTTCAGAAAAGTCTATAGTCTATTCCTAATATAATAGCACATGTGTCGTTATTTCGCCAAAACGATACTCCTAGCCATAGACCTATAACTTTTTTTCTTTAGATCTACCATACTGCCAACACAATAAAATCGTTATTTTAACATATGGTGCCATTTTTCAAACGTGGAGTCGGAGTTCAAACTGAACAAACGGTTTTTTGTATGAAAAAACATTCGTTTAAGTGACTCCATGTTTCAAAAATGGCACTTTTGGTCACTAGGAAGACTTCAATAAAAAAATTAAGTCTTCCATAGATACCTAGTATCTACCAAACATATGGTAGTATTTCATACTTTTCTTTGTTCATTTTTGGATTTATTTTAGTAAATGTAGCCGTAGAAAAAGTATTGTATGCAACGTTGTATAAGTATGTCAAAAAATGCTCGATGGCGTCTCCTTACGATGCTCGCCATGGCTCGCATCGTAACCTGCGCCACTCGCATTTTATGAACCTTCTTATACAACTGTTGCATAAAATAATATTATAGCTCCAATCCAAAGGTATTATAGCATCATGTATAATAATGTTGGTTCATAGATATAGGACGTATATGATTCCGCGTTGAAGTCTCAAAATTATAACCCGTCTTTTGGTGATTTAAACCCGTGGGTATTTTTGTAAGAAATAATTAATGACGTGTATGACTCTTACACACACATACATAAGTCAATGTCATTAGACAATGTTATATAATTTTTTCGTATTAAGCGGCAAACAGGTTACTCTTTACCTTAAGTTTAAACTAGTCGCGGGCCAGAACTCACAGGTAGGCGCGGCCTAAAAGCATGCGGTCTCACCTAACTCATTGTGTTCGGGCGAAGCAGTGTGATGAAATACACGATAAATTCATAGTAAACCGAGCACGTAAAAATTCATTAACCTTTTGGGAAAAGGGGTTTTATGCAAAAACGACTGCATTAATCGATTACGAATAAAGTTAATTAAAATCTTTGATAAATAAGCCATCCCGGTGTGCACTTCGCTTTGGGAATTTTACACTTCTTTTTTTACTTATTTACGCCGAAAGTTGCGTAAAGAAAAAAAAAAACGACGGGTTGCACTCCGGGATGCCGGCAGAAGTGAAAACTTGAATATTGTACATTTCTATGGATGCGCGTGGCACGATGTTACATAAACACACACGAACATTCGCGCAAGCGCCCTGCGCCGCCTAAACGAAACAGCAGGCGCAGGCATACATTTTCGCCGCGCAGTAGAAAGAGAGGGGGATACATCCTCTCGTACGCCGCACCGCGCGGGCTGTCTTACGAATTTTCGATCACAGTCACGTGTCCTGATGCCCCGACGCCCTGACGCGAATTTAATTTTTTTTAACCATAACAAAATAGTGTACAATGCCACTAAGAAGTTTTCACTTCAAAAAAAAAACTAATCTTCGATGGCTTATAACTTTTTAATGGCTTTTATTTAATTATTTAGTTTCCATACAGTCAACATTTATATTCAGACTAAACGATATCATGTTAAACTTTAAATATACAATGTCAAAGAGTGGAAAAAATCCCCTCCGAAATTTGTATAGAAAAAGTATCGACTCGTTCGCTCTTAAACGAAGTATCATTCTTGCAACAGTAAATTCCCACAAGAGGAAAAGAGACACAAGGTGGGTTTTGTGTCAGAGTATCTCTTTAAAACCTAAAATATTTTTTTACAGGATTTAAATGTTCAGTTAACAAATTTTTGAAAGAGCGAATCAGATATAGTATTCGACTCAGTTCTCTGACTTCTAACAAGTCATTATAAAAGAAAAATCGTCTAGATTTAGAGTTTCATACCCGAGGAGTAAAACCGGGACCCTATTACTAAGACTTCACTGTCTGACGGTCTGTCTGTCACCAGGCTGTATCCCAAGAACCACGATAGCTAAACAGTTAAAATTTTCACAAATGATGTATTTCTATTACCGCTATAACAACAAATACTAAAAACAAAATAAAATAAATATTTAAGGGGGGCTCCCGTACAACAAACATGTTTTTTTATAGATAAATGGTACGAAACCCTTCGTGCGCGATTTCAACTCTGACTTGCCCGGCTATTTATACTAAATCCAGTGTCACTCAAAATTAAGACGAACCTAATGACATATCTCCCCACCCACAGTTTAGACATGCTTTCCGAAATATATTTCTTTTTTCATATTTTTTTGGAATAATCAGTTGATTCATGGCTGCAATATCCTAAACAGACAGGAAACGACTTAACACAAAGTATGCTTCCGAGTAGGATTCGAATCGGCGACCTCCGGATGACAAGGCACACGCCTAAGTGCCGCAACAGACGGGACGCAAGTTGCGTCGCGTAACAGCTAGAGATGGACAGTGGAAAGAACTCAATGTACCCATTTGAGTATTTATTGACTTACTCACTTGATTTAATAAATAGAGTAAATAGAGCGTGCTCATATATTGACATCGCATTTGATGTCTGTTTACTTATTTTAACACGTAATTACGTCTTTACACATCTTCCCGCAAAAAAATTATAATAAGTCAAAGAAGCCTACTTTCAGTGTATGATTAGTTTATTTTCATATATTTTACCTACATTTTAAGGATATTATAGCGTATGCACACACTTTTTGACAACAATTGCAAGTGTAAACTAGATGTAAGTTTCAAAATTGTCTTCAAAACGTGAAACAATGAATATAAATATAAATATGAGTCACAACTCACAAACTCACAAAGGATAAATACGGTTATTTATAGGGTATTTACTCAATCTACTGAGTAAATATTCAAGTGGGTTGATTGAGTATTTATGCACCGCCCATCACTAGCTGTTATGCGGCGCAACTTTCGCCCCGACTGTTCCGGCCCTAACATACTGTACCACGGAGGCAGTCAGATATCGGTTACACAATACATAAGTACATTAGTAAAACGTATTACGCTTTTTTTATACTTATTAAATTTGTGTTACACTTATGAAGGGGTTTTTGAGTATATAAAACGACTACAATCCTTCCGAATTCAACACACGCTCTGATAAAGTTTATTCTTTCTTCTGTTTGTAAGGGTATTGGGTCTAATCTATATTTAATGTATTCTTTATGGCCGCGTTCATCCGAATGCCAAACTCTTTATAAGTTCGTTTTCTTGGGCCAACGACATATGATAGAGTACTATAATATAACTGAAATAGAGAGCCATCTCGCGTAATTTTTCTGCCAACAATTTAAGCAGCAAACCTGCAAATATGGTGTCATCTATTTATGTTATTTCAAAATAAAATAAAATATCAAATATAAAATTTATTTGTAGTGAGTTGGGATTTGAATCTGAGATTCCTGAAATCTCAATGACTTTGAGACCATTGGGTTAACCGCTTCACCAATTAGGCTTGGTTCTAGGCGCGCAAAATTATCACTTATACTTTAAAACTCTGAATGAATAAAAAAACGAATAATAGATTTTTAATAGCCTTTGTAGTGATTTGAACCTGTAGACTCCTAATTAGTTTCGAACTCGTAAACCGTTACACAAAACAGGCTTCACACTTTTTAGCCTGTTTTTGTGTCCCACTGCTGGGCAAAGGCCTCCTCCTGTTCCTTTCACACGTCCCTATTCTGAGCAGTCTGCTGCCAGTCACTCATGAAAGAGTCTATATCGTCCCGCCATCTCTTTCGTAGTCTACCCCTGCGTCTGCATCCTTCTGGCTGTATCACACTAAGCGAAATTTTTGGTTATACTATACTGTAAAACCGTAAAATGAGAAAACATGTAGTGCGACATCTACACAAATTCAAACAAACTAATAACTAAAAGTGGTTTTGATATTTAGTCCGGAATAAGATTAATAGATAACGTAGTTCAAAACGAAAAATTCACTATGTATGGGGCCATGGCCAACGAGTATAATGTTGTAATGAAATTTAGAAATATTATAAGTCTTTAAATGATATGACGGTCAAATTTTATATTGTTTACGGACACCAAGTGTGGTGTCCGGCAAAGGCAAAAAATAGACATTGAAAACATCATGTATATTTACATGTATATAGGGACAAATAACACTGATTGAGCTAGTCCCAAAGTAAGGTCGAGACTTGTGTTATGGGATACTAACTCAACGATACAATATTTTATAACAAATACATATGTAGATAAACATCCAAGACCCAGGACAATTCGAAAAGGCCATTTTCCAAATTGCCCTTACCGAGGATCGAACCCGAAACCTCTGGGTGGCGGACCAACATGGTGACCATTACGTCACGGAGGTCGTCATGCTCATGGACAATATGTGAAATGATTAAAGTGGACAGTCATAGTGAGGCTTTAGTGATATTTATTTGCGGTATCATACGGTATGTAAATCATAAATTTGTTAAATATACAGCCCTGACCTATATAAATGATATGCCATTGCCTCGTAATTGTTTTGCGCACCTGCGCATAAAACGCGGACTGCGCATTCCTCACAACACGAAAAGAGATTTGTCGGTGCATTGTTTGTAAATAATTTGATATTGCATAAGGACTGCTTGAAGTGGATGTTGTAAACAGGATGATTTTCGTGGCATAAAAACCTGTCACTGTTATATTTAATGCATTTTTAAGGTTCTGTAGTAAACAAGGAACCCTAATTCTATGTCAGCATCTGTCATTGGCATTATCAAATCCTTTTTAGTGTGGTGTCCGGCAAACAATGAAAAATTTGAAATGCTGGCAGTCAAGGTGTTTGTAGCGGGAGCGAGGTGATATGCTCGACCGCCACAAAGGGAAGATCTTCCCGCGCTACAACATGCCTGGCGGGAAGATCTTCCCTTTGTGGCGGTGGAGTATATCACCTCGCTCCCGCTACATGTTAAAGAGGGAAAATCAAAATTAATATTTATCAGGAGCTAAGCTATAGTCGGTGTCATTTTATCGAAAACGATATGTCACAGTAACTATTTTACGGCAAAAAATCAATAAAGCGTGTTTGGATAACACGCGCACGTTAAGTCCACGCCTAGCGGAAACCTAGCGGAAGGATAGCGCGCTTTGACATTTTTGAAATTTGTTGCATATAATTTGAGTCCTATCACACATCAATAGATTCAAAGATTCAAAGATTCAAATGTTTATTCAGTAATTAGACCTTTACAGGCACTTTTACACGTCAATAAGTATAATTTACGTTACGTGTAAAGTATATTAAAATTTAATTTATTTTTAAAGAAATGCTACCGATACCCGCGCTTCGTAACGACCACTGCTGAGAAGAAACGCCGAAAAAAACTCATTTTCACAGTATTGGTCGCCTACTCGCCAGAAGGGCTTTGTCATATTATTGTAATTGTCTTTTAATTAAAAAATACTTATAATATAATACAATGTTGACACATTATAACATGTAATGCTCGCGAACAAGTAAACAAACATAAATTGCGTAATAAAAAATATTAAGTAGTCAAAAAAAGCGAAGCCGAGCTGACCAGTCCCTCCCGGCAGCACCCGTTCACGAGTTGAAGAACTATTTTACGGCAAAAAATCAATAAAGCGTGTTTGGATAACACGCGCACGTTAAGTCCACGCCTAGCGGAAACCTAGCGGAAGGATAGCGCGCTTTGAAATTTTTGAAATTTGTTGCATATAATTTGAGTCCTATCACACATCAATACAATTTAAATAGCATTTACCGAAGTTCAACGCACACGCTTGGGGCTCGCCCCGTCTGGACCTCGGTAAATGCAATTTGATTTGTATTGATGTGTGATAAGGTGCTCCCACACAGCAGTTATATAATGTTAGAGAATGTTGCATAACATTTGTTGTCTAAAATTGTATAACAAATTATAACAAAAGTTATAAATTGGTAGTGATGTTATATCATTTCATACAACAGAATGTTATACAACTAATTACAACATGATGAAACAAATGATAACTTCTGTTGCATAACATCATCCGAACCTCAGAGGGACGTTACTGGAAGGGCGCGGTGAGATTGCTCGCGCGCTTCGTTTGTAGTCGCCTACTATGTCACGTACACAGCTCTAGTCGGTTCTGTGGCACTGTGACACTTTTCTCTCGCTTTTAGAATTCGACGCATCCAGTAATTGCGCCTTTTCTTTCTTTTTTTTAAACAAAAATAAAAGCCATACCAATCAGCACTTCCTCAATTGAGTCACTATTACTACCAGCTTTCTCGAAAGACAGACTCAAACTGATCGTTACATAATGTTATATTATGTTATACAACGAGTTCAACCAGTATGGGAGCGTTTATAACATATAACATTGTATAACATGTTGAAGTAAAATGTTACACATTGTTATAGAATGTTATCGTGTTACACAATGTTTTATAACGTTATATAACTGCTGTGTGGGAGCACCTATAGGACTCAAATTATATGCAACAAATTTCAAAGCACACTAGGCGTGGGTTCACTTGTAGTCTGAACACGCCCCCGGTGACTAAAAAAACTCAATTATTATTTAATAATATTTAGAGCCCGCTAGATCCCTTTGTTGGGCAAAGGCCTCGCTCTCGGTTCTCCATTTCTCTCTATCTTGCGCTTTTGCCTGCCAGTCCTTTGAGTAGGCATCTAGGTCGTCACGCCATATGCGCCTAGGTTTTCCAGGACGCCGACCGTCCGTTCGTTGGGGTCCACAAAGTTAGAGTTTTGGCCCATAGTTCGGTCGGCATACGTGACCAGCCCAGTCCCATTTTAATTTAGCGGCAGTGATATTCACGCTGTGACTTTGGTGATGGACCGCAAAGTGGTGTTGCGGACTCTATCTATTCTCTTGATATTAAGCATGCTGCGCTCCATGGCACGTTGGCACTAACTCAATAACATAAGTAAATATTTCATTGCGTAGGGTAGATAATTTTTAATTAATTAATTATTGGCGATTTGATCCCACCGCATTCCGAAATCCAGATGGATTTTTAGTAAATCCTTGAATCAATATCGAAGCGAAACTCCCCGTCGGCAAACATTTGTTGAAGCCGCCCAATTAATGGTGCTGTCATTAAAATGGAAACGTTTTGTTCTTTAACGATCAATTAGCTTTGTCTTATTGTTACGTTAATTAAACGAATACTACTGTTTAGGCTTTTAATTTGAAAATTGTTTTAGCCTAGGGCATTGGCCTTTTGTGGACGACTGATTAAATATTTTTCCTCTTTTTAAAGTTAAAAGAGTTCGCGACCTTTTAAGGTACAAAGCATGTTGAATAATGTTGCAGTTAGGTTGTAAAATTCGCTGTTTGACGAAACCTCTAGCTGTTTGGCATTACAGCTCGATTTTGTAAAACAGCTGAAAATCGGGGTGACAACAGGGTCAGAATAGACTGATTTTAATTAGTCTTATCTTAATTATCTAATCTTTTAGATTATCCAAAAATAATGGAACCTTATTTTTTAGTTTTCTAAAAAAGTTAAAATTTACAACGATATGGAGCATTAAAGTTCTGAAGTGCGACGTCACCGCTAAGTAAAAGTCGTACCTAGCTGTGACGTCATGAAAAATTTCAATGCGCTATAACTTTGTCATTTCGTAAAGGAAAGAAAAATATGTGTTCCATGTTTTTAGGGTTCCGTAGTAAACAAGGAACCCTTATAGTTTTGTCATGTCTGTCTGTCCTTCCGCTCGCGGTTTTACTCAGCGACTATTAGTACTAGAAAGTTGTAATTTAAATGGATATGTATATTAACTAGGCGAAAAAAGTGGTTAAATAAAAGAACGAAAAATTTTTTTTTAGTGTTGCTCCCATACTAGTAAAGTGAAAAAGCATTTTTTTTCTCGTCTAACTTGTCATGTTGGATATCGTTGAATAGGTCTTTTAAAAATATTATGAGGTTCCAAACACTGTTTTTCGATTTAGAGATCCGTTTCTGAAATATTTGGTATTAAATTGAAATTTTTTGTTTAAATCAAGTGTCCCCCTCCTCTAGCTGCTAAACGGTTATATATAAACACGTGAAAATTTCCCAGCTATAGTGTATATAATGAAATTTAAACAAAAACTATTAGAGCTAAGTAGGGTTTACAAATTAAAAAGTTATAGGCGATCAACTTATAAAATGTACTCGTAAAATTGAAATTTCACACAAATTCAATAGGAAATTCGTTTTTAGACGTTTTTAGTGGCATGAACTCAAAGTGGGCATTCGTAACTACGGAACCCTACACTTCTCATGGCTCGACACGCACTTGGGCAATTATTTTATAATCTAACCTAGTTATTTTTTAGTCATGCCTATTCTAGCCAAGTGTCACGCCTATATTCTCGCCTCAGCTGCGTTTTCAATGTACCCAGTTATTATTTTGAGTATTTGGATAGCCTAAAGTTTTCATTTTTCAAAATTTTCAATCAAAAACCTAAAAAATAATCATGAAAATCGCTTGCTATCTGTAAACATGAGGAAATTCTAAAAATAAACGACTAGTTATGAAACCCTTTGACCGATCGTCGGTTCAAACCGAAAGGGATGGAGATCCCTTTCGAGGTAGACCCAAGGGCTGCTCTTAAGATACAAGGCTTATCGGCAGAAAACAGAATTGGAAATGCTGGTCGCTTTTGCTTATTCAGAAGGATCTCCAAACTGATGTACCTTCATTCTTTTGATCTGCGCATACATTTTTTTAACAAATTTTCAAAAAGATTCAAACATTTAAAGATTCAAATGTTTATTCAGTAATTAGACCTTTACAGGCACTTTTATTACAGAAGGAGGTTATCAA
The DNA here is from genome assembly GCA_943193695.1 of Acrobasis suavella. NCBI lineage: Eukaryota > Metazoa > Arthropoda > Insecta > Lepidoptera > Pyralidae > Acrobasis > Acrobasis suavella. Next base: position 23,923,010 of record OW971934.1, read on the forward strand.
TTCGAATATAGTGTACGTAAGTTATGGACTTCTATTCATATATTATATTTTAACGTATGTTCTCCGATTATTCAAAGACGCCTGGACCAATTTGAAAATGATTTGGTTTTTGAGAGGTGATCCCAATTGAAATTTTCCAAAACATTGGTTTTTAGGATATCGTACAAAGAATGAAAAAAACGGAACCGTTATAGGATCACTCGTGCGTCTGTCTGTCCGTCTGTCACAGCCAATTTGCTTCGAATTTACTGGACCAAATCGGGTAAAATTTGGTAGGATGGTTTATTCCTACGACCCAAACACTAAATATGATTTTTTTTAAAGGTGTGTCCTTTTTCTGGACAAATAAGGAAATTAAAAATAAAGAGACAGAGGTAGAATCCTCAAATAATGCTTATCTAATTGAATATTCATGGCAGTGCTATAGCAAAAACCTGATTGAATAAACAATATAAGGTTTGCTATGTGTTTTTTTAACGTTCTTTACTAATACGCATTACATTGGACTCCAATAATTTATTCATGAAAGAAGACTAATCTTGAACAAGGATCAATCAATTATCTAAAGTGATATAATACATTCCGTCTTGTTCTTTATTTTAACATTGTAAAATAGGTGCCCGAGAGAAAGAGGGAAATTGATATATATCTATTTATTTGTTACTGCTTAGTAGCTAAGGCGCGCTGAAACAGAGACCGGACATTGTCCAAATTTCCTTTTATACTATCTATACTAGTACAATATGACATCTAGTGGCGACTACTTGAATTATTTATTTACAGGGATGCTACAAGCATCAAGCATTGATACAATATTCAATACTAGGGTACTTAATACCTACTTAATGCAATTCAAGCCATGTAGATGGCGCTTGTGTCTACCAAATATACATTTGTCAAAAAAATTAATAAATTTTGAAATGAAAGTCGAACAAAATGATCACATACGAATTAAAAATACGTGCTTTTTTATCTAAACTACTTTGTGTGCTTCTGCCTAGTGTTGCCGCTCGATAGCCTATCTTTAGTACCGATCGATATTATGGATAGTACTGTTATTTATCAATAGTATTGCTCTAAAATAACTGAAGATAGTATCGATAAAAGTAGTTGAGCCGTAGGTTGACTAGTGGAAAAGGTCTTTCTTAAATTTTTGTAATAAAGTATAGTAAATAAATAAATCAATCAAAAAGCATGTTATAGCATTAACTTTTTAATTCTTAACTTTGTCAGTGGGCGTGGTCCAACACATATTCTTATATTTTTTTAAGAAAACTTAATATTCACTATCCGCATAAAATTCCGCGTATTCAAATTTACACAATTAATTACAAGGCAATACAATATAACTTAAAACTTCTGTAATGAGAGACTTTCCAGGCCACGTTCCATAAAAAAATCAAAGATGGCGCTGTACATCGTTGGCAGTATGATTATGAACCTTAGCCTAAATATTGTCTAATGAATTGATGTCCAAATATTGTAGCCACGTCGTCAGAGTGTAGTAGAATCGCAATCCAAATATAGAAGCCAGGGTTTCATATAAAGCGTTAAGTGAAAGAGTCCATAGAAGGAGATCCAAGTCAATAGAAAAAAAAAAAGATTATCACGCACGATCACAACAACAGAAACTATCAAAACAACAGCAAAACAAGGAAAACATAGCATTTTTTTAAATTATTTTTTTGCTCTGGATCCTTGTTAGGTCCTTCAGTTAGACCCCATCATTATTTTTTCACTTAATTATTCTTAAACTAACCCAAACCCTAAATATGCAATCAAAGGTTTTTGTAGGTCCTTTGATTGCTTCAAGGGTGCTTCTGGCGACAAATTTATGCGAGTCCACTGGTTTTCATAGCCGATTGATTAGCGGACGGCGCCTAAAGACGCCCACTACAGTCTGCTAATAAATATCACTACAGCCTCACTACGACTGTCCACTTTAAACATTTCACATATTGTCTATGAGCATGACCAATTATACCACCAAACTACACCAATTTCATATTATAAAGTCCTCTAAAATCAATTTACAAAACAAGTTAAAGCAACCCTTGACTTCCCGCCAAAACCCAAAAAAACAACTATAGCATAGGAAAATAGATTTAATGTCAGTAATATTGTTTTACTTTGTGCCTCTTTGGTCTGGAAAGTCCCTCATTACTTTGAATTAAAGACAAAAATTGCGCTTTCTTCATTATACTTATTTCTTTTTGCGAAGCGAAGAACATAAAAATGTTTACCTACATTCATCCACGTTGACGACAATATGTATTCAAAATTTGAAAAATTCCAATGCCAGTTCCTATTATTTATTGTTTTAAATTTATTTTTTTCTTTGCTGGACTGCCAACATTATTTTTGATTCTACATAGATTACATTGGTTAAATTTTTATTAATGCCTAAGGATTTTCTTTTTCAATTTGCAGTCCCGTGAGAATCAGCGGTAGCTTTAGCTCCAAACGTTTCGGGATGAAAACATCTTTTTCGAGTAGATGAGATGAAAAATAAATGAATTGCAAAAAGGTGCGTAGCACGGTATGTACTATTGTTAATACTAACTTGGTGGTGGTGATAAAACACACGCTGACGATGCCATATTTGAAGTGGGTTTCTTTTACGTCTTGTGTGATTTCAGTGTAAGACATAATAATTCAATAAAAGATTTGAACTTGGTCTCACGAGAGAACTTATCGCACCCTTTCTGAGCTAACGACGCCTCGTAAAGTTTTGTGGCTTTTTCCTACGTTTGAATATTTGTGGCAAATCGACGAAACGTTTGCTACTGGAAATCGAGTCCCAAAGTTATAATGTACTTATCGTTTTCTTGCATTAGGGAGAAATATCCGACCGATTTTTTTCCGACCATTGCTATTTCACAAGCTTTTATTTAACTTGTAATGTATCTTGTGTATATTTTTGTTTGGGTCAAATCTTGCAACTCAATTTTCAAGTTATCCTCAACCGAGCAAGCTGAAGTTTAGCACGCTCGTGTAAATCGGATGACATTGGAATATTATTATGTTAAAAAGCTGATCTGACGGCGCAAGGTGGCCTTAGGAACCCTCGAGTTTAGGGTTATTTCATTTGTAATAAGTACTTAGGCCTTATCATAAAAGCTAGAACGATAAAAGGATTTTTTTTCCTTTTTTGCTTGTCGATGGCTTTTATTGTCATTTTATCCGATCAAGGGAATAGGCAAAAATGCATATCTTGTGAATAGGCGTTGTGGCTAGCAATCCATCACTATATTGATTGCTTTTCCATCTTCTCGCCCACCGTCACGCTAAAAGTGGCTTTAGATTTGTGGTCCTGGGCTCTAAGAGCCGACAGATACAAAACGCTCTGTGTAGTGTTGCCAAACTAAAAAAAATGTAGTGTCGATAGTTTCATTCGAATACCAAACCATCAATAGGCCTATCGATATTATTGATAGCTACTTAAGAGCAATACTATTGATAACCAACAATACTATAGATAGATTTTTAGTCGTCAGAATCGATAATATCGGTTGCCAACCGAATAGTGTCGCTAGTATATCGATATTATAGGTTTTATTTAAAATAATTATAGTCTATCGATAGGCTATCGATAGTGTATTATCAAGCGGCAACACTAGCTCTGTCTGTTCCATTACTCCATTAGGGATGTTATGTATTTTGGTATTTTACCAACCCATTAAAGATCCACTTCAAATTCTTTTATAGTCCACTTCATATGAAAAATATTCTTAAAGTCTGGTTATTTGGATTCAATCAGAAAGTTCCTGACCGCAAAGTTTCTTGAACTTTCCCTCGGAGGAAAGTGTCCCCAAATATTAGGAGGCGACCCGCAATCGAATGCTAAGTGAAAATATTGGCAACTTTTGAGTACAGAAATGAAAAATATTGGAATAACCTGAATATTAAACTAATTATACCATTTATTTTCAATAAGTTTTCTGTGTATTGTAAATGGCTAAACCGGTTTCGGTGAAGCAATTCACTATTCAAATAAAAAATACTACATATTATGTGCACATTATTTTCAAAAACTGTCAGCGGCTATATAAGTAGTATTTATGTAGTTTAAGTATCGTTTATTTCTGAATAAATTATTGATGTATATTTTTGTGTAGGTTTATCCACGATAAAAACGAGTATATATTGTAGAAACTGTACTTACTTGATTATGAAGTTTAATACTTTTTCGTTGTTTTTAGTTAGTTCTCTTTTACTTACCCCAAAAATATTACAAATGAAATAAGCCTAAACTCGAGGGTTCCTAAGGCCACCTTGCGCCGTCTGATCAGCTTTTTAACATAATAATATTCCAATGTCATCCGATTTACACGAGCGTGCTAAACTTCAGCTTGCTCGGTTGAGGATAACTTGAAAATTGAGTTGCAAGATTTGACCCAAACAAAAATATACACAAGATACATTACAAGTTAAATAAAAGCTTGTAAAATAGTAATGGTCGGAAAAAACGTCCCATTTTGAATTGACATCTTCGATTTTTCTCCCTAATGCAAGAAAACGATAAGTACATTATAACTTTGGGACTCGATTTCCAGTAGCAAACGTTTCGTCGATTTGCGAAAAAAATTCAAACGTAGGAAAAAACCACAAAACTTTACGAGGCATCGTTAGCTCAGAAAGGGTGCGATAAGTTCTCTCGTGAGACCAAGTTCAAATCTTTTATTGAATTATTATGTCTTACACTGAAATCACACAAGACGTAAAAGAAACCCACTTCAAATATGGCATCGTCAGCGTGTGTTTTATCACCAAATTACAATATGTGACAAAAACCCTTTCCGTACCTTGTAGGAGCAACTCAGACCGTCAATATGAACTACTTTTCCTATGGGACAAAATAAAAATCGAAATTTTCATAGAAAAGTGTTCGGCCGGCCCGGCAATTAGTATGAAAATGACGACTTTTTCTTCGAGTTTCAAGCATTGGTCCCATAGGAAAAGTTGTTCGTATTGACGGTCTGAGTTGCTCCTACAAGGATCGGACGGGGTTTTAATTACATATTGTATAGTAGGTGTTACAAAATATATTTTTCAAAAGCCCAAAAAATATTATTAGCGAGCGGCAATCCAATAAACCAACCTTCATTGAATAAGAATGTAATATTAAAAGACTACTGAGTAACTCGGCCGCGCTTCAGGCATTTTCGAGTTATTTGGGCTGAAGTGGGCTGAAGTAGGCTAGTGTCACTCCCCGTTAAAGTATATAAAAAAATACACCTTCACTTTTACTATGCGTGACCACTGCCACTACGCAGGAAAGATAAATAAATGGTTTGTCTAGAGTAATAAAATTGAAATTGGCTTTTAATGGATTTATATGTATCTAGAAGAAAAGGTGCGGAGTTCTGACGCGAGCTAAATTGAACCATATCGTTAACCACATAAATATTTTCTTTGAATTTCTTTGCCGAGTAAGACTTCTGTACGTGAATACTAGTACTCGTTCCGTGGCGGAGATGTGTCGATGTTATTAGATTCATCCACATTTTGCGAGCAATAATATTGTGAGCACTTCTTAACTTTTATTTTATTTATTTTATTGTGCTTTGTGACCAATATTAATCACAAATAATTACAAATGCAGTGGTACAAATGATTAAGTCTATGCGCATGTCTTAAGGTCAAACTATTATCGACATTGTTGACTTTGACATAACATCCAAAATCAATTACCACGATACTTATAGCCTAGTCGAAATTCGTCATATGTGCGTAAATATTGTGTTAACTGATTTTGGATATTATTTCAAAGAGAACTATGTCGATAATAGTTTGACAGTGAAAAATGCTCTACGCTGCACTTCGCCATATGTGCGGCGGCCCTTAGGGTGACTTGTAATATATTGCGTTGGAGTAAAAACATTTTCTGAACGACAAACCGACAACGCTAAACTACACAATCGAGCTTGTTAAAATTTATATGGGACTGCTACTTTCTGATTTCTATTGAGTGATGTCATCGCTGACTTTAAGGCGGCCCTTCCCGGTCGCTCTGTTTTCAACGCGAGCATAGTTTGAAAAGCTTGGTGTTTCATCCAGGGCAATGCTAGAAAAAGAGGCAAACCAAAAAGAGAGAGATAGCGCCTAAGGGCATAGTTTGCATTCTATTAAATGAAATTAGTATTATTATTAACTATCCATTGAACGAATATTAACTATTCATAGGGTGCGGCAATTTCGTAAAACTTGTTCCAGGAGATACGTGTTTATCAGTAAGCCTTACATGTATGGGAAATAAATGTTGTGTATTCAAAATTTTCATTAAAGTCGCGCTTGTATAGAAATATTTTCTTTACTTTTACAATTGATGAGTACTTTATGAACGGCCGAAGTTCATCTAAAATTTGTGCACAAAAAGCACATTTTTGGAGGCTTATACTGACTTTGTTTTTCTAAATATCAATTTTTATTTCGATAGAAACCTAGAAATATCACCCAAAATACCTGTGAGTTTAAAAGTTTTCAAGAAAGATCAGATACAACGCCATAATCACGTACGAGCGTTTGTATGAAAAGTAAGACGGGAAGGCTGCTCTTAAGTTCTTAACGACTCAAATCTTAATAGTGGATTGTGCTACAAGGGACAAGGATAATATTTTTAAGGCGAGGGCTCTACTTTGAATCCAGAGCGAAACGGAATTTACTGTTGATTCTCCGGTGGAATTCTGAGTGAAGCGAGGGATTCATGTATATCGCCCGAGATAAAAAAATATTACCGTACCCGAGTAGCACACTCTACTTTACTAAACTAGCAAATACAGAATATAAAGAAAAGTAGAACACCTTCAATACCTAATCAGAGTTCAACCGATACTTACCTTTATTTGGTGTTGTTTTATTTAAATCAATACAAAGTATAGATAATCTTTTGAAGAGCACCAACTTCTGATAAAATGTTCACTCATAACTTTGTTTGCGAGGTTCTTCATATCTTTTTATTTTATAAGTAAGTGAATTTGATAATCAAATCGCCTTAAACTTACGAAAATGTTATTCTACACAAATAATTACGTATCAATATAATATAACCTAAAACTCCGGAAATTGCTTTGAATCAAAGACAAAAATTGCGCTTTTTAATTATACTTATTTCTTTCTTCGAATCGAATAACATGTTTACCTACATTCATCCATGTGAACTATGATATGATAAAAAATTACGACGTCTATGCCTATGATTTATTGTCTTAAAACTAAATTCTTCTTGTTATTTTTTTTTTGCTGGTCTGCCAATATTATTTTTGATTTTACACTCGTGTTCAGTTTTCAAATTGTTTTTAATCCCTAGAGATTTACTGTTTCGCTTTTTGGTCCCGAGAGAATCAGCAGTAACTTTGGCTCCAAATGTTTCGGGATGAAAACATCGTTTTTCGAGTAGATGAGATGAAAAATACTTTATTTACACTGGCTTTCGGGTAACTTGACGATGTCTTCAAATCGATAATAGTAAATTTGCGTTCATTATCTCTAAAATGTTTTTAAAGGTGAACCGTCAACCACTTTTACACGAGTCCTTAAAAGACTGTAAAATTAGTCTTTTCGCAGGCTCTTCTTAAATGTAGAAGGCTTTAGCGCTGGCTTTCAGCCGTTTTATCGGTCTAACGAGATTTCTGTTTTGAATGCAAAGTACTTGGCTAAGAAACCGGTAATGGGATCGTAGAAATCTTGGCATTAAAGGTATTAAACTCTCTTTTAGGCATCAAGTGGGATTGACTAATACATAAAACTTTCAGTAATGAAAATGATTCCGTATATATGAAAAATTAATTTACTACAATTCATATCTTATAAAGGGGCTGTTTGCCAATCATTTTACGCGCTACTTACTGTTGCCTCAGTTAGAAAAGAGGCCCTTTATAAGTAAAATAAAGTTTATTATCTATATTACATGTATTTAGATATCCTAAACGTGGATTTTGTCTAAATGTGGCAATAACTTTCTACTCCAATGGTAGGTATGTATTTTGCCTCAACGGATTTCGTCATACCATAATTTTTCAAAACTATAAACCGACTTCACCCCCAAACTACACAACCGATTTTGATAAAATTTCCATGATACCACCTGGAAAGTATACCCTGACGAAAAAAAAAAGATTTTTTAAATCGGTCCAGGCGTTTTTGAATAATCGGTGAACATACATAAAAAAAAATAAAGGTTCGCGACGAATTGATAACCTCCTCCTTTTTTGGAAGTCGGTTAAAAATATATGTATACTTTTTATTGTTCAGAGCGGTCTACTTTCTTGTTCAAAAAAATAATGATGATTCGTACCGTACAAACTTGTACCACAATTTTATTGCTCTATATTTATTGTAGTGGTAGGGGGTGGGTAGAGCATGGCTTGGCGAGATCGGCATGTGACATCCCGAGTGCGTGAACTACCCACTTAGTTACTTACAGTACGATAACAGACTATAATGTCAGGATAAAAACTTACTTACAGTCTCATCACCTTACCGATGCCGCCACATGAGAGACCTTACATGAGCATTATAAAATGTGACAGAAATCCAGTGCCCCGCCTCCGCACTGAATCATGAATCGCAACAACCATGTTTGCATTCCCTGGTCCCACAAAGACAAACTTAATCCCTTGGTCACTAAGAAATTCGTGGAAATACTCTTGGATAAATATAAAAAAATACTACTTCAATTAAAACTAAATAAAATAAAAATAATTAGATAATAAAAATTTATATTAAATGATATAAAAAAAATGGAAGCCAAATCGCCGCCCGCCACAAGACAAAGTACCCAAAAGACTGGCGGCATTTCCGCGTTAGATAGCAATACTTAGACGCTGTCCGTAACGCGCGCCGGCCCTTAGATCCCCTGAAAACTTCGACAAGGCTTGCGGAAATTTCTTTAAAAATTTGACATTTAACCAGTAACCTGACTCCGGCTCAGAGCTGCCTAAGAAACGAGACGAGACCTCTCCACCTCATTATTCTTATTCTCTGATAGTTGTTTCTGAATAAGCAGGCCGAGAGGCTCCTCCCATTGCCGCTGCGAAGCCGGATTCGAGGGTAAAGCATTGCCCGGACCGGTTGCACCAATCCAAGCATCCCTGGCCACAGCTAAGCCGACTACCCCTACGTCGCTTTGCCGAAAAATGTCCTTTATACTTTGTAGAAGGTTCTTCTTGCAAAAAGTTCGGTTTCAAAGTTGTCGGATTAGCTAGTTTGGTAATAAAAACAAATATTTGTTCTTCGGATTATGTCTGTTCGTAATCTTTATGAAGCAATTCCAAGCCGACCTTTTCATGTAAATCGCTCGTTAAATACACAAAATAGGGAGTTTAAAGAAATGACATCACAAGTGTGTTTAGCAGTGTACAATACCCGGCACGTAAGTTGAACCAAAATGGTACCGCCATTTTGGTCGGTGCATGTTTAATAAGAGATAAAAGTGTTGAAAGAGATTTTATGGTCTTTCCTCAAAGCCGAAATCATCTATCTGAAGTTCGAAGAGAAAAATTATAGAAATATGATTTAAAACGGACAAACAACGTACAACAACGACTGCCATTTTTGTTCAACTTACGTGCCGGGTATTGTAAACTCAATCTCGAGTTTATCACAAACTTTTATTTAGTTTCATGATTATTCATCGTTTTGTGAACTACTAATTACGGTTTAAAGTGACAACGTGAAGCTTATGGGCCACTTGACCACTGGATGCGCCTTCACACTGAGGTTGATGTACAGATACCGGTGACCACCTGTTCTAACAGCTAGGTTCCCACCGGTGGGTGGGAACCTAGCTGTTAGTTGTGTTGTTATATCTGTATTATGTTCTTATACTTGTTTCCTGTTACTAACACTAGATTAAGTTTACTCTGTTCATTACTAACATAATATGGATTATGTCCGAAATAAAGATTTATTATTATTATTTTATCTACGCACATTAGTTAAAGCGGCCGTTTTTCGTAAACGTGTGTAGAAAAGCTTCATGTATTAGCTAAAACAAAGATTTATTTTCCAATTATACGTTTTCCAGTTATTCCAATAACAAATAAATCATACTTATTTGTGCTATGTTCTTTTGTATAATCTTCATTTTGAAAAGAATGTGTTACAGTAATAGTTGACGATGGAATTAAGCCCAACGTTTCAACCAATGGGGAACGGCTTAGTCACGGATTTTCTCCATTACTGCTTGCTGCAATATTACTTCCGAGGATCTACCCGAGATACGGGTAATTTGGTCAACACCTTTGTTTGGTCTCTTTTGTTTGTTTGCAACTTTATTACCCGACTGCTCCGAAGTAAGAAATGTAATGTTTTATCTGTTTGAGTTTCTTTATTCCGCAATAACTTTGAAATGTCTAAACAGATTTGGATGTAAGGGTTTCAGATGTTATATATTATCATTTTTAGTAACAAAGCCTTTTTTTTATAGTTTGAGGCTTTTTTTTTTTAAACGTAGCGAGTTATTTTTATTCATAGTTATAATATTAATAAATTTGCATTGCAATGTTTGTTATTTGTTTAGGTTAAATCTTGTTTGTTTAATATTTATGTACGTCTATAGAATGACAGTACGATATAGTGACGTCAAAGGGCCGGACTGGTGACGAAGCATCAGAAAAAATTCGGACGTCAGATGGTTTACATCCGGCGCTATCAGATTCGGACGTTAGACACGTCCGAATTCTTACAGTATGCGGGGTCTAGAACAAAATGTGTGGTCAGAGTACCGTCCGGAGGGCGTCCGAAATTTTTGGACAGAAAAATTCTGATAATATGCAGCCGGCCTTAATGTGACCTACCATATTCCTTTAAAACAATAACCTACTACCTTTGTAATAATCTAGTATATAAGACCTTCTGGAAAATCCATAATAAAGACAGTTCAGTTTGAGAGACCAGTACTCACCAAGCAAAGTGTTTTAACTATAACTCCCCCGTCGCGCCGCCTCCATAATATAAAAATTTTCTGTTATATTCAGATGTAAAACTTGTAAAAATACGTCTCGTAACTCAGTTCTTCTACCGTAAAAAATTGTGAGAAACAACTCGTTCAAATTGAATGAAATTTAAAAAATACTAATTACTATAGAATGTCTGCTTGGTTACTAAAATTCAGGCTTCTAGTGTTATTCACAACGAAGTTATAATCGAAAATGGCCTGAAGTGCTTCTAGATAAGGATGGTACGGCCGTGCCGCTTTTTTGCTCGACTGGGCGGCAGATCAGTAGGTTACACGATTCATAACTCCAACTAGGTCTTTGGACTCGTTTGATTTTTATTGAGAAGTACTTTGGTTTTAGGTGTTCAGGCTCTCTTTCTGATATTAAACCTAGGTGACTATTTATACCTATTTATTTATAATAATACCATATTGTTAGCCCAGCATGGTGCTTATAGATAAATTCTCCCGTTATTTGAAGAGGTTTGATTTAGTAGTGAACTGATTTAAGATGGTAATAAGTTTTTTGAAAAATTAGTAATTTTTTCGTACAAGCTTATATTCTAAAGGCAGTGAGCACTTATCAAAACAAATTTAATAAGTCCAACTTGATGGTGTTGCGTGATTTTATTATAGGGTTCCAACGAGCACCTTACGGCTCCATCATCAGATCAGCTTCTTGTATCAATAATTTTCCGTTGTCACCTGTGTCACCTTGCATTGGTATACAAAATTTCATCTAAAACGGAAACCGGGAAGTGGGTCAAATTTAACTTGCAAGACTTAATCACAGACAGACAACGAGACAGTTCATAATTAAACAAGTAATTTTTAAAAAAATATTTGACGCCCTGCTTGGCTTAGTAGTCACCATGCTAGTTCGCCACCCAGAGGTTCTGGGTTCGATCCCCGGTCAGGGCAAGTTGGAAAATGGCTTTTTTTCAAATTGTCTTGGGTGTTTATCTATATATGTAGTTGTTATAAAATATAGTATCGTTGAGTTAGTATCCCATAACACAAGTCTCGAACTTACTTTGGGGCAAGCTCAATCAGTGTTATTTGTCCCTGTATATTTATTTATATATATTTATAAACCAGTTTTTATGTAAGTCAATGACTTTAAAAGTTTGAATTGCTCCTCTAGACGTATCAAACGAGCCCAAATTCGATAGGGTTGCGTCGTTTCATAATAGATCCCTATAAAAATTAAATCCTATGGCCACCTTTCGACTCCATCAACAGATCAACTCCATGTGATAAATAATATTGCAATGTCACGCGATATACGTATGCGTTTAAAATTTCAGCTCAATCGGATACCGGGAAGTGGGTCAGATTTAACTTGCAAGATTTTACTATAGAAACAGACAAAGGGACAGGTAAAATTAAATAAAATATTGTAATAAAGCAAACCTCTCAAAAGACCAGAGCGAAAATACGCCTGGGGGCACTCCAAAAGCGGTACGCAAGACTGACGTTACTGCGTATCCGCGATACAGTGTCAAATAACATTGAGCACTAACGTATAATGATAAAGTATTTTTTGGTTTGACATAGAAAAAGGACGTCACTATCGTACGACTAAAGTATTATTTTAATGGAGTAACTCCCCTGAATCCAAAAAGGGATACAAATAATAATAATAGATGCAGCCATCTCACTTTTTAGATGAAAAGGTACTAAAAGGCCTCTTCATGTTGGCTTTGGCCCCATGAACGCCTCAAAGGACCGGGTCCCCATGGACCCGTGCCTGAAAAGCGTACCAATATAATAGATAATAAATGAAAGCCTGTAATAAAAAGAAATGTGGTGTCGTGGGACACCAGGTAGGAACGAAGTTCCTTCGGCTAATGTAGAATCGACACAATTTGCAAAAGAAAAATCGTGCTCAAAGGAAGAGAAAGGTATTATACACTACTCGCTTGTGTATACGACTGTCGCGCCTGCGCACGTCTCATTTAACGGTTTTATTTAACGAGGTCATCCTTACGGTTTTACTATCACATTTTTTTCAGTTCGGTCGCGCAGCAAAATCCCTATCTCCTCCAAGCCTGCCGTAAGGAACTTCGTTCCAATAAAATAAAAGAAAGAATGTAGAATGCATGCTCACTCTTTTATTCATAACTTCTCAAACTGGAAGCCAAACATACTTTCATATCTGTAAACATTTGTCCATCTCACTGAAACACTACGTTTTGTTTGATATTCCACATTATAAAAACCGCCAAGTGCGAGTCTGACTAGCGCAAGAAGAGTTCCGTACCATTATCTATTAAAAAAAAGAAAACACTTTTTTTGTATGGAAGCCCCACATTTTAAATGGTATCTCCGTTTCCTGTCAAATAATTTATTTTAAATGGGGACAGCACCGGTCCACGAAAAAATCAGGTTAAATATTTATTATTTGTTATTATAACGGCAACAGAAATAAATCATTTGTGAAGCTATCACGGTTCATGAGATACAGCCTGGCGATAGACAGACAGACAGACGAACAGATAGACGGACAGACATACAGACGGACGGACAGAGAGACGGATAGACGGTCAGACAGACAGACGATCAGTGGAGTCTAAGTAATAGGCCAATTAAGTCTCACGGCACGGCTCTAGGATGCTTTACCCGTTGACATCAGAGAAATTTCTACCAAATTCTCTTTTAAAAGAAAAATTCACGCCCATTTTTAAACTCCCTTTCCTAAAGTCATCATTATTTAGTTCTTCTCTTCATAGCTATTTATATGTTAGTATAGGTAGATGTATATCTGTGTATTGTTTAAGTACCTAAATATTAATACAAAAAAAATTATATAAGAGATATATAATGTCATCATCATCCGAGCGTATTCCCGGTTGCTTCCTCAGCAGTAACGCTTCAGAGCCCGGGGTCCGCTATCTTTACCAAGGAGATTTGACAAGGTTGCTGGTTTTTACACAGAGCGACTGCCGTCTGACCTCCACAACCCAAAGGGCAAACCAGGAACCAATCCTTGGATAGTTTGATGATCAAACGCTAGGTGGCGTTCGGGACCCACAGTTTTACGTGCCTTCCGAAACACGGAATCCTCTTTCTTTTCGGATAATCAGGTGATTTAATCCTGCAATATCCTATCCAGACTGGAAACAACTTTTCACAAAGTATGCTTCCCAGTAGGAATCGAACCCATGACCTCCGGGTCACAAGGCGAACGCCTTGACCACTGGACCACGGAGGCAGTCGAGAGATATATAATGTAATTATATAAAATACTAATATTTTATAATTTAAATTCAGTATATTGTTTTGCTTTCTTGTGCCGCATAGTTTTCTGTTTATCCTTATGGTCGAAAGGGAGAAAATGCTCTTAGCATTAAGTCCGCTATTGGTAAAACTATATTTGTACTTTGGAACAATAAGGTTTGATAAAATAATAAATATTAAAATAGGGCTCCGTTTTTACCCTCTGGGTACGGAACCCTGAAAGTAGTATATCTTCAAGCTCGTAACTCCGAAAGCATACGGTAAACAAGAATGGTTTTATTTTGAATAGTTTCTACATGAAACATTGAGCATTTTCTGTATGCCGACATTTTTGTAGATATTTTCTTGCTTTGTAGAACTGTTAACAAAAAAAGAAGGTATTTATACCTTCATTTACAATACCTTCATTTTTGTTAACAGTTCTACAAAGCAAGAAAATATCTACAAAAATGTCGGAACGTATGATATTTGTATAAAAACCTTTACGACTTTGAGAAAATATTTATTTGTTCGATTTTTTACATATCTAAGAGTGCGTAGACACAATCATCAAAATAATAATATATTTTCAATTGGGTATATCACTTAATAAAGTAATAAAGAAAATATTCTTTCTTTATTACTTTATTTTTCGCTTACATGCACTCATACTATAACTTGGTTACTAAGTAAATAAGTACACGAACCCTGGCGGGGTGTTGCAAACTATAAGATTTTTTTTTCTCTTTATTTTTAAGGACTTTTATCTTAATAGACATGTTAGCCCAAGTATTGATATATTTGCGTCTACTATATATCAATTCAAAAAGCTGCTCCATCAGTTACTCTCTGAGCTTGATTTGCATATTTATTTGTAATTGTCTTAACTACTTTATAAATTTTTCGTTTAAATTTATTCCTGAAATTTGTTATTTGTACTTACTATATTTGAACATACTTAAAATTATATACATTGTAACTTCTACCTAACCTAGCCTCTAGTAGCAACATTTTAAATAACGAGTATTTATTAATCTGTGGATAATGTGGTTGAATGCAGAATTATGTAAATGTAATTGGATAGGCCTGTTTAGTGTATAAAATTGTATTCTGTAATTGTTTGTTATCCCGGAATAAACAAAAACAAAAACAAAATCTATAAGTATGTAGTTGAGTTTATATATTATAAGTGATTTTAGAAATATTACGTTTGGGATATGTCAGAAATTGTTAGTAACAAGTAAGTAATTGAATTGAATGTCAAAAGTCACATAAAACTTATAAGTTAAGTATCAATTTCAGGGAAATTCGATTACATTATATTCTTCTGAAAACATCAGGAAAATTGCGATTAGCACATGTCAAATATTTATAAAGTTCTAGTTTTTCGATTGAAAGAGATCCCTTGATAAGAATCACCATCATCATTTACATAACATACTTTTAACTGACTTCCAAAAAAGAGGAGGTTATCAATTCGTCGCTATCTTTTTTGTATGTTCACCGATTATTCAAAATCGCCTGGTTTTCGAGGACGCCAATTTATAAAATTATTTTTTTGTTGTAAAGGATTTTGCTTGTGAGGTAGTCCCATAGAAATTTAAATTGAAAATTGACCGAAATTACGCGTGACCAGAGGGTTGGCCTTTATCTGGCTCAAAAGATAAGCATTGCCATACAACGTGGCAATGCTGTCAGCCTTCTGGGCATGTTACCACGGGGCAGCAATTTGCCAGGGCTTTTTTATTTATAAGTAAGTAATTTAAGTAATTAGTTTAGTTTTAGTTTCTTTTTTGTTTTGTTTATATTATTTTAGTGAGTATTGTTAAATAAAAACTATATAACATTTAAAAAATGGAAATTTTATCATAATAAATTTTATTACAAGATAATATATATCATATATAAAATTGGTAGTGTAGTTTCGGGTGAAGCTGTTTTTTATTTATGAAAAGTTATTAAAATGAATAATAAATTGTTATCAAATACATTATTTACACTAGAATTAAATATTTGTGTACTGACTAAAAGCATTTAACATAGCGTGATGTCTGTCATTTAATGTAACTAACATTTATTGTTGTCTACCGAAAAACTCGTGGCAACCATTCCAAGTATAAGTGCCGCAACAGACGGGACGCAAGTTGCGTCGCGTAACAACTAGAGATGGGCAGTGGATAGTATCTACCCATTTGAGTATTTACTCACTAGATTTAATAAATAGAGTACCTAAATAGAGCGTGCTCATATATTGACATCGCATTTGATGTCTGTTTACTTATTTGAACATCAAATTACGTTTTTGCACACCTCCCAGCAAAAAATGATAATTAGTCAAAGAAGTCTACTTTCAGTGTATGATTAGTATGGTATTTTCATATATTTTAGCGTCGCATTTAAAGTTTACCGACATTTTAAGCATATTATGGCGTATGCACACACTTTCCGACAAGAATTGCAATACTAGATTTAAGTTTAAACATGAAATAATGAATATTAATATAAATATTTCGCAACTCTTATAAATCAATCTACTCACCAAATGGATAAATTAGGATATTTATCGGGTATTTACTCAATCTACTGAGTAAATATTCAAATGGGTTGATTGAGTATTTATGCAACTCCCATCACTAGCTGTTACGCGGCCCAACTTGCGCCCCGTCTGTTACGGCCCTAACCCACGTCATTTCTTAAACCTACATAGGTTTAATAACATAAGTTCTGCAACAAAATATGTTTAAAAATCTAACACCCGACTACGTAAAAACGTTTACCACTAACAATATTTATATTTGTGAAATTCATTTAATAAATTAATACCCCACTCGAAATACAAACAAAAAAAATATATTTTACTTACACTTTTTTGTATGTAACATTCGTTATACAACAACTGACTGACTGCCTCCGTGGTCCAGTGGTCAAGGCGTTCGCCTTGTGACCCGGAGGTCATTGGTTCGATTCCCACTGGGAGGCATACTTAGTGAAAAGTTGTTTCCAGTCTGGATAGGATATTGCAGGCTTGAATCACCTGATTATCCGAAAAGAAAGATGATTCCGTGTTTCGGAAGGCACGTAAAATTGTGGGTCCCGAACGCCACCTAGCGTTTGATCATCAAACTATCCAAGGATTGGTTCCTGGTTTGCCCTTTGGGTTGTGGAGGTCAGACGGCAGTCGCTCTGTGTAAAAACCAGTAAACTCGTCAAATTTCCTTGGTTAGGTAGCGGACCCCGGGCTCTCAAGCGTTACTGCTGAGGATGCAACCGGGAATACGCTCGGATGATGATATGATTCGTTATACAACAAGGAAGGGACATACGCGTAATAAATCAAATCATGGACTATACTAGGTCACAATAGCACAATAGAATTAAAATCGAAAAACAAAAAACAATTCGACATTTCCATACAAATTGCCTGGGCAGCTGCACACTTTTGTATGGGAACGCCGAATTTGTTTTGTTTTTTTACTTTTATTATTTCATTGTACTACAGTGATCTAGTATAATCCGTGGTTTGATTTATTAGGTGCACCCACACAGCAGTTATATAACGTTATAAGACATTGTGTAACACGATAACATTCTATAACAATGTGTAACATTTTACTCCAACATGTTATACAATGTTATACGTTATACACGCTCCCACACTGGTTGAACTCGTTGTATAACATAATATAACATTCTGTAACAATCAGTTTAGGTCTGTCTTTCGAGAAAGCTGGTAGTGATAGTGTATACTTAATGGAGGAAGTGCTGAATTATTTTTTGTTTGAAAAAAAAGAAAGAAAAGGCGCAATTACTGGATGCATCGAACTCTAAAAGCAAGAGAAAAGTACAGTGCCACAGAACCGACTAGAGATGTGTACGTGGCAGAGTAGGCACACTACAAACAAAGCGCGCGAGCAACCTCACTGCGCCCTTCCGCTAACCTCCCTCTGAGGCTCGAATGATAAATATATAAATAAATATATAAATCAATAAATAAATACAGGGTGGCCAAAAAGTCGTGGATCAAACGAAACAGGGAGATAAAGGAGGTAATTTCCAACAAAAAATCTTTCCCCAGCATGGCCATAACTTCATTGCACGAAAAGATATGAATTATTTTAGTTTTTTCAATGAAACTACCGAGTTTTTTTATAATTTAATCAGTAAAAAATTAAATTGATTAAAAACAATAAAACAAAAGATGTTGTATTATGAGTCGATAATGTATCAATATTACAAAAATTGTATTGCAGCTCTTGGTATCAAACTTAACGAGCAATGATTTTTTTTCCGTAAAATTTAAAGCGTTACAAAAAATTACTTCTCACTTTAAGAGCACTTATTTAAAAAAAAATGTATTACGGAAAAGTGACCTTGTATTAAAATTTTTTGTTGGAAATTACCTCCTTTATCTCCCTGTTTCGTTTGATCCACGACTTTTTGGCCACCCTGTATATAGGGACAAATAACACTGATTGAGCTAGCCCCAGAGTAAGTTCGAGACTTGTGTTATGGGATGCTAACTCAACAATACTATATTTTATAGCAAATATATCATTTGTTATGTTGCTATACAACAAAAGTTATCATTTGTTTCATCATGTTGTAATAAGTTGTATAACATTCTGTTGTATGAAGTTATATAACATCAATAGCAATTTATAACTTTTGTTATAATTTATTATAAAATGTTAGGCAACAAATGTTATGCAACATTGTTTAACATTATATAACTGCTGTGTGGGAGCACCTATTACGGGTATGTCCCATCCACGCTGATACATTTATTACAAACGAATTGTAGCCCTTGTCACCCGGACAAAAATAGCAAATTGAACAGACATAAATACCCACATAATACATACATACATACTACCTTTTAGCTTTACCGTAGTCGGGTAAAAAATTGCTAAAAGCTCTCATTTGTCCTATTTCCGAGGGAGCGAAATATATTTGTGTTATTTACGAGTACTATTTCGGTAGGACTAACTACTAACATTAGACCCATATTTTGCCGGGTCCCGACGGGTACAGAACGGCGCTATTAGTTACAACACCTAATTACTTGGTAGCTGAAGATTAACCTACAACTTTTTTGTTGCGAAATATTGCGTACTAGATAATATTATGCAAGTTGACGTGTCTTTGTCGCAGTGGCATTGTATAATCCGCTGTTTGACAACACCGCTTGTAGTTTGGCAAAACAGCTCGATTTTGTGAAACAAATGAATGACGTTTAGCGTTTTATTTCAATTACTGAACCTGCATAAACAATAACCATCTTATTATAAAAACAAGACTAACTTTGTGACTAGGTTTAAACCATTATCCGCCCAAATCAAGTTGATATTGACAGGTGAGATAGTGTGTGATACTAAATGTCAATTTGATTTCGGCTGATAATGGTCTAAACCTATTAACAAAGTTAGTCTGGGTTTTATAATAAGACGGTATTCAACAAGGCCGCTGGAGTTTACGTATAACTGTGTTAAATGGACTTTAGATTAAATGAGTTCTGTCACATGACAATCCAATGGGTTAAGGTAAGACAGATTCAAGCAAAAAGGAGAAGATTCGTAGGCAAACAAGTGTCACTGACATAGCCCAGCGAATGAGCTCATTGAAGTGACAGTGGGTGAGGCACATAGCACTAAGAACCGATGGCCGATGGGACGGAAAGGTTCTTGAATGCCGGCCATGTACCGGCAAACGTAGCGTAGGATACCCTACTTTGTTTGAGGAAAATGCTGGATGAAGGCTGTTTTCAATCAGTCATTTTGGAAATTCAGGCCTATATCCTAAATTTCCTGAAGCTGATATGGTGATTAATAAAATTGATGATATTGTGTTCTATACAATACTCTATCAGATGAGCGACTGCATCTCCTCACGGACTAGTGTTGTCGAACAATCGACAGATTTAGAATCGATAGTTTTAATCGAAAATTTCAAACTATCGATAGGCTTATCGATAGGATCGACAGCTCTTTTAGTGCAATACTATCGATAGTATCGACGAATAACTTTCTTTAGATGTTTATGCATACATACATATATACTATCGCTATTATAGAAGCTACTGTCGATAGAGGACTACCGAAGGGCAACACTATCACCCGTGTTTTTAATTTTGTTTCGGGTAAACCATGGCAGATTTATTCCGCAATAAGTGCGTGGGAAGAAATTCCTTTCCAAACGTAAGGGACAAAAGTACGATTAAGTTAATATCACCAAGGGATTGTTTGTTAACCCTTATACTTATGTGGGCTTAACATACAGTACCCGAATTTATTTGTTGTTCATGTGGTTTGTGTAAGGGTATTATTATTTTCATCTATTTTCATAAAACATCACATATATCGTAATATTCTTTTCTTTTTTAAAAGCTTTTTTACTTAATCTTTGATCTTTATAGAACTACACGCCTCATAAGCGGAGCATTGAGGTAGTGCTGTATTCTCAATACAAAATTCATAATTCAAATGTTTATTCAGTAATTAGATCGTTACATGCACTTTTAAACGTCAATAAGTATAATTTACATTACGTGTAGTTAATATTGAAATTTAATTTATTTTAAAGAAAAGCTACCGATACCAGCGCTTCGTAACGATCACTGCTGAGAAGAAACGCCGAAAGAAACTCATTTTCACAGTATTGGTCGCCTATTCGGGGCTCTGTCATATTATTATTATGTCTTTTTTAAATAATAAATACTTTTAATATAATACAATGGTGATACATTATAACATGTAATGCTTGCGAACGAGTTAACAAACATAAATTACGTAATAAGAAGAAATACTAAGTAGTGAAAAAATCGACTCCGAGCTGACCAGTCCCCCCCGGCAGCACCCGTTCAAGAGTTGATACACTAGACAATATCAGGGTAAAGTATTTTTCTGGGCTTCAACTGTGTCTATTATATGCAGATTGCACTAAAACAATAATATAAGTACCAGAGATATTAAGAGAAACCGTTTTATAAACACATCTTATACTTGTAGAAATATTTGTCAAGATTACTATATAAAAAAAGTGTTCCTGGATATCCAGATGTCTGTTCGGATTGAACGTATGTGCCACGATTATGTTCGATAAAATTTATTATATAAGTACAATTTTTTAATAGCTTCATTATGTCACGTCACGTCTCGGGATTGTTTCCTATTGAAAATTACTGTTTTATTCAGTTTTTTTTTAAATATTGTTCGTTTGTTTGTAATAACTTTATTGTACAAAAAAAAATACATTAAAAAGACAACATACGAAAGAGCAAATATACAAAGGCGGACTTATCCCATGTAGGGATCTCTTCCAGTCAACCTGCGATAGATTGAGAGGATATTTACTCAATTAAAAGGTAGAAGCAAGTACGTACAAATTTAACTATAAGATCATACTTACATCGCTACGCACATACATAAATAAATATATATGTAAATATATAAACATACATACATAAATTATAGCAATACATATATACTAACTATATATATACATATCCTACATACATACATAATAAATACATGAAACAGATTTACAGATAAGTACCTATTCAGTCCAAGTGTGACGCAACCAGAGAGGACTTTAATAACCTAATTTTAAAAGTATCCAGTGAAGGTGCCATCTTTACTTCAGCAGAAAGCGAGTTCCAAAGCCTTGCCGCCAAGACTGTGAAAGATTTGGAGTAATACGACTGAGACGAAAACCGTGGAATGTCCAAAATGAGGCAAAATATTCGTTTCGAGTCATGCACTTTTGAATTTTCAAACTTATCATCATACATATAAATACGTTGAGGTTAAGATGTTTGCCTTCCTTTTAGGAAAAAACCTCATAATTGCTCTGCCGGCTCTATCAACTACAAAAAAAAATATTATTGCTATTGATTTTGTAAATAAATTAAATATAGATATACGTTAGGACACAATACGACAATGCTGCCATCTGACGGCTTAAATTTTGAAACAACGTCAACATGATTGACGGTCGGTAAATTTTTAGTTCAATTTCACATTTACTCACGTATAAATACTTTTCATTAAAGTGATAATTATTATCATACTTATTTAGTGCGAAGTATTCGCACGGGTACCGCTAGTTTAATATTATATGGTGATACATATTCTTCAAATTTTATACAGATGTAGGAAAATAATGGCATTCCGAGTTTTTGTAGAAAGTAATTTTTTTCCCCGAACCTTATGAAACCTGCACCTGTGTTTCATAATAATATAAATATATAGGGGCAAAGAACACAGATTGAGCTAGCCCCAAAGTAAGTTCGAGACTTGTGTTATGGGATACTTACTTAACAATACTTTATTTTATAACAAATACACATACTGATAAACATCTTACATTCACAATCTAGTTTATGAATCGGTGGGTACATCTTGCTAGACCTCACAGTTCAGAGATATGCTTTAATTGTTTTAATTTAATAAAATAAACAATTATAAAACTAACTTAAAATAAACTCATAACTTGACTCCGCTACTGAATTTCGAAGTATGAAATTCCGCAGTTTGCGAGATGAAAAGTTTACGATTACGATGTACGTGAGTTCGAAAGTACACTGTCATGAGGTACGAAATTTCGCAGTTAGCGAGGTCGCTTAAATTACTTATAAAAAAACCCTAGCAAATCGCTGGTGAGTCGTATTATATATTTTTTTTGTATGTCTTCTGTTTATATTATTCATAGACCCGACATAGCTAATCTTATCCAATCATTTAACTTATGAGTTTATTTCGAGAAGCTCCGAGGCGTGGCCCGGTGATAGTACGCATTCGCTTAAGGCGGCCCTTTCTGGCTGCTGTGTCGTCAAAGAGCGCATAGTTTGAAAAGCTTGTTAATTTACCCAGGGCAATATTGTAAAGAGAGGTAAAGCAAAAAAGGAGAGATAGCGCCTGAGGGCTCGGTTTACATTCTATTGAAAGAAATTATCATTATTATTACGTAGCCATTGAGCGAATATTACCTATTCATAGGGTGCGGAAATTTCATAAAACTTTTTCCAGGTGATACGTGTTTATCAGTAAGCCTTACAAATATGTGAAATAAATGTTTTTTATTTAAAATTTTCATTACATTTGCCAGGTTTTTTTTCTTTTCTTTTATAATTTATGAGTACTTTATGAACGGACGAAGTTCGGCTAAAATTTGTGCAAAAAAGGCCTTCCCGTCTTACTTTTCATACAAACGCTCGTACGTGATGATGGGGTTGTAACTGATCTTTCTTGAAAAGTTTTGAACTAACAGATATCTTGTGCGCTATTTCTAGGTTTCTATCGAAATAAAAAATTAAAATTTGAAAAAACAAATTCTGCCTTTTTGCACAACTTTGACCGTTCATAATGTAGTCATAAATTATAAAAGTAAAAAAAATATTTCGATAGAAACCTTGCAAATATAATATATTTTTTTAAAATTAAAACATTTATTTCAGATACGGATAAGGCTTACTGAAAATCACGTATTTCTTGAAACAAGTTTTATTTAATTTCCGCAACCAATGAATAGTTAATATTCGTTCAATGGACAGTTAATATTAATACTAATTTCTTTCGATAGAACGCAAACTATCTCTCTCTCTCTCTCTCTCTCTCTCTCTCTCTATCTCTCTCTTTTTGGTTTGCCTCTTTTTCTAGCATTGCCCTGAATGAAACAACAAGCTTTTCAAACTATGCTCGCGTTGAAAACAGAGCGGCCAGGAAGAGCCGCCTTAAGTTTAAATAACCGGCCAAGTGTGAATCGGACTAAGGGTTCCGTGCCAGTATCTATAAAAAATCATTTTTGCTATATGGGAGCCCCAAGTAAATATTTACTTTATTCTCTTTTTAGTATTTGTTGTTATAGCGGCAACAGAAATACATCATCTGTAAAAATTTAAAGTGTCAAGCAATCACGGTTCATGGGATACATCCTGGTGACAGGCAGACAGGCGGACAGACAGACAGTGGATTCTTGGTAAAAGGGTCCCCTTTTTTACTATTTGGGTACGGAACCATAAAAATGTAAATGTTATATTCAAAAGCATTAGCGATAGACTAGAGTGCATTCTGTGTGCATTAAAAATGCACTCCGAATAGGTAGCGTAGCCCACGTGCCGTCGGAATAAATGAATATAAATTTCCGAAATATTATGCACTCACGTTTTATATTTTGAGAAGCGAGCGAAGCGTCTTAGTTTCGAGATTATCCAAAAATGCGTTTGTCTGGCTGTCAGTTTGT
The DNA here is from genome assembly GCA_943193695.1 of Acrobasis suavella. Lineage (NCBI taxonomy): Eukaryota > Metazoa > Arthropoda > Insecta > Lepidoptera > Pyralidae > Acrobasis > Acrobasis suavella. The sequence continues at coordinate 23,947,404 of OW971934.1, forward strand.
CCGGTTGTTCTCGCCAGGTCGCATTTCTCGGTCGATTCTTGTGAAATTTTTTGAGGATTGAAAATTAAACAGTATTTTTTTTGGTTGATTCATTTTTTCGAAATTTTTCAAAATAGCGAAAATATGGGAGTTGAATACTTTAAAAATATCGTATTTCAGCCATTTCGAAAAATTTTCAAACATGCCCTAAAACGTTTTGTGACCCTTATTAAGATGCAACTTTTTAGTCTGCATTATAAGAACTTTTTAATCCGATAAACTTCAACAGGTCGTGTTGACTCGCGATGTCTACAACTCACAGAGCCACTAGTCTTTACCTATATACCTACGAAATTCCTGAATTAAAAACAATAACAAGTCATTATTTAAAAAATAAAAACCCGACTGCCTTTTTATACAATATGTTACAAAAACCCTGTCCGATTCTTGTAGGAACAATTAAGACCGTCAATATGAACAGATATTCCTATGGGACCAATGCTTGAAACTCAAAGAAAAAAGGACAGGGTTTTTGTTACATATTGTATACCCAGTGTCACTCTCAGAATTAAGACAAATCTCACCTCCTCAAGCTAAAATCCATCGAGCCGTTCAGGCTGTAGAGCGTGCCAAACATTAGTGTTTGGCGCCAAGAATCCACCATTTTGTTTGTTATTTTGTCTTTCTTACAGTAAATACAAATCTAACGACACTTCTCAAGCTAAAATTCATCAAACCGTTCAGGCTGCAGAGCGTGCCAAACATTAGTTTTTGGCGCCAAAAATCCGCCATTTTGTTTATTATTTTGTCACTTTTACAGTAAATGCAAGTCTAACGACACCTTTCAAGCTAAAATCCATCGAACCGTTCAGGCTGCAAAGCGTGCCAAACAATTATTTATACATACATACATACTCTCGAGAAACATAACCCTCCTTCTGGCGCAGTCGGGTAAAAACATAAAGAGTAATTTGACAACGGAAGACTTATCCCATTACCTAATGAAATCTCTTTTAGTTGACCGACGAGTTAAAACGTGGTAAGTGACGAAGTTTAGTACGCAGATTGAATAAGCTTAGGCAATTCATTTGATGTTCCACCTACATTATCACGCTTGTTCCCGACAGGGGTGAGCAGAGACAATGGACATCGATTTGCTACGTTCCTGATAGATTCACTCGGCTGCGCCAGAAGGAGAGTTATGTTTTTCGAGAGTATGTATGTATAAATGTATAATTGTTTGGCACGCTCTGTAGCCTGAACGGCTCGATGGATGGATGGATGGATGAGAGGTGAGATTTGTCTTAATTCTGAGAGTGACACTGGGTATACAATATGTAACAAAAACCCTGTTCTTTTTTCTTTGAGTTTCAAGCATTGGTCCCATAGGAAAAGTTTTTCATATTGACGGTCCTAATTGTTCCTAGTTAGATTTGTATTTACTGTAATAGTGACAGTGGGCATATCAAAATAAAGAACAAAAAAAATGGCGGATTTTTGGCGCCAAATTCTAATGTTTGGCACGCTCGGCAGCCTAAACATCTCTATGGATTTAAGCTTGAGAGGAGTCATAGATTCGTCTCAATTCTGATTATGACACTGGGTATATAAATAGGCAGTCGGGTATTCCATTTTTTTTAATAATGACTTGTTTCTCTTCATCTTCACTCGTTACTCTATTTCATGCATTCCTACCGGTTACGTCATGATAATCTGCGAATTGATTTCAACCTTTTTACTTTATATTGAATACGCTGAATTTCAGATTTCCTTACATTATTTTTTCTTTACCGGAATCAGATTGAGGTGATAAAATGTGACCGTATGTGGGTACAAATTAAAAGTAACCTTACTTATATCATATCTAGTGAGGAGTGATCTCACGCCTCACAGTACGTAATGTAAGTTGACGTTTTTGGAGCAAATGCTGCAGTATAGTTTGTTACCGCTTATTCTGTAGGCCGTGTGGTTTCCGGCAGAGTAGAATAGGGCCACTCCGAATCCTCCCGTGGATGTCGTAGAAATCACGATTTAGAGAATACAAGCTAAACAAAGCTAATAAATATCAATGAGACCTCTCCAACCCGTCTGGCCAGCGAGGAGAGTGTGAGAGAAGAATGGTGTAGGCCATGTCCTCTGGCTGCTCTGGCTAAGTATGGCTCTGGTAGTACAGAGAGGGTTGTGCTCGTCGTCCACTGCAGTGGAGACAAAAAGACCTGATGATGATTCTGTACTTCCGCTTAGGAAGCGGCAATAAACATAACATTATCTGACGTCAACAACTACCTATTCTGAAATCGAAAGAAAAATCTGACAATTATCAACTGATACAATTATCCAAAGATAAATAAATGATTTTTGACTTTTACACGCTTGGGTATGGATAGGGTTAACATAAAAAGAAAGATAGGTAGCGTGTGGATTATAGCTTTAAGTGGAACTGCAATTAAAGGACCATGCACGAATTATTAACTGGCTGGTGAGGTTACATTATCTGGACAAGCCAATAAAAATAAATAAAATAATAAAATAGTCATTTATTACAGGAATCTTGGTAACAACATGATGCTAGGACTTCCCAGTGAGTAATCTAATGATACTCGTGATGGGAATGACCCGCTGCTTCTTATATAGGTATTAAAACATGTTTTGTTCCTTTCCCTCTTTTGAATATTTGACATTGAAAGAACGAGACAAAACATATTTTAACTAAAATAGATTTAGCACACGTTTGTTTTTTTTATGAATAAGGGGGTAAGACTACATTTGTGGATGTATTTATACAAATCAAAAAGAAAAGAAAACAAAGATGAGCATTCTTTTTTTCTTTGTGTCAGTGTAAAGATTTGGAAGTGTGACAGTGTTGGTGCGTATGGATGCGTGAGAGTGTTGGTGCGTATGGATGCGTGAGAGTGTTGGTGCGTATGTACCTATGTGGTAAATATTGAGAAGACCGATTAGATATGTGAAGAATGAGAGTGTGCGTAGGAGTGTTCATAAAGTATATATAATTGTGTATATATTAGATTAAATGCCTTAGAGAGCTTGAATAAATATTAACAGAATAACTTTAAATAGGTTTAGATAATAAGTTTTCAATTTCATCATAAGTAAGTGTGTTCAACCATAGGATCAAAGTTTTTTAGCACTCATATAATTTCATAGGATAAATTTCAAGAAAAGTATTGATTTTGTTATATATATAAGCGGATAGGAATGGGTATTGACGTTTAGCAAAAACGGTACGTACAAAAGGATTGGAGGCTACTCTAACCTTTCAGCCAGGCCAATCAATCTCAGCAGATCCATTGATCATTGATAGTGAGATTGTGGTGGTCCCATAGAAATTTTATAAAAATCGGCTGTTTAGTTCCTGCAACAACTGCAACTTTGCAAACTCATTTATCAATTGTTCTCTCGGTTGGATTCGGCCGTCTGGAAGTTGACGGGTTAAAGTTGAAGTCGGTTTTCAGTTAAAAAATAATGTTTATGTTGTTTTTCGTGTATGTAATTGGCCAACATTGGTTTCTGATTTTTTAGGCTGCCTAATGGCATCTGATATAGCTTGACAACTGTCATACAATGATGACAGCAGGGACCAACGGCTTACGTACCTTCCGAAACACGGAGGACGTTAAATTTTTTTATGCCACTTGTGGTCACCCATCCATGAGCGGACCATGCCGGTCTCGTTTTACTTGCGACAGCGCTAGTACTGCGCGCTCTCGCCGGGCCAACAAGCTTCTTGTATAATTTTTTTACAATTGGTGATAAAACCAACAGAAATTTCTGTGAGAATTTACTCGTAGTCGAGAATTAGTTTTGTTAAAACTGATATCTTATTTCGTTGTTCCAGTGTGACGAACATATTCCTGGTGAACCTGTCTGTGGCGGACCTCCTGGTGACACTGTTCTGCATGCCGGTGCAGATCGCCAAGTCCGTGACGCTGCTGTGGCACTTCGGCCAAGTCATGTGCAAGACCGTCAACTTTTTACAGGGTAAGTAACATTGACTATTGAGATCCTTACCAACAGGTGGATCTTCTGCTGACGCTATTCTGCATGCCAGTTCAGATTGCCAAGTTCCCCACGCTACTGTGGCATTTCAGCCCAGTCATTTGTAAAGTTTTTACAGTGTAAGTAACATTGACCATTGAGACACCATAATGTCATATAATAGTACCTTACCAACTTGTATCGTCAATCTGTCGGGGGCGGATCTCCTGGTTATGCTGTTCTGCAAGTCATGTGCAAGACCGTCAACTTTTTACAGGGTAAGTAACATTGACCCTTGAGATCCTTACCAACTGGTGGATTTTTTGCTGACGCTATTCTGAATCCCAGTTCAGATTGCCAAGTTCCCCACGCTGCTGTGGCATTTCAGCCCAGTCATTTGTAAAGTTTTTACAGGGTAAGTAACATTGACCTTTGAGACACCATAATGTCATATAATAGTACCTTACCAACTTGTATCGTCAATCTGTCGGGGGCGGATCTCCTGGTTATGCTGTTCTGCAAGTCATGTGCAAAACTGTCAACTTTTTACAGGGTTAGTTACACTGACCATCTATACAATGTCCTTTTTAATTAAGTACAAATATGTTAAGAGGTGATTCAGTCCATCATTTTGAACAACTTTTCCCAATAAATATATATCGAAATAGGAGTTTTTTTTTTGCAATTTTCATAGTAACGATATCACGTGACTACTTGGATTTGTATGAGAACCTAAATATTTCTTTTCGTATTTCGATATACATTTATTGGGCAAAGTTGTTCAAAATGATGGACTGAATAACCCTTAAAAAGATTTGTACTTAATTAAAAAGGACATTGTATATCGGAAGGTACGTAAAGCACTTAGTTCTGGTTTATTATCTTTGTATGGCAGTCGTCAAGCTTTTGGTATGTCTGATGACTAGAAGTTTACGCCCCTTGAAAAATCTGACACCATTGTTGGTCAGTTGCACGAAAAACAAAATAAATAATGTTCCTACCAACTCAGTCATCGAACGTCAAGTTTTTACTCCCCTACAAAAACAGGGGTATAATAAGCTTGACGATAATGTCTGTCTGTGGCGTCGAACGCTCGAACGCTCGAACTAATTTCGATGCGGTTTTTTTTTAGGTAAAATCGAATTCTCTTGTGGTGGTTCTGAGCTATGTTTAATGAAAGTCAGTTCACCGTCAAAAAGTTTTTTGAGGTTAACGCTTGAAAGTCACGAATTATTAAAGCAAATAATAGATGGCGCTAACGGATATTAATTATAATATGTGTTTCCGCTACACATCCCTAGATGGCGTTTTTGACAGTCAGGGGGTTTGAAATTGCCTATAGAAATAAACTTGTTACAGGGTAAGTTACGGCGGCGTAATTGTGAACTTAAGGTTAAACTAGTCGATACTTTTTCTATACAAATTTCGGAGGGAGTTTTCTCAAAGATTCAAAGATTCAAAGATTCAAATGTTTATTCAGTAATTAGACCTTTACAGGCACTTTTACACGTCAATAAGTATAATTTATGTTACGTGTAAAGTATATTAAAATTTAATTTATTTTTAAAGAAAAGCTACCGATACCAGCGCTTCGTAACGACCACTGCTGAGAAGAAACGCCGAAAGAAACTCATTTTCACAGTATTGGTCGCCTACTCGCCAGAAGGGCTTTGTCATATTATTATAATTCTCCACTGTTTCACATTGTACATGCAAATTTTAACATGATATCGTTTTGTCTCACTATAAATTTTGAAAGAAATTGTCTGTACGGATACACAACAGTAAAATAAAAAGCCATTAAAAGTTATGAGCCATCAAAGATTAGTTTTTTTTGCTTATTTTTATGCAACTTTCGGCGTAAATAAGTAATAAAAGAACTGTAAAATTTCCAAAACAAATTCCGCACCGATACGGCTTAATTATCGAAGATTTAAGTAAACTTTATTTGTAATTAATTATTGTACTAATTTTTGCATAAAACCCCTTTTCCCAGAGGACTTTACGTATAATTATACGCGCTCGGTTTACCATGAATTATCGTGCATTTCACCTCACTGCTTCGTCCGAATACAATGTTAGGTGGGACAGCATGCTTTTAGGCCGCGCCCACGTGTGAGTTCGAGCCCGCGGCTAGTTCAGTCTTAAATGCTTTAAATTGTTCAAATTACTTCTTCGCCTGTCCCTAAGTCGTAGTAAAGTTTACGCTTAGAACGCTTACTGGGTGAGTTATTTTTCTAACAGAGAAGGTCACTTTCAGTTAATGTTGCATGCAAGTCAAGCGTTCGCGTGAGACGTCGACCTAGTCTAGTGAAACTCCGTAAACAAGACTAAAATAGATACGAGGACGAAGTCTAAGTAATAATTTGTTTTGAATATGTCGACGATACTGGAAAGTACAAAGAGGAACTCCTATGCTGCTTCTCTCCTAGTACATACCGTTAAATCTGATCGTAAAAGCCGATCGAAATGGGAAAAAATGCATTTTTTTTCGTTGGGCTATGAAAAGAAATCCTAAAAATATAAAAAATTACCCTGCTAACCCAAAATCTCTTCAAGATAAAAAAGGTCACAAAGTCACGTCGCCCTTTTGACGGCGCGTCTCAGAGCGCCTTAGAAATACCGGACAGGAGTGACATCACCTATGTCGCATTTGTAGGACATTTGTTCGGGTGCTATGTCAAATATTGCATTTACAGGATTGGCCTCATAACAAAAGTAGCTTTAATTTTTTAACAAAATCCTGTGGCAATATTATTTTTTTAACTTTTTATTACTTCTAAAAATATATCCACATACATATATAGACAGCGAAAAACATTACCCTACCTTGGCTTACCGTAGTCGAGTAAAAAAGAATTTTCCAAATCGGTCCAGTTCCAGGCGTTTTCGAGTAATAGGTGAACTTACATACAAAAAAAAGCAAATAAAAGAAGATTCCGGCGTATTGACAACCTCCTTCTTATTTGAAGTCGGTTAAAAATGTCAGCAAAGCTTAATGTGGGATACATAAATTTTCCGGGGTCCAGTGCTGGCCCCATTTGAAATAAATCTATAGATAGGAAACGGAGATTTCATTTAAAATTTGGTCTTGATCAGACCCTAGATAACCCTTCAAACTATTTTATGAACTACTGTTTACTGTTTAAAGTGAGAACATGAAGCATTTTCTACGCACATACGCCAAAAGTGGCCGTTTTTCGCAATTGTGCGTAGAAAAGCTTCACGTTCTCACTTTAAAGTGTAAACAATAGTTCATAAAATAGTTTAAAGGGTTATCTAGGGTCTGATCAAGACAAAATTTTAAATGAAATCTTCGTTTCCTTTCAATAGATTTATTTCAAATGGGGGCAGCACTGGACCCCGGAAAATTCATGTAGCCCCTTAAGAGGATACTTGAATTTTCCGGGGTCCAGTACTGTCGGGTACACTGTTTTCTACGCACATACGCTAAAAGTGGCCGTTTTTCGTAATTGTGCGTAGAAAGGCTTCACGTTCTCACTTTATACTGTAAACAGTAGTTCATAAAATAGTTTGAAGAGTTATCTAGTGCCTGGTCAAGACAAAATTTTAAATTATTTCTCCGTTTCCTATCAAATGATTTATTTCAAATGGAGGCAGCACTAGACTTCGGAAAATTCAGATATCCCCTTACCAGCAACAGCTTGAAGATATGTGTGTTGTAATGTTTCCGTAATGTTAAAATTTCTTACGTATCGACTTCCAAAATGATATATCTCAAAAAAAAAAGTTTTTAAAATTTTATAAATTAGATTAAAAAAACGACTCGTGGAGGATTTGAACCCCCGACCACCAGCGAGAATAAATTCAGTGTGGCGCTCTGACCGCTAAGCTAACGAGCCTATGACACGTGGCGCGAAAAAAAGATGCACTGTTTAGAATGGATCGATGAATCATATCATGTAAACGTGACTTGCTCATGACTAATCGTGCACCATTACGTGCCTACTCAGTCTACTCAGTAAAAAAATGTAGGTCTATGATTACGTCATATGACGCAATACCCCGCCACGTGGTTTAGTGTAGTCAGTTCAGTACGTCGTAATCTTTCCAGCAGAGGTCATTCCGAAACGCTAGTAGTTTTAGTATTTGCAATTATATAATATTTTAAAAAATGAAACTTTATTCCACATTGTTTTTTTTTTTGACTTAAATTTTGACGTCACGTCGTCGATTTGTGGCATTAGTTTTTTAGCCTCCGTCGCTAAAAAAGAGTTATTATGTTTGATGTGATACTTCTGTGTGTCTGTCTATGACATCGTAACTCGAATGGATCAAGTAATTTTTATAAGGGTTCAAAGACAAATACATATACACTAAGTATTACGTCTTAATACCTAATGACGTAGACAGAGCTTTTTGGGGTTTGCGGCTCTGGCCGCAAGGCTCAATTTGGGCGAGGTGGAAATAGGAATTAAAATAGTGATGGGTTGCTAGCCGCACATTCCATCGATCGGAAAAAAAATTAAACTTATTTAAGATCTGTGCGGGAAGAATAGCAGCTGATATATAAGTTTTTTGCTTTTCTTTGAAAAAATACTTATGTTCTTATGTAAGTATCTTATCAAAATAAAAAAACCCAGCCAAGTGCGAGTCGGACACGCGCACCGAGGGTTCCGTACAAACCTGTAGGTATAGTAAGTTTGAAATTATTTAAAATTTTTTTATTAAAAAATTTACGGTTTTCGCAATTTTTATTTATTTATTTACCAATTTATGTACACGTATCTTTTGATTGCGTTGTCTTAGAATTTTGATTTTTCACAGCTATAAGGGACAGTAGACTTGAGTATTTGATATAAATTCCAGCTTGATACCTCCACGCGTTCCTGAGTAAAAGGATCTTGACAGACAGACAGACGGAAGGACGGACAACAAAGTGATCCTATTACAGTTCCGCTTTTTCCTTTCGAGGTACGGAACCCTAAAAACAGCAAGATAAAATTTTCAATTTCAATTTATTTATTTATTGCATAGATAGATAAAAGAAAAATATAAGATAATTCCTTAGAAAGACTTGTTGAACAATTACGATAACCCTACACGCATTGCACAATAGGCTAGTCACGAAAAACAATATTTCCACTCTACATGTCATGTCAGCTACCCTATGGTGCTCTCACACTGCTGTTCAAAATGTTTACTTCCATAGATAAAATTAAAAAAAAAATGTTGTAATATTGGATTTATAAGTAAGTATTTATTATTCATAATTAAAATTATTTATATTAGTAGTTTATTTTATAATGGTATAAAATGATTATAAACATTTTTAACAGCAGTGTTGTAGCACATTACATTTTGCTTTTCAATATTTTAATGTACCACTATGTTGGTGTGATTTATAAACGTACCCGTCAAATTACAGCTTTCTAATAAAAATAGTCTCTGAGAAAAACCGCGGCCAGACAGACATTGCGAAACTATGAAGATTCCTTGTTTTTTAAGGAACCTTATAAATCGAAACTGATTTGAAAACTTAACAATAAATGAATAAATAAAATAAATATACGGACAAATCACACAAGTTGAACTAGCCCCAAAGTAAGTTGAACTTGTGCAATGATACTAACTCAACGATACTATATTTTATAACACATACATTTATAGATAAACTTCCAAGACCCAGGTCTATCTGAAAAATATCATTTTCAACACATTAGCTCGGAAAGTGCTATTTACCACACTGATTTTACTTATGTAATGCCATTCATTACGCACACATTCTAAATCGTGCGGTTAATATTACTTACCGCACAAGTGCGGTAAAGTGTTTATTAAATGTTTAAGGAATAAGATTCTATAAATCCAAAATATAGAATATTATTTTTGAAACATAAAATCTCTGCATGCAGCCGTCTAGACTCATACCGAAACCTTGTTTAACTTAAATTATTCAATTGTATATAGTAAGGAAAATACTTGTTACAACACTAAATTGAATCGTTTAAAAAAAGTAATTGATTTAATAATTAAAATTGTTTTATTATTGAAGTTTTTTTTCTTCACTAATGTGTTAAAAAAACGTAGTATGGCACATGTGTGTATTGTTCATCACAACTCTCTGCTCCTTGGACACACGCGCGGGCTTTGCCCGCTTGTGTGTCAACCCAACTCGACTGTAATGAACAACTTACCACACTTGTCTCATAAACTACTATTTCCATCTTGACCGCGCCGGGGATCGAACCCGGGACCTCTGGTGTGACTTCGTGTCAAAGTTGGGCAAAATGTAATAAAACTACTAATTACTAACTACTATTACATTTTGTAGTTAGTAATCGCAACTACATAATTACAAAAAGTAATTAAAAAAATTGCTGAACTATAAACTACAAAAAGTAGTTGTAATCACAATTTCAAACTACTTTTTGAAACTGCATATTTTATAAAGATTTACTTACTTATAAATTTCGTTTCCTGCTTACAACTTTTTACACTTACAATTTCAAAATACAACACCTTTAACACACGCCCGCGGTAATAAATTCTTATTGTAATTTGTAGTTATAGCTACGTAATTACAATTACAAATTACAACTACAGTAGTTTCAATTGTTGTAGTTAAATTTAAATTAATTTCAACTACTTGCAGTTAACTACATGTCATTGTAATTTGTAATCAAACTACACAATAGTAGTTAACTACGCCCAACTCTGCTGCGTGTCATGATGACCAATAGGCCACAAAGGTCGTCAATATACAACAAACAATACCTACTTGAATTTATTCCCCAGAGAAATCATGCTACATACAAGTAAATAAAATTAATGTGTGGTCGCAAGGCAAAAGGGACTTTCTTTCGGACGCTTTTAAATGTCACCCAATCACACTATACTGCAATCCTACGTCGTCACCCATAATTCCTGGGACGTGTTCTGATCTGCATTATTTATTTATTTACCCCTAAATACATTAAAAAATACAAACGTTTGCTAAACCCATTTTGGTTAAAATATGTTTTGTCTTGTTCTTTCAATGTCAAATACTGGGCAGAGGAAAAGAGACAAAACATGTTTTAGCTAAAATGGGTTTAACGAACGGTAATATTTTTTTATGAATATGAGGGTTAAACTTTATTGCACAGTTAAAAAGGCAGCAGAGGTGGACCTAATGCCATATGGCATTCTCTCCCAGTCAACCATTACACCAAGCGGATATATGTGGCTGGCGTGATGAAATTCATGAACAAGTAAACACAATATAAATATCTTCATAAGTACATATACAAGAATAAACCATTAAACATATAACAATTACATAAAATACAATATACATATTAATACATATACACACATATTACATATATACCGTCATTATTCATTATATGACGACCTCCGTGGCGTAGTGGTCACCATGCTAGTCCGCCACCCAGAGGTCCCGGGTTCGATTCCTGGTCAGGGCAAGTTTGAAAATGGCCTTTTTCAAAGTGTCCTGGGTCTTGGATGTTTATCTACATATGTATTTACTATAAAATATACTATTGTTCGTTTTTAGGCCGTGTGGTTTCCAGCAGAGTAGAATAGGGCCACAGACTCACTCCAAGTCCTCCCGTGGATTTCGTAGAAGGCGACTTAGGGAATACAAGCTTAACAAAGCTTATAAATATCAATGAGACCTCTCCAACCCGTCTGGCCAGTGAGGAGAGTGTAGGCTAAGTCCACTGGCTGCTCTGGCCAAGTATGGCTCTTGTAGTACAGAAAGGGTCGAGCTCCTGCAGTGGAGAAAAAAAAGACCTGATGATGAATACATTATCATCATCCGAGCGTATTCCCCGTTGCATCCTCAGCAGTAACGCTTCAGAGCACGGGGTCCGCTACCTAACCAAGGAGATTTGACGAGGTTACTGGTTTTTACACAGAGCGACTGCCGTCTGACCTCCACAACCCAAAGGGAAAAACCATGAACCAATCCTTGGGTAGTTTTGATGATCAAACGCTAGGTGGCGTTCGGGACCCACAGTTTTACGTGTCTTCCGAAACACGGAATCATCTTTCTTTTCGGATAATCAGGTAATTCAATCCTGCAATATCCTATCCAGACTGGAAACAACTTTTCACAAAGTATGCTTCCCAGCGGGAATCGAACCCATGACCTCCGGATCACAAGGCGAACGCCTTGACCACTGGACCACGGAGGCAGTCAAAATGATGATAAATACATATATGTGTAATAAAAATACAAATGTTTGTTGAGGTCGGATGGTAAGAGGCCGGACGGGATGTCTTTGATACCGCGGAAGCTGGGAAAATGCTTGGTATGGGACGCCACTTGTGTGGATACACTGGCTCCTTCCTATTTATTATCTACCTCTGCACGGGCGGGGGCGGCTGCAGTTGCTGCTGAAACCGTTAAGCGAAGGAAATATGAGCACCTCGAGGCGAATTACATTTTTGTGCCTTTCGCGGTCGAGACAATGAGTCCGTGGGGCCCAGAAGCAAGAACCCTGGTGACTGAGATTTCAGCGCGCCTCCGGGAGGTTACGGGTGATCCAAGGGCTGGCAGTTATTTCGCCCAAAGAATTTCTATCGCAGTGCAGAGAGGCAATGCTGCTAGCTTACTGGGCACCCTGCCTTGCGGTGACGCGTTGGAATCTCAATTTTATTTGTAAATTTTGTATATTTTTTTATTAATAATTGTATTTGAAATGTATTTTTATAATGAAATAAAGATTAAAATACAAATGAATACATATATCAAGATGACTGGGGTTAGGACTGCTGTAGAAACAATTTATGTACCGCTCGTTTGAAAGCCAAACGACTGCTCCTAGGAGCTCATTATTACAGCCTCATAACGTCCACTGCTAGACATAAGCCTCTCTCAAGGATTTCCAAAATGACCGATCTAGAGCGACCTGCATCCAGCGTTTTCCACCGACCTTAGTCAGGTCGTCTGACCACCTTGTGGGTGGTCCTTTGGAACCTTTTTGCCCAATCAGCCATCGGTTCGTTGCGCTGTGTCCTATCCACTGTTACTTATATAAGTATTTTTGCTCTGAATTATTTGAAGGGGCTTTAACAGACAGCCGCTAAAAAAGCCAGTGATTATCATGTTGTTTTAATTGAAGTTTATGTAATATGTGTCTTTAACTTGTGAATATATACGTAAGTTATTCACAAAAAATGTTATTATTAAAGTTTGAATAAAAATCAAAAGATGGCGCCAAAACCACAGAACTCTAAATCTCTTCATCATCATTAGAACTTCAAGTAACCTTTTAATATAATCTGTTTTATAATATTCAGATAGTAAACATGAAAACTATCTGAACATTATAAAACAGTGATATATACCTTATTGAAAAAGTATAATTTTACAAAATAAAAAACTGACTTCACTCCCCAAACCGTACAACCGATTTTGAGAACATTACTATGAGACCACCTGACATGTGTACTCTTTCAGACAAAAGAAGAATTTTTCAAATACGTCCAGGCGTCTTTGAGTCATCAGTACATAAAAAAAAAAAAAAATTCGGCGATTTAATAACCGCCTCCTTTTTGAAGTCGGTTAAAATTTATACGATAATATGGCAATAACTACATTTTTGACGTCCTTGAAAGATAAGAAACGAACGATCCAATGGCCATCATTTAGAAATGGTTCTAAATGTTGGCCATTCGTTATGGGGCTCGAGCGTTCGAGGGGTAAATTAAACTTCACTTAGCAGCATTTTTAATATATCATATCTTAATAAAAAATAGTTTGTTTTATTTACTCATTTAGCAAATTTTTAAGTTCAATCCAAAGATACTTAAATTATCTAAATATATATAACTCAAAGGTGACTGACATAGTGATCTATCAACGCACAGCCCAAACCACTGGACGGATCGGTCTGAAATTTGGCATGCAGGTAGATGTTATGACGTAGGCATCCGCTAAGAAACGATTTTGATCAATTCCACCCCCAAGGGTAAAATTGATCAAAATCGTAATCGTAGGGTAAAATAGGGGATGAAAGTTTGTATGAAACTTTGTCAATTTTAAACCGATCGGGCTGAGACTTTGCATGCATAAAGCTACTATGACGTAGGCATTCCTTAAGAAAGGATTTCGATAAATTCCACCCCTACGCGAGCGAAGCGGCGGGCAAAAGCTAGTCATCTAATATACGAGTACGATTGGCCGTGTGGTTTCTGGCAGAGTAGAATAGGGCCACTCCAAGTTCTCCCGTGGATGTCGTAGAAGGCGACTTAGGGAATACAAGCTAAACAAAGCTTATAAATATCAATGAGACCTCTCTAACCCGTCTGGCCAGCGAGGAGAGTGTAGGCCAAGTCCACTGGCTGCTCTGGACAAGTATGGTAGTACAGAGAAAGTCCTGCTCTTGCAGTGGAGACAAAATACCTGATGATGATGATGATGATACAAGTACACAATCCAAACAGACTCTTCCGACAAATTCATTCGCTTGTTCTGTGGACGTTCTTCTTAGCAATTGCAAATGGCGATTTATACGATTGTGGACCCCTCGTCTGTCATTAAATAAATATACATAGGGACGAATAACACTGATTGAGCTAGCCCCAAAGTAAGTTCGAGACTTGTGTTATGGGATACTAACTCAACGATACTATATTTTATAACAAATACATATATAGATAAACATCCAAGACCCAGGACAATTTGAAAAAGGTCATTTCCAACTTGCCCTGACCGGGATCGAACCCGGGACCTCTGGGTGGCGGACAAGCATGGTGACCATTACACCACGGTGGTCGTCTTTAGCAGAGTTTAAGTTTTCTATTTTATAAGGTTTTGAGCTGTCAGAGTCAGAGCAGTCAAAATATGATGGATCATGGTTTGTAAAGCTCCGTAATCTCAACAATTGTTATTTCATCACCATCATCAATGTGTTTAAGAACTATGTTCTAGTCGGTGGAGTATCTTCCATGCCTCCCGACCTTCAGCTAAATGCTTGACCTCCCTATATGACACGACTTCTGCCTTTTCCTTTACTTCATACATGAACATCCTTCTTGGCCTTCCCTTTCCTCTCCGCGCCTTTATCTTTCCTTCCATGATGTTTTTGTTAAAATTATCATGTCGTATACGATGTCTAAACATTTTTCCTTTTCTTACATCGATTGGCTTCATTGCCTTCAATTAGAGCAACCCCAATAGCTCGGTTTTCATGGCACCTCCCTATACCAGTCCGGAGCCTATTTCCACACTGCCCAGGGGAGATCACACCCTGTGGGAGTGTCTTAACAGGTGAAAGATTTAATGGTATACATTTATGTGAACGTTTATACATTGGTACGGTTTTCCAAAGGGGCGTCTGTCTCTTGGGCTTGTAATACGAGAAAATTATTTTATTCGCAGATTTGTTAGGCAAGTCGTACAACCAGAGTTTCAAAGTTAAATTGGATTGTTTTGTACCATTTTGTACTTACTACTGCGCTTTGCACTGGAAATTTAAATTCATAAACTTCGCAAACAAAACCGCGAGCGAGGAGCTCGCCTAATTTAATTCCGTGATACGCCGCGAAAGAATCAAATAAGTATGTAATATTTTTAAGGGTTCCGACTCAAGGTAAGACTCCACTATCCGTCTGTCCGTCCGTCTGTCCTGTCTGTCACCAAGCGGTATCTCATGAACCGTGATAGCTAGACACTTAAATTTGTATTTTTGTTGGCGATATAACAACACAAAAAAAAAAAACCCACTTTTGTCATTATCTTCTATAGTTGTAGGGTTGACTGCAAGAGATCCCTGACAGGGATAAGTCCGCCTTTGTCCTATTGTTTCTATTTTAATTTTAATTGTGCGTTTTTATGTACAAAAAAGAATTTATCTATCTATCTTTAAATTTAAATTTGGCTCCCATACAACAAACGTGATTTTTGACTGCCTCCGTGGTCCAGTGGTCAAGGCGTTCGCCTTGTGACCCGGAGGTCATGGGTTCGATTCCCATTGGGTAGCATACTTTGTGAAAAGTTGTTTCCAGTCTGGATAGGATATTGCAGGCTTGAATCACCTGATTATCCGAAAAGAAAGATGATTCCGTGTTTCGGAAGGCACGTAAAACTGTGGGTCCCGAACGCCACCTAGCGTTTGATCATCAAACTATCCAAGGATTGGTTCCTGGTTTGCCCTTTGGGTTGCGGAGGTCAGACGGCTGTCGCTCTGTGTAAAAACCAGTAACCTCGTCAAATCTCCTTGGTTAGGTAGCGGACCCCGGGCTCTGAAGCGTTACTGCTGAGGATGCAACCGGGAATACGTGAGGATGATGATGATGACAACAAACGTGAAACGTGAAAATTTATAGATACAAAACCCTTCGTGCGCGAGCCCATACTAGACCTTGGCCGGTTTTTTCCATGTTTACCCACCAGTTAAACGTGAAGTTTGAGTTTTACGGTCTGTCTGGCCCTGTCTAAGAAAAAGTTTGTTTTGTTTGTTTGTAAAATCTTTATTGTACATAAACACAGGACAAAAATACAGGTTTGAACTAGAGAACAGTACAAAGGCGGACTTATCCCAGATAGGGATCTCTTCCAGTCAACCTTATAAGTTTATAGTGTATCTGAATACCATCATCTTCCTTATTATTTTACACAAGCTGATGCCTGCGACTTCGTTCGCGTAGACTTTATGACTTCGGCGTATCTGCACCTGGTGTCCCAGGTCTTAGATTTTTATACCTCAACAAAAAATTCTCATCAGTAATTTTGCTAAGGAGTCATTTTTATATTTCTTATAGTTTAGCTGGAGTCTGTACCATCATGTTTCTGTATTAGGTGTTCTATTTTCCAAAATCAATTATACCTTTTAAGTTGCCCAGGTTTATCGGCTATATAAAAAAGAAGTTTACAAGCATACTTACGGAGATTAGCGGTACAAACAGACAAACAGATTCATACTCTATTAGTATGTCTCCAAGATTCATACTCTATTAGTATGTCTACATCGCCCCGCCTTTTTTTGAAATATATTCAATGTACAGACACATTTTTTACTGTTTTATTTTAGGTAGGTATATATTGATTATTCGAGGTCAGCACAGTATGCTGTCTTCCCACTTCGCTCTATCGTCCATCATATTCAATCTACTCCTGTGTCTATTTATCAGTATGTAAAAGAATTATGTTTAATAATAAACTCTTTCACCATTTTTTTTCAAAACCACATTTCAATAATTTACCCATTTACCAAGGCAGTGGTAAGCCAGACAAATTGGTGTCATTCCTATAATTGAGGCCATCGCTAGGACCATTATCAAAATGGTACTATAAGCGACATTCGCCAAATATTGTTAATATTTCATTGTGGCTCAGAAATTGAATTTATTATGCGGCATTTTGTGGTGGATTCAATTGAATATGTACAATAGTACTTATGTTAATGTAAGTTTGTACGACGGGTGTTCTATAAATAGGGATAATGCGATAGATTCTCCTTGGAAAGAAAAAAATAAATACTGGCAGGCATAGCCCAGACATTAGGTATAATGATAAAAAAAAAGAAATCAATATTCTTTTTTTTAATAGAAGTTTGTTTGCGCCGTGTCGAAACGTGTTCTTAGAAATGGATGAAATTGAAGTTCGAGCGGTAATAAAAAATCTCTGCATGAAAAAAATTTACAACGGAGCAGGTAAATCAAGACTTGAGAGCAACATAAAGGGTTCGTGCTCTTCCAAACTAAGGTTTCGTGTTAGTGTGCTGAGTTCAAGCGAGGAAGAACTTCCACTTACGACGACCAACGCACGGGACGCCCACATCGGCATTGACTGAAAAATGATTAAAAACGTTTAAAAACATTGTCTTGGCTGATCGTCGTGTTACTGTTCGTTTTATAACTGAAGAAGTAAAGATTTCGATAGGACGTCAATAATATTATACGTTACCGTTTGGGTATGGAAAAAGTGTCAGCGCGCTAGGTGCCAGAATGCTTTCCATAGAGTACTATAATTATAACTAAAATAGAGAGCCATCTCGCGTAATTTTTGTGCCAACAATTTAAGCTGCAAACCTGCAAACGTGGTGCCATCTATTAATGTTATTCCAAAATAAAATAAAATATCAAATATAAAATTTGTTTGCAGTGAGGTGGGATTTGAACCTGAGATCTCAATGTCTTTAAGTGAATCCATTGCGGTAACCGCTACCCCAATTAGGCTAAGTACAAGGCGCGCGAAATTATTGCTTATACTTTAACTCTGAATGAAAAGAAAAACAATTAAATATTTTAATATGTATGTTAAGCCTTTGAGGAGATTTGAACCTGTATACTTCTGGTTAGTTTCGACCACTTAAACCGTTACACCAAAAAGGCTTCACACTGAGCGTGTGAAATTATTGGGTATATATACTATACCGTAAAACCGTACAATGAGAAAGCATGTAGTGCGACATCTTTACAAATTCTAACAAACTAATAACTAAAAGTGCTTTTAATATTTAATTCAGAATAAGATTAATAGATAACGTCCTTCAAAACGAAAAATTCGCAATGTATGGCACTTTGACCCCCATGATGCTTTCTGACGCGCAGAAACAAACGAGACAGAGAATTTCACAAAACTGTTTGGATTTGTAACAACAAGATCCTGACCGATTTTTGTCTCGATTCATAACTATGAATGAAACATGGCTTCACCATTATACCCGGTAACGAAAAAAACTATGACTTGGAAGAGGCCGTCATCTCCAACACTGAAGAAATTACTGGTGATTCCATCTGCCGGTAAGACATGGACTCTCTTTTCAGGGACAGCCAAGGGGTGGTATTGATCGAATACGTTAATCATGGAGCCAGTATTACGGGGACTATGTACGTAGGACAAATAGCAAAGTTACGCAGGGAAATACGCAAGAAACGTCGTGGCAACCTTGCTAAAGTTGTTCTGTTTCACCAAGATAATGTTGCATAAATGCTGTATCTTCTGATTGCGTTGGCTAAGAATTTTTACTGGGACAGTAAACCTGAGTATTTAATATAAATTTCAGCTTAATACCTCCACGCGTTCCTGAGAAAAAGGGTCTTGACAGACAGACGGACGGACGGACGGACAAAGTAATCCTATCAGGGTTCCGTTTTTTCCTTTCGAGGTACGGAACCCTAAAAAGAAGGAGCAGAAAAATCTACCCCAGACTCCCAAGCGGCACGGCTGAAAAAATCATAAGAATTTCAATCCGTGGCTTTAATACGTGAAAGAAATCTAAATGACAAGAATTTTTGAAAATTAACGACCGACTTTCTGCTGTATCACTGAGCTAAACTTAACTCACTTTCGAATTTTGACTCTATGTCTTAATGTATTAAGTCTTAAGTAGAAGGTAAACGTAATCGATTTGTAAATGACAGTGACAAATTGCCAATAAAACCATTTTTCAATATTGGCATAGGCGATAGGCACTTGGGTATTAAACATGTGTTCGACGTGTCTGTTATTGTTCAAGTATATGTTTACTGAAATAAAGCCGATCTTACATTCTAGTTTGGGAAAATGAAATAAACTGAGAATATAGCAGCTGTTTTTCCCTGGCAGATTGCAAAAGCAGGTCAAGGGAATGGGCGAAATGCGAATCATGTTTAGGCGATGTGGCTAACATAGCCACTCATCACTATTTTTATTCCTTTTTTCCATTTTGGGGCTTATGGTTCAGGACTCTGTCAACCTCGTTAGAAATTAAGACGGTAACAGTAGTGTTGCCGAAAAAATGATATTTTTACAATCGAAAGTTTCAATCGAAAAATGACAAACTAATAATATTATAAGCCTATCGATATCGATAGTATCGATAACTGTTTTGGAGCAATACTATTAATTTTATTTTATTTTATCTATACAGAAGATTAACAGCTACAATAAAAATATATACAAGAACTTTAATATCTATACCTAAGCCGATAAAAAATCTTCATAAATTTAAAACTAAATACACATTTAATTTATTTAAATGATAACCAACTTGAATCACCTGATTATCCGAAAAGAAAGATGATTCCGTATTTCGGAAGGCACGTAAAACTGTGGATCCCGAACGCCACCTAGCGTTTGATCATCAAACTATCCAAGGATTGGTTCCTGGTTTGCCCTTTGGGTTGTGGAGGTCAGACGGCAGTCGCTCTGTGTAAAAACCAGTTACTTCGTCAAATCTCCTTGGTGTAGTGGGCCCCGGGCTCTGAAGCTTACTGCTGAGGAAGCAACCGGGAATACGCTCGGAAGATGATGATAACCAACAATACTATCGATAGTATCAATCCTAACGTCGAACAAACTCTGGATAGTACCGCTAGTTTATTTACAGTCAAGCACCAAGTTACCTGACCAGGCCCTCTACATATATCTTCTATTTTCTCTTAAACTAAAAATAATATTAACATGAAAATTTTTATTCAGGAAGACTTAAGTAAAATTGGGATTGGAATCCTTGTCGAATTCATTAATATTATAAGTACGTTTTAGGTAACATTAGTGTTGTTAAAAAGTAGGTGACGGCCTTTTGTTATATTTAGTTAGATTTATTAATGAAACGTTCAACGTCTATATAGGTATAATCTAGAAGTGGAAACTTTTTGGCGATGTGAAACTCATAAATCATAAGCCTATGTGTAATATTTATGCCTGTTTGTTTCTCTTAATAAATAAATAAATAAATAAAAATCTGTTTGAGTATAAATTTTCATGTTAATATCATTTTTAGTTTAAGAGAGAATTCAAGATTTAAACAGAGGGCCTGGTCAGGTATCTTGGTACTTAACTGTACTATCGATAAATTTATGTAATGTGAAAAGCAATACTATCGCAATAGTTTGTTCGTCATCAAAGATTCAAATATTCAAGATTCAAAGATTCAAATGTTTATTCAGTAATCAGACCTTAACAGGCACTTTTACACGTCAATAAGTATAATTTACGTTACGTGTAAAGTTTACTAAAATATAATTTATTTTTAAAGAAAAGCTACTGATACCGCTTCGTAACGACCACTGCTGAGAAGAAACGCTGAAAGAAACTCATTTTCACAGTATTGGTCGCCTACTCGCCAGAAGGGCGTTGTCATATTATTATTTTTGTCTTTTAATTCAATACAATGTTGACACATTTAACATGTAATGCTTGCGAATGAGTTAACAAACATAAATTGCGTAATAAAAATATTAAGTAGTCAAAAAAAAAGCGAAGCCGGATCATCAGGATCAATACTATCTATAGTACTTATGTTTAAAATACCGATACTCTATCAATAGGCTATCGACAGTGGTATATCGAGCGGCAACACTAGTGCACAGAATCCCTCCGATAAGAGTACTTTACAAACTAAAGAAGAGAAAACTTACACAAACTTCGGCAATATATTGTTTGACGAGTTTTGTTTACGAGATACCTGTAGTTATATCAATTTGTGGGCCATCATTAGGGCAATATTTAGTGTACTTAAGAGTGGAAGTTTATTCATAACTTTTTTTATGATAACATACCTATTCTGGCCACAGACGAACTCAATATTAATTTATCTATAATAAAAAAGTTTGTTAGAAGAAATATTTTTGGATGGACCGTGATTGTTATTATTTTATTGTAGGTTTTAACCGACATTAAAAAAGGAGAAGGTTATCAATTTCGAATGAATATGTATGTATGTATTATAGGCAACTTACTTTTACTTATTACTTACTTTGAAGCTAGCTCAATCTGTGTGTATAAACATTCAAGGTCCAGGTCAATCTGAAAAAGATCATTTTGTGTTGCACTACGCGATTTTTAATAAAAAACAAATACTTACAAGCAACAAAACATGCATTCACGCGCTACGCTGCGTAATGCGCTGCAGTGTGCCAACCGCCTAACCTTGTCACACCGAGTCCTGCAGTATGGTGCGTGATTTGGACAGAGCTAGTCATGACGAAACATTGCGCAATGGATCTCGATATCATCCCATAGCTATTTTGAAAACAATACTCTGCACTGTACTAACACCACCGCAAGCTGCTGTAAAATGAAGGCTCAGAGATCCACCGCACAATTTAACAGCATCCTCGCGCGTTTTTGCGAAGAAATCAGCATAATGATGCAGATCTGCGCTTCTGCAACGACGCGTGTGGATCCGTCGCCACGCAATCCGCAGTAATTGAATTTCCCCCTTCGTAGCAGTCGCAATTCGTAGGTATATTTTCGATACCTAAACGTGGAGTGACACAGGCCTGGTTATACGTACTCCTTTCCACTGGTAATCAATCAAAATGTGATTGGATGGCAATTAATAAATACGTAAGTAGGTACATACTTTTCGACGCCACTTGTCAAACAAACGTCAGGTAGTGTTGTAAAAAATTGGAGTCTGGAAGTCTACATTTGCAAACTCGACTTAATTTTGCATGCTTGGTAGACTCAGATTTTCATAAGTCAAAGTCGAGTCGAGCACGAGTCGTCGGAGCTCCGTGCTCGGGTGTCGGTGCTCGAGTCCATAAAAATTCGTAGCGAATAAGAACTCGACTCGCAGAACCAACTCGAGTTCGAATACCAGACTCGAAGCAACTTCTCAACAAACTCTGGTACAACACATTATACAAAGCATTACAATAATTAAAAAAAAATATTTGATAATAATGATACACTACTAATAACAATATTTGTTATTTACTTAAAATAAACAATACAACAAAAACAAATAAAAATACCAGACTCGATTGCGACTCAGTCCATAAACAGACTTGAGCACACAAGTGACTCAAGCACTAATACCGAACTAGAGTTTATTACGGGAGCTTGAGTATAACTAACACATCGAGCAGCGGGGTCTCTATTCATGAGTCGAGTCTTGTGATTCACAGTTGAGTCAGAATATTATGACTTTCGGACTCGAGTTTTTTACAACACTACGTCAGAGCGGACAGGCGGCGCACTTCACATCGATAAGTGACAGATCGCTGTCACTTCACTTGTCAAATCCACGCGCTTTTCGTTTATTTGTATTGCACTGACTGCTCCACGCACTGATTTTTCCATTTTTAAACGTCGTCAAAAAAGAGGGTGATAAATGTTTGACGCTAATTTCTGACTGTCTTGTGTGTCAGTCTGTGTCATCGTAGCACCCGAATGGATTGACTGATTTCGATGCAGTTTTTTTACGTGAAAGCAAGTTCCCTTGCGGTGGTTCTTAGCTATGTTTGATGAAATCGTTTCGGCAGTCTAGAAGTAATTGGGAGTTAACTCTTGACAGTCAGGGCTTTCCATAGCAAATAACTGATGGCGCTACGGATATCAATTATAAAATGTAGTTCCGTTACTCATAACTAGATGGCTTTGTTGATTCTTGATGTCGGGGTTTTTTTTTTAATTTTGTCAATAAACTTGTATATTCTACAAGCCACCATACCATTTGAGACACTATCACTTTATTTCAATCAGAACCACGGTAGGGTTCTCAGTTGCTCCAGAAGTGCCATTTTTGAAACGCGGAATCAACTAAATGCATGGTTTTCCATATGCAAAACCGTTCGTTTAGTGTCTCCACGTTTGAAAATTGGCACCCCAGTTCTAGGGGCTCGATCCACTCTAAAACACTGACTTAAAATCTCCTTTCCAGGAGTAGCAGTAGCATCCAGCGTGTTCACCATCACCGCCATGTCGGTGGACCGGTACCTGGCCATCACGCAGTCGCTGAGGCAGCCCTGGATGCCGTCGCGACGAGGGGCGTGCATTTTGCTGGGAGCCCTGTGGTTAATGTCACTGATGATCTTCGCCCCACTGTTGTTTGTGGCGGCGGTGGAGAGAGAAATGGTGCCGGTCCTAGCAAGGACCAGGAATGGATCCGTGAGTACCTTGTTTGTATGATGTATTTTAACCGACTTCCAAAAAAGAGAAGCTTATCAATTCGAATGTATGGATAAATATATTATTGTTGATTTTAATTTAATGTAATTTTCAAAATGAATAATTGGCCAAGTGCGTGTCGGGCCACGCGCAGTAGGGTTCCGTAGTTCCGAACGCCAACTTTGTTCATGCCGCTAAAAACGTCTAAAACTAATTTTCTATTGAATTTGTATGAATTTTTCCTTTTCCGAGTATATTTTATAAGTTTTTTTTTTTTTTTTAGGGACAAATTACACTGATTGAGCTAGCCCCAAAGTAAGTTCGAGACTTGTGGTATGGAATACTAACTCAACGATACTATATTTTATAACATATACATATATAAATAAACATCCAAGACCCAGGACAATTTAAAAAAGACAATTTTCCAACTTGCCCTGACCGGGTATCGAACCCGGGACCTCTGGGTGGCGGACTAGCATGGTGACCACTACGCCACGAAGGTCGTCAAAGTTGATCGCCTATAATTTTTAATTTATAATTCCTACTTAGCTCCGATAGTTTTTTTTTAAAGTTCGTTATATATTCTACAGCTGTGAATTTTTTCACGTGTCCATATATAACCGGTTAGCAGATAGAGGGGGGGGGGACACATGACTCTAACAAATTTTTTCACCTTAAAAGCAAATATTTCAGAAATGGATCCCAAAATCGAAGAACGGTGTTCACAAACTCACAATATTTTCATAAGACCTATTCAACAAATTACAGCTTTCTAGTACCTACTTATAGTCGCTGAGTAAAACCGCGGAGGGACAGACAGACAGACATGGCGAAACTATAAGGGTTCCTTGTTTACTACGGAACCCTAACCTAAAAACCGACATCATCCCCTAACTACCCTACTGATTGCTAAAGTTTCTATGGGATCACTTGACTTGTATACCTTTCAAACAAAAAAAAATTTTTCAAATCAGTCTAGGCGAAAAATCGCAATGAATTGAAAACCTCTTCCTTTTTGAAAGTCAATTAAAAACCTTCACTTCACCCCCAAACTACCCAACCGATTTCAATAAAATTTCTATATAATTTCTATTTCTATATTACGTCGTTGGATTCCCTCTAATATGGTTGAGTTTAACGATGGCTGATCCGTGCGTCTACTCGTGAACGGGTGCTGCCGGGAGGGACTGGTCAGCTCGGCTTCGCTTTTTTTGACTAATTAATATTTTTTATTACGCAATTTATGTTTGTTTACTTGTTCGCAAGTATTACATGTTATATGTGTCAACATTGTATTATATTAAAACCCCCTTATTCATAAAAAAATATTGACTGTGTGCTAAACCTATTTGAGTTGAAATGTGTTTTGTCCTTTTCTCTCTTTTCAATATTTAATATAGTAAGAAAATAGGCTTAGCAAACGATTGATATATTTTATGAATATGAGTGCTAGTATTTATTCATTAAAAGACAATAATAACAATATGACAAATACATAAAATTAAAAGACAATTATGGTAGTTGCGAAGCGCTGGTTTCGGTAGCTTTTTTAAAAAATAAATTATAATTGAATATACTTTACACGTAACGTAAATTATACTTATTGATGTGTAAAAGTGCCTGTAAAGGTCTAATTACTGAAAAACATTTGAATCTTTGAATCTTTGCATGATTCAAGCATCTAGAATTACGGCTTGGCTGTGTCGACTTTAATTAGAACCGCTTGTATATTTTATCAACCTTTATTGTTTCAAAATACAAATTTAATATTTTCATTAAACTGTATTGTTCCAAAGTACAAATAAACGTTTAACAAATGGCGGATTTAATATGCTGAGAGCATTTTCTCCCACTCCCAATAGGGATAAACAGAATAAAATATGTGACACATTAAAGCAAAACCATATACTTAGTTACAATTTAATATGACTATATAATATACTAGCTTTTGCCCGCGGCTTCGCTCGCGTAGGGGTGTAATTTATCAAAATCCTTTCTTAGGGGATGCCTACGTCATAGTAGCTTTATGCATGCAAAATCTCAGCCCGATCGGTTTAAAATTGACAAAGTTTCATACAAACTTTCATCCCCTATTTTATCCCCTTGGGGGTAGAATTGATTTAAATCCTTTCTTAGCGGATGCCTACGTCATTACATCTACCTGCATGCCAAATTTCAGCCCGATCCGTCCAGTGGTTTGGGCTGTGCGTTGATAGATCACCATGTCAGTCAGTCAGTCACCTTTGAGTTATATATATATTTAGATAATCTATCCTATCGTGATATGGATGAGGAATCAATTTTAATTTATCATCTTTTGAACAAAATAATTGGCCAAGTGCGTGTCGGGCCACGCGCAGTGTAGGGTTCCGTAGTTACTTTTTGTTCATGACACTGAAAACGTCTAAAAACTAATTGTCTATTGAATTTATCCGAAATTTTCCTTTTCCGACTACGTTTTATAAGTTGATCGCCTATAACTTTTTAATTTGTAAACCCTACTTAGCTTTGATAGTTTTCCTTTAAAGTTCGTTATATATACTAAAAATGTTGACTTTAAAACCAAATATTATTAAAACGGATCCCTAAATCGAAAAACGGTATTTACCAGCTCATAATCATAATATTTTTAAAAGACCTATTCAACGATACTCCACATGATTGGTTAGTTGAGAAAAAAAATGACTTTTTACTTTACTTGTATGGGAGATACCAAAAAAAAAAAACATTTTATTCAGTATTTTATTTTACCACTTTTTCCGCATAATTAATATACATACCTTTGCCAAATCACAGCTTTCGAGTACTTATAGTCGCTGAGTAAAACCGCGGACGGACAGACAGACAGACAGACATGGCGAAACTATAAGGGTTCCTTGTTTACTCCGGAACCCTAAAAATAGACAATTTATAAAAGCAAGTTACAATGTATGTTACATTATAGTTTGACTTTCAGAAGATAATTTTGAGACGATAATAATAATCAACTTCTCCAAAGGGCCTCTACGTGTTGGATCTGTACCCCAACGCAAGCCTCTCAAAGGACCGGGGTGAAAAGACCCATGAATTTAAAGGAGATACATAATAATAATAATTGTGTTGCGCCCTGGCCGCATTTCGTGGCTAGTTAGGGTGCCTACAGGCAGTGTAGCCAACGAGCAGCAAGTCACCATCTACCAGGCTAAAATTTTTGTGAGAGATTTTTAGGTAGATGTCTGTATCTCACTCCATAACCCAGTTATCCAGTCCATTAATATCCCATCCATAAAGCCTAAACCAAGTAAATCCCTCCCTGGCAATAGTTCGGCAGCTGTGAAGGACTGTCCGTTAGTGCATCTCAATGGTACATTAAGGGATAGACCTCCATAGATGAAGCCATCTCACTTTTTAGATAAAAAGGTACTAAAAGGCCTCTTCATGTTGGCTTTGGCCCCATGAACGCCTCAAAGGACCGGGTCCCCATGGACCCGTGGCTGAAAAAAGCGTACCAACATAATAATAATAATATTTATAGCTCACCATAATCAAGGACATGTACACGGAAATTACATTACATGCAATTTAAACAAATAAATACTTAAATGTAGTTTCAAACAGTACGAGTAAATTGTCTTTAAACAGATCCAAAGATATAAATTAAAAAGAAAAATTGGTTATTACAATAATATTATGTTTCATTATTTATCAAACTGATTACAAAATGTTTTCAGACTTTCTTTAAAAAAAAAGAACACGTGTTTTGTTTTATTTTTAAATAATATATTTAGTTCTTTATCTAACAGTAAGCGTATCTTTTTATTTTAGCAGCCTTTAAGACAATAATTATATAAAATAATTACTTTATTTTTTAAATTATTAATTCTTGTTGATTTTAGAAAACTGCTAAACAATCTCTTTAAATTACGAACATTATAACCATATGTTATATAAATTATTTATTTTATTAAAAAATATAGTGCGGTAATTATAAAGGTAAGATACAGACCTTGTTTTAGTTTATTTAATGAATAAAATCATATAATTCTTATCTCTTCAGTCTAACTTCCCGCAATAACCACTTTTAACAGCGTTTTAACATTTCCTTCACGCCCGACTTGTGAAAAGGGTTTGAAAATGCCGGTAACGTTGAAGATTTAAACTATTTGTAAACATCCTTTGAATCAGAATGCCTCATTATTTGGTTTACTGAAAGTACTTTACTCTTTCTAAATTAGGATTGGAATATTCATTTAAAAATAACGAGGATTCAGTGACAAATTTGTAATAAGTCAAAGCTTTTAGTTTTGTTTGTTTGTTTTTATAAACAAACAAAACAAAACTAAAAGCTTTGACTTATAGCTATTTGTGTAAGGGGCCAACACTGATGTCAAAATATTCAGGCTGCCTAAAGGCATCTGACATAGCTTGACGACTGCCATACAATGATGACAGCCGGGACCAACGGCTTATTATTACCTATATTATACTAGCTTTTGCCCGCGGCTTCGCTCGCGTAGGGGTGGAATTTTTCATAATCCTTTCTTAGGGGATTGCTACGTCATAGTAGCTTTATGCATGCAAAGTCTCAGCCCGATCGATTTAAAATTGACAAAGTTTCACACAAACTTTCATCCCATTTTTCATCCCCTTGGGGGTAGAATTGATCAAAATCCTTTCTTAGCGGATGTTTACGTCATAACATCTACCTGCATGCCAAATTTCAGCCCGATCCGTCCAGTGGTTTGGGCTGTGCGTTGATAGATCACTATGTCAGTCAGTCAGTCACCTTTGATTTATATATATTTAGATTTTTGAAATTTGTTGAAGCACTCAAATTATATTCAACAAATTTCAAAGTGCGCTAGGCGTGCGCTAGGCATGCGTTAGGAATGTGCTAGACATGTGCCAGGCGTGGGTTTGACGCGCGCGTGTCGTCCGAACACGCCCTTATAATTCAAAAGAGTAGCTATAAACAAACGGTCTCAAGAGAAACTATGCCTTATGTAAATCTATATACTAGGTAGATTACTATGATAGCATTTGATTCAAGTGGGGCTATACACATGCAAAATCACATATGTATCCCCAAGGAGAGATGCCGAGAGGGCTGAGCCCTTCCGAAACATGCAGGAGCTCGATAAATTTTTATGCTACTTGTAGTCACCCATCCCACACGCCCGGCGTCGAAAATGACTCCCATACAACAAACGTGAACGTTTTTCCGTCGGCAGACGCTTAAAATATTTACAGAAATTAAGTTTTATATTTACTTTAAAAACAAATAATTAAATAATAATAAAAAGAAATGTGGTGTCGTGGGACACCAGGTAGGAACGAAGTTCCTTCGGCTAATGTAGAATCGACACAATTTGCAAAAGAAAAATCTTGCTCAAAGGAAGAGAAAGGTATTATACACTACTCGCAGGCGCGACAGTCGTATGCGCCTGCGCACGTCTCATTTAACGAGGTCATCCTTACGGTTTTACTATCACATTTTTTTCAGTTCGGTCGCGCAGCAAAATCCCTATCTCCTCCAAGTCTGCCGTAAGGAACTTCGTTCCAATTAAATAAAGAACAGCACGAGTGCATCTGCGGGGCGCTTGTAGACGTTAAAGGGTATCATGGCTTGAGTTGCACAAGGTGTGTTGGGAGATATCCTAGACATCATGCATTAAATGATATTATCAAGCGAGCGATGGTAAGTGCTAACATTCCATGCGTTTAGAACCTCCAGGTTTAAGTCGTAGTGATGGGAAACGGCCAGACGGTTTAACCTTAATACCTTGGCAGAGAGGTAGGTGCTTAATATGGGATGCTACATGTGTAAGTACTTTTGCTGCTACACACTTAAAAGACACCATTAAAACAGCCAGATCAGCGGCTGATAACGCAGCTAAGCTGAAACATAGTAAATATGGGTGTTTAAAAGCTGCGTATTTATTCATTCCGGTAGCATTTGTGACCACGTGCGCTTGGGGATCGGAGACAAGGGAATTTATAAAAGAATTGGGCAATCGTGTTGCAGAAAGGTTAAACGATATTCGCTCGGCATCGTATTTGGCCCAAAGGCTTTCTATAGCCATTCAAAGGGGTAATGCCGCGAGAATTATGGGGACCTTTGGGCCGGGTACGAACCGCGGGGGTTTGTTTGACTGATTTGTAATACCTACCTACTTATTTGACGAAGCATGTTGCGGATTTATTTCTGTAAACTTTTGACGAAGCATGTTGCGGATATACTTTTATCATTTTTTTTAAAGAATTAAATTAAATTAAAATAAAATAAATATTTAAGAACATTATCAATTAAGCACATCCTATACAAAAAAACGTGTTTTTTTATAGCCAATGGCCGGTTATTTTTCGTTCGCTTGGCATTGCAAATAAACAAACAGACGTTGCATGTTCCTAATCGATCGCACTTAAATTCGTCCCCGTCCCTACGATTTGTCAACCACCATTCAACTCTGACGGACCATTTTCCTAATTAGGGTATGGGCTTACATTGTGTTTACAAATGAAATGAAATGAAATGTATTTATTTGCATTAAACACGGTATGATAAAGGTGATAACAATTTGAAGGTGCGCATGTTTAGCCAAACTACAATGGCATGCTGTTGAGAACAACATACAAATATCGTCCTACCAGGACACAAAATTAAAAACCTAAATCTCGTTGTCTTTGACATCCGATTGCCGTCTCGCTCTATTTCCGTAGCTCTCTCTCTTCTCTGCCAACCTTCGATCGAGACGCACGCGTCCTACTGTTGTATCTTATTTATTATAATTTCGCATTACATAGTATCTGTGAATATAGTGAAAGTTTAAGTATAGTGCTGCACAATAAACGGTGCTCGAAACTACGTCTTTTACTCCACCTCCCGGCAGGCTCTACCACTCAGCAGACCCTTACGATACAGTCCATTTGGGAAATACCACGTGGAGGACTAAAAGACCTCCACACATGCATAACAGTTATTGATTATGTACATAGTCCTTTAAAAATTCATGATTACAAATTATATTTAATTATATTATTTAAATTAAAATCAAAGTAAAATAATGTGATTTTTTTTATTGAATATCAAATACACATACAATAATATATAGCCAATTGTAATGTTATTAAGTTAATCATTAAAATCATATATGTCAGCATCAGAAAAATAGTCCATAATATTATAAAAGCATTTATCTTTAGCATTTATCTATAGGATTTCAGTAATAGCATTTTTTAACTTGTGTGCATTTAGACATTTCAATGGTTCAGGTAGTACAGAAAAGATAATATCAATTCAATTCAATTCAAATATATCTTTATTATCATAGGATATTTATAATACCTCTTAATAATGGTCACTTTGTTTTATTGCACAATAATTGTTGACGTCAAAAGTTACTTAGAGCTAAGTTTACTGCCGCCTCCAAAGCGCTAGTGCAGAAGAAGCGGTAACAAACTGCACTGCAGCATTTTCTCCAAGATCGTCAACTTACAATGAAATTAATATTTATAGTTGATATGTGGACAGAGTATACATTGTTTGTTGTCATAATTTAAATTAATTTTTTTAATGTCGAATTTTGAAATTATGTATAATCAAGTTGTAAATTCAGTATGTACTTAATGTACCAGATTATGACCATTTCTGAGTATACAAACCTTTAAGAGGGACCCGCGCCAAGCTCAAGCCAGACGTTGTTGTCTTTAAGATAGTCATCGGTCCTATAATAAGCCTTCTCACAGAGTACCTTCTTTAAATTTGATCCACTTGCCGGTTTCCGATTGAGCTGAAATTTTGCACCCATACGTATATCGCGTGACAATGTAATATTATGATGACATGAAGCTGATCTGATGATGGAGCCGGGAGGTGGCTATTAGAACTCTGTAATGAAACGACGCAACCCCATTGAGTTAAGGCATGATTGATTTGTCTTAAGAAGTACTTTAAACTTTCATTGCTAACCGACTTCCGAAAAAGGAAAAGGTTATCAATTCGTCGCGATCCTTTATTTTTTTTTATGTATGTTCACCGATTATTCAAAGACGCTTGTACCAATTTAAAAAATTCTTTTTTTTTTTTGATTAAAAGAGTATACTTTCCAGATGGTACCATGGAAATTTTATCAAAATCGGTTGTTTAGTTTGGGGGTGAAGTCGGTTTTTAGTTTTGAAAAAATATTTTAGATAAAAGCTTGTTATGAGAATATTTTTTTTAATAATAGCTAGGTACCGTAGCTCGTAAATTGCCATTTTATTACTTCTGAAAATATATAAACTACCCCATGTAAAAGAAAATATAAAACTTTGAGTGTGTCAGCTGCTGCTTTAAGTCGTGTAAACTCTCATAAAATTTAGGCTGCCTGATCACCATTTGTATGGTAGGGTAAACAAGCGATGGGAAACAAAAGTCTTCTGATTGTATATCCTTATCTTGTTCTACAAGTAAATATCAAAATTTTCTCACCGGTAAAACAAGTTACTTTAATAATAAAACATAGCTAGATCGATTTTTCAAATCCGACACTCAAAAATTTTTTATTTAATTTTATTTGAAAAACACACAGTTACATTAATTATAAATAACAATAAACTTAAGTAATGCAAAAACCAATCAAGTTTCTTCAGATATCTTATACAGAAATACCGAACAGACTGTGAACAAATTAAAAGAGAAAAAATGAGAAGTGGGTAGTCTTAACTTAATTTTTTAACGAAAATTACATATTAATTTAACTATATTTCAAGTGTCAGCACTCAGCGACTCAATTCCCCTTCTATATAAACCAATAGATGACATGAATATAATCAAGGTCATTAAACAGAGTCCGAGTACCTCATTACATAGGTGTGTATGATATGTTACGCTTAAAAACTGAAAATACTCATTGAGCGAAAAGATATGCCAGAACGCGTTGTTGTAAACGTAAATCGGTCACGCATAGCGTTGCCAGATGTAGATAGCTGAAAATCGGAACAGGAGCTAAGAAAATCGGAATCATTGCTTCCAAATCGGGATATAAAGTAAAAAAATGTAGGAGCTTAAAAATCTTTATTTAAAAACATCAATAGCTGTCTGTCACCATCATGGTAATGGTGACAGACTTTAATAGGGTCCCGTTTTTACTCTTTGGTTACGGAACCCTAAAACTAATGTCGCGGTAAGATAAGTCTAAATAAATTGATGAACGAATAACTAGGTAAAGACTATAATTGGAGTTGCCCAACGTTACAAAAACGTTAAATATGACAATCTCTTAACTTCGAATAACCTTGTAATAAATTTAAGACCAGCTATGAAATCGGGACATTTGGCGTCCCGATCAAGGTGTAATCGGGACGTGTCTGTCCGTATACCTCTTGAAATCGGGATGTCCCGCTCAAATCGGGACGCCTGGCAACGCTAAATCACGCACGACGCGTTGTGGCAATCACAGACAGTTCATATATGTAATCTCGCCTAGAATGGCCTTCTTCTTCTTTCGCAACCTGTCATAAATATTTCCATTTCGCGTCGTGGCTCTTCACAAATCGACCACAACGCTTTGTGGTCGTTTTAGGATTGCCAATATTGCCATAATGCGTCTTGGCCGTTTTAATAAGGGCCATGACACGAGTTTTGCGTCGTGGCCGTTTATGACGAAGTGGTAGCTAAAGTGGCGCCCTCATTTGAAATAAATTGTTTTAAACTAAATATGGTGATAATTAAAAATTTGATTTGTATAAATGTCTAGAAAGACCTTTAAACTATTTTATGAATAACCTTTGAAAGTAATATTGGTAGTCTGTTTAGCTTTAAAACTGTTTTTCGCCAAAAGTGGCCTCTTTTAGCTAAAAACAGTTTTAAAACTAGACGGACTATTAGTAATAATTTCAAAGGTTATTCATAAAATAGTTTAAAGGTCTTTCTAGACAGTGATACAAATCAAATTTTTAATTATCACCATATTTAGTTTTAAAGAATTTATTTCAAATGAAAAAGTAGCCTATGTGTTATTCCAGGGTGTCAGCTACCTGCATAACAAATTTTATCAAAATTGGTCCAGACGTTTGCGCGTGAAAAAGTAACACACAAACACGCACACACACACCCTCACACACACACACACACACACACACACACACACACACACAA
This sequence comes from Acrobasis suavella, assembly GCA_943193695.1. Classification (NCBI taxonomy): domain Eukaryota; kingdom Metazoa; phylum Arthropoda; class Insecta; order Lepidoptera; family Pyralidae; genus Acrobasis; species Acrobasis suavella. Next base: position 23,981,294 of record OW971934.1, read on the forward strand.
ACACACTCACAAACTTTCACCTTTGTAATATTTGTGTGATAGAGATCTAGTATAGCCCGTAGTTTGATTTATTACTGGTATGTCCTTTGCACGTTGTCAAGAATTGTTCGTTTAAATTAATAGGATAGCCTTAATTGTCGAATCCTTATAAATTCAATAAGGTATTTTCATAATTTAATCTGTTACCACTACAGTGTATTTGGCATGTAAGAAAGCCCATTTAAAGTGTTATTTAGATTATCCCTTACAAATTAATTCAAATTTCTAAAAAAAGCTAATTTAAATTAAAGGCTTGAAAGTAATTAAATTAAAAGTATTTTCATAACAGATTAAGTATAATTTATTCTAGTTAAACGTACCGGCTTTTAGTTGAGATTAAGACTAAGTAATCTTGTTGATTTTTTGTTTTGCTAGATTACATACATATTATCACGCCTGTTCCCACAGGAGTAGGCAGAGATTAAGGACCTCCACTTGCTACGCTCCTGACTAACAGACCTCTATCGCTTCATCTACACTCATCACTTTCTTTATGCATGCCCGTCGGTATTCAAATTAGATATGTGGACTTACGAATGCATTGTTATTTAATAATTATTAATTAATAACGATGTCAAATTTGAAATTTGTGGGGAATTTGTCAATTTTGTACATGTATCGATTGTACTCAAATTATTACATTTGTGAGTATACAAACCTTTAAGAGGGACCCACGCCACGCTTATGCCAGACGTTTTAAATAGACTTCGATTAGCATCCTGTCACTATTACTGGTTTCTGTTTTCTGTCTAAGGCCATGTATGAACAATTTTTTTTCATTCATGTTTAGATCTGCATATTATCACGCCTGTTCCCACAGGAGTAGGCAGAGACTAAGGACCTCCACTTGCTACGATCCTGACCAACAGACCTCTATCGCTTCATCTACACTCATCACTTTCTTTATGCATGCCCGTCGGTATTTAAATTAGATATGTGGACTTACGAATGCATTGTTATGTAATAATTATTAATTAATAATGATGTCAAATTTGAAATTTGTGGGAATTTGTCAATTTTGTACATGTATCGATTGTACTCAAATTATGACATTTGTGAGTATACAAACCTTTAACTAAACCGTGGGTCCCCCACGCCAAGCTTATGCCAGACGTTTTAAATAGGCTTCGATTAGCACACCTGTCACTATTACTGGTTTCTGTTTTCTGTCTAAGGCCATTTACGAACAATTTTTTTTCATTCATGCTTAGATCTGCTGGCTTAGCCTGGCCCGGACTCCACCTAAGATGAATGTGTGACGAAGCAGTGCTGTGTTTTAGGAGATAGAGATAGAAATAGTAAATTTTATTTTATTTATTTATAAGAAACACAAACAGAATACAACCAAAACATGTTTCAAAGTGACAGTGTTATAGTTACATATTTTATCTAGATTGTACTCCAATTATATGTGTTTACACGTACAATTGCATCATAAATGAAAGAGTACTACTAATAAATACCTATATATTTGAATAGCCAGGCATACACACACGCTGAGTCCCAGACGGCGATCCCGCACGCATCGCCTTCACTGAAGTGCCATCTTTGAATAAATTATAAAAGAACTACTTATCATAGAAACGGTTTTATTTACAACACAAGTTTATTTGCTAGGCAAATTAAAGAACCCTCGACTGTTAAGAACGCCATCTAGAGATAAGTAGCGGTACTATCTATACGACGTGATATCTGTAGCGCCATCTATTATTTTCTAGAGAAGGCTTTGACTTTCAAGCGGCTTAATCGATTTACATCAAATAGAACTAAAAACCATCGCAAGAGAAATTTCTATAACGTTAAAAAACCACATCAAAATTGGTTTATCCGTTCGAGCGCTACGATGCCACAGACAGACAGACATTAGCGTCAAACTAATAACACCCCTTTTTTTGTCGGGGGGTTTAAATCACTTAAAAATAAAAATAACAATACTACTCGCTACTACTTGATTATATATTATTTTTAGGTAACCCGATGGTTGTAGCAATCAACCATCTCCATCAGATCAGCTTTCAAACAAGAAAAAAACCGCATCACCATAAGGCCATTTGTTTAGGAGCACGATGCCACGACAGACACACAGACACTCAGACACGTCAAGCTTATTACACCCCTCTTTTTACATCAGGGGTTAAAAACGTAGTAGTTCAGTCAGGTACCAAGACACCTGACCAGGCCCTCTACTTATATCTTAAATTTTATTTTAAACTAAAAATAATATTAACATGAAAATTTATATTTAGACAGATTTTAATGAAGTTTTTCTGAATATAAATTTTCATGTTAATAATATTTTTAGTTTAAGAGAAAATTGAAGATATAAGTAGCTGGTCAGGTATCTTGGTGCTTGACTGTACATTTATCTCTCATGTGAAATCGAAATTCTCTTAGTTATCAAAAGTACGCTTAAATAATTGGCCAAGTGCGTGTCGGGCTACGCGCAGTGTAGGGTTCCGTAGTTACGAATGCCAACTTTGAGTTCATGCCACTAAAAACGTCTCAAAACTAATTTTCTATTGAATCTGTATGAAATTTTCCTTTTCCAAATACATTTTATAAGTTGATCGCCTATAACTTTTTAATTTGTGAATCCTACTAAGCTCTGATAGTTTTCCTTTAAATTTCGTTATATTTGCTATAGCTGTGAATTTTTTCACGTGTCCATATATAACCATTTAGCAGATAGAGGGGGGGATACTTGACTCTAACAAAAATGTTCACTTTAAAACCAAATATTTCAGAAATGGATCCCTAAATCTTAAAACGATGTTTCCAAACTGATAATATTTTTAAAAGACCTATTCAACGATACATGATTGGTTAGTCGACAAAATAAAATTGACTTTTGACTTTACTTAGGCTAACCAAAAAAAAATTTTTTTTCAATGTTTTACTTTACCACTTTTTCAGCATAATTAATATACATACCTATACCAAATTACAGCTTTCTAGTACTTACAGTCGCTGAGTAAAACCGCGGACGGACAGACAGACAGACATGGCGAAACTATAAGGGTTCCTTGTTTACTACGGAACCCTAAAAATGGAGTCATAATCTCTTACACTAATTGAATGAGAAATTATGATTCCATTTTTGAAGCCTGACCGTACCTCGCAGCTTCGCTTATCTATGGTAGAGTTTAGCTCCCATAGCTAGCATTTTTACACGTGCAATCTCAACCTCAGCTACGAGCAAGTGGTCTGAGATAAAATAGTTTTCCAGCCCGGGATTTGGATCTCCGGATTTATGTTCCGGACACTTTCGAGTAAGAGAGATTTACTAAACGTGATTTATTCAAGTGTGTTGTTGGTTTTCGGATGAAGCTAAAATATCTAACTTAATATTGTGTAATCTATATCACTCACTCATCACGAAATCTCGAAAACTACTTAGCCAATGAAGATGAAATTCGGCAAGAAGGTAGGTTGTGACTAGGAGACGTCTGTTAAGAAAGGATTTTTGGAAATATCATCCCTAAGGGGGTGAAATAGGGGTTGCCAGTTTGTATGGAACTTCGTAATTTTTAAAGTGCGAGACATGAAATTTTTAATTTATTTTGATAATTAGTAGAATATAATAACGGATTTATTAGATTTTGAAAATTACATCCCTATAGGGGTGAAATAGGGATTTCAAGTTTATATGAATCTTCGTTATTTTTGAAGCGAGACACAACATTTTTGAATTAAAAACATTAATACAGAAATTAGATTTTAAAAATTACATCCCCTGAGGTTGCGAATTTATATTATTATAAGACTTCGTCATTTTATGAGTGAGAGACAAAAAAATTGAGACAAATAGATCATTTGTTCTCTTTTGCTCCAGCAAATGACGGTAACGGAAACGGGATATTTTAACACAATTTATAACATAAAATCCAATTAAAGATCCTATTAGAACCATTTTCGACTTTTACGCGGACGAAGTCGCGGGTTACAGCTAGTTAAATATAAATGTATAGGGACAAATTACACGGACTGAGCTAGCCCCAAAGTAAGTTCGAGACTTGTGTTATGGTATACTAACTCAACGATACTATATTTTATAACAAATACATATACAAATAAACATCCAAGACTCAAAAAAATTTGGAAAAAGGCCATTTTCCAACTTGCCCTGACCGGGGATCGAACCCGGAACCTCTGGGTGGCAGATTAGCATGGTGACCACTACGCTACGGAGGTCGTCAAATTGTTCAAAACTAAAAACCAGCCTCAACACAACTTTTTTCAAAATCGGTTAGATTTTGAAAAACGTTGTTTGGGACCAAATGACAAATGCCTATTCAAACTAAGAAAGTAATTTTGCAAATTGATCCAGGCGTCTTCAAGTATTCTGTGAACATACATAAAAAAAGAAACATAAAGATTCCAACGAAAACATCCTTTTGTAAAGTCGGTATAAAAGAAATACGAAAAACGATTAGACCAGACCATAGACCTAAAATTTTTTTTACAGACAATGCTTGTGGTTAATATGTTCTACTTTTTTCTAGAGACAATTTTCTTTCGTTTATTGCGTGGAAACATTGCGGCTATAGATATAGAATTTTTATGCTACCTATAGGCATCTGAATGATGGCAGCTGGGACTAACGGTTTCAGGAATAGTGGCGGGTTAGCTTCTCACAATGTTCCTTTTCTTCCATTTTCTTGGTAGGATTAAGCTTGAATATTAATACATAGATTCATTCTGGTACCTATGCCACAGAATAAGTACTAGTACTCACGTACAGAAGTCTTACTCAGAAAATAAATTCAAAGGAATATCTACTTAATGTGGTTAGCGCTATGGTTTAATTTAGCTCGCGTCAGAACTTCTCATCTCTTCGTTTAGCTACCTAGACTGCCATTGCAAGCCAATTTCATTCTTATAACTCTAAAGAAACGATTCATGTAACTGAATTCTCCCCTTCGAAGTGGTCGCCGCGTGCATAGTAATAATGGAGGTATATTTTTAATACCTAAACGGGGAGTGACACAGGCCTAACTATGCGAGGAAAAATCATCCTTTGTGTTATGTATAAACACGCTTGTATGCCTCTCTTACATAAGCGTCTCCTCCCACAGGCCTACTGGAAGAGATCTCTTGAGATAAGTAGTGCCTTTGTACAACTTTTATTTGATGTATTCTCTGTATAAATTTTCCATAACATAAATTGGTTACTAAATAAATAAATAAAAAAACCTTATTTTCCTGCAAACTAACATGATTAATTTTATAAAAACTAAAAACCCAACTTCTTCCCCAAACTACACAACCGTTTTTGATAAAATTTCTATTTTACCATATATCAAGTATAACACTTTCAAACAAAAAAGAAAAACTAATCTGTCCAGGTATTTTCGAATAATCGACGAACATTGATAACCTCTTGCTTCTTGAATGTCGATTAAAAAGTATCTACAAACTAAGCAGGTTCTTATTTAATGTATCTAAACAGAATAAATCACTTTTGCTTCATCCATCTTACATTTTCGGAGCACCGACGCGACGTCTGGTCTCAGTTAAGCTGGGAAATCCACTCGACTGAAGTGGTTTACTGAGGCGCAAAATCGAAAATGGATCTATAAAATCGTTTAGCAGGATAAAACTCTTGAATCTTTGTTGTCAAAAATAGTGACTTCTATAGGTATATTAGATTACATTAACGTTGAAATAAGTTTCTTCAGATACAATATGAGATTCGTAAAAGAGCGCGTGCAAAGAATTTATTAGATTGAGTCCACACGGAAGTTGCGTTGTCACAACGCAAAAGTTTTGACGCATTGCCAGCTACATAGGCGTTGCGACATCGCTACGTCAGTTGTGAGTGCGTTGCGTCGAAGCGGCTTATAGAGTATCAAAATAAAAATATTAAAAAAAAACAATTGTTTATTGAGTAATAAGACCTTTACAGGCACTTTTACACGTCAATAAGTATAGTGTGTAGGTTACACTATAGTTTTTAGGGTTAAGTACCCAAAGGGTAAAAACAGGACCCTATTACTAAGAATCTGCAATCTGTCTGTCCGTTTGTCTGTCACCACCACAGCCGTCATAGCTAAACAGTTGAAATTTTCACAGATGATGTATATCTGATGCCGCCATAACAATAAATGAATACTAGAAACAGAATTCAATAAATATTTAAGGTGGGTTCCCATACAATAAATGCGATTTTTTTTAGGGTAATGGTACGGAATCCTTCGTGCGCGAGTCCAACTCGCACTTGGCTGGTTTTTTTTGTATACAGGGTTACTTTTTAAACAACAGCAACATTTGTGGAGCGAGTTCAGCTCATGATACAAAACTACTTTCCATAAATACAATTATCGAAAAAAATCGGCTTTCCGCCCAAATCAGCACTCAGCCAAACGGATTTTGTATGAGAGGTCATTTTTTTATCGTATTTACTTATGTCATAGAAATCAGTTCAGCATCATGGGCTGAATATGCTCGTGAAGTGTTAAGTTAAGTAATACATTATTGTACACCAAAAAAAAAATATATATACACAGAAAAGACGTGTAAATGTACAAGGGGCGGTCTTATCCCTAAAAGCGAATACCCCCAGAAATGTCTCAAAAGTAAGCCCCTATAAAACAACGCAGCTCTGTAGCTGCGTCATTTTAAACGCGTCACTACGTCGCGTCGTTGATTTAAAGATTCAAAGATTCAAATGTTTATTCAGTAATTAGACCTTTACAGGCACTTTTACACGTCAATAAGTATAATTTATGTTACGTGTAAAGTATATTAAAATTTAATTTATTTTTAAAGAAAAGCTACCTATACCAGCGCTTCGTAACGACCACTTCTGAGAAGAAACGCCGAAAGAAACTCATTTTCACAGTATTGGTCGCCTACTCGCCAGAAGGGCTTTGTCATATAAACGCTAACGCAACGTGCCGACTAGATTCGCTCAAGTAATTTAATGAAATTGAACGCCTGTAATTCTAGACGAGCCGACATTAACCCTGACGAAATATTCTTTCATCTTTATCTATACTATTTTTTTTTGATTGTGACTGCCCGCGAATCTGGCGCGGCTGCAGCTGCGGCGGAAGCCATCAAGAGGCGCAAATATTCAGCTCTAGGTGAGCCGTATATATTTGCACCTTTCACCGTGGAGACTTTAGGGCCTTGGGGTGCCTTGTACAAGCATTTTATTACTTAAAAGTAGGTTCCAAATTGTGTTTACATTATCAATAAACAGGTGTTAAAAAAAAATTGTAGTTTAAACTAGGTACTTTCCATAAACACAATTATCGAAAAAAAATTCGGCTTCCCACCCAAATCAGCACTTAGCCGGATTTTGTATGAGAGGTCGATTTTTTTTATCGATTTATAATAACTTTTGTCATAGAAAATAGTTCAGCATTATGGGGTACTTGTTCGTGAAGTGCATAGTTAAGTCATACATTATTGTACACAAAAAAAAATCACATAGAAAAGACATAAATGTACAAGGGGCGGTCTTATTCCTAAAAGCGAATTCTCCCAGAAATGTTTCAAAAGTAAGTCCATATAAAACAACGCAGCTCTGTAGCTGCGTCTTTTTAAACGCGTCACTAGGTCGCGGCCACAGAGTACTTTTGTATATACTGAAATAGAGACCTATCTTCGCGGTGTGAAGCGGAAATAAAATTTGCAATGCATAACTAACGCCATCTTTACCTCGAAGCGTCTATAGTATACCTACTTTATAGTTTACCTATGTATGATGTTTTTGTTTTGGGAGTTAAACCTGCCATACTTCACAATGTTTATGTAATTACGTCAAAGAGACAATTAATGGAGATGGCAGTCACATAATATTTTGGATTATAAATAATTAAGAACATAAACAATGCGAAATAGGCTCAAAATAAAAGTCTTATTTAAAATGTGATGAAAATCAATTATATTATCAAATCACACGATCATCGCAGAATATACATGGTTGAAATGACAAAACATATCCAAAATATAACACAGTTCTATTTGTCTCAGCACATACTTTATATATTTAGTAAGTTTTTTTGATTTTTGTTTCACACCAAAGTTCACATCACAAGATTACAAACTAGTACCTACAAGTTTAAAACTTTATCGGTGTTTGCCATTATGTAATTTTACGGACATTTGTCTTTTTACGGTTTGTTAAATGTTTTTTTAGTTAAAATCATATTTATTGGTTTTATTTTCACCCTCATTTGTATCGAATTATATTATTTTTTATTATTAAAATCTACTATCGTTAAAAAATGAGTAAGTAACTAGAGACATCTTTTCAAATTCTATTGAACTATTTAGTTACTTTTACTAGTTATGCCATCTGTAATTTCTAGTACGAACTTATATTATATGACTAAATAAAATGATCTTGGTTTATATAAGGATCATACAAAGATAAATACATTTTGAATCGATATCATTATACGTCATAATTTTCTACTTTGTTGTACTAACATTAGCCCCTCTGGTCGCGTCGTTGCAACGCTAACGCAACGTGCCGACATACACTCGCTCAAGAAGCTTAATAAAATTGAACGCCTGTAATTCTAGAAGAGCCGACATTAACCCTGACGAAATATTCTCACATCTTTTTCTATTCTATTTATTTTTTTTAAATTGCAACTGTCGCTGCTGCGGTAGCCATCAAGAGGCGCAAATATTCAGCTCTAGGTGAGCCATATATATTTGCGCCTTTCGTCGTGGAGACTTTAAGGCCATGGGGTGTGGAGGCGAGTCAAATTTTTAAAGAAATCTTCACACGCCTGATTCACTTTTCTGGGGACCTAAGCGATCGCTGGTGCGCATTTTGGCCAGCGATTAAGTCTGGCCATACAACGAGGCAATGCTGCCAGTCTCTTAGGCACCCTGCCTTGCAACCGTAGCGATATGAGGTCAATTTTTATAAAATATAATGCTTTATTTTTAATTAAGGTTATTTAGGTTATTTAGTTTTTAGTTTAATTATTTCTTTTTTTTTTGTATTTGTTGACGACAGACAGCGTGCCGCCTGAAATTTGTAAGAGGACCGACCAATCAGGACGCCTACATTTCAGCCAATGAGAGGCACACCCCTCCTCACGCACACTCGGGCGATCCCCGAGCGCGCGCCCTGATTGGTCGGGACACTCATGCGTATCGGCGCTACCTGCGAGTAGCGCCCATTGTATATAAATAGCCCTAGCTTGTACAAAGTTTGTAGTTAGTCAGTCAGTAGTGCAATCGAGTTCAGACAGTGTACAAGCAGCAACAGTGAATATACCATCAGAGCGAAAATCTCTCCGGCGTTTCATTTGGAACCAGCATCTAGTGTCTACAGTCCACTAAACATCCTTACAAGGACCTGCGTGGGCCCATAGTCAACAGCGCGTGGTCCTTCGAGCCGGATCAAGAAACAAGAATTGGCGTTCAAGAAACACCTAGGGGATCAAGATGGTCGTCACTCGAAGCCAAAGTGGAGTGGATGAGGGTCGTCGCGTATTCGACGAGCCACCTCAATCACCGTCCGCATCAAGCGCTGCGCCTGTCCTTCGAACTGGAGTTCCCACCGGCGCCCCGCTGCCTGGGCACTCAGTGCAATCTGAGGTGCCCCCCACCACCGTGCCTATACGTGATCAGCATCGTACACGTTTGGTGGCGCATTCCGTCCAGCCGACCGCAACCGGGACTCGGTCACGAACTGCGCGCTCTACACGATCGACTGCGAGCGCCGTGGCACGTCTACAGTTCGAAGCCGAAGAACGCCTGGCCACCATTCGACGCCAGGAGCTTCAGATCGAAGCTGAACTCATAAAGAAGCGACTGGCTGCCGACCTCGCCGAGCTTGAGGACGACGACAGCGTCGAGGAAGATGGGGAGCCGACCCAGAACATCAGCCGAGTTCACGCTTGGTTGGACGAGACGACGCCGAGCGCCGCCCTCACCGTACGGAGGGAGGCAACCGCCAACTTCGCGCCCGAACCCGGTCCAGTCAACGCAGCGCCTCAAATGGATGCCGCCGACAGCGCCGCGACGCCCGCCGCCGCGACGCTGACCGCTAGAAGCAGACGAATCGACTGGTTGCCTCAACAGCCAGAGCGACGGAGGGGGTCACCGACGCTGCGCAGCCGCAGCATCGAGAGGAGGTCACCGACGCCGCATAGCCGCCGCGCCGGGTCACCGACGCCGCATAGCCGCCGCGCCGGGTCGCCGACGCCACACAGCCGCCGCACCGAGAGGAGGTCACCGACGCCGCACAGCCGCGGCATCGAGAAGCTTGCCGCCACCATGGAGAAGATGATGTCGTCTCGGCCACCGCCGCGCCAGACTACAGACTTGCCGCACTTCTCCGGGTCTCCGAAGGAGTGGATATCTTTCGCCGCCGCCATGCGAGAGACCACGCAGCTCTACAAATTCACGCCTACGGAGAACATCGCAAGACTTCGCAACTGCCTCAAGGGAGACGCCCGCGACGCCGTGGCGTCACTGCTGAACTCCGCCACACACCCAGACGTCGTGATGGAGACGTTAGAGCAGTGCTTCGGGAGGCCCGACCTCCTAGCCGATCAAGCCTTCGAAGACCTTCAGAATCTGCCGCGTCTGGGAACAACGGCGATGGAGCTAAACACCTTTGCCGTGAAAGTGCAGAACATCGTGGCCGTCCTGAGCAACGTCAAGCAAAGCTGCCTGCAGGACTCGCTGTTAGTACGAGAAGTACTTGACAAGCTCAGCCTGCACCTGAAGCCCCGATGGTACGACTTCGCCGAAGCCCATCCGGGCCCCGAACCCGACATCGTCAAACTGTCGAGGCGAGGCGAGGAGATTCTCCAAGGCGAAACCGAATCCGAGTCATCAAAAGCGAGAGCCGCCTCGCACCGCCGCCGCTGCCTCACGACCGGAGGCAAAGAAAAAATAAGTCTACGCTACGACTACGCCGAGCGAAGACGAAAATCGCTGCCCAGCGTGTGAAGAGCCGCACACGCTGCCCGACTGCCAGAAATTCAAGAAGATGCAGTACGACGAGCGCTGGGAGGTCATCAAGAAGAACGGGCTGTGCTTCAAATGCATCGCCAGCCGACACCGACGCTACAACTGCAAGAAGAAGACTTGCAGTATCAATGGCTGCAGACGACCTCACCACCGGCTACTACACGGCGAGCCGAAACAAGAAGGTGCCAACTCCGCCGGCGCCACCGCCGCCACCGCCGGCGCTGCGACGGCTGCCACTGACAGCGACACTGCAACCGTCACTGCCACAGCTACGCGCAGTGACGTCAAGCTGAAGATCTGCCCAGTGACAATCTCCGGGAAGCGCGGCAGCCTTAAGACCTTCGCGCTGTTTGATGAGGGCTCCACCGTTACATTGGTGGACGACGACCTGGCGCGACACATTGGCGCCGACGGTCCAGCGACGTGTCTACGAGTGAAGAGCATCGGCAGCAAGAGACAAGACGTGAGGAGCCGACGTGTCAAGCTCACAATCAAGGGCGCTGGTGGAGAAGAGTTCAGCATCGCCGCCAGGACGATGGCGGGCCTGGACCTCACGCCGCAATCTATTTCTGCTGACGTGCTACAACTGCGTCATCTCAGCGACCTCAGCGCAGACGACGTAGTCTACAGCGACGCAAAGCCTAAAATTCTGATAGGCACCGACAACTGGCAACTCATCGTGACACGGGAGCTGCGCTGCGGGGGAGCAGAGGAGCCGGCCGCCTCGAAAACCGAGCTCGGCTGGGTACTACACGGAGTGATGCCGAGCGCGATGCTGAGACGCGCACACGACGTCTTGCACGTGGTCACCAACGAGCCTGCCGGTGCCGAGCCGCTAGAGGACTTAGTGGCCCGACACTTCCAACTCGACGCTTTGGGGGTGTCGACATCTTCACAACATATGAAGATCGAAGATAAGCGAGCCGTGAAGATCTTCGAAGACACAGTACGCTACAAGGACGGGCGCTACGAAGTGGGCCTGCCGTGGCGCAACGACGAAACCCAGCTGCCGCCGAGCTACAACGCCGCATTGAAAAGGCTGAAGACACTCGAGGCCAAGCTTGAAAAGGACCCGAACGAAAAGAAGCAATACCACGCCAAGATCAACGGCATGATCGACAAGGGCTACGCCGAGCTCTGCGACGGGACTGAAGACGCCAGTCCTGTTTCGTGGTACCTGCCTCACTTCGCGGTACGCAACATAAACAAACCCGGCAAAATAAGGGTGGTACTGGACGCGGCGGCGAAGACCCACGGGACGTGCCTGAACGACCATCTACTTCAGGGGCCTGACATGCTGCGGTCCCTCAATTCGATCCTGTTTCGCTTTCGAGAAGGCGACTACGCAATCACCGCGTACATAGAAGAAATGTTCCTGCGAGTGAAGATCCAGAGGAAGGACCAGCCGGCTCAGATGTTCCTGTGGCGGGAACGACCGACAGACCCGCCGTGCAAGTACAAGATGACGTCGATGATCTTCGGGGCATCCAGCTCACCGTTCCTGGCCCACAGTGTGCGCAACAAAAACGCACACCACCATCGAGACACACACCCGGCCGCCCTACGGCCAATAACGGAGTCGCATTACATGGACGACTTCGTCGAGAGCTTCGACGACCTCACGCATGGGAAGGAGGTCATCAGACAAGTGGATGAGGTCCACAAACACGCGGACTTTCACCTGCGCGGCTGGAACAGCAACAGCGCCGAGCTGCTCGCCGCTACGCAAGAAGACCGCCGTGCCAGCGAAGCAACAACGCAGCTGGGCGGAGCCGAGAAAATGCTGGGACTTCTGTGGGACTCCAAAACGGACAGCCTGAGCTTCAACACCGCCTTGAACAAGGTTCCTGAGGCGGTCCGGACACGCACAAGGGCGCCTACCAAACGCGAGGCGCTGTCAACAGTGATGAGCATCTACGACCCGCTCGAACTCCTGTGCTGCTACACTATCACAGCGAAGATCACGCTGCAGAAGTTGTGGCGCTGCCAGACTGCATGGGACGAGCCGGTGTCTGAGGACGTCGCGACCGACTTCGACGCGTGGCTGGCCGGGCTCCAAGCTATCCAATGCCTGCGAGTACCTCGGAGCTACAACGGAGGGAGCGACGTGCGACGCAGAGAACTCCACGTCTTCTGCGGCGCGAGTGAGGACGCCTTCGCGACGGTGGCATACTGGCGGCTACAGCTGGAGTCCGGCGAAGTCAAGACCGTGCTAGTGGCGGCACGAGCTAAGGTGGCGCCTTTGAAGACGCAGACGGTGCCGCGCATGGAACTGCAGGCGGCGCTGATTGGCGCTAGACTCGCGAAAACCATCAAAGAAGACCATCGCATTCGAGTGGATGACACGTGCTACTGGAGCGACTCGCAGACCGTATTACATTGGCTGCGCAACGGGAGCCGCAGATACACTCCGTTTGTCGCACACCGTCTCGGCGAAATCACCGAGTCATCGAGAGCAACAGATTGGCGATGGGTGCCGACTCATCTCAACGTCGCCGACATCGCTACGAGGAGCTGCTACGTCCCAGAAGAAAACGACGTGTGGTTCTCCGGGCCAGAGTTCCTGAGACGGCCGAAGTCTGAATGGCCACGATGGGACGCATGCCGAGAAGACACCCGTGAGGAAGAAGCACACGTCATCACGAAGAGCCAGGACTCAGCGCTACCCGACATCGAGCGGTTCTCTTCATATGACCGCTTGATAGGCGCTACAGCTCAAGTACTCCTGTTTCCTCAGCGCTGTAAAGATCGAAGCGCCACGCTGAGCCAAGACCACATCAAAAGAGCGACCCGGCTGTGGTTACGACGTGCGCAAGAGGACTCCTTTCCACAAGAAATCCTCGAGCACAAGAAGGGGCGCGCCGTGCCGAGATCCAGCCCGCTACGCCGATTCGCTATCAAGCTGGAAGACGGCCTACTGAAAATCGACGGGCACGCGAACAAGGCAGACATCCCGAAAGGGACGTTACATATCATCGTGCCACGCTCCGACCGCCACGGACGTCAAGAAAGAATCGAGGCCGGCGACATCGTGGTCATCGCCGACCACACCTTACCACGCAACACATGGCCTCGGGGGATCGTCACACACACCTTCCCCGGGCCCGACGGCGTGGTGCGCAACGTCGAAGTCCAGACTGCGGGCGGAACTTTTCGACGACCCACCGCCAAGCTCATCGCGCTCCAGTCATCGACCGCACTCTCCCCGGACCAGAGGGAGAGGACGCGCTGCACAACGGGCACGCAGTCGTCTTCCAGGGATGGCTACGGAACTCCTTCGCCGGAGGGAGAATGTTGACGACAGACAGCGTGCCGCCTGAAATTTGTAAGAGGACCGACCAATCAGGACGCCTACATTTCAGCCAATGAGAGGCACACCCCTCCTCACGCACACTCGGGCGATCCCCGAGCGCGCGCCCTGATTGGTCGGGACACTCATGCGTATCGGCGCTACCTGCGAGTAGCGCCCATTGTATATATATAGCCCTAGCTTGTACAAAGTTTGTAGTTAGTCAGTCAGTAGTGCAATCGAGTTCAGACAGTGTACAAGCAGCAACAGTGAATATACCATCAGAGCGAAAATCTCTCCGGCGTTTCATTTGGAACCAGCATCTAGTGTCTACAGTCCACTAAACATCCTTACAAGGACCTGCGTGGGCCCATCGTCAACAGTATTGTTTTGCTCTTAATTTGTTTTAAATAAAGTTCTTTTTTAAAATGAAAATATTTATTTTATTTTATTTATTTGTCTTTTTTGAAGATCTCTATGTTGTGTCTAGTCTTTGGGGAAATCTTTGCCAACTGGATAAAATATTTTGACACGAAGATATGACATTTCAAGAGACAAATTCAATACGTAACTTTATACGTCGTAGGTGCTATGAGAAACTGCCACAATCGTATAATGTTTCAAATATTTGTAGAAACTCTGATGTTTTTGATACAATATTGTTGTTCCGTCTTATTATAATACCTAGACTAACTTTGTTACAAGGTTTAAACCATTATCCGCCTAAAATGAAGTTGACATTGACAAGTTAGATAGTTTTTTTTATTTTTAATATAATCATTTTACGGCTCTGGCTAGGTACTAGTCCTTTAGAGCCCATCTTTATTTATTCACTTCTATGTTCCTTAAACTAACGCTAACTTAACAATCAAAGGTTGGTGTAGGTCCTTTGATGGCTTCAAGGGAGCTTCTGGCGACAAATCTATACGAGCTCAATAGTTTTCATAGCTGATTGAGTGGCGGACGGCGCCTAAAGACGCCCACCACAGTCCAAAAATAAATATCACTACAGCCGCACTATGAGTGTCCATTTTAAACATTTTACATATTGTCCACGAGCATGAGCATTTAAAACACTAAACTACACCAATTTAATATTATAAAGTCTATTAGAATCATTTTGCAAAACAATTTAAAGCAAACTCCAACTGAACCCCTTGACTTCAGGTGAGATATTACGATATGTCAACTTGATTTGGTCGGATAATGGTTTAAATCTAATAAAAAAATTTGTCTGGGTTTTATATAAGACGGATTGTGTTTATGTAGGTACTTACTTAAATGTTAAATAGGTAACTTAATTATAAGTAATACACCGTTGCTTTTAGAACAGTCCTTTGTTTTAGACATCTGTATAAACTTCTGACAGGATATTGTCGTTGTTTTATGTAAATGGACAGATTTTGGAAATTCCTCCAAGATTTTGAATATCTTTTATGATACGTTTAGGTTTTTTAAAAATATAGTTACCTTGTAATTTTTATTTAAATTTCATATTATTTTTGTCTAAGCGTTAAAACTTGGTGAGGTGCATGTAAAAATATTTCAAATGACCGTTAATTTAGTAATTCCTAAAAAACTCACATTGTAGTACAAATTTAAGTTAGAAAACCCTATCACGTAGGGATAAAACCCAAAAGCCACCCTAGGCATGAAAGTGAGTATAAAGGGAATCTGTAGGCATGAAGGTATCTAGGCATGAAAAGAAAAAGGGAATCAAATTAATGGAAAAAATAATACGCTTTTATAATTCGCGTGGAAAAAAAGCAGCCTATATATTTTTTATGATAAAAGTTCAGTCCAGTTAAAGGGTTATCTAGAGCACGATGATACCAAAATTTAAAATGATATCTAAGTTTCCGTTCAAATAATTTCTTTCAAATTGTGGCAAAACTGGACCCTGAAAAATGTATGTATCCCCTTAAACGCAAACCGTCTTATTATAAAACCCAGACTAACTTTGCTACTAGGTTTAAACCATTATCCGCCCAAATCAAGTTGACATCTAGTATCACACACTATCTCACCTGTCAATGTCAACTTGATTTGGGCGGATAATGGTTTAAACCTAGTAACAAAGTTAGTCCTGTTTTTTATATTAAGAAGGAAATAGTCTACGTAGAAACTCGTCTACGAGTAAAACGCAACTCGGAACTCGTTTAAATAGCCACTTGTCTAAGTTGCAAGTAGTCTCAAAAGTTCATCATTAACATCATCATCACCATCAACAGCTCTTTTACTGCGCCATCCTGCTCTATTGTTGGCCATCGCAATCCAGTCTCAAATGTTTTTTTGACTAAATTGCGGGGAGTACTTATGCTATTAAGTCTACTGTAAGTATTTAATATCCTTTTTCTTAAGTTTAAATATTTTAAGTGGTGATTCAGTCCATCAATTTGAACGACTTTTCCCAATAAATGTACATCGAAATAAGATTTTTTGCCCATTGTTACGATATCACGTTTATTGGTAAAAGTTGTTTAAAATGACGGGCTGAACCACCCCTTAAAATATGTGTACTTAATAAAAAGGGCATTGTATAATAATAAGTATGTTTACTATATATAATATATTTGTATTATATACATTTTAAATTGCTTCACACAATGTACTGTAACGCCACATAGCCGTAAATTTATTTTTAATTTCTGTGTTTTGTTTTTGTAAAAGTTTTGCTTTGTTTTGTGTTAGCGTAAGGCATCCGGAAGACCAGCGTCGTAGTTCGCGTTACGACATATGCTGAGGGGAGACCTTTTTGGTACACTGCTGAATTTATTTTCTTGTATTATCTATATGTGTCTAATGTACTTGTACCAAATAAATTTTTTTTCTTTCTTTCTTACTGCTGCAAGTGGTCTAAATATCAATTCGTACAAAATGTTAGTAGTCTAAATGTTACTACAGGCAGTCTAAAATGTTATTTTATTTCTACCAGATCAAAAAAATATTTGCACAAATTTTATTTAAGTAATAAAACCAGAAAATTTCGCCCGCTCTTCAACTCTCATCTCCATGCACTTAACCTAATTACGAAACAGGTCCCGCCTGACATAAATTAGCTTGGACTGTATAAACAAAATTAAGAACGTAACATAAAGCTACCACGTTTTTTAACCCCCGCCAAAAAAGAGGAGACAAGAAAGAGGAGTGATAAGTTTGACACTAATGTCTGTCCATCTGTCGGTCTGTCTGTGGCATCGTAGCACTCGAACGGATGGACCGATTTCAATGCGGTTTCTTTACCTGAAAGCAAGTTCCCTTAGGATAGTTCTTGGTATGTTTGATGATAATTATATTTTAGCCGTTTAAAAATAATTAGGTGTTAACGCTTGAAATTCGGGTTTTTTTTAAATTTACCTGGCAAATAAATTAAAGGTAACCGGCCAAGTGAGAGTCGGACTCGCGCACATAGGGTTCCGTACCCTTATCTATAAAAAATCACGTCCGTTGTATGGGAGCCCCTCTTAAATATTTATTTTATTCTGTTTTTAGTATTAGCGGTAACAAAAGTACATCATCTGTAAAAATTTCAACTGTCTAGCTATCACGGTTCATAAGATACAGCCTGGTGACAGACAACTGGACAGACGGACCGGACGGACAGCGGAGTCTTAGTAATAGGGTCCCGTTTTTACCCTTTGGGTACGAAACCCTAAAAAGGATGCCTCTAGGAAACCAAAATAAAATAATAGTAACTCACCGTTATTGTTTTCAGAAGTAACTGCATTTTACAAGCGTTTATATGTGTCTTGTATGTACCCATAGGTATGTTTGTTTAGGTCAAATCATGAAACTCAATTTTCAAACAGTTATCCTCAACCTTGTATGAGCTAAAATTATCATACTTCTGTAAGTAAACGAGTAAAAGATTACTAGGTATCTGTCTTTATCGTCCTGATCATCATATTTAGAAATATTATCTTATGTATTTATTCATTGAATATATTATTATATACTTATGTATTTATATAAGTTTATTTTACATACGTCTATTATGGGGGTAATAAAATTAGAAACAAAAATTCACTTCACATGTCTGTATTCTTCAACGATCAAAATGAGGAGAGACCTCAGACTTTTTTTCTTTTTTGAAATGACAAGCATAGGTTGCCTCGGATGGCATTTCCTACTTCACTCGGACAAGGTTTGAGGAGCGGGCCAGAGGCCCGGCTTCCTATATTTATATACTACTAGCAGCAGCGCAAAGGGCTCCCAAGGGGGCTTTAGGCGCGCTAGGGATTATGGCAAATTTTGGGGTGCTGCAACACCCATGTTTTGCCGGAAGGGCCGAAGACCTCAGACTATTGCTCATGTTACATTTATAGCCTGGTTCCGCCACATCTAGCGGAAGTTTAGTGAACTAATTGTATTATTCTATGTATTTTTTAAATATGCGCTCGTGCTTGCCAGGAGGAATACAAGGTCTGCTACCGCAGTGTTTTTGATTGCTGGCAATCTTGTGCCACGAGTGTCAATGTCACTTGACAGGACTTTTTTTCCCGCTCTTCTTGCAAAAACCCCGTCGCGGCGGACGCCACGTTTTGTTTCGCTCCGTCTTCATTTTTGGACATTAAATAGCATTCTCACACCCGGCCGGGTAAATTCGTGTGGTGTAGTGTGGTGGTGACCACCAGACGTTGTAATTCAAGCCAAGCAAGGACTCAACGGATCGCGGCAGTACGAGCACGTAAGTACCTGACCGCATTTGCCTTTTGGTTAACACGAAGCGCAGTTTTTTTTGTATCCCTATTTTATGAACCAGCGACCTCGCATGGTGACGTTACAGCTGGGTTCCCCCAGGAACTATCCTTTTTCTCGAAGCTAGCAAAGGGCGTCATCATAGCCAATATCAGTACAACTACTCTTTTCTGCCGGAAGCTAGTTTACAGGAACTACACAGTGTTGCCCTATTCATTATTAAATTAACTACTACAACTGAGTATCAAATATATATTAAATAATTTAAACAACTAATTCCGCAATAAGTAATTACATACATTAAGATTACTTACACTACGTAGGTATGTTTATTAATTTATTTATGTTTCTTGTAGGTATAAGTATTTATTTATTTTTGTATTGTACACACCGATTACTTCTTTCTTCCCATTTCCTCTCGCGGGTATGCTGGAAGAAATTTCTTTAGAAATAAGAAGCACCTATGTACTATGTTTACTTTTATAAGGTTTTATTTGTAAATTTTCAAGTGTACATGAACCAAGTTTTATTGAACAATGCGTACTATACTATCAATGATTATTTGAGAGATAAAAACGCGTGGATACTTTCTAAACATTTTCCATTACACTCCACACATGAAACATAAATAGCTGCATTTTCTGTTACCATAATAAGCTTACTGTAAAAACATGTAAATGCTCTGCGATCAATAAATGACCAACATATAATTAATATTTTCTCTTGACAAGGTCTGCGAGTTCGGGATTTTCATGTTCACTAAAATGTCCAATCCGGTGGTGGCGTCGCTGGTCGGGTCGTTGGATTCCCTCTAATATGGTTGAGTTTAACGATGGCTGATCCGTGCGTCAACTCGTGAACGGGTGCTGCCGGGAGGGACTGGTCAGCTCGGCTTCGCTGTTTTTGACTACTTAATATTTTTTATTACGCAATTTATGATTGTTTACTTGTTCGCAAGCATTACATGTTATAATGTGTCAACATTGTATTATATTATAAGTATTTATTAATTAAAAGACAATTATAATAATATGACAAAGCCCTTCTGGCGAGTAGGCGACCAATACTGTGAAAATTGGTTTCTTTCGGCGTTTCTTCTCAGCAGTGGTCATTACGAAGCGCTGGTATCGGTAGCTTTTCTTTAAAAATAAATTAAATTTTAATATACTTTACACGTAACATAAATTATACTTATTGACGTGTAAAAGTGCCTGTAAAGGTCTAATTACTGAATAAACATTCGAATCTCTGAATCTTTGAATCTTTGAACCAATGAAATAAATAAAAAAAATAAGTTGGATGGCAATACAATATAATGGAGTCAATGAGCTTATTGGCGATAGACTGGCGATTCGTTCGTTCAAAGAAATAAGACCAGTCAGTAAGTGGACTGTCAACACTTTTTCTTCAGCTTGGCGGATCTTCAAAGAAACACGACGATTCGATGCACACTCTTTATTTCTCTGCTGTTACACTCTCTGATGTCTGACAACACACTACCCTATTTACAATGGGGGTTCCTATTTTATCTTAAATCTACGCTATCTTAAGGTATGCGGTGCGGCGAAGTGCACCGGCCAATCAGAGCGCGCGTTCGGGTCCCCGCTCCGGCTGTTCGGGTCGGTGCGGGTAAAAAAAATGTGGCCCCTGTTATCAGCAGGTAGGCGGCCGAGTGAAAATGCCGGCTTTCTTTGTTCTCTGATTGGCTGGCGCTTCTCGGCCGGCGGCTGAGATCCTTCCAGGTATTTCTAAATCAACACGCTGGAAGAAAATAGCACGTGGACGTCGTCAACATCCTCCCCCCGGCGCAGGAGTTTCTCCGCAGCCTCCTCCGGTCGATGTCCCCGTGCTCGACGTGCAGCGCGTCCCTTCCCTCTGGTCCGGGGAAGATGCGGTTGTACTTCCTATATTGATCAGCTTGCTGACCGGTCTTCTGAATACGCCGCCTTTGGTGCGTACTTCCACCACTCGTACCACTCCGTCAGGCCCAGGTATGGTGCGAACCACTTCTCCTCTCGGCCAGGTGTTTCGCGGCAGAGAGAAGTCGGCGATGATCACGATGTCACCCGTCTTGATGTCCTCTCGCCGGCCGTGTTGGTCGATGCGTGGCACGAGTGTGGGTAAATACTCGCGTACCCATCGCTTCCAGAAGAGGTCAGCAAGCGCTTGTGCCGCCCTCCAGGTCCGTCGGTCAGCTTCCGTGGTATGCCCGATAAGCGGCAGGCCTCTGGATGACCCCAACAGGAAATGGTTCGGGGTCAGCGCTTCGGGGTCGTCGGGGTCGACGGAAACATGTGTCAAGGGTCGGGAATTGACAGCATGTTCCGCCTCGACGAGCAGCGTAGAGAGCACCTCTTCCTTAGGTGCCCTCTCCTTTAGAGTGACGTGGAGCGCTGACTTCACGGACCACACCAGTCGTTCCCACGCGCCTCCTTGATTCGGCGCTCCCGGCGCGATGTGCTTCCATGTCGTCTGTCTGCCTATTGCGTATCTCTCCAACTCGGGCAGCCACTCTAGGTACGCCTTCTTCAGTTCTGCGTCTGCCCCTCTGAAGTTGGTCCCGTTGTCGGAGTAGATGACGCTCGGCCATCCACGTCGCGCCGCCATCCTTCTAAGCGCCATGATCGCGGAGTCAGTGGATAGTGATGCCACCAACTCCAAGTGGACGGCTCGAGTGGTGAGGCACGTGAATAGTGCGCCCCACCTCTTCTCTCGACGGCGGCCGATGGTCACAGTCATCGGACCGAAGTAGTCCAGCCCGCAGCAGCTGAACGGTCTGGTGTAGGGCTGCAGGCGTTCTATCGGTAGGTCCCCGATAGGAGGACTCTGCGGCTTTCTGTTTCTGAGGCGGCACATTGGGCAGGCTGCGGCGATCGCTCGTACTGTTGGTCGCAGCCTCAGGATCCAAAATTGCTGCCTCATGTCGTTGACCACGCGTTCTGAGTTTGCGTGGCCTGCTCGCCGGTGTTCTCGTTCGATAAGAAGTCGCGTCAGCTTATGACGCCAATTTAGCACGACAGGCTTTTTCATACTTATAGGCGCGTCGGCTTTATTGATTCGCCCGTTGAGTTTCAGCAGTCCATCTTCCCATACGATGTTCAGGCGGTAGAGTGGACTCGTTCGAGGCACGGCGACTCCTTTCTTAGCACAGTCGATCTCAGTTGAGAAGGAGTCCCGGTGTGCCCGTTGTAGCCACAGGTTGGTGGCCGTCTTCACATGTTCATGGCTGAGCGTCGTCTTGCGATTACGACACCGTTGCACGAAGAGCAGTGCGTGAGTCGTAGCGCCTATCAGCCGGTCGTAATTTGAGAAGCGCTCGATGTCGGGCAGAATGGCGTCTCGGTCGTCTATGAGTGCCGCAGCGACGTGCAACACTTCGGGTGGTTCTTCTATCTTCACTTCGCTGCGTGGCCATTTGCTCCTAGGTCTGGTTAGGAACGAAGGCTCGATGAACCACTCGTCCTGCTCGCTCGAAGGCGTGTAGCCGGTTCTCGTCGCTACGTCGGCTACGTCGTGCAGGCCTTTACGATGTACATCTCTCCCCCCGTGGTTGACTTGGGGGACCTCCGATTCCTGAATGGTTTCCATTTCCGCTAGCTGCTCCGTCATCGTCACGACGTGTAACACGTCTTGTTTCTCTTTCGTTTGTCGCGATTTTGAGCTGGGCGCCGTTCCATGAATGACCCAGCCGAGCTCGGTTCTTGAGGCGGCCGGTTCTTTGGGTCGTCCGCAGCGCAACTCACGGGTAACTATGAGCGGCCAGTTGTCAGTCCCGATGAGAATCTTTGGTTTCGCGTTCGCGTACACGATGTCTTCTTCTTGTAGATCGTTGAGAGCACCTCAACGATCTACAAGAAGAAGACATCGTGTACGCGAATCGTGTAGTTGTAGCACCTCTGCCGGGATCGATTGCGGCGTCAGGTTGAGGCGTGTCATAGTTTGCGCGCTGATTTGGTGGTCGCTCGTGTCGCGCGTGCCCTTGATCGTGAAGTTGACACGCCGACTCTTCATGTCTCGCGTCTCACCGTTGATTCCTTTGACGTCTAGATGCGTAGTGGGACCGTCGGCGCCGATCTGTCGCGCCAAGTCGTCGTCCATGAGGGTGATGGTCGAGCCCTCGTCAAAGAGCGCGTACGTCTGCTGACAGCCGCGCCTCCCAGATACGATCACTGGGCAAATCTTCAATTTCACGCTGCCGTGCGTAGAGGCAGCGGTGACGGTAGCTGTTTCTCTCGCGTCGTTGCCGGTGGTTAAAGCGGCTTGTGGCCCGTCGCTGTGTAGCAGGCGGTGGTGCGGTCGTTTGCACTCGTTCACGCCACATGCTTTGGCCCTGCAGTTGCCCCTCCTATGTTGGCCAGCTATGCACTTGAAGCACAGCCCATGGCGCTTAACGAGGTCCCATTTTTCGTCGTTATTCATATTTTTGAACTTCATGTAGCTGGGCAGCCTGTGTGGTTCAGTGCAAGCTGGGCACTGCGGTGTCTCCTCCGTCGTGGCGTACACCGGCTTCTTTCTTGCCTCCGGTCGGGAGGCGGTGCGGGGCGGCTCACGCTTTGGCTGGGCGGCGGCGACGGCGGTGGACGCAGCGTAGCCATGCTTCATAGCACAATCGGCCTCGTGCAGCAGGTATTCTGACAGGGTCACGATCGGTGTCTCTGTCTCGGGCTGTTGCTCGGCGTAGTGATACCATCCCACTTGTGCGGTATGATTCATTTTCTCGAGAACCTCCTTTATTAGCTGCTGGTTATGTAGGTAGCTTGGCTTGACCTCTCGTAGCACGGCGACGGCGTTCTGCACTTTTATTGCGAATTTGTTTATGTCACTCGCACTAGTTCCGAGCTTCGGCAGAGTGTTCAATTCGCCGAGCGCCATTGCGACTAAGGTCTCAGGTCGGCCGTAGCAGCGTTGCAGCGTCTTCATAATTTCATCTGGATGCCTGGCGGAGCTCAGCAGGGCGGCCACGGATTCTCGGGCTTCGCCTTTCAGGCAGTTGCGAAGCCTGGCCATATTCTCTAACGGCGAGAACTTGTAGAGCCGCGTCGTCTCTTCCATTGCGGCAGCGAATTGCGGCCACTCGAGCGGTGAGCCCGAAAATGCCGGCAGGTCTGAGGCTTGACGTGGAGGCGGCCGCGTTTTGACGACCTCCTTCAAAGCCGAGGCGAGTTGCTCGATGCCTCGTGACATTTGACGATCCGACGGCTCCGGCGACTCCCATCTACGGCGTTCGTTACCGCAGGCTCGGTGAACCGGCTCAGGCGATTCGGATCGCCGGCGGTTATCGCGATCGATTCGACGGATCGATTCTGGCGACTCGGGTCGTCGCCGTTCGTAGTGACGGACCGGCTCAGGCGATTCGGATCGCCGGCGGTCATCGCGGTCGGTGCGGCGGACTGGCGCGGGTGATTCGGGAAGTCGCTGTCCGTGGCGGCGGACCAGCCCAGGCGACTCGGGGTGCCGGCGGTCATCGCGATAGGTGTGGCGGACCGGCGCGGGCCACTCGGGACGACGGCGTTCGCACCGGTCGGTTCGGTGGACCGGCTCCGGCGACTCGGGTCGCGGGCGATCATCGCGGGTCGGGCGGCGAATCGGTGCTGGCGACTCGGGCCGCGGGCGTTCGTACCGGTCGGTTCGGCAGACCGGCTCCAGCGACTCGTGTCGCGGGCGATCATCGCGGGTCGGGTGGCGGATCGGCTCAGACAAACCGGGTTGAAGGCGCTCGCACCGGTCGGTTTGGTAGACCGGCTCAGAAAACTCGGCTCGTCGTCGTTCATCGTCGAGTAGCTCCCCCCGTAGCGGTTGACAGGTCGCTGCGGTGGCAGCGGAGTCGTCCAGCCATGCGCAGACACGATCTAGCTGTTCCCCTGGTTCTGATTCTTCCGGCCCGCTGTTTATGTCTTCGAGGGCGGCGAGGTCAGCGGCTAGCTTGCTTCGGATGAGGTTGGCCTGAATGGCGGCCAACTGTTTTTCGGCTTCATACTTGAGTCTGGCGGCGATGCTGGCTGTAGACTTTGCTGAGCGGACGGTTCGTGTCCGCGGAGGTGCGACGCACGTGGTTGTATTCGGTGCGCAGCACGTGTTCGTTTTTGTAATCGTCGAAATAGGCTGCAGCGTTGTGTTTTTTGGCGTTCGGCCGGTCTGTTGAGCTGCACTGTCGTTTCGAGGTAGCGCCGAGGCGACGCGGTCCCCGGAGGATCGTTCCCCAGTGAGGATCTCACTAGTCACTGGGCGTGAAATCTCCGACGTGTCGCGTTGACTCTCCCCGGCTTCCGTAGAGTCGTGCCGATCTCGTACCGTCGTTAATGGCGATCTCGGTGGCTGGTCGAAAACCTGACATGTGGTTTCTCCCTCCCGGCCGGTCTGGCTCCTGGTTGCCACCATCTTGATTATCTTGCCGTTTCTTCTGCTGGCTCACGCGAAGACTGCTTGTTTGGATCCGGCTCGAAGGACCAGGAACTATTGGCGATAGACTGGCGATTCGTTCGTTCAAAGAAATAAGACCAGTCAGTAAGTGGACTGTCAACACTTTTTCTTCAGCTTGGCGGATCTTCAAAGAAACACGACGATTCGATGCACACTCTTTATTTCTCTGCTGTTACACTCTCTGATGTCTGACAACACACTACCCTATTTACAATGGGGGTTCCTATTTTATCTTAAATCTACGCTATCTTAAGGTATGCGGTGCGGCGAAGTGCACCGGCCAATCAGAGCGCGCGTTCGGGTCCCCGCTCCGGCCGTTCGGGTCGGTGCGGGTAAAAAAAATGTGGCCCCTGTTATCAGCAGGTAGGCGGCCGAGTGAAAATGCCGGCGTTCTTTGTTCTCTGATTGGCTGGCGCTTCTCGGCCGGCGGCTGAGATCCTTCCAGGTGTTTCTAAATCAACACGCTGGAAGAAAATAGCACGTGGACGTCGTCAACAGAGCTATTATGATGATGGAACCGGGAGATTTTCAACAGGAACTTAGTTATAAAACAATATACCTCGTTGAGTAGCACTCGAATGGTTTATCTTGACGAGCATTCCATTGAGTTTGGTCTCATTTAATTTGACTTTGTAAGTTATATTTATTATCATCAGGTATTTTTATCTCCACTGCAGGAGCACGACCCTCTCTGTACTACCAGAGCCATACTTAGCCAGAGCAGCCAGAGGACTTGGCCTACACTCTCCTCGCTGGCCAGACGGGTTGGAGAGGTCTCATTGATATTTATAAGCTTTGTTTAGCTTGTATTCTCTAAGTCGCCTTCTACAACATCCACGGGAGGACTTGGAGTGGTCCTTTTCTACTATGCCGGAAACCACATGGCCTCACGATACTTTATAAGTACTTTGGCCTAACCATTGAAACTTGTACAAAAATGTTATTTTTTCAAAAAACTCATACTGTTTTGAGAACATTATATGCAACGACATTTTCCAATCAAAGGGAAGCTTTTGAAAGCTATCCGAATATTTACTGTAATATTTCGCGAATTTTCAATCAAATTGAATCTGGATGCTGGATCACGTCCTCGCTGTGACCAGATTCCGAGTAATTGAGTTTCATTCTCCGCGTCTGGCGCCAGATTTGTTTAACCCGAAAAAAGTAACTAGGTTTTGTACGTGAGTGGGTAAGTTATACCAGGCCTGTGTAACTCCCCGTTTAGGTATTGAAAATATACCTAGATTATTAAAAGGCGCGCGGCGATTACCCCGGACTGGAAATTCAGTTATATAAATCGTTTGTCCAGAGTAATAAGAATATAATTGGCTTGCAATGGATTTTTAGGTACCTAAACGAAGAGGTGCTGAGTTTTGACGCGAGCTAAATTAAACCAAATCGCTAACCACATTGAATAGACATTTCTTTGAATTTCTTTGTTGAGTGAGACATACAAGGTCCTTTTCAATTTGGAACTTCACATTCCAAAAGATGTTAAGTAGAATTGATATCCGTAGCGCTATCTATTATTTGCCTGGTAAATTAAAAAAATACCGGCTATCAAGCTTTAACCCAATACTAGCTTTTCGGGCGTAGCGCGGGCTGCAAGCAGCCCGCGGTTTTACGTGCACCTGTTGAGGTAGACTAAATATGTTTCCAGTTCAGAAAATGGATAAACATTGCAGTCTGTTGAGGAAACATGAAAAAATATGTGGGCGGCCATCTGGGATCCAAAATCTGATTGCAGTTTCGCGTTTCGCGGGGTGCTGTATCCCTACCTACAAAATTTCAGGTCCCTACGTAGTCACAGTGAGACGTTATGAACGAAATGAGTTAATTTTCTAAAATCCAGACGCCATCTTGGATTCCAAAAAAATGACAAATTTGGATTTTCGGCTCAAAATACATATAGATTTCGATTTTCAGCCAAATCAAGATTTCTAAAATTAAAAAAAAAAAAACGCAGCGCTTGGTGGGAGTGGCTCGGCCTACGGCCTCGCCACGCAGCTCAGTCTGCGGCCTCGTGGAGGGCTACGCCATCGGCCTTCGGCCTCAGGCTGCGCCTAGTTACTTAGGGGTGACTTTTGTATGAAATTTGTATGGAGTGGAATTGTCCATGTATGGCGGCCATCTTGGATTTTGAAAAAATCAAGAAACAAATGACGATCGACATTGACATGACATTTTGGAAAAAAAATCACGCCCCTAACCCAAACCGTTTCCGCAGGCCGTACCCCTTCCACATCAGGATCTGGTGATCTTCAACATGTCAGATTTTTCTGATACTCCATTTAATACCCTTTATACAATGGTATATCATTCATAACCCCTGTCACCCGGGAACAGACTAAACAACTCTGTCAATGAGTCAGTGAGTGAGTGGTATTGTAGGTTTATAGTATACTAGCTGATGCCCGCGACTTCGTTCGCGTGGACTTTATGACTCCGGCGTATAAATATAAATAAAAACTAATGAGAGAGAGAGAGAGAGAGAGAGAGAGAGAGAGAGAGAGGGAGAAAGTACTTGTAACAGTGTTAGGAGTTAAAAGTCAATATTATTTTAATTCTTTCCTTCGGGAGCCAATATGAAAAGAGCCGAAGTGTTACTAACCCTGGAGAAAGCCACAATACGTAGGCCATGCGAAAAACCAGTCCTTAGATCGACATCAGCAGCTTTCAGCCTCTAAAACTGTGACTTATTTTCATAGCAAAGCAATTTAACATATGGAACTGTGTATTTTCAAAAGGAAAATTGTTGGGGATGAGTGGCATACGCGGAATAAATACAGTTTCACTGGCATCACTCACTTACTGTGAGCTTTAAGTGTCTCAGCAGACTATGCCGAAGTTTAGTGACTATATAAAGTTCAGTTTCTAAAGTTCGGTGGGGATGACACACTAAATAAGCTGAAGTTCAGCTGCTGAAGTTCGGTGGAAACGCCGGACAGTAGTGATGTGCCAATATGAGAATTTAATCTTCCGTCTTTGGCGCGTCTGCGGCGAACGGAAACGGGAGCGGAAGAGGGAACGGAAGTGAAAGAGGGAACGGGAACGGGAGCGGATGCGGAAGCGGGAGCGGGAGCGGGAGCGAAAGCGGCGGCGGCGGCGGTGGCGGCGGCGGAGGCGGTGGCGTCGGCGGTGGCGGAGGCGTCGGCAGCGGCGGCGGAGGAGTCGGCGGCGGCGGCAGCGGCGGCAGCGGCGGCGGCGGCGGCGGCGGAAGCGGCGGCGGCAACGTCGGCAGAAGCGGTGGCGGCGGCAGCGGTGGCGGCGGCGGCGGAGGCGTCGGCAGCGGCGGCGGCGGCGGCGGCGGCGGCGGCGGTGGCGGCGGCGGAAGCGGCGGCGGCGGTGGCGAAGGCGTCGGCAGCGGCGGCGGAGGAGTCGGCGGCGGCGGCGGCGGCAGCGGCGGCGGCGGCGGCGGAAGCGGCGGCGGCGACGTCGGCGGCGGCGGTGGCGGCGGCAGCGGCGGCGGCGGTGGCGGCGTCGGCGGCGGCGGCGGCGGCGGGAGCGGGAGAGGGAGCGGGAGCGGGAGCAGGAGTGGGAGCGGAAGTGGGAGCGGGAGCGGAACGGGTACGGGTACAGGTACGGGTACGGGTACGGGTAAGGGTACGGGTACGGGTACAGGTACGGGTACGGGTACGGGTACGGGTACGGGTACGGGTACGGGTACGGGTACGGGTACGGGTACGGGTACGGGTACGGGTACGGGTACGGGTACGGGTACGGGTACGGGTACGGGTACGGGTACGGGTACGGGTACGGGTACGGGTACGGGTACGGGTACGGGTACGGGTACGGGTACGGGTACGGGTACGGGTACGGGTACGGGTACGGGTACGGGTACGTTTACGGGTACGGGTACGGGTACGGGTACGGGTACGGGTACGGGTACGGGTACGGGTACGGGGACGGGTACGGGTACGGTTACGGGTACGGGTACGGGTACGGGTACGGGTACGGGTACGGGTACGGGTACGGGTACGGGTACGTGTACGGGTACGGGTACGGGTACGGGTACGGGTACGGGTACGGGTACGGGTACGGGTACGGGTATGGGTCCGATTCAGGCAAAAGCATCGGAAGTTCGGCGTTATGTGTTGCTAGTAATGCAAATAACATTGCAGGCATGCATTGGCTGAAATTCAGCCGCTGAACTTCGGCATACAGTGCTGAGACATTAAGTTGGGTTCCGTTACAAAGTTTCGGCGGAATCAAATTTCGCATCAGCATTATTGGCCCTCCGACATTAAGACTTATTTTGTGAGCCGTGAGTCCATTTGCTGCAAGTGAATTAAAAATCTCAACTGGATAATTGGTGGCGTCGTCAACAACACTTTCCAAGAAATCTAAATATATACCTAAATAAATATAACTCAAAGGCGACTGACTGACTGACATAGTGATCTATCAACGCACAGCCCAAACCACTAGACGGATCGGGCTGAAATTTGGCATGCAGGTAGTTGTTATGACGTAGGCATCCGCTACGAAAGGATTTTGATCAATTCTACCCCCAAGGGGATAAAATAGGGGATGAAAGTTTGTATGAAACTTTGTCAATTTTAAACCGATCGGGCTGAGACTTTGCATGCATAAAGCTACTATGACGTAGGCATTCCCCAAGAAAGGATTTTAATAAATTACACCCCTACGCGAGCGAAGCCGCGGGCACAAGCTAGTTAATAATAATTTGCGTCATAAGTTCTTTAATAATTGATTTTTAATTTTTTGGTGTCAATATGCCGCGTTCACATAACCAAGAATTTTCTGGTGTGTTATGCTCTGAAGGTCCGCAAATACTGAACTTATAAGTTCTACTTCGGACAAAACAACTTTTTTTTTGAAAAAATTTCAATGTACAGACACATTTTTTTTACTCTTTTATTATAGTATACATTTAGTATGTTTTTGTTCAGCGGCAACAAAAAACATCATCTATAAAAATTTCAACTGTCTAGCTATAATGGTTCATGAGATACAGCCTGGTGACAGACAGACAGACAAACAGTCGGACGGTCTAAGTAATAGGGTCCCGTTTCTACCCTACCCTATGGAACCCTAAAAATCAAATAAAATAAGTATTTATGGGGGGCTCCCATACTACAAACGTGATTTTTCATAGATTATGGTACGGAACACTTCGCGCGCGTCCGACTCGCGCTTGGCCAGTTGTATTATAACTCAACAAAAAGTTCTCATCAGACTTAACAACTTTTGCTAAGGCGGCATTTTAATATTTCTTATAGTTTAGCTGGACCATTATAGTTCTGCATCATGTGTTCCATTTTCCAAAATCAATTATAGCCTATATGTTGCCCAGGCTTCACAGCTATATAACAAAAAAAGTTTCATTCGAATCCGTCCAGTATTTCCGGAGATTAGCGTGTACAAACAGACAAACAGACAAACAGACAAACAGACAGACATTTTTTTTTATTTTCTTACTCTATTACTATATCTCCATCGCGCCAAATATTTTTTTTTGAAAAATTTTCAATGTACAGACACATTTTTTTTACTCTTTTAGTATAGTATAGATTAACCCCATATAACTTTTAAACAGCTGAACCGGTTTTTTTATCAAACATAGCTTACTAAGAACCACCGTAAGGGAACTTGCTTTAATGTAAAATAACTGCATCAAAATCGGTCCATCCGTTCGATTGGCTACGATGCCATATACAGACACACATAAAGAAAGACAGACATTAGCATTCAACTTTTAACACACAGAAACTTTGCGCAAGTATCTAATTTATGTAATATATTACAAATTTTGTAAAGTTCCAAAAGAAACCACCACAGACAGACAGACAATCATCATTCTATTCTGCAAGCACTAAGCAAAATATTCGAAAAGTTAATTTTTAACCAATTAATTACATTTTTTAACAAAAATAGTCTGTTCCATGGTGATCAGTATGGATTTACTAAGGGTCGATCAACAACGGATGCAGGTGTTGCACTTTTACAAAACATCTACGATGCTTGGGACTGTTGTCAGAATGCAATTTGTGTGTTTTGTAACCTCTCCAAGTCATTTGACTGTGTTGACCACGAAACCCTTCTATCCAAACTTGAGCACTATGGAATAAAAGGGAAAGCTCTCGAATTGATTAAATCTTATTTGAGTAGCCGAATTCAAAAATTTTGTGTAAATCAAGTAAAATCTGACGGATCAACCGTAGTGATGGGTGTGCCCCAGGGTTCTATCTTAGGCCCTTTGTTATTTCTAATATATATCAATGGTTTACCATATCATGTAAAAGACTGTAAATCTGTACTTTTTAATGATGATACTTCGCTTGTTTTCAGCGTAGATAGGAAAACTGATACCTCGGATGAGATTAATAATACTTTGTCGCAAGTGTTGGAATGATTTACGTCAAATAATTTAGTATTAAATGCAAACAAAACTAAATGTGTAAAGTTCTGCTTGCCGAATGTTACAAAAGTTCCAACACGTTTACTTATAAGTAATAAGGAAGTAGTAGATGTGGTAGATAACACAACGTTTCTGGGAATAACGTTTGATTCCGGATTGCAATGGGATGCCCATATTAAAAAATTAGCTGGAATACTTAGCTCTGCAGCCTACGCGGTCAGAAGAATTAGGCGGATGACGGACGTTGATACAGCGCGTTTGGTATATTTAAGATACTTCCATAGTGTTATGTCCCATGGAATATTGCTATGGGGTAAGGCTGCAGACATAAATACTATATTTGTTTTACAAAAACGCGCTGTTAGGTCTATATATAAACTAGCTGCTAGAGAGTCTCTAAGGGAACTTTTTAAAGACATAAATATCTTGACTCTCCCTTCGCAATTCATCTATGCGAACATTATGTACGTGCGTCAGAATAAACATACATATAAGAAAAAATATGATATTCATAGTATTAACACTAGAAATAAAAAATAAATTAGCTATCTCAGCTATTACGTTAGAAAAAACAAAAAAGTCTTTTGTGGGTCTCACCTTGCGTCTCTATAATAAAATTCCAGATAATGTAGTAGCGTTACCATTATCTAAGTTTAAGACTGCCATTAAAAATCATTTAATCAAAAATGCGTATTATCATGTAAATTACTATTTATCATCGTCTGATCACAATTCTTGGAAATAGATGTCTGCAAAATTTTAATTGTATTGTTTAAATATATAGTATAATGTATACCTAGCTAAAGTGTAAATCTGTATTGTAACTGTAATATAGCCCATCAGGCTGGGTAGGGACCAATACTGAACTGGGTTTCTTTCGGCGTAATCTTCCCAGCAGTGGTCGTTCCGAAACGCTAGTAGTTTTTAGCTTAAGCACTAAAATAATATTTAAAAAAATGACCTTCAATAAGAGATAAATTTATACTACATTGAATAAAAAAATTTGACTTTGACTTTGACTTTGACTTTGACTTTGACTTTGACTTTGACTTCATCATCATTATTTCAGCCGCATAACGTCCACTGCTGGACATATATGGATAGGCCTATCCTAAAGATTTCCAAAACGACCGATCAAGAGCGGCCTGCATCCAGCGCTTTCCAGCGACCTTGGTCAGGTCGTCTGACCACCTCGTGGGTGGGTGTACTACGCTTCGCTTGCCAGTACGTGGTCGCCATTCGAGAACCTTTTTGCCCCATCGGTTCGTCGCGCTGTGTGTCCCGCCCACTGCCACTTCAACGAACTAATCCGCTGGGCTATGTCAGTGGCTTTTGTTCTCCTACGAATTTCCTCATTTCTGATTCGATCACGTAGGGAAACACCGAGCATAGCCCTCTCCATAGCGCGCTGAACGACCTTGAGCCTTCTTATGAGACCCATAGTAAGGGACCACGTTTCAGACAGACAATACCAATAGCGCCAAACTTATGAAACCCCTTTCTTTTTTAGGGGGTTAAATATCTTTTACAAACAGAAACTTTGCGAGGCTGCCTAATCTAAGTTACACAAAGTTCCAAAAAATACCAGTTTGTTATCCTATAATTAGAAGCTTAGTTTAATCAACTTTTTTAGTTTTCTCAGCTCAAGCTAGGATCGTCAATTTAAGTTTGCCAGTAACTTTTACCACCAAACACAAACTATTTAGTTTGTAAAAAGGAAAAATTAGGTACTTTAAAAGAATAAACCTTTAAACCTAAAAAGAACCTTGCGGTATTCGCCTTAACATTTATGACAAAACTAACGTCTTGACTTTCTCTTGTCTTGAAGAAAGATGATTCCGTGTTTCGGAAGGCACGTATAAACTGTGGGTTCCAAACGCCATCTAGCATTTTATCATCAAACTATCCAAGGTTTTGGTTTATCCTTTGGGTTGCGGAGGTTAGGCGGCATTCGCTCTGTGTAAAAACCAGTGAACTCATCAAATCTCCTCAGTTAGGTAGCGGACCCCGGGCTCTGAAGCGTTACTGCTAAGGATGCAACCGGTAAAACACGTTCATGATGAACGTACAGAACTGAAGCTCACTCCCAAGAGTATACTTTCCTTAAAGTACCCCGCAACTTAGTTTAATACCAAGTGACATAAAATGAGCTATACAATGTCGCCAGAAGCTACCTTGAGGCAATAAAAGCCAACCTTTGATATAAAATTGTTAGGATTAGGATTAGGAAGACATAAGAAAAAATAAAAAAATTAAGATAGTCTCCAATGGATTTTGTCTCTAGAGACGCAAATGATTTATAAAAAAAAGACAGAGCATAAGTCATTTGGGCAAAATATGTCCATCCTTTTACGGTAGCCCTACGTTTTACTCACACACGAGCGCGTGTGAATGGACGTCGTATGTTTTTGCGTGTTAAAATTTTGTTTCAGAGAGTTTCTGAATAGTTGTAACCTATATACGGTGACTTTTCATTGATTTTGGAGTCGAAGGCTACTTCATAAGGATCGTTAGTTAGACCTAATTAGCTAGTAAAAATAAAAATTCAGAAACAAAATATGTTGACTAAAACTCGAAAGTAAAATCGTGAGATCAATTAGTAGTACCGCCGGCCGGCTAGATTTCGAGTTCATCGGGGTCACGCGTCAGTTATGAACGGGCGTAACCACGTGGTCTCGATCGATTTATTTGATTTTCGCAACTTTTTTATCTTATGTCATACACAAATTTGGATTACGTATATGGATAGAGGAATTTATTTACTACATGACATTCTTTTTTCCAAAACCAATGAAAAGTCATCGTGTGTAAAATTAACCCAAACACTATACACGAAAACGCCATTTTCGTGTATAGTGTTTGGGTTAATTTTCCTTCGAAACGGATCGACTGTTTTTTTTTTTTGAGTATTTGGTAGGTTTAAGTATAGGGCGTAAAGTAAGTTAATATAATTCTTCACGGGAAGCAGAGCCCGCACAGCTAGTGTTTTATAATATTTTTATTCCCGCTCGTCCAAAGAGTATTCCATCTATAATGTTAGCGCCTTTCTGGCGCTGACACTTGCAACACCGTGTAGCGGCTGGCAACACCGTAATGCAGCGGGCAACCCTATCAGATGGATAGCGGTACGATATTGCGCATGCGCGGTCAACGGTCTTCTGGATTCAACGCTTGCCACGCAAAGTTGTGTCAATCCATATATTATATCTTATTGAAGTAATTGTAGATATTTCATAAAGTTCTAGTGATCAATGTATTAAGCTTAACGGTTTACCTAGCAAAATAAATATGTATTACGTATAACTGTGTCTAGTATTTATTTTGCTCACAATAAGAAGAGCTCCTAGTCGTTTGGATTTCAAACGAGCGGTACATAAATTGTTTCTACAGCAGTCCTAGCCCCAGTCATCCTGATATATGTATTAATTCCTATGTATATTACATATATATCTATTAATATGCATGTATATGTATTTATGTAGATATTTATATTTGTTTACTAAATCATCAATTTCATCACGCCAGCCACACATATTTTCCGCTTGATTTGATGGTTGACCGGGAGAGAATGGCATGGAAGGACCATATGGCATTAGGCCCGCCTCTTGTACATTTTTTTTTTTTAATTGATCACTAAAGTTTACATAAATAAATAAATATTTCAACGGCCCACTCGGGTGAGGTGCA
This sequence comes from Acrobasis suavella, assembly GCA_943193695.1. NCBI lineage: Eukaryota > Metazoa > Arthropoda > Insecta > Lepidoptera > Pyralidae > Acrobasis > Acrobasis suavella. The sequence continues at coordinate 24,016,759 of OW971934.1, forward strand.
GGGCGATCTATGTACAAGTGATAACAGGATCTGACTTGACTGAAAAACTGGAGGCGGAGAATGAACGAACACGACCGTGAATTTTGTCGGTTTTTAACTTTCTTTTAAAAAAGAACAAAAAAAGTATGAGAGGAACTCTGTGAATTTGTCTATATTAAATGTTTAGTGGCTTAACTTGAGCACAAGAATTAAATTTAAAATATCAGAAATTTTGTCGTATTTGAAAAAACATATTACAGAAAGATTTTACTTTGAGATTTTTTTTATAGAGTGAAGTTTGTTAGATCATGTACTAGCTCCTACATTGGCCCCACGTTGGGCGCCAATGTAGGAGCTCCTAGTAGGTAGGTAGCCACGGTCTAGCTGGGGCAGTTGGAGCTCCTACGTGAAGAGGTAGGTAATGTACGTAGTGGAGAGCTTGAGAGAAAAAGCAAGACTTTGAGTTTGTTTTATAGAGTAAAGTTTGTTAGATCATGTACTAGCTTCTACATTGGCCCCACGTTGGGCGCCAATATAGGAACTCCTAGTAGGTAGGTAGCCACGGACTAGCTGGGGCAGTTGGAGCTCCTACGTAAAGAGGTAGGTAAGGTACGTAGTGGAGAGCTTGAGAGAATAAGCAATAGTTAATTTATTTATTATAACTTTACAATACTGATATAGATGTAATCAGCTCGAGAGATGGTAATGGAATGAATCAGAATGATGAAGAAGGAATCTAAAATTTAAAAATTGAATTTGATAATGAAATTATTTTTTAGAAAACGGAAAAGGAGGTAAACGGGAACATGAAGGATGCGGTTTATTGTAACATCGTTACAACTGAATGCGAATTTGACTACACTGGATCCTTAACTATGGCTTTTTTTTTCAGATTTTGAATTACTATTTGCTATGTCTCAGATGGTTTTTAAACTCAAAAACTCGGCCTTCCAAGCCTTAAGAAATGTCCCAAGAAAAGAACGGTTTTGGGATAAACAGTTGTTCGGCCGTTATTACGTTCTACTGTTGTGAGCTCGTTTCAAACAGCTGTTAATGACAGCTAATTTATTACTTAATTTATTAATCTCATTTGCAATATAAGGCAATGTCAACTCCATTTAAAGGTAGGTACTTACTAACAGCAATTTATTAAGATGAATAGGTACCCAGGTCGTAGTAAATATTTATTAATCTGTGCCCAGGTGTACATATAAAACAAAATGTGATAGCTTCGTAATATGATGTAAAATAGCTTTAAACAAATTTATTTACAAGGCAAATGAAAAAACCCACGTCTGTCAAGAACGCCATCTAGTGATGAGTAGGGAAACTAGATATTATAATTGATATCCGTAGCGTTATCCATTATTTGCTATAGAAAACTCTGATTTTGAAGCTTTAACCCGCAACAACTTTTAAATGGCTAAACCGATTTACATCAAACAGATAACAAATAACAGATAGCTAAGAACCACCGAATGAGAACTTGCGTTTAAGTAAAAGATAAATCGCATCGAAATCTGTCCATCCGTTTGAGCACTACGATGCCACAGTCAAACAGACAGACAGATCGACAGACAAACATTAGCGTCAAACTTATAACACCTCTTTCTTTGTTGGGGTAAAAAATAACCACGAGTGAAAAGAAAAAACTTACAATGTACCAGTCTCCCCGCGTAGATCACAGAAGCCAAACGAGGGAACGTGCAATTTTAGATCCTTCTTCCACCTTCTGACCCACCATCACGCTAAAAGTGGCCTTTGAGTCTTGCGGCCCCGGGCGGCAAGACCCAAAATGCCTATCTGCTAGCCTTGAATAATTTATCGATAAATTATTGGTTTTTAAACAGCGTTAGAATGCTCGAATTATTATCTAAATTAAAACGTGTGATGATATTTTTTTCCCACTCGTGTGTGTTAAGTGTGTGAGGTAAGGAAGCCAAGAAAATAACCATGGGTATTGTTTTTACAGAATTTACTCACCATTGGGTTTTGATTTCTATTGAAAGGTCTGTGTACTTTACGATCTTTTTAGAATTTGTCGTTTCTAAATTATGTGTGTTCGGGACTGCAATGTCAATTAAATATACTGATTTTGCGCGTATATCTGGCCGGTTAAAGTACTTTTTTATCAGTAAGTATGGTCCTATCCCAATATATCCTATATTCATTATTTTCTAAAATGCAGCTTGGTTGGTATTTGTAGTAGGGTAATTTTTCTGTTAGGAGATTATATTTGTAGGCTAAATTTTGGTGAACTATTGCAGCTATCTGATCGTGGCGGTGTTCATAATCTGTCTGAACAATGGCTTTGCATGCCCCAGTTATGTGCTGTATTGTCTCTGAAGCGCTGTGGCATCGCCTGCAGGCATCGGTTGTAAGGTTGGGTGTGCGAATTATGTGTTTTTGGTATTATTCATACTCATTTAATTTTATATTACATTTTTCTTTTGGTGTACAATAAAAAGTTATCTATCTATCTTGGTGACAGCCAGAAAGACGGACAGACGGACAGCGGAGACTTAGTAATAGGGTCCCGTACCCTTTGAATACGAAACCCTAAAACTTATCAAAGAGTCCTTACCAAAACAGACGCAGTATATAAAATGCAAATAAAAAAGCATGTAAGACATTTAATTTATGCTACATTGCTCTCAAACAAGCCGTAAACATAAAATGGCGTCAATTTTATTACATCACGACAGTGCTGTGCTCGGGCTATGCTATACGTGAACATCTGCGACATGAAATGTAATATCCTTGTATATTGGAACGAATGTATTTTATTGTATCAAACGGTTTTCATTATTTGTTACTTTTATAACACTAGTGGCTTTGTGAGCTGCAGATCTCGCAAAAAATAAATAGTAGTTTATGCAACAGTTGTATAAAAGAAGGTTCATAAAATGCGAGTGGCTCAGGTTACGATGCGAGCCTTGGCGTAAGGAGACGCCATCGAACATTTTTTGACTACTTATACAACGTTGCATACAATACTTTTTCTTCGACTACATTTACTAAAATAAATACAAAAATAAAGAAAAGTATGAAATATGTTTGCTAGATACTAGGTATCTATGGCAGACTTATTTTTTTATTGACGTCTTCCTAGTGACAAAAAGTGCCATTTTTGAAACATGGAGTCACTTAAACGAATGTTTTTCATACAAAAAACCGTTTGTTCAGTGACTCCACGTTTGAAAAATGGCACCATATGTTAAAATAATGATTTTATTATGTTGGCAGTATGGTAGATCTAAAGAAAAAAAGTTATAGGTCTATGGCTAGGAGTATCGTTTTGGCGAAATAACGACATATGTGTATTAGGAATAGACTATAGACTTTTCTGAAATCATATAATCTATGTTCTTATAATATTAGTGTTCGGGACCATTTAAAAGACAGATAACAGTACAGGAGTAGAAAAAAATACTTTTCAACACATTAGCTAGGAAAGTGCTATTAACACACTGATTTTACTTATGTAATACCATTCATTGCGCTCACATTTGAAATCGTGCGGTAAATATTACTTACTGCACAAGTGCGGTAATGTGCTTTTTATATGTTTTAGAAATAAGATTCTGTAAATCCAAAATATCGAATATTATTTTTGAAACATATAATCGCTGCATGCAGCCAGCCTAGACTCCTTGTTTTACTTAAATTATTCCATTTTACATGTTAATTAAAATACTTGTAACACTAAAATAAATTTATAAATCTGCCCTGTTTAAAAAAGAAACATTTTTTAAATAATAATTTGTCTGTTGGTGGATTGATTTCTGTGTCTCTCGTATCACTACAGATTCGCGCATGCGCGAAATGCACCTGGAAAAAATCTAAGCGCGCCATATTTCAATTTTCTTTTAACGAGATTTATTGTAAGTTTAAGTGAAGTTTTTTTATTATTGAACATTTTTTTCCTCACTAATGTGTTGAAAAACGTAGTATGGCACACGTGTGTATTGTTCATCACAAGTCTCGGCTCCATAGACACACGAGCGGGCTTCGCCCGCTTGTGAGTCAGCCCGCCTCAACTGTAATGAACAATTACCACACTTGTATAATAAACTACTATTTTGATAAGGGGATATGTGAATTTTCCGGTGTCCAGTGTTGCCCTCATTTGAAATAAATAATTTGACAGGAAACGGAGAAATCATTTAAAATTTTGTCTTGACCAGGCACCAGATAACCCTTCGAGGAAACGGAGAAATCATTTAAAATTTTGTCTTGACCAGGCAACAGATAACCCTTCGAACTATATTTTATGTAAACTATTTAACTAGTTTTCAACTCCCATATTTCCGCCATTCTGAAAAATTCGAAGAATTAAATTGACAAAGAAAATGATATAATTATAAAACCTGCTCACAAAATTTCACGAGATTCGGTTGAGATATGCGACTTGTGGGAACACCTCCCAAGCATGATTTTCCAAATTTATTTTCTAAGTTGTTCCAGGCGTCTTTTAGTAATCGGGAAACATACATTAAAAAATATATATATTTTAATTGATAACCTCCTTCTTTTAAACTTCTTACGTTTAACGAGTATTCGTAATTTTTTCTTTTATTTGCAGGTGGTATGGATGCAGCGGAGTGTGGAGTTCTGCACGGAGACGTGGCCGGAAGCCATCAAGAAGGAGCTGTTTGGAGCCTTCAGTTTCGTTCTCGTTTACGCTATTCCAGGTAAGGTCACTTTTGTTTATTTAAGTTTTGAAAATGTCTTGAACTCAGAAACAAAAACAGAAAACAATCAATGTAAAAATCTTAAGTAGGAGGATCGTCTATCCCAAAAATGAACTCCCCTAGGCTCCTTTTATTATAGTTGTTTCAATGTCTTAGAGTAATTGATGCTCATTGTGACATGTTTATTTGAGTGAGTATGGCAATTTGACTTGATTTGACTTGTTCTCGCTCCAATCTATAAGTGCCGCAACAGACGGGGCGCAAGTTGCGTCGCGTAGCAGCTAGAGATGGTCAGTGGATAGTACTCAATCTACCCATTTGAGTATTTACTCACTAGATTTAATAAATAGAGTAAATAGAGCGTGCTCATATATTGACGTCTCATTTGATGTCTGTTTACTTATTTTAACATAAAATAACGTCTTTGAACACTTCCCAGCAAAAAATGATAATAAGTCAAAGAAGCCTACTTTCAGTGTATGATAAGTATGGTATTTTCAAATATCTTAGCGTCGCATTTAACGTTTACCGACATTTTAAGCATATTATGGCGTATGCACACACTTTCCGACAAGAATAACAAGTGTATACTAGATTTAAGTTTCAAAATTGTCATGAAAACATGAAATAATGAATATGAATTTAAGTCGCAACTCATATACATAAATCTACTCACCAAATGGGCAAATTAGGATATTTATCGGGTATTTACTCAATCTACTGAGTAAATATTCAAATGGGTTGATTAAGTATTTATGCAACTCCCATCACTAGCTGTTACGCGGCGCAACTTGCGCCTCGTCTGTTACGGCCCTAAACTGTTCGTGCGGTCATGCTACCCGACTTTATCCGGATTTATTTCGAGGGGGATTGTGAGATGAAGTACATGCCTAATGTATGACTTGTAACGTCTTATCTATCGTGCATTTGTGTCATTTATGCACTAGTTGATCATCAGATCTGGCCTTTCGGCACTATGATAATAAATCAACGTATGACCAACAATGTATTGGTATTGTGAGGAGTAGGGCGAGCACTTTTAAATAAGATGACCTTACATCTTATGTTGTCGCGACATAACCAACCTTTATTGTTTAACTGTTGTGTTTTCTATTGTGTCAGCTAATGGGATTTCTTGTCAAATTTAATTGTCTTTAACTAAGTCCGTCTTATTATAAAACCCAGACTAACTTGGTTACTAGGTTTAAACCATTACCCGACCAAATCAATTTGACATCTAGTAATATCACACTATCTTACCGTTCAATTTCAACTTCATTTTGGGTGGATAATGGTCTAAACCTAGTAACAAAGTTAGTCGCGGTTTTATAATAAGACGGAGTATGTCGTACTGTTATCTTAGAACAATATCTAATTATATATAATTCAAAGGTGACTGACTGACTGACATAGTGATCTATCAACGCACAGCCCAAACCACTGGACGGATCGGGCTGAAATTTGGCATGCAGGTAGATGTTATGAAGTAGGTATCCGTTAAGAAAGGATTTTGATCAATTCTATCCCCAAGGGGATAAAATAGGGGATGAAAGTTTGTATGAAACTTTGTCAATTTTAAACCGATCGGGCTGAGACTTTGCATGCATAAAGCTACTATGACGTAGGCATCCCCTAAGAAAGGATTTTGATAAATTACACACCTACGCGGGCGAAGCCGCGGGCAAAAGCTAGTATCATATAAATTTAACATGTTCTGTGCCATTCCGAATCCGGAAATTCACACGCCGTCGACCTCAATTACTTATCTTCAAAAGGAAAAACGAGTGCTGTCATCCGAGACGGCGTTATAACCACACCATCAGTATTCCCGTACACCAAAGCTTTTAAAATTACAATATAATCCCCATGAAAAGGAATCTGCCAACAATAAGTCAGGCACGTGCCTGGTTTCTTAAGCAGGAATTTTATAGATGTTAGTCAGAGCGTACAAAAACAAATTATCCTGGGTCTTGGATGTGTATCTATATATGTATATGTTATAAAATATAGAAACGTTGAGTTAGTATCCCATAACACAAGTCTCGAACTTACTTTGGGGCTAGCTCAATCGGTGTTATTTGTCCATATTTATATATTATATATTTAAAAACAAAAAGAATGTGTGTGCGTATTTTTCATGACAGTATGCAGAGAACGACGCTCACGCGACTTTGTTAGGTAACCTGGTTCTAAAATTTATTGTTGACTAGCTTTTACACGCGTCTTCGTCTGCGTAAATTTGGTACTTTGTAATAAAGTCTACTCTTGTGTGGCAAAATAGAATTCCCCTTACAATGTTCCACTCCCCGTTTCATTCCTTTTAATGAATGATTTTTGAAATAAAAACTATTCTATATCCTTCTTTGAAACCACCTATAACATTAAACCACACAATCGATTTTAATAAAACGATTAAAGTATGCCCTGTGAAAATGTGATACTGTGAAAATGAGTTTCTTTTGGCGTTTCTTCTCAGAAGTGGTCGTTACGAAGCGCGGGTATCGGTAGCTTATCTTTAAAAATAAATTAAATTTTAATATACATTACACGTGACATAAATTATACTTATTGACGTGTAAAAGTGCCTGTAAAGATCTTATTACTGAATAAACATTTGAATCTTTAAATCCCTCTCAAGCAAAAGAAGAATTTTACTAATTGGTTCAGACGTCTTTGCGTAATAAAGGAAATTACATAAAAAAAAATCTTTATACAGTCGAATTAATAACCTACTCAAAAAAATAACTCTTTACCAAAACAAGATTAAAAAAGAAATGTGGTGTCGTGGGACACCAGGTAGGAACGAAGTTCCTTCGGCTAATGTAGAATCGACACAATTTGCAAAAGAATTGTGTATACGACTGTCGCGCCTGCGCACGTCTCATTTAACGGTTTTATTTAACGAGGTCATCCTTACGGTTTTACTATCACATTTTTTTCAGTTCGGTCGCGCAGCAAATTCCCTATCTCCTCCAAGCCTGCCGTAAGGAACTTCGTTCCAAAACCTTATTATCTTTTTAATAACAGAAAAAAACAATAGATGCAGAAATACCAAGAAGATTTTTCAGGTAACGAAATGTAACCCTCTAATTACTCTCCTTCCCCTGAAAACAGTGAAAATTCCTCCATTTTCGGGAGAGAGGTTGTCTGACGCACTTCCGTGGGATTAATGATGCTTTGTTTGTGACCCCGTTTAAGGGCCGTAACAGACGGGGCGCAAGTTGCGTCGCGTAACAGCTAGTGATGGGCGGTGCATAAATACTCAATCAACCCATTTGAATATTTACTCAGTAGATTGAATAAATACCCGATAAATATCCTTATTTATCCATTTGGTGAGTAGATTGATTTATATGAGTTGCAACTCATATTTATATTCATACTCATTATTTCATGTTTTCATGACAGTTTTAAAACTTAAATCTAGTATACACTTTCAATTCTTGTCGGAAAGTGTATGCATACGCCATAATCTGCTTAAAATGTAGGTAAATGTTAAATGCGACGCTAAAATATATGAAAATACCATACTAATCATACACCGAAAGTAGGCTTCTTTGACTAATTATCATTTTTTGCTGGGAGGTGTGCAAAGACGTAATTATAAGTTAAAATAAGTAAACAGACATCAAATGCGATGTCAATATATGAGCACGGTATATTTACTCTATTTATTAAATCTAATGAGTAAATACTCAAATGGGTAGATTGAGTACTATCCACTGCCCATCTCTAGCTGTTACGCGACGCAACTTGCGCCCCGTCTGTTGCGGCACTAAATGTGCTTCTTCACTCGCGTAACGTTGGTGTACATATAACAGCTTGCGGTTGCGCCTAAAACTTTTTACGACGGCCACGATTTTCATTCATAAATCATAACCCATTGTTTTAGACGCAACCACACGCTATATCGCACTAATTTTATAAAGGCAAAAGTTTGTGAGTGTGTGTATGCTTGTAACCTCTTCACGCTTCAATCACTGAACCTTTAAGATGAAATTTGGTATGGATGTAGTGTGAGACCTTGGGAAGCACATAGAATAGATTATATCCCACCACTGGGATCGCAGCTTATATTATACTAGTAGTAAAGAAATAAATATATACGGACAAATCACACAGATTGAGCTAGCCCCAAAGTAAGTTTGAGACTTGTGTTATGGGAACTCAACGATACTATATTTTATGACAAATACATATATAGACAAGCATCCAAGACCAAGGTCAATCTGAAAAAGATCATTTTCCATATTGACCTGACCTGATACATATGACAATTTTCGGACCTCCGATGTGACAGCGTGGCATAATGACCACTAGGCCAGTAGGTCGTCTAAAAAATCTTCACGAGACTGAAGACATAATATGGCTTCAACCTTCATATTAAGTATTTATTTATTTATAATTTTTGAGCCGTTTCTGTCAAAAGCATCCCCTCTTTCCTGCCAGAACTCTTTACTAAATATTAATTAAATTAAATTGATTTTGAAAATATTGGTATTTGAGTGAATATCTTGCAATGTCTTTTGATTTAGAAAATCAAAAAAGAAATTATCTAATTACTTACGTGTTATTCGTCGTTCGCGAGCGTCGGACTTATCCGACAAACATTTTCGTGCTCATATCGCGAGCGTCGGATATATCCGACAAAAATTGACTGCTCGTATTGTATATAACTTATAGTATACTCATACCTTTTGGTTCTAGGTATTTATTTTCGATTCGCTATGCCTCGTGCTGGGAGCACGATAACTAATAAAAAGTCTCGCGGTGAATGGGTTCTAATTTTATCCCGCTTCATCCAAAGTCAAACGAAATGTTAAAATTAACTTCCGAACAATTTGCGAGCTTGCAGTTTGGGTTCGTTTTTAGGCCGCTTTTTGCCATTTGACTATTTACGTTGGCTAATAAGAAATAATGTGTCTGCCGAAAAGTATACAGCCCTCTTTTGCGCGTCCAACTAACGAACTTGTTTTTCGATTTTCTGTGTATTAACTTTCTGACGTCAACTAATTTTCCGCAAATATTTGGGCCTCTTGCTTGCGAAACTCCCTAGCGCTAATTTCTTGAAATAAAATTGGATTTCCAATGGAGTGAATAATTCTTACTTATAAATGGTTAGGATATTACAGACTTGAATACTGATTATCTGAAAGGAAAGATGATTCCGTGTTTCGGATGGCACGTATAAACTGTGGGTCCCTAACGCAATCAAGCGTGTTGTCAACCTATCCAAGGATTGGTTTCCCTTTGGATTGCGGAGGTCAGACGGCAGTCGCTATGTGTAAAAACCAATAACGTCGTCCTAGGTTAGGTAGCGGAGCCCGGGCTCTGAAGCATTATCGCTGGGAATGCAACCGGGAATACGCTCGAATGATAAGACTTTGTAAATATCATATGATAAGAGTTCTTTTTCTTTATTCTATGAATGTTGCTTCCATGCTGATCAGGAAGACAATAAAAATCTTTGAATATACCTACTGTTTCTCCTCCCAGATCATAATGCGTCGATGTAGCTATCAACCCATCATTATTTGAATTCCTTTTTTCCACCTTCTCGCCTGTCATCAGATTAAATGTGGCTCCGGGTTATGTGCAGACATAACCCGGAGCCACAAGACCAAAAGCCACTGAGGCAGCCCAGTCTGTTCCATTGGGGATAAAGATTTTACTTTATCATCATCATCATCTTATCAGCCACATAAAGTCCATTGCTGGACGTAGGCCTCCCCCAAGGATTTCCAAAACGACCGATCGGAAGCGGCCTGCATCCAGCGCTTTCCTGCAACCTTGCTCAGGTCATCTGACCATCTAGCAGGTTGGTGTCCTACGCTGCGCTTGCCGGTACGTGGCCGCCATTCGAGAACCTTTCTGCCCCATCGGCCATTTTTTCGAGCTATGTGCCCCGCCTACTTCCACTTCAACTAGCTAATCCGCTGGACTATGTCAGTGACTTTTGTTGTCCTACAAATTTCCTCATTTCTGGGCAGGGCTATGCTCGGTGTTTCCCTACGTGATCGAATTCACGTAGGGAAACACCGAGCATAGCCCTCTCCATAGCGCGTTGAGTGACCTTGAGCCTTTTTATGGGACCCATAGTAAGGGACCACGTTTCAGAGCCATAAGTCATCATTGGCAACAAACATTGATTAAACACTTTCGTCTTGAGGCATTGAGGTATTTTGGACGAGAAGACACTAACTTCCTGAACGCTGCCCAGCCAAGTCGGATTCGTCGAAAGACCTTTGTACTTAAAGTTAAAACTCCTTGCTTTACTATATATTCATAAATATCTATTAGTCAGATTCTATAAGTGGTGTGACAAAATATCACTGTTTTACTCATATTTTAGTAAACTATACACTGAGCCATAGCCGATTTGATCTGCTAAAGCGCACATAAAAAAACTATGTTAATTCCTCCTTGTATGTAATGTAATGTATTGTATACGTGATTATATTATTTATGTAAGTATAGTTTACGTTTTATGTATTTATAAAGGTTTGTACAATGCAACACAAATAATTTGAACCAAAATGGCGGTCGTCGGCGCATTATTTGTACCTGCGCCGGTAACTGCCATTTTGGTTCAACCTACGTGCCGGGAATTTGTACAAAAATGATTTGAAGTCCGCCATTATTTATTTTTTTTTGTTACATTTTTCTTTTGGAGTACAATAAAGAGTTACCTATCTATATATGGGTGTTTTTAGATCAAATAAATCTCTGTCTATGTCTGTACATAGAGCAAACAGATAAAGGCTTAGAGGTTCTCGTCAATCCTTACCACGAGTAACGAAACAAAGACTATAAGCTAATTTTTCTCTTAAAGGTTTTATATGATCACAAAACGTAAAAAATAAGACATAATACCTTTAAAAAAAGGAATAATACAATAATAAACTAATCAGTAAGATGATACGAAACCAAAAATAATAATATTACTCCGCTCAAAAGTAAGCAAGTTATAAGCCTTTCAAATCCGGTTGAAGGGGAAACTGTCAAATAACAGAAAAAGGATGCACATACACCCCCGTGATGTCACTGTATAAGGTGTCACGCTTACAAAAGAGATAGCGAGATGTCCCCACCACGCTCCCACTCTTTTGCTGCCTTATTTAATACCAATTTACTTTCTATTTTTGGAAAACGGCTTCTTGTTAGTATTATTTGTTATTCGTATAAAATATTGTCAAAAACAAACTAAGTCAAATAGCTCTTTCCATAACCTAGTAATGGAGTGGTTGGCAGTTTTTAACAACAAACTTCTTAATGACTTCACGAAGGAGGAGATTATCAATCGTCAGAATCTATTATGTCATCATCATCATATCAGCCACAGGAAGTCCACTGCTGGACATAGGCCTCCCCCATTTCCAAAACGACCAATCAGAAGCGGCCTGCATCCAGCGCCTCCCTGCAACCTTGCTCAGGTCATCTGACCATCTAGCAGGTGGGTGTCCTACGCTGCGCTTGCCGGTACGTGGCCGCCATTCGAGAACCTTTCTGCCCCATCGGCCATCGGTTCTTCGCGCTATGTGCCCCGCCCACTGCCACTTCAATGAGCTAATCCGCTTGGCTGTGTCGGTGACCTTCGTTCTCCTACGAACCTCCTCATTTCTGATTCGATCGCGTAGAGAAACACCCAGTGGGATTCGAAACTATTATGTATTTCTTTTTATGTAGGTTTGAGAACCTAGTGCCGCCGATGTCAATGCCTACCGTTTCCTATGAGTCCGCCAACTTTTTTAAGGTCTTCAAAGCTAATTATCAGAGCTTCAGCAGTGATGCCATCTTCACCTGGGCTTTTGTCATATTGTTTTGATTTAAGTGCTGTGCGAACTTCTATTGTTAATGGGTAGACAGATTCGTGACAGGTACAGTTTTCAGTATCACTTAGACGATTTGAGTCTGAATATAACAATCTATTAATAATTTGTACAAAGTTCAATAATCTGTGTTTGATTAGTTTGACTATTACCCTGATTATCGTTTAGTTTTGTTGCTTACATAGCCTTCTTTGGCTGTTCTGAGTGAAGTGAATTTCACGAGGGCTCGTTTGACTTGTTCAGTGTTAAAAGTTCGTATATCAACCCAACAGGCTAGAAAAAAACTATCGACACTAAAACATCGATTACTCAAAATTTGCGCTTTGGAGGCGGCAGTAAACTTAGTTGTAAGTAAATGATCTGACGTCAACAACTATTAAGAAATCGAAAGAAAAAAGAAATGACAATTATCAAGTGATATAAATATCCAAAGATAAATAAATGATTTTTGACTTTTTTTGACTTTGACTTCAAAGACGCCTAAAACAATTTGAAAAATCCTTTTTTAGCCTGGGAAAATTAATTAATTCAGACCAAATAATATGTGTAGTTTTTAAAGTTGGTACAGTAATTCCTTAATGTGTCCAGATGAATATACTAAAAGCCCCCGAGGGTGGGACACAAGCCAGGGGGGAGGGGGGGGGGGGAATGTCTCTTTCTCAAGTTTTTTGCTTGCGTCTCGAAAACTATTTATAATATCTCTTTAATTTCTTCTACAATAATTATGTACATTAAATTCCCTATAAATTATGTCACAACATGTTTACTGCACGATCAATACTTTAGGAGATACAGAGTATTAAAGATGATAAAAATAAAAAACAAAATCGTTTTACAAATTTTAATTGTGAAAAATAATACAAAATTTTTTGCACGCGTATGCCGACTTATCATTCCAATAAGGAATACGCATACAGAATATTATCCGTGCCTGACCTTATTTACAAACAACAATTCTTAATAATAATTAAAAGAAACTCATGATTATTCCCTGTCTTCATCAAGATCGATGGGGGCTCCATTTGTACACGCTCCTAGGCAGCCGTTACAGATGAGGCTGCACTTAATGCCTGCTTTTCGGCAACTGCATTTGCCAGAACATCCACTTTTGCATCGGCAAAAAATTGAGTTCATCAACGCGTCAGGAGCAGTAGGATCCAAGGTCGTGATTGGTTCCAAGTGGCCATCGACTCCTCGCTTCCAACCCCATATTTCAGGAGGCAGTTGGTTCCCGAGCCACTCCTGTACTTGATGGAATACTCTGTAAGCGTGATATTTCGCTGACCCTTTGGTAGGGGGGAGGGAAGAAAGATCCGGTTTGGGCTTGGTACAAGATTTCAGGAAAACTGTGAATCGATATTTGTTAATCTCAGACTGAGTACTGGGCGCTCGGTATACTTCAAGAAACATTTTTCCTTACTTACTTATTTTTATCACCTTTAATACTATGCATCTCCTAAAGTATTGATCGTGCAGTAAACATGTTGTGACATAATTTATAGGGAATTTAATGTAGATAATTATTGTAGAAGAAATTAAAGAGATATTATAAATAGTTTTCGAGTCGCAAGCAAAAAACTTGAGAAAAAGACATTCCCCCCCCTCTTCCCCTCTGGCTTGTGTCCCACCCTCGGGGGCTTTTAGTATATTCATCTAGACACCTTAGGGAATAACTGTACCAACTTTAAAAACAACATGTATTATTTGGTCTGATCTACGATTTAGAAGCTAATTTTCCGCTGCTATTTCGTTTGAAAGGACATACTTATCAGCTGGTCCCACAGAAATTCAATCAAAATTGGTCTTGTAGTCTGGGTGTTGTCGGTTTTTAGTTTTGAAAAATTATTTCTGTTAGGTTTATTTATTAAGATCACTTAAAATAATTAATTCTTTTATGCAAAGAACCAACTTCTCATTCATATGACAATATCTATGCAACTTTTTACTGCGAAGTCACCGCTTCGTTTTCCAAAGTAGAAAAGTCATGCAAAGCTTCAATCAGGCTGTTAATCAGAAATTAAGTTCCACGTCTGGAAAGTTTAGTTCATCTGTAAGTGGTAACTTTCAGATTAAACTACTTTGCACTATAACGTCTTTCCCTAATGGGGTAGACAGAGCATTTTGGGGCTTCGAGGGCGACTACCTCCGTGGTCCAGTGGTCAAGGCCTTCGTCTTGTAACCCGGAGGTCATAGTTTCGAATCCCACTAGAAAGCACACTTTGTGAAAAGTTGTTTCCAGTCTGGTTAGGATATTGCAGGATTGAATCACCTGATTATCCGAAAAGAATGATTATTCCGTGTTACGGAAAGCACGTATAAACTAGTCCCGAACGCCATCTAGCGTTTGATCATCAAACTATCCAAGGATTGGTTCTGGCGGACCCTTTACGTTTCGGAGGTCAGGAAACAATCGCTTTGTGGAAAAAAGAAACCAGTAACCTCGTCAAATCACCTAGGTAGAAGACCCCTGGCTCTGAAGCGTTACCGCTGAGAATGAGAATGCAACCGGGAATACCTTCGGATGATGATAATGCTGCCCATTCCTTGATCGGCTTTTACGACCTGCGCGTTAAGAGAAGCATTTGGTACAATCTAAATTTATTCTTTTCACCCATGAATTTGCTGCAAAAATTTTGCTGGTGCATAAAAGTAAAGTAAACCTTTTTTTTTAAACCGACTTCCAAAAAGGAGGACGTTATCATTTCGAATGTCAGTTTTTATGTATGATAGAATGATAACTCATTATTGTACATCAAGAGAAAAGTGTAACACGAAATAACAATGTATGTTCCCCAATAAATCGAAGACGCCTAGACCAATTTGGAAAAGTCTTTTTTTTTATGGGCATATTTGCGTGGTGGTCTTACATAAATTTTATCAAAATTGATTGTGTAGTTTGTCGTCGAAATCGATTTTTAGATTTATTTATTCTGACTTGTCTACTTTGGTTAGTAACATTGACATCCTTATACTAATGTTAGTATTACTTCAAAAAAAGAATTGACCTAGTGCGTGTCAGGCCTCGCGCAGTGTAAGGTTCCGTAGTTACGAATGCCAACTTTGAGTTCATGCCACTGAAAACGTCAACTATTGAATTTTTACGTAATTTACCTTTGCCGAGTACATTTTAGAAGTTGATCGCCTATAACTTTTTAAATTGTAAACCCAACTTAGCTCTGATAGTTTATCTTTAGAGTTCGTTATATTTACTATAGCTGAAAATTTTTCACGTGTACATATACAACCGTTTAGCAGATAGAGGGGGGGAGGGGGGAACTTGACACTAACTAAAATGTTCACTTTAAAACCAAAAATTTCGAAAACTGATCCTTAAATCGTAAAACGGTGTTCACAAGCTTATAATATTTTTAAAAGATGTATTTAACGATACCCAAATGATTGGTTGGTTAGTCAAGAAAACTTTTCACTTTACTTGTATGGGAGACCATCTAAAAAAAAATTTTTTTAGTAATTTTTTTTATCTGTGGATATTTATATCACTTGATGATTGTCATTTCTTTTTTCTTTCTTTCGAATTCTTAATAGTTAGTTGTTGACGTCATATCACTTATTTACAACTAAGTTTACTGCCGCCTCCAAAGCGCAAGTACAGAAGAAGCGGAAACAAACTGTACTGCAGCATTTTCTCCAAAAACGTCAACTTTACAATTATACTGGTATTAAAGTTAGATATGTGGACTGAGAATACATTGCTATGTCATAATTATTAATTAAGAATGATGTCAAATTTGAAATTAATGTCAATTTGTAAATAAAGTACATGTACCGATTGTACTAAAATTATTACTTTGTGAGAAGGCTTATTACGGTACCGTAATAAGCCTTCTCACAAAGTATTTTCTTAGATAAGCTTTAAATTTTTATCTGGCATATCAAGGGCCGATTCTGGCAATTTATTATAAAACTTTATACAGTCTCCCTTAAACGATTTATTGACTGTTTTCAGCCTATAATACGGGGTAACTAAAACATTTATGTTACGTAAGTTTCTACCCGTAATATCACCTGTTTTATTAAATAAGGAAATATTTTTCCTTACATACATTATTTAGTATTTTATTTTACCACATTTTCCGCATAATTAATATACATACCCATGCCAAATCACAACTTTCTAGTACTTATAGTCGCTGAGTAAAACCGCGGATGGACAGACAGACAGACATGGCGAAACTATAAGGGTTTTTTGTTTACTACGGATCCCTAAAAACTATACTACAAATCTAATCACTGCTGTACGATTCCATGTGAAACTGCACAGCAGAGCAGCGAATGAAGTGTACACAGTCCAGCCTGCTGGCCACCATTGTAAGGATACTGTTGGGGCTGGCCCGTACTCTGCCTTTTTTAAATCTTGTTGATAAATTTTAACGAATAATACGTTTACCCTCATAGTCATAAAAATTGACAGCCGTTTGCCAAACGTGTTTTAGTTAAAATGTCTTTTGTCCTTTTTCCACTTTCAAATATTCGGCATAGCAAGAACAAGACGAAACATATTTTAGCTAAAAGAGCTTTAGCAAACGTTTGTTAAAGTTTATGAATATGGGGGTTAGACTTACTCATCTGTCAATTTGCAGTGTCGCGTCCCGTGCTCGCGACAGTACTCGTTACGCGTAACAACCCTATAAAGACGTCACTTAAAGTTAACGAGTACCAACGAGTATTTTAACTGTGCTCTTTTCGACAATTATTTACACTTATTGCTGTATTTAATTGCTATGTTGTGAATGTAATGTTACGTTATAAATAAAATGTGGACTGTATATCCATAGGGCGCTGGTTAATATCCGGCTCGAAGGACCAAAATGTACGAGTCCCTGCATAGGCTCCGTACATTTAATGTATGTCAATGATGGGATGTCAAGGATGTCAGACAAACCCGGTTGCTAAGAATATGTAGAAATCAAAAACCATCGAATCTGCCGAGTGCTTTTATTACACTAAAAATTAAATGCAATTTATTTGAGTTGTCACAATGTCAGTGTACTAAATCTAGGTCGCAGCTAAGTGCTGTATTTGTCAAAAATATTAACTATGGAAATGTTCGGCTTTGCCTGAACACCGTTTTAAATTAAAATTAACAACATAAATGTCTATAATTTGATGTTCAGAACAAAGCTTCCTTAGGGAACGCAAGACAATCATTGTGATGGCGGAGATTTAATTGTTTACCTACAACAATGGCGTTTATATTCTCTAGACAGACTTGAATAATTATGTTACCAGCTAAACTAAATTACAATTAGAATTTTATTTCATATTTACATTTTATGGCGTATAGGCACATCTCAATGGTTCTCTATCTACAATGTAACTTAATTTATAAAATTAAAGTTCATTTTCGTAAATAAGTACCTATTTATATTTTTAACAGGATTTTTAAATTTAATCAATATAACTATTTACTCTTAAATACGTGTGAGGAAAAATAAAAATAAAAAATACTAAAACAACATTTTTCATGCAAATAAACGCACGTTCAGCTGATCCAATTTAATCCAAGTAATCATATTTTTTTTGCATATACTAATCTAAATAATGTTGCCAGCCTTTTGGCCTCACTGCCGAGGGGTGAGATTTTAGTGGGACTAGATAATCTGTTTATTTTTTAACAAGATTTTTTTTTTATTTAGTTTTAGCTTAATTTTATTTTGCGAATAAAAATGTAAAGTTATCTAAAGAAAGAAAAATAACTTATTTGATATATCTATCACAAACACGGTTTAACAATTATAATAACAGTTCTCAACTATTAAAATATATTTTTAAAGAAATTAGATTTTTGCAATTATTTTTGCCAAAAAATCCTTGGGGAACGTATGCCTGTATCGTAAATGGATTTTGGCTTAAAAAGAAACATGAGCCCTCATTAATTGCGTAAACGATATAAAAAGTGGGTCATGAGACTCATGAGAAATCTACATTTTATTGAAACCTTCATCCGGATCAGTACAAAAGGTAATAATCGAAAAGTAATTTAACCGGTCCACGCGACATGTGAAAGGGATTCAACCATCGGAACCTCCTAAATGACGTGATTATAGGGAGTCACTCACACCCGTGACATGCTTTGTTCTATTCATAAGGCAGTAAGTAGTTCGGTTATTGGTTCGGGAATTATAAAGGACCCTTACTGAATTCTGAAATGATTTATTTCTTTCATTTTACCGACTTCAAAAAAGGAGGAGGTTATCAACTTGAACGTTTATATTTTTTGACCCGAATAGACCACCTTCCACCAGGATGACTTCAGTCTAGAAAGACCTGAAACAAGCACAGCTCAAAATCGTTCAAAGTGAAAAAGTAGAACAAGGAAGGCCGACCCTAAAGCATTTACTGTGTGACTCACCGTTTAGGTATCGAAAATATACCTACATTATTACTCGCATGCTCGGCGACCACTTCGAAGAGGAAAATTCAGTTACATGAAATTTGTCCAGAGTAATAAGAATGTAATTGGCTTGCAATCGATGTGTATCTCAACGAAGAGATGAGGAGTTCTGACGCGAGCTAAATCAAACCGTAGCTCTAACCACATTGAGTAGATATTTCTTTGAATTTTTTTTCTAAGTAAAACTTCTGTACGTGAGTACTAGTACTTATTCTGTGCCCGAAGTAAATAGGATAAGATATAGAGGGAGACGAACAGAAAAAGTGTGTTCCCCGATAACTCGTATACGCTTGTATTACTAGCATGAATTTATTGGGTTGCTCACGTAGAGAGTCAGCTACTCTGGCCGACATGTTTCGACTTGATCCGAAGGTCTTCATCAGCGCGAATGTAACTTGAGGACGCGCGTACACGAAGTCGCTCGCTACACAATATGTCGGCCAGAAGCTGGCACTGCGTGAGTAACCCGTAAATTTGTTTTTGTTTGAAACTAGACGTAAACGTACTTGTCAGGTGATCCCATAAATTTTTTATCAATTTAGGTGGTTTAACAAACTACTTAGTTTGTTAATGAAGTATAGTTTTGAAAAAGAATATTTGAAATACGTTGATTTCACCAACTCATCATCATCAGGTCTTCTTGTCTCCACTGCAGGAGCACGACCCTCTCTGCACTACCAGAGCCGTACTTGGCCAGAGCAGCCAGAGGACTTGGCCTGCACTCTCCACGCTGGCCAGACGGGTTGGAGAGGTCTCATTGATTTTTACAAGCTTTGTTTAGCTTGTATTCCCTAAGTCGCCTTCTACGACATCCACGGGAGGACTTGGCGTTATTCATAAAATAGTTTAAAGGTCTTTCTAGACATTGATACAAATCAAATTTTTAATTATCACCATATTCAGTTTTAAACAATTTATTTCAAATGAGGGCGCCACTTTAGCTACCACTAAGTCTTAATTAAAAACATAGGTTTTAGTTGATAAACTTAGATTTTATTTTTATTTTTTTTTATTTATTGCTTATTTATACATAAAATCAATATTATTTACATGCTGTCTAATTTGGAACGATAGTTTGGTAGTAAATCATCAATCATCCGAAGCCAAAAATCAATTAACCGTAACATATAACCTCATAATCAGCATCGATTTGGTGATATATTATTTACCAAATATCCAATTTCAGTATACGGTCCCGTAATCCTTGCTTCAATTAAGGAGCTTGGATGTTTAATTCAATTAACTCTGTAGAAGCGCGCCTTAACTGCATTAAGTTATTATACAGATACACACATGCCGAAATAACGCAGCCGAAGTTCGGCTTGTATCGTTTTAACATGTTTATTGCCGTAGGGTTTAAAACAATATTTACAATACAAATAAAGGGCGTAGTGGAATATGGTAATAAAGTACTTATATATTTAAAGTATATATAAGAACAAATCACACTGATTGAGCTAGCCCCAAAGTGAGCAAGATATTGTGTTATGGGATACTAACTCAACGATTCTACTATACTAGATATAACTTAACAATTTACGAAAAAAATAAAATTTGATTAGATTTAACAACACCTTCTTGTCCAACATCACGCTAAGTATGTCCTTTGAGTCTTGACGCCCTGGGCTCTGTCCAGAGCCGCATTATCCAAATACTCTAAAAGAAAAAAAGAAAGAAAATATGTTTATTTGGCAGAAATAAAAATTAACAACAAAATAGAAACTACGAGATGGTTACATCATATTTCACCAAAATGGTCTCCGCTCGGCATATGTCGTAGCGTGAGCTACGATGCTGATCTTCCGCGGACACCATTTATGAAATTACAATAAAGTAATTGTAAAATAAAATAATTAAAAAATACAGCAAATTAAATAGAGGTGCTATTTCAACTTAATTAAACATAAGAACTTAATTAAATATAAGAAATGATAATTGAAAATTATATTAAATATTGAATATTACACGGAGATGTAAATTTAGGACTTTTGGGAGTTTAAGATATAAGAATTTAATTCTGTTTGACCCTTTATTGATAAAATATACAATGTGGAAGGGACATACCCATAATTAATAAATCGAACCACGGCTATACTAGATAAATATATAGTGATTTTATTCAATTTAATTAAAATGACAGCCGAAACTTAAAAAAAAACAATGTTGGCTATTTCCATACAAAAGTGTGCAGCTGCCCGGCCAATTTTTATGGGAAGGTCGAATATCTATTTTGGTTCTTTAGCTGTTATTTAAATTTAATTTTACTATAGTAACCTACTATTGCCTGTGGTTTGATTTATTACGGGTATACTCGTATCCCTTTCACTTTGTATATATTATGTTTTATGCATGTGTGACGACAAAGTTCCTAACAGTTTGGTCGTGTATAAAAATTATAACAATATCATTAATTAAAATCCTTTATCAAATAACTTTTAGGTCCGCCTCCGGCACGAGGGAGTTTGAATAAACTATTTCTGATCAGCGCCCGCCTGCTTCAGCTTCAGTTATTCCCTTGATCCTTTCATTCTTCATGACCGATATATGAAATAGTTGATGCATAGTTTGCTTGGCTACCGATGGTTTTGACTCATAAGCTAAACTAGTAGTTGACCCCAAACTGTGACCTCGCGAATCCCATATCTAACCCTGAGAGATTTGACTTATTTTAGAAATGGGTGTCATGGTACACCCGGAGGAAACAAAATTCCTTACTGCAAAATCGAAAGCATTATGAACACGACAAGAAGAACTTAAAAATTAATTTCCTTATTTTATTACTTACTTCTTCTAGGCTTATGTCCAAAATAAAAATACTTTGATTACATCTACACGCCTAATAAATTTATTAGAACTTGAATTAAAATTACTCCAGTTATCGACGTACAAACAAATGTACTTCAATATACTCAAATACATACAAACGCCGGATTGTTCAAGTTGACTTAGAGAATTTTGCTTGATTCGCTCGCTCGGTCAAATACTGGAGCTCAAAGTGACTAAAAATGTCCTTATAAATTCTCAATAAAAACGGCCAATAGTTTAATATTCACGAAAAAAGAAAAAATGTATTTATTGTAAAATAAATTTATGTCTTATAAGCTAAGCCCTGCGGAAAAGTAGCCAATGTGTTAATCCAAGGTGTCAGCTTCCTTCATATCAAATTTTATTAAAATTGGTCCAGCCGTTTGCGCGTAAAGAAGTAACAAACACACACACACACACTCACAAACTTTCGCCTTTATAATATTAGTTTGATGCAAGTTTTTTTATAGGCTCATTATTAACCCTCGCCGCAAAAAGAGGAATGTTATAAGTTCGATGCCAATATTTGTTTGTGTGTCTGTCTGTAGCATCGTAGCTCTCGAATAAGCCGATTTCGAAGCGTTAATTTTTTAGTTGAAAACTTAGCTACTATAAAAGTTATTAGGGCTGAACGCTTGAAAGTTGGAGTTTTTTTTATTTTATTTGCCTTACACATAAACTTGAACACGGAAAGTCTACACACTGCATACTCGCTTTATTTAACATTCACCGCTGAGAAGATTGATACGTCAAAAGAGTTCAGTAACTTCGGTTGCGCGATTTCCTCGATGTGTGTCAACATGTTGAACATTTACCTATTCATTATAGTGTTAATTCGGCTTGCTTCATGCTTGTTTGTCAAATTGATTTTAGTGTAACCTGTATATCAAAATGTTGTTTATCATTAAGTCCAATACAAGCTCTTTCATGTTGTTTTGTCCGTGTTTATGTTAATTAATAAATAAATAAATTTGTACGGACTAAACACAGCATGAGCTACTCCCAAAGTAAGTTTGAAACTTGTGTTATGGGATACTAACTCAACGATACTATATTTCAGAATAAACACATAATATGCATAAACATTCAGGATCCAGGACAATTTGAAAAAGGCTATTTTCTAACTTGCCCTGACTGGGGATCGAACCCAAAACCCCTGGGTATTAATTTGGCTTGCTTCATGCTTGACTGTCACATTGATATTTAGTGTAACGTGTATATTAGCATCTGGTTTATCACTAAGCCGTGTTGTTTTTTCCGTGTATATTTTATTGCATGAAAATGTTTCTGGCTCGTTTATAAATGTGGTAACTTTAACTTCCCTAACATTACACATAAATTAATACGAAATTCAGAAAAGAAAAAAGAAATATTTGATTTTGATTTATTTTTAATCTTATTGATTAAATACAAACATACTCTCAAGACTTTATCCTACTCGTATGTCTAGTGAAGCCGGCGTCGAAGCTCTGTGGTGCTCGAAGGATATGATGCGGAGCGGGCCCGTAAACTGTAGCTACTGGGTTCCCTACTGCGGCGCTGATAGAAACTATTGTTCAACTTGAAATGGACTGTATTACTGGGCATTAATATGTATGTACAAAATACGTGTCGCCCGACAATAAAAATACGGAACGCACGCGCTGCTGTTCGCTCGGAGCGCAGATGACAAGTGTCGTAGATTGTGACAGCCGCGATCTGTCATCATGAATCGATGTGAAGTGCGCCGCTCTGACGTTCGTGCGAGCGGCGCCGTCTGGTTGTCGCTGGTGCGTTGATGTTGCCAGCACCAGAGGTAAAGAAATCCAAAGGATTGTAAAATCCCGATTTCCCAAAGGCCACGTTTACCTAGATGATGTACGCTGAGCTTAAGAAAGATAGCATGAATAAGAAACACAAATAAACAAAACAAAAAGATTTCTAATAATAATTTTTCAAAACTAAAAACTGTCTTTCCAACAACAAACAAAAATAAGAGAATGATAAAACAAAAAAATATATATGATGTATATTACCATGCCAACTTCCACCGAAAATTGGTTTGAACGAGATCTAGTTAGTAGTTTTTTAATACGTTTAGTACATCGATCAAAGGTACAACGAACTACAAGAACCGGCTGCTACGGAACCCTTCATGGGCGAGTCCAACTTGCACTTGGACGCTTGTTTTGCGCAATTTGACAAAGGATGTGTGTAGATATTTTCATTGTTTAAATTTTATTGATATTAATTAATAAGTTTTGAATTAATAAAAGTTTTGAAATTACAAAACAAGTAAATTAAAAGTTTCCAAGGCTTTATTCGATTTCGTTTCCATATTACAGGCAAACAATCCGATTTAATTCAAAGTTCGGAGCGATAGCATCGCTGTTTACGAACACGATTTCTGATCTTGTCACTGGATTGCCAAAGAAGGGTTATGTTTTTTGTAGAGTATCTTGTCTGTAAAATTTATTACATTGATCATTATAACAGCTGGATTGATTTTAATAAATAAGGTGGCGTTAGTTTCGTCGTAATTGTCAAACTAAATAACCAGCCAAGCGCGAGTCCGACTGGCGCACGTAGGGTTCCGTACCATTGTCTATAAAAATCAAGTTTATTATGGGAGCTTCCTTAAATATTCATTTTATTTAAATTAAAAAATTTACAATTGAATTGTTAATTTTTAATATGAAAACTTAAGACGAAGTGGTAGCTAAAATGGCGCCCTCATTTGAAATAAATTGTTTAAAACGAAATATGGTGATAATTAAAAATTTTATTTGTATCAATGTCTAGAAAGACCTTTAAACTATTTTATGAATAACCTTTAAAAGTCCGTCTAGTTTTAAAACTGTTTTTCGCGTTGTCGCCAAAAGTTGCCACCAATAGTGGCAACTTTTGGCGACAAGCAGTTTTAAAACTAGATGGTTATTCATAAAATAGTTTAAAGGTCTTTCTAGACATTGATACAAATCAAATTTTTAATTATCACCATAATTAGTTTTAAACAATTTATTTCTAATGAGGGCGCCACTTTAGCTACCACTTCGTCTTAAACAACTAAATATTCTGTGAACATTTCAAGCGTCTACCTGTAGTTGTTCCTAATATCCAGCAAAAACGCAATAAATCACGATTATCGTATGGAAGTCCCCTTTAAATATTTATTTTATTTGGTTTTTAGTATTCATTGTTATAGTGTAAACAGAAATACATCATGTGTGAAAATCTCAACTGTCTAGCTATCGCGGTTCATGAGTTACAGCCTGGTGATAGGTCCCGTTTTACCCTTTGGGTACGGAACCCAAAAAAGTGGGAAAGTGTACCTCGGGCTTCGAATTAGCACAAAAAATATGATGTACCTACGCGATAAGATGAGGAAAAAATTATAAACTTATCTTCAAAGTCCACTCGCTTCTATTCAAAGTCATTAACATTTTAATTACGAATAAAAATGCCCAAGATATATCTCCCGTGCGATGCCCATAACAAGTTCCTTCGAAACTCATTATGGTTTTGTAAAACCACAGACAATTGAAAAAAAAGAAATTGTTTGAAGTTGCTCCTCAAATTCTTATTTGTTCTTAATCTGTTGAACAAAAAGTATTGATTGTGTAGATAGATAGATAAGACTTTTATTAGTAGCTATAGTCACACATCATCATCACCCGAGCGTATTCCCGATTGCATCCTCAGCAGTAACGCTTCAGAGCTCGGGGTCCGCTACCTAACCAAGGAGATTTGACGAGGTTACTGGTTTTTACACAGAGCGACTGCCGTCTGACCTCCGCAACCCAAAGGGCAAACCAGGAACCAATCTTTGGGTAGTTTGATGATCAAACGCTAGGTGGCGTTCGGGACCCACAGTTTTACGTGCCTTCCGAAACACGGAATCATCTTTCTTTTCGGATAATCAGGTGATTCAAGCCTGCAATATCCTATCCAGACTGGAAACAACTTTTTACAAAGTATGTTTCCCAGTGGGAATCGAACCCATGACCTCCGGGTCACAAGGCGAGCGCCTTTACCACTGCGTTACCAATCCACCGCATTTACGACTGCTCAGAGCGTAGCTCATAGTGTTGCAAGCAATAGATTTGTCCGTATATAATTGTTTATTTATATATTTACTTTCGGTGTGATGGTAGGCAAGAAGTGGATAAACAATCTATATAGTGATGGGTTGCTAGCCGCATCGCCTATTAATATGATAAGGTACTAAGGTACAGACCTATCGAATTTAATATTAGGTTGGGGAAAAAGTCTTTTCGCATATAGTATGTATGAACATGTAATAAAACCACTTTGGCTATACTATTTGTACCTGGCCGGTTTTGGTATCATTTAAAAGTTTAAATTTTAAAGAAGATAATTCCAAATTCAAATTAGGAAAATGCGTGATTTTCATTTGTTTTTCTTACCGTCAAGATGAGTGAATCTAATGAAGAAATTAGATACATTTTAAAATTTTACTACCAAAAAGGTAAAAATGCAACGCAAGCCGCGAAAAAAATTTGCGATGTTTGTGGACCTAGTGCAGTGTCTGTGAGAGTAGCACAAATTTGGTTTAAGCGTTTTCAATCCGGAAATTTTGATGTCAAAGATGCACGTCGCTCTGGTCGCCCTGTTACGGATAAAATAGATGCTATTTTTGAAAAAGTGGACCAACATCGGCATATCAGTAGTTACGACGTAGCTGAAGAACTGGGAATTGACCACAAAACAGTTTTGGCGCATTTGAAAAAAAATGGGTACACAAAAAAGGTCGATATTTGGGTACCTCACCAGCTCTCTGAAAGAAACCTAATGAACCGTGTACTCATTTGTGATTCTTTATTACGACGTGATGAGACCGAACCATTTTTGAAGAAATTGATAACTGGTGATAAAAAGTGGATCACGTACCGACAAGAACGTGCGAAAAAGGTCATGGTCAAAGGCCGGTCAGACTTCACAGACTGTGGCGAAACCCGGGTTAACTCGCAACAAGGTGATGCTGTGTGTGTGGTGGGATTGGAAGGGCATTATTCATTATGAGCTGTTACCACCAGGCAGGACCATCGATTCAGAACTCTACTGCGAACAACTGATAAGATTAAAGCAAGAAGTTGAGAGAAAGCGGCCGGAATTAATCAAAAGAAGGGGTGTGGTTTTTCATCATGATAACGCTAGACCTCACACATCTTTAACCACTCATCAAAAATTAAGAGAGTTTGGCTGGGAGGTGTTAATGCATCCGCCGTATAGTCCTGACCTGGCACCTTCAGATTTCCACCTGTTTCGTTCTCTTCAGAATTCTTTAGGCAGTGTCAGATCAACATCACGAGAGGACTGCCAAAACTACTGGACGCAGTTTTTTGATCAGAAGCCCCAAAATTTCTATAGCAATGGGATCATGTCCCTACCTATAAGATGGCAAAAAGTTATCAAACAAAATGGTACCTACATACTTTAGTTAAATGTAAATAAACTATATTAAAAAATGTTTTGAATTTTAATATAAAATGCGAAAAGACTTTTTCCCTAACCTATTATTATCTGTTGGTAATGATATATTTTTCCTGCGCGTCATTTGTTAGTCTGAAATATGATATAATAATAAATATGGAGTTATACAACAATAGCGTCAACGGAAATCCGCTTTCTAATAATTTCTAACAATCCTAACATCCCCTTCCAGTGCCGTACTTTGGTTGGGGAGAGACTTTTGCGATCCAAGAACCATACATTTGTTCACTAGATGGATACAGCGTAATATAAAATGTGACAAGAAAAGAAAAAACTGTGTTTTCTTAAAAGGAATAATTAAAGTCCTAATTATTAAAAAAATATTTTTTGACTAGTTTATTTGAAACAATGAATTGACAAGTCATTATTAACAAGAAAAAAACTCGACTGCCTTTTTATATACCCAATGTCACTCTCAGAATTAAGGCGAATCTAATGACACCTCCCAAGCTAAATCCATCGAGCCGTTCAGACAGCAGAGCGTGCCAAACAATTATACATACATACATCGTCTCGAAAAACACCTTGACGACCTCCGTGGCGTAGTGGTCACCATGCTAGTCTGCCACCCAGGGGTCTCGGATTCGATCCCCGGTCTGGGCAAGTTGGAAAATGGCCTTTTTCAATTTGTCCTGAGTCTTGGATGTTTATCTATATAAGTATTTATTATATAATATAGTATCGTTGAGTTAGTATCCTATAACACAAGTCTCGAACTTACTTTGGGGCTAGCTCGATCAGTGCAATTTGTCCCTATACATTTATTTATTTATTTAAACATAACCCTCCTTCTGGCGTAGTCAGATAAAAAGTTTAAGGTAGTTTTCAAGACGAATTACACGAGCTGAAACTCGACGGAGTTGCTTTGTTACATTACAGAGTTCCTATGACCACCTTCCGGCTCCATCATCAGGTCAGCTACATGTCATCATAACATTACATTGTCACGCGATATACGTAGGTATGCGTGCAAAATTTCAGCTCAATAAGAACCGGTCAAATTTAACTTGCAAGATTTGATTACTGACAGACAGACAACGGGACACTAAACGTGAAACTAAATAAAAGCTTGTAAAATGGAGCCGAGCTGACCAGTCTCTCCTGGTGGCTCCCATTCAAAAATTGACGCGTGGATCAGTCATCGCTGAACTCAACCAATTGGGATCTGGTTGGGTAAATTTTGTTTAAGACCGTCAACTAGATTATCCAAAAATAAAGGACCCATTTTTTTCATTTAGCAACGTAGTAAAAATTCACAAAGACTCTAAATCTCGGAGTTGGGGAGATTTACGTCACTTTTGATTAAAAATCGTAGCCGATCGTGATGCCACGCGAAATTTAAATTCGCTTTATTTTCGTCATTATGCATGTAACTAACGTTTCACTGTATTCTCTCCATCCATCGGTTGTCTGGAAGAAATCGCTTTAAGCGATAAGACCGCCCGTTGTACATTTAAATGTCTTTTCTGTGTGTATTTCTTTTTTGATTATTGTTATATTTTTTTGGTGTACAATAAAGTATTACATAACATAACATAACATAACATGTATTGATAAGCAATATCAGAGAATAGAAAAATTACGCATACCATTCCATAATATATCTTATGAGCCAATATTTTTTTAGTCCCTATTAGAGGCGTTAGAGCGTGAGAGAGCTCACTCACTTTTCAGCGTCTTTGCTTCTTTCAGTTTCTTTGCACTCTCATCTGTAATGCTGTGAAGTCTGGGGTCCGCTTTCCGTTTTTCAGCTATTGCTGTAAATGCCTGTTTTCCTCCTTTTTCTTTTCCACTTTGCACGGTCTTGAGCATACTTGGTTGTAATACCATTGGAATGATCCAAACAGCATTTCTTGATTCAAAGATTCAAAGATTCAAATGTTTATTCAGTAATTAGACCTTTACAGGCACTTTTACACGTCAATAAGTATAATTTATGTTACGTGTAAAGTATATTAAAATTTAATTTATTTTTAAAGAAAAGCTACCGATACCAGCGCTTCGTAACGACCACTGCTGAGAAGAAACGCCGAAAGAAACTCATTTTCACAGTATTGGTCGCCTACTCGCCAGAAGGGCTTTGTCATATTACTATAATTGTCTTTTAATTAATAAATACTTATAATATAATACAATGTTGACACATTATAACATGTTATGCTTGCGAACCAGTAAACAAACATAAATTGCGTAATACAAAATATTAAGTAGTCAAAAAAGCGAAGCCGAGCTGACCAGTCCCTCCCGGCAGCACCCGTTCACGAGTTGACGCACGGATCAGCCATCGTTAAACTCAACCATATTAGAGGGAATCCAACGACCCGACCAGCGACGCCACCACCGGATTGGACATTTTAGTGAGCATGAAAAACCCAAACTCGCAGACCTTGTCAAGAGTTCAAGTTCAAGAGTGTTGAGTCTGGCGGATACGGCATGGCTATACACTTGTTTCCCACATAACTTGCCAGTTTCGGCAACACATGAACGGTACCAGTGTTGGCTTTTGGAGTATATTTCCTAAGTCATGAAGGAGGCCGTGAGTAGATAGAGGGATAACTCTTTTTTGTACACCAAAAGAAAAAATGTAACAAAAATAAATAATTTTACATTAAATGAGAAGGAACATTGCAATGGGCGGTCTTATCGTTTCCAGACAACCAGTGGATGGAGAGGAATGTGAGAAAGGCAAAGACGGTGACGCAACTGATTAAGAAGGAAAAATAATATCCAAAGCAACTATAAAAATAACAAATTTAACATAAGCGAATGAGGGTGTCTCTCTCGCGGTCTCTCCATGAGATTCCGCACATCCAACGCAACATTTGCATCTTCGTGACAGGTGTTAGCTCATCATCATCATCCGAGCGTATTCCCGGTTGCATCCTCAGCAGTAACGCTTCAGAGCCCGGGGTCCGCTACCTAACCAAGGAGATTTGACGAGGTTACTGGTTTTTACACAGAGCGACTGCCGTCTGACCTCCGCAACCCAAAGGGCAAACCAGGAACCAATCCTTGGATAGTTTGATGATCAAACGCTAGGTGGCGTTCGGGACCCACAGTTTTACGTGCCTTCCGAAACACGGAATCATCTTTCTTTTCGGATAATCAGGTGATTCAAGCCTGCAATATCCTATCCAGACTGGAAACAACTTTTAACAAAGTATGCTTCCCAGTGGGAATCGAACCCATGACCTCCGGGTCACAAGACGAACGCTTGACCACTGGACCATGGAGGCAGTCGGTGACAGGTGTTAGCTATTTGATCTAATTGATAATCGTAGACCAACAAGGTCATGACTACGTAGGTAACCAAACTTTGACTAGGCTAAAGTTGTTCCTTTCTTATCAGGTAAAGACTTAAGTAAACAATAGTCTAGACGTTATTTGGGTAAACTAGTTAATATTCAAATTGGTCTTTGGGTAGTTTAACTTCAAGATGAAACTGGTGTCATTAACGAGATGAAGGTAGATCTACAATATTTAAAAAAAATCTGTCCGGTCCTTGTAGGAGCAACTCAGACCGTCGATATTAAAGAAGTTTTCCAATGGGACCAAAGCTTGAACGTTGAAAAAAAAAACTACCTTATCGTCGATTTTTTCTTCAAGTTTCAAGCATTAGTCCATTAAGAAAAGTTGTTCATATTGACGGTCTGAGTTGCTCCCATAAGGATTGGACAGGGTATTTGGTACATTTAGTATTTAGTATTTATTTATTTCTTATACAGCTGACTTTACAGGTTTAATGCGATACGCTTGCCTTACAGTTAATTTTTGTAACAAATTATCTTTAGAGATACCTTTGTGAACTCACTCAGACTGCAACACAATAGGTCGGTCTCGTTAGCGTCTTGGTTTAGTGTGCGCAACGCCCGCGTCAGCGGAGCCTCCTGTCACCGCTTGGCCCGCGCGGCCGGCACCGCCAGCAGCGGCGGCTGCAGGCGGCGCCACACGTACTTTTTCGGTACACACAGACTGATCTGTCGCAGTCTTAGATCATTTAATACAGGATAAGCCTTACCTGCGCGTTCCCCTCTGCCAAAGTATAAGAACAAAAATCTAATACGTTCATAAAAACTAGTTGCGTAATCGATTATGATCATTATGTGAATCGGTAAGGTATCGAAAAGACGTCTAAAAGTGCTCCGTTAAAAATGCCATGTTATGCATTTTTCTGTGTAAAAAGATGTCTAACACATTTAATCTTCCAAAAGATGGCATAACCTTTCATTAGTAAGTATTTTTTTTAATTTTATTAACGTTGTTTTCTATTTAAATGTAATTTCTGATAAATCGAAGAAATATCTATAAGTATCGATTACGAAGAAAATAATCGAATCACGTTTGCAACTGATTTCCTTCCATCCCATAAAATAATCTAAGATCGCATACGAGACTAGTTCATTAACCCCCGTTTTAAATGTATCAATTACATTACTTAAGCTTCTGTAATAAGGTTCCAATTTCAAAAACGATTAGTTGGTGACGTGGGCGCACTCCTTACGAGACTATAGCGCACTGCTGCGCACTCCTCACGAGACTAAGGCGCACTCCTCACGAGATTATGTATTTATGATTTACAACCTTCGTCTTTATTCCCTGTGTATTAGAGTTGATATATTTTTGCCTTCTCTCTCTTTCTTGCCAAGAGTGTATTATTATGTGTATTTACACATTTTTTTCAGTGTGAGTTTTATTGGTGTGCAGAAAATAAGCTAGTGTTTGAGTTTTTTGTAGTGTGTATTTATAGCGACACAAATTATTTCTTTGAATGTGTGATTATGTTTAGATGTAGTAATAGCTTACCCCCGGTCCCGCACTAAAAGCGACAGAAAGTTTTGTAAGAAGATTTGTCTGCGTAACTCATCCTGAATTAAATGATCTAAGGTCGCAACACATCCGGATTCACAATTTTCCCCCTTAACAATCTAAACAAGTATACTACCATTGCCAATTGTTTTCTAACCCTCAGTTCGTTGTACCCAACCATGCCTAAAATAAACAATGTGGGTACATTAACGGGTAGAAGGGATAAACTCCATATAGGTACCTAATAAATATATTGTAGACAGGTTGAAGCACGTGCGTTTTGTATAGTGCAGTCGTGTGGGATATCTGAAATGGTATTACAGTCTTTTTTCATGTCCAGTCAGCAGCAAAATATGGTTACAAAACAAAAGCGTTTTCTAATGCGACTACACTATTATTAGAACACATAGTTTTGCTGCTGACTGTACCGCCATTTTCACGTGAAATAATAACGAGTTACTCGAATTACGTACTTATATATACATACAAATACTATGACGTCTTTATCTCTAAGTCTCAGTACCGTCATTTGCCATAGCGAGAGAGAGCGCACAATGCTATACCATACTATCGCACGGCCTTTGCGGTAGCCTTCTGTCCCTCTCTCTCGCTCCGACAAATGACGGTTCCGAGCGACAGAAAAGTATAGCAGCATAGGAAAGTGGTGATCCGTGCTGACAAATGAGATCTAACGATAATGCAGTAGACAGAGCATTTGGGGTCTGGCTGCTGTAAGCAGGCAGATCCCAAGGACGCAAGACTCAAAGGCAAATTTGGCGTAATGGTAGGATAGAAGGTGCAAAAATAATAAATATAGTAATTGTTTTTTAATAAGATAATTTATAAACCCTGATTGAGTGTTTTAAAAAATACCAGGCCAGGCCTGTGTCACTCCCCGTTTAGGTATCGAAAATATACCTACATTATTACTATGCGTGCGGTGACCACTTCGAAGGGGAAAATTCACTTACATGAATCGTTTGTCCAAAGTAATAAGAATGAAATTGGGTTGCAATTGATGTCTATCTAAACGAAGAGATGAGGAGTAGACCACATTAAGTAAATATTTCTTTTCCGTGTAAGACTTCTGTACATGAGTACTGTGACCAGGCTACACGTCAGGTCTAATCGACTGTGGTCATTGGACCCAGAGATAAAAGATGGGTCTTTGATTGGATCATCATTTGATAGGTTATTTTGCTCCATCAAATGTCTCCAGTCGTCATCGTCATCATATCAGCCGCATTATGTCTACTGCTGAACATAGGCCTCTCCCAAGGATTTCCAAAATGACCGATCAAGAGCGGCCTGCATCCAGCGCTTTCCAGCGACTTTGGTCAGGTCGTCTCCACAACAGCAACTTATTGAACCTTACTTCACTGAGCTGCTATCTGATGTACCATATTTTTAAAAATCCTTCTTACGTAGGGATAAAGAATATTAACATTATGTTTTTTTTCCAGGGTGTATAGTCGTGGTGTCGTACTCCCTAATGGGGAGAAGGTTGTGCTCAGTGCTGCCGCCGTTTGACCAGACGGAGGGAAGCGCAAACAGTCAGCAGGTGCGTATATTATTATTACTGTACGGCTCTCGAGACATAAGCTTAGCTTTGCATGTGTGTAAGTGCACAGAGAAAGTTTAGGTAAGACGTCGGCTTGAGGCAGGGCACGGCCCGCACTGATTTATACTGGTTTTTGAAACTCAGCCTGAGTCACGGCACGAACCTCGGCGCGACATTTCCCTGCCGCGCACTTTCCGCCTTCGCCTTCACCTGTCTTACCGCTAGCAGCTTGACGTTCCAGTGTTGTTATGTTTGAATTATTAGTGAAATAAACTAACATTAATAAAAATCTAAAGTAAAGTATCATAATTGAGTGGACTGCCGAAGATGGCCGAAGGAAAAGAGGTAGGCCCCGGAAGCGTTGGTGTGACGACTTGCGACAGTTTAAAAGGAAATGGTTGGAAGTGGCATACAATATAGTGTCAGGTTAGCTTGGCTCTTGGATCTGCAGCCATACTCGTATCCACGCTAGGTTTTGCGACGGATGTATATAACTGCCCATAAAACCTCTCGATCTCTGCCAGCACCCCATCTTTGGTCGATACCATGTTACCGCTCTATGTTATGATAATAATGATTGCTATCAATTAAATTTACGACATTACGACAGTTATTAACGTGTACTAGTTCAAAAGCATTGGCAACAGACATTAAATTGTCAAGTTTTTTCTAAACATTACGCTCTTCGCTTTTCATCATAATGGTTAAGTTGGATAGAAATATAATACTTATCGTTTTTCAATGAAGTATTATCACCATCATTAAAATACATCATAATCCTCGTTCTCCGGTTGCATCTTTAGCGATAACGCTTCAGAGCCCGGGGTCCGGTACCTAACCTAGGTGATTTGACGAGGTTACTGGTTTTTACACGGAGCGACTGCCGTCTGACCTCCGCAACCCAAAGAGTAGACTAGAACCAATCCTTGGAAAAGTTTGACCAAACGCTAGATAACGTTCGGAACCTGCAATAAACTAACCAGACTGGAAACAACTTTTCACAAATTATGGTTTCCAGTGGGATTCGAACCCTCGGCCTCCGGATCACAAGGCGAACGTCTTAACCACTGGACCATGGAGGCAGTGATCATTGGCATGCATTGACCAAATTTCATCATCATTTGTCTTCATTTTAACAACATCGGGTATATGATACTAGTATAAATATATTTAAAGGTTATAACAAATACATATATAAATAAACATCCAAGACCCAGGACAATTTCAAAAAGGCCATTTTCCAACTGGGGATCGAACCCGGGCTCTCTGAGTAGCGGACTAGCATGGTGACCACTACGCCACGGAGTTCGTCAAAACTAATACTTATGTATTTCGAGTATAAACGAATACTTATGTATTTCGAGTGTGTATTTCGAGACTCATAATTGTTTATTTCATAACATCTTGAAGCCTTAGAGTGAATGACACGTAGAGTTCAGTACAACAGTATAATTAATCGCGAAAGCTATTAATTACCAACGAACTCGTTAATTATTCGTACGTCAGTGGAAGCGCTGAAGTAATTTTAATTAATTTCAATGTAAATAGGGTTACAGATACATTATTATGTCTTTGTCGCTGACAATGCAGTGTCTAGAGCCGTAAGATCCAAAGGCCATGTTTAGCGCCATATTGGCTCAAAATAGTGAGGGGTTGATTGCCACATCGCCTATTTATATATCGACTAGCTTTTGCCTGCGGCTTCGCTCGCGTAGGGGTGTAATTTATCAAAATCCTTTCTTAGGGGATGCCTATGTCATAGTAGCTTTATGCATGCAAAGTCTCAGCCCAATCGGTTTAAAATTGACAAAGTTTCATACAAACTTTCATCCCCTATTTTATCCCCTTGGGGGTAGAATTGATCAAAATCCTTTCTTAGCGGATGCCTACGTCATAACATCTATCTGCATGCCAAATTTCAGCCCGATCCGTCCAGTGGTTTGGGCTGTGCGTTAATAGATCACTATGTCAGTCAGTCAGTCACCTTTGAGTTATATATATTTAGATACCTTGCGGCTCAAAGAGCGTAACCACGATTTTGGCCAAAATGAGTTATAAATGCCATCTTATTCAGTTTTTTCTTCTCTGTCGAACTGTATATTTGAAGTTCTCAAATTCTGAAAACAATGGTGAATACGACCCTTTTTTGTAGTAAATTTAAACGCATATCGGACAGTAAATTATCGATGGACGCGTAACTCGATTGTAAACGAAGCTTGACACTAGAAGATATCCTAGTTTTCAATACAAAATCTATTAATCAGTTCTTGTCAGAGTCTTTAGCTGGATGGTGATATTCTCCTGACCTATCATAGTAGTTAGTTTTTAAATCAAAGCTGTTGGAACCCATTATGACACTTGAAGACTCGAAATCAGAATCGAAATTAAAAAGATCGATTATTTTTGTGTAAACACTCTGAATACCATCAATATATTTATTAATCAAAAGTATTTTTTTTTTAATTTGTTACTTATCTCGGAATTCTCAACTCTTATCTTAATATCTGACGAAATATTCTCCAAACGACTATCGATTCACTGCGCTGTTTTAAATTTCTCTCGTGCAGTTTCAGAACTTTGTCTGCGGGCTGGTCCTATTTTTACTAAATACGTACTAATTTAATTTAAGCTATCATATATTAATTTTAAATCAGATAAAGGCATTACTAACCAATTTAATATACCTGAAAATGCGTAGAAAAACAAATATTATTATTAGATATTACTTTAAGATTTTTGATGCGTGGACAGGGCGTAGAATGCGGGGCTCATAGATGACGATACGTGGGGTGGGACATTATTCTTCGGGCTTGGTTATCAGCAATGGCAGCAGCATGGGGCAGGCTAGGCAGGCTGGAACGGGTTCCTTGGTCGTCTGCTTGATTTGGGCCGGGATCACCCTGGACACCTCTTGCTGTTTAAAAACAATTTATCAATTTATCACTGGTAAGCTTGAGATAAATTATCGAGCGAAACCGCGTTTAATTTTCGCCTCAATGTTTTAATAGCGCTTTTGCGGCACTGTTTATACACAATGAAAGTGACTGCAACGATCATCAAAGTCAGGATGATATGGTTAGACGAGTACTGTGCTTGCTGCTTGGCTTGGTCAAAGTCTGCAGATGCCACTCCGTTAGCGTTTTGGAGAACAATGACTTCGTCCTTTGAATACGACGAGCTCATTGTAATTTTTTTTTTCCAATCTTCTTTTTTTAATCTTCTGTCTTCAAATCTTCTTTCTTTATATCTTCTTTCTTCATATTTTCAATGTTGGTTCATGTTGTGTTGGCAAAAAAAGGGAAAGGACTATGGGTTATGGAATGATATTAGCTAGTCCGCCAATCTGGAGGTTCAAATGGTCCTGGGTCTTGTTGAGTTAGTGTCCCATAATACAAGCTTAAGCTTACTTTGGGGCTAGCTTAATTGTCACTATATTAAAAAAAAAACAGATTGGAATGGACTGATGCTGGGATATTGCAATAAAAACGTCACCTGCCATAATCATGATTAGGTAGTATTGTAGGCAGGTAGTGACTAGCAACCCACTAGATGAGCCCCTCAAACGCGCCGACAATAGTTGCCGGCGAAAGAGCATCACCGGCGCAGGCGACTCATGGTTGTCGAGAGGTGTGCTGCGCTATCTCCGAAGTTACTCGCGGCGTTATGCCCTTTAACACTTCCACCCTTAGAGCAGCAGCTCTAACGACTCCTCTCTGCACGGCTATTTAAGGAAATGCATAGCTGCGAGCCCTCTTGGCTAGGGAATTAACTTTCGTCGGCGGAGATTCTCCAAAAAAAAAAAATGAATGAAAACTTTATTTATTTATTTAAACATAGCGTGATTACAGAGTACTGCCTCGGACGGCTAGTAAACTAATAATGAGTCGATACAATGCAAGTCCCTATTTATATCTAAAACTATCTCGGGGTTGGTGGTTGACTGCGCTGAGGGTATCGCTGTGGGAGTCAATGTTATTCTTGAGCCCTTGCCTCCTTGGTGAGCATCTATGATTGACTGCAGGCTACCTCATAGGGTTTAAGGTAAACAAATAATCCATGGGGTATTCGGTCTATTATCTCTTTGTTTATGCTTTGTGTCTTCCTATGGGGTATTCGACTGGTCTGTTTAACTAGGGACAAAGGGTCTGAACGGCTCTCTGGAGCGTTCGGATCCGTGATGGTAACTCACCAACAGTTCCCCACAACCTGCCCTATTATTATTATTACTTCTCGTAATCACTCTCACAGAGTGTAGTAAAGCGCGAGGGAAGATGTTCTCGTCGAAATAAATGTAACTATCTCTTTTCAGCGCCTGCGCCTCGTTCGAGAAAGGAAGCGAGTGGCGTGGATCTTGCTGCTTCTGGCTGTCCTGTTTGCGTTGTGCTGGCTTCCATACAATATCCTCCAGCTCCTGGTGGACGTCAACGCCGTGAAGGCTGAATCGGTGTCTGTGGTGCTGCCGTACACGCTGCTATTAGGTTAGTTTTTTGTACGCCTCTTAAGCGAAGGGTTTACGTAGTGACTCTCAACATGAATAAAGAAAGAAAGAAATAAAGAAAAGTTAAAAAAAAAGATGTCAGGGTAAAGTTTTTTTCTGGACTTAAACTATCTCTATTATATACATATTGCACTAATACGTTAATATAAGTACAGAGATATGAAGAACAACCCTTTAATAAACACATTAATTTAATACTAAACTTAGATAGATAGATAGATAGATAAATTCTTTATTGTACATAAAAAGACACAATTAAAATACAGTAAAAAAACACAATACTACAAAGGCGGACTTATCCCTGTCAGGGATCTCTTCCAGTCAACCCTACAACCAGAGGAGATAACTACAAAAATGGGGTGGAACATTGTACAATACTTACACGCTAAAACACTTAATACTAATCATAATTTCATAATACATATAGATAAACACATACATAATATATATACATATATATACTTACAATATCAGTTATACATACATAATATATAAAAATATACATATTTGATTCAATCCAAGTCAGGAACTTTCATAAAATAATTAAATCCTATTCTTGAAGGAATGTAGAGTACGAGACTCTTTAATGTCCTTAGGGAGTCTGTTCCAAAGTTGTGCAGCCATAACAGCAAAAGATTTAGAAAAAGTATGAGAGGAGTGATTAGGAATATCTAAAAGAAGGTTATAATGTATTTGTCTAGTCCAAAAAATGTTTTTGGATGTCCGGATGTCCATATGGACAGATGTGCCATGATTGCACTCGAAGAGTTTAATGTATTAACATAAATTTTTTGTAACAGCTTCAACATGTCAAGGGATTGTTTCCTATTGAAAATTACTATCTCATTGCTTGATAATTACTATCTCATCTACGTCGAGCACTTTTAGATTCTCGAAACTTATTTGGTAACTATCCTATAGGGTTAGTGACCCATTGCTGGACAAAGGAGAGAGCCCCTATCTTTCCATAAGTCCCTGTCTTCAGCGATCTTCTGCCATTCGTAAAATATTATTTACTATTATGTAAAATATGATGGATGAAATCAAAAGAATTTATGAACATGCGTCTAATCAATCAAAGGGATTGCCGAGATATATGTTGCTGAAGTTGAGGCAGCTTCAAAGTTCAGGTGAACCAAATAATAATAAGCATTATTTCGATTTAAAAAAAACTTACATTTCATTTACTAATTTTTAACCATGACTTTCAGTTCTTTATTCCCAAGGCTAGTTATTTATTGCTTCAATTTTCTTATACAATCTGTAAGAACCGAGAAACAGCTGTTCAAGGCTAGTCAATATTCAAATTTCAACCATTCAATAACCGAAATTACCTAATAAATAACTGTGATTTCTCTCAGCTGCATACAAAACTTGGGCTGTAATTTTGGGTTTATTGTTTCGGGTCTAAGCTGTATTGTATTTATCTTGATGTTATTTGGGAAATTAATTCTAATCCACCAGCTTCGACCATGACATATCATCCCTAAAATAATGGTTTGGTTAAGCGTTTCCACCAACAGTTAATGACAGCCAACCAACAATGGACTATGCTTCAGAAGGCAAATTTTTCATATCACCTCTGGTACAGTATCATGGACCGATTTTCTCCAATACTGTTGCTGGTGTTTAGGAAGTAACCCGGTACGTCAAATGCCTTTAGAAAGTTTTGCCAGTGAATTGCACTAGATTATTCGAAAGAAATAAGAGTGGAATATAAAAGACTATCAACGAAAGTAATAAAATACAACGAAAACTCATTTTCTGGGTAGAATAATAAAGATTGTCAGTTGTCACATTCCATTCATATTTGAATCTAAATAACATATTCCCTTAAATGCCGACTGTAATTCAAAGTAATAACGGTTTCGCGTTAGTGTTTTTCACAAAATACAGAGCAGAATCAGGCCTGTGTCACTCCCCGTTTAGATATCGAAAATATACCTACA
Organism: Acrobasis suavella; assembly: GCA_943193695.1. Taxonomy (NCBI): domain Eukaryota; kingdom Metazoa; phylum Arthropoda; class Insecta; order Lepidoptera; family Pyralidae; genus Acrobasis; species Acrobasis suavella. The sequence continues at coordinate 24,056,788 of OW971934.1, forward strand.
TTATTAATATGCGCGCGACGACCACTTCGAAGGGGAAAATTAAGTTACAAGAATCGTTTGTCCAGAGTAATAAGAATGAAATGGGCTTGAAATGGATGTCCAGGTATCTAAACGAAAAGATGAGGAGTACTGACACGAACTAAATTAAACCATAGCGCTTACCACATTAAGTAGATATTTCTTTGAATTTCTTTTTTGAGTAAGACTTCTGTACTTGAGTACTAGTACTTATTCTGTGACCGAATAAAGCTCCGCTTTTTGCACAATACTTCTCACTATAAATAGGCCAGGACAAATTACACTGTAAGTTTTTAAACTTATATTATGAGGTATGTTGTGACCTAGTCATCATGCCAAGCTGTCACACTGTACTATGTCCTGGTTTCGATCCCTGGTCGTATCAAGATAAAAAATGATCATTTTCAAATTGACCTAGTTTTTGGATGTTTATTTATAAATGTATAAGTTATAAAATATATCTCTGAGTTAGTAATCATATATAAAAAGTCTCGAACTTACTTTGGAGCTAGCTCCATCTGGGTGATTCGTCCGTTTTAATATTCATATATTCAAGCGGAGATTAGCGGTGGAGATAGTCGAGCGTGTATGCCACCGCGGCAAAAACCGCTGCCACGAGAGTAATGTGTAAACGGTTAACTCCCTGTATGTTTTGTCTGTAACTCCCGCCGAAAAAGATGGATGTTATAAGTTCGACGTGTTCATATCTGTGTCTGTGACGTGTGTGTCTGTGTCTCGATTTAAGAGTTTCGTACAATAATAAAAAAACGGAACCCTTATAGAATCACTCGTGCGTCTGTCTGTCCATCTGTCTGTGTCACAGCAAATTTTCTCCGAATCTTCTGGACCAAATCTGGTGAAACACAGATTTGCAAAGTAAATAAATATATTTTATTTTTAAATAACGGTCGTTTTTGGAGAACAAATTAGTAAATTTAAGAAAAAGTTTTGCAAACCTTACTGCGTTATATATCAAATGATGCTTGTTATGAGGATTACAATAATAACACAAATATATTTTTGTTATTATTGTAAAATAAAGAGTTTTGATTTCATTCACGAACGCAGACGAAAATTACGATTTCTCCCTCCTGATCCTCAAAATTACTGAGCCTAAAATTTTGAAAAAAAAAAATACAAGATATAGTTCACTGCGTATAAGAGAAAACCTATTAGAATTCTATCCATTGAAAGTTTATCTATATATGTATTTGTTATAAAATATAGTATCCCATAACACAAGTCTCGAACTTACTTTGGGGCTAGATCAATCAGTGTAATTTGTCCCAAAAAAAAAAAGTAAAGTGGTAAACTGTATAAAATATGTTTACTTACAGAAAATAGTTCAATGAAACATAACTAGATAGCGCTATCACTAGTAAACTCGCGTCTTACTACGACGATTTCAAATGTGATATTTTATATTAATTTATAAACATTGATATTGTACGGAACCCTCTCCACGTGAGTTCAACTAGCTTTTGGCCGGTATTTTTTAAAATTAAACTGGCAAATAAACGTGTTTTATTTTGTTTCTTACTCTCGACATGAGTAACCTAATCATGATTTCCAATTGACTCGACAAAGTAGATCCGTATTTCTCTCTTTATTCATTCAGACCACTCCGCCTGGCGTTTATTGCTTTTCGCACGTAAAAGAGGCGTTTCCTGGAAATGAAAATACTTTGAAATTGTTTTGCTCGATGCATTGACGTGATTGGGGGCGGAATAATAAGTGACGAGGAAAAACCTTTGTCTAAATAATGAGGGACAAACGAATATAAATCAGTTTTTCGTTCGCCAAGTGCTCCCCCACCCCACCTTCCCAATGTTCTGCGAAAATATTCAGTCCGAAGTTGTTAATTCAAAAGAAGAAAAAGTTTTCGGATATTTGACAAAGAATGGTTAATACGTTCTAAAGGTTTTCAAACTTATATATATGTCATAATCCTCATTATTTCCCTTGCCTATTGGGGTCGGCTCTTTTAAAAGGAATATTAAATTTTGATAATAATAAGTTTTCAAAACTATAAACCGATTCATCCCCAAACTACACAATCGATTTTGATAAAAGTTCCATGGTACCACCTTTCAAAGATTCAAAGATTCAAATGTTTATTCAGTAATTAGACCTTTACAGGCACTTTTACACGTCAATAAGTATAATTTATGTTACGTGTAAAGTATATTAAAATTTAATTTATTTTTAAAGAAAAGATACCGATACCAGCGCTTCGTAACGACAACTGCTGAGAAGAAACGCCGAAAGAAACTCATTTTCACAGTATTGGTCGCCTACTCGCCAGAAGGGCTTTGTCATATTATTATAATTGTCTTTTAATTAATAAATACTTATAATATAATACAATGTTGACACATTATAACATGTAATGCTTGCGAAAGTATACCTTTTCAAACAAAAAAAGATTTTTTTAAATCGGTCCAGGCGTCCTTGAATAATCGGTGAAAATACATAAAAAAAGAAATAAAGGATCGCGACGAATTGATAACCTCCTCCTTTTTTGGAAGTCGGTTAAAAAGATCGACGCATTTATGTTTTTACAGTCGTAATTACTTTTAGAGTCCTCCAAATTAAAACATGTGATGAAAAATTGCGCAACGAGTGAGACTCTAACCTGCGTCCCTCACGTTGACGCCGTGAGTGCACTACCGATTGTGCTACCGTGACTTCGAATCACCTTGACGAATTTTCTCATCACATAGTACTCACGCATTTGAGGCATGCGTTATTCTTTACTACTACCCACTACTTAGAAGTGTGATATTCAACTTAATTCAATTTAGATGAATTGACAATTGATTAAAGTCAAGAAGGCTTTTGTTTAAATTATTGCTTAAACAGCATTACAAAGCTCGGATTTATATCAAAATTAAAACATGTGATGAAAAATTTCGCCACAAGTGGGATTCGAACCCGCGTCCCTCACGTGAACGCCGTATGTTTTCATCACATGTTTTAATTTGAATAAAAATCCGAGAATTGTAATGCTGTTAAAAAAACAATAATTCAGTCCTTAATTAATGCTCTCAAACGTTCTACCATTACATCAAGTTGAAAGAGTCAGCTGATATATTCTGACTGCCATATTGAAATCTAAGGTTAAGCTATATATACTCCATGGGAATCGGCGGAGTAGTGATTTACTCGAGAATAGCCTCCTTGTTTAAGTCTATGGTGAAACGTAAAAATTGTTCAACCTTTTAACCGCGATCAGAATGCAGACGTTCTTAAAAAAAGAGAGGTCAGAAGTACCCGTAACCAGCGGGCATGCATGAAGAGAGTGATAAGTGTAGATGAAGCGAAAGAGATCTGTCAGAATCGTAGCAAGTGGAGATCCGTAAATTATAAGTTAACTCAAATATAAGTTTATCTTTCTCAATTCCAGGAGTGATTCCGTGTTTCAGAAGGCGTATAAACTGTGAGTCCCGAACGCCATCTAGCGTTTGCTCTCAAACCTATCCCAGGGTCGGTTTTGGTCTGCTCTTTGGGGTGCAGAGGTCAGACGGTACTCGCTCTGTGTAAAAACCAGTAACCTCGTCAATTCACCACGGTTAGGTAGCGGAGCCCGTGCTCTGAAGCTTTACCGCTGAGGATCTAACATCTTTGATTTAAAATCAATAAATATAAGTTTCCTTTTCTTAATTTCCAGGGCACGCAAACTCGGCCATCAACCCCATCGTGTACTGCCTGATGACGCGCAACTTCCGAAGGTCTTTGCGCAAGCTGATCTGCCCAGACCCCGGTAACATACACTCTAGTACTCATTTCCATGTAAGTTGCGAGGCTATCTATATATCTATACCAGCCTGTATCAGTCTTCGAATAGTCGCAGAGGATGCTCCTATCCGTTCTATTTTCTTTTACTTTAACTTCCTTCAGTCGCCTCTTGCGACTGTGGAAAAGACAATAACCCGACTTTCAAGGCACCATCTAGTGATCAGCAGCGAAACTACATATTCAAATTGATATCCGTAGCGCAATCTAATATTTGCTAGGGAATATCCTGACTTTCAAGCGTTAACCCCTAATAACTTAAGATGGCTGATCTGATTTTTATTAAACACATCTAAGAACCACCCAAAGCGAACTGGATTTTTTCGTAAAAAAAACCGCATCGAAATCCATCCGTCCGAGAGCTACGATGCCATAAACAGACAGACAGACATTAGCGTAAAACTTAGAACATCCTACTTTTGTACGGGTAAAAAGACTTATTGCGAAGGTCAATGTCCACGCACAACTAAAAAAATCTTCTTAACCCTTAGTGCTGGCGTTGTACAGGGGGGTTACTCTATAAAATAATACGATAGTCGTCCGATAGCGACGTCCTATTAATATGTCAAACGGAATCAAACCAAATTAGACTTTATAATTGTAAATTAATGCTTAACCAGCTGCGCCCCGCGGTGTTACCCGGAGAAAAAGTAGCCTATGTGTTAATCCAAGGTGTCAGCTTCCTGCATACCAAATTTTATCAAAATTGGTGACACTCACAAACTTTCTCCTTGATAATATTAGTGCTCAATTTTGCTTTACACTGAAACACGGATACGCAATTGCGTTCGTTTTGCGTACCGCTTTTGGAGTAACCCCCCAGGTCCTTCAGGTGCAGGCGTCTGGGCACTCTGTGCAGTTCAACAAGTGTGCCATTGTTAGTGGAGATGCACCACAGTCACAAACGTTTCTTTGTATAATACGTCGCAGCCAGATTGTATAATCAACTGTTTGTCAAAACCTCTAGCTGTTTGGCAATATAGCTCGGTTTTTAAAACAGCGAATATCATTTTGACGCCCTTCGGCAACGGCAAGATGGAAGATTCATGTAAATCAAATGAAGAACTAAAAAAATAAAGAACAGTTGTTGCCATGTCATATAATTATATATATATTAATACGTTAAGGTTAAGATGTTTGACTCCCTTTTTAGAAAAAACCTCACTATTGCTCCATATTAATTTTAAATCATTTTATAGATAATTGCTTGCTCTACCGGCATCAACTACAAAAAAAATTATTATTGCTTTTGATTTTGTAAATTAATTCATTATTAAAATTATATATATAGATATACATTAAGACACAATACGACAATGCTGCCATCTGATGGCTTTAATTTTGAAACACCGTCAACATGATTGATGGTCGGTAAATTTTTTGTTCAATTTCACGTTTACTCACGTATGAATACTTTTCATTAAAGTGATAATTATTATCATACTTATTTAGTGCGAATAATTTTTAAGGATACCGCTAGTATTTGTTTAATACTTCACAGTTTTATTTAGTCATGGTAACCTTACACGAGGTCTAAACGTTAACAGCTTTGTTTATTGACAATCCAGCTGAACGACGTTCAGGTGTTTTACAAAATCGAGCTTTATTTACAATCCAACTGCGATTTATGTATTTCCACGTGGCTCAATTATCTGCGCTCGACCAACCTAAAACTCAACCCGGGCATTTTCATATTGACCAGGGCAGTTTATTGCTGTGTTGTGCTGTTGTTATGCTTTAGTCATCAACGTATAGATATTGTGTTTTGTTAGCGCGTTTTTGGTTGCATTTCCATCTGTGTTATATCGGAACCCGTATATTTTAGTCTTCGATGTCTAGAAAAATTTAGAGATCTTAAATATTTACTAGAATGCGTTGATGCTTTTGCTTTAAAGTATCGTATTAGATCATCAGTATTAGATAGTACCGTATTGAGTACATTGTCATCAATGTGTTATCATTTATTTGTGTATCTGCTTTATTCAAAACAAGAATACGTTCTATTGAGATGATTGTAACGTTCTTCTAATACAATAAATATTTATAATAGTCACTTAGTTTTTGATTTTCCAACAACTGTTGGCGTGAAATCGTTACACAGCTAAGTTTAGTGGCACTTTCTAGGCGCTAGTGCAGAAGAAATGGCAACCAACTGCACTGTAGCATTTTATCCAAGGACGCCAACTGATTTACACACAGTAAAATTAAATTTGTGGACTGAAAATACTATGATGTAACTACTAATTGGTCCAGATTGTTGCAATAGGGGTGTGAACTGGGTACAGTACGCGCAAAATAACCTGGCGGCTCTGAACTTCGCGCGGATCGCTGCGCAGTAGACGAATACAGGAGTGCGCGGGGACGGTGCGCCGGGCACCATCTACCCCACTGTCACTTGCAGCTAACATCCGAGCAGCCAAGTTATTATGCGCGATCTGCTAAAAAATATATAATTTTTTTTAGTCTGTCAACTATAATTATTATGCAGAAATAAATAACCTATATTTTTGCGTTTAGCAAAATAGCAAAAAGTAATAAAGATACAGCGCTTCGAAGTTTCGGAGTGGTGGTGATTTAAGTCACGTTACGTTAAAAATCGTAGCTGATCGCGACGTCACACTAAATTTAAATGCGCTGTATCTTTGACATTATTAGCCAATCAGAAAAAAGAAAAAATACCATACTTTTTAATAATCTATCTAATGAGCCAAAAAAATGTTTTCAGTCCACATCTCTATTAGCGTGATGTAATTTCAGTAACAGTATTCACTACTTGAATGTACTTTCGATGGGGTAATTTTCGCTTCAAACCAGTGAATAATATTACTAGTATGCTTCCAAAGTAGTATAATTCATAATGCTTCCATACTAGTATAATTATTGGGTTTTTAATATATGCCCTGAATTTAATATAGCGTTGATTGACGAAGATTTCACCACTTGCCATCTTTTCTCAGAACACCACACATTTCCAGATGCAAGGCTTACGTCAAAAGTCCAACACGTCTAGCCTCCGCACGTGCACCACGGTGACCTTCCGCAGCAGCAACCACCTGAACCGCAACCCCACGATCCAATACGGGAGGGTGCAGCGAGGCACCTCGTTGAGAGAAAACGGGTGGAAAGACAGGCAGTTAAAGCCGCAGTACTTGTAAATGAAAGCGATATTTTTATATACGTAATTAGGGTTAGGGTGAGTGACCTTTTTACCCCTAGACAAATTTTTGGAGCAAGTTTTCTATCCATGATTCTATATCATATAATATTTACTTTCACATAAAAACCATGCAAAATCTCGCCTTCTAGTCATCAAATCATCGTCCAGACAAACGGATTTTGTATAGGAGAAAAATTTTCATAGATTTTTAATATTAATAGGTATGCGATATACGGATTACATTCAGGTCGAATTTGCAATATATTTTTTTTTTGCATATAGAAAGAGTGAGCTTACAAAAATTTGGCTGATGGTTAAATAATATTCCTGAATGTATAAGAATAATTCATTAATGAATATAAGGACAAATCCCACAAATTGAACTAGAGCTAATATAGGTTGTAAAGATATTGTTAATCTAGTTACTCAACCACACTGTACAAGAACTACTTCACTTACATAACAAGAGTAAAACCTGTATTAAAAGTGGTGAAGATGATATAACAAAATAATATAATATAAATAAAAAAATTATATTTGGCTGCTTCATTTGATCTATACTCATATTATTGATTCTTATAGAAATCAAATTATTCTGTTGTTCTGTTCTGTTCTGAGTCTGCCCAGTAGTTCCGCTGCAAGAGCTTATGAATGAGGTCTTCCTTGGAGTGCATCAGCACGCTTACAAACCAAAGCTGATATGTGTACCGTCCTCAGGTCTTTGAGCTTGGCGATGCCAATCCTCGTCTTACCACTCTCATAGCTCGAGAAACCAGTTGGACTCGTCAAAAGGGATAGAGAATTGTAAGAGATATTCGCAGAAAAGAAAGAAAGGGTTCTTATAGAAATCAAATTATTCAAGATATATGTACTTAATTTGATAATCGGAATTCTAGTCATGGTACTCTTTTAAGGCGGCCCTTCCCGGCCACTCTGTCTTCAACGCGAGCAAGTTTGAAAAGCTTGTTGTTTCGTCCAAGGCAATGCTAGAAGAGACAAACCAAATAGAGAGTGATAGCGCCTGAGGGCTCGGATTGCATTCTATTGAGCGAAATTAGTATTATTGAATCAATTGAACGAATATGATCTATTCATAGGGTGCGGAAATTTCACAAAACTTGGTCCAGGTGATACGTGTTTATAAATAAGCCTTACAAGTGTGTGAAATAACTGTTTATTTATGAATAATTGAATATATATAACTGAATAATTTACAATTTTTATTACATTTGCGAGGTTTTTATTGAAATATTTTCTTTACCTTTACAATTTATGAGTACTTTATGAACGGTCGAAGTTCAGCTAAAATTTGTGCAAGAAAGTAGATTTTTGGAGGCTTATCCTGAATTTGTTTATCTAAATTTAAATTTTTTATTCCGATAGAAACCTCGAAATAGCGCAACAGATACCTGTTACTTCAAAAGTTTTAAGAAAGATCAGTTACAACGTCATAATCACGTACGAGCGTTTGTATGAAAAGTAAGACGGGAAGGGCGCTCTTAAGTTTAGTTATACTTCTTAAAAATAAACACCAGGTCACTTATAGTAATTGTTATGATAAGTTACATTTAAAATATTTATAAAGTTTAAAAAAACACAGATTTTAAAATACAGGGACAGGACTAAGTCAAAATAAATATCTATTAAATAAAAATTAACTTCGCTGTATTTAATTTGTAAATGCTATGCATAGTAAATGTAATTAAATTAAACGTTGTTTATACTAAAAATAAATTAGATTATTTGCTCGGCAAATTAAAAAAACGTACCCCGACCAAAAATGTTTAAAACGTCATCTAGTGATGAATAGCGGCACTACTATTATAGCGCCATATGTATTTTTTTTAGGGAAAACCCTGACTTTTAATCTGTCAACCCCAATAAGCGGTTGAACCGACTTTCCTTTTTTTTTATGTCATAGGGCGGCAAACGAACAAGCGGGTCACCTGATGGTAAGTGATCACCGCTGCCCATGGACAACTGCAACACCAGGGGTGTAACAGAAGCGTTGCCCGCCTTTCAGAAAGGGAAGATGTGGGGGAAGGGAAGGGGAGGGGGGGGCCTCCGGCTCTCTCACTCACCGAACGAAGCATAGAAGCGGTGACGCTACTACTCAGACGTCGATTTTCTGTGAGAGTGTGGTACTTCCCCGGACGAGCCGGCCCATTCACGCTACCGGCAAAACAGAGTTTTGCCGGTAGCGTGGCTCTACCACATAGCTAAAAACTAACGGGAAGGAACTTGCTTTCACGTTAAATAACCGCATCGAAATCAGTACATCTATTCGAGCGCTGCAATGACACAGACAGTATCTTTTACTAAAACGTTAAAAAATACTTTTCACAAATACGTTGTTTTGTAAGTATTTTTAACTTTTTAAAATGTTACTTTAAAAAAATGCTTTCTATTTTCTTTTTTGATAAAAAATTATAGACGATAAGAATGTTAAGTTATGTAAAAATGTTGATAAAAATTATAAACGATAAAATGTTAAGCGATACTGAAAATCCCTTAAGACGAAGTGGTAGCTAAAGTGGCGCCCTCATTTGAAATAAATTGTTTAAAACTAAATAAGGTGATAATTAAAAATTTGATTTGTATCACTGTCTAGAAAGACCTTTAAACTATTTTATGACTAACCTTTGAAAGTAATATTGGTAGTCCGTCTAGTTTTAAAACTGGTTTTCGCCAAAAGTGGCCACTTTTGGCGAAAAACAGTTTTAAAACTAGACGGACTATTCGTAACAATTTCAAAGGTTATTGAGGGCGCCACTTTAGCTACCACTTCGTCTTAAGCGTTAGTTAAAAGCTAGATGAACAGAAAAGTCTTTTCTACTTAGATCATACTTTATGCTGGGAAAAGGCAACTTGCACAGTTAGCTGTAAATATAGAGTAAATTATATCGTATAGTTTGTACTTACACATTTATTAATAACATCGGGGATAGGATTATGAAGATAGGTGGAGTAAGGCCGTCACCGAGTGGCACCCCGGAAAAGGGAAGCGTAGCGTAAAACGTCCCGCGGAAAGTGGGTCGACGATGTTAGACAACTTAAGGGGCTACCTGAATTTTCCGGGGTCCAGTGCTGCCCCCATTTGAAATAAATCATTTGAAAGGAAACGGAGATATCATTACAATTTGGCCTTGATCAGACCCTAGATAACCCTTTAAACGACTTTTGACGACCTCCGTGGCGTAGTGGTCACCATGCTAGTCCGCCACCCAGAGGTCCCGGGTTCGATCCCCGGTCAGGGCAAGTTGGAAAATGGTCTTTTTCAAATTGTCCTGGGTCTTGGATGTTTATCTATATATGTATTTGTTATAAAATATAGTATCGTTGAGTTAGTATTCCATAACACAAGTCTCGAACTTACTTTGGGGCTAGCTCAATTAGTGTTATTCGTCCATATTTAAAAAGAAAAAGAAAAAGAACTATTTTATGAACTACTGTTTACGGATTAAAGTGAGAACGTGAAGCTTTTTTACGCACATACGCCAAAAGTGGCCGTTTTTCGCAATTGTGCGTAGGAAAGCTTCACGTTCTCACTTTAAACTGTAAACAGTAGTTCATAAAAAAGTGAGAAGGGTTATCTTGTGCCTGGTCAAGACAAAATTTAAATGTCTCCGTTTCCTATCAAATGATTTATTTCAAATGGGGGCAGCACTGGACCCCGGAAAATTCAGGTAGCCCCTTACCCTAGACTTTTCCATACAAACGTAGTCTAGTTTTTATTTTGAAATGACATGTGAGATAACGACTGTATTTTGAAATTTTAAAGAAATTGCATATATCTAGGCATATAACTAGTTTTCGGCAGTCAAATATGAACTTGAAAGAAAATATGAGAGTGTAGAAGTTTTCCATACTAATGGTCAAATATGATATAATACACTATATTCTCTTTTGAGTTCACATTTTGACTGTGAAAACTTGTTATATGCCTTAATTTCTTTGAAATTACATAATTTCGCCAATATTTGACATGCCGTTTCAAAATAAAAGCTAGACTACGTTTGTATGGGGTTCTGATTTTGTCCAGGGGGACTCTTAATGAAAGAAACTGGATTGCAATGGCCAGGGTCAGAGCAAGATGGCGCAGACAGAGGTTTATGCCGTGAACTCATAAAAGCTGACGCAGCAGTGAACTCATAAAAGCTGACGGTGAAATAATTATAAATAAAAAAGAAATATGTAGGTCGATGATAAGGATGTAATTTATAGATATTTATTGAAAATGTTTTATTTGACATGCGCAGTGATATGTAAATAAAATGATTTGCTTTTGACGAACACTTTTTTATTTCACTTTTCGATAAGTAAGTACCTAATTTTTTCACTCCATGAATAAAAAATAGCTTCTAAGGACACTTGAAAGTATAGCGCCGCCGAATGAATATGCTGAGGCACACTAAATTTAGCGCACCATAGTTTACCGCTCTGATTTGCTCACCGTACCAACAACATTTAGACAACGGTGGCTCAGTAAGCAGTACACATTATTAGCGCTTTCGCATCTGACCGCAATTAAGTGGCATACAAAATACATCTTCATTTTCATTTTATTGAAATTAATCTACCTCAAATGAAGCACCAACGTACCGGGACGGATTTGGGGCAATACTCGATTTTTATTTTGCGCCATCTATCGGATCCCGGGGAACTAAGAGTTAACAATAATGGAAAACTTCATACTCGTAAATGGTTTGTGAAAAGCAGGAAGACTTCATGAAGCGCCATCTACAATTTCAGGGATGGTCAAGTTTGATTGAAAATCTGAAGAGGGCGTACCTAGTACCTACTCGCCATATTTACACAATCGAACTATTAGACGTTCAGTGATGTGAACAGCTATGTCCCGGAAAGGTAAATAGGTTACACACCAACAATATTATACAAAGATAACATTTTCGTACAAGCTTTTATTACTGCCATCATCATTAGTTCAGCGGACTGTATGTATTTGGAGAGGTTCATCGAAGGAAACCTCGAGAACTTGGAGACGAACACGTTTATTGCTTTCTACAGTACAAATATCAATGGAGCAGGAAAGACAAACGAAATGCGTTTCCTTCTTTTAGCATAGATAAAAGACTACCATAGATGAAATAGGTACCTAATGTTGCTATTTTAAATATTAATGTTAGAAACTAACACAAGGGCCTCTTCCTAGATATTTACGATAAAAAGTAAATATAAGGCTACCCGCCCACATCCGATAATCGGTGACCGATGTTTTGTAGGAGGAAAAAAGGACGTACTGGTTGCAAAACTGCAACGCACACGTCCCTACACAGAGTGGGTCGAAAATTCATACAATAAAAATCGACCCGACTATCGCTCCTACAAAAAGTCTGACGTGGGCGGGCACTGAGATTTTTTTTACTAAATTAAACAATTACGTCACCAACATACTTTTAATTAACGTCTTATTTAATTTTCTAATATAAGCAATCAAAACATTCTTGCTAAACACATTGGTAGAGTCAATAGCATCGTAAGATACTCTTCACAAAATTTTTGAAGTGAAAACTTTTTTTGGGGCGTTTTACATTTTTTTTTGTAATGGGTAAAAAATTTTAAACTCGCGTCAGGGCGACAGAACGCGTGACTCGATCGAAAATTCGTAAGACGGATGGAGAGTAGACAGCCGGCGCGGCGCGGCGTAGGAGAGGAAGTATCCCCCTCTCTTTTTACGGCGCGGCGAAAATGTATGCCTGCGCCTGCTGTTTCGTTTAGGCGGCGCAGGGTGCTTGCCCGAATGTTCGTGTGTGTTTATGTTACAGCGTGCCACGCGCATCCATGGAAATGTACAACGTTAATATTCAAGTTTTCACTTCTGCCGGCACTCCCGGAGTGCAACCCGTCGTTTTTTTAAGCATTTCTGCCTAAACTAAAACAAAGACGCTTTGCGCTTGCTGGATCAAGTCAATTCTTCTTATGAGGTTTTACTTTAGTAATTGGCCATCTAGGTGTCATCTTGTCAACGAACGCTGAGGTCAGGTCACAAACCGCGATGTACACCGTAGATAATACTAGAACAGTCAGCTCTATGGCAGAAATGATGGATCCTCCAAACCCAAGGGAAAAAACTCCACCGAAAGTAGCTGCAAGTAAAGTAAAAATGTTTGTTTGTTTGTTTTTGATCACTACATTGTACCAAAAGTACATTACAAAGATACTCGTAACATACGAGAGAGCTAATATACAAAGGTGGACTTATCCGATGTAGGGATCTCTTCCAGTCAACCTGCGATAGATTGAGAGGATATTCACTCAATTAAAATGCAGAAGCAAGTGCGTACAAATTTAACTATAAGATCATACATCGCTACACACATCCATACATACATATTTATTTACATAAAAATCTACATACATACATATTGAATACATATTACAGATAGGTTCCTAATTTTGTCCAAGTCCGACGCAACCAGAGAGGACTTTAATACCCGAATTTGAAAAGTTCAAGTGAAGGTGCCATCTTTATTTTAGCAGAAAGCGAGTTCCAAAGCCTTGCTGCCAAGACTGTGAAAGATTTGGAGTACGACTGAGACGAAAACCGAGGAATATCCAAAATGAGGCTGCCGGCTGAGCGCAAACTACTATCCACTATAAGTTTGCGTTTTAGTTCTGTCTTTATCACCCAAAAATGTTCAACTCTGAATACGTTTTATAGTTTCAAAGGAACTATACCTTACCAATAATAAAGTTGAGGTCATTTAGTAGCTTCATTTTGTAGCAGTTACACGTGGACGTCTGGTAGTAAACTCGAAGGGCCGTCACGTGGGACAAGTTTGTACCAGGACTGAAAATAGTTCATAATATTTACTTATCAAAATATGAATGCCTAAGGAACGGCTTCATATTTGAGGTTGAGACCTTAGGTCAGTGGGGGCCATCAACCCATAATCTTGGCCATATGCTTACGGATCGACTCAACGACGACCTTGATATAGACAGGGAGCGCAGAGCGTTGACAGCCCGTTGCAACATGCTTACTCGCAGGTTTGCACGACGCACTAACCAAGTAAAACTCACCTTATTTAGAGCTTATGGTTAATAATTGGAACGAAGTTCCTTACGGCAGGCTTGGAGGAGATAGGGATTTTGCTGCGCGACCGAACTGAAAAAAATGTGATAGTAAAACCGTAAGGATAACCTCGTTAAATAAAACCGTTAAATGAGACGTGCGCAGGCGCGACAGTCGTATACACAAGAACTTTTGAACTTCGTTCCTACCTGGTGTCCCACGACACCACATTTCTTTTTTTTACTTGTGCAGTCTGTAGGTGAAGTATACGCGGGGGGCTTACAATGCTCTGCGCGTCCAGTATAACGATGCGCTGAGGATGCTGCTGGGGATGCCGCATGTAGTGCGTCGGGTATGTTCGCCGAAGCACGAATAGATGATTTTTATGCAATAATGCGTAAACGGGCTGCCTCGGCGCTGCAGCGTCTCCGAGGGGGCTCTAACAGCATCCTTAGCACCCTAGCGGCCAAGATTGATGGGCCTTTTGTAAGGCACTGGGCAGATCTGCTCGTGCATAGAGGTGTACACCTTATAAATTAAATATTTTTCTCGCTCGTAATTACTAATATTAGGATAACTACTTTGTTTTTTGCTAATATTGTATGGACCATGGTCTGAAATAAAGAATTTATTATTATATCATTATTATAAACTTTTTAAATTTTTTAATCAGAAGTTGGTCGAGGTGTCAGGTGACTAAAGGGCTGGCAATTACTTCGCCTAAAGAATAAGCATTGCCATCCAGCGTGGAAATGCTGCCAGCCTTTTGGGCACTTTACCGCAGGGCAATGATCTGCATGACATTTATAAGTGTTTTATTTTTATTTATTTAGTTTTTAGTTTAGCTTTTAATTTAGATTTAATTTAGTTTTGAGTTTGAATGTTAACCTATAATGTTTTAAATTTTATTTACAGTAAAAAAAAACTTATTAAACTATTTTTCTAAATTTTTACCCGACTGCGCCAGATGGAGGGTTTTGTTTTTTGTGAGTATGTATGTATGCAGCCTGAACGGCTCGATGGATTTCAGCTTGAGAGGTGTCGTTAGATTCGTATTTACTGTGAAAGTGACACTGGGTATATCAAAATAAAATAAAAAAATTGGCACGCTCTTCCTTATTAAGATTAAAGAAACAAAATAAGAAAGGCAGTCAGGTTTTTTGTTTTTGTAATAATTACTAGTTTACTTTAATCTTAATAAGGAAGAGACGGGTTCTATCGCCGTTGTGCCGTTTTTCGCAATTGTGCGTTTAAAAGCTTCGCATTCTCACTTTAAACTGTAGTTTATAAATAGTTTACAGTGATATCTAGTGCCTGGTCAAAACAAAATTTAAAATGATGTCTCCGTTTCCTATCAAATGATTTATTTTAAATGGGGGCAGCACTGGACCCCGGAAAATTTAGGAATCCCCTTAGAAACGAACCGAATTAGTTAGGTTAGGTAGGTTTAATTGTTTAAGGAATAAATGTCATATTATATTTTACAATGACTGTCTTCGAATTAAATACATCTCATTGACAAAATTCGTCAAATGAGTAGGTACCGAGCGCATAGCAAGCGCGCGGTTTCGAAATATTCCGAAACATTGCGCAATAATTGGATCCAAATCTTTTTCGTAGAAGTTTTTTTTTTGTTTTTATATTTTTTGACGTTACGTGTGATCATGATTCATTATGCCCGTATGATACGTCGTAATTTACTAGCCAGCCTGTATATTCTTACTATAACAGTTGCAACGGTAATCCCATCTTTTATTCAGTTTGTACGAGTGCGGATAGATAGTTCCGCTTTCCCGCCAAAACGGACGAATATGTCAGATGCCTTTCGGCAGCTTGAAAAATCTGACACCAGTGTACTGTTTGTTTGTTTATTTTTCGTGTGTGTAAGTGGCCAACACTGGTATCAGATTTTTCAAGCTGCCTTAGGGCATCTGACATAGCTTAACGACTGCCATACAATGATGACTGCCGGGGCCAAAGGCTTATACGTGCCTTCCGAAGCACGGAGCTCGATAAACATGTATGCCACTTGTGGTTACCCATTCAAGTGCGAAACACGCCCGTGTCGCTTTACTTGCGAAAGTATTACATGTTACATGCAAGCATTACATGTTATAATGTATCAACATTGTATTATATAAAAAGTATTTATTATTCAAAAAAGACATAATATATAACAAAGCCCTTCTGGCAAGTAGGCGATCAATACTGTAAAAATGAGTTTATTTCGGCGTTTCTTCTCAGCAGTTGTCGTTACGAAGCGCTGGTATCGGAAGCTTTTCTTTAAAATAAATTAAATTTTCATATAAACTACACGTAATGAAAATTATACTTATTGACGTGTAAAAGTGCCTGTAAAGGTCTAATTACTGAATAAACATTTGAATTTTGAATGCGCTATTAATGCGCACTCCCGCCGAGTCACCGAGCTCTTAAAAGCACGAAGAAAAACAATAAACATACTAACGGTAATTCTGGTTCAGATGATGCCAGGAACGGTGCGTTACTCGAGCTCATGGTATATCGTTTATCGTTACATTCGATCTTGCAAGGAGGTTGGCATTGGCTATGTATATTCGACGCGTGAACTGAAACACAGAATGAGAACTAGTACTCACGTACGATACTTACCTTGAAAAAAAGTTAAATTATGCGCGACCAATAAGTATCAGCTAGAAAAAAAAAGCGGTTATAACTTGGAAAGAAATAGGCTTCTTCGCCACGGTTCTTTAAGGGGCTACATGAATTTTCTGGGGTCCAGTGCTGCCCCCCATTTGAAATGAATCATTTGATAGGAAATGGAGACATCGTTTCAAATTTGGTTTTGATCAGACCCTAGATAACCCTTTAAACTATTTTATGAACTACTGTTTACAGTTTAAAGTGAGAACGTGAAGCTTTTCTACGCACATACGCCAAAAGTGGCCGTTTTCCGCAATTGTGCGTAGAAAAGCTTCACGTTCTTACTTTAGACTGTAAACAATAGTTCATAAAATAGTTTAAAGGGTTATCTAGGGTCTGATTAAGGCCAAATTTTAAATGATGTCTCCGTTTCCTTTCAAATGATTTATTACAAATGGGGGCAGCACTGGACCCCGGAAAATTCAGGTAGCCCCTTAAATGACAGCATCAAAAGGGCTTTTGCTACCATAAACGTTAAGGCTGTTTTGTACCTTTTTGGTCGATAATGATTTAATAAATAAATAAACGTCCCCGCTACACCTTGGAACGCCGAGGCACAGAATAAGTACTAGTACTCATGTACAGAAGTCTTACTCAGCAAAGAAATTCAAAGAAGTATCTACTCAATGTGGTTAGCGCTATGGTTTAATTTAGCTCGCGTCTGAACTCAGCACTTATTCGTTAAGATACCTAGAAATCCATTGCAAGCCAATTTCATTCTTATTACTCTGGACAAATGATTCACAGTAGGTAGGTACCGATGCGAAACCGATGCAGTGAGCGTCGGATTTAGTTTTGAATTTCCCACTTCGGAGTGGTCGCCGTGCTTAGGTATATTTTCGATATCTAAACGGGGAATGACACAAGCCTGACTGAAATTATAATCTGAGGCCTCAGGCAGACCAGGGTCAACTAAGACGGTTCGTATAGTCGCCGAGTGTCACCGGCGGTCGCAAATAATCGCGAACTGTTGTGCGACGGTGGCTGACGATCGACGTCTATCGCTGACTATCGCCGATGGCCACGCGACATTTTGCGACCACTGGCGATTAGTGACGCAAACTGGCGCTGCCACACTGCGTCTGTAAGAGCCCTCAATTACTCATCAACCTGTTTATTTCTTAACAACAATGATAAACCACATTCTGCACCGCACAAACAGTAAATACGTACCTTAAATTACTATATTTGTTATATCGAAATAACATTTTTGTTCATATCATAATGAAATAATAAAAATTAATAAATATTTACACGGACAACATGCAGAGTGCAGACCGTCGATAAAGTTATCAAGAAATACGCCGAAGCACAAAAGTATAGACTGCTTCACCTTGTAAATGTCGAGGCGATCCAACTCCTCGACAACACGGTCATAGTGCGACGTCTCAAAAGAACTAAACCTTTTGAACTAGTGTAATAAAAAAAAATACATTGAATATTATGGTGCAGTAATGAGCCAGCAGGAACACAAGAACAAAGTGCCATCCCCTTATTAGAGATAGTAAGAAAAGTGCCAATGAACACATTCTCAGTCAATAACATTTAAACTAAGTCAATGTTAAATTACTTATTAGTCTAAATTTAGGCTAGATTGTAATATGTTAAGAAAGGAAAAAAAATACGGACAAATCACACAGATTGAGCCAGCCCCAAAGTAAGTTCGGGACTTGTGTTATTGGATACTCAACGATACTATATTTTATAACAAATTCATATATGTGTAGATAAACATAAAGATAAAGTTTATACAGAGTAGTGATACCAAAAACAGTTTACAGAATTTTTGTCTGACTATTTGTTTGTTTGTGCTTGTCCAAAATGGCTGAACTGATTTTGATGGAACTTTTATTAGCAGTAACTAGTCATAGTCATAAGAAGTAACATATACGACTATTATTTCAGAAAATAAAAAATTGGAAAAAACATAAACCTAGACCACAAAATATCTCCTAGGGTCCCGGCAAACATATCCCCGTTCCTCGTCCCCGCTTCTCTCCCCCGTTCCTGCTTTGTCAAGTGTGTTGCTATTGAGGGGCGAACACAACACACACATTGCTGTAAATAATACTCCGCTTCTATGAAGTACTAACTAATAAAAAATATTATACATTAAAAGAATACTGGGATTTTTTTTTTTCTTTTTTGGGTCTCAGCTTGCGTCTCTATAATAAAATTCCAGATAATACATTTACGAAACATTTACGAAACATTTATTTATTTATTTCACGTTAAACAGTATACAGTGTAGTTTTCAATATACAATTTTATTACATGGTACGTAAGTTCTTAAGTAGGTACATATTTGCATGCATAGTTGAACACTAAATGATTTTTCATCTACCCGCCGTAGTAGTAATAGATTTACTGTATCACGGTCGGATAGTGATCCCTCTCTTGTAAACAACTATGGTACATAAGGGATGATGACTGACATTTAATTTGTTATTATGCATTTTATAATTTAATTCCATTTTACATGTAAATATAGACAATTTAAGAATTATTGGACAATTCTGTTTAAGTTACATTGATGTGTAATATTTTGACGTCACAATCCCTTATAAAGGTCAAATTTGTAAAATAATAAGACCTTTTTGACAATGTAATGATATGTGCATGTGTACCTACTTGTCACAAATTTTATGTGAAACAATGAATGTGAATGTGAATGTGAATGTGAATATGAATATGAATATGAATGTGAATGTGAAGTGACTTGTGCCTAGACCTAAGTTCACGTAGACGAAGTCGCAAGCAAAGCTAGTCAGGAATTTGAAAGTTATTACGACAAAAAAATGAAGAATGTTACCTGTAACGTTGTGCAAGCATACCAAATCGACAAACTCACATACTCTAACGCCTTTTTCTGTAAATGAGTTCGTTTTTGCTGTAAAACAATCAATAATTTTTAGTAAATAACAGGTCAAGGAGAGTTGCACTCGCGCACGAAGGGTTCCGTACCATTATCTATTAAAATTCACGGTTTTTTGTATGGGAGCCCCCCTTATATATTCATTTTATTTTAATTTAATTCTTTATTTTTAAAGTGAATATATGGTTGGGGAAAAAGTTATTTCGCATATAGTATGTATAAACTTGTAATAAAACCACTTTGGTTATACTATTTGTACCTAGCTGGTTTTAGTATCATTTGAAAGTTTAAATTTTAAAGAAGATAATTCCAAATTCAAATTAGGAAAATGCGTGATTTTCATTTATTTTTCTTACCGTCAAGATGAGTGAATCTAATGAAGAAATTAGATACATTTTAAAATTTTACTACCAAAAAGGTAAAAATGCAACGCAAGCCGCAAAAAAAATTTGCGGTGTTTATGGACCTAGTGCAGTGTCTGTGAGAGTAGCACAAATTTGGTTTAAGCGTTTTCAATCCGGAAATTTTGATGTCAAAGATGCACGTCGCTCTGGTCGTCTTGTTACGGATAAAATGGATGCTATTTTTGAAAAAGTGGAGCAAGATCAGCATATCAGTAGTTACGACGTAGCTGAAGAACTGGGAATTGACCACAAAAGAGATATGGCGCATTTGAAAAAAAATGGGTACACAAAAAAGCTCGATGTTTGGGTACCTCACGAGCTCTCTGAAAGAAACCTAATGAACCGTGTACTCATTTGTGATTCTTTATTACGACGTAATGAGACCGAACCATTTTTGAAGAAATTGATAACTGGTGATGAAAAGTGGATCAAGTACGACAAGAACGTGCGAAAAAGGTCATGGTCAAAGGCCGGTCAGGCTTCACAGGCTGTGGCGAAACCCGGGTTAACTCGCAACAAGGTGATGCTGTGTGTGTGGTGGGATTGGAAGGGCATTATTCATTATGAGCTGTTACCACCAGGCAAGACCATCGATTCAGAACTCTACTGCGAAAAACTGATAAGATTAAAGCAAGAAGTTGAGAGAAAGCGGCCGGAATTAATCAACAGAAGGGGTGTGGTTTTTCATGATGATAACGCTAGACCTCACACATCTTTAACCACTCAGCAAAAATTAAGAGAGTTTGGCTGGGATGTGTTAATGCATCCGCCATATAGTCCTGACCTGGCACCTTAATATTTCCACCTGTTTCGGTCTCTTCAGAATTCTTTAGGCAGTGTCAGGTTAACATCATGAGAGGACTGCCAAAACTACTTGACGCAGTTTTTTGATCAGAAGCCCCAAAATTTCTATATCAATGGGATCATGTCCCTACCTATAAGATGGCAAAAATTTATCGAACAAAATGGTACCTACATACTTTAGTTAAATGTAAATAAACTATATTAAAAAATGATTTGAATTTTCATATAAAATGCGAAAAGACTTTTTCCCCAACCTATTTTTCTATGAATATTTCAAGCGTCGGCAACGGGTATGTTCCGTTATTAATATCCAGCAAAAAACGGCAATAAAGTCACGTATGTTGTATTTATATGAATTAAAAAATATATTTTGTTCTGTTTTTTGTATTTGTTGTTATAGCGGCAACAGAAATACTGTGTGGTCTTTTTTACTGCTTAAATATATCAAGTCGTATCGGTGATTTCGCTACTCATCACTAGATGACGTTTTTGATAAACGGGGATTTTTTTATTTTCCTAGCAATTAAACTAGTGAAGTAAAGTTAAATAAGTAAATACCTTTAGACGTGAAAAGTGCGCCTTCTCTCGATTCCCTCAAGGTCAGACTTAGAAGAAATTATGACGATTCCGCAGACATATAGAACTTAGGATATTATTTTAGTTCATGTATTTTATTTATTATAGGTAGTTATAGTATTTATAGATGTTTTATGTCTTCGATATAAATTAGTTTATGTATTATACGTATTATTATATGTTAATGTATAAATATAAGATTTCTTTTGATCAAAACTTTGACTTCTAAACGTATTCCAGATATGCCCATTTTTTGTTTCTTTTTGTTAACAATTCGTTGACTGAAAGAGATCCCATTTTGGGATAAGTCCGCATTCGTACCTTACCTACACATTATATGGTCTGTAAATGTACCTACAATTATAACCTGTTTATGTACAAAAAATTGGCCAAGTGCGTGTTGGGCCACGCGCAGTGTAGGGTTCCGTAGTTACGAATGCCAAATTTGAGTTCATGCCACTAAAAACGTCTAAAAATTAATTTCTATTGAATTTGTATTAAATTTTCCTTTTTACAGTACATTTTATAAGTTGATCGCCTATAACTTTTTAATTTGTAAACCCTACATATTACTGATAGTTTTCCTTTAAATTTTATGTAACCGTTTAGCAGATAGAGGGAAAGGACACTTGACTATAACAAAATTTTTCACTTTAAAACCAAATATTTCTGAAACGGATCCCTAAATCTAAAAACAGTGTTTAGAAGCTCATAATATTTTTGAAATACCTATTTAACGATATCCCACATTATTAGTTAGTCAAGAAAATAAAATTGACTTTTGACTTTACTTGTATGGGAGCTACCCTATAAAAAATTGTTTTCAATTTTTTATTTTACCACTTTTTCCGCATAATTAATGTACATACCTATACCAAATTACAGCTTTCTAGTACTTATAGTCGCTGAGTAAAACCGCGGACGGACAGACAGACAGACAGACATGGTAAAACTATAAGGGTTCCTTGTTTACTACGGAACCCTTAAAAGGTCCCATCACAAATATGAATGTGAAAATGGGAGCCAAGTTCAACATCTAACAATAGAATTGAGATCTAAATGGCCCCCTGTAGAGAATCCTGAAATGTATTTATATAAATCTCAACATTTTACCTGGCTAGTTTTTTGGCACAAACTTTTATACAACAACAACAAAAAATTAAAAAAACAACCTTACATTTCGGATATTTGTATGGTACGCAGCCGCAGAACTGTTTCAAAACTTTCATCCTGCACTCAGTGTTGCAAGTTTCGTAACTGTATCTGTCCGTATGCTCCAAGTCGATTTCGCCGGGATACCAACAGTTCCTGATGCCAGGGTCTACGTTCTTCATGCTACTGTCCGACAGGAACACTATGGGATCCACTTTGAGCTCCAATGAGTCGCCGAGCGAGAAGAACTGGTACAGGATTGTCGTTTCGGGAAAGTCATGTGGGTCGCTAAGTAAAACCTAAAAGCAAAGATTTTAAATTACATATGCTCATAATTTTGACAAAATATTACCACCGAATTTTTGGACAAGATTAATTTTTAGACTTTCTATTATGACGACATGCTGTTTAGAGAATGCGCGTTTTAGACGAGTTACATAGATTTTATTTACGTTGCGCGTTTTAGATAAGTTACATAGAATATATTTGCGTTGCGTGTTTTAGACGAGTTACATAGATTATATTTGCGTTGCGCGTTTTAGATAAGTTACATAGAATATATTTGCGTTGCGTGTTTTAGACAAGTTACATAGATTATATTTGCGTTGCGCGTTTTAGATAAGTTACATAGAATAATATATTTGCGTTGCGCGTTTTAGACGAGTTACATAGATTATATTTGCGTTGCGCGTTTTAGGCGAGTTACATAGACTATTTTATTTATTTATTTACCAATTTATGTACACGGAAAATTTATACAGAGAATACATCAAATAAAAGTTGTACAAAGGCACTACTAATCTCAAAAGAGATCTCTTCCAGTAGGCCTGTGATAGGAGATGTTTATGTAAGAGAGGCATACAGGCGTATTTATACATAAAATAAAGGAGGAAGAAAATTGAAATGACATAAAACTACACAAACAACAAATAAACATACATATACATACATATATTATTACACATATATTTAAATAAATACATATGTCTATTAAGAATTAAATAAAATATATACTTAATATGAACATTATAAGTTACAATTAAGATGATTTCAATAAATAATGATCTTTTACTCGTCTTTTAAATACCGAAATCGTTTTAGAGTCACGTATTACAGGAGGTAATGAGTTCCATAGTCTGACTGCATGTACCGAGAAGGAATAGGAAAAGGTAGCAGTGTTGTGAGAAGGGAATTTAAGGACAGTTCTTAGGTGGGATCTGCAAGGAGAATTCGGAGGATATAAAAAGGAGAAACGCTCTCGCAGATAGGAGGGGAAAGTAGGATAGTGTAGCACGTTGAAAAGTAGATAAAGAATGCGACTGTCTCTGCGGAGCCGTATAGGCAACCATTTCAGCTGAGCACGGTGCTCTGAAACATGGTCGAACTTCCTTAATCCAAATATGATATATTTGCGTTGCGCGTTTTAGACAAGTTACATGGACTATAATTGCGTTGCGCATTTTAGGCGAGTATTTTTTTTATAATAATAATAATTTATTTATTTCTCCCACGAAATAACAATTTTACATCACAGTTATTTAAGAAACAAACATTTAATGAACAGTATTGTTACTTTTGCTAATTATATTACAGAATCCGTTTTAATCAGCATGTAGTGGGAGACTGGTGCCTAAGCTAGGCAAAGCCTGTATTTCAGGTCATCAGGTCACCAAGCAAGAGTAGATAATACTTATACAACGTAATTGGTAGTCAAACACAAACCATTATGAAAAGAAAAGTAATTAATCTAGATAAATAAAACTTATATTTTGTTAAAAGACTCAAGAATTTTTTCACTGTCCTCATAATTTAAACCTAATAACCAATCCTTTACAGCTTTCTTACAAGCTCTTTTGGTCATCACATAAGTGTCTATTAATATAATTGTATAACATAGCACCTAGAAAACAGAAGAAACGCTGAGCAAAAGCAGTGGAATAAACTTTGTTATTCGAATAAGCTAAATCTTTACGCCTTTTGTTTAATACTGCAGGATTATAAACCATTGAGGAATGTTGCTTCAGGACAATAGCTTGAACGAAAAGTTGTCAGACTATTAAAACATTTGCTCTACGATATAGTTCAAATGTAGGAAATCCGAAGGACAAGAACATCATAACTTTTTAAATGGATCTTTGGGTTCTTTCTAATGTAATTAGTGTCGTTTTAGGAGCCCCACCATACCTATAAAATAGATAAGTAACGATTGACATAAGGCGAAGTATACTGATAGCAGAACTTTGTCAGTCGCCACCGCTCTCAAATTTCTGGACACATAAACCAATTTCCCAAGTCTGTCTGTAAGCTTATCAATATGAAGTTAAAAGTTTAATTTAAAGTCAATCACAACACCCAAATATTTCATATTATTAACTTTCTGCAAGCAATGTCACTGAGACATTGGGAGTGTGATTTGATTAGAAGAGGATGAGACTTAGACAAACCTGGACTATCCCTGATTGAAAAAGCAATGAATTTGGTCTTGTCCGCGTTTAGGCTGAAAATGGTAATAAGCAATCACAAAGTGACATTATTAAATCCAGTTTGAGCAACATCATTAACTTTTTGCCAGGAATCGTCACTAAATAAGAGAGTAGTATCGTCCGCATATGAAATAATTTTCCCTCCTGTTAATTTTAGACTACACAAATCGTTTATATACAGAAGGAAAAGGGCGGGCCCAAGAATACTCCCATGGGGAACTCCATAATCAACATTCAGTTCCCCGCTTATATTATTACCCAGCTTAACGTTGTTTTCTATCAGTCAAATAGTCTTTAAACAGCAATAATTGGTTACCTCGAATCCCAATTCGTTCCAGTTTCTTCAACCGAATCGGGACAGAAATCGTATCGAACGCTTTGGTGATATCCAGAAATAAAGCTTTTACCTTTCTTTTACCATCCAAATTCTCTACTACATAATTGGTGAGTTCATGTACTGCATCTGCTGTAGATTTCCCAGAACGAAAACCAAATTGTGCTCTTGATAATATACTATTTTTCTCTAAAAGTTTTGTGAGTCTATTATTAATAAGCCGTTCTAGAATTTTTGACAGCGCCGGAAGAATAGAAATTGGACGGTAATTGTTGATTAGATCTCTGTCCCCGCAGAAGAATTATAGATTTCTTAAAGTTTCGGAAACTGACCATTAATTAGTGCCAAGTTACAAATATGTGTTATAGGCCCAACTAAAAACTGACTGTTACTCTTAAGAATTAAGCTTGATATGCTGTCCCATCCTACTGCACTATTAGATTTTAAGGAAGCAATAAGATCAGACACTTCAGACTCGTCCGTAGGTAAGATCACAAATGAGTTAGATGGTGAACCAGAATCAGCCGGCACATTTGAGTTATATAGACTATATTTGCGTTGCGCGGTTTAGACGAGTTACATAAACTAATATTTGCGTGTAAGACCATTCGATACTAACTATCTACACCGTGTTATCCTTTGCTGTATTTTTTATGTACATAGATGGATAACTCTTTTTTAGCAAAAGAAAAATGTAACGCAAAGATTTTGTTTTGATTAAATAAGTACAATGGGCGTTCTTATCGCTTAAGCCTTAAAGCGATCTCTTTCAGATAACGGAAAACTAATGGATGGAGAAGAATGAGAGAAAAACAAAGACAAAGAAATATATATATCGTATAATAAATTTATGTATAATGTGTATCTGTATGCATATAGGAAATATAATATAATATCGTATTCATATATTTTTCATATGTATTATCCTTTTTTCTACATTTAGACTCTCTGTATATCCAAAGGTGAACTAGAACGCCACAGAACATCAACTTCATCAAAGGACCTCTTCGTGTTGAATCTGTATCCCCATGCAAGCTTTTCAAAGAAGGGAGAAACAAATAATATGTAAATAAAAACTACCTTTCCACCGAAATAAGGCGTGAAAACCCAACTGGCGTAATCATCTGGTTCAACATTAAGAATCACGTGCAGTCCAGACGTTCTGAAAAAATAACACGATGGACTTGTTTACTTAGAACAAATATTTACCTTCTTTTTATAAAAACAGGACTAACTTTGTTACTAGGTTTAAACCATTATCTGCCTAAATCAAGTTGACATTGACAGGTAAGATGAGATAGTGTATGATACTAGATGTCAACTTGATTTGGGCGGATAATGGTTTAAACCTAGTAACAAAGTTAGTCTGGGATTTTGAATAAGAGAGTTAAAGTTAAAAGAGTAGTTCAGTCCATCTCTATGAATAATTTTCTTTTTAGGTTAAGTATAATAATAATACTCTAACACATAATGTCACGGGATCTAGTTACTATGAAAAGATTCTTTTTTCGACTAAAGTTTAAAAATAATAATTTTTCGTTACAAAAAACCGACTTCATTGTCAATGACAGTCACAGCAAAAGCTAAATACCTTCGCAATAAAACAAAATAACTGAAAAAATATGTCATCTAAGTATCTCATTCAATATTAAACACAAGTTAGGGATGTAAACAAAAAAAAATCTTTTGACTCATTAGATAATGATGGAGATACAGCGCATTAAAATTTCGCATAACGTCACGTTCAGCCAAGATTTTAAACCAAAGGTGACGTAAATCTGCGCTGTACCTTTGTAATTTTTTACTACTTTGCTAAACGAAAAAATATGGGTTCAATAATTTTGGGTAATCTAGTTGACGGTCAGAATAAAATAATTTATTTTTACCTAGTCTATATCCCTATTGCTATGGATTAAAAAGTAAACTTCATAACCAATTTGAATACTGTTCTTTTAAATAAACAAAAAGATGTTTTCGAATAGGTCAATAAAGGACGGATTTCTGAATATGAATTATTAAAAAAATACAGCCTTATTCATAACTATCCTCTTTTTTAAATTGCTCAATGTTATCAATTGAACGTGCTACTATATAGAGTTAGGAATACAGAATAGGAAAATAAAGATGGGCTCTAAAAGACTAGTATCCAGAGCTGTAAAATAATAAAAAGCAGTTATTAAAGCGGACCAGATATAGTATTATATGTTAGATCTTTAGTCACAGGTGAACAAGCCGCTTGTTTGGAATTTCAAACATCGGATACGTCGTAAACGTTACAAACTTCGGTGATTGTTTGAACTAGTGTTGCTGCTGGATAGTCCACTATCGATAGACTATCGGTAATTTAAATAAAACCGATATAATAGATACACTATCGATAGTACCGATACGATCGATAGCATCAGTTGGTAACCGATACTGTTTGACTGATAACTGATACTATCGATATTGTTGATCCTGACGACTAACCAACTATCGCTACTATCGATAGTATTGCTCTAAAAAAATATCGATACCATCAATAGTACCGATAGTTTTTCCTCGTTATCGATCGAACTATCGCTTCTATCGATATTACTGTTGGGTATCAATATTATTGCTCTAAAACAGCTATTGATATTATCGATAGTTTGGCATTTTTCAATAGAAACTATCTATAGTAAAACAATCGAATTTTCGGCAACACTAGGTTTAAACTAGGTACGACACATTATAACTTTCTCGATCTAAGATAGTACCTATCCCAAGATTTTGCGGTAGGCGTTACGAAGGACAATGACAGTGCGGGCTTTTCAAGGTACAGGTGCCAACCTATACTTAATCTTATCATTATCATCACAGGCATGAATCTAGCCTTGATCCCGTTACTTAGGTTTTGCTTATCATTTACAATAAAGTAAACTATGAGCACAGAATTAATTTAGGTACTAACGTAAAGAATCACTCACTTCGTTGAATCACCTATATAATTTTATCAGTTGTGACAAATAAATGTAAATTCTTGTCGTATCTCTCTTCTGTCTATCTCTTGCTCTACGACTACTATGATCACCATATTATTTCATGACGGAGAACACTTACTAGCTGGGACAGGTGGACTTCCTACCAGCGTTGCATAACTATCGACAGTTAAACTCGAAAAACAGTTACAATATCGATAGGACTATCGATATTATCGATCAACTGATGCTATCGATACTATCGATAGTATCGGTACTATTGAATTTAGATACTATCGGAACTATCGATAGTATCGAATACTGTCGGTAGTATCTAAACTCAATAGTATCCATACTATCGAAAGTTTTAACTTTCATCAATAGTATTACAAACTATTGACAATCGATACTACTGATAGTATCGGTTATTCTATGCTATTGATAGTCCTATCGATATTGTAACTGTCTTTCGAGGTCACGATAGTATCGATATTCTATATAGTTACAAAGTATTTCTTTAAAAAGGACCCACGGAGCGCCGTCCTAACAGTTCCAAAGGAAAGAAAGGTCTACTTACCTCCCTGATTCTGAGGTAGCTATCATTTGGGTGGTGACAGTGACGTCTCCTGTTTCATCATCGTAATATTCAAGGTTTTCATCAGATGTAAGCAGAGTTCTGGAAGTTGAAAACGTAAAAGTATTTAAAAAAATCAAGCAATGAAAATCTTACATGCTGGTCTGGGAGAAAAGAAAGAAACTAAGAATGCATCAGCTGCTTCTCTTCTCGAGCAGACCGTAGGAGCTGAGCGAGGGAATGGGCGAAACTAAGAATCATGTTACTAGACGATGCGGCTATCAACTAGACGTGGGTCGTTACGTCATTTTCAAGAAACGTCACGAAACCAGTGACTTAGGTTGGCGTCACCGGTTTCAAAACTAGTGATTTTTGTAACTAGCTATTTTCACTCAGCTGCTCTGATGACCGGCTACTATAAACCCGATAGTGATATTCGTTTCGTGTGTAACTGCATAGGAAGTGATTTAGTTTCGTTTCCTGCGTTATAGTTACTTTACCGTTACATAAGAAACAAAACAAATCACTATCGAGTGTTTCAATACAATCTATTAACTTCCTTTCATACTTAGGACGATGCGAAAGATATGTAACTCAGTAAAATAACGCATTTACAAAAATCAGTAGGTACCTACATAAAATATTTGAAACACGTCACTCGTTAATAACGCATTTTCAAAAATCACTGGTTATATATTCGTCGCGAAACTAGTGATTCGGTTACATGCCAAGTAACTAGTTATTGTATACAGTGACGTGAAATAACGCTCATGCCTACAGAACCCAACACTATTTTGATTCCTTTTTTTATTATTTTAACGGTTGCGATTCCTACGCTTTATAAAATCTATGATACGAAGAGTCATAGAGTTAGATACTTTTGGATCTGATCGGCGCCAATCGCGACCGCTAAAATACCTTATTAAAATTAATATTGGACGTTCGGTAAATTAATACTCGACTATCCGGGGAAAACATTTTTATTTTAATTTTCATAAACTCCCAAACCGCGACTAACATTTTGTTTGGGCGCACGAAACGAGACTACGAAGCATTTTTTGACATTTTGTAAAACGCTCGAATCGCGAATAATTAACTTGTTTAAAAAATTGACATCACACGTAACGCGTCCAGATCCAGTCGCGATAGCCAGTGGGTGTCAGCGATCGCTACACTGCAATCGTCGACTAAGATCGCAAATTGTCTCTAAC
Organism: Acrobasis suavella; assembly: GCA_943193695.1. Taxonomy (NCBI): domain Eukaryota; kingdom Metazoa; phylum Arthropoda; class Insecta; order Lepidoptera; family Pyralidae; genus Acrobasis; species Acrobasis suavella. Next base: position 24,086,828 of record OW971934.1, read on the forward strand.
ACACTGTCGCTCGTCTGTCTGAGAATTAAAGGGTCTAAGTTCGGAGCCCCTACTGTTGATTTTCCTCGTTCAGAGCCACATAGTTGAAGATACAGCAATAGCCATCGTAAGTCTTGACAAGGTTGAAAACGTCTTCACATTTCTGTTTTATACGGTTGAAGCTGCAGAACAGAAGGAGGTTCTCGCATTTCTGATGAATCTGTGGTAACAACAATAATTAAAATTTTAATTTTCTTTCAAAACTGGACAAGAAATTTATTTGCTAGGCTAATTTAAAAACCCACGTCTGTCAAGAACGACATCTAGTGATGAGTAGCGGAACTACGTATTGTAATTGATATCCGGAACGCCATCTATTATTTGCCAGAGAAAAACCTTATTGTCAAGCGTTAACACCCAATAACTTTTAAATGGCTGAACCGACTTCTTATAACATAACTAAGAACCAAAGTAAAAGAACTTGCTTTCACGTAAAAAACCGCATCGAAGTCAGTCCAACCCTTCGCAGGCTACGATGCCACAGACAGACATACAGACCGACAGACATAAGCGTCAAATTTATAACACCCCTCTAAATGATAATATCCCTCTAGGGTTCAAAATGATTGTCTACATACCTCTTCCATTAGAATATCCATGTCATAGAGGTGGTCTTTTAAAATCGCCATGACGTCTTCGAAATGTGGTACCTCCAGGCTGTCAACTCCATAATAACTCAAATGAGGTAACGAACTGAAGAAAGAATCTATTGTTTCCTCTGTTATGTTGTTGTGCGTCCTAAAATATCACACTAATATTATAAAGGCGAAAGTTTGTGGGTGTGGTGTATGTATGTTTGTTACTTCTTCATGAACAAACGGCTGGACCAATTTTGATGAAATTTGGTATGCAGAAAGCTGATACCCTGGGTTAACACATACTTTTTACATATACCGCGGGTAATATCGCGGGCGCAGCTAGTATATCACAAATATATATATAAGCTTTTACAGTATTCATAGTCGGCATCACCCAGCCAACCCGCCAACGTGTCAATGAAATTATTCTATGCGATCAGTACTAAGATATTTATAAAAATTTGACTTTTTTATACTAAAATCCGTTTCCATAATACAAATTTTTGGCAGTCTGACAGGAGAAATATTATATTTTACAAGCTTTTATTTAGTTTTACATGTCTCGTCTGTCTGTCTGTAATTAAACTTTGGAAGTTAAAGTCCCACCTCCTGGTTTCCAAGGACTCATACAGGTGAGCAACAGTATGCCCGCAACACCTGTCGGTGACGGTCGGCGACCGTCGGCGACCATTAGCGACTGTCGGTTACTATCGCCGACGGTCGCACGGCAGTTTCTGAAAGTTTGTGATAGATTGACATGTATCACGCGACCTATTTGCGATAGTCAGCGACAGTCGGTGACCGTCGTCGCCGTCGTTGTCGGCATATCGCTCGTCTAAGAGCATTTGCACGCATATGTATATCGCGTGATAATGACAGTGACAATATTATAATATCATGGTGGTTTTCATACAGGGTGTTTTTCATCCTAGCTCACCATTTATTTTTGTTATTCTTCATATAATGTGTGACTATAATGTTTATATTATCATTTTTAAGAAATTGAATAAAAATTTATTATTATTTAATGAAAATCATAGAGCTGATCTAATGATGGAATGGAAGGTGGCCATAGAAACTCGCAAAGTAGCCTGCTTATCGGTTTTTATAGGATACATTTTGGAGAGTGTTCGAAGGCTCTTTTTGATCTCGTGAAACCCTCACCATTTCTCTATCGGACTACGAGGCCCGGACAGGGGTTTCACCCCTTTGTCGTTGTAATACCTAAGTTTCGAACTAAACGCTTCGACGATTCCTTTTTGGTTCGAGTAGCTAAGGTGTGGAATGAACTGCCTGCGTCTATATTACCAGAGAAGTACAGTCCCTGGACATTCAAAAGTAGATTGAATGGGTATCTTTTGGATAGGCATGCTTCATCCTAGTCTTCATCGTCGCTTACCATCAGGTGAGATTGTGGACAAATGCCTAATTTAATATATTGTAAAAAAAAAAATGATGATGCAACTCCACAATGTTCGGGCTTATTACGTTTGTCACGGTAATTACTTATTAGGCTTCACAATAAAAGGTTGTACAAAAAAAATATTTTCAAATAACTTATTTCAAAATCTCAACATCGATCTAATAGGAAATGATTTTATTGATGATGACTTTCCTCAACTCTCAGAGTGTTCCTGGTTTCATTCTTAGTTGTGCTGCTACGGAGCCCTTTCCTACTTCTTTAACCACCGATAAAAAAGAGGGGTGTTCTAAGTTTAATTATAAGCATTTATTAATTAAAAGACAATTATAATAATATGACAAAGCCCTTCTGGCGAGTAGGCAACCAATACTGTGAAAATGAGTTTCTTTCGGCGTTTCTTCTCAGCAGTGGTCGTTACGAAGCGCTGGTATCGGCAGCTTTTCTTTAAAAATAAATTAAATTTTAATATACTTTACACGTAATATAAATTATACGTATTGACGTGTAAAAGTGCCTGTAAAGGTCTAATTACTGAATAAACATTTGAATCTTTGAATCTTTGTCTATGGCATCGTTAAAGACGAATTTTGATCGGTCAGAATATGTAGTTTCGCCACTTTTCACTTGATTGTGTCGTCGGAAGTTTTTTTAATTTGCCTGGTAAATAAACATGCTTGTATGAAAGAATGCAACCAGAAACGCTCTAAGGAGTTGTCGGAAAATCATCACCATTCTTCTATTCCCACTGCTGGAAATAGGGTTCTCTGGTGTACGAACCACCTCGGTCTTGCGCCTTGCGAAACCAGTTTCGACCCATCTAGCTCTCGGATGACCCACACAAAGCTTGCCATTTAACTTTATCACCTGAACCCTACTTCCATTTGTTATTAACGCTGGTGAATGACCACCTTTACAGATGTTTCGCGTCTTCTACTTCGTAAAGCGCACATGACTGTTAGTGAACTACCTACATTGCTTTTATTAATTTTGTATTTGTTTGAATGCTCTGAATATTACAATTATATATTAATTTCAAGATTTCTCTGTAAGTGAAAATGTAATATTTTCTTTGAGAAATAAAGATTCTTCAACCACCATTTAGAGGCTATCACTCTGTCAACAATCTACTCAACCTATTAACACCTCGTCTTGCCAAGTGTCCTGCCAAACTCCACTTAAGATCCATAACACGCTATCTGGCAACCGCACTTTCCTTCGTTGTCGGATCACGATGTTATGATTATGTTGTTTGATTCGGCTTCATGAAGTTTGATTCCACTCATGGCTCGCTTCATGGTTTATTATACATGTCTGACTTAGTACACTACCTATTAGGTCCATTTTTTGGCACCATAAAGCTGCTTTGCCACCAGAGATTTGCGGGGTAACTGAGCGGTGCGAGTATGCGTAAGGCCGAGTTTAGACGACACGCGCACACCACGTGCATCTACACCCGCGTATAGATCGCTTAGACATTTGTTACATATAATTTGAGTCCCATCAAACATAAATACAATTCAAATTGCCTTTACCAACACGCACACACCTTGTATAAAACACGCGCTCGCCTCGCGCTTGCCCCGTGCCCGCTTCGCTACATCATACGCTCACCCCACATACGAGTTGCGCCCGCGCTTTGGCTAGTAACGTATAAGGGCCAGAACAGACGGGGCGCAAAGTGCGCCGCGTAACAGCTAGTGATGGGCGTTGCATAATTACTAAATCAACCCATTTGAATATTTACTCAGTAGATTGAGTAAATACCCGACAAATATCCGTATTTATCCATTTAGTAACTAGACTGATTTATATGAGTTGCGACTCATATTTATATTCATTATTTCATGTTTTCATGACAATTTCTAAACTTAAATCTAGTTTACACTTGCAATTCTTGTCGGATAGTGTGTGCATACGCTATAATATGCTTAAAATGTCGGTAAACGTCAAATGCGACGCTAAAATATATGAAAATACCATACTAATCATACACTGAAAGTAGGCTTCTTTGACTTATCATTCATGGCTGGGAGGTGTGCAAAGACGTATTATTATATGTTAAAATAAGTAAACAGACATCAAATGCGATGTCAATATATGAGCACGATCTATTTACTCTATTTATTAAATCTAGTGAGTAAATACCCAAATGGGTAGATTGAGTACTATCCACTGCCCATCTCTAGCTGTTACGCGACATAACTTGCGCCCCATTTGTTCCGGCACTCTTCACTAAATGTACAAGGGGCCGTGCCCCTTGTACATTTAGTGAAGATTATAAGATTATAAGGTGGGCGCGGGGCGTGCGCTAGGCGTGCGCGATGTCTGCACAGACTTTGCGCATGGCGAGCGCGGGTGAAACACGAGCATAACTCGTGTGCGGGTCGTATGAACACGCTCTTACAAAGCTGTGAAATAATGTGAGAGTTTCCACCAGAAATGTCCTACGCTGACTTGCCCGCTAGAATACGTAACTAAGTCATGTTAGGCAGAACACACTGGTTAAAAGTGGTATCTTCAGCAGTCTCGGTAGCATTTCTTTAAAAATTAATTAAATTTTAATATACACTACACGTAATGTTAATTACTTAGTGACGTGCAAAAGTGCCTGCAAAGATCTTCTTTCTGAATAAACATTAGAATATTGAATTTTTTTCGTGTGATGTTCCATATCTAGGAAAATACTAGTAAATAATAAAAAAAAACCTTACAATAGCCTTCGTATGTTTTTCGACTCTTTGTCAGAGACTACATTATAATTGCAGATCGAGACAGCAGGGAAAGGCACTTGGCTCACTTTGCAGTCGGCATTTATCTGAAATAAAAAAAAAGTTTTTTCAACGGCCATTTTTTTGTACAAACTTTTATAGTTTTGTTGTTTTTACTCGTATTATTGTTTTCTTTTTTAATAAATTAATAAATAAGAAATAAATATATAGGGACAAATAACACTGATTGAGCTAGCCCCAAAGTAAGTTCGAGACTTGTGTTATGGGATACTAACTCAACGATACTATATTTTATAACATATATAGATAAACATCCAAGACCCAAAACAATTTGAAAAAGGTCATTTTCCAACTTGCCCTGACCGGGGATCGAACCCGGGACCTCTGGGTGGCGGACTAGCATGGTGACCACTACGCCACGGAGGTCGTCTTTTTGATTGTATTGTGTGCCTTATAGGCCTTAAAAGGAGCTTGCTTCTATTTAACCGCTTTTTATAGTAGACCTACGAAGTAAGTCACACCACTAGGTTTATCAGAAAATGTATGCCAATAGTCCTGCAGGCCATCATGGACCAGTTGATAAACTCAATTTCAATTTAGTTATTGCTTTTCACATCATTTTTCATATATGTATTACACTTCACTACACTCTCTCTTTTTAAATTAGTAGGTACAACATAAACTGTGATAGGGCATTGCAATAGAAAACAATGGAACGGCATGCGGATTTTTAGTTAGTATTTATCAATGCTAATATTATTATGTAATTATCTAAATAAACATGGATGTAAGTTCAACTCTGATAAAGTTTATATCGACTACTGCTATCCCTATCGTTTATATTTAGTATAGCGAGATATTGATAGATGATAGCCGTCGATAACGCTCTTACCAGTGCCATGCTAGAGCCAGTAGTCAAACAAAGTTGTACTTACCTCAGTAACAACCTGATCAGCCCCATACTTCCAATTCACAAACAGTATAAAGCAAGCAGTCATAAAAACATTCACCGCTATCAGAACCGACCAGATTATTAGACTTGTCCCCTTCTTCTCCGTTAAATGTTTTGTGCCATTTAATGTAGATATGTTTTTGATTATCATCCTTAAATATCTTTTTATAGATTTGTTTTTAGTTTTCTTGGGCATATTTCTGGAAAATAATTAATTAATTGATTGTGTTGATTAAAGTTACTGAGCGACGCGAGTATGCGTAAGGCCGAGTTTAGAGTTCCTAATTTCCCATTACTATTTTCTATATAGCAAGGTTGCCTGGAAGAAATTGCTTTGCGATAAGGCCGCCTTTTGTTCATTTCCTAGATTTTAAGATAATTATGTTCTGTATTTATTTATTGTGTTGATTAAAGGGTGTTGTAAGTTAGTCCCCTTGGCGCCTGTCAACATTGCCACCTTAAGGCGGACCTTCACGGCCGCTCTGTCGTCAATGGGAGCATAGTTCAAAAAGCTTGTTGTTTCATCCAGGGCAATGCTAGAAACCAAAAAAAGAGAGATAGCGCCTTAGGACATAGTTTGCACTGTATTGAATGAAATTAGTTATTAATTAGTATTATTATTATCTATCCATTGAACGAATATTAACTATTCATAGGGTAGGGAAATTTCATAAAACTCGTTCCAGGATATAAGTTTTTGTCAGTAAGCCTTACAAGTTTGTGAAATAAATGTTTTTTATTTAAAATTTTCATTACATTTGCGAAGTTTGCATCGAAATATTTTTTTTTTTATTTTTACAATTTATTAGTACTTTATGAACGGTCGAAGTTCAGGTAAAATTTGTGCAAAAAAGCAGATTTTTGGAGGCGTATACTGAACTTGTTTTTCCAAATACAAACTTTTTATTTCGATAGAAACCTAGAAATAGTGCACATGATATCTGTTAGTTCAAAAGTTATCAAGGAAGATCACTTACAACGCCATAATTACGTACGAGCGTTGGTATGAAAAGTAAGACGGGAAGGCTGCTCTTAAGGCCGGCAGCACACGGGCGTAAGAAGTGACTAACAGCGACAGTATATAACGTGGAAGGGACACCCGTAATAAACTGAACTACGGGCTATACTACCCTGCTCCATCACTATGGTATAATGAAATTAAAAAACATCCAAAAAAAATTTCGCCATTTCCATACAAAAGTGAGTTTAGAATTTACAACTTGATTTGACATTATTTCAAAATTTCGACATTAAATAAATTAATTTAAATTATGACAACAAACAATGTATATTTTGTCCACATATCAACTATAAATATTAATTTCATTGTGAGTTGACGTTCTTGGAGAAAATGCTGCAGTGCAGTTTGTTACCGCTTCTTCTGCACTAGCGCTTTGGAGGCGGCAGTAAACTTAGCTCTAAGTAACTTTTTGACGTCAATAATTATTGTGCAATAAAACAAAGTGACGATTATTAAGAGATATTATAAATATCGTATGATAATAAAGATATATTTGAATTTGAATTGAAAAAAAAAATTGAATTTGAGCAGCCGTCCGGGCAATTGGTGTGGGAGGGTCGAATATTTTTTTGGTTTTTTGACCGTTATTTCAATTTCATTATACTATAGTGATCTAGTATAGCCCGTAGTTTGATTTGTTACATGTATGTCCCTTCCACGTTGTGTACTATAGAATTTCGCAGTCACAATTACTGTTTTAGTATAACGGTACACACCGCGATTCATATTTTTTTTTTATAATTATTTTACGGCTCTGAATACTAGTCCTTTAGAGCCCATCTTTATTTTATCACTTCTTTATTCCTAACCCTAACCCTAACTATACAATCGAAGGTTGGTGTAGGTCCTTTGATTGCTTCAAGGGAGCTTCTGGCGACAAATCTATACGAGTCCACTGGTTTTCATAGCCGATTGAGTGGCGAACGGCGCCTAAAGACGCCCACCACAGTCCGCAAACAAATGTCACTACAGCCGCACTATGGTGTTCACTTTAACCATTTTACATATTGTCCATGAGCATGAGCATTTATAACATTAAACTACACCGATTTCATATTATAAAGACTACTAGAATCAATTTGCACTACAATTTAAAGCAAACTCCAACTGAACCCCTTGACTTCCCGCCAAAAACTCCCGCGATTAATATCATTTTTATCCAGATGCCACTTCTGCCATCATGGCAGCCGAACATCCATGGCAGCTTCTCAGTATACTAGCGACCATGAAGGCAGAAAAGTCGCGAAACATAGAACATACACACTCATCATCATCCGAGCGTATTCCCGGTTGCATCCTCAGCAGCAACGCTTCAGAGCCCGGGGTCCGCTACCGAACCAAGGAGATTTGACGAGGTTACTGGTTTTTATACAGAGCGACTGCCGTCTGACCTCCACAACCCAAAGGGTAAACCAGGAACCAATCCTTGGATAGTTTGATGATCAAACGCTAGGTGGCGTTCGGGACCTACAGTTTTACGTGCCGACGGAATCATCTTTCTTTTCGGTTAATCAGGCGATTCAAGCCTGCAATGTCCTATCCAGACTGGAAACAACTTTTCACAAAGTATGCTTCCTAGTGGGAATCGAACCCATGACCTCCGGGTCACAAGGAGAACTCCTTGACCACTGGACTACGGAGGCAGTCATAGAACATGCACACTATCACGTCTTTATCTTTAACGGGGCAGACAGAGCATTTTGTGTCTTGCGGCTCTAAACAAATAGAGCCTAGGGCCGCAAGACTCAAAGGCTGCTTTTAGCGTGACGGCGAGCGAGGAGGTGAGAGAAGGAATCAAAATACCACAATCAACCAAATAGCCATATCGCCTAGTAACATGATTCGCATTTTCGCCAATTCCCTCGATCAGCCCCTACGATCTGCGCTGGAAAACAATATTCGTCGAAATATCTGGTTAAAATAATATTCATCGCGGTAAGTCCCATATTACTTATAAAAGTGACATTATGCCCGCAACACCAGTCGCCGACGGTCGCGCGACACATATTAGTCAGTCACTTCTGTCATGAACTAACGTCGACGGTTGCCGATAGGTGTCGCGGGCATGCTTGCTGTCACTTGTATTTAAGAACCTTAAGGCGGCCCTTTCAGGCCGCTCTGTTTTCAATGCGAGCATAGTTTGAAAAGCTAGGTGTTTCAACCAGGGCAATGCTAGAAAAAGAGGCAAACCAAAAAGAGAGAGATAGCGTCTAAGGGCATGGTTTGCATTCTATTAAATGAAATTAGTATTATTAGTAACTATCCATTGAACGAATATTAACTATTCATAGGGTGCGGAAATTTCATAAAACTTGTTCCAGGAGATACGTGTTTATCAGTAAGCCTTACAAGTATGTGAAATAAATGTGTTGTATTCAAAATTTTCTTTACATTTGCAAGGTTTGTATCAAAATATTTTTTTTTACTTTTACATTTAATGAGTACTTTATGAACGGTCGAATTTCAGGTAAAATTTGTGCAAAAAAGCAGATTTTTGGAGGCTTATACTGACTTTGTTTTTCTAAATTTCAATTTTTTATTTTGATAGAAACCTAAAAATAGCGCCCAAGATACGTGTTAATTTAAAAGTTTTTAAGAAAGATCAGATACAACGCCATAATCACGTACGAGCGTTTGTATGAAAAGTAAGACGGGAAGGCCGCTCTTAAGAGTCCCCTTACCCTAAACAGAATCAAACTTTCCTATACAAACGTAGTCTAGCTTTTATTTTGAAATGGCACATCAGATATTGGTGAAATTATGTAATTTCAAAGAAATTGCATATATTAATGCATATAACTAGTTTTCACAGTCAAAATATGAACTTAAAAGAGAATATAGTGAATCATATCATATTTGACCATCAGTATGGAAAACTTCTACACTTTCAAATTTTCTTCCAAGTCCATATTTGACTGTCGAAAACTAGTTATATGCCTAGATATATGCAATTTCTTTAAAATTACTAAATACTGCCGAGGTCCCTCATGTCATTTCAAAATAGAAGCTAAACAACGTTTTTATCGAAAAGTCTAGGGTAAGGGGTTTCTAAGCGTAAAGATAAAAGGTAACTGGCTGCAGAATCGACCAAGTTCTCCCTTGAGCCTTTTTATTGAACTGGTTTTAGTTCACTGACGTAAATAAACCGGCAAAGAAAAAGAAACACTATCTTCATGCATACAAAGATAGAATTGCTAAAAAACTGGATATGCATTTATTTGTAAGTAATTTTTAACTGTTAAATAAAAGAGTAGAAGACGACTGGACTTGTAACAAGACATAACAATCTCTTGAGAATAATACTTAGTCGAAGGATTGTGCGTAGAAAAGCTTCACGCTCTCACTTTAAACTGTAAATAGTAGTTCATAAAATATCTAATGCCTGGTCAAGACAAAATTTTAAATGATGTCTCCGTTTCCTATTAAATAATTTATTTCAAATGGGGGCAGCACTGGACCCCGCAAAATTCTGGTATCCCTTAAAAGAATGTCAGAGAGATGCGAGGAATGGAGGTATCTCACCGATTAGAACAAGCTCTCAAATTAAATAAGATAATTTTTAAACATAAAACTAGTTAAGGTATCTTCTCAATAATTCCACAAAGCTCAATGAACTATAACAATAGTCGTACCAAGTTTTCCAACTTATATCAAGTATCCAGTTACTCTTGTGTTTTCCAGATTTTGTAGAAGTGATCTGAGTATCAAAACTTTTGATGGCAACGTTAGTTTAACTTCAATCAAATTTACCGAGAACTGTAATTTACACAATTGAAGTTTCAGCATTAGAAATACGAGAAGAGCAAAGTTTGTTTTTGTGATTGGGTTTTAATTACCATTTTCCATTGTAATAATTACTAGCTGTGTCATTTCTTAATGTTTTTTCAACAAAGGTATGCAATGTGCTTTTTAATTGAATACAAATAATTTAAGGGGTGTTTAATTCCATCATTTTGAACAACTTTTGCCAATAAGTGTATTTAAATTTTATTAGTTTTTGATTCAACTACTTAGTAGAGTGTGCTCTTATAGACGAGCGGCAGTATACCTATTAAGGGGGTCCAGTGCTGCCCCCATTTAAAATAAATCATTTGATAGGAAACGGAGACATCATTTAAAATTTTGTCTTGACCAGACACTAGATAGCTCTTCAAACTATCTTATGAACTATTGTTTACAGTTTAAAGTGAGAACTTGAAGCTTTTCTACATACGCTAAAAGTGGCCGTTTTTCGCAATTAGAAAAGTTTCACGTTCTCTCTTTAAACAGTAAGCAGGTAGCCCCTTAACGTGCCTGAAACTGAAGAAATTTTTATGCCATATTTTATGACCAACTCCAATATCACTCAACTTGCGAAAACTCTAGTAATACGTATTTCGGGTTCCGTAACCAAAGGGTAAAAATGAGACCCAATACTATGACTCCGCTGTCCATATATCCGTCTGTCTGTCCGTCTCACTCAACTTGCAAAAACGCTATTAATACGTATTGAGGGTTCCGTAACCAAAGGGTAAAAATGGGACCCTATTCTAAGACTCCGCTGTCCGTCTATCCGTCCGTCTGTCCGTCAGTCTGTCCGTCCAGCTGTCTGTCACCAGGCTGTACCTCATGAACCTAGTCCAACTCGCACTAAATCGGTTATTTGTGTTCCTAAAACGATTTCTAGATTTTCATAAATAATAATAAATAAATAAAATAAAAATAAAAAAGCCTTTTTATTCCATAATTATAATATTTTAAAGCAAGCAGTACATGCTTGCTTCAAAATCGTTTAATTTAACCAATATATTAAATTAAATTGTAAGTTAAATTAAAATTAGTAATAATAATGTCTATTCCATAATTCATTTAATTTATATGAAATAGATCAATTGAATTATGAACCCCTTAACGGGTAGAGGCCTCCTACATTTGGTTCGACATTTTTCTGTCTTGTGCCTTTTTTGTCAAGTCGATTCCGGCTAATTATACAATTTCATCGACCCATCGTTCTCTAGGCTTTCCTCTTTATCTCTTGCCTATAGGTCCTTTCCATGTAGTGGCTAGTGTGGTCCATCTTTTATCTTTGGTGCGTACTAAATGTCCAACCCATTTCCCTTTCAGATGTTCATAGGTCAAAGGTAAGGGCAACTTACATGCCCGTTCTCAAAGGCTCGAAGTTTTCCCAATTACATCATTATATTATAAACACACAAAGAGTTACACAGTCCATTTCCTCATTAAATGAGGCCAAATTTTCCAGTACGTTCTCGTATGTCAAATCAACGGAAAGCAATGAGTTTTCGCTAGATCGAGCAATCTCTCATACGTCGTGTTTGAAGATGAATAACAACATTATAATTGGTTTTGAGAAACATTGGCTCTGGAAAATGTTTTAGCTCATTAGGTTTTAAAAAAATCCTTACTATAATATTAAAAATATGAAAGCGTGGATGTTTGTTACGCTTTCACGCAAAAACTACTTGACGAATAATCATGAAATTTTGTACACATATTCTGGGAGGTACTAGAAGTAACATAGGGTACTTTTTATTAAAAAAAAAATATTTAAAAAAAAAATTTAAAAAAAAAATTGTCAACAAATATCAACATTTTCTATAGTTTCAGCTGTTTAGAATTTTTGAGGTTAGGTACCATTGTTATTTTTAAGTGTCACTGAAAGCGTATGTCTAAAAAATGCCTCGGAAGCGTAAATCTACACTATCCAATTATTTAATGGATTCGATGCGAGCGAAGCCGCGGGTAAAAGCTAGTATTGTATAAGTGTATAAGTACGTATTGGAACGAAGTTCCTTACGGCAGGCTTGGAGGAGATAGGGATTTTGCTGCGCGACCGAACTAAAAAATGTGATAGTAAAACCGTAAGGATGACCTCGTTAAATAAAACCGTTAAATGAGACGTGCGCAGGCGCGACAGTCGATTCTACATTAGCCGAAGGAACTTCGTTCCTACCTGGTGTCCCACGACACCACATTTCTTTTTTGTTTCTTTTTAGAGTTCCGTAACCAAATGGCAAAATACCCTTATGGATTCGTCATGTCTGTCTGTCTGTCCGTCCGTATGCCAAAGCCTTTTTTCTTAAAACTATAAGAACTATACTGTTAAAACTTTTCAAGTAGATGTATTCTATGAAACGCATTAAGATTTTCATCCAAAAATAGAAAAAAAAAAACAATAAATTTTGGGGATTCCCCATACTTAGACCTGCAACTCAAAAGATTTTTTCATCAAACCCAAAATTGTGGGGTATCTTTGGATAGGTCTTCAAAAATTATTTTGAGGTTTCTAGCATCTAATAAAAAATATATGATTGTACATTACCATGCAAACTTTCACCGAAGATTGGTATAAATGAGATCTAGTTATTAGTTTTTTTTAATACGTTTATTAAAACATCGATCAAAGTTACAACGAACTAAAAGAACTTTTATATTATGTTACTTGCTGCTACGGAACCCTTCATGGGTGAGTCTAACCCGCACATGGCTGCGTTTTGTTTCTTATTAGCAAATAATGAAAGATACAGCGTATTTAAATTGCGTATGACGCAATCGAGTACGATATTCACTATACGGTGACGTAAATTGCCTCCACTCCGAAACGGCCATTCCCTCAATCGGCTTTCACATTATGTGCTGGAAGGGAATCAGGAGCATCTTTTTTCTTTCTTCCTAGACCAGCACTTCTATACAATATGAAACAAAAACCCTGTCCGATCCTTGTAGGAACAACTCTTCCTATGGGATCAATGCTTGAATCACGAAGAAAAAAGTGTGATTTTCATATAACTTACCGGGCTGGCCGAATGTATGCCACTTTTGTATGAAAATGTCGATTTTTTTTCGAGTTTCAAGCATTGGTCCCAGAGGAAAAGTTGTTCATATTGACGGTCTGAGTTGCTCCTACAAGGATCGGACAGAGTTTTTGTTACATATTGTATAATACAAACTATCTTCGTCAGACGCGCGCTTTGAGTGCACTTAGTACAGATTTCAATCTGTTATTAGTATGGAACTTACCGCGATTAATATAATTTAAAATATTTGAAATAAATCATTTAAAAGGAAACGGAGACATCATTTAAAATTTTGTCTTGATCAGACCCTAGATAACTATTTTATGAACTTCTGTTTACAGTTTAAAGTGAAAACGTGAAGCTTTTCTACGCAAATACGCCAAAAGTGGCCGTTTTTCGCAATTGTGCGTAGAAAAGCTTCACGTTTTCACTTTAAACTGTAAACAGTAGTTCATAAAATATAATGTTTGATCAAGACAGAATTTTAAATGATGTCTCCGTTTCCTTTTAAATGATTTATTTCAAGTGGGGGCAGCACTGGACCCCGGAAAATTCCGATGACTCCGTTTCCCATCAAATTATTTATTTCAAATGGGGGCAGCACTGGACGCCGGAAAACTTAGGTATCCCCTTAAGCCAGATATTTCGACGCCCCTGCTAGACTAATAACAGTCAGTTAGGTTATCAGGTACTAATAACAACCATTGTAACCGCGAATCTCTAAAATCATAGATTGAAATCTGATTCCATTGAACCGTTACTAGTTTCAAGCGCAAATTGATTATACATCATGTTAACCTGAAGTTATTGAATTTATCAATTGATCAATTCAATGACTTTAGGTAAATTAGGTTAGGCGATAGGCCCAGAATGTAGCTTTACAATTGTAACAGCTGAAGCATCTGGGCCCATCGCCGATTCCGCATACATTTTCATGAGGCATACAAACAACGAATTAATTTATTATTTCTCAGAAACAGCCAGGTATGCAAATCATTTGTTTTGCCCGAATATTGTATTAATCAATAATCGGGCTGGCGCCGCCAAGCATTAGTTTATACAGGGTGTCTTTTTACCCACCATCAAGTTCAGTCTAATATAATATCATGCCTCATCTTTGCCTTATAAACATAATTATTTCTCTTCCTTGTCACTAGATGGCGCTAAAACAATTTATAAAAACATTAAAATTTTTAATTACTATAATTTGAATAAAGTTGTACTCTAATTAATTAAATAAACTTATAAAAAATGCAATAAATATTTTAAAAGCACATTCAACACCTTCTTTGTGACTTTTTTGCTAGTCGTGTGTGCTGCCATCTCTGTGTGCCTACTCGCAACTTCAGTTTTGCCTACTTTCGGGCCCTCCAATAGTTTCTATGGCGTTGGTATTTGTTACCTTAGTAATTATACTAGTAGTTCGCCGCAAACTTAGAACTCGCGATTATTATTCTAACACAATTCAGTTCCCTAAGTAATACCTAGATGGCGCTATGGTTTCGTTTACTACATAATCGCGGACATTTTTATAATATTTTAAAAACTACTTAACCAATTGAGATGCCCAACGAACTTGAAAATTCAATTTTTATTTCCTAAAACCTATCAAATTTCATCAAAATCGGATCATCGGTTCGGCAGTTATCGCTATACAAACATACAAACATACATACATACATACAAACAATGTGTTTTCGCCCCCTACTCGATTTAGTCAATTGTCTTTGTTGATATTAAACTACTTTTAAAATCGATTCAAAATTGCCCTGTTGTTGTCATGTTGAATTAAAATGTTCTATTAATTTCAATGTATAATCTTAGAACTTATTTACCAATACCAAATTAAATTTCAATATAAAGTATACCTATCTATAATTATATTATTATTTAAACATATACTTACTTGCAGCTTAAAGTTCTAAGAATGTTGTGTTCTCCTATAATTGGGTTGAATGCTAGAACACAGAACTAAATGTTAATTGTAAGTTTTCGTTATGTAACCTTTTGGAGTACTTAATAAAAAAATATACTATATATTTATTTATTAAGTATAAAACAATAAATAAAAATTTCTATATATTGAATATATTTCCAAAAAATGTTTTAGGGCGATAGAGTAAGAATTAAAAACGTTGTCTGTCTGTTTGTACACGCTAAACTCCAAAAATAACGGACGGATTCCAATAAAAATGTTTTGTTATATAGCTGTTAAACCTCGTCAACATTTAGGGTACAATTGATTTTTCAACCATTATGGTTCCAGCTAAACTATAAGAAATATAAAAATTTAGCAAAAGTGGTTCAGCTTTATGAGCATTTTTTACTGAGGTATAAAAATTGAAGATCTGGAACACCTGATCCTGATACACAGGAGTCCGAAATTCCACGCGAACGAAGTCATGGGCATCAGCTAGTAAATAATAAATAACTAATAAAAATTATAAAAAAAACTGTGCAGGACGGCGTTCGATGTTGAGCTCAGGTGACACGTTAACCGCCTCGCACACGTCGGGTCTGATGTTCTGTGCCCAAGCAGTGGGCTGGATGGTGCTCGATGGTGGTCCGTCGAGAGGGCTAACCAGCAGTGAAACAACCGTGTGGTGGTTCAAACGCAGCGCGCCTTGGAGAGTGGGAGGCCTGGGTTTCTTCTCAGGGTTTCTTCTCAGGGTTTCTTCTCAGGGTTTCTTCTCAGGGTTTCTTCTCAGGTTTTCTTCTCAGGGTTTCTTCTTAGGGCTTCTCGCGATCGTATCGAAATTTCAGGGACTAATTTCAGCGGTTTTCTTTTTGAAATGCCATTCGTAGGTTGTATTAAGGATAAAAAATTCTATGTCTATGGCTGGGCGTATCTTTTTGGCGAGCTTACGACACATTTGCTGTTATGGGGAACAGACTATAGACTTTCCTGTAATCATGAATTATCTACCTTTGTTCTTTTATTAATGTTCGTAACTATTTAAAAGACAGTACAGGAGTAGAAAAAATAGATTATGAAAAAAACTTTTGTTCAATCGATTGTAAATTACGCTTAAATTCTATTCGAGGAAAAACGCCGATAGTTAGATACTGTCTAGATATTTTCGTGACTATTTAAAAGAGAGATAACATCACAGGAGTAGAAAAGATAGATTACGTAACAAACTTTTGTTCAATCGATTGTAAACTCTGCCCAAATTCTATTAAAGGAAAATAGCCGATAGTAAGAAACAGTCTAAATATTTTCCAGATACAAGGGTAGGAAATTAGTTTTACCGCTTTCGAAGTTCGTTACATTACTCGTGTTATAACTTCGGACTATCGTTGTCTTAGTTTGTTTGGGCTAAAATTTCACCAAAATTATAAATTTAAGTTCAAATTGAGTTGCTAACGGCGTTCTTAGCTGGTTAGACACAGCTTTTTCTTTTCCAGAGTTGTTACAAGTCAATTTAGAGTCAAGGATGTTCATAGACACATCATCGGCCATTTTTAATTGGTTTTCAGCCAATAACCTTCTGTTGAATTCGAACAAGACCCAATGCATTAGATTTATTCTTCCTAACGTGAGGCAGGCCAATGTTGATGTGCTACTGGACGGTCGAAAATTAGATCTCGTTGAAATTACTTCTTTCTTGGGTATCACGGTAGATTCAAAACTTCAATGGGATGCTCATATTTCTAAACTCGCTAATAGGCTTTGCTCAGCGGCTTACGCTATTAGAAGAATCAGACAATTGACAGATGTTGTAGCAACTGCTAGACTAGTTTACTTTAGTTACTTTTATAGTCTGATGTCCTACGGGATTCTTCTATGGGGGAGTAGAGCTGGTAAACAGACTATTTTTAGTTTACAAAAAAGGGCAATTCGTTTTATTTAGGATTAAGGATCAAGAGACTCCCTATAAGATTTAAAAAAAAAAATGGATATACTCACTGTACCATCCCAGTACATATTTGAAAATATAATGTATGTAAGAAAAAATATTGCCTTATTTAATAAAACAGGTGATTTAACGGGTAGAAGCTTACGTAACATAAATGAAAACAGTAAATCGTTTAAGGGAAACTGTATAAAATTTTATAATAAATTGTAACCTCACAAATGTCATAATTTGAGTAAAATCGGTTCATTTACTTTATTTACAAATGGACATTAATTTCAAGTTTGACATCATTTTTATTAATAATTCTAAATTAATGACATAATAATGTATTCTCAGTCCACATATCTAACTTTAATATCAGTATAATTGTAAGGATGACTTTTTTTTAGAAAATGCTGCAGTACAATTTGTTACCGCTTCTTCTGTAGTTGCGCTTTGGAGGCGGCAGTAAACTTACTTGTAAGTAAATGATCTGATGTTAACAACTACTTATTAATAAATCGAAAGAAAAAAATGCAATTATCAAGTGATGAAAATATCAAAAGATAAATGAATGATTTTTGACTTTGACTTTTTTGACATACGAAGTGGAAAAGAAAAGTAACCATTAAAGGGCTTCCTGAATTTTCCGGGGTCCAGTGCTGCTCTCGTTTGAAATAAATCATTTGATAGGAAACAGAGACATCATTTAAAATTGTGTCTTAACCAGGCACTAGATAACCCTTCAAACTATTTTAAGAACTACTGTTTACTGTTTAAGTTAGAACGTGAAACTTTTCTACGCATAATTGCGAAAAACGGTCGCTTTTGGCGTATTTGCGTAGAAAACCTTGACGTTTCTCACTTTAAACTGTAAACAGTACTTCATTGTAGTGCCTGGTCAAGAATTTTTTTTAAATGATGTCTCCGTTTCTTATAACATCATTTATTTCAAATGGGAGCAGCACTGGACCCCTGAAAATTCAGGTATCCTCTTAATATAATTTTTGAATATATATTTAAAAGGCTATTAGAGATTACAACCAGCTACCTGACTGACGTCAACCCTCCATTGAAAGCAACTTCAGTATGACACATTTGAATTTACTCCTTAAGTCGCTTCTTATGTCAACCAGGTAAATAAAATTCGGTGATCAGAACATCACACAGTCTCAGAAATTAAGACATTGAATCGACCAATGACGACTCAAGGATATTATAATTCAGATAAATTTGGAGACCTCGATATAAATCCTTTCACTAAAGCACAGAAAAAATATTTGAGTGTATGCATACACGCGGGTGTATGTGCATCCTTTTTCTGTTATTTGACAGTTTCCCCTTCCATCGGATTTGAAAGGCTTATAACTTGCTTACTTTTGAGCGGAGTAAAATTATTATTTACGTTTTCGGTTTCGTATAATGTTACTTTTTTATATGAATAAGAAAAAAAAGTCGAGTCAAATACTGAATTCATGCTAATTAAAAAAACATATTTGGCAGTGGATTGCCAGCAAAACTTTTCTTAGGAAGTATTATCACACTCCATAATCTGTCATGTATTCCGTAACTTTCAGATGTCTTTCTTTGCAATTGGTTTCTTTTTGCTGGTTGGTAGATTACCCAGTCGTTACGAAAACAAATCTAAATGAAATTCTATTTTTACGAACAAATAGATATCGAAAGCGTAAATAATATTATTGTCTCAAGCAATACTTTTTTGCTTGATGTGTTTGTTGAGTGTCTTTTATTTTTGTCTTTGTCTAATAAATATTTGTAGTATTTTTAGGGTTCAGACCTAAAAGGTACAACGGGACCATATTACTATGACTCCGCTGTCCGTGCGTCCGTCCGTCCGTCTGTCACCAGGCTACAGCCTGATGATACTCATCTCCTCATAATGATCTCATAAACCGTGATAGCCAGACAGTTTAAATTTTCACAGATGATATATTTTTGCCACTTTAACAACAAATACTAAAAACAGAAAAAATGAAATATTTAGGTGGGGATTACATTCGAAAAACGTTTGTTTGTTTGTTTATAAAGCTTTATTGTCTATAAGAAAGAACACAGTTACAAATCAGAAAAGTAAACATACAACAGCGGACTTATCCCTTATAGGTAAACTAGCTTTTGCCCGCGGCTTCGCTCGCGTTGGGGTGTAATTTATCAAAATCCTTTCTTAGGGGATGCCTACGTCATAGTAGCTTTATGCATGCAAAGTCTCAGCCCGATCGGTTTAAAATTGACAAAGTTTCATATAAACTTTCATCCCCTATTTTATCCCCTTGGGGGTAGAATTGAACAAAATCCTTTCTAAGCGGATGCCTACGTCATAACATCTACCTGCATGCTAAATTTCAGCTCGATCCGTCCAGTGGTTTGTGCTGTGCGTTGATAGATCACTATGTCAGTCAGTCAGTAACCTTTGAGTTATATATATTTAGATAGATAGAAGACTAAAGAAACAGGTATAGGTTAAACGTAAAGTTTTTTAGAAAATGGTACCGAACCCTTATCATGTCTTTATCCCTGACGGGGTAGACAGAGCCCGGGGCTGGAAGACCCGAAGGCTACGCTTAGCGTGATGGTGAGCGTACTCGTAAAGTTAGAAAAAGAAATCAAAATACTGATGGGCTGCTAGCCAATCGCCAATTAACATGATTTAAATCTCGCCCATTGCCTCGAATGTCTTTGGAAGAGAGCAACTTGTACGTTACAAATTTGTTACTCATAGAAACCAAAGGACTGCAATTTGCACAGAATGCAATATTTTTCTCCGTTTTATAAAACAATCATTAGTGAAAACTGTATAGTGTTGTGACTCTGTTTACCGAATAAGGGATGACGGCGAGATTCAGTATCATTGACTGTAATTCCAGATTCAATTAAAAAAGCGGCCAAATGGACTCGCCCATGAAGGGTTCCGTAGCAGCAAGTAACATAATATAAAAGTTCTTGTAGTTCGTTGTAACTTTGATCGATGTAATGTATATTAAATAAACTTCTTACTAGATCTCGTTCAAACCAATTTTCCGAGGAAGTTTGCATGGCAATGTTTTTTGGTTTTATCATTCTCTTATTTTAGAAGTTACTAGGGAGGGGGGGGACATTTTACCACTTTGGAAGTGTCTCTCGCGCAAACTATTCAGTTTAGAAAAAAAATGATATTAGCAACTTCAACATAATTTTTGAAGACCTATCTATAGATACTCCACACGTAAGGGTTTGATGAAAAATAAATTTTGAGTTTCAGTCAAGTATACGGAGACCCCCAATTGTTTTTGTTTTTATTTTTCTATTTTTGTGTGAAAAACTTCACATAATACAGCTACTTATCAAGTTTCAACAGTATAGTTTTTGTGACATACTTCCTTCGTATGACATATGGACGGACAGACAGACAGACATGACGAGTAAGGATTCCGTTTTTTGCCATTTAGCTACGGAACCCTAAAAAGGAACTCGTCAGTTGTTACGTACTACTTCTGGCAACACTAACACGCCGATATTTAATTATATATTATATCGTATATTTCGATTTCTATTAATTAAATAATAATAATATATATAATATAAAACTAATTCCAATTACATTATAGTATTTTATGCAACAGTTGTATAAGAAGGTTCTTATAATGAGAGTGGCGCAGGTTACAATGCGAGCCTTGGCGAGTGTCGTAATGAGACGCCATCGAGCATTTTTTGACATACTTATACAACGTTGCATACAATACTTTTTCTACGACTACATTTACTAAAATAAATATAAAAATAAACAAAGAAAGGTATGAAATACTAACACATGTTTGCTACAAAGAGCAAAGAGACTTCGTTAAACGTCAAAATTGAAAGCGTACACTGTTTGTGAACCCCGAGGGAGGTATGACATGAAAATATCGACATCGATACTTTTGAGAAATACTAATTCTCGTGCACGGGTAATAGGGTTAGCAAGTAGTCAGTAATAAAAAACTTTTAAATTATAAACATTTTTTTTTCACTATCTACATAATTATAAATCAACGTTTGATCTTTACCCGATAGCGGCGAAGCCAAAAGGAGAGACTGTTCATAGTAGCAATGTTGGTACGGCCTAGTGTTGCAAAAAAACAGTTATTTTCTAACATGAAAAAAACTTGAAAGAAAAACATGAGAAAAAAAAAACGTTTTTTTTTTTCTAGAGCATGTTTTTTTTTCAAGAATACAGAATTTAAAATTGATAAGGCAGTTTTCGTTAAAGATTAATACTTAACAGTTTATAATTAGAGTTTTTTATTTATTTATGAACCTTCCATACTTTTTTGGTGGAAAAGTATCAAGTTTACATAACTATATTGGCAACATTCATGTTGCGCACCGGGATTCCCGGTACAACTTGGTCCAAACATAACCCGAACGGGGATTTCCCGGTCCGGGAGACAGAGACACTCATAAGTAAAGAACCAATTAAACAAAAATTCAGTCTAAATAAATCAAAAAGTCTAAATTAAGTAATTCGATATGTAATTTTAGTAATATGTAAAAAATAAGAAAGCAATGAAAGCATACATCACTAAATTATTAAATTTTCTATAGATTTTTTCTAAAAAAAAACCAAATTTAGAAAAAATACTTCAACATTGAAAAAAAAAAACAAATTAGTTTTTTTTTTTCATTTTGCATCTCTAGTAATGCTCAAAATTGGCCGACAGAGCTATATAAATAACAAGACAATTCAAAATACTATGAAGAATTTTTGTGTTCCGTACAAATGTTAATGTGTGATGATATAAGGTGCCGTAAAAAAAAATTAAAGTCAAAGTCAAAGTCAATTCTTTCATTCAAGTTTTTCCTCGCTCATGATTAATTTCAAAATTAAAAATAAATTATGTTGGATCGATATTTTTTATCAAAAAGCTTTTTCTAACCCTATTGTCAAAAATTTCAATAACGAACAGCTTACGAAATACTTAAATAATAAGAAATATAAGCATTAAAAACTATGTTGTCTATTTATAATAAATTATATAGTCTGGAAATTGAATCCCGGATTGCGCTCAATTTCCAGACAAAAATGTATTATGTGTACCTATAAAAATCTGTGATTTCAAGTGAAAAATATGTGCTCACCTGTGAAAGCCAATAGTTTTGTTACAATTTACTTTATTATTCCATCGAGATTTGCATCTCTGTACTATGTAATTTGATGGCATCTTACTTATAAATAATAATGTGGTTTTTTATTTTTTATTTTTACCTATTAGACACTTCGATTTCAATTGCACTCTAGCCGATATGTTTACATGAGCTGTTTCATACGACAAAATTTAAATGACATTATCTAATGAAATTGACTTCTGATCTCGTGACTTTTTTATTTAGCAGTGTCTACAAACGTAGCGGAAGGCAAAATGCCATCCGCTACAATTCAAAACAGTGTACGTTTTGGAGCCTTAATGGCGGAATCTATATACCTCCTATATCTTTGGTTTGCTAGATACTAGGTATCTATGGAAGACTTAATTTTTTATTGACATCTTCCTAGTAACCAAAAGTGCCATTTTTAAAACATGGAGTCACTTAAACGAATGTTTTTTCATACAAAAAACCGTTTGTTCAGTGACTTCACGTTTGAAAAATGGTACCATATGTTAAAATAACGATTTTATTATGTCGGCAGTATGGTAGATCTAAAGAAAAAAAGTTATAGGTCTATGGCTAGGAGTATCGTTTTGCGGAATAACGACACATGTGCTATTATATTAGGAATATATTATAGACTTTTCTAAAATCATATAATCTATGTTCTTATATTAGTGTTTGGGACCATTTAAAAGACAGATAACAGTACAGGAGTAGAAAAATATAGTAAACTTATTGATTTATCAAAATGTACACTCCAAGCTTTCCCAACTGTCAGACTCACTCATTTTTGAAAGATTCATTCGTTTGTTCTTTGTTTTTGGTTTAAATAGGCGTTGGGCGGTTTGAACTTTTTTTTTCATTTGTTCGTTAGACGTAACTCTGAAAGGACATTGGATTTGGTGGAAAAATATATATTTTAAAGTATGAACGCGTATTTAACTCGGATCACCCGCCGTCACACAGTATAACCTTCATTCAGAGTCATTCAGTCATCGTGTTGTCATTCAATATTTTTCCTAATGATTAAATATTGACGCAGCTCCGAGTATCTCATCTTTGATTAAAGGCGTTATTGAGTCAACACTAAATTCTGATTCGTCGTGTAGGACTAAGCTAGAGCTAATATTGATGTGGAGATGACATTAGTTCGAAATATCTCCGGATAAGTCGCTTCAGCGTTGCGGGTGAGAAGTGGGAACTGACAATTGGCAAGACATACATCTGTACATACCTATCACGTCCTTATCATTAATATTGTTGCTCTAAGCAAGTAGCGCCATAGCCGCAAAACACGAAGACCACTTTCAGCGCAATGGTGGGCAAGAAGGTAGAAAAAGGAAACAAAATTCCCGTAGAGAGTCTGCTACTGAGTGACATGTTTCGACCTCATTCCGATAGTGCCTTGAGGTGACATCGTGTACGCGCGTTCTTTAGTCATATTCGCTCTGATGAAGATCTCCGGACAAGGTCATAACATGTCGGCCAGTAGTTAACTCTCTATGCGAGTAACCCGTTTATTTCATGCTTATAATGTCTGACTCTCACGTTAGTTTTGATCAAAAAAGTCATAATATTGATTGATGGGTTATACTAACTTATTTTTCTTTGGTTTTTACGACATGCGTAGGAAGAAAAGCTGCTGGGATATATTAATTTTTTTTTTTCTCCATGGCCTACATAAAAGAAAAAAATATCGACAAAGATTAGAAAACTCTAGCGCTATTTGTTGTCTTAAACTTTCAAGTTTCATTTTAGCAAAATATAAAGCTGTTGTGCTGTCCTGGTAATTTTTTCGGATGAACTGTTTTTGGGTATTAATTTAAATCTGCTGAAAATGAATTTTGTTATGATCTGTTTAGTGAGGTATTTTTAAATAAATAAAAAGAGATCTCTTTTTCCCTTTTATCTCATTGCATCCTAAGCTGTGTTGCTTCGGATCGTTATCGACCTAAAACTAATATGCGGTCGTCTCTTGCTAAATACTTCTAGGTCCAAGCGAGATTGGTGTGACCAGTTAATATTTGTGTATCTCATTTTCAAAATAAACAGCTGGTAATTCAGTTTAAATTTGCATTTTCACGATAATTGGTGTGATCGTTAATTAAGCTTTAAAACGTAATATTGGTCATGATTGGCTTAATTACATCATGAATATTGATTTCAAATTAAAGGTCTTTTGTGTTTCAATCTAATTGAATATAAACCTTGTGAGTACTCGGTTTTGACTATTATCTACTTAAAAACAATTGATACTGACGGGAGAAATAGTGATATTGTAAACTAGATGATGCCCGAGGTTGACCGCGTGACCCTAATTTGAAATTAATGTCAATTTGCAAATTTTGTACTTAAATAAACATGTCCCGATTGTACTTAAATTATGACATTAGGGAGTGTAGAAATACAAACCTTTAAGAAGGACCAGCGCCAAGCTCAAGCTGTCTGGCTTGAAGGTAATCTTTAAGGTAACCATCGGTTCTGTAATAAGCCTTATCTCAAAGTACTTTCTTTACATACATAAACTGTATATTATTTTCTATCGGGCATATCAATAACCGATTCTGGCAATTTATTATAAGACTTTATACAGTTTCCTTTAAACAACTTACTGTTTTCAGCCTATATTACGGGGTAACTAAATCATTTATGTTACGTTCTGTAATTATGTTATGTTCTGTATGGAACTTCGAAATTTTCTATTAAAATACTTTCAAAGTTTCTAGCATCAATATTTTAAAAGTTGAAGTTCAATATGACGACGGTACCTGAGGTTTTATGCTTGTAAAACTTGAAGTTTAAGAACCATAAACAAATAAAGAGTTTTTCTGTGTTTCATAAGGCAAAAAGTTGGTCTCGATAAATTATAATCCACTAAAAAATGTGACATTATTGTTTAGCAACTTACTCTCTTAAAACAAACATTATGTTTATCAAAAAACCACATATCTCTGTTCAACTTCACTGGAGCGTTGCCCTTAGTATACGGGCTATCATAGTTAGTCAAATTATGGTGATCAAACAAGGTTGTGTCCAAACTCAAATAACCAAGACAAATGTGACCCAAAACGGTTAGTCAATACAGTATCACTAGCTAACCACTACTGTAAATTAGTATAAATACAGACATGACGTTTCAGAAGCAAATTTATAAAATTAAAGGTTCTAAGTACTGTAGGCCTCAAAAGTGGATTCCCAATTTCTCATACTAAATTTATGAAAAATTGAGACTCCACTTTTGAGGCTTACTGTACCTTACCTACGATCGAAACGATCAGAGCGAAGGCCTTAAATGAGATTCAGTAACGAGCTGTCTGCTTTCGACAAGGATTAGAAATAAGTAGCTAGAGGTCTAAACAGCTGGAAACAACAAAGGGCCTTTGCCTAAATATGGGACCTGAATGGCTAGGAAAAATAAATAATTGGCCAAGTGCATGTCGGGCCTCGCGCAGTGTAGGGTTCCATAGTTACGAATGCCAAATTTGAGTTCATGCCACTAAAACGGCTAAAAATTAATTTCTATTGAATTTGTATGAAATTTTACTTTTCGGAGTACATTTTATAAGTTGATCGCCTATAACTTTTTAATTTGTAAACCCTACATAGCTCTGATAGTTTTCCTTTAAATTTCGTTATATTTACTATAGCTGTGAATTTTTTCAAGTGTCCATATGAAAGGCCGTTTAGCAGAAAGAGGGGGGGACACTTGACACTAACAAAATTTTTCACTTTAAAACCAAATATTTATGAAACGGATCCCTAAATCTAAAAATGGTGTTTGCAAGCTCATAATATTTTTGAAAGACCTATTCAACGATACCCCACATGATTGGTTAGACGAGATAATTTTTCAAAATTAAAAACCGACTTCACCCCCAAACTATACAACCGATTTTGATAAAATTTCCATGGTACCACCTGGAAAGTATATTGTTTCAAAAAAAAAAGAATTTTTTAAATCCGTCCAGGCGTCTTTGAATAATCGGTGAACATACATAAAAAAAAATAAAGGATAGCGACGAATTGATAACCTCCTCCTTTTTTGGAAGTCGGTTAAAAATAAAATTGACTTTTGACTTTACTTGTATGGGATACCACTTTTTCCGCATAATTAATATACATACCTATACCAAATTACAGCTTTCTAGTACTTATAGTCGCTGAGTAAAACCGCGGACGGACAGACAGACAGACATGGCGAAACTATAAGAGTTCCTTGTTTACTACGGAACCCTAAAAAGTAACTAACCTACCCCCAACACAATTAGTGTATCTAGAAACATACCCGTAATAAATTGAACCACGGTCTATACTAGATCACTATAGTATGATAAAATGAAAAAAAAAGTCAAAAAAATATCGAAATTCCCATATTAATTGCCCGGGTGTCCGGACACTCTTGTATGGAAATGCAGATTTGTGTTTTGTTTTTTGTCTGTTATTTTAATTTCATTATACTGAAATGATCTTATACTCGTAGAGCCCGTTCAATTAATTACGGGTATGTCCCTTCTCCGTTTTACAAGAACAACCTTGGTCACATCTGCCTTTGGATTAAAAATTACCCGCATTCTAATCAACCCCTTTATTTAGAAGCTACAGACAGACACAGATGCACAAAAAAAAAGATACATCAAACTTAAACGACCTCCGTGGCGAGGCTTCTCAAATGCCAAGACTCTCCACAACCGCGAGGTGTGCAGCCTTTGGGATTTCCTTAACAATGAGTGTGGGTTGCATCGTGATGTTGTGGCAGTAGACAAGAGCCTCACGCCGCTTTCCTTGGCAAATGAGAACTGGCGCAAACCAACGGTGTTAAGTACCGAGGATCGCATGAACGTATGGAAGAGCAAGGAGCTCCACGGGTGATTCTTTCGGGCCTTTACAGGGCCCGATGTGGATCAGCTCGCGTCGATGAACTGGCTACGTTTCGGTGACCTCTTTGGGGAAACCGAAGGTTTTGCCTGCGCAATTGCAGACGAAGTCATGATGACGAACAACTATCGGATATTACTGAGGGACGGTACGGTTGACGTCTGTTGTGCTTGTCGACGTCCCGGAGATTCTATCAGGCATATAATCTCTGGTTGTTATCATCTGGCTAACGGTGAGTATTTGCACAGACATAACCTCGTAGCCAGAATTATTCACCAGCAGCTTGCTCTTCGATACGGACTTGTAGAATCTGAGGTACCGTAGTATAAGAACACACCAATGCCGGTTCTCGAAAATAGTCGAGCCACGCTCTATTGGGATCGATCTGTCATCACGGATAGGACTATTGTTGCCAATAAGCCTGATATCGCGCGCATGACGAGAACTTCGTGATGGCCGAGAAGGACAAGCTTAGTAAGTACCTTGACTTGGCCCACGAGGTAACTGCCATGTGGAATTCGTTGTCCCGATAGTCGTATCGGCGAACGGTCTTATAGCGAAGAGTCTTGATCAACACCTCAAGACTCTCTCGCTAGATGGCTGGATCAAAGGTCAGATACAGAAGGCAGTACTCCTGGACACGGCACGCATTGTCAGGAGGTTTCTCTCTCTGCGGCCCTAACCGCCGGTAGCTTGGGCCTTAAAGCCCCGCTGCCAGTGGGCAGCTAGATTAGGTTTTTTTATAAAGTGTGTATATTTTGTAGATTTTTTTATATTTTACTTTTTATAGATATTGTATAAAAAAATCTAATCTAAGAATATTTAAAATAAATAAAGAGAATAATAATAGTAATAAATCCTTATTTCGGACATAATCATCAGTTCTGTAATCTCAGTAATTTGAGGCCAGTTGGCTCAAGGGCCAAACTTTGGTAATATCTCATGATGTGGCTTTTGATATTGCGATGTGATAAAAGAACAAATAAAACTCACGTTATTTATTACAGTCGTTTGCGTTATATTTAGTTACATCACTATTCTATCTTTTATTTTTTATGAATTTTATTTTTTTAATGTACATAAATATTTTTGTCTTAACTAATGTCGGCCTTCATGCTAAGAGCATATTTAAGAATTTTATGTACAGCTAACAGTTTAAAATGACAACGTGAAGCTTTTCGACGCAAAGTAGCCTTAAGTGACCGTTTTTCGCAAATGTGCGCAGAAAAACTTCACGTTATTACTTTTAGCTGTAAACAGTTGGTCATAAAAAAAAATCAAGTGTTATTAAGGGCTTGGCCATGACAACATTTAAAATGATATCTTCATTTTCTTTCAAATAATTTATTTCACATGGGGGTACTATTTGACCCCGGAAAATTCAAGTATCCCCTTTATAAAAAGTGACAATGTTTTTTCATATTCTGACATTAGTAGGTATTAGTAAAACATCTTTTTTGTTTGTACTGTTTTTATTTAAATCTAGACACACTGACACACTACTAATACAATATTTTGAGAGTTGATACAATAGACAAAAATGTTGTAAAATGCTACTTTTAATTTCCAACGAACCTTTATATATATATATATATATATATACAGGGTTACTGGTAACTAACTCATAACCTCTTAACATCTAAATCAGACTCCCCAGCACATTATAGATCTGCAATAAAAAAGGCGAATATTGCAGAAAAGAAAATTGGCCTCCCATACAAATTCACTGATCACCTGGTCGAGTTTCTATGAAAAGTCCATGTTTTTTCTTAGATTTTTTTTATTTTTTTCTTGCAGATCTTTATTATGTTAGGATTCTGATTACGATGTTAAGAGGTTTTGCGTTAGTTACCAGTAACCCTGTATATATATATGAAAAAAAAAAACTTCAAAAATGTAAAACACAATGCTTTACATTTTTTCAATTAGTAAAATTAAATCTTTCTACATGATCTCTATTTTCCATCATCTTCAAAACAATCTCTTGCTGTTTTCGTTTTGTTGGCGCCACTTTCTTCTTGTAGCAGCATTTTATAATGGTGAACAGAATGTCAAATAGATACCAGATTACTTCTATCAAACTTATCATTGATCCACCGAGGCAGAGGCCAAATACACCCCCTAAGTTGGCTGAAAAGGAAAGAATATTGTAGTGACATAAATATACATACATACATATTATCACGCCTGTTTCCCACAGGGGTAAGCAGATACTAAGGACCTCCACTTGGTACGATCCCAATCCCGATCCCGATCCCGATCCCGATCCCGATCCCGATCCCGATCCCGATCCCGATCCCGATCCCGATCCCGATCCCGATCCCGATCCCGATCCCGATCCCGATCCCGATCCCGATCCCGATCCCGATCCCGATCCCGGTCCCGATCCCGATCCCGATCCCGTTCCCGTTCCCGTTCCCGTTCCCGTTCCGTATTATTTTTTATTGAGCACTAATTCAGAAATGTCATTTGTCTCGCTTCAAACATGACGAAGATTCATACAAACTTGCAACCCCTATTTCACCCCTATAGGGATGTAATTTTGAAAATCTAATAAACGCATTATTATTTTCTACTAACTATTAAAATAAATTTAAAATTTCATGTGTCTCACTTAACAAAATACGATGTTCCTTACAAACTGGTAACCCCTATTTCACCCCCTTAGAGATAAAATTTCCAAAAATACTTTCTCAGCGGACGTCTCCTAGTCACAATCTACCTTCCCGCCAAATTTCATCTTCATTGGCTGAGTAGCTTTCGAGATTTCGTGATGAGTGAGTGAGTGATTTTCGCTTTTATATATAGAAGAAAGATAGATAGATAGATATGTCATACAAAGTTCTCCGTCTCAATTCGACCAACGGCTTATAAGAGCCTAAGCACCTGTATAATTTTAAGTGCCTGTTTACAGATGTCGAGGATCCCAGGTAATAATAAGCTTGACATTTAACAAAACCCTCATCTCAAACCCTGTCGCTCGCAATTCGCGTCCCACCTATTTTGGCGGCGAAAGCGGATTGAACGTTTTTATGTAAAGGAAATTCGCTGAAAATATAATTACAATGGATCGGATTATCCCTTTTTAAATCTTTTCTTCTTATAAATTCAAGGAATTGGGTATTTTCCTGGGTCAAAAATAAATTATTTTGTATTGATAAGAAAATAAAACGTCGCAAAACAATGTCACTTGTCTTTGAACATATCAATTTTAACATGATTTAAGATTTATTATGGCAGAAAGACTGATAATAAGAGCGCTATTTGACTCCGAGAAACTATGACGTCATCTACCAGTATTTCATACAAATCCCATAGAAAATGTTTGTTTTGACGTTTAGTAAAAAGTATCTGATTTGACTTGTTGGCAAAGAATTATCGCTAGGTTTAATTTAGCTCGCGTCCGAAGTCCTCATCTCTTCGTTTATATACCTAGACATCCACTGCAAGCCAATTTCATTGTTATTTCTCTGGACAAACGAAACCATATCCATTGGTAGAAACCGCATTGATATTCGCTTTGTAGTTTAAGAGATCGTAGAGCACAGAGAGACAAAAGACGACGCTTGAAGTCAGGGTATTTAAAAAGTTCGCTTGGCAAGTACTATACTAATGAATTGAAGAAAAAAATAAAGTGTTTGAGAACCGTACCCGTACCCGTACCCGTACCCGTACGGGTACGGGTACGGGTACGGGTACGGGTACGGGTACGGGTTGTTTGATATAAAAATTTAGCTTTTCTTGTGATTTAAGCATCCTCTGAATACATGTATTTAATGTTACTTTCCGGTGTCTCAAGTATCGTCGAGTAATATGTTCGATTTGTAGATTTTTATTGACTGAAGTCCGGTATAAATAATAATAATTATGCATAATTAATAAAACAAAAACACAATAGTACAAATAGTATTATATAGATATTCATACGACCTCCGTGGCGTAGTGGTCACCATTCTAGTCCGCCACCCAGAGGTCCCGGGTTCGATCCCCGGTCAGGGCAAGTTGGAAAATGGCCTTTTTCAAATTGTCCTATGTCTTGGATGTTTATTTATGTATTTGTTATTAAATATTGTATCGTTGAGTTAGTATCTCATAACACAAGTCTCGAACTTACTTTGGGGCTAGCTCAATTTGTGTTATTTGTCCCTATACATTTCTTTATTATTTATTATACCAAATTTCATCTAAATCGATTCAGTGTTTGAAGCATGAAGAGGTGACAGACAGACACATATAGTTACTTTCGCATAAATGTATTAGTAAAGGAGTAAGGAATTGGTGTAGATTGTCTGGTTTCTATTTATGAGCCAAGCTTTTTGACTCAAACCATTTAACCAACTCTTTTGACAGAGATAAACAAATAATAAATAAATAAATATATACGAGCAAATCACACAGTTGAGCTAGCCCCTGAGCAAGTTCGAAACTTATGTTATATTATGGGAAACTAACTCAACAATATTACATTTTATATCAAATACATACTTATATAGATAAATATCCAAGACCCAGATCTCAAAAAGAGCATTTCCCATCTTGATCTGACCAGGGATTGAACCCGGTACCGCCGGAATGGCAGTCTGGCACGACCATTAGGCCACAGAGGTTGCCAAAGAGACAATAAAATGATTTGCCATCGCCTCGCCCATTTTACACACTAATAAACTAAATAGTCACTAGTGTACGGGTTTCCTCACTATGCTTTTTCTAATAACTTGTGGTAGTTGCAAATAATTGTACACGAGTATTAACTCATAGCCTGATTACACCAACCGAGTAGAGTGGCGAGACAGTGCACTCGGCCTAGCACTCTGTGAATGTAAACACCTAAGCCGAATGCTAGGTCTAAAAACAGGCGACACAGTCACTCGGAAACCTTCGGTTCGGAGACTTCTGTACGTGAGTACTAGTACTCACGTACAGAAGTCTTACTCTTAAAAGAATTTCAATGAAATGTCTACTCAATGTTGTTAGAGATATGGTATAATTTAGCTCGCATCAAAAATCGACACCTGCTCATTCAGATACCTAGAATTTCAGTTGCTAGCCAATTTTATCCTTATTATTCTAAACAAACGGTTCAGAGGTAGGTACATAAAAAATACCGATTGAGTGAGCAGTTTGCCATGGTTGATAGTTATACGAGTTTATACTACTATCGCCATCTGTCGTATCGTACATACATATATTAATCAAAAAATAGAAGCCTCCTTCTGACGCAGTCAGGTAAAAATACGGTTCCTAGACTAGCACACGTCCTTCCGTTTTTACCCGACTATGGCAAAGCCGAAGAAGGGTGGGTAATGATTTTAGCAGTCTATGTAAATATGTTATATACTAATATGTCCTTAGGAAGCATAAAATAAGTTAAAATTGTATCGCAATCCTTTTGTGTGCTTTTTCTTTTTCTTTTCGTGACTACGAAGTTGAACACAGGTAAACGAACCGCGCATGCGTCACTGCTCACTGCTTGTTAGCAAGTCGTCCCTGCCGAATTTTCCCCTTCGAAGTGGTCGTAGGTATAATTTCGACACCTACACGCGGAGTGCGACAGGCCTGCCCGTTCTACTTACTAGGCCGAATACAGCCCCCCGCTTCCCCGTACTGTCTCGCTCGCTCACTCGATAGATCTGAACATTCATTCTACTCCTGTACTGTTATCGTATCGTAGTGGCGAGTGGTGACCAGTCACCACTCGCCACTCGACGCCATCTTGTCATTCTACCGAGTGTAATCTATGCTGACTATCTGTGTAGCCGCAACTTTAAAAATGCGTGTAAACACACTATGACACCGCCTGTGGCCGCAGCACTGTCTCGGCCGAGTGCTATTTTTACTGTCTCGCCACTCTACTCGGTAGGTGTAATCAAGGCATCAGAAATATAATTTCTAGTCAACGCACACCGCGTGGCCATCATCGCTTCAAATTTTCTGGTGTAATACAAGTATTTATCTTCAAATATTATCCTTATATTAGTTTGTGAGGACTCACCTAGCACTTGGTCCCAGGTGTAGAGCACTTCTCGCCGGTACTTCATGCACGTGTTGTCGATAAAATGGGCGATTATCTCCGTGTAGCCGTGGTTGTGCTCGCTGTGAGAGAACATTTCATAGTGTTGTACTTTCTATGGGTAAGCGTGTTTGAAAGTTAATAAAAAATAAATATATTTGCGTTCCCGATTGCGTATTTGACTAACGCAAGTTAACTCTTCTTCAAATAACATAAACCCGCTCCCGCTCCTGCTCCCGCTCTCGCTACCGCTCCCGCTTCTGCTCCCGCTCTCGCTCCCGTTCCCGCCCCCACTCCTGCTTCCTCTCCCACTCCCGCTCCCGCCCTCGTGCCCGCTCCCATTCCATTCCGCTCGCACAGTGGCATTGACCACCGCTGTGTGGCGTGTCGTGTCAATGTACGAAATTCTTTGTGCTTAGTGTCCATACTTCAGTGGCAAACTTACACGAACCGCCGATGCTCCCACACGTGTTTCACCTCGGTCTCGTACTGGTAGTAGTCGCAGCGTTGGTAGCATGCGCTCTCTTCTATCACGGTCTTCATGTTGCCCAACACTTTCTCTGCAATTGATTTCAATTCAGTTCTCATCAGATACAGAAGTCTCAGTCAGAAAAAAAAATCAAAGAAATAGTATTGCTATACAAATAAATTACATCTCAGTCTTCCAAAATGTTATTTTACACGATTTCATTAAAATATTAATTTAATTAATAATAATAAAAATCTATCGAACTTTCCTTTGATTAAAGTCACCCGTTAAAAAAATTTAGGTATCATTCCAGATGAAAAACTGCGTCTAGATGCCCATATTATACAGACCAATAAAGCCTTTCAAATGTTTGAGTTTGTCCGTAGATCAGCCGTTGAGTCTAAAAATCCTTTTACCTACTTTTATTTATATAAAGCCTTAGTTCGTCCTCAACTGGAATACGCAGCATTAGTGTGGAATCTTTATTTACAAAAAGTACTCTTCTGCAATAGACAGTTTGCAAAGAAAATTCTTGCGCCGTCTGCATTATAAGTGTAATCA
This sequence comes from Acrobasis suavella, assembly GCA_943193695.1. NCBI lineage: Eukaryota > Metazoa > Arthropoda > Insecta > Lepidoptera > Pyralidae > Acrobasis > Acrobasis suavella. Next base: position 24,121,248 of record OW971934.1, read on the forward strand.
GAGTTACCTGAATTATTCTCAGCTACTTGGCAAGTACAATATAGACGTAAATAAATTGAAGCAGTATATCTGTTTAAATAATAGTATTTTATGCAACAGTTATATAAGGAGGGTTAAAAAATGCGAGTGGCGCAGGTTATTGAACATCGTAAATCGACGCCATCGAGCATTTTTTGACTACTTATACAACGTTGCATACAATACTTTTTCTACGACTACATTTACTAAAATAAATACAAAAATAAACAAAGAAAAGTACGAAATACTACCAATATGTTTGGTAGGTACTATGGAAGACTTATTTTTTTTTCTAAAAGTGCCATTTTTGAAATATGGAGTCATTTAAACGAATGTTTTTCATATAAAAACCGTTTGTTCAGTGACTCCACGTTTGAAAAATGGCACCATATGTTAAAATAACGATTTTATTATGTTGGCAGTATGGTAGATCTAAAGAAAAAAGTTATACGTCTTTGGCTAGGAGTATCGTTTTGGCGAAATAACGACACATGTACTATTATATTAGGAATAGACTTTAGATTTTTCTTAAATCATATAATCTATGTTCTTATATTAGTGTTCGGGACCATTTAAAAGACAGATAACAGTACAGGAGTAGAAAAAATAAATGATAAAATTGACTCAATTCGACGAGTTAATAAACTCTATTTATTAAATCTAATGAGTAAATACTCAAATGAGTAGATTGAGTACTATCCACTGCCCATCTCTAGCTGTTACGCGACGCAAATTGCACCTCGTCTGTTGCGGCACTTAATCATTACCACTTCATATGATAATATGTAATATTATATCTGATAGTTATTTAAGTCTTCATAATGTAACTATTGGTTGTTTCTCAATAAATAAAATCAGTTCCCGTTCCCATTCCCGTTCCCATTCCCGCTCCCGCTCCCGCTCCCGCCCCCAGAAATTTATGTCAGTGCGTCTTGTGCTCAGAGTAGAGTTCTGAAGTTACACGTTTCAACATAATTGGACTCGTGAGCGAAGCAAGTTCTCAGAATTCTCAGAGTATTTGAACAATCCCAGCGTTTGTATGAAGCTGAGTATGTATGTGAGTAAATGTACATATGTTTCGCGTTAATTGTATCAACGCGATAGTTTAAACGTAGTTTTGAACAAGTGGTATTAAACTTCCTTCGTTAAATACGAATAATTTTCTAAGTAAGTATTTAAGTAAGTTAATTGTGCGATTTGCACAGGGATTTTTATAAAATGGAGTGTAATTATAGGAATGAAGTAATAAGGCAATGAGTGGTATTCGTTGTCCTTCTGTAGCAATGATAAGTAAGAGATGTCTCCACTAACCTGCAGGTATCACTGACGATAATTCCTCTCTGTCTGGGCGCACGGCGCTGGTCTTCGAACAGCTCGAAGACTGTCGGTGTGAAGTCTTTAGCAGCAAAACGTTTATTACCAGGATTCTTGAATTATCATCACGACGGGTGGCAACGTCCAACCTTAAACGGTCCCGATGACAAGTGATCGATCATCACTGCCTTAATTCATACATGAAGGATCGCCTGGTCAATTAGTGGAGCAATGTCGCGGTTACTTACATTGCTACACAAAGATCGAACATTAATTAATTAAATATAACAGTTGCCTACCTATATTTTCGTAAATGCAAACAAGGCGCTCCCATGGACATGGTTTGTAATTTTCAACGTGTAGCTCGCTAGCTGAAACAGAAATTGTTATGAAAAAATTGTGAGGAAATACCGAGGGCGTCGAAAAACAAAAGTTGTGTAAAGCATACAACAAATTTGGAATTGGGTATTTTCCTGAGTAAAAAATAAATTATTTTGTACTGATGAGAAAATAAAAAGCCCCAAAATAATGTCACTTGTCTTTGAACATAACCATTTTAAAGTGATTTTATATTAATTCTTTCAGAAAACTAATAATAAGAGCGCTATTTGAGTCCAAGAAACTATGACGTCATCTGCCTGTATTTCATACAAATCCTATAGAATACGTTTATTTTGACGTTTAGAAAAAAGTATTTGATTTGACTTGTTGGAAATTAGTGGATTCAATACATTATTTATTGGAGTTTGATCTCACTTGTCAGTTTGACTGCCTCCGTGGTCCAGTGGTCAAGGCGTTCGCCTTGTGACCCGGAGGTCATGGGTTCGATTCCCACTGGGAAGCATACTTTGTGAAAAGTTGTTTCCAGTCTGGATAGGATATTGCAGGCTTGAATCACCTGATTATCCGAAAAGAAAGATGATTCCGTGTTTCGGAAGACACGTAAAACTGTGGGTCCCAAACGCCACCTAGCGTTTGATCATCAACATATCCAAGGATTGGTTCCTGGTTTGCCCTTTGGGTTGTGGAGGTCAGACGGCAGTCGCTCTGTGTAAAAACCAGTAACCTCGTCAAATCTCCTTGGTTAGGTAGCGGACCCCGGGCTCTGAAGCGTTACTGCTGAGGATGCAACCGGGAATACGTGAGGATGATGATGATCTCACTTGTCAGCTCGGAACAGCACTTTGCTATTCTGCTATCCTTATCTGGTGCTTAGAACCGTCATTTGCCAGAGCGAGACAAGACGACGGAACGCTATAGAACAGGTCGTTCTATAGCATTCCATCGCTATTTCTCGCTCTTGCAAATGACGGTCTGATTCTTAACTCGGTCGATATACAACATGCAGGAATGTCTAACGTATGCTAACAACCAATGAAAGCCACAAGTCGATACGGTGGTAATTACCCCGTCTGCGGTTATGCGGCTATTATCATATTTTATATTTAGGTTAAATAGGTTTTGAATTGTAATTCAAAAGTATTTCGAAATGGTTCGTATAAATATACACACGGCTGCTGCGTGGCCAGTTTCTTTCTCTGAACTTGGCTTTCACACGCTGCCGTGTGTCTAGATTAAGTAAGTAGGACCAATGAAAATGATCCATTTTATACCGACTTCAAAAAAGAAGGAGGTCGTCAATTTGGCGGAATCTTTTTTTTTAATTTATTTATTTACCAATTTATGTACACGGAAAATTTATACAGAGAATACATCAAATAAAAGTTGTACAAAGACACTACTTATCTCAAAAGAGATCTCTTTATGTAGATTTTTTTATGTATGTTCATCGATTACTCGAAGACGTCTGATCCGATATTGAAAATTCTTTTTTTTTTTAAAGGGCATACTTGTCAAATAGTTCCTTAAAATTTTATTAAAATCGGTTGTGTAGTTTGGTGAAAAAGTCTGTTTTTAATTTTGAAAAAATATGTTAAAAGCATATTGATATAGATTACACAAAATTGTACTCTCATTACTCTTATTTTCCGGGGAATTCAATTAGACGGTACTAATGTGTCATTTTGCTCCCGGTGTGTTACACTTTACTAAAGTAATTACTACCTCAACGACTGTTTGGTACAAACTAACTTCGAAATTAATTACTTCTAATTAATATGAACATTGAGCAGCTGAGTGGCTCGTGTTAGTTCAACAGAACACATGTTAAGTTAAGATGTTTCATTAAGTAAAATGATTATTGAAGAGTATAGACATTATACAACACAATTTAACAACAAACTTTCAGAAAGTCAATTTCTACATGTATAATTTCAGGCTTCCGTACCCAAAGGGTAAAATCGGAACCCTATTACAAGACTCCAGCGTCCGTCTGTCTGTCACAATGGCTGTATCTCATGAATCGTGATAGCTAGACAGTTGAAATTTTCACAGATGATGTATTTCTATAACAACAAATACTTAAAACAGAACCAAATCAATATTTAAATGGGGCTTCCCTATAAAAAACACTATGATTGATTTTTTATGGTGAACGCACATTTATCCGAGCCGAATGCGTCGAATCGATCGAAGTTTTTAAGGCCTCGCATATCTATCCGCACCGAAAGATAATTTTTCAAAACTAAAAACCGACTTCTCCCCCTAACTACACAGCCGATTTAGATAAAAATTTCCATGTTACCTGGAAAGTATACCCTTTCAAACAAAAAAAGTATTTTTTAAATCGGTCCAGGCGTCTTTGAATAATCGGTGAAGATACATAAAAAAAAATAAAGGATCGCGACGAATTGATAACCTCCTCCTTTTTTGAAATTCGGTTAAAAAGACCACGCTGAAGGAATCGAGCGCGCTGAAACAATTGTTTCTATTTCCTTTACACCTGTCGCACTGTAATTACATGTGAGTTGTGATAAATCTCGACGAGATTTTTATTGTCAGTGCTTTATTATTCAATTACGTTAGAATCACTCAGTTTTGTAACATTTAAAATAAATTGAAGTAGGTATTTACTCGATCGCATAACTATGGTTACTCTTACGCACACCCTTGTCATTGTCGAAATGCAGGCGATTCGATCATCCGCGCCGAATTTGATGACGTTATCCGAATTCGTCTAGGATATACGTGTTTCTTCCAGATTCGGGCGATTCGACGCGGTCAGGTGTGCGAAGTTTCAGAGGATTTCATATAAAGAATTCTAAAATTCTTTTCGTTCGACTCGTTCGACGCTTTCGGTTCGGATACGTGTGCGTTCACCTTTATAGATAATGGTACGGAATCCTACTCTACTAGTCGTGCGCGAGTTCGAATCGCCCTTGGCTGGTTTTATTTCTACAGCTCAATATAATTAACATTTACGTATGTGTGAGGTCTTTATATCTTATAAGGTAAACAGAGCCTTGGGCCATTAAGATTCACGGGTCACATTCAGTGTGTGGAAATGAAAAAGAAAATTACTGATGCATTGATAGCTGCTGCCTGTTGATATTACTATTACTACTAGATTAGGTTTCCTATACCAAACTTGAGATATTTCGAACTAACATTTTGTCGAAGAAATAAAATGTTGTCGTAATACGATTTGTTTTTAAGAATTAATTTACATATGTACTACTTATGTAAATTAATTCTTAAAAACTATATATAATTAATTTACTGTATAACATTGTAACGAGTAGTGACTCGCCTTACCACGTATAAACCCAAATAGGTTTTTGTTGGTATTGCTTAATATGTAATGCATGTATTAATTTGTGTGACTTAAATAAATAATTAGAGAGAGATAAACATCCAATACCCAGGACAATTTGAAAAAGGCCATTTTCCAACTTGCCCTGACCGGGGATCGAACCCGGGACCTCTGGGTGGTGGACTAGCATGGTGACCACTATGCCACGGAGGTCGTCAAAGGGAAGAGATGACTTTCTACTTTTTTATCGTTTGCTGGTTTTTTAAAATGTTTATTTGATTATACAAGCTACAACACTTTTCTTTAAAACAGAAAGGTCTAATTACAAAAAAGACATATATGTATTGAGAAATCCCGCCCCGGATTGCCCTGGTACCCATTACGCGAGTTGCGTTTCCTCTGCGAATAGAAAAAATCACCATCAGGCACCATCCCAAATCTGGGGGGTTACTCCATATAAATAAAACAACGTGATTTAGCTGTGACCAAGAAGCGACTGTGTATTCAATGATCAAAGACAATGACGCTACAGTAGTGTAAGCATGCGTCAAAAGATGGCGCTAATAGTAGCATTGGTTCCTTAATAGGTATAGACCTATTAAGGAACCAATGAGATTATCTTAAAGACAAAAACGTCTGGCTTGAGCTTGGCGCGGGTCCCTCTTAAAGGTTTGTATTTGTACACTCACAAATGTCATAATTTGAGTACAATCGGTACATGTACTTTATTTACAAATGGACATTAATTTCAAATTTTACATCATTCTTATTTATTAATTATGACATAACAATGTATTTTAAGTCCACATATCTAACTTTAATATCAGTATAATTTGTAAGGTTTACTTTTTGGAGAAAATGCTGCAGTACAGTTTGTTACTTCTTCTGTACTTGCGCTTAGGAGGCGGCATTAAACTAAGTTGCAAGTAAATGATCTGAAGTCTCGAAAGGAAAAAAAAACTACAATTATTAAGTGATATAAATATCCAAATATAAATTAATGATTTTTGACTTTTTTGGCTGACGAATTATCTTTTCAACACTCTCAACCAAAATAGATATAATTATAAACAAATTAAAAAATAGGACGACTGTATTGACTGATGACAACTCCTAAAAAATTCAAATATTTATTATAATAATATAATGTTTAACAGCTTTAGGCTCTTGGTGAGCATGTCTGCAGGCTGATGTATATAAATAATCAACACTAACAATGTTTTCACTTATTATTTCTCTGCAATAGTGATGTCTGACATCGTATTATTTCGAAAGATGACTATCGTATTATATAATGGAGTAACCTCCCTGTGATTTTGAGCATTGGTCATATCCGCAGTGCCGTAAAAAGCGCCCTATCTCATTAATGGAGCTTCTAGCTTTTTAATTTCTTTTTTAACATATTTAACATTTACTTACCTTTATAGTGGTATGGTATACAACGACATGTCTTGACGACACGACGCATGATGTTTAGTACCATACATCCGTGGAAGAAGCCCGGTCCATACATTGCATCCTGATTAAAAAAATACAAAACAAACACCGGACTTCACTCCCAATAACATTTGAATGGCTGAACTAGTTTTAATCAAACACTTCTAAGAAATTCCGCAAGGAAATCTGCTTTCACGTACAAAAACGCAAAGAAATCGGTCCTTCCGTTCGAGAGCCACGGACAGACACATAAACGTTTGGAAGTGCCGATTTTTCTTGCTTTTTTTTTTACTGTTTTATTTTCGTTATAATGTAGCGACCTAGTATCACCGTGTCCGTGATAAATCAAACCACATTGTATAGGTAGAAATAAAAAGAAAACTCACCGATTGCAACATACGATATATAGGGACAAATAACACTGATTGAGCTAGCCCCAAAGTAAGTTCGAGACTTGTGTTATGGGATACAAACTCAACGATACTATATTTTATAACAAATACATACATGTATAGATAAACATCCAAGACGTAGGACAATTTGAAAGAGTATAATGAAATTTGAAGAACAGTCAAAAAACAAAGAAAAATCGACATTCCCATACAGATTGCCCGGACACGTTTGTATGGAAATGCCGTTTTTTTACTGTTTTGATGTCATTATAGTGTAGCGACCTAGTATCACCCGTGGTTAGATTTATAACGGGCATGTCCCTTCCACATTCAGTCAGCGATTTCTATGCTATTATGCGCAAAAAAATGGCATCACTTGTGAGGCGAACTCGGGAGAGCACAAACAGCATTCTACGGATGATTGCAGACAGAACGGACTCGCCTCTGTTTATCAGGTTAGCTAGGCTGCATGGCAGGCCAGCCTTTTTTTAATTGAATTTAAATTTAATTGAAATAAATAATTTTTGTATAATATTTTTTGTAATTTTTGATTATTAACGCTTTATCATTTCATTTTCAATTTAATTTAATTTGAATTATAAATTAATTTAAATTAATGATGTTACTAACATTAGAATTTTAAGTTTGTATGTACTAACAAATGGACTGACTTGTCTGAATAAATGAATATTATTATATTATATTGTATGGGAAGAATCAAAAAGAAAAACTCACCGATTGCAATATACATTTCCTGCTTCCAATAGACAGTGCCTTTACATAGTCCGAAGAGTCAATAATCCAGGCGTCCACGTTCACGTCGAATTGGGACGCGGGCGTGACAGTCACCGAATTGTCCAGAAACGTGACGGTGTCTTGCTGGTCGAACACGTACAGCTGGACGAAAAAAATGATAATATTTGCACTTGAATTTGTCACTTTCCTACAACTCTAATCAGACACTTTGTTTCTTAACTTCAAAACAAACATTTACTATGGGACTTTTTTTAACAGCGTTACAATGCTCGGACGATTCTTGATTGATTAATTTTTAAACTAATATTAAGAGTGATATTTAACTCCAAGAAACTATATATATATAACTTACAAAACACCTAATTTTGGTCACAGAAGCGAATACAGTGATCGATTGTCGAAGTTTAAGATGACATCCCTGACTGATCGCCGAAAGATGCTAGACTCAATATCCTCCCATCTGTGAGCAGACCGGAATCCGGTCAAGATGCATTGTTTTACTATTGTGTCTGGTGTTTTGCACAGACAACAAGATATTCCTTTACAAGCTTGTCCACGGCGCAGTGGATTGTCATCACGCCCTTGAAAACATCAGTCTCACAGTACCTCGACCAAACACCCGAAGAAAGGTCGTAAACACGTATGTCATCCCCCGAGCAAACACAAACCTTGGCAGACACGCGCCTTTACCGAGAATGCTCTCCACTTACAATAAAATTAATACAAAATATCACCTGGACCTCTACCACGACTCGTTATCAAAATTTAAATTTACAATACAGTCATCCCATCTAAATGCATGTTAAATCAATTTGTCTATTTAAATCTTAACATAAAATAATAACAATAATAATAATTTTAATATATGTAGTTCGATTATAAATTTTAGAATTCAATATTTACGTTTACATATTTATATTTATATTTTATTTATATAACTTGCTGTTTAAACTTTTACAATTCTGAGAATGTTGTGTTCACCTGTAATTGGGTTGCATGCTAGAACACAGAAGTAAATGTTGATTGTAAGTTTTTGTCATGTAACCTGTTGGTGTACCTAATAAATAAAATAATAAAAAATAACGTCATTAGTCTATATTTTACTAATCCCATACAAAATCTAAATTAAAACATGTGATGGAAAATTTCGCCACGAGTACGATCCGAACCAGCGTCCCTCACGTTAAGGCCGTGAGTTAATCAACTTTCAATTCATCTAAATTGAATTAAGTTAAATACCACACTTCTAAATAGTGGGTAGTAGTGAAGATTAACGCATGCTTCAAATGCGTGTGTACTATGTGTTGAGAAATTTCGTCAGGATTCGAAGCCACGATAGCACAATATTGGTAGTACACTGACGGCGTTAACGTGAGGGACGCGGGTTCGAATCCTACTCGTGCCGAAATTTCTCATTAAATGTTTTAATTTGGATTTTCTATGGGATTAGTATGAAATATAGACTAATGACGTTATAGTTTCTTGGAGTTAAATATCGCTCTAAATATTAGTTTTTCTAAAATAATTAATCAATCAAGAATCACAAAATAATTTCACATGCCATGATCATATCCATTTTCAATGTGATTTTTAACCATCGACACAAAAGAAAGGTAAATAAATAAATAAATATATATGGACAAATAACAGACCGAACCCGGGACCTCTGGGTGGCAAACTAACATGGTGACCACTACACCACGGAGGTCGTCAAGTTATAAGTTTGACGCTAACGTCTGTCTGTTTGTCTATGTGTCTGTGTCATCTTAGCGCTCGAACGGATGGACCGATTTCGATGCTGTTTTTTTAACGTGAAAGCAAACTCCCTTACGGTGGTACTTAGCTACTTCAAATGAAAATCGGTTTAGTCGTGGGGATGATGGGGAAGAACTTGAAAGGGTTTTCTTTAGCAAATAATAAAAGGCGCTACGGATATCAAATAAAACACGTAATTCCTTTAATCATCACTAGATGGCACTTGACTGTCTGTGGTTTTTTAATTTGTCTAGCAAATTATTGTTGTATTGTTTAATTATATAATTGTTTTCATTTATTCATTTATCCTTAGGGCTCATACGGACGAGCGACAGGACAGTACGCTTGCGACACCTGTCGCCGATGCGACGCCCGTCATACCTGCTTATTATGAATATCATCAGATCAGCCACAGGAAGTCCACTGCTGGGCAAAGGCCATATTAAGAATATACTTACCTTCATATATAAAGAAAGATATCAAAATAAGTAATGGTTCAGTCAGTGGCCAGTGATGGACACACAGATTGCCAATCACGTTCCGGGAAAAAGATTTGTTCCCATTTAGACTAGTGAAATATTTCTCGCTTCTGTTTGCGGTGTTGGCTGGGTGTCAAAGGGTTCTCCTTAGTTTTGTGATAATTTGCTTTCTATAAAACCTCAGATCATTGGCAACTTATATAGAAGGGCAAAAATTGTATCTTTAATATATATTTTTTTTTATGTTATAGGGCGGTAAACGAACAAGCAGGTCATCTGTGGCAAGTGTTCACCGCTGCCCATTGACACATCACCAGGGGTGTAACAGAAGCGTTGCCGGCTTTTTGGGAAGGGGAGATGTAGGGGGAGGGGGAGGGGAGGAAGGGGAGGGCCTCCGGCTCTCTCACCGAACGAAGCATAGAGCGGTGACGCTACTACTCAGACGTCGATTTTCTGTGAGAGTGTGGTACTTCTCCGGACGAGCCGGCCCATTCATGCTACTAGCAAAACAGAGTTTTGCCGGTAGCGTGGCTCTACCACAGGTAAATTATATCCTTGGGGATAATTGTTCAGTATCATGAATTGGATTCTTCCTAATGTTGCGAGCAATAGATTAATATAATGGCCTTGAAAAACAGTCACAATATCGATAGTTTCGATACTATCGACAGTATCGATAGTTTTTAATTAGTACTATCGATTGTATCGATAGTAAAGGTACTATTTGTATAAAAACTATCGATAGTATTGTGACGAATATCGATATTATAATACTATCAATAGTTTTTTGTACAAAAAGTAGTTAATGTATCGATACTATCGATAGTATAAATTAAAAACTATAGATAGTATCGATACAGTAACTACTTTTTGTACTAAAAGCTGTCGGCGACAGGTGTCGCAAGCGTACTGTCCTGTCGCTCGTCCGTAGGAGCCCTAAGGATAAATGAATGATTGAAAACAATTATATAATTAAACAATACAACAATTATTTGCTAGACAAATTAAAAAACCCCAGACTGTCAAGAGCCATCTCCATGATGATTAAAGGAATTACGTGTTTTTTTTTAATTTGATATCCGTAGCGCCTTTTATTAAAAGAAAACCCTTTCAAGGGCTTCCCCATCATCCCCACGACTAAACCGATTTTCATTTGAAGTAGCTAAGTACCACCGTAAGGGAGTTTGCTTTCACGTAAAAAACCAGCATCGAAATCGGTCCATCCTTTCGAGCGCTAAGATGCCACAGACACATAGACAAATAGACAGACGTTAGCGTCAAACTTATAACTTGACGACCTCCGTGGTGTAGTGGTCACCATGTTAGTTTGCCACCCAGAGGTCCCGGGTTCGGTCTGTTATTTGTCCATATATATTTATTTATTTACCTTTCTTTTTTGTCGATGGTTAAAAATCACATTGTCAATGGATATGATCATGGCAAGTGAAATTATTTTGTGATTCTTGATTGATTAATTATTTTATCGATAGTAAAGGTACTATTTGTATAAAAACTATCGATAGTATTGTGACGAATATCGATATTATAATAATATCGATAGTTATTTCGCTATCGATAGTTTTTAGTACAAAAAGTAGTTACTGTATCGATACTATCGATAGTATAAATTAAAAACTTCCGATAGTATCTAAATTCAAAGTATCGATACTATCGATAGTCCTATCGATATTGTGACTGTTTTTCGAGGTCAACTATCGATAGTCAAACTATCGATACTTAAGCAACGCTAATTCTTCCTTAAAATAGTTTTGGAATATTTTGGTTCAAGGTCAAAATATATTTTGCTTGTTAAAACATAGTTATCCTCGCTCAGTTTTAATGAAGTGTTGGCCTTTATTAATACTCAAATTACACATTGACTATGTGTATATGTTTATAATTAACTTAATAGAATCTGCCAGTCTCCTTCAACTCAAATCAGTACTTTTTTCTAAACGTTTAAACAAACATTTTTAAAAGATTTATATGAAACTAGCTTTTGCCCTCGGCTTCGCTCGCGTAGGGGTGTAATTTATCAAATATATCATATATATCTTTCTTAGGGGATGCCTACGTCATAGTAGCTTTATGCATGCAAAGTCTCAGCCCGATCGGTTTAAAATTGACAAAGTTTAATAGAAACTTTCATCCCCTATTTTATCCCCTTGGGGGTAGAATAGATCAAAATCCTTTCTTAGCGGATGCCTATGTCATAACATCTATCTGCATGCCAAATTTCAGCACGATCCGTCCAGTGGTTTGGGCTGTGCGTTGATAGATCACTTATGTCAGTCAGTCAGTCACCTTTGAGTTATATATATTTAGAAGATAGATAGATAGATATAGACTTATGACGTCATAGTTTCTTGGAGTCAAATAGCGCTCTTAATATCAGTTTTTCTGCAATGATAAATCTTAAATCGCATTGAAAATGGATATAATCATGACAAGTGACATTATTTCGTGACGTTTTATTTTTTTAACAGTACCAAATAATTTATTTTTAACCAATTAATGTACCCATTTCTAGTCAATGACGAGAATTAATTTTATTACCATGAAATCGGGTGTGAGCGTAAAGGGAATAAAAGTGGTACAAAAAGCTGGGCCGGATTAATTCAATGCGGGTATCTACACGAACAAAAAGACCCGGGTATACTGATAAGGGTGATCCGGTTTTGTAATACGTCATGCGATATGGAATTTGATCCAGGGATTTCGCTACATTTCTGGTCAACGGTCAAGTTACAAGTCTTGGTTTAGATATTTACTCATTTAGTTTTACAATGTGTATCGGAAAGAGGGTATCAACCCGAAAAGGAGTTAGTATACTAATCAATGTAAACTACTATTACAATGGGATCAACCCAGAAATCGTAAAAACGGACTTGGCTGAATGGAGGGGCTAGGCGATAAAAAGTGTAATATTTTACCGTCACTTTTTTTCCGTCACGATTTTTTTTTTCAAACTCTGTTCTAACCAAGTGTTTAACGACACTCCAGGCGCGGTCCGAAGGGGGGGGGGGGGGGTCACAGGGGACATGACCCCCCCAAAATCTATGGTCAGAATCAGAAATCCCAATAATTTGCCAAATAATAAAAGGATTTTTCTAGCTATCCCCTAACAGCGATAAATTTATAGTTTGCTGACATCTAGTGGTGTTTTTTATGAACTACTTACGATGGCTAAAATAACTTGGAAATGACATCTAGTATACCTATTTTTTATAAGTGTTGTGAGTGACCCCCTCCAAAATTTCAGGCTGCGACCGCGCCTGCGACACTCAAGCAATTTTTAGGGTTCCGTAGTAAACAAGGAACCCTTATAGTTTCGCCATGTCTGTCTGTCCGTCCGCCGTTTTACTCAGCTACTATTAGTACTAGAAAGCTGTGATTTGGCATTGATATGCATATTAATTAGGCGAAAAAATGGTAAACGAATACATTGAAAAAAAAAAAATTTTGTACATACAAGTAAAGTGAAAAGGCAATTTTTTTTCTTGACTAACCAGTCTTATTGGATATTGTTGTGTAGGTCATCAAAAATATTATGAGGTTGTGAACATCGTTTTTCGATTTAGGGATCCGCTTCTGAAATATTTGGTTTTAAAGTGAAAATTTTTGTTTGAGTCAAGTGTCCCCCCCTCTATCTGCTAAACGGTTATATATAAACATGTGAAAAAAATTCACAGCTATAGTATATTTAACGTAATTTAAAGGAGAACTATAAGAGCTAAGTAGGATTTACAAATTAAAAAAGGTATAGGCAATCAACTTATAAAATGTACTCGCAAAGTAAAAATTTCGCATAAATTCAATAGAAAATTAGTTTTTAGTCATTTTTAGTGGCATGAACTCAAAGTGGGCATTCGTAACCACGGAACTCTACACTGCGCGCACTTAACTTACCAAAAGGTGACCTAGTGAAGTGGTTCCATTTGGTGCAAACTTCCTCCCGTCAACCAAAAAGTTCAGAGCCTCAGTAGCTTGCACGCCGGATATGAAGGACGTCGCTGGCTCTGCGTAGCGCCTAGAATAAACCACCAAAAACATACCTGTTGAAAAGGGGGCCAAGTTCCTATCGGCTAATTGTTCAGCTAAAAAGAGTTGAAATCCAATCTAATGCCAAGTTTAGATGTACTTTAAAATCGATCATAATCATCTTCATCAACAGCCTGATCCACTGGTAAACATTTGCCATTCCCAAGACTTGAACTCGGCAGGTTTTCGTGCTGCACGTAACACTTGATTAATTGTATGATTAATTTATTATTTATATAATTAAATTAACCTATTTAATAAAACCTGCCAAGTTCAAGTCTTGGGAATGGCAAATGCGCCGCGCCATCTATCGAAAGTAATTTATAACAATAAAAGCCTGATTTTTTAGGTAAACAGTATTTAATTATAAGCTATACAGTATGCATTATGTATACATGACAATTTTATACCCCTCCCCCCTCTCATCCTCTCCTTTCTCCTCCCCCCTCCTCATCGTATTCTCATTGTATCACTGGTTCATAAATATTTTTATTAAAAATTCGATATTCGATTGAGCCAACTCACGATTGACCGATTTCTTAAGTTTCTTATTTTTTGTTAATCTACATATAAAACACGACCTGCGTGCAAAATTTCATAACGCTAGGACAATTGGAAGTGGCCTAGAGGTTTTGATTACCAGTCAGTGAGTTAGTCAGTCATTCAGTCAGTCAGTGCCGAAATTAGCTATTTACACAGGGTCATATTTCAGGATCTACTTAAGCTATATCTATGAAATTTGGCATACTGCTTTAGTACTAGTGTATGATTGCGTAGATACAATTTTATCTCTTTACTTGCAATAGGCACTGAGCTATAGGGGGTCAAATGTGGGTCGAAACAGTGTGTAAATAGTGCACGGCATGCGCTTGGGAACTTGGCCTACGCACTACCGTGCGCTTAGATATGCGGATGCCTTCTAATACCACCAGAAAATTCATCCTTACACTTAGGAGCCAAAAGTTTTTAACCGACTTAAAAAGAAAGTTTTCTCAGATGTACTGTTACCAATATAAATGACAGTCATCGACCTACTTCGGGCCTCAAATTACTTCGGCACTCAATTAGAGAGAAATCTCTTTGTCTGAATATACGTAAATTATTTTAATATGCCAATCAATCAAATACTGAAACATATTTTGTATTGTTCAAGTGAGCCTATTAGTGATGTGCTGCAGGAAATATTCTTTTACGGAAATTTTGCCATTGCAAATTTTCGGTTTTATTTTTGTAAATTTTCCCCTAAACATTCATTTTGATTAGAAAAATTGGCGGGATTGATTACGAAAATATTTCCAAAGTTTTAATAAAAATCCCGGTGATGGTACATCATTAACTCTGGTCAAGTCTGGCTCTGGTAGTTAATTAGATAGTTAAATAATTTTTTTATTTGTCACTACCGATTTACTCATAAAAACTAAACTATACATACATTAGTTACACTTACACAACAATAAACTGTATCCGTCTTATTATAAAACCCAGACTAACTTTGTTTCTAGGTTTAAACCATTATCCAACCAAATCAAGTTGACATCTAGGAATATCACACTATCTCACCTGTCAATGTCAACTTCATTTAAGGCGGATAATAGTTTAAACCTAGTAACAAATTTAGTCCTGTTTTTATAATAGGACGGTATGTGTGTGTGTGTGCTGTAAGTAGAGTGTGGGGTAGTACTTACTTAAAGTGGTTCATGTCGAATTGGCAGCAATATCCAGATATGAGGAACACTTGTCTGAACATCGAGCTGCAGTTGTGAATCCTAGATCGCCACATGCACTTTATAATCATAACTTCGCACGGCTTTTTCATCTGAAAGAAGTTCAAGAATAAATAAACATTTAAATTTAATAGTAGTGGTCACCATGCTAGTCTGCCACGCAGAAGTTCCGGGTTCAATCCCCGGTCAGGGCAAGTTCGAAAATGGCCTTTTTCAAATGTCTTGCATCTTGGATGTTTATCTATATACGTATTTGTTATAAAATATAGTATCGTTGAGTTAGTATGCCATAACACAAGTCTCGAACTTACTTTGGGGCTAGCTCAATCAGTGTAATTTGTCCGCATATATTTATTTATTTAATAGCCTTTTCATTTAAATATTTTTTATTTTGTTTTATTTTATTTCGATTTTATTATTTGTAATTACTGTTCAATTTACTTAGATTTAAGTTTGTTTGTGTTAATTTTGCATACCACGTCCAGCAAGGTGTTGAAAGGAAGGTCCAGGTCTTCCAGGATATCGTGCATCTTCTTGAGTAGAGGGGAAGGAATGAAACCCTTTTGTGTGACATCGGAGAAACTGCGGTAGAACTCGTCAATCTGACTCGAGTTGAACCCGCGGTATGATCTACACAAGATTAACAAACTAGATTATTTGAAAAGCAAATAAAAAAACGGCTTTCAAGCATTTGCACCCAATAACTTTTGAACGGCAGAACCGATTTTCATCAAACATATCTAAGAACCATTTCGTTCAAGTTAGCTTTTAAATAAAATGCATACCAAATCAACCTGCAATATCAAATGATGTGTGGTCACGCAGTGGGTTGATGCCAGTGTCCATTGGGTAGCGTTGTGGTTGGGAGTGGTGATGGAAACACGAGAGCCGTTGATTGTAAATAGTATTAGGTTTAAGAAGATGGACTTCTTAAACCTACTTCTTACATGGTGACAACTCTAACTCTATTGAGAACATCTAAAGCTTATATACTATAACTAGCTTTTGCCCGCGGCTTCGCTCGCGTAAGGGTGGAATTTATCAAAATCCTTTCTTAGGGAATGCCTACATCATAGTAGCTTTATGCATACAAAGTCTCAGCCCGATCCGTTTAAAATTGACAAAGTTTCATACAAAGTTTCATCCCCTATTTTATCCCCTTGGGGGTAGAATTGATCAAAATCCTTTCTTAGCGGATGCCTCCGTCATAACATCTACCTGCATGCTAAATTTCAGCCCGATCCGTCCAGTGGTTTGGGCTGTGCGTTGATAGATCACTATGTCAGTCAGTCAGTAGCCTTTGAGTTATATATATTTAGATGAGATAGTTATCTTAAGGATTCCAACGTTTACCGGAAGGTGCAATTATCACGTATCACATATTTTCACGTTACTTTAATATGCAACTTATTTGCATATCATCACGTTACCACACAGAGACACAGATACATCAAACTAATAACACCGTTTTTTAGTCAGGAGTTAAAAAGAAACTAGTATTTCACGACTTCCCTAACAACCCTTTATCATGGTAACCTCTTGCCGTATTTGACATATGTACGGATTTAATAAAAAACCCTTATTCTATCTCCGTGAATACCGTGTTTAGGAATGCGTATCTTCCAAATGAAAGGGATAAGTATGAGATATTTTTCATCTCATCTACTCGAAAAGCGATGATTTCATCCCAACATTTGGAGCTAAAGTTACTGCTTATTCTCTCGTGACTGAAAAGTAAAAAAGTAAATCTTTAGAAATTAAAAGCAACATCAGAAACTGAAAAGAAATGACGAAGAAAAAGAAGAATTTAGTTTTAAAACGATAAATAATTGGTACAGGACGTATCGTAATTTTTAAAATTTTTAATACGTGTCATCGTCTGCGTGGCTGAATTTAGGGAAACATTTATGAGATTTTTATTTCTAAACAAGAAATAATTATAATAAACAGCGCAATTTTTGACTTTATTTCAAAGTAATTACCTACAGAAGTTTAAGGTGATATTGTATTGACATGTAATTTCGTAAATTTGAATATTTTTTTGTTTAAGGCGATAGTGAATATCAAGTTTACTTATAACAATACCTTCGGTTTTGGGTTGACTGGAAGAGATCCCTTAAAGAGATAAGTCCGCCTTTGTAATGTTTTCTTTTGTATTTGTGTTGTATCCTTTTTGTACAATAAAGAATTTACATAACATAACATAACATAACAATTAAAAGATATGAAGAAGCACGCCCTAAGCAAAGTTAAGAAATAAAACAATTCGTATTTAATCAAAAATTGGTGCATTTCGTAAAATTATTTCTTAGTATTTATTGAATAAAAACGAAGTTACTGCCGGTTGAACTCTATAGGTGTGTTTTGTATTCTTTATTGCTAATTTTTCTCATAGATGGGGATGAAAAGTAGAGTGTGCTACTTGGCTACGGTAATATTTTTATCTCGGGCGATATACATATATCGCTTCACTCAGGTTTCTACCTACCGTAAAATCACTCCCTACGCTCGTAATTCAACTGTGGAAACCATAGACTTCAAAAAAATTTGCGTAAATCTATGGTAGAATCCGTCGTTTTAGCTCTGGTTACAACGTAACACCCTCGCGTTAAAATAGGGGTGACGACAGGGTTGGAAAAGTTTGTAATTAGTCCGTTTTTTAAGATTATCCATATCTAATAAACCCATATTTTTCAGTTTTCAAAAAAGTTAAAATTCACGAAGATATGAAGCATCAAGGTTCCGGAGTGGGGGCTTGCGACGTCAACTCTTAGTAAAAATTGCACGTAGCCGTGACGTCATGCAAAATTTCAATGCGCTGTATAACTATTAGTAATATTGAATTTTTCCATTCGTCATGCCTATTTAACCTTTACCCCTTGTAGCACAATCTACTATTATTGTATCTAGATAGTAATTTGACAAAACTCAAGAAAAAAGACTGCCTCCGTGGTCCAGTGGTCAAGGCGTTCGCCTTGTGAATCGGAGGTCATGGGTTCGATTCCCACTGGGAAACATACTTTGTGCAAAGTTGTTTCCAGTCTGGATAGGATATTGCAGGTTTGAATCACCTGATTATCCGAAAAGAAAGATGATTCCGTGTTTCGGAAGGCACGTAAAACTGTGGGTCCCGAACGCCATAGCGTTTGATCATCAAACTATCCAAGGATTGGTTCCTGGTTTGCCCTTTGGGTTGTGGAGGTCAGACGGCAGTCGCTCTGTGTAAAAACCAGTAACCTCGTCAAATCTCCTTGGTTAGGTAGCGGACCCCGGGCTCTGAAGCGTTACTGCTGAGGATGCAACCGGGAATACGTGAGGATGATGATGATAATAATCTATCAAAATTAGTATTCCTCGTTAAAATCGTAAGTAAGGCAATCAAACCATCTTTTTAGGGTTCCGTAGTAAACAAGGAACCCTTATAGTTTCGCCATGTCTGTCTGTCTGTCTGTCCGTCCGCGGTTTTACTCAGCGACTATAAACACTAGATAGCTGTTATTTGGTATAGGTATGCATATTAATTAAGCAAAAAAGTGATGAAATAAAATATTGAAAAAAAATTTTTTTTAGTGTAGCTCCCGTACAAGTAAAGTCAAAAGTCAGTTTTATTTTGCTGACTAACCAATCATGTGGGATATCGTTGAATAGGTCTTTCAAAAATATTATGAGCTTGTGAACACCATTTTTCGATTTAGGGATCCGTTTCTGAATTATTTGGTTTTAAAGTGAAAATTTTTGTTAGTGTTAAGTGTTCTCCCCCTCTATCTGCTAAACGGTTGCATATGGACACGTGAAAAAATTCACAGCTATAGTAAATATAACGAAATTTAAAGGAAAACTATCAGAGCTAAGTAGGGTTTACAAATTAAAAAGTTATAGGTGATCAACTTATAAAATGTACTCGCCAAAGGAAAATTTTATATAAATTCAATAGAAAATTAGTTTTTAGACGTTTTTAGTGGCATGAACTCAAAGTTGGCATTCGTAACTATGGAACCCTACACTGCGCGTGGCCCGCCACGCACTTGGCCAATTATTTATTTTTAAATAAAGCTGTTAAAAGTCACCTACACCGTGTAAAAGTGGCGCCCTCAATTGATATAAATTGCTTATATAGCGATAATTTATCTTTTGCCTAATCATCAGGCATTCAGTAAAATTTTATAATTATTTTATAAACATAATATTAAATAGGTGTATCTTAATATTTTAAGGCAAGACACCGACGAATAAGCGGGAAAACTGTTTTGCTAGATCTTTTTAGGGTTCCGTACCTCGAAAGGTAAAAACGGAACACTTAGAGGATCACTTTTTGTTGTTCAACTGTCCGTCTGTCAAGATCCTATTTCACAGTAACGCGTAAAGGTATCAAGCTGGAATTATGTCAAATACTCAGGTCTACTTTCCCTTGAAGCTGCGAAAAAATCAAACTTCTAAGCCAACACAATCAAACACAACGGAATCAAAACCTATAGGGTACCCAGAATCCCATGAACTTAGAATCTTGAAAGGTACCAAGCAATGTCTTATAGCACAGATAAAGGCAAAATTGCGAAAATTGTAATTTTTTTGTTACATCATTATAATGAAAATATTTTTGATAATTTTAAACTTACTTTACCTACAGGATTGTACGGAACCCTCAGTGAGCGAGTGCGACTCGCACTTGGCCGTTTTTTTTACTTAAAAAAACCTCAACCCTTTTGACGACCTCTGTGGCCTAGTAGTCGTACCACCTGTCAAAATAGTGGTCCAGATTCCATCCCGAAATAAAAAAAAAGTAAAGTGTATACTTACAACATCTTGGTGATATTTCCAGTGCTTGGCCCATACACCACATCTGGGTCACAGATCACAACCGCTGGAAAGGGTACGTCTGACATCGGGTGATGAATCGATTCAACCTGTGAACGTCATGGGTCACAGGTCACAGGATAAGGGTCCTAGTTTAGTAAAAGCAAAGGTAAAACATGTAAACCATGTAATAGCTTCGCATATTTTTTCACTTCTTGAGGCAGTGTGCTTAGAGTCTCTGAACCAGAAAGATAAGTATAGTGTATTTATTTATAGTGTATTGTGTTACGTAATTAATTGTGGAAAATCTTATTAAATGTGAAGTGTTATTATATAGCAGTATAAACCAAATGTTACACGTTATTTAAATAGAAATAATGGAAAAGAGCTACTACAGTTCTGGCCACCTTTTCTCTGTGATAACTCAGCCTTCCGACGCGGTGGTAGAGTCTCAAAATAATGCTTATCAGATTTAATATTTATATTAGCGCTATAGCAATATCCTGATTAACACTTCGTTACCCGCGCATTCTACTATTGTAGAACAGGCTTGCGTTTTCGAAAACAGCAATATAGATTGAGGGTAGACTACACACAAACTTACAGTATTCTACCGCTACGGACTGGTGAAAACAGTCAGAGACTGTGCGGCTTGCAACGCGAACGCTCCTTTTCGGGAGTGACTGTTTTTGTTTATTTGAGGTAAGCCTTTTTATTGTTGGCATTTGATTCCAGTTATTATATATTTTCACATATTATTAATTACATTGTTGAATATTTATTAAAAGTGAGTTATTTATTTTTTTAATAAAAAAAAACCATTATGCACAGATAGGATTTCAAAAAATGTGTAGATATTTTGTTAACAATATTTTTTGTTTAATATGAGATTAAAGTATAAATTAATATCAAAAAATATTTTTTTTATTTATTAAATTTTCCTGCATTAAAACTGCTTATGAAATGGTTTTACTTATGAAGAGCGCGCGAGTACTCGCGTACGAAATAGGAGCGCGGGTAACGGAGTATTAAATAAACAAAATAAGGTTTTTATGCGTTTTATTCAATATTCTTTACTAATGCACATAGCAAACAACTTCTCAATAATTCATTACATTATACCTTTAAGTAATCTCTCAAATGTGAAAAGGGCGAAGTACATTGGGTTACGTAGGCCGTTGCGATTAAAAGAGATTAGATCTATAAACGAGTGTCCGTCCTGTCATTAGCAAAATTAAAAAGGTCCCTCTCATTTTGCAGTCCTGTATTAAAATTTTTCACGACAAAAATAACCTCAAAATTTAAATATAAATGTTTAACGACTCAAAACTTCCTCGAAAAGTCGATCATGGATTTTTCCACCGACGACCTCTGTATCCTTGTGGTCATCATGCCAAGCTGTTACACCGGAGGTCCTGGGTTCGATCCCTGGTCAGGTCAATATGTAAAATATTCTTTTTGATATTGACTTGGATCTTGGATGTTTTCTATATGTATTAGTATTTGATAAAAAATATAGTATCGTCGAATTAATATCCTATAACAAAAGTCTTGGACTTACTTTGGAGCTAGCTTTATCTGTGTGATTTGTCCGTACATATTTATTTATTTACTAGGTTTTCCCGCGACTTCATTTGCCTAAATTTAGTATTACCTATGTAATAAAGTCTAGTATTGTATGGCAAAACAGAATTCCCATACAAAGTTCCACTCCCATTTTCATTCTCTTAATGGATGATTTTTGGGATAAAAACTATCCTATATCCTTTCTCGGATCTCCTACTAAGTATATCCGTAAATTTCATCTAAATGGATTAATTAGTTGAAGCGTAAAGAGGTAACAGACAGACAGAGTTACTTTCACATTTATATATTCTTATGTTAGTGAGGAAACTAGTAACGAAGTTATTTATTAGTAAGGAATTAAGTATAAGAATAAGAAAGGATATTTATTCAATCAAAGAGTGTCTTAACTAGTTTAGAAACATTAAGAGTAAATATATGATGGTTTATTATTATGGTTTATTATTTAATTGTATGCCCTACCAGCTGCACTGAGCATGACCTATATGAGGCCTCTGACGACGCTGTGAAAGTGGCAACCTATTGGACGGGAAAAGAATCATTTAATTTTGAGTTTTCGACACGAGAAGAAGATTTGATCGTTAAGAATTGAAAGAAACGTGACGTGTAATCGTTTACTTACCACAGTCAATGTTGGATCGATGACAAATTTCTGGAATATCATCAAGCCCAGGTAGCCGCATAGCCCGACTCCAGCAAAGATGACTGAGCCCCATAAAAAGTGCACCCAGCGACTGGAACTCTTGTGGAAGTAGTAGAACCCGTGGAGGCTACAATCCTTGCAGTATTCGTTGAATATAGAAGCTATTTGGCTGGTCAAGCTCTGAGAATTCACCGGGGAATGGAGGGATGGCCTACGAGTTATAATTAACTTTGAGTTTTTATGACTTTCATATTTTTATCGCCAGAAGGGTAAACTAAGCTTGTGAATAATAAGTCGGTTTGGTTATTTTGCTATAAAAGGTAACCACTTTGCAATTGTCTTTCGTGCCGACTTCTGAGATAAACATTTTGAAAATACTTTTATACCATTCCCCCTCTCAAAAGTTTTTTTTATTCACTGAGAACAGTGAATAAAATGCACTTTTACTCACTATATTCATGTTTGAGTTTAGAACAATTTACTTTTAATTTTAGTAATTTTTCTCATTTTAATGTCCATTTTGATTAATTTAACCTTTTTTTTTTTATTTAATGTCTATTTTTGCTAAAATTTTTCCTTTTAACCGACTTCCAAAAGAGGAGGTTATCAATTCGTCGGAATCTTATGTTTTATATAATGTTGATCGATTTATTCGAAGACGTTTGTACCGATTGAGAATATTCTTTTTTTTTTTTAAGGGTATACCTGGCAAGTGGTCCCATGATTTTTTTATTAAAACCGGTTGTGTAGTTTGTTGGTGAAATCGATTTTTAGTTTTGAAATATTGCTCGTAATTCATCTATGGCCCTCGAAGTAAATCCGTCCTATATTCACTAATTGCATAATATACTATTATTTGTTGCAAGCTATAGTATAAAATATTAATAGTCTATCGCTACTATCGTGGCCTTGTAAAACAATAATAATATCGATAGTATCGATTGTCAATAGTTTGCAATACTATTGATGAAAGGTGAAACTATCGATCGTATTGATACTATTGAATTTAGATACTATCGGCAGTATTCGATACTATCGTTAGTACCGATAGTAACTAAATTCAATAATATCGATACTCTCGATAGATTTACGTTTATATCATTAGTATTGCAAACTTTTGACTATCGATACTATCGATAGTATCAGTTATTCGATACTATCGATAGTCCTATCGATATTGTGACTGTTTTTCGAGGTCAACTATTGATAGTTATGCAACGCTAATATATTCTAGTTCATCAAACGGTGTATATCAGCCAACCGTCGAAGTTATTCGAACCAACCAACGAAATTTCTATGAAACAGCTAATTGGTCGTGCCCTTTGCTTACGTTGCCTTTTGACGACCTTCGTGGCGTAGTAGTCACCATGCTAGTTCGCCATCCAGAGGTTCCGGGTTCGATTCTCGGTCAGGGTAAGTTGGAAAATGGCCTTTTTCAAATTGTACTGGGTCCTGGGTATTTATGCATAATATATGTATTTGTTATAGGGGGGGGGGCTCGGCCTTCGGCCTGGCCATCATAGCACTGCAGCCTCGCGGGGGGCTGCGCTTTCGGCCTTCGGCCTCAGGCTGCGCCTAGTTACTTAGCTCCCTAAGTAACTTTTGTACTGTATGGAGGGAAATTGTCCTAGTATGGCGGCCACCTTGGATTTTGAAAAATATAAAAACAAATGAATATTGTCAATGTGTTATGGGATACTGACTTAACGATACAATATTTTATGACAAATACATATAAAGATAAACATCCAAGATTGGGGACCGACCCGGAACCTCTGGGTGGCGGACCAGCATGGTGACCATTACGCTACGGAGGTCGTCATGACCATGTCGAGGAGGAGTATGATCAGGACCTCTCGCGATTGTCAGCGACAGTCGGCGACCGTTGGCGATAATCTTCGGCCGTCGTCAAGGTGTCGTGGGTATATTGTCGCTCGTCTAGCCATTAAGTACCTATTGTGTTATTTTAAGAACTAATAAAATCCTTTGATTTCAATTTATTTTTATTCAATCTATTAGTTTAAAACAATAAATTTAATAAATGAGTTACTTGAGACTAGAATTTCAAGTATAAATCTAGATTTTAATCTGCTAACGAGCTGTGAATGACCAGACAAAGGGTTATCTTTGAAAATGGCAAATTAAATAAATAATTGTAGGTTTTCAATGACCTGAGGCAGAATAGGGTGGCGCAGACAAGCTAGTGCCCAGCAGTGATGATGTTAATGATGATGACACAGCAGTTTACCCCAAGCTCTAAGCTTGCATCGTGGATGTAATGAAACACAAACATGCCTTTTTTACGAGATGAAAATACCTTCGCATATCGTATATTTATTTGGGCCAGATAGCAACCTTCGGTAACAGGCAGGATAAGGAAATTGATCGCCGCATCGAAAACGCCTGGAAGAGCTTCTGGTCAATGAGGTGCTAATGAAGGGCAATCTTCCGCTGTGTCTCAAGCGCAAGCTCCTCGACATGTGTATCCTTCCCATTCTTACCTATGGCGCACAGACCTGGTCTCTGACAGGGAGTCAAAAGTCCAGACTCAAGGTATGCCAACGAGCAATGAAACGCAGCATAATAGGAGTACGAAGAGTGGATAGGGTACGTAATGTTGATCTGCGTTCTAGAACTGGAGTTGTTAATGTCGGCGTTAAGACGGCCAAACTTAAGTGGGACTGGGCGGGACATGTGATGGGCCCGGAAAGCAACCTTGTGGGTGCCAGAAGGGCGCAGGCGTAGAGGAAGACCACGGAGAAGATGGCGCGATGACATCAGCAGCTTCAAAAAGGAGTGGCAGCAGGCTGCTATGGACAGGGATCTGTGGAAGAAGGAAGGGGAGGCCTTTGCCCAGCAGACAACCCTACATGCTAAATAAAAAAAATATATCGTACTGGTGGAGGGACATTAGAGCGGTTATATAGGATTTAGATCCACTAAAACACCTCCTTTCATGCTGGCAAGGTGTAAGCGGTGGAATTGCCACCAGTCACCCACTCTGCTTAGCCACAATAATGATCTTCTAAGGTCGCTCACTCGGGGCAACAAACATACCAAGGAATCAACGCTAAGCTCAACTCAGCATCAGCTCAAAAGATAGTTTTAAATAAATCAAAATTTGTTAATATTTGTACTTGTTATTTGTCTATTTAGTGATAAGTATTTAAGTTTTTGACTCACGTGCACGTTTTGGGTAACTGTAAGTGCACGGGGTAATTTTTATCAATAAAGAATAAATAATATTGACTACTTATCAATTAAATAAAAACGTGTGCAATTAGGGAACTCCCATCAGGAAACGAAGATCTCCACACCTTTTTCGTGTCGTAACGTATTTCGAAGAAAAGGCGTAAGGAACTTCATTTTCTTTTGACGACCTCCATGGCGTAGTAGTCACCATGCTAGTCCGCCACCCAGAGGGGTTCGATCCCCGGTCAGGGCAAGTTGGAAAAATCTATATATGTATTTGTTATAAAATATAGTATCGTTGAGTTATTATCCCATAACACAAGTCTCGAACTTACTTTGGGGCTAGCTCAATCTGTGTTATTTGTCAAAAAAAAAAACCTACACAAGTATGCAAAAATTTTTCTTATGGAAGTATCCCATTTTTTTGAAATTATTTAATGATCACAGTTTAATTTTAAAAGGAAATTTAAAATGGAATGTATTTGGGCTGGACATATATGCCGAATACAGTCAGATAGTGCCCAGAAAGTCATCTTGTGGGTACCTGATGGGAGAAGACGTAAGGGTAGACCAAGGAAGAGATGGCGCATGGAGGGTTTCTGTAGTGGATGACAACTTTATTGTTTGGGATAGAGATAAGTGGAAAAAGACATTTGCTTAGCAGTGAGACACAAGATCAGACTTTTAAAATATAACAGTCAGGGCAAGTTGGAAAATAGTATTTTTTAAATTGCCCTGGGTGTTGGATGTTTATCTATATATGTATTTGTTATAAAATATAGTATTGTTGAGCTAGTATCCCATAAGATAAGTCTCGAACTTACTTTGGGGCTAGCTTAATCAGTGTTATTTGTCAACAGAACAGAACAAATGAATAAATAAATATATAGGGACAAATTACACTGATTGAGCTAGCCCCAAAGTAAGTTCGAGACTTGTGTTATGGGATACTAACTTAACGATATAATATTTTGTAACAAATACATATATGTATAGATAAACATCCAAGACCCAGGACAATTTGAAAAAGGCCATTTTCCAACTTGCCCTGACCGGGGATCGAACCCGGAACCTCTGGGTGGCGGACTAGCATGGTGACCACTACGCCACGGAGGTCGTCAAAGACTACTAAAATCACTACTCTTCCTCTTGGCTTTACCGTAGTCGAATCAAAAGACATGCATTATGTATTTCCAAGAGTGAAAATAATTCCCAATTGTATTTCACGAAAATGAACCGTACCAAACCTCCTCCGAAACAATAATTCTACATCATTAAAATTCCGGCTTATGTTTTCGTTGATAATGAAGCTTACCTTTTATGTGTTTTTGATATTTTATTCATCTTTTTGTGTATAAAATTACAAAGAATTACAGTTGGAGTGTTCCGAAATTCTCCCGTGGTAACAGATTTTTTTGGTTTAGTCTGGAAGAAAAAAGATTGCTTCTAATGTTTATTTTTATAATTACAAGAATTATTTAGCTTGTATGTTGTTTGTTTATTTGTTTATTTGTTTGGGTCAAATGCAAGTTCAATTTGAGCCAGTTTCTGGTTTCTGTTTGAGATGAGTGTATGGTAAAGTAGATAGATAACTCTGTAAACTAAAAAGAAAAATTTTAACACGAAGAAATAATTTTACATTAAATGAGTATAATGGGCGCTCTCGTCGCAGCGATCTCTTTCAGACAACCAGTGGAAGGAGAGATATTTGGGAAAGATAAAGACGGTGGTGAAACTGAGTAAGAAATAATATCTTAGCAAATTAAACATAAACTTTACTATATGTAAAATAACTATTATATATTTTAACAACTGCGTAAAGGGGTAAAAAAGGGAACTTAATATTACGTTTTCAAAAATATTAGGTATAAAAATATGTAGTTGGTTTTTGTATTTAAAAATATTACTCCTTGAAACACTGTTCTTGACTGAACGCAAATCTACTTTAACATCTTAAGAATTAAAACTTATAAAAAAGTAGAAATTCATTGACAAAATTACAGGTATGAAAAAAGGAGTGCTTTAAACTAAACTCATGTAAAAGTAATATTAATGATCGAAGTTTGATGCGTTGAATTGGGTACGGCGAGTGATTGATTGCCTAGCTTCGAATGTTTTGTTGTTTGGAACAATTAAACTTAAAGAAACTCAGCAAAATTTTACAATACTATGCATAAATAAAATTTCTTCTATAAAAAAACCCAGAAGACATTTTCTTGATCAAATAAAAGCATAAAATAAAAAAAATTAAACGTAAAAACATATGAAGGGGTTAAAAACTTAGCGGAGGAAAGAGAGACAAGGAAAGCAAAGTCAAAGTCAAAAATCATTTATTTTCTTTGGATATTTGTTTCACTTGATGATTATATTTTTTTTAATAGGTAGTTGTTGACGTCAGATCATTTACTTACAGCTAACTTTACTGCCGCCTCCTAAGCGCAAGTACAGAAGAAGCGGTAACAAACTGTACTGCAGCATTTTCTCCAAAAACGTCAACCTTACAATTATACTGATATTAAAGTTAGATATGTGGACTGAGAATACATTGTTGTGACATAAAGTCATAATTATTAATTAATAATGATGACAAATTTGAAATTAATATCACTTTGTTCAAAGTAATCAAATTATGACATTTGTGAATGTACAAATACAAACCTTTAAGAGGGAGCCGTACCAAGCTCAAGCCAGACGTTTTTGACTTTAAGATAATCATCGATTCCGTAATTAGCCTTCTCACAAAGTACTTTCTGCCGTCAAAGTCTTAATGCCAGATAGAAAATTTAAATAAGCTTTAAATTTTCCATCTGGCATATCAAAGACCGATTCTGGAAATTTATTATAAATCTTTATACAGTTTCCCTTAAACGATTTACTGACTGTTTTCAGCCTGTAATACGGGGTAAGTAAATCATTTATGTTACGTAAGTTTCTACTCTTAAAATCACCTGTTTTATTAAATAAGCCAATATTTTTTCTTACATACATTATTATATAATTATATGTACCATCCCAGTACATAATTTTCAAATATGTACTGGGGTGGTTCAGTAAGTAGTATATCAATTTTCTTTAAAAAAAAAATCTTAGCGATTCTCTCGATCATAAATTAAACGATTTCCCCTTTTTTTTGTAAAATAAAAATTGTCTATATATCAGCTAAGCACTCCACCGAAAAGAGCCAGCTGAGACCAAAACTGGTCTGGGAGAAAAAAAAAGAATAGTGTACCAGCTGCTTTTCTTCCCGCGTAAATCGTACAGTCGGGGCAGGATAAACCTGACACCTTGACTTTACAGGCCGTACGGTAGGCGGTCACTTTTATCTGCCACCGACTGTACAAGACGATAAAGGGAATATTCTAAAATCGCGATTTCCAAAGCGCATTTTTCTTATTGCAGGGACTTTATTATACAAATTAGGGCTCTGACAAACAAGTTACTGTGCAGCTGACAGCACACGTCATTGGTCGCCGACCAGCGTTGTCTGTCGCACAACCGTCGCCTTGTTGGCCGCCGGCAATCATCGGTGTTGGAATGCGATTGTCGCGTCGGCGACCATCTAACTATTATCGCTGACAGTCGCAAGGTGTCGAACTGTCGTTATCTCTCGCATGTATGAGCCCTCAGTAATAAATAACTTTCAAGTAGCCCTTAAGGCGCGAGACGACTTGTTATTCAAGTCATTAGGGTGTGTGGAATGGCGATAACACTTGACTTGATACGAAACGCCAGTTGCGTTATGAGTATAATAAAGATAATGGTCGTGATGGAAGAAGTTTTTAGAGGTAACTGGGATAGAAAATAAATAAATAAATATGGACAAATCACACAAATTTAGCTAGCCCCAAAGTTATTTTAGGACTTGTGTCATGGGATACTAACTAGATACATATGCAAAGAGAAAGGGGCATACCCGTAATAAATCAAACCACGGGCTGTATTAGATCACTATAGTATAATAAAATTAAAATAACAGACAAAAATATTTTAAAAAAATCGACTTTACCATACAAATTTCCCGGATGGCTGCTCACTTTTGTATGGAAAGGCCAAAAATTTTTGCTTTGTGACTGTTGTTTTAATTTCATAATACTATAGTGATCTAGTTTAGCCTGTGGTTCGATTTATTATGGGCATGTCCTTTCCTCGTTGTATAGATAAATATCCAAGACCCAGGTTAATCTGAAAAAGATCATTTACCATCTTGAGCTGACCTGGGTTCGAACTCGGGACCACCGGTGTAACCAGCCTGGCAACATGTCCACTAGGCCAGAGAAGTCGTCAAATAATTTAGGATAACTTAAAGTAGATGATAGCAAACGGTTAAAAACGATTTAAATGGCAAAGGTTTATAAAAATGTTTAGTTCTTTTCGATAGTTTAATTCTTGTCTAAAAAATGTCTGTCTGTCTTCAACAAAGAAAGGTTGTCAGGTTTTATCGTTTAGCTCGCCCATTTGCGGTACAAAGTGTATTCTTGGACAAAGAATTGCTGAATAAAATTTGCCAGTGTCACTCTCAGAATTAAGATGAATATAACGACACCTTAAATCCATTAAACAGTATATATTTCTGTAGTTTAGGCTGTAGAGCGTCTCATAGAAATATACTTCCATACGTAAACTCCAAAAATATAACCCTTCTGTAGACGCGGTCGGGTAAATAACACGTTTTAAGTGAGCCAATGTCTATACTGCGATAAACCTTAAGAATAGCAATATTTTTCGCAATTTTAAAGTTCTCTTTTCGACGATTGCTTAGTACAAATTGTGTTATATATATCATATACTTCAATCACCAATTCGTCTGCCACGCATTATAAAGGCACTATTCTACACCTAGCTGCAAACTGCAACTGCCGACAGCACATGCAGCGGCTGCATGCAGTCGGCCGCAGCTGCACGACTGGTTAGTATGAACTCGTATTGTTACTGCACGTGCAGCAACCACCAACTGCACGTGCAGTTGCAGACGCACAGCGCCGCCTACTGCGAACCAGTGTTGCAGTGACCGTCAAATTATAAGGATGTGTTGTTTTGTTTCCAGAAAACTGAGTCTTTCAGAAATTGAGAGAATAACTAATCAATCTTGTTACAACTGTTGTACTTCTGTTCTGTTCTGTTCTGAGTCCGCCCACCCATTAGTTACGCTGCAAGAGCTTATGAATTAGGTTTACCTTGGAGAGTACGTCATCACGCTTGCAGACCAAAGCCGATGCATGTATATCGTCCTCAGTCCCTAGAACATACGACGCCAAACCTCGTTATACCACTCTCATGGCTCGAGAAACCAGTTGGACTCGTAGATAGGGATAAAGGAGTGTAGGAGATATTCGCAGTCAGGGAGTAGGGGAGAGAGAGGGAGTTGAGAGAACCGACCGAAACCTTGTTACAACTGTTGTACTTGTACAAATATTTGAAGCAACTAGAAGTGGCCAGTTGCTAATGCACTGCCTAGTGTTTGTTGTGCAGTGGCGGCTTGTGCCGCCGCTCTCGAAATTATTACGGCTGCAGACTGCAACTGCACGTGCCGCAACTCCATTCAGCCGCTGCACGTGCCGTCGGCAGTTGCAGTTTACAGCTGGGTTTGGAATACTATCTTTAGAGGAGTCTTTAGTCCTACAATGGGTTGATATAGACTAAATAAAAATAAGTATTTTTAAACGACGAGATAAATACTCGTGAAACCTAAGAGAGAAGTTAGCACGCACTCCTTTCATTTAAAAAAAAGCAGATTGATTTATAGAAATCCTACAACCCTAGTCTTTTATTGTGTAAATAACATACTAAACAATTTTATTTGCTAAACATATTAAAAAAAATCCCGATTTTCAAAAACACCATCTAGCGATGAGTATCGGAACTACTGAAGTCGTATCGGTCGTTTCGCTACTTATAACTAGATGGATATCCGTAGCGCCATCTATTATTTGTTATAGAAAGCCTGTCTTTCAAGCGTTAACATCAATAACTTTTGAACGGCTCGACCGATTTCATCAAACAGCTAAAAAACCGCCACACGGTAATTTGCCCTCTTTAATAGTTATTTATGCAATTGTAGTGTAATAAGAGGTAATAAAACACGAATGTGGGTTGATTATAGTATTACATGAGTGTTTCAATACCTAATTATTACAGTTGCATACAAGAATTTATCTACACCCATGATATGAATCCTCTATAAAAGGTTCTAAATCCATAGGGTGTTGTACAGTGTTGTAAGAACTCTACGTAAATTCTTTGTAAGTTTAATTGCTGAGTATCTAATACAATTTACATAACTATGTACGTAAAGGTTATAAATGAAATTATTTATTGTCATAATTATGTAAATTTAAGATCGTACAATTATTGGAATGCAGATATTATTTTTGTTCGATATTAGTAAATATCGAACAAAAATGGCGGGACACGACGTAAATTTTATTCGATTAACCAATATTATAACACTCGTTTGGATAATATTATGATTAATATGACACTGGTTGTTTTATTTAATGTTGGCAATGAGCTAATTGCTCCAGAAACTTTTATAGAGGATTTATAGCATGAGTGTAGATAAAAAATAGAATAGTCCAATTTAAAAACCATTAGTCATCTTACAATCACATCTGCAAGTGAGCCATTTTCCTCACATTATACTCAAACATATATATAAAATACAATTACACAATTGTTACACCGGTTGCCAAATTAGGTCCCTTTATGTGCCGCACGTAGCGAGCTACGAGTAATTCAGTTCCAGCCAGTTAACTAGCATTCTTTTGTGAAAGTACTTGTAAGAAAGTGCTCGTAGGTTTCTAAATTATTTTTCTTTGTAAGCTCATAAGTGACTGTTCCATCGGATGGCAGGAAAAAATAACAAAATGAGATAAAGCCGATTCAAAAAGCTGTGGATATTATCTTTTTAGGGTTCCGTAGTAAACAAGGAACCCTTATACTTTCGCCATGGCTGTCTGTCTGTCTGTTCGTCCGCGGTTTTACTCAGCGACCATAAGTACTAGAAAGCTATGATTTGGCAAGAATATGTATATTAATTAGGCGGAAAAAACATATTGAAAAATAATTTTGTTTAGGGTAGCTCCCATACAAGTAAAGTGAAAAGTCATTTTTTTTTCTTGACTAACCAATCATGTTGGATATCGTTAAATAGGTCTTTTAAAAATATTGTAAGTTTGTGAACACCGTTTTTCGATTTTGGGATTTGTTTCTGAAATATTTGCTTTTAAAGTGAAAAAATTAGTTAGAGTCAAGTGTATCCCCTCTATCTGCTAAAGGGTTATATATGGATACGTGAAAAATTCACAGCTATAGGATATATAACGGAATTTAAAGGAAAACTATCAGAGCTAAGTAGGGTTTACAAATTCAAAAGTTATAGGCGATTAACTTATAAATTATACTCGGAAAAGTAAAATTTCATACAAATTCAATAGAAAATTCGTTTTTCGTACCACTTGCTCAAAAAAGGCATATTCTATGGCACAAAAAGAGAACATAACAATAGTCATTATTAATCTGTTAAAAACAGGGAAAGAAAAATGTACTGAATTTCATTCATCCTCTAGAGGGAAAATGTGTTTTAAGTTTGGAATACTTACCAAAATTTATACTGAACTGAATTCATTTCTATATTGTTAAGCGTAAAAAAATAACGATTTTGAATCGACAACATGTATCCGCAAAGTCCACAAAACCGCTTAAATTTCATAAAATAAAAAACTAAATCAAGTCATGTCATTGTTTGTTTACATCAACTGTTTAGTTTTCCAAAAAGAAAAAGCAAAGGGTCATTTGCGTCTCACACATACAGCCAAGTTTTCTGCGTACCTATATTTATTTACAACGTAAAACATTTTGTATCTTTTATGTAACTGGATAAAAATTAATTTAAATATATCTTTTAATAAATGCTTGTCTCTTGATATTATTGTCTTTATTTTTTCGCAAATGGTACGAAAATTAGAGTATTTTCCTCGGTGATAAAGCTGTCTTTGTCTTGGGTGAACTTAAATCCGTCGCTACACTCAGGACTCGTCCTAAATCCCTCGCTTCGCTCGTGATTTAAGTATTTAACACCCTCGCTCCGCTCGGGAGTAAACCTCGACTTCTTCGTTGCGCTCACAATTTAAGTCGTCACCCGCGACAGAAGACACCGCTTTATCCCCTTGGTTAATAATCTACTATTTAGACGTTTTTAGTGGCATGAACTTTAAGTTGGCGTTCGTAACTACGGAACCCTACTGCGCGTGGCCCGACACGCACTTGGCCAATTATTTCTTTGTTTTGTATTTAATTTTCGCAGAATAGAGAGATTTAAAATACGAGTATCTTGCCTCTTGTAGATAATCTGCTTACACCGACTCTTAAAATGATGAAATAATTAAAATGTCTTGATTATAATTTAAACGACTTCAAAAAAGAAGAGGTTATAAATTAGAATTTATATATTTTCTCTTTTTTGAAGTGAATACTTCTTTAGGAATTTTTAAAGATGGGAAAAAACCATTAAACTCGCGACACTGTTGCCGTAACCGACAACAATTTTTCTCTTCTGTCAAGTGCCACTGTTTTTAGGGTTCCGTAGTAAACAATGAACCATAAAACTTCGCCATGTCTGTCTGTCTGTCCGTCCGCGGTTTTACTCAGCGACTATAAGTACTAGAAAGCTGTGATTTGGCATGGATATGTATATTAATTATGCGGAAAAAGTGGTACATAATAGTATATTTTGCAATTAGTGAATAAAAGACGCATTTAATTCGAGGGCCATAGATGAATCACGAGCAAGTGAAGGATTCTAACGATTAAATCACGACCGTAGGGAGTGATTCATGATGATTGCAGTGTTAGAATCCTGAGCGACGCGTGTGATTCATGGCCCTCGATAAATAAATAAATCCGTTTTATTCAAGAGTTGCATACTATACTTTATACCATGACTACGAGAAAAAGAAAGATTTAAACAAAAATAGACGTTTAAAGAAAAAAATTGTTATATTTTATAAGTATTCAAATATTTTAATATAATATTTTTTATGTTTTAATTATACCAAAAATAATTACGTAAAAAGGCAATCAAAAAGCCTATTAGAACCATTTTCGACTTCTACGCGGACGAAGTCGCGGGTTACAGCTAGTATAAATATATAGGGACAAATAACACTGATTGAGCTAGCCCAAAAGTAAGTTCGAGACTTGTGTTATGGAATACTAACTCAACGATACTATATTTTATAACAGATACATATATAGATAAACATCCAAGACCAAGGACAATTTGAATAAGGCCATTTTCCACCTTGCCCTGGCCGGGGATCGAACCCGGGACCTCTGAGTGGCGGACTAGCATGATGACCACTACGCCGCAGAGGTCGTCATCGTCATCGACATCAGAAGCATAGACCTAGAATTTTTATTACTGCGTTGAAAGACCACACTAGCCCTGTGCGACATATAAGTAATACGATGTCTGTCATACTCACAAGAACAAAAGAGATAGCAATCAATTTGACAATGAGATAATTTTCATACAAAACGTATGACCACAGAAAGATGGTATCGTACTGTTTTACAGACAGTTCGTGTAGTAGCGACAAATACAATTACCCTTTTAAGGTCACAAGAAAATTGGATTTTTCAAATTTTAAACTATATTATTTAAAAGTTATCTTACCTTGGAAAGATGGTATCGTACTGTTTTACAGACAGTTCGTGTAGTAGCGACAAATACAATTACCCTTTTAAGGTCACAAGAAAATTGGATTTTTCAAATTTTAAACTATATTATTTATAAGTTATCTTACCTTGGAAAGATGGTATCGTACTGTTTTACAGACAGTTCGTGTAGTAGCGACAAAATACAATTACCCTTTTAAGGTCACACAAAAATATTTCGTTTCTGGTCACGTTTTACAATACGCTATATCCATCTTGTACCTTCTAAATCTACGATGAGAGACATAGAGCAGAGATTTAGTCAAATCAATGTAGCATGTGATGTGGTCGTAAGATGATTTAGGGTTGGAACATATTGGGTTGGGGAAAAAGTCTTTTCGCATATAGTATGTATGAACTTGTAATAAAACCACTTTGGCTATACTATTTGTACCTGGCTGGTTTTGGTATCATTTAGAAGTTTAAATTTTAAAGAAAATAATTCCAAATTCAAATTAGGAAAATGCGTGATTTTCATTTGTTTTTCTTACCGTCAAGATGAGTGAATCTAATGAAGAAATTAGATACATTTTAAAATTTTACTACCAAAAAGGTAAAAATGCAACACAAGCCGCGAAAAAAATTTTCGATGCTTATGGACCTAGAGCAGTGTCTGTGAGAGTAGCACAAATTTGGTTTAAGCGTTTTCAAAACGGAAATTTTGATGTCAAAGATGCACGTCGCTCTGATCGCCCCGTTACGGATAAAATGGATGCTATTTTAAAAAAAGTGGAGCAAAATCGGCATATCAGTAGTTACGACGTAGCTGAAGAACTGGGAATTGAAACAGTTTTGGCGCATTTAAAAAAAAAATGGGTATACAAAAAAGCTCGATATTTGGGTACCTCACGAGCTCTCTGAAAGAAACCTAATAGCTCTCTGAAAGAACCGTGTACTCATTTGTGATTCTTTATTACGACGTAATGAGACCGAACCATTTTTGAAGAAATTGATAACTGGTGATGAAAAGTGGATACGTAAGAACGTGCGAAAAAGGTCATGGTCAAAGGCCGGTCAGGCTTCACAGACTGTGGCGAAACCCGGGTTAACTCGCAACAAGGTGATGCTATGTGTGTAGTGGGATTGGAAGGGCATTATTCATTATAAGCTGTTACCACCAGGCAGGACCATTGATTCAGAACTCTACTGCGAACAACTGATAAGATTTAAGCAAGAAGTTGAGAGAAAGCGGCCGGAATTATTCAAAAGAAGGGGTGTGGTTTTTCATCATGATAACGCTAGACCCCACACATCTTTAACCACTCAGCAAAAATTAAGAGAGTTTGGCTGGGAGGTGTTAATGCATCCGCCTTATAGTCCTGACCTGGCACCTTCAGATTTCCACGTGTTTCGTTCTCTTCAGAATTCTTTAGGCAGTGTCAGATTAACATCACGAGAGGACTGCCAAAACTACTTGACGCAGTTTTTTGATCAGAAGCCCCAAAATTTCTATAGCAATGGGATCATGTCCCTACCTATAACATGGCAAAAAGTTATCGAACAAAAGGGTACCTACATACTTTAGTTTAATGTAAATAAACTATATTAAAAAATGTTTTGAATTTTCATATAAAATGCGAAAAGGATTTTTCCCCAACCTATTATCTATCAGCATGGAACGGAACTTTCGTATGTTGTTATCCCTTTCTGTCGCTAAGAACTGTCATTTGCTAAGATTCAAATGTTTATTCAGTAATTAGACCTTTACAGGCACTAAGTATAATTTACGTTATGTGTAAAGTATATTGAAATTTAATTTAATTTCAAAGAAAAGCTACCGATACCAGTGTTTCGTAACGACCACACGTCTTTATTTTTTATTGCGTAATTGATGTTTGTTAACTTGTAAACTAGAGAGAGAAAGAGTGGTGGAACAACACGGAACCGGCTATGCTAATGAAATTTCGTCGTTCTTTCTCGCTCGAGCAAATGACGGTTCTGAGCGACAGAAAAGTATTGCAGCATAGGAAAGTGCTGCTCTGTGCTGCTAGATGGCAGTGACGTGCACAACTATTTTTACAGGGTAAGCATTAATGTTACCTAAATCACAGAATAAGTACTAGTACTAACGTACAGAAGTCTTACTCAGAAAATAAATTCAAAGAATTATTACTGAATGTGGTTAATTAATATTCAATTAAGCTCGCGTCAAAACTCCTCACCTATTCGTTTAGATACCTAGACATCCACTGCAAGCCAATAAAATTCTTATTACTCGTGACAAGCTATTCATATAACTGAATTTTGAAGTGGTCACCGCGTGCATAGTAATAATGTAGGTATATTTTCTATACCTAAACGGGGAGTGACTCAGGCCTTCCTTAATTTCGAGAACAGCTCCATATAGAACAAAATACATTTGTCGCTAGCATCCGACATTATTATAACGGTGCACAGGGCAGACAAATTCTTTGTGTCTGTATAAAATGCATGCTATTGCCATATGAAGCCCAACTCTAAACATCGCCTACGATTGGTCATGCATTTCAAACAGCAGTTATTGGAGGAATGAATTTTCGTTCATTCCTCGATAGTCACTTCGTTCATTCCTCGTTAAAACTTTTGATTAACATCCACGTACGAGCTGCTCTCATTCTGTTTATTTTTTTGTACCTAGTATTCAACAGACATGACTGAGAAATATAGAGCAGATATATTGTTAAATTAATGTTGTATGTGAAGTAATCGTAAGGCGACTAAAAAACCAAGCATAAACAGAAAGTGCTTAATCAATGTGTATTACCTTACCAGTGATGAAATTCGTAGAAGTAAAAAAGTCACTGACATAGCCCAGCGGATTAGCTCGTTGAAGTGGCAGTGGGCGGAACAGATAGCGCGAAAAACCGATGGCCGATGGGGCAAAAAGGTTCTTGAATGGCGACCGCGTACTGGCAAGTGAAGCCTAGGACACCTACCCACAAGGTGGACAGGCGATCTGACCAAGGTCGCTGGAAAGCGCTGGATGCATCGTGGTCCTTTTAGAAACCCTTGGGAATGGATTATGTCCACCAGTGGACGTTATACGGCTGATATCATGATGATGATGAAACATCCCATAAACATTTCGAGCTACAACTATATTCCTGATTTCAGATTCAAAATTTAAATGTGTCTTCAGTAATTAGACCTTTACAGGCACTTTTACACGTCAATAAGTACTCGTAGGTATAATTTACATTACGTGTAGTGTATATTAAAATTTGAAGGATTATTAAGAGGCTTTTCACCTTTGGTTGGTTGTCTCGCTCGCACAATCAAACATTTTTAAAGATTATTAAAAAATGTGACTCATTTGTGGAAAAGTGTTTCATAAACTTTCAATATAATACTCCTCCTTAAAAGTACAGGTAGGTACGTAATTTAGGTACCTGCTGCTATCTGCCTATATTTGAATCTGCTGGTATCAGCTTTCTCACTCTGACGTGATTTGTACCGTTACTGGTACCGGTATAGTACCGACACTGACGAAAAAATTGTACCGGTACAGATAGTACAGGTACCATGTCTGGCACCGGTACCACAACAAGGTCTATGGTACCGGTTCCCATAATGTACCGGTATTTCAATCCTTGCCCGCGACACCTATCTCAAACGGTCTCGTCACACATGTCAATCTGTCACAAACTGCCAACAACTGTTGCGCGGTCGTCGGTCACCATCGGCAACTATCGGCGACAGTCGGCGACCGCCACCGACATATTGTCGCTCGTCTGTCAGGAGGATTAACGCGACGAAGTTTGTTATACCCATCACGTCGGGGTACCTACTTAAAGGGGAGAGAATCAAAGGGGACAAATCAATATCATATTGACTCTTTCTTTTAGGCGTTCATTGTCTGTCCTTATTTCAGACGTGATCATAATATTTGAACTAGCGAGCGTAGTAATCGACGTTCTATAGTGTCATGCCACAGAATAACGTACTAGGACTCATGTACAGAAGTTTCACTCAGAAAAGCAATTCAAAGAAATATCTACACATTACAAATGGTTTACGCGAGCGTTTCCAAACGGGCGCATTTTTTAATCAACTCAACCACTTGTGATTTTGACATTTGTGGCGTAGATATGACAAAGAAACCTTTTATGGAGAATCCGATCCGATTTATGATGCTTTTTTATTCATGGTGAAATTCTTAGAAAACCATAGACATATTTTCGATCTTTTCTGCGTAAAACAATATTGTTTTCAGCTGACACGACGGTTTCAAAAATACGGCAAAATGGTTTTTTACGCAAGCGGTGTGTGGAAAACTACACATTTTGTGTTTCGGTGAGGCCTGAAATAAAAAATAGCACTTCTGGTCATACTGAATTACGATAGTTAATAGTTCGATAATCCTAATGTAACTAACCTAATTACTTCGTTTAAGTAAGTTAGTATTGAATGGTCTAAAACGCAAATAGTCTATGTAACAACTCGTCTAAAATGCAACTCGGAACTTGTTTAAATAGCAACTCATCTAAGTTGCAGTGCCATCTAAAAATACGTCACTTTCTCATCTGTCAGTGTCAAAATATTCCACACCTGCTTTTATGTACCCTGGATACTATATTCTTATCATCATCACCATCATCATTTTAGCCGCATAACGTCCACTGCTGGACATAGGCCTCTTCCAAAGATTTCCAAAATGACCGATCAAGAGCGGCATACATCCAGCGCTTTCCAGCGACCTTGGTCCATTTGCATTTCCTCATTTCTGATTCGATCACGTAGAGAAACACCTAGCATACCACTATATTCTAAATCTTCTACATTCTCAATCCTTGACCCTGGACGACTTATGTGCGGTGTAAGAACGGTACAGTAACTAATCTCTTGTACATATTTCAATAAAACACCACGTCCTTTGTGCACTGTTTTTCATATCTTTCGGAAATTCCCTAAATTAAAACAGATAATTTGACACAGTTTTTTTCAAAACAGTAGGTTATGTTATTGTAATTTCCTAGTTAGGTGATCGGTTTTGTTAGCTCGATCTTGCTTATTCTAGCGTTTATTATCTTCCTTACACATTTCATCAGTCCCTATATTGTAAAAATGTCCTCCACAACCCGTGCTGCGACTGCCAGACAACTGGAAATTCAGCTGAAGGATGCCTTACTCCAGCTCAAGGCAGAAAAGGAAGACAATGAGAAGTTATTACTGGAAAGGGAAGATAATGAACGTGAATACGAATTAATGTGTACTAAAAACATCAGACTCGAGCAAAAACTTTCTGAGAGTCTCCAAGTTTCTGATGAGTTGAGCGAGCAACTTAACCGATTAAAATTAGAAGTAGATTCTTTCCGCCAATGCAGTGATACGTATGAGCAAACGCTCAGACGTACCACTGAGTTAGAAAAAGAGTTGGGAGAGGCATATAGACTTATAAGTAGTTATGAGCAAGACGCCCAGTTGCGTCAGTCAGCGGAGTCTGCGGAGGCCACAGAGGACGATAGCGAACAGGGCCATTAGGGGCTACCGCACGACCTCCTGTGAGGCAGCTTGTGTGTTGGCCGGTTCTGTGTAGTCCTCGCGTCCCTATTTGTCTGGCGCGAGGAGGGACTGGCCCCTCGGGAGATAGAAGGACACAGGGATGAGTTGCGTCAGCTCGCCATTGAAGAGTGGGCCCACAGGCTGGAGCAGCCCAGTTTTGGGCTCAGGACCGTTGAAGCAGTCCGGCCAATCTTGGCTCAGTGGTTGACGAGGCGGCACGGCGTCTTGACGTTCCGTCTGACGCAGGTGCTCACCGGACATGGTTGTTTCGGTCGGTATCTGTGTCATAGAGCGCGTCGGGAACCTACTTCTGCCTGTCACCACTGTGACGGCTGTCTGGATGAGGATGCCCAACACACCCTAGCGGACTGCCCAGCCTGGGCGGAAGACCGCGCAGAGTTGCGCGCGGTTGTGGGGGACGACCTTTCACTGCCGACTGTGGTACGTTGCATGGTCGACAGTGAGACGTCGTGGACAGCAGTGCAGGCCT
Organism: Acrobasis suavella; assembly: GCA_943193695.1. NCBI lineage: Eukaryota > Metazoa > Arthropoda > Insecta > Lepidoptera > Pyralidae > Acrobasis > Acrobasis suavella. Next base: position 24,162,714 of record OW971934.1, read on the forward strand.
TTGCGGAGAGCGTCATGCTCCGCAAAGAGGCGGCGGAGAGAGAACGGGAGGCGACGACCAACCTGGCCATCCGCCGCCGGCGCACAGGGCGCAGGAGGCAGGCCTATGACCTGCAACTGCTGCCCTCATAACGAGGGCCAGTCGGGCGATGGAAACGGGATTCCATCGCTCGACAAATATGGTCCTCCGGGTTGAAAGGCGCGTCTGTGTCAACACACGCCTTTATCCTAGCGGGTAGAACTGAAGGCCGACGGGCCACCCCGCAGGCCACTCCGACCCCTCTCGCTTATTGAGAGGGTACCGTGAGTGAGCCAAGCCGAGGCCGCTGAAAAGCGGCCGCCGTGCCAGGTCTGTGGAGCGAGAGTAGCACACGGACTTGGCAATAGCGGTACCGGCGTTGACACCGCGGAGTTTTTAGTGGTAACACCACATAACCTTACCGGTCTCCCGTGACTGGTAAGGTATCCGAAGGGATTTTCTCCGCGTCAAAAAAAAAAAAAAATTCAGCGGAGGTGTCCAGCCTCTTTGACGAGCTCATTGATAGTGTCCCTGTGACTCCCTCAACTAATTCCCCAGTGATTGATCTCACTAGTGAGACATCATGCAGTTTTAGTTACTTAGATCATTCAAATACCATGACTAGCCACAATAAAGTTAAAAAACATTTAAAAGTTTGTAAAAAAATTAAGAAAACCAATAATAAATTAAAAATTAATCTCAAGAAATCATGTTTATTAAAATCCAGTTCCTTAAATTGTAAATTACAAACAGAATTAGACTTGTGTAATAATAAATTGGTGGAAAGTCAGGAGTTGTATGAGGTCAACAGAAATAGACTAGAATCTTATATTACTAAATTGCAGGAGGACTATTCCTCATTATTTTCTAAGTATGACCACCAACAGAAACAAAATACTGAGCACATGCTGACTGTGGAGAAATTGATTAGCGACAGCAGGTACAAATAAGAAACCCTTGATTCATTAGCTAAGCAATGTACTTGCGGGCAGTTCTACCAGCCCACCATCAGTGTCTCCACACCAGAGCTCTCTCCTTGTGACAGTAATTTGTGCAATAATGTGTCTGATTGTGTTGACTTTATTGAACCTCCATGTAATACAGTAGTTTTTTCTGACAGTATGGGTCGCAGTATGGGTTTCATGCTTAACACAATTCTTGATAACGCTTGTGTTAATTACTGCTTCCCGGATGCAACCTATACTCAAATTTTAGACAAAATTAAATCAACTAAACTGAATTATAATTCTACTGTTGTATTACTTATAGGCAATAGTAACAAAATAGGAAAGAAAGAAATAATCAGCTGTATGGATTATTTAACTGAACTAGAAGTAGGCAAAATAATATTATGTGCATTCCCATATCTACGTTGCCAGTCTCCAACAAATAACAAAAACATTCACTATCTTAATAATTTAATACATAATATAACATGTTGTTATAGTGATAAATTAGTGTTTTTTGACACTAACCATTTCATAAGTGAATGTAATCTGACAAAAGATAATATATATCTTTCAAAATATTCTAGACGTAAGATTGCTACATTAGTAGCAAATAATATTAATTTTTGGACGAGTTTACATTGTAAACAAAAACCTAGGGATAAGATGCCTACAGAATTGCCAGTAATATGTAATGGTAATTCTGTATACTTGACGGCAGATTTAAACTGAACATTAAGACAACGGAAAGGCCTCATGAGCTAAGAATAATTCATCAAAATTTAGAAGGTCTTTCCGGAAAAGAATTATTAGTAGAATTAGTTTTAGAAGAAATGGATGCGGACATTTTATGTTTGACTGAACATTGGCTGTATGAGAGTCAGATGATGTTCAGCCTAAACAACTATAATATTGTAAGCTGCTTTAATAGGAAGTCTGCTCAGCGAGGGGGTTCCATAATTTTTGTTAAAGATTCTTTCCGCAGCAAAGAACGTAAGGATATTGTCAGACTTTCTGTTGAGCGCTGTTGTGAGGTGACCTGTGCCGAGCTAGATCATCATATAATTATTTGTGTATACAGTCCCCCTAATAGTGATTTTAAAAGTTTCCTAAAAGCAATGGACCAGGTACTTAAGTCCTGTTCAACTAGTAAAAAGAATATTATTGTTTGTGGAGATTTTAATGTTGATATCTTAGTAGATAATCCAAAAAGTACGCAATTCGTAAATCTTTTTAAGTGTTATGATTTAGTAAACGTATTCTTTGAGCCAACCCGAATCACTGCTACATCTGCCACATGTCTAGACAATTTTTTTAGTAATATTCAATATTCTGACAAATCTGTTATTAATAAATTGCCTTCTGATCATTCGGGTGTATACGTAGCTTATGTCAATGAGGCCAAAGGCAAGTTCAGCCACTTGAACAAAGATAAGACCTTCTGTAGGCCAATTACTTCAAAAAATATAAGAAAACTTAAAAATAATTTAGATAACAAACTGTTATCAGTCGTATACACAGGGAAAAATCCGGACGACCATTACAATAAACTTTTTAATTGTATTTCTTCAGAATATTCTAAAACATTGAAACAAAAAAAAGTTGCTGTGCATAGTAAATCACAATTTAGTGAGTGGGCTACTACCGGCATCTACATAAGTAGGAACAAGCTTTATGACTTATATGCCCAAAAACAATTTAATTTTAATCCTTCCTATGTAGAATATGTTAAAAATTATTCTAAAATATTTTAAAAAGTTTGTAGACAAGCCAAGGCCAATCGTATTAGTAAAAAAATAAATAATGCCCCTAACAAAATAAAAGAAACTTGGAATATTATTAATAAAGAAACTGGTAAAAATAAAGCAAAAGAAAATATCTGTCAAATCAAAGCTAGCGGTAAGATTATTACTAACCCTGAAGAAATTGTTAATATTTTTGATAATTTTTTTACTAACATACCTTTGGAACTTACTTCCTATGTGGATTCTAACCCCCAACGTGCTGAAGCCTTGCTTAAGAATAATGTTAGGCCTTGTGATTATAAATTTAAATTTAAGCATGTTGGCCCTAGTGATATAGTAGAAGCATTTAAACAGTTAAATTTAAAAAAATCGGAAGATCATTGGGGCATGTCGGTTGCTGTAGTAAGCCATATTATAAATGTCATAGCTGGTGATTTAGCTTTTATATTTAACGAATGTATTGATGAAGGCATATTTTCTAACCTAATGAAATGTAGTAAACTAATCCTCTTATTCAAAAAAGGAGAAAAAACAGACCCTGGCAACTACAGACCTATATCTATCTTGCCAGTTTTGAGTAAGGTGTTCGAAAAGATAATGCTCAATCAAATGCTACTTCACTTCAAGACCTACAACCTTTTCCATAGCCAACAGTTCGGCTTTACTGGCGGAAAATCAACCACCGATGCGGGAGTGGCACTCATCACTCATATTTACGACGCATGGGAGAGCAAAAATGATGGGATTGGATCCTTTTGCGATCTCTCTAAAGCATTTGATTGCGTAGATCATCCGACACTTTTGATTAAATTTAGTCAATATGGTTTTGATGAAAATTCAATTAAATTAATAGAATCTTATTTAACAGATAGGCTTCAGACTGTTGATTTAAACGGCATAAAATCGCACGGATCTAATGTTAAAATCGGTGTACTGTGATGGAACCCTTACTTATGTATATAATATACACAGTAAGACGCCGCGGCTTCTGCGGTTATTCCAAATCACCTGAGCTATGATCGTCTAGAATATTTGTAAAACCTTATCAGATCCCCCAAGCTATTCACTCTACTCTGAATAATTTAAAAAAAATTAAAAAATGAGGATGTCTATACTAGATATTATTTATTACATAATTTAATCCCTTATTGAAATAGTCGTATTACAGAATTGTTCTTTTGTATCTGTTATGGTTTATATCATTCAAATAATTGACTTCATAAAGCGAAGGAATATACGCCATTCCTGAAAAATCAGGCGGATCGATCCATATTTGTAATCAGTTAGGTCATAGGTTTGCTATAGCTTAATTATATGTGGTAATGTCGTACAAAGTACGATAACAGGCGTTGAGAGTCTTGGATATTTGGTTAACCAATGTAATTTTATAAATTCGCTTACGCGAAACAGGTATTTTGGTCGCGATGATAATCGCGAAGAGCTCTTATAATAATAGCATTTTCACAAGACTCTAATTATTTCGAGTAAACTCGATACATCTTGGCGATACAAAGTCAATATATCTGGTTTGCTGTGTTGCGAGGAATGAGATATTATATCGTCATGGACAGCAGGTTTCCTCTTTAGGAGAAAGATGTCACGGTTTGACACCTTTTGCACTAACATGCATAAGAAACATATATAGTTTTGGTTAATAAGTCCACTCCGGCGACAGTATATCTGTTTAATCTTTGATCAAAGAGATATACTCTCCCAACCCTTAATAGCCTCGGAAAAACCAAATTTCCCGATGAAATTTGATAATTCTTACCACTTATTAACCTTTTCGCGACTCTAATATTACTATGTAGGAAAGCAATCAAGATCTAAATGATCTTGAGCCAAACAAAACAAAACAATCCTACCCGGCTATCCTAACAAAGAATCCTAATCCTATCTGCTCTGTAATTACCAGAGCTTCCACGTAAATTCTATTCTTTTACTTATTTTCTAGTTTAACATGCTCGCAACGGTTGGCGTGTCAAGATCCTGAGAGCAAATAAAATTTGAGACGTTAATTTAGATCATAAGTTCTATACCTAACTTCTAACCTTCTAACCTTTCTCTGGTGAATAGATGTTTGATATACTAGTTACCATAGATCTCTATAATCTCAATAAACACATAACTATCAAATATCATAATCTGATAACCTTTAGATATTCACTATCATACATAGGACTAAATTGATCGGATCCTATATCTTTCAATTATGTAGATCTAAGGTAACAAATGAAACATATGTGACTCTCAATTAACAGCAACAATGATAATACTACATTTAACCCAACTATAGAAATTCAAGTAATCTTCGATATATATATTATCTGTTCGATCTATCGTATCTATCTTTAGCAGATTTATTAATTTAACCGTACGCAAAACCTCACTATATTCCGATAACGAACCTAATCACGAACCTACGTCTAAACCGACCTAAGAGCAGCCGCAACCGCTTGCCTAACCTAAGTCTAGTCTATTGTAAGACCTAGTGTGAACCTAGGGTCTGTTATTAGCCACCACGCTCATAACAGTTGTGTGAGAAGTTAAACGTGTGTGTGTGTAAAGCGACTTGTGTAGGATATGCAAATAAGAACTACTCTAGGGATACATTAGGATAAGGTCAACCCTCTGTAAACCTACAGGTTGACCTAGGATACCTAGGTGAAAGGAAAGAGGAAGACCTGAAGCGCCCGAATGCCAGTCTCAACATCCGGTATAAATTACCTATTCAGTACTTATCTAACGCTCCAGCGGAATTTTGGGGTTTGTGAGAAAGGTATAGATAAAATATTTAGGAAGTCTAGAATTCTAGACCCGTCACTTCACAGTAATTTACCCGGACACAAAGCAACGAGCTCAAATCGGTGAATGAAATTTATAACACAAAATTACACACACTCGATTCTAAACTCGAAACTTGTATATCAGGCAAAGGACGCGAAAGGACTGATCCCCCTTCTTGCCTCGCGTTTGGTTTTATTAGCACCGTCTGACTCTCGAATCCTGACGCGTCACCAAGCATGCAACAAAAAATATTGCATCCCGATCTCCATTTACTTGCATGCAATAGCGTCTTCATCTAAGATAACTTAATATATTTACATTCACATAGAGATCTTCCGCAATCGTCATTCTATCGAATAATATGACATATTTATAATTTATTTAATTGATTATTGTAACACGATATATGAATCAACTGTATCTTGTGATTCCATGTGTACCTATAGTATATGAGTAAATAGACGCAACCTCACCATTGTATATATTTGAATGTACAATTATAAATATGTCTATGTATAGAATTAAATTTTCAGGAAGTATCTAAGCGTTAGTACTACCCGACCTCTGTCCGTGTAATCAGCGAAAATTTAGACCAGAAAAGCCGATCTAAAGATATGACAGAGTATAAACTCGCATTTAGACAACACGGCGTAAATATAAACCATGTAATATTGCATAATTACACTTATTTATCACGCAAAATTTTACCAAGTCCAAACAGCTGTGCAGCTCCGCAAACATTCCAATTTTTTTTTTCAAACCCTCATAACGCCCTCGTCTTCGCAAAAAAAAAATCTTAGGTACACAACAAAACATCTTTATGATCGTGTGACCTTTTTTACATGTCTTATGTGACCACTACAGTACCACAAGGTTCTATTCTAGGACCTTTCCTTTTCTTAGTTTATGTAAATGACTTGCCTTACATGGTTGAGAAACAGGCAGGCATAGTGCTGTTTGCTGATGACACCTCGCTAATATTCAAAATTGACCGTCATAGCACAGATGCTAGCGCGGTGAACAGCACCTTGTCTTCCATTTCTGATTGGTTTACTGCCAATAACCTCATGTTAAATGCGAAAAAGACCCAATGCATTCGATTTTCTCTTCCCAATGTGAGGCAAGCTTGCGTCGACATACTGATAGATGGCGAAAAACTCGATCTTGTTGAAAGTACTACCTTCTTAGGAATTACGATCGACTCGAAACTTCAGTGGGGCGCTCATATATCAAAACTTTCAAATAAGCTTAGCTCTGCGGCTTATGCTGTTAGGAGAATAAGACAATTGACAGATGTAGCAACTGCTAGACTAGTTTACTTTAGTTACTTCCATAGTTTAATGTCATACGGCATACTGCTATGGGGGAGTGCAGCCGATATTCAGACTATTTTCATTTTACAAAAAAGGGCAATTCGAGCTATCTACGGCTTAGGATCTAGAGATTCACTCAGAGAATTATTCAAGGAAATAGGTATACTAACCTTACCATCACAGTATATATTTGAAAACATACTGTATGTAAGGAAAAATATTTCCTCATACAATAAAGTAAGCGATTTTACCGTCAGAAACTTACGCAATAAGAGTGACTTAGTTGCCCCGTATTATAGGCTCAAAACAGTTAGTAAAACGTTTATGGGGAACGGTATACTTTTTTATAATAAACTGCCACAATCGGTTCTTGATATGCCTGACAAAAAGTTTAAAGTTTATGTAAAGAAGGTACTCTGTGAGAAGGCTTATTATAGGACCAATGACTATCTTAAAGACAACAAAGTCTGGCTTGAGCTTGGCGCGGGTCCCTCTTAAAGGTTTGTATACTCAGAAATGGTCATAATCTGGTACATTAAGTACATACTGAATTTACAACTTGATTTGACATTATTTCAAAATTTCGACATTAAAAAATTAATTTAAATTATGACAACAAACAATGTATACTCTGTCCACATATCAACTATAAATATTAATTTCATTGTGAGTTGACGTTCTTGGAGAAAATGCTGCAGTGCAGTTTGTTACCGCTTCTTCTGCACTAGCGCTTTGGAGGCGGCAGTAAACTTAGCTCTAAGTAACTTTTTGACGTCAACAATTATTGTGCAATAAAATAAAGTGACGATTATTAAGAGATATTATAAATATCCTATGATAATAAAGATATATTTGAATTGTATTGAATTGCTATGTGAGTAGTTATGTAATAATGTAATGTTTTCTCGACGATAACTTGAGTAATTTTGATCGGAGCTTTAAATAAGTAAAGGAACGGTGCAACTTGTTTATCTTTCGGCTTATTCGGCTATAAGCAATTTCGCCTAAAGGCTTGTTATGGCAACACAGTAATCTGATGGTGACCCAAATCTCTAACACCCAGGTATTGAAGTACACGCTTTGCATATATTTATCTCCCAAACAATCCGGTTACAAATCCGATTAGAAACGCTTTACAAGTATCTTACTTTTTACATTCATCTTAGCGAGAGCCCGGTTTTTAGGGTTCCGTAGTAAACAAGGAACCCTTATAGTTTCGCCATGTCTGTCTGTCTGTCTGTCCGTCTGCGGTTTTACTTAGTGAATATGAGTACTAGAAAGCAGTGACTGCCGCGGTAAAGCTATTGCATAGCATTTTTTATCAACTCATGCAATTATAATTATTTATTTATTTTTTATTTATGCAGTATTTTTTTTTTCTTTGATATTAATTCAAGTTACACTTTTTGAGCGTGGTGACCGATAAGAAAACAGTAATTTTTTCTTTTATTGAATAAATGAGTAGTTAATATCGTTTAAATTATTTTTATTATCTTACAATACATGTAGGTTATTCAGGAATTTTTATTATGAGCAGTTAGCAGCTAGTCTAGTCGCACGCACACAAACACCGTGCCGAAGTCTGCCAAACTGAAACGACGTTAGACGAGCCGCGCCGCTGTGCCGGTCGCCGGTTGTCGAGAAACGTTTGGGCGGAGTGGGGGGTGTTAGATTGTATTTTCCTTACGGAATTTCTTGACTCGGTCGCCGCGCTCAAAGCCCGCGATAAAAGCCATGCAATAGCTTAAAATATTGAAAAACATAATTTTTAGGGTAGATCCCCTACTAGTAAAAAGGAAAGTCATTTTTTGTTTTTCAACGAACCAATCATGTAGAGTACCGTTGAATAGGTCTTTTAAAAATATGATGAGCTTGTGAACACTGTTTTTCGATTTAGGGATCCGTTTCTGAAATATTTGGTTTTAAAGTGAAATTTTTTGTTGGACACAAGTGTCCCCCCTCCTCTATCTGCTAAACGGTTATATATGGAGACGTAAAAAATTTACAGCTTTAGTACATATAACGAAATTTAAAGGAAAACTATCAGAGCTAAGAATTGTTGACAATCTAAAAAGCTAGTGTGTGTGTTGTTCTCTTTTTTATGTAAACTTTATATTCAAACACAATTTTTTTTTTGTAAACATTAATTAAATAAATAAATATGCGATCAACTTATAAAATGTACTAGGAAAAGGAAAATTTCATATATATTCAATGGAAAATTAGTTTTATAGACGTTTTTAGTGGCATGAACTCAAAGTTGGAATTCGTAACTACGTAACCCTACACTGCGCGTGGCCCGACACGCACTTGACCAATTATTTTTGTTTACTTTGAAGCTCATTCTTTCGCAAACAATAAATAATAATAAATGTATATTTATTTTCCTCCACAAAAAAACTTACTGTAACTTAAAAGGTAAAATAAAACTTAAAAGTAATTAAATAATAATCAATAAAAGATGTAGGTAACTGGTGCCTATGATAGGTTTCCGAAGAACCTGTGTTACGGGTCACCAGGACTCGTCATCAACAAAAAAAATTATGAATTCGAACATATTAACTACAGAGAAATAAACAAAAATAAAATAATAATATAACACTTATAAATGGAGAATGTAAAAATAAAAAGAAAAATACCAAAATCGAACTAAGTATCGCATATTATATACTCTATAAAGAAAAAACTAGCAACACACCTAAATAGCAATTTACACGAATGGTATCTAAAAGAATGGTATTTTTTATCACATTAATAGTCTATGGAGTCAATGAATCTTTTTTCGGCTATAATTTTAGCTGGACAATCGGAGTCACCAGTTTTGTGTCTGCAAATATATTATGCATGTCAATGGGCAATGGTCCAAGGATGCCAAAGACCTGTTGAAGTGGAGAAGATATAGATGAAGCAGTTGAAATGATCGCCACCCGACGTAAACCTCTTTTGGTAATGCCAGGCCTGTGTCACTCCTCGTTTTATCATTATCATTTCAACCGCATAACGTCAAATGCTGAACATAGGATCTCCCAAGGATTTCCAAAACTACCGATCAAGAGCGGCCTGCATCCAGCGCTTTCCAGCGACCTTGGTCTGGTCGTCTGACCACCTTGTGGGTGGGCGTCCTACTCTTCGCTTGCGCAGACGCGGTCGCCATTTAAGAATCTTTTTGTCCCATCGGCCATCGGTTCTTCGCGCTATGTGTCCTGTCCACTGCCACTTAACCGAGCTAATCTGCTGGGCTATGTCAGTTACTTTTGTTCTCCTACGATTTTTCTCATTTCTGATTCGATCACGTAGAGAAACACCGAGCATAGCCGTCTCCATAGCGCGCTGAGCGACCTTGAGCCTTCTTATGAGACCCATAGTAAGGGACCACGTTTCAGCTCCATAAGTCATGACTGGTAACACACATTGATTTAACACTTTTGTCTTAAGGCACTGAGGTATTTTGGATGAGAAAACACTGCGTAGCTTCCCGAACGCTGCCCAGGCGAGTCGGATTCGTCGAAAGACCTCTTCCTCAAAGCTGGAACTTCCTGCCTGGATTAATTGACCCAGGTAGATATTCTCCCGGTTTTGGTATCAAATATATACCTACATTATTACTATCCGCGCGGCGACCACTCCGGAGAAAATTCAGTTACATGAATCGATGGTTCAGAGAAATAAGAATGAAAATGGCTTGCAATGGATGTCTAGGTATCTAAACGAAGAGGTGCGGAGTTCTGACGCGAGCCAAAATAAAACACAGCGCTAACAACATTAAGGAGATATTTCCTTGAATTTCTTTTCTGAACAAGAAGACTTCCAGACTAGTACTTATTCTGTGGTAATCCAGTTGTAGTCTAGCACGAGGTGTTTGTGCTTAGTCATTTAGTCGCCTCTTACGACATCTACAGAAAGAAAAGGCATAATTTTCTGTGATATAATTTAAATACAGTTACCTTACGTGGGATTGGAAAATCAAACAAAACAGGTGAGATTTAAATTTCACAGTTTTAATTAAATTAGCGAAACATCAAATATCAAAACAGTCTATTTATATACAGACACATTATTAATTTAATATCTACAAAAGCAATTAGTGTTGGATCTCATTTGTCAGCACGGAGCAGCATTTTTCTATGCGGCTATCCTTTTCTGTCACTCAGGACCGTAATTTGCCAGACAGAGCCAGAGAAAGCGGCGGCACGCTATAGCATTCCATCGCTCTTTCGCTCTAGCTAATGACGGTTCTAAACGACAGAAAAGGATTGCAGCATAGAAAATTGCTGCTCCGTGCTGATAAGTTAGATCCAACCCTTATGTATACATTTTGGTCCAAACCGTTTCAATTCTTAAAATTGAGTTTAAAAAAAATATATTTCATAAATCAGAATTGAAACTGATATACTTTTATTAAAATACATTCAAAATTATTACAAACCGCAGCAGCTAAAAGTTTGATAAAATACAAGTTGGTCATAAATTTTCGGCTAACTCAATCTGGGTGGTTTATTCTTAATATTATACATATTTACAATAGCATCTCTTTTTTTAATCTTTGTTTTCTATCTATTTTTTTGACTGTAGTGGCGGAGACCCCGAAATTTAAATGAAATTGAAATTATTTTTAACTATAATTTTTCATTCGCTTTATTCCCCAAACAATTTTGTTACCAATTGAACAACTTCCTAATATATTTTTTTCCACATAATCATGCATTTCTAAACGTTTTCCAGACCAAGAGATATTATCATCTTTGTTTTTTAAAAAAAAAAACTCTCACATATTTTATTTCAACATCTAAATCATCACATCACCTTTAACTAAAAAATACAGGAAAAATTAAAACTAAAAACAAAATTAAATCTAAATTAAAACTAAAGTAAAAAAAATGATTTTATTTTCATATATTTCGTCCCACATCTGGGCAAAGGTCTCTCCCATTTCCTTCCATGTTTCTCTATCTCCTGCTTTCGCTTTTCATCTACATTAAAATTATAAAACCGTCCGAGCTTGCTACTTTACTGATCCTGGGTAATTATTAAGGGGATACCTGAATTTTCCCGGGTCCAGTGCTGCCACCTTTTGAAATAAATCATTTGATAGGAAACGGAGACATCACTTAAAATTTTGTCTTGATCAGGCACTAGATAACTCTTCAAACTAATTTATGAACTACTGTTTAAAATTTTAAAGTGAGAACGTGAAGCTTTTCTACGCACAATTGCGAAAAAAATGCCACTTTTGGCGTATGTGCGTAGAAAAGCTTCACGTTCTCACTTTAAACTGTAAACAGTAGTTCATAAAATAGTTTGCAGGGTTATCTAGATCCTAGTCAAGACAAAATTTAAAATGATGTCTCCGTTTCCTATCAAATGATTTATTTCAAAAGGTGGCAGCACTGGACCCCGGAAAATTCAGGTGTCCCCTTTGCGGATCATAATATCGGTAATATGTTATATTCGATAACATGATTATTGATATCTGACCCTAATAGCTCATCTCTAACTAGTATTATATCATTAAGCCGATATAGTTTGGAAAAATATGACTGCTAATTTATAAGATCGGAGAAAATTTTCCATGGATGAAAATATTTACATTAGTAATATAATGTACCCGTATTAGGCACTCAAGGTCTATTATCTAAGATATTTTTTAAGTATTAACATAAGTATATGACTGTATGTTGCCAAAATAAAATAAAATAAAATAAAAAATAAAAATAATTAATTCTTGGTATCGAAAACGACGAGAAATCCAATCGGTAACAAAAACGTTTGAGGAATAAAGCGAATGGAAATTAATATAATAGTAAATGTTATTTCGGGGATTCTGCCTCTACAGTCTGGGATAATAAATTCTATCGTAGTCATTTGTAAACTACCTTCCATATAAAAATATTCATCCTCATAGGTTCCATGACTTTTTTTTATAAACAAATCAATCATCATTATCTCTTACCTTTAATACTGCATTACTTTCATCTCAATTTTCAAATCTCTCTTTGTCTGAAGATACTTCTAACTTTGCATTATTTCTTTCCCCGTTTTCAATACAGTCTGATTTAAATCGTTTATTATTTGTAGGTTCCTTAGTATTATCTCGACGTGGGTCAGCGTCGTTTGAAGGATACCGTTCGTGCCTGTACAGCATTTCAGTAAAAAAAGTTTGCTGAAGCGGTTTGTATCCTCGAGGACCCAAAGATGTGACTTAGTTGTGTGGCCTGGAGTCTATGTCTATATATAATGCTTCAAATCAGTATTTTTTTATAATCCTTGTTCGTTATTTTTAAATTTAAATAGAAATGCCTTTCACTTTATGAAAATCATCTCCAGGTATCATTATGTAATCTTTTACTTTATCTGTATCAATCCAATCATCGTTATCTTCACTAGATGTATTTATTCCTACATTATTTTCATCCTCGTTTTCAATACAGTCTTTTTCAAATCGTTTATTATCTGAAGATACGAGTACTTTAGTCGTATCTCGGCGTGAGGTAACATCAGCGTTGTTTGAAGTCTATATGTCCGTGCCTCTGCAGCATTTCAGCAGAAAGTGCATGGGCCGGAGCGGTTCTTCTTGAGGATCTGGTCACGTGACTCAGCTGTGTAGTCTGGGCTCTGGTCTCTATGCCTCGGATCATGGGAAGACCATGGGTGTGGCCGTTGTGTCGCAGGTTGTTCATCTGGGGACAAATTTCATAACTACAGTTTTACAGATACAAAGTACGGTTGCATTTTTACTGACGAAATGATTTAAAAAGCCGAACGTAATATGGTAAAACAAAGTCGATGTCAAGCAAAAGTAGTGCTGATCAAATGTTATGCCAGACAAACATTGATCGAACAAAATTCATGTTGAGCAATAGTAGTACTGATCAAATGTTATGTCGGTCATAGAGCTGCCAGGCAACGATATATTGCACAACTGCACCACAGTTGTGTTGTGCGGAAACTTACTTGCACAAAATTACCGTCTGTGAGGAGTTACAAATGACGTGAAATGATTTAATGTGAAATCCATATTGTGTAGAATAACAAATAGGAAGAAAACGATTGTGAAGTACGTCGATATATTTTTTAGTCACTCTTTTACGACAACTGTTAATGCTAACCTTCTTTTAAATATAATTTTGCAATAGTTTTTCTAAAAGCAAATACTGATAAAGTGTTGGGAAACTTAATTTTAGAGAAAATACTTCTCATTACAAACTTGTCCAGTGAATGAAAATAAGTACTCCAAAATTAAGAATCCTCTTACCCTAGACTTTTCTATACAAACGTAGTCTAGCTTTTATTTTGAAACGATATGTGAGATTTCGGCAGTATTTTGTAATTTTAAAGAAATTGAAAATTTGTTTTCCACAGTCAAATGTGAACTTGAAAAAAATGAGAGTGTAGAAGTTTTCCAAACTGACGGTCAAATGTGATATGATTGACTATTTCTCTTTTAAATTCATATTTTGACTGTGAAAACTATTTATATGCCAATTCCTTTGAAATAACATAATTTTGCCAATATCTGACATGTCGTTTCAAAATAAAATCTAGACTATGTTTGTATGGAAAAGTCGGATTCTGTCTAGGGTAAGTGGACTCTTAAAGCATAATGGTGGTCTTTGGAAGAAGGCTTATTGCATAATATATATATATATATATATATATATATATATATATATTATACAAATAACACTGATTGAGCTAGCCCCAAAGTAAGTTATAGACTTGTGTTATGAGATACTAACTTAACGATACTATATTTTATAACAAATACATATATAGATAAACATCCAAGACCCAGGACAATTTGAAAAAGGCCATTTTCCAACTTGCCCTGACCAGGGATCGAACCCGGGACCTCTGGGTGGCGGACTAGCATGGTGACCACTACGCCACGGAGGTCGTCATAATCTTCAGGTTTTCGCCGAAGCAGATTCGGAATCTCTTGAGGGTTTACAACACAGGAAGACAAGTAATTAATGCTTTTTTACTGTACAAATTCCTAAATAATTCACGTTACATTAGAGGAACGAAAATAGTGATTAACTAGTTAATTAAAGTAAACAAAATTGTTTCTTTTTGTTTCGTTATAATGACTGGTATTCAGAAGATTCGAAAAAAGCCAAGGTTATTGTAGTTCCTTTTGTTTAAGCATTTTAGCTCGAAGCCAATTGGGAATTCATTTAAGTCAGTACCTACACTTAAAATCCAATTAAGCATTCATTTCTTTTTGTTGTTTACCTTATAAATTACAATAATGAACTACGTATTTTTTGAGCAAGTTAAGTTAATGATACTGGTAAAATACTTTATTCATTAAAAACACACACCCCAACACAAAAAATTCAAGATGAATCAAAAAAATAACTAGCTACAACTAAACTATCGTTTAACACTTATCTAAAATATAAAACTAGGCACAGTGACGATTTGGCAGAGATCGTAGGAGCCGATTGAGGCAATGGGTGAAATGCGAATCATGTTATTAAGCGATGCGCCTAGCAACTGTCACAATTTTGATTCCTTCTTCTACCTTCTCGCCCACCGTCACGCCAAAAGTGGCCTTTGAGTCTTGCGATCCTTGGGGGTGCTGTAACACCTATGTTTTGCCGGAAGGGCCGAAGCTACGGTTGCTAGAACTACTTAGTATGCAAATCGTCCAGGTGCCGTGAGGCGGTACCTAGTGAACGAGCTAACCGTGAGGTTGTATTTATGCAGCGAATCGGACGAACTCTGAGATCGAGATGTAGGATACTGCTGGCGCCATCTCGTATGCAAGACTCAAAATGCTCTGTATGACCCGTTAGGGAAAAAGACGTGATATTATATAGCGGGAGTGAGGTGATATACTCGACTACCACAAAGGCAAGCACCGCGATGTATTTTTTTTTGTAATGACAGTCATTGGTTGTCTCGGACGGCATTTCCTACTTCACCGGACAAGGTTTAAGGAGCGAGCCAGAGGCCAGGCTTCCTATATGTATGCAACAGCAGCAGCGCAAAGGGCTCCCAAGGGGGATACCTCGGCTTTGGGTGCGTTAGGGACATTGGCAAATTTTGGGGTGCTGCAACACCCATATTTTGCCGGAAGGGCCGAGCTACGGTTGCCAGAGAGGGCCTACTTAGGACGCAAATTGTCCAGGTGCCGCCGGGCGGTACCTAGTAAACGAGCTAATGTTCCTACGCCTACGTATTCAATTACGACGAATGCGCGTGTTGAACCGCAAGGTTCCTCTGGCTACTCGGAGCCGCAGAGGTATCGAACTGGACCATGTCAGCCATAATCTGGTCATCGGAATCAGAGAGAAAGGTTGTATTTCTGCAGCGAATCGGACGAACTCTGAGATCGAGATGTAGGATACTGCTGGCGCCATCTCGTATGCTTCTTGTGAACTATAGTATCGCTTCATTTATTGTTGTTAGTGGTTGTAGCTCCTCTTAGTGGCGTAGAGGTCGCCACAGTATGTATGCATGTATGTATATTGTATTATAAAGTGGTTTGCCATTGCCTTTTCCATTTTATACACTAGCACACTAGTAAATTAGTCACTTGTATGTATGTTTCCTCAGCATGTTTTCCTTCACCAGAAGCAAGTGGTGGTAGTTGATATTGACCACCGTACATTAGCGCAAACTCAAAGGCATGAGTCGCGCCTAGTTAAGCCTCTGTCACTCCCGTTTAGGGATCGAAAATATGAGTGGGAAATTCAGTTAAATAAATTGTTTTTCCAGAGTAATAAGAATAAGGCTTGCAATGGATTTCTAGGTATCTAAACTAAAAGGTGCTGAGTTCTGACGCGAGCTAAATTAAACCATATCGCTAACCACATTGAGTAGATACTTCTGGGAATTTCTTCGATGAGTGAGACTTCTGTACGTGAGAACTAGTACTTATTCTGTGTACCCTAGTATAGAACTACTGCCTCACAGGCGGACATATAGTTTCTAAACCGCTTGCCTATGACTGCTTTTGCTTCCTAAATGGGTGTGCCATCGCCACGTATGCCTTTCTTTTTTGGCTATTTAGGTCCCATAGTTGGGCAAAAGCCTCCCCTCTTTGTTTCCAATTATTTCTATCCCTAGCTGTTACACTCCATTCCTTGTCAAAAGCGGACAACTCGTCCCTCCCCATCTCATCCATCTCATCCTAGGTTTTCCCCTGGACCTCACTGCGTTTGTTGGAACCAATGTTGTTGTTGTGTGGGCCCATCTTTCGGACTTCATACGGCAAACGTGACCCACCCAGTCCCACATTTATCTAGCAAACTTCTTTCCAACGTCAACAACTTGCGTAACGTAGCGCAGTGTAGTGTTCCTGACACGGTCTGTTCTTTTTATTCTTAGCATACTGCGCTCTTTGAGAAACCTGCAGTTTGAGCTTACCACGTATAATTACTGGATGTAAATTTTCTAGCTATACCAGTGGCTCTCTGAGCTTTTAGACCTCGCGAGTCACCCCGACCCGTTGAAGTTTAGTATCCCATAACACAAGTCTTAAACTTACTTTGGGGCTTGCTCAATCAAGTGTGATTTGTCCCTATATATTTAAAAAAAAATAACTTCGTTCCTTATTAGTGAGGAAGTTGAGTTTCCTTACTAATACTTACTAATATATAAATGTGAAAGTAACTCTGTCTGTCTGTTACCTCTTCACGCTTCAACTACCGAACCCATTTTGATGAAATTTGTTACGGATATAGTTGGAGATCCGAGAAAGGACATAGAATAGTTTTTATCCCAAAATCTTTTATATTATCACTAGCTTTTGCCCGCGGCTTCGCTCGCGTAGGGTGTAATTTATCAAAATCCTTTCGTAGGGGATGCCTACGTCATAGTAGCTTTATGCATGCAAAGTCTCAGCCCGATCGGTTTAAAATTGACAAAGTTTCATACAAACTTACATCCCCTATTTTATCCCCTTGGGGGTAGAATTGATCAAAATCCTTTCTTAGCGGATGCCTACGTCATAACATCTACCTGCATGCCAAATTTCTGCCCGATCCGTCCAGTGGTTTGGGCTGTGCGTTGATAGATCACTATGTCAGTCAGTCAGTCACCTCTGAGTTATATATATTTAGATTGGTCCCATAATAAAAAAGGTGTTCATGTGAGAGGCTGAGTAGTAATGCACAAGACTCGAGTCCTTCGAGTCCTCATACTCAGGACTCTGAGTCGTTTATATAAGGCTCGACTATTTTAATGCAAGGCTCGATGACGAGCTTATTGGGCTCATATAGCCCTGCAAAACTTACTCGAGTCTTTAAAATTGGAACTCAAGGACTCGAGTCTTGTACATCACTAGCGCTGAGTCACCCCTTGAAATTCATGTAAGCTGTTTGAACTTGTAAAAGTCACACACGATACCTTATTTCGTATTAATGCGGCTTCATATTATTTTATACGGTTTCAGAAGTAAACAGGTCTGTACAAATAATGAAAGCCCTCGTTACGTGCGGATTGGTCGCTTTGTGCCAATAAAAATAATGTTATTTGATTTTATTTTGTTAGCTGGACCTTGTTTATTCTACCATTTGTAAAACTAAAACTGCTTCAGAGAATTGTTTGTACGTATAAACCTATGAACTTATCTTCTTCTTTCGTTTATAAAACCGACCACTTAAGGTTGAACTAGTCGCATGCTCGAACTCACAGGTGGGTGCGGCTTAAAAGCATGCTGTCTCACCTAACATTGTGTTCGAGCGAAGCAGTAAAAATGCACGATAAATTCATAGTAAACCGAGCGCGTAAAAAATACGTAAAGTCCTTAGGGAAAAAAGGTTTTTATGCCAAAATGACTACATTAATGAATTACAAATAAATTTATTAAAATCTCCGATAAATAAATCATGTCGGTGTGGGCTTTGTTTTGGAGATTTTACACTTCTTTCATTACTTATTAACGCGGAAATTTGCGTAAAAATAAGCAAAAAAAAAAACTAATCTTTCGATTGCTCATAACTTTTAAGTGGCTATTAATGGCTATTTATTTTCAATTCTGTATCCGTACAGACTAAATTAGTAATGAGACAAAATGATATCATGGTAAACTTTGAAAAAGTGTCGACTAGTTAACCTTAAGGAAGGTGTGGGCGTGTATTACGCTATTCACGGTTACTGTCCGCATACATAAGTCCTCCTAGGCAAAATGTAAATTTAATAAGTTCTCGCCTGTGCGGTGAAGACGCGCGGGGGAATGATGACTTAACACAGTCCCCTTAGTGGTCATATCCCCGCGCCCCTGTACCGCAAAGGCCAAGACTCATTAATGCAGTTGGTCTTTTTAGACCAGATCTCATCTATTAGGGTCGCCTTTTCTCGACCACGATTTCTTTTTAGGAAAATTTGTAAGATGCTTATATTTATCATCTTTTAGTTCGTTTTGAACGTATGAACCGATGTTGATTAAGGATTTTTGTTGTTTTTCTTGTGTGTAAGTGGCCAACACTGGCATCAGATCTTTCAAGCTGCCGAAAATCATCTGACAAAACTTGATACCAATGATGACAACCGGGACCAACGGCTTTCCGTGCCTCTCGAAACACAAAGGAGTTTGAGAAATTTTATTCCATTGGTTATTCTGTTTTTGCCCGACTGCGTCAGAAGGAGGGTTATGTTTTACGAGAGTATGTATGTATTATTGTTTGGCACGTTCTGCGGCCTGAACGGCTCGATGGATTTAAGAGTCCTTTACCCATAGACTTTTCCATACAGACGTATTCTACGTTTTGTTTTGAACGACATGTCAGAAGCAAAAAATTTTTTTTAAAATAAATTGCAATAAGCAAGTTTTATAATTGGTCTCCTATAATTCAATCATACAACGTGAAAGGGACAAACCCATAATAAATCGAACCACGGGCTATACTAGACCACTAAAAAATAAAAAAAATCGACATTCTCTAAACAAATTGCTCGGGCGGCTGGACACTTTTGTATGGAAATGCCGAATGTTTTTTTTTTTGTTTTCGACAGTTTTTATAATTTTTTAATACTGTAGTGATCTAGTATAGCTCGTGGTTTGATTTATTTTGGGTGTGTTAGTATTTGCTTTTATAGCGGCAACAGAAATACATCATCTGTGAAAATTTAAACTGTTTAGCTATCACGGTTCATGAGCTTTTACCCTTTTGGTGCAGAACCCTAAAAAGATCGGGGTTTTACTAAAAATTTACTTAAATAAAATTTACCTGCAAATAGCACCTTTTATGTGGCTCGTGGTAGAGATCGTAATCGCTTGAGGAGCCGTCGGGCTTCTTCGTGCAACGCCACTGTAAAAGAAAAATGAATAAAGCATTCTCAATAATAAAAGTTCAGGGGTCGAAAAGTGGCTTATGGCGCTCTTGAGAGCGGCCTTCCCGTCTTACTGCTGCTTTTTTGCACAAATTTTAGCTGAACTTCGACCGTTCATAAAATACTCATTAATTATAAAAGTAAAAAAAAATATTTCGATAAAAACCTTGAAAATGTAATAAAAATTTTAAATAAAAAACATTCATTTCACACACCTTACTGAAAAACACGTATTTTCTGGAACAAGCTTTATGAATTTTTCGCATCCTATGAATAGTTAATATTCGTTCAATGGATAGTTAATAGTAATACTAATTTCATTCAATAGAATGCAGACCGAGCCCTCAGGCGCTATCTCTCTCTTTTTGCTTTGCTTCTTTTTCTATCATTGCCCTGGATGAAACAACAAGCTTTTCAAACCATGCTCGCGTTGACGATTGAGCGGTCGGGAAGGGCCGCCTTAAGATCACAGCAGACTAATCAATTCGGAAACGGATCGACACCGTATCGCCTTTCGCCGCGCCGTCCACCAGGCGTCAACCTGACGTAGGTACGTAACCGAACTGGATCATCTTCTCTCGGCTACGGCTAGGTGACGCCGCGCTTACCTCTCGCTGACCGCTCTGACATGTCAAAAATGAATGACCACTGTCGGAATTCTATGGAGTAAAATATCTGACATGGGTGTGAGGTGCACGAAGAGACGTAAGCCCGAGCTTACGTCCCCGCGCTTAAGTGTCATCGTACCCGAGTACGATAAGACTTAAGCGCGGGGACTGCAAGTTGACCGACGTGCAAAGCGGTTCGTGAGCCGATCCCGAAGCGAGGCGATTACGTTACTAATCCGAACAGTGTGCGTTGCAGTAGTGAGTTTCATACCAAGAATACCGAACTGCTCGAGTTGGTAAGTTTAAGTTCCGTTTACGAGTTATTAAGTCTGTTGCGACCTTTATTCGGCGATTTGAGGGTATCAGATGCATACTTCTTTGTTTTCTTCTCATCCTATTATTCAAGAGCGAAACTCTTGTCTGTGGAGTAACCAATGCCTTTCATCCTCATCTGTCTAAAACCAACTCCTTGCCAACCTTGGAGGTTGAAACATTGATTTGATCTTCAATAGATAATAAAAAATGAAAAAACAAAACAAAAATATTAAATCACATATCCCGCCCTTCAATTGTCCCCTGTTCAAAGGTACCATTACGTTGCGTTGTCTATCTGAATATCCTTTGAACCATGTATTTGATCTTCTGTTTGTTTTATAAAACTCTCTCTAGGTCTTCCTTTGACTCTTCTTCCTTATATTTTTTCTCCAATATTACTTTTATAAACTCATCATGCTTTAACACGTCTAAATATAAAACATGTGACGAAAAATTTTGCCTTAAGTGGGATTCGAACCCGCGTCCCTCACGTTTACGCTGTGAGTGCACTACCAATTGTGCTACCGTGACTTCGAATCACCCTGACGAATTTTCTCATCACATAGTACACACGCATTTGAAGCATGCGTTATTCTTTACTACTACCCACTATTTAGAAGTGTGGTATTTTGCTTAGTTAAACTTAGATGAACTGAAAGTTGATTAAAGTGAAGAAGGCTTTTGTTTAAATTATTGGCTTGTAGAAGCATTACAATGCTCGGATTATTTCCAAATTAATTCGAATCCCACTCGTGGCGAAATTTTTCATCACATGTTTCAATTTGGATAATAATCTTAACATTGTAATGCCGTTAAAAACCAATAATGTCTAACAAGATTTAAAATTTTCCTTCTCCTAAAATTTTTAGTTTATAGTATGTTTATAAGACATAGTATAGAATTATAAGACATTTAGTAAGTAAATTTAGATAATTGTAATGCCGCGCTATGGCTATATATTACAAATTTTGTTTGGTGTTAATATCCACAGTACAGGCCTAGCATAGTGTGGGATCAATTGTTACTGTTTTACCATTGCATGTATCCTCTTATGATCAATGAAGATTTATTTATTTATTTATTTATTATGCCTACTTTCACCGGATCATCGAGCTCCTCTCACTCTGCCTCTTTGAATTTCAGCACAATCGACCGAAATAATGGGTAACATAAAATAACACAATATTTTTCAGACAAAAGAAAAAACAATTTCTTTGAAAGCAGGCATTATATCTGTTTGAAATATGTTGCCATCCAAGTTTTATTCTTTCGTCCTGTATTCTATACTTAGCGTTAAGGAATTAAATGTAAGGAATTGGGGCAGTATTTATTTTGTAATTTTGTATTTCTTTTTTTTTACAATGTATTGGTTTAGGCATTTGTCCTCAATCTCACCTGATGGAAAGCGACGATAAAGACTAGGATGAAGCATGCCTATCCAAAAGATACTCATTCAATCTACTTTTGAATGTCCCGGGGCTGTACTTCTCTGGGAATATAGACGCAGGCAGTTCATTCCACACCTTACGTAGCTACTCGAACCAAAAAGGAATTGTCAAAGCGTTTAGTTCGAGACTTAGGTATTTCAACGACAAAGGGGTGAAACCCCTGTTCGCGCCTCGTAGTCCGATAGAGAAATGGTGAGCGTTGCTGCCAGTCGTCCACTCCGAGGCTTCGCAGGTCTTTCTTTACCTCGTCGGCCCATCTGTACCTGGGGCGACCAACAGGTCGGCGGCTATCCAGTCGACCCAAGTAGGCTCTCTTCAACGCCCGATCCTATCCCATTCTTTCTACGTGTCCGATCCAGCGAAGCCTAGCTGTTTTTGTTTCACCGATGATATTTGGTTCGGACACTAGATCTTCAATCTCCTGGGACGAGACACTCACCGTAAATCTGTTATGCCGACACACTCCCCTGCCGCATAACAGCTTCCTCGCAGACCTCTGGAAGTTCCTCGTCATCAGGCAGTACACTATGGGGTTGATGGCCGAGTTTGCATGACCTGTTGGAGAACAAGTAGTTTTTAATTGAATTCATAAAAGGAAGTATCAGTTTAGGCGTTTCTTCTCGGTAGCTTTGGTCTTTAAAAATAAATTAGATTTCAGTATACTTTACACGTAACGTAAATTATACTTATGACGTGTAAAAGTGCCTGTTAAGGTCTAATTACTGAATAAACTTTTGAATTTGAATTTAGTACCTTAAGCTCGAGACAGAGTAAATCTAAAATACCTACAACCAAAAAGGGTTTTTTGTCGGAAATATCCGACGCTCGCGTAAGGGTTACGAAAATGTTTGTCGGATAAATCCGACGCTCGCGGTGATAAGGTTATATGTTCTTTTATTAAGTTAAATAAATAAATATATAGGAATAAATCACACAGATTATGCTAGCCCTAAAGTAGGGGTCCCGGGTTCGATCCCCGGTCAGGGCAAATTGGAAACTGGCCTTTTTAAATTATCCTGGGTCTTGGATGTTTATCTTTATATGTATTTGTTATAAAACACAACACAAATATAAACATAAATATATACGGACAAATCACACTGATTGAGCTAGCCCCAAAGTAAGGTTAAACTTGTGATATGGGATACCAACTCAATGATACCATATTGTATTATAAATACACATATAGATAAAGACCCAGGACAATTTGAAAAAGGCCATTTTCCAACTTGCCCTGACCAGGGATCGAACCCAGAAACTCCAGATTAGCGGACTAGCGTATTGACCATTACGCCACGGAGGTCGTCGTTATATAGATAGTAGGTCGTCATCATATAGTTAGAAAGTTCGGTAGATTTCAATCCTAAGAATACTAATCAATTCGCGATCCCTTAAATCTATTCAATCGTACGTATGTGGCAATTTAATAATATTGGCGCATTTAATCGGAAGTGAGGAAAACAGAGATATATATCTATTTTCTATGTGGTTTACCGCATTAAAGCACGGTTTATAGTGGTAATAAAATAATGGCGAAAGGCTCTTTAAACCTTATAATGGATATTTTAAAAGGGTTTTTAGGCTGTACTATAGTGAGTCAGAAAACAGCTCACTGTTTTCCAAGTCCGTACCGTCCGAAAAGGAACTTCGTTCCAAAAAAGCAACATCAAAGCTACAAAAACAAATCAAAACCCACTAGCCAGCCGACGTACAGACATACGTTTACAGACCAGTGAAGCGCGCGATTGTTTGGATAACAAGTTTCGGACCTTCGAGCACTAGGCACCCGTTTGTTTCAATCAAGGTATGTATGATTTTTCCTGTTTCATTATAGGGAAACTGTTGTGGATTTTTAAATAGAACATGGGGTAAATTAAATAGATAAAACTTACAATTGTTTGGATTATCAAAAATCAATATTATTTAAATGAAACTGTAACCTAAAACAGGATACCTATTTTTTTGCCACGAGGTCGTTTTTGTAAAAAATCAACTTATTTTGGCTCATTTTGAAAGGACTTAAGTGTTATGGGACGTTGTCCTTGTATTCAATACTAAGCAGTATGCTGACAATGCGCTGAAGGGAAAAAGGTACACTTTATAAAACATCCTAAGTTAAGTAAGTATATAGAAAAAGTTAAAAATGTTGAAATTAACTAGTAGATTTTTCAATGTTGCTAATTTAAATACGCACATGATGCCTGTTTATAAATAACTCGAAAGTAAAATCTCTGAAATTGCGTTGTGGAATACTAACTCCACGATACTATCCTTACTCCTTACTAATATACATGCAAAAGTAACTGTGTCTATCTGTCTGTTCCTCTTGACGCTTCAACCACTGAACCGATTTAGATGAGATTTAGCATGAATATAATTTTAGATCCGGGAAAGGACATAATATAGTCTTGGAAATAAGACCAGAAGGGATTTTTTTTAAAAATTAATTACTACTGCCTAAAGGAATTTAACTCAAAAATAGATTTACTACACAACAATTTAATTTACACCATTTAACAATTCATTTAAACAACCAACCAAAAATATTACAAACCAAATAAATTAACAGCACAACACTACGAACTTACAATTATGACAAACACTAAAATCGATAACCAAACCGGCAGAGTAACGACCTAGTCACACGAATAACGAAGCGAGAATGCGGCGGCACCGGCGAGGCGTCGCCTTTTATAGTCTTTCCCCTCCACTATTAATCTTCTCTCCAACAATAGTTTTTATCTCGAAATTCCCACGGGGAAATCTCACCGAACGAAGCATAGAAGAGCACCGAGCCTCCGGCTCTCTCATTCACCGAACGAAGCATAGAAGAGCACCGAGCCTCCGGCTCTCTCATTCACCGAACGAAGCATAGAAGAGCACCGAGCCTCCGGCTCTCTCATTCACCGAACGAAGCATAGAAGAGCACCGAGCCTCCGGCTCTCTCATTCACCGAACGAAGCATAGAAGAGCACCGAGCCTCCGGCTCTCTCATTCACCGAACGAAGCATAGAAGAGCACCGAGCCTCCGGCTCTCTCATTCACCGAACGAAGCATAGAAGAGCACCGAGCCTCCGGCTCTCTCATTCACCGAACGAAGCATAGAAGCGGTGACGCTACTACTCAGACGTCGATTTTCTGTGAGAGTGTGGTACTTCCCCGGACGAGCCGGCCCATTCATGCTACTAGCAAAACAGAGTTTTGACGGTAGCTTGGCTCTACTACAAGTGAGTATTTTATGAATATAAAGTTAGACACCTAAGGTACCCAAAGCATTTGAAAAAGATTATTTTCTTCTTATCCCAGCTGGGGATTGAACCCAAAACCTCGTACTGGCGGTTTAGCGTGTGTACTGATAGTACCGATACGCGTGTTGTTCGACTGTCCGTTTGGTTGTTTGATCTCGCTAACAGGTGGCATTTCTCAACCGATGCTCGTGAAATTTTGTGAGGTATAAAAATTATATTAAAATTTGTCGATTCAATTTTTTTGATTTATTTTTCAAAATGGCGGAAATATGGGGTTGCAAACTTTAAAAAATTATAATTCAACCATAATTTTTTCTAAAATGTCATAAAACTTATATTAAGACGCAAGTCGTTAGTCTGAACAACTTATATCTGATTAATTTGAAAGATCTACAGCTCCCAGAGCCATTAGTTATCATATCAGCTACAGGAAGTCTAATTTACCTTTCTTAATGATACCCATATCAGAAATCTTCGCTCTTCTAGAAACCTTCATCAAAAATTGCAATTTTTAATTGCCGGAGCGGATTCTATAATGATTCGTACTTTGTAGTACAAGCTATTAGGCCATGGAACACCCTCTCAAAAAATTTTCGCAAAGCTGCAACTTATTTTAACTTTAAAGAGGCATTGCGTGCACACTATCTCCGAAAACTGTCAATGGTTACTTATAAAGTATTTATGTAGCTTATGTATGTTGTTTATTTGGGAATAATTAATTCCTCAGGCCTTAAGTCCGCTATTTACATATATTGTCATCATGATCATCTATCTATCTAATCTAAATATATATAATTCAAAGGTGACTGACTGACTGACATAGTGATCTATCAACGCACAGCCAAAACCACTGGACGGATCGGGCTGAAATTTGGCATGCAGGTAGATGTTATGACGTAGGCATCCGCTAAGAAAGGATTTTGATCAATTCTACCCCTAAGGAGATAAAATAGGGGATGAAAGTTTGTATGAAACTTTGTCAATTTTAAACCGATCGGGCTGAGACTTTGCATGCATAAAGCTACTATGACGTAGGCATCCCCTAAGAAAGGATTTTGATAAATTACACCCCTACGCGAGCGAAGCCGCGGGCAAAAGCTAGTTATAACATAATCCTTATAGTCATACGTGATGTGAACAAGGATATATATTTAATTAATAAGCAAATAATTTATTTTGTTAATATAGCACATCACGTACCAACTGGACGTATAGATTTAATATAACACTGTACAATGTTTTAGTATATATACTCTACATAATTCAAATAAATCATCCAATATTCCGTTGCCGAACCAGATCCAATGGGTTTTATTAGTACCTTACTGGACGCTATATACCCCGACGTAACGGACACGCGCCTCAAGTTTGGAGCAACACGCAAGCCGAAGACTCAAGCCTGAAGAAATGGAAAGAGGATCAACGTGCACATTTCCACTGGTGGGACCCGCTTGTGGGAGGATATATATCCTTGTTCACATCACGTACGACTATAAGGATGATGTTATAATCATCTTTCCAGCCGCACAACTGCTGGACATAGGTCTCTCCCAATGGTTTCCAAAATGACCGGTCAAGAGCTGCCTGTATCCAGCGCTTTCTAATTACCTTGGCCTGACCTGTCTTCTGACTACATTGTGGGTGGGTGTCCTACGCTTCGTTTGCCAGTATGGGGTCACCATTTGAGAACCTTTTTGCCCCATCAGCCATCGGTTCGTCACGCTATGTATTGTAATAAGGTTAAATACATAAATAGATATAAGTCCTCTGATGGACATAGCCCTACGTTCAAAATCCTAGGAGGGGGTCCTAGGACTTTGAACGCACCAAGGAAGCTGCCTGAATTCAACGGTTTCCTGCAACTTTTGCCGCGAGATTTTGTAATTGTTCGGGCAACTGCTAGTTTAGATACTAAAATTTAAAGTGCCAAGCTAAATAGATTTTCAACAACCAATAACACATACTCATTTCACTTCGAAACTGCTTCTCGGGGCAATGAAACATTTTATTGCGATGGTAAACGGTTTATGTATTCCTCATTTCCTTACGAGTATTATTGCTTTATACGTCACTCAATGCGGATAATGTCTAGTTCAAAAAAATATTATTCTATTGCGTGCGTTACTTGGATTATCCAGAAATCATCTTCGTTATCAGTTTTCCATGTTGCCGTGTGGTTTCCGGCAGAATAGAATACGACCACTCCAAGTCTACCCGTGGATGTCGTAGAAGGCGACTTCGGAAACACAAGCTAAACAAAGTGTGCTTGTTCCAAGTGCGAACCACGCCCGGTGTCGCATTAAATGCGAATGCGCCAGTATCTAATGCGCACTCCAGCCGGGGAACCGAGCTCCTCAAATTTTTCGATTGAAAATATCGATTGTAAAACTATTGATTTATTGGCAACACTAGTCTGCACCGTCCCGCTTTGTACCAGGCTAGTGCGGTCCAGTTCTTTCCAGCGAATTGCTTTATGTCGTCGATCCACCTAGCCGCCGGACGTCCCACTCTACGCCAACCATTTCTGATCAATATTTAATCTCTTAATTTTTAAGGGCTTTTATCTTCACAGACATGCCAGGCTCTATCGTACCCTTGGCCAAGAAAATTACGTCTGAGGAGATATAAAAATGACATAAAGTTTCTTGGCGATTATCGAGCCTGGTTTTGACAGAATACCGATATCACAAATATAACTAAATAATATATATAGGGACAAATTACACTGATTGAGCTAGCCCCAAAGTAAGTCCGAGACTTGTGTTATGGAATACTAACTGAACGATACAATATTTTAAAACAAATACATTATATAGATAAACATGACTCAGGACAATTTGAAAAAGGCCATTACCCAATTTGCCCTGACCGGGGATCGAACTCGGAACCTCTGGGTGGCGGACTAGCATAGTGACCACTACGCCACGGAGGTCGTCATAGTGATTTAACTTTAATACCCTCATAAGTAAATTCCATTTACGTTTGAATTCGGTACACTACATATATGTTAGACATCTTCTACTACCCCACATAATTCACAGTCGGGGTATGCGACTATTTCTAGACTATTTACTATTAATTTACAATGACTATGGATGGCATGAAGAATGGACAAATATTTATAGCCCATCGGTTAGATTATAAAAAAATATCATACACGTATTTTTTTCTTTACAGCGCATTGAAATTTTGAATGACGTCACGGCTAAGTACAATCTTTACTAAGCGGTGACGTCGCAAGCCCTCACTTCGGAATTTTAATGTGCCGTACCTTTATGAATTAGTTTTTTGGTATCCTAAAA
This sequence comes from Acrobasis suavella, assembly GCA_943193695.1. Lineage (NCBI taxonomy): Eukaryota > Metazoa > Arthropoda > Insecta > Lepidoptera > Pyralidae > Acrobasis > Acrobasis suavella. The sequence goes on from OW971934.1 coordinate 24,191,726, forward strand.
AAATATGGTTTCATTATTTTTGGATAATCTAAAAGGCGGACTCTTTATAATCATAAGTGTAATCAGAGCCCCGAACTTTACTTTGCCGCACGCGAACCCATTGTGCTGCAACAGACGGGGCGCAAGTTGCGTCGCGTAACAGCTAGAGATGGGCAGTGGATAGTACTCAATCTACTCATTTGAGTATTTACTGACTAGATTTAATAAATAGAGTAAATAGAGCGTCCACATGTATGGACATGGCATTTGATGTCTGTTTACTTATTTTTAAGTAAAATTACGTCTATGCACAAAAAATGATAATTATTCAAAGAAGTCTACTTTCAGTGTATGATTAGTATGGTATTTTAATATAATTAAGCGTCGCATATAACGTTTACCTATATTTTAAGCATATTACGGCGTACGCACACACTTTCCGACAAGAATTGCAAGTGTGTACTAGATTTAAGTTTTAAAATTATCATGAAAACATGAAATAATGAATATTAATATAAATATGAGTCGCAACTCATATAAATCAATCTACTCACCAAATGGATAAATAAGGATATTTATCGGGTATTTACTCAATCTACTGAGTAAATACTCAAATGGGTTGATTGAGTATTTATGCATCGCCCATCACTAGCTGTTACGCGGCGCAACTTGCGCCCCGTCTGTTACGACCCTTACAGTGAACTAGCCTGGCGCTCCACTTACCCACAGGTATGGCACGTCACGTCACAGAAGCGGAGTATTATTTCTGCCTACACAACTACAAACGTAACTATAAATCCGTGCACACGGCAATGTGTGTACGGCGGGCACACACGTGCCCGCCGCCCACTCAACACCTCAATTCAAGTCAATTCAAATCATTTATTGCATTTCATAATATACATCTGTTCTTATTACTAAAAGTTACTGTCTTCTATAATAGGTACACTATGAACCCTGTCGGGTATCGCAAAACAAAAAGTGGAACGGCAAGCGACATTTATGACATGCAGTTAACTTATAAATATAAATGTTTACAAAAAAATATTTTATAGGATATGTATATATATTATTATTATTTTTAGTATTTATTGGTAAAATTGTGTGGTATTTATTATTTGTAAATTATTGTCAAATTATAATATAAGTTGAAAAGTGATGTCAAAGTTTATTTGTTACGTACCTAGGTATTGTTGAATTATCAATTTTAATCAATTTTTTTATCGTTAAAATACTCAGAGAACAGATACAGAATTAATTTCAATTTTTTTATAAATAAGGAACTTTTTTCTACATTTCTTAGAGACCTCGACAAGGGGAGGACGGGGGAAAGGTGAAAGGACGGGGAACAGGGACGCATATTACGCGGGACCTAAGGAGATTCCGTTCTCTTTTTGTAATACTTATATTTAATTTTACGACTTACCTATAAATAAAGCGTAAGGTAGATACATGCTAAGGTCCTTAGCATTAACTGCGTTGATATCCAGCAGCAGCTGCATGATGTTGTACGGCATCCAGCAGAAGGCGAACAGCACGGCCAAGAGCAGGAGGATCCACGCCACTCGCTTCCTCTCTTTCATTAGCCTTAGACCCTGAAAGAGACAGCTGTGTTGTTAACAAAGCCTCAAAGCTCGGCTTAATTCGGCTTGTGCCGATCGGGTAGTTCATTTGAGTCGACCCATCATCGGATTCGGCAGTATTTGCATTCATCTGCATATTTGCCCGTCTAGAGAAATCCGAGATTTTTAACCGACTTTAAAAAAAGGAGAAGATTACACTTGTTTACAAATTTTTATTATTTTCAATACCCATAGATAATTTCTAGTAAATTTGATTTGTATCTACCCTCATATTATTATTACATACGCCATATATTTTTATCACGTCACGTTTTTAAATATACCCTCATGTTGTTTTATACGAATTCATATGTCGATTCTAGTTTTTTACTAGAATATTGTAAGATTAAAGTAATTGGTGAAAGTGATTTCCTTTTTAATATATCTTCTAGACAGTGTAAATTAAGCCTGAGTAGTTTTTGTTACATTTGCGGTAAATTTATCAAAACAAAAAAAGAAAAGAAATGTTACAGAATCGGTAAAACGTGAGCCTACTTCCAATACTTTCAAATTCTGTATCAAACCTGTAAAAACGGGTACCTGGAGTAGTGTGTGATTTTTTAGAAGTGTGCATACGAACTGTATATTTCGTCATTAAAAATAAAATTTTTGAAAGTAATTTGACCGCTGTCGAAACAGATAGACAGGTAGACCAAGGAAGAGATGGCGGGATGATATCGGGAGTTTCTTGAGTGCATGGCAGAAGATTGCTCGGGATAGAGATAGATGGAGAGAAGAGGGGAGGCCTTTGCCCAGCAGTGGGACACTACATCTGGCTATTAAAAAAAAAACAAAACTAATACATAATGGGAGTGCATATGTCGTGTGCATGTGCATTTCCATCAAGATTTAAAGTCATTTGAAGAGAGGTACCAAGGTTTTTGGGACAAAAATATGTTGGCCGATTACTGCTGGACTATCTAAAGAGAAACTAAATCGGACCAGCATAAAAGAAGAAGAACTTTGAGTCATTTTTAATCCTTTTATTGTTCATCTAAGCAAAAACTTTGCAAACCTTTGTAATAAATATTTTTAAAATGGGACGTGCTGATTTTTTTTCTACTTCAGTATCGAACTAGGGATGGTTTATTCTATAAACACACATCAGTTTCATGCGTGGGTATTTTTTGTTGTAAACCAGTGTTATTATTTATTATTCGAAGATGCCTGGATCGAATTGAATTTTTTTTTTTGAAAGGGTATGCTTGGTATAATTATTGTGTGTAGTGTAATTTGGATTTCAAGTCGGTTTTTAGTTTTGAAAAATGATTCCGCAAACATTCATCTACATACAGGGAGTAAACGTACTTATTAATGTTAATAACATTTACTATGGTACTAGTCTTGAAATCGTAAAAAAAATCTTCACCTCCTTACAAAATTAAATACCTACCGTGCCAAAATATTGTAATATTTTGTTAATAATAATAGTAATAAAGGTGCTGCAGATTTTTTAAAACATTTTAGGGATGGTTCCATAATAAAAGTTGTTCACATTGATTAGTATGTTTACTCCCTTTCAGGTTGATACCCCTTTTCCGTTACACGGATCTCTAACGGATGAACCGATGTCGATGCGGTTTTTTTACGTTGAAGCAAGTTCCCTTGCGGTACTATGTTTGATGAAAATTGGTTGAGAAGTTTAAAATTAATGGGAGTTAACGCTTGAAAGTCGGGTTTTTTTTAATTTACTTGGCTAATAATAGATAGCGCTAAATATCAATTCCACTTAATATTGGTTGAAATATGTAGTTCCGCCACTCATCACTAGATGGAATCGTAGGGATTTTTTTAATTTGACTGGCAAATAAACTTGTTTTTTGTGAGAATATTTAGAACGAGTGAGAGAAACAAGCGAAATTCTCAGTCTACTTAAGCAATCTAGCGTTTGCATGTATTATAACTTGACAATAATTAAGAAATAATAAATATCACAATCTGGCAAATAAATACTAAAAATAATATTAATATATATACTTATACTATAAAAAAAAATTTTGTAATCATTTATATTAATAAGTTAACTGCATGTCATAAATGTCGCTTGTCGTTCCACTTTTTGTGTTGCGATACCCGACAGGGTTCATAGTGTACTTATTATAGAAGACAGTAACTTTTAGTAGTTAGAACTGATGTAAATTATGAAATGCAATCAATGATTTGAATTGCATTAAATTGGGTTATGGCTAATTTTTTATGTCTTTTTTTACTCCTGTACATTTTTTTATTATATTGTATTAAAAATAAAACTTGCCGAAATAAATGCTTTACTGGCAACATAAGAAAAAGTATTATATGCAACGTTATATAAGACTGTTCAAAAAATGCGAGTGGCGCATGTTACGATGCGAGCCTTGGCGAGCATAGCAAGGAATCGACATCGAGCATTTCTAAAATACTATTGTTAAACTATAACTCGAGTATATCTAATCGGAATTTTATGATATTTGACAGGCGTGAAGGTTGATAGAATTAAGTTGCGGGTCGGGTCGTTGCGTTTAACGATGGCTGATCCGTGCGTCATCTCGTTCGCTGTTTCTACATAGTATTTCTTGTTACGTTATATATGTTTGTTAGTTCACATGCAAGCATAACATTTGTTAACATTTAATTTTATTTATAGGTATTTGTAAATTGACAGACATATTTATGACAAAAGCCTTCTTGCAAATAGACAACCAATACTGTATGAATGACTTTTTTTCAGCGTTTCTTCAGCAGTGGTATTTAAAATATTTAAATTTAAATAAACATTACAAGATTAATGACATCTGAACTAAGTGACGTGTAAAAGTGCCTGTAAAGGTCTAATAACGAAATATACATTACAGTTTATAAGATTAAGGAGTGCAGAGAGGCAGACAAAGGGAAGCAGCTTTGTTTGTAACCCCAGAAGCAACAACTTTATTTGCCAGGTAATTAAAAAACCCTTGACATTTTAGAGCACCATCTAGTGATGAGTAGCAGAACTGCATATTTTAATTGATATCCGTAGCGCCATCTATTATTTGCTAGGCAAACTTAAAACTCCGACTTTTAAGCCTTAACTCTGACCTTAAGAAAATACATGATTTTTCGGGGTTCAGTGCTGCCCCATTTAAAATTAATCATTAAGAAGGAAACGGAGACATCATTTAAATTTTTTCTTAAACAAGCCCCAGATAACCCTTCAAACTATTTTATGAACTACTGTTTACAGTTTGAAGTGAGAACGTGAAGCTTTTCTACGCACACTATCCAAAAGTAGCGGTTTTTTGCAAATGTGCGTAGCAAAGCTTCACGGTCTCCCTTCAAACTGTAAACAGTATATAGTATGACGGGCTTGGTCAAGACAAAATTTTAAATGATATTTCTGTTTTTTTTTGTTTTTAAATGTTGGCAGCACTGGTCGCCGAAAAATTCATCTAACCTGCTGCATACTGACGTTGCCCTCGTCGATGTCAAACGGCGGCCGCACAGAGCACAGCGTACGGCCCATACACGCGTACGAAAGTATCGTTATGGAACCTGGAACAAAATGACGTAATACAGGTGGCGATAAAAAAAAAAAAACAAAATTAAAGTGGTGGTGGGCGATGCGATGACCGTTAGGGCATAGTTCTTGAATAGCGACGAGATGAAAGTGCAAACTAGGATATGCAGTGTAAGGACCTACAAGGTAGTAGTCAGGCGACCTGATCAATATTTAGGGTTAATAAAGTTTCGACGATCTTCATACAAAGTCCCGGAATTTTCCGAAAAATTCTGGCCATCCCTGAACCCTAACAAAATTTCATAAAATATTGGATGCATCCAGGCGTTTTTCAATCAGGCTTTTTGGAAATACCGAGGAATGAATGATGACGATAAATAATGAAAAAAAAAAGACTGTTTTGTACACTTGAAAATTTACAAATACACACTAATACATGTATAAAAGTAAATATAGTACATATCAGTTGCTACTTTTTATAAAAAAAAAATCATCCAGCAGACTTGTGAGAGGAAATAGGAAGAAAGAGGAAATTTGCGTGAAACAAAACTGAATAAATAGACAAAACTAGTACAATATTTTTTGTTGTTATGTCTTTTATGTTTCTCTGTAAGTGAATTTTTATTCTTTTGAGAAAAAAAGAATCTTTAACCATATATACGTACGCAAATTGTCTCTTAAATGGACTTGATTTTTTTTCCATGCAAAACTACATTTATATATTTGTAATTTTATAACTATCTCATATTTATTTTCCTCATTAAATATGACCCTGCTAACGCTACCTTTAGTTACGCACACAAAAGCGCATGTACATACACTTTACAACTACAATCAAGGGTTGGGAGCACTCGTGAAATAAAACATCGAGCTAGTCCCAGTAGTCCTTCCAAGTTTGCTCTACCAGTGTGGTTAGAAGTGATGTAAATTATGAAATACAATAAATGTATTGAATTGAACCACTTATAATTACTCCTAGGATAAATGTCACTTTTATCCATCATGTGTTTGAGATTTTTTATATATTTACAACTGTCGCATATTTTGCTCATTCAATATGACCGTGCTAACGCTACCCTTAGTTACGCACACAAAAATGCATTTGCATACACTTTACAACTACAACCAAGAGTTCTCGTGAAATAAAACATCGGTACCTACATAAACTTAAATCTAAAATATATCACAAAACGTATACCTCATCTTCTCGGGGTGAAGATACTATTACAAATACATATATCTAAGTATACTTATATCTCATGTAATGTACCTAATCTTAAGATATAAATCAATCATTACATTAGAGGCGATGAGTATAAAATATGAAAGTTAATTTTGACATTGATGGAGCCTTCTTCGAAACGTTCACAATTTCACAGATGATAAATCGAATTTATGAACCCTGCTGTTCATTTAACGATTTTAAATGAACAGATCGCAAAATATTCTTAGAATCTTTAATTTAAGATAATCGGTAGTTTATAATCTTCTTTTTATCGAGTTAAAATGGCTCAAATTAGAAATTGTTAGACCAAAACCTAGCCACGGCAACCGCCCTGTCATTAGCCATAGCCTGATTCCTTGTACTAAACAAGGAATCGGGCAGTTGGGACATGACAAAAGATGTTCCATGGATTGTGTGACCCCACAGTCACACAAACTGTTGCCAGAGTTCCAACCCCATATAGCTCTGCTCTCCCGGCATTGCCCTGTTCCAGATCGGAGTCTGCTTAAAGATTTCCAACCAGCCCAGGAGAGATCCTTACCCGGGGGCAGCTTCTCGTCAGGTGGAATGTCAGATGGTGAGGACGGGTACATATTTTGCCACAGTGTGAGTTTAGTCTTCGAGGCTTCTTTAGGGGGTAAGCTACGCTGTCTCAAAAAGCTGTTGCGGCTTTTAAGACGCGGTGGGAGAGGTTCATAAAGCAGATGTTTGCTGTCATGTGTCTGTTTGTGTTTTTCTTCTCCACAGGCAACAGCACGCCGAACGCTAGGTGGGGCTATTCCACATAGCATATATAGCTTGCGTAATGGGGTAGGCTTTAAAGTTCCAGTGATGATTCTGCACGTAACGTTAAAGGCAACATCCACATTTTTGGCGTATGCTAAGCGTGCCCACACTGGGCTTGCATATTCGCCAGCTAAGTAGCATAAGGCTAAGCCACTAGTTCGGAGTATATGAGACGAGGTGCCCCATCTGGTGGAAGTTAGGCGTCGCAGAATGCAGTTACGTGCTTCGACTTTAGCTTTCACAAAGTGGCAGTTTTCTCTATATATCAGAGAGCGATCCAGGGTGACTTCTAGGTATTTTGAAGTAGGATTATTTTTTAGTTTTACGCCGTCCCACGATATATTAAGTTCTTTTTTAGCTGCTTGATTGTACAGATGAAAAGCACAGCATTCAGTCTTATTGGGATTTGGTCTCAATGAATTGCTTCTGTAATAGTCTGAGAGCTGCTCTAGGGCCATTGATAATTTAGTCTCTATAATATATCTTCGAAGCTTTTTGATTAAGACTTTAGGGCTAGGTCATCAGCATAGATGTAACTATTGGTGTTTGGGAAGTGTGGTTGGTCGTTAGAGTAGATGTTAAATAGAGTGGGTGCGAGAACGCTGCCCTGCGGAAGACCGTTTTTTTGAGTCCGCCACTTTTGTGGGAGTGTAAATAGACCTGGAAACGCCGGTTTCGAAGCATTTCATCAAGGACGTTGGTGAATTTTTAGTCGTCTTCGAGTAATCGGTGAACATACATAAAAAAACGTATGCGATTATGCGATTCCACGAATTGACAACCTCATCTTCTTTGAAGTCAGTTGAAAACAAAATAAACAAAAACCTTCTAATTCGGTTTATTTGTTTGACACGTACAGACATACAGATAGATACACATGTTGTGACACTTCTTTACTATCGGGTACGAATAATAAAGAGTAATTAAGTATATCAATGTTGCATTAACATTTATATCCCGATATAGCTGTAGAAGCTTTGGAAAGTGAAATTCTTCAGGAGTAGCATGGCACAAGTTTAGATAAATTTTGTGTCGCGCGACGGACTGTTAGTTCCATCTTGCTCGTCATTATTACTTAGAGCGAGGTGGGGAAAGATGACAGCAGTTGACAAACTTTGTCGCGGTTGCCATGCTAAGGGCACAGCATTCAACGTTTAAAAAAACTAAAAGCCATACAAATGGATGGATTAAAATGTCTAACATTTAAATACTTCTCAGAAATTCCATTAAAAAGCTTTGCGCTATCTCTAAAAGCTCGGTAAAGCGTGTACACAAGACGGAAACTGCCATTTATTATTCACGCCTGTTGCACTAATTTCCGGGTCACCTTGAATAAGGCTTTACGGCCTGAAGCTAAGCATCTGGTTTTGGAGAAAATAATAAATATCCAGAAAGTTTATTAATTTTCCGGGGTCCAGTGCTGCCCCCATTTGAAATAAATCATTTGATAGGAAACGGAGACATCATTTGAAATTTGGCCTTAATCAGACCCTAGCTAACCCTTTAAACTATTTTATGAACTACTGTTCACAATTTAAAGTGAGAACGTGAAGCTTTTCTACGCACAATTGCGAAAAACGGCCACTTTTGGCATATGTGCGTAGAAAAGCTTCACGTTCTCACTTTAAACTGTAAACAATAGTTCATAAAATAGTTTTAAGGGTTATCTAGAGCCTGGTCAAAACAAAATTTTAAATTATGTCTCCGTTTCTTTTAAAATGATTTATTTAAAATGGGGGCAGCACTGGACCCCGGAAAATTCAGGTAGTCCCTTAATATCTATTTATGTGCCATTAGCTTTTACCTGCGATTTCGTCTGCGTAAAATTAGTTCTTTGTAACATATTGTACTTTTGTATAGCAAAATGGGATTCCCTATACAAAGTTCCGCTGTCCTTTTATTCCCATCTAATATATAAAATTCTCGTGTCACAGTTTTCGTTGCCATACTCCTCCGAAACGGCTTGACCGATTTTGATGAAATTTTTTGTGCTTATCCGGTATCTATGAGAATCGGCCAACATCTATTTTTCATCCCCCTAAATGTTAGGGGTAGTCCACCCCTAAATTTTTTTATGGCAAAACAACGTTTGCCGGGTCAGCTAGTAATTTATAATTTTTGGGATAAAACCAAACTTATGTCCTTTCTCGTGTTATTCCGGTCTGGCCACTAAACGGACCCGCTGTCAATTATTGTTTTTAATTTTGTCCGGATCCACTACTAAAGTTGAGTTAGTATCCCATAACACAAGTCTCGTACTTATTTTGCGGATAACTCAATCTGTGTGATTTGTCCGAGTGTGTATATTTATTTAATTTACTTTCACTTTAACTACGCGATTTATCTACCTACATAAATTGCTTCCAGTTTAGTACAGCGGTGTTTTTTTATTAAATATGTGTCTGTAACAGTTTAAAAAAACCAATGTAGTTTTAGTTTCTTAATTCTTGAATAGCCACCCAAGTGTGATTTTGACTCGAGCACGAAGGGTTTCCGTACATCAGGGTAGGCGAACCAATGGCACGCGTGCCATTGATGGCACGCGATACAATATTTTGGGCACGTCGCCGATCATAAAACATATGTAAAGATGTGTTAAGTATTTTATGACAATCGCACGCGAGTGATCCTACCTACGCTACGGAGTGTTCGGTACGCGGGGTGGGGGCGTTCAGAGATGAATAACATAAAAAAACTCGGTTAGAAATCGTTTGACAGATGAATCCAGTTCAGCATGCATTTTGCTAAAAGTAACACCTTACAGCCCTAACATAAATTATTTGTCATCTAACCTGCAGCAACAGAAGTCACACTAATTTTACAGTAATTTAATTTATGCATGTAATAAAAACTTAATTTATTTTATGCATGTAATTTTGCAAATAATCAGAAGCTCAAAATTATTTGATGGCACGTCAATGACCCCATTAAACATTCTTTAGAAAAAATGGCACGTTGATGCATAAAGGTTCGCCTACCCTGCCGTACATCATCTATAAAAAATTACGTTTGTTGTATAGAAGACCTTCTCAAATATTTATTTTATTCGGTTTTATGTATTTGTAGTAATAGCTGTAACAGAAATACATTATCTGTGAAAATTTCAACTGTCTAGCTATCACGGTTCACGCCTGGTGACGGACAGACAGCGGAGTCTTAGTAATAGGGTCCCATTTTTACCCTTTGGGTACGGAACCCTAAAAAACTCAACGTAAAACTAAATAAATGTGTCTATTTAGTTACAATGTGAAACTTCATGCGAATCATGACGACGAATCAATCATGACGACCTCCGTGGCGTAGTGGTCACCATGCTAGTCCGCCACCCAGAAGTCCCGGGTTCGATCTCCGGTCAGGGCAAGTTGGTAAATGGCCTTTTTCAAATTTTCCTGGGTCTTGGATGTTTATCTAAATATGTATTTATTATAAAACATATTATCGTTGAGTTAATATCCCATAACACAAGTCTCGAACTTACTTTGGGCTAGTATATATAGTACTCTGTGCTTTGGGGCTAGCTCAATCAGTCTTATTTGTCCCTATATATATTTATGTGGTGTGGGAGGAACAGCAAAACAGCACAAATCACCTTAGTAGCTTATTTCGGAAATATTCACTAAACACAATAAAAATCTTTAATTTTGGCGGACACCGTGTACACTCGTCTCATCGTAGATCAAAATCTGCCATTCCTCCCCTTTCTCGCTCTAACATCCGTCCACTCACTCTCGGCGTTCAGATACACGCAGCAAACTTATTCATTCAAATCTCTCATACATCCGGATACATCCCATTCCCACATTTATTTATGTATATATATTTATAATCATGACTAATTACTGAAAAATAAAGCAGTATAACCCGAACAAAGTTTGAAAGTCCCGTCCCAACTCTGTTAAACACAGAGCTTCTCTTCATAACTAAAAGCGAAGTCAGTGGCTCATAGCTAATTTTCTTTCCGAAGTAAATTAACGCAGTAACGAAAGGGAAAGATGTCAATTAGTACCAAGTTGTAAAGGTAATTAGTTAAATGTAATAATACTCGTTAAACAGGTCAAGTGCGACTTGGACTCACGAAGTTATTTTTCTGCCCTGTTTACTTTAGTTATTTTCACAGCATAATGTCATATGGCTTGCTCTTATGGGGTAAAGCGGCTAACATACATGCTATCTCTGTGCTACAAAAGAGAGCAATTCGGTCGATCTACGGACTAAAATCACGCGATTCCTTAAGAGAGTTATTTAAATCTATAAATATTCTTACTGTGACATCTCAATTTATTTACGACAATCTTCTATTTGTTAAATCTAGGTTAAATAATTTCAAGAAAAATAGTGATGTTCACAGTTATAATACTCGCAACAAAAATCAGCTTCATACGCCTAAATTTCGACTTGCTAAAACTAGAAAGTCACTCTTAGGTCTAGGTATAACATTATTTAATAAACTTCCCGAAGCGATCGTTAACCTACCAATGGCAAAATTTAAAACACATGTTAAAAAAGTTTTATTGAACAATGCGTACTTACTATACTATCAATGATTATTTAAGAGATAAAAACGCGTGGATACTTCCTAAACATTTTCCATTACACTTCCACTCATGAAACATAAAATAGCTGCATTTCCTGTTACCATAATAAGCTTACTGTAAAAACATGTAAATGCTCTGCGATCAATAGGTGATCAACATATAATTAATATTTTCTCTTGACAAGGTCTGCGAGTTTGGGTTTTTCATGCTCACTAAAATGTCCAATCCGGTGGTGGCGTCGCTGGTCGTGTCGTTGGATTCCCTCTAATATGGTTGAGTTTAACGATGGCTGATCCGTGCGTCAACTCGTGAACGGGTGCTGCCGGGAGGGACTGGTCAGCTCGGCTTCGCTTTTTTGACTACTTAATATTTTTATTTTTTATAACGCAATTTATGTTTGTTTACTTGTTCGCAAGCATTACATGTTATGATGTGTCAACATTGTATTATATTATAAGTATTTATTAATTAAAAGACAATTATAATAATATGACAAAGCCCTTCTGGCGAGTAGGCGACCAATACTGTGAAAATGAGTTTCTTTCGGCGTTTCTTCTCAGCAGTGGTCGTTACGAAGCGCTGGTATCGGTAGCTTTTCTTTAAAAATAAATTAAATTTTAATATACTTTACACGTAACATAAATTATAGTTATTGACGTGTAAAAGTGCCTGTAAAGGTCTAATTACTGAATAAACATTTGAATCTTTGAATCTTTGAAGGGTTACGTTCCATTATCCATAAAAAACCGCGTTTGTCGTATGGGAGAAAAATAAGTGAAATAATATTTTTAAAATCGTCGTTTTCGATGGACTAATTAGGAATTAAAGAAAATAGGTTTGCGTCCCTTATTTATTTATTTTATTTTAATACTTTATTTACCAATAATAAATGGTACAAAAGGCGTACTTAATGCTAATAGCATTCTCTACCAGTCAACCTTCGGGATAAATAGAAATTTTGCGTAGTAGGCGTAAAAGTAATGTATACTCAAACAGTATGCTCCAAACATACAACATATTAAATACATATAACATAAACATATATTATACAATATGCATAAATAAATAATATATATACATAACCATACAAACAATTAATACATTAAATAAATATGTCTAATTACTATAGACAACCAGTATAAAAATTTCTGCTGCATTCAAGGAGAAAGTAAACGCATGTGGACTTTTTTCTTAAAGAGATATCTGTATGAAATAGTTTTAAGGTCCTCAGGCAGGGCATTCCAGAATCGTATAACTTGAAGAGTGAAAGACATAGACATGAAATTGGAGCGAACCAAAGGAATTTCTAATCGAAGTGTATGATTATCCTTACTATGTCATGTATCAAATGAAAAGGCTCATTATGAGGTTCTTCAATATATTTTTGTTATTATTGTACAATAAATAGTTTTGATTTTATTTATGAAAGAAGACAAAAAATTACCATACCCCCCCCTCCCCCCTGAACTCCGAAACTAATGAGCATAAAACTTTGAAAAACACACAAGATATCCCCCCCGAACTTTAAAACTACTGGCCCTAAAATTTTGAAAAACAATAAATAGTTTTGATTTTGTTTATGAAAGAAGACAAAAAATTACCAAACTGAAGTCAGAAGTCAAATTCCAGAAGACAGAAACCAGAAGGCTGCACTATTACGACAGTGTCAACAAATCTCTAATCTTACGAAGAAGACCTGCAGAGCAACGCGACGGATACAAAACAACAAAGCAGTCTATTATCCTTCCAAGTATATATCACACACCAAGTATTATATCTATTCTCCCCATGCTGATTTGATGCTGGTATTCGGTCGGTTCTTTCAACTCCCTCTCTCTCCCCTACTCCCTGACTGCGAATATCTCCTACACTCCTTTATCCCTATCTACGAGTCCAACTGGTTTCTCGAGCCATGAGAGTGGTATAACGAGGTTTGGCGTCGCCATGTTCTAGGGACTGAGGACGATATACATGCATCGGCTTTAGTCTGCAAGCGTGATGACGTACTCTCCAAAGTAAACCTCATTCATAAGCTCTTGCAGCGTAACTGCTGGCTGGGCGGACTCAGAACAGAACAGAACAGAACAGACAGAAGACAAAAAATTACCATACCCCCCCCTCCCCCCTGAACTCCGAAATTAATGAGCCTAAAACTTTGAAAAACACACAAGATATCCCCCCCGAACTTCGAAACTATTGGCCCTAAAATTTTAAAAAACATTTAGATCCATGCTTGTAGATTACAGGAAAAATAATACAAAAAAATCTATCAATTGAAAATAAAGTGGTAAACTAAATATAATACGCTCACTTACGGACACGGACGGAACACTTAGTTCTTTACAAAGAACTAGTAGTAAATTCAGAATTCACATTCTGTAATTAGAATTCTGTAAAGAGTACCTATTGTAAAACATACCTTAAATGAATAATATTTGACTTTGGCATTGTACAGATTCCTCTCCACGTGAGTTCAACTCGCACTCGCATTTAATTCTTTTTTTTAATCTTTTATTTATGTTAATTTACGCGGACGGCGCGAGCGCACGCCCGACTGGCGGGGTCGCCATGTAAAGGTGGGAGGTATAAGAGACGGACGACCTTCGTGGCGTAATGGTCAACACGCTAGACCGCCAATCTGGAGGTTCTGGGTTCGATCCCCAGCCAGAGCAAGTTGGAAAACGGGCTTTTTCAAATTGTCCTGGGTCTTTGGTGTTTATCTATATATGTATTTATCATAAAATATAGTATCGTTGGATCTCATAACATAACACAAGCTTAAGTTTACTTTGGGGCTAGCTCAATTTGTATGTTTGTCCGTATATATTTATTTATTTATTTATGTATTTATACATAGTATACACAGGTTGACTCCACACTACACTTTTATTGACAAAGTTCTTCAAAATGATAGACTGAATCACCTCTTGAAATATTTGAACTCAATTTATAGCACCTTATGTATATGTTCAAGCTACGAGACTGGGTTCTGGGTCTTAAACACGTTAACTTGTTCCCTTCATAACTGCGGGAGAACTCGCTGACTCATCGCCAATTTTCGTTCCCCAGTGATTTATTAACCTAATAGCAACCTTAATAGAGACCGTGCGAATTCTTTTATTAGACCGACGAATTTTCATGAAAAATCGCTTGGAAATTAAGTAAATTGATGTATTTGATTTATGTAGCATTTAAAAAATTTCTCAAATTTAAAAAAGAAATGTGGTGTCGTGGGACACCAGGTAGGAACGAAGTTCAAAAGTTCTTGTGTATACGACTGTCGCGCCTGCGCACGTCTCATTTAACGGTTTTATTTAACGAGGTCATCCTTACGGTTTTACTATCACATTTTTTCAGTTCGGTCGCGCAGCAAAATCCCTATCTCCTCCAAGCCTGCCGTAAGGAACTTCGTTCCAAAACCCACTTCATCTCCAAACTACACAACCGATTTGGATGAAATTTTTATGGTACCACCTGGAAAGTATACCCTTTCAAACAAAAAAAGAATTTTCCAAATCGGTCTAAATCCAAGTTTTAGATATAAGTAGATAGTTTAATTTGAGAGTTTAGTTAGAAACAAATGTTTTTATTTTTACATTAATTAATAATTTTTCAAACAAAAAACTAATATCAGCACCTAACTACACAAAGATTTTATAGTTTTCTATGGGACCAGCTCACAACTACCAAATTCCAAACAAAAAAAATTAACACAAAAGAAGAAGAAATATTTTTTTTAAGAAAATTGGAAGCGCCCCGAACTCAGCATTTTCCTTGCTAGCTAAGGTCGACCAACCACCGTATAAGTACGTGTCTCTGCAAAAAAAAAACAAACTGACTCTTAAATTGCCCATTTCTATAAATATTTGCCTGCAAAATTAACCGGCAGTAACACTGTAGGCTTTCAATTTAATAAGCTCGATCTTGAAAAGCTATTTCGATACGAATACAGTCGTTACGGGGATATCTGAATTTTCCGGAGTCCAGTGCTGCCCCCGGTTGAAATAAATGTCCATCAAAATTTACAATAAATTACCCGACACAATAAAAAATGAACAAAAAGACACTCCATTTATAAAACAAGTTAAATCACTACTACTTTCAAAAGCATATTACACAGTAGACGAATACCTAAATGATAAACTTTAGCACATTCACTAACCATCTCATTTATACTTGGCATTTACAGTGACTTGTTCTCAATCTCTCGTTCTATATTTGACTTACATAAACCTAAAAATATGACTAAATAGATAAGTAGCTACCTATTGTTTGACTACCTTGGACGTTTTTAGAACTTAAGAATTTTGACTAAGCATGCTAACGTACTTCTTTTTACCTGCATGATAGCCCTTGACATACTTTAACCTTTTTTTTCTCGTTGTCAATTTTATTAAACTTTTAAATCTTATATTATAATCTTAAAATTTAAAAATGTATTTAACGGGTACATATACTAATATTGTTAAATTCTATTCAATGTTTGCATCGCCACACCCAAAATGGGTACATGTATTACTGCACTTATATTTTGTCACCTTAAGCAACATGTTAGCGAATAATAAATGAGTAAATGAGTAAATCATTTAATGTTATTTAAAATTTTGTCTTGACTTGGCACTAGATAACCCTTCAAACTATTTTATGAACTACTGTTTACAGTTTAAAGTGAGAACGTGAAGCTTTTCTACACGTACGCACATACGCCAATAGTGGTCGGTTATCACAATTGTGCGTAGAAAATCACCACATCCTCACTTTAAACTGTAAACAGTAGTTCATAAAATAGATAAAAGGGTAATGTAGTGCCTGGTCAAGTCAAAATTTTAAATGATGTCTTCGTTTCCTATCAAATGATTTATTTTAAATGGGGGCAGCCCCGGCCCCGGAAAATTCAGGTATCTTAAGGGAAATTTTGCCGACGTAGCAAATCTTGTAATTAGCTAAAATTGACCTTTGCTGCTTGTTTCACCTTAATAGGGATTGAGCTAGGCGCAATGTTGCATCCCCCCCAATGGGTTCCCGGTTTGTCGTACCCGGGGGGCTCAGTACTCGTGGTAGCCTCGAGCCACGGGGAAGCTAAGAGGAACCCGCGAGGGGGCGCTCCTGCTGTTGATGACCAGCAGTGAGCGCCCACATTGGGGCGGCGGGGGAGTGGGAAGTTCTCCCCCCACCCGGGGAGGGGCGCTCCCGCGAGCTTGAGCCTGTAGGGATGCGCCTAATGGGGCGGCGGGGGACTGGGAAGTTCTCCCCCCACCCGTGGTGGGGCCGCCGGGAGAGGAATGTTTCATTGCTCTCCCGGCGCTTCAGGCGGGGCCACACCGCCGTGGCTGTGGTTGGAGATCGGTCGCGGAGAAGGAGGAGAGTCGGTGTTACGTTGCCGCTCTCCCTATCCTCCGCGATCGAGCGGTGCCGCACCGCGTTTGCGGCGAGAGGCAAGCGGCGGAGCCTTTCATCTTCTCCGCCGCTGGGAGCCAGTTTATCTGGCTCCCATGGGTCCACAGGCGGTGGACTGCGTGGGAGTCTGCCGCCTCTCAATTGGCCCGAGAAGGTACAGCGCGTCCGTGAGTTCCGGACGCGCCGACTTGGTGAGTGGGGGGGCGCTGTGACGTCCCCACGGAGGGGCCGCTTTGGCGGCCAGCCGCGCCGGGGTTCGCGGTTGTATTTCCGTTCCCGTGTCCCCGGCAAAAGCGGTTGTGATGGAACTCCGGAGGTTTTTTAGTGGGTAGGCACGTCACTCGGGCGTGGAGTCCCACATAACCCGACAGCCTCCCCCGCAGGCTGACGGGTATCCGTAACAGGGATCTTTCCTCCGTAAAAAAAAGGCGCAATGTTGCATATATAGTAGATTTCAGAACATCTGGTTGTATCTCAAACAAGTTTTATCTTTATGGCATCAATTTTCTATTCATTAAAATATTTAGTGGACTTAAAGCCTTATCTACTGGTAATAACTCGGTATTACTAGGTATACTTGTAGGTTAAATAAGGCTACTAACGCACAAAGCTTTATCTACTTAATCACATACATTAAGTACACTGAGAAAAAAAGACTTTTGTTGAGCATAAGTGGAAATTCTTTGGAGAAATAGTCGAGCTCCACCTCCAGGGTTTATCGCTCCTGCAGAGTCACTGCCCTCAGGCCACGACCAGCCATGGTCAGTTTGGAAGTCACTTAACAGACTGAGGACCCAAGTTAGACGCTGTAACAGCAATATAAAAAAATAGGGTTTTACCAACAGATCAAACTACAACCCCCCACAATGCCACATCTTCTCCGCTGTCCCTCATGCCCTGCTTCATGTTCAATGGCCGATTTGATGCAGTGCACGGACAACGCTTACTTAATGGACACATGCAGCGTGAAGAACCTATGGCCGATGGAGCAAAAAGGTTCTCGAATGGCGACTGCGTACTGGCAAGCGAAGAGTAGGACACCCACCTACAAGGTGGTTAGATGACCTAACTAAGGTCGCTGGAAAGCGCTGGATGCAGGCCGCTCTTCGGTCATCAGTCATTTTGGAAATAATTGGGAGAGACCTATGTCCAGCAGTGGACGTTATGCGGCTGAAATTATGATGATGACAGACAATGTTATTGCTGTGGCCTCCTACTGGTCTGGTGTAATTCGATGAAGTTAAGTTACGACGAAGAAGAGGAAATCTATATCTATATCTATATACTAAAATAAAAGAGTAAAAAAAATGTGTCTGTACATTGAAAATTTTTCAAAAAAAAATATTTGGGGCGATGGAGATATAGTAATAGAGTAAGAAAATAAAAAAAAATGTCTGTCTGTTTGTCTGTTTGTCTGTTTGTACACGCTAATCTCCGGAAATACTGGACGGATTCGAATGAAACTTTTTTTGTTATATAGCTGTGAAGCCTGGGCAACATATAGGCTATAATTGATTTTGGAAAATGGAACACATGATGCAGAACTATAATGGTCCAGCTAAACTATAAGAAATATTAAAATGCCGCCTTAGCAAAAGTTGTTAAGTCTGATGAGAACTTTTTGTTGAGTTTAATACAACTGGCCAAGCGCGAGTCGGACGCGCGCGAATTGTTCCGTACCATAATCTATAAAAAAATCACGTTTGTAGTATGGGAGCCCCCCATCAATACTTATTTTATTCGATTTTTAGGGTTCCATAGGGTAGGGTAGAAACGGGACCCTATTACTTAGACCGTCCGACTGTTTGTCTGTCTGTCTGTCACCAGGCTGTATCTCATGAACCATTATAGCTAGACAGTTGAAATTTTTATAGATGATGTTTTTTGTTGCCGCTGAACAAAAACATACTAAATGTATACTATAATAAAAGAGTAAAAAAAATGTGTCTGTACATTGAAATTTTTTCAAAAAAAAAGTTGTTTCGTCCGAAGTAGAACTTATAAGTTCAGTATTTGCGGACCTTCAGAGCATAACACACCAGAAAATTCTTAGTTATGTGAACGCGCCATATTGACACCAAAACATTAAAAATCAATTAATAAAGAACTTATGACGCAAATTATTGTTAACTAGCTTGTGCCCGCGGCTTCGCTCGCGTAGGAGTGTAATTTATCAAAATCCTTTCTTAGGGGATGCCTACGTCATAGTAGCTTTATGCATGCAAAGTCTCAGCCCGATCGGTTTAAAATTGACAAAGTTTCATACAAACTTTCATCCCCTATTTTATCCCCTTGGGGGTAGAATTGATCAAAATCCTTTCTTAGCGGATGCCTACGTCATAACATCTACCTGCATGCCAAATTTCAGCCCGATCCGTCCAGTGGTTTGGGCTGTGCGTTGATAGATCACTATGTCAGTCAGTCAGTCACCTTTGAGTTATATATATTTAGATATATAGATATATATTTAGATTTCTTGGATAGTGTTGTTGACGACGCCAACAATTATCCAGTTGAGTTTCTTAATTCACTTGCAGCAAATAGACTCACGGCTCACAAAATAAGTCTTAATGTCGGAGGGCCAATAATGCTGATGCGAAATTTGATTGCGCCGAAACTGTTTAACGGAACCCAACTTAATGTCTCAGCACTGTATGCCGAAGTTCAGCGGCTGAATTTCAGCCAATGCATGCCTGCAATGTTATTTGCATTACTAGCAACACATAACGCCGAACTTCCGATGGTTTTGCCTGAATCGGACCCGTACCCGTACCCGTACCCGTACCCGTACCCGTACCCGTACCCGTACCCGTACCCGTACCCGTACCCGTATCCGTACCCGTACCCGTACCCGTACCCGTACCCGTATCCGTACCCGTACCCGTACCCGTACCCGTACCCGTATCCGTACCCGTATTCGTACCCGTACCCGTACCCGTACCCGTACCCGTACCCGTACCCGTACCCGTACCCGTACCCGTACCCGTACCCGTACCCGTACCCGTACCCGTACCCGTACCCGTACCCGTACCCGTACCCGTACCCGTACCCGTACCCGTACCCGTACCCGTACCCGTACCCGTACCCGTACCTGTACCCGTACCCGTACCCGTACCCGTACCCGTACCCGTACCCGTACCCGTACCCGTACCCGTACCCGTACCCGTACCCGTACCCGTACCCGTACCCGTACCCGTACCCGCTCCCGCTCCCACTTCCGCTCCCACTCCTGCTCCCGCTCCCGCTCCCTCTCCCGCTCCCGCCGCCGCCGCCACCGCCGACGCCGCCGCCGCCGCTGCCGCCGCCGCTGCCGCCGCCGCCGCCGACGCCGCCGCCGCCGCCGCCGCCGCCGCTGCCGCCGCCACCGCTTCCGCCGACGTCGCCGCCGCCGCTTCCGCCGCCGCCGCTGCCGCCGCTGCCGCCGCCTCCGCCGCCGACTCCTCCGCCGCCGCAGCTGACGCCTCCGCCGCCGCCGCCGCCGCCGCCGCCGCCGCCGCCACCGCCGCCGCTGCTGCCGCCACCGCTGCCGCTTCCGCCAGCGCTGCCGCTTCCGCTCCCGCTCCCGTTCCCGTTCCCGTTCCCTCTTCCACTTCCGTTCCCTCTTCCGCTCCCGTTTCCGTTCGCTGCAGACGCGCCAAAGACGGAAGATAAAATTCTCATATCGGCACATCACTACTGTCCGGCGTTTCCACCGAACTTCAGCAGCTGAACTTCAGCTTATTTAGTGTGTCATCCCCACCGAACTTTAGCCACTAAACTTCGGCATAGTCTGCTGAGACACTTAAAGCTCACAGTAAGTGAGTGATGCCAGTGAAACTGTATTTATTCCGCGTATGCCACTCATCCCCAACAATTTTCCTTTTGAAAATACACAGTTCCATATGTTAACTTGCTTTGTTATGAAAATAAGTCACAGTTTTAGAGGCTTAAAGCTGCTGATGTCGATCTAAGGACTAGTTTTTCGCATGGCCTACTTATTGTGGCTTTCTCCAGGGTTAGTAACACTTCAGCTCTTTTCATATTGGCTCCCGAAGGAAAGAATTAAAATAATATTGACTTTTAACTCCTAACACTGTTACAAGTACTTTCTCCCTCTCTCTCTCTCTCTCTCTCTCTCTCTCTCTCTCTCTCTCTCTCTCTCTCTCTCTCTCTCTCATTAGTTTTTATTTATATTTATACGCCGGAGTCATAAAGTCCGCGCGAACGAAGTCGCGGGCATCAGCTAGTTATAAAATAAAACACTTACATTTAAACGGACGTGTGGTTGAAATAATTATGATTAAAACAGTAAACTTCGGTATAAGAACTCAGTACTTTTTTAATTAGGTAATTACACATATTTTAGGGGTGTTCACTTATTCAGACCATAATTTTGAGCAACTTTACCAATGAGCTTTAAAAAATTTTGATTGTCATGAAAATAGAAGTAGTCGCGTGTTTAATTAGTACTACGTGAAGTGAAAATTTCTTTTTCGTATTTAGATATGTGGAAACTCCTACTGTCCCAGCTAGTAGGTGTGGTCCCAGATGAAATATGCAGATCCAAAACAGTCGTAGAGCAAGAGAGAGACACGACACGGGTTAATACATTTATTTGTCAGAACTGGGAAAATTATATATAATTATAAATGGACAAGTGAAAAGGTGGACAGAATGAAATGATGGAGAAAGGAGGTTGGTAAGACATGAAGGATAAGGCTCATAAATTTATTTTTGTTTTTTTTTTTTGTTGGCTGAAATAAAACGATTTTATTTCATTTTTTGATAATCAGGTTCACGGACTAAATAAAATAATAGGTTTAATTTCTTTACACCGTCAACATCCCCCAATAGATAAGCATATTTTTTTCACCATAACCACCAATCCCCTAGATATTAGAAATAAGATACTGTTTCCAAACGCCAAAACAAACACTTTCTATGAGTTTTGTGTGAAAATCACAACTGTAACTGTGGCTCTCAATACCATGTTTTTCTGCATGAAAAAATTTAAAGCCGTGTGTTAAAAATGAATATGATCAATGAAAAGTAACAGTGTCACTTTTCATTGATCATATTCATTTTTATTGTTGAGTTATTAATTTTTGACCCAATTCACACAATTCCAGTGATTGGGATGCTACTAGGCGAGTGGAAAGTAACTAGTAGTAAATTAAATTAAATTTAATATACTTTACACGTGATTGTAGAGAATGCATTGGCATTAAGTCCACCTTTTGCACTTTTTGGTCAATAAAGATTTGATAAATAAATATAGGTCTTATTTCAATATCGTCACATACATACTTTTATTTTGAGTTGTCCAAAATTATGGACTGAACTGAATCAAAATTAAACATCACACTAATATTATAAAGGCGAAAGTTTGTGAGTGTGTGTGTGTATGTTTGTTACTTCTTCACGCGCAAACGACTGGACAAATTTTGATAAAATTTGGTATGAAGCGAGCGAATCAAGCAAAATTTTCTAAGTCAACTTGAATAATCCGGCGTTTGTATGTATTCGAGTATATTGATTTATATTGGTTTGCACGTCGATAACTGGAATAATTTTGATTTAAGTTCCATCCGCGGGTAACACCTCGGGGCGCAGCTCGTCTTGTATATAATTTATCTCCCAGTATGAATAATATTTAATTTATAGATCTTGATAAAAAAGTGCACACATTTTCTAAACTATACTAGTATGAATCTTTGGCATATTTTATTATTATATTGATAAGGTGTTCCAAAGCTTTATGCTTGCACTTCAAACAAACGTTTGTAGAACCTGATCTGGCGACACGAAGTTAGTGATGCAAGTTACTACAAATTGACGACAAAGGATGTCGTTTTGTATTACTATTTCTGTCTTAGATTTCTACAATACTTGCTGACATTTTGTAGATAATATAAAAGATATAATATCGTTATATAAAACATGCAAATATAAAAAATATATTATACATCAACACGGGTATCATAAGTGATAATTTTGACGACCTCTGTGACCTAGTTGTCATCATGCCCCGCTGTCACACCGGAGGTTCCGGGTTCGATCCCCGGTTAGGTCAAGATGGAAAATGATCTTTTTTGATTGGCCTGGGTCTTGGATTTTTATCTATGAAAGTATTTGATATAAAATGTAGTACCGTTGAATCAGTATCCCATAACACAATTCTCGAACTTACTTTGGGGCTGGTTCAATCTGTGTGATTTGTCCGTATTTAATTATATTAATTTGTTATGGTGATGTACTACCGCATTAGATGTCAACCTGTAATTATATGTACCTTTATATATTAATATATTATAAATAATAATAATATTGTAGTGGCTTTTCCTTAGATGTGTACATCGTAGAAACTAAAACACGATTAGAACCTTAAGTATTCCTCGCTCTTCTGTCTGATTTAATTAGCCATTATAGATTTCGCAAACAGATTCCACCAATTATTATTATTGATATTTTGATAACTCCTAGAAGCATATATTTGCTTTAGAACCCAAAACGCAAAGAGAACTCGTCAGTCGAATATTATCTTTGTAATCAGTCATGAATATTATTTAGCAAGGATACATATTCCTATAAAGATGTAATTTGTTGGATAAAACATTTTCAGTACAGAAGGTTTTGATCAAAAAAACATGGCGTAAGACGTTGCCGAACTTGGTACCTAAGTTTTCTAATTCGAAAACGAATTGTTTCGCATAAAAGTAGGAAACCAAACAATTCCGAACAATACTTACAATGTGTAGTTTTATTTTTAAGAAAATTCATTATGTTATGAACTTACAAATTTACTACCTAATTGAAACTATACAGAAGTTATCTTACTAAGTCAAAGAAAAGAAATAACATATTAGATTATAATATATATTTATATAATCAGGGTGACTTTTTAACTACCAGCCAAATTTTTGAATCACATTCTGTGAATAATACTGAATTAATTTCCTAAAAATAATTAAGGAATAACAAAAAAAAAACGCCTTCCCATAAGAATCACCTCTTGACCAAACGGACTTTGCATTGTAGGACATTTTTTTTTATTTTTAGAATATTTTTTAAAGGAGTTATTTGATGAAAACATTTGTTGTACAAACATACTCCAACTGTTTTATTAACTCTGAAATTTTGACCAGAATAGTCTCTGAAACAGACTATTCTAATTCTAATATCTAACTATCTAGACTAGCTTAATGTAAAGTGAGACCAGAAATTAAATGTCATGCCTGACTTTAAAAGGGTTGTACCTACTATACGACACATATATTCGATATCGAAAAAAATATGTATTTTGATTATAAATTAATATTTTTGTTAATATATGGTAATAAATAAATACTAAAAACATTTTAATTCCTTTGTCCCTAGTGACTTTGCATTGTAGGACAATTTTTTTTATTTTTAGAATATTTTTTTAAGGAGTTATTTGATGAAAACATTTGTTGTACAAACATACTCCAACTGTTTTATTAACTCTGAAATTTTGACCAGAATAGTCTCTGAAACAGACTATTCATTTTGTGCGGCAAAATGGGCTTGGTTTGGTCATCGCGTGTTAGAGAATTTCGGTAAATAAAATTATGGCCAGAATTTGCTTTTGTCGCATCAAAATGTTGGGCTTGGTCAAAATCAATATTAACCATTAATAAAGTATGTATGTTTTTAAGGCTTGACTTGCCTGTCATGTGACTGTAATTCTTTATAAGCTTTTATTTAGTTTCACCTGTTCCGTTTCAGTCTGACTGTAATCAAATCTTGCAAGTTAAATTTGACATACTTCCCTGTTTCCAATTGAGCTGAAATTTTGCACGCACACGTATTCCACGCGACATTGTAATATTACGATGACATATAGCTGATCATAATTATAAACATACCATTTTTTCTATTATTTTTATTATTTAGTTTAATTGATCTTACAATAGAGTCGGAAGGTGGCCATAGGAACTCTATAATGAATCGTCGCAACCCCATCGAGTTTGAGCTCATTTGAATTGTCTTGAAGAGAACTTTAGATAAAAGCTTGTTTTAAAATATATTTTTTAAATAATTACTTGTTTGTGGTTCTGAAAGCTGTAAAGTTCTTTGTTTCATTATTGGAGTGACCGAGCATACATCATTATCAACATATGAACCACAAAAAGTCCACTGCTAAACATAGGCCACATCTATAGATTTCTAAAATCAATTGGAAGCAATTGCGTCCAATTAAAATGCCAGCTGACCTAAACATACTGGAACCAGATATCTCACAGAATAATACAGTGACATTTTAAACGATATCTCTTCAAATAGCATAACACCGGCGACAGCGTTTATCGGGCGCTATCAACTATCACTAGCTCGCTCTACATAATAAAAACGAGCGGAATGGCACTAGTCCGTCGCGCGATATAAACTTTATCTTGGTTTATCAATTGAGCCAAACACGGGTTTAAACGTTATTTTTATGAAAATTTTATAAAGTTACGAGCAATACTGCTACAAAATGTATATAGATCAACGGCATACTTGTCTCAAATTTTTAGCTACTTTTTATTTAACCGACTTTAAAAAAAGAGGAGGTTATTAATTCAAATTAATATTTATGTGGTTCTTTATGTATATATTTTGTTTCCCTATTACTCAAAGACGCTTGGATTAATTTGGAAAATGTGAAAGGGCATATTTTGCATGAGGTCCTATGGTATTTTTATCAAAATCTGTTCTATTTTTGGTGTTTAAGTCCGTTTTTATCTTGAAAAACTATTGTTTTGTGTAAGAATTAATGCAATATTTATTCAGTTAAGGTGCAAAATGTTGACGAAAATGATTTGATGATTAGATTTTGTCTAAAATAAACAACCATTTCAGCATTAACATGACGTGTGACGGAATTTCGGTAATTTAATCACGGTATCGGTATTGCCTTACACAAAGCTAATGAACTACTGTTTGTATATTGACCATATAGTAATAGAGGTAGGTATCTAAATTTAACACCTATGTAGTGGTATTCCTTTTAATATAATATTTTCTAAGCGAAAGTGCAAACAGGGTAGTATCCAGAGTCAAAAATAAATTATTTTGTTCTGACAAGAGAATAAAACGTCAGAAAATAATGTCACTTATCATTAATCATATCCATTTTCAACAGGATTTGAGATTTATTATTTTAAAAAAAAAACGATATTTAGAGCGCTATTTGACTCCAAGAAACTATGACGTCACGCCGTGCTATTTCACACAAAATAAATAGCATTCACCGTGATGGTTAATACGTAAACAAACAGACAAACACGCACCATGAAGTAATAACACACCTCTTTTTAAGTTATGCGTTATTAACATGCAATGTTTAAAATAGTAGTAATAGTAAAAAAAATTACATAAGAGCATTGTTTTTTATTTAATTATCTGTAAAGCTACTTTTTTACCCAACTATGACAAAGCCAAGAGGAAGGGTAATGAAGCAGTCTATATATGTAAGTATGTATGCAAGTTTGTATGTATGTCTTACTTTCTATCCTTATGAAAGGTAAATATCCTTCCCATGTATATTCATTTAGTTTCCCTTAGTTTATTCATTTTGTACTGTAAATATAATTTTCTTTGTAAGTTTGCAATAATGGTATAAGTATTTAACATGTTAAACGCCAGATAGATTTCCTTAATTTTCGATTCAGGCCATGGGGGACGCCTTGTGGTGGACGCTCAATCATTTCGTTCAGGCCGTGGGGGACATCATGTGACCGCAGGCCCGCGATGATTTTGAACTTTTTGCTGAGCCGGCGGGCACATGTATCGATCGAGTAAAATTGTACTCAATGTGGGCCACGTGGCCCTGTAGATAAGACTAAAGTGTTTGGTTTTTTTAAATATATCCATCTTATAAATTTATAGCTAAAAGAACAGAAGGAAGTTTTGTATGGATTTTAGTAAGTGACCGTCCATATATTTAACTTTATAAATTAGTGATTTAGGTAGATTTTTTTCTCGACTTACGTTATGATATTGATGCAGTTTCTAGATTTATAAAAAAATAATTTGTCGCAAATGTAAAATTACCAAAAATTGTGACAAAAGGGTATAATATAAAAAAAAAAAAAACAAAAAGAAATTAGAGTTATTATTTTTCTACAAATTTAACATAACTAAGATCTACCATAAATCAATATTTTGTGGTGGTATTGGAGGGCGGGGGTGATCGACAGCGTGACCCCGCGGCCCCCGCGCATTAAATCTCTGCGTTTCGTTAGTGGAGGCCGTAGGGGACACTTGGTGAGTGACAGCAAATTATGAGTAGAAAAAATAAAGAATAATAAAAGTATCGACTTATGTTATACATTTATAGTTTTTTTTTTTAGTCTCATGAAGTCAAAAACAGCAACTCATTTTTTTTTGAAAAATACTAAATTTTCTTCCGGCTCTCAAGAACATTTCGCTGTGGCCTACATGGCGCCTCCCGTGGCGTTTAACGTGCTATGTAAGATGTATGTGTATGTTTATTATAATTATTGTATATGAGTATGTTTTTGTATATGAGTATGTTTATTATATTGAGCACCCCGCACTACTTAGGTAGTGCGGGGTGAAAAAAGTGATAGGAAATTAGTTTCCTATCACTTTTTTCTATTAAGAGAGGTTGCCTTGAAGAAATTGCTTAGCGATACCAGTAAGGCCGCATTTTGCGCGTTTCCTAGTTTTTGATAATTATGTCCATTTATTTATTTTGTGCAATAAAGGTTTGTATTGTATTCTTCTGTCACATGATAAGAGGTCATGGAAAATGGAGTAAAAGAATGTCAAGATGGTATCCCAGAGAAGGCAGAAGAAAGAGAGGTAGACTGCAGAAAAGGTGGAATGATAACATACGACAAATTGCAGGAGTAATGTGGAACAGAACGGCTCAAGATAGATTAGAATGGAAAAGGTTGGAGGAGGCCTTTGCCGATTGGCAAACAGATCTTCAAAAAATCTACAAGCATGATAATATATTGGAATAATTAAATTAAATTTTAGACTTAACTAAACCATACACTGTTATTATGTAAAAAGGATCTGAATAAAGGGCTTTATCATCATTATTATTCTATTGTATGTATGTGCCTATAGTATCAGAAGTTCGATGATTTATTATAAATAAAAATAAGAATTTTAGTAAAATTGGTCTGTGAGTGCGTTATTGCAGTAAGTTAACATAGTCTACTTCTAACAAGTGTCTTTGTGAAGCAAGGGCCGTAGATTCTATCAAATGAAGCATATATTTTATGTTCCTGTGTCGAACGTCGAACTGCAGAGGCCGCTCGGCCGTCCGCCGGTGGCAAATCCGTGATGCAATGCACCTGATAATATGAAGCTGGTTGTTGTCACAAACCTTGTTTTTTGGTGATAGTGCAATTTGCGATAAAAAGTGCAGTGTGTGTTAAGTGATAATAGACTTACTTTGTCTTGTGATCCCACTTACAAATAAAACGAAACCTGCGGGAATGATATTCCACATTTTCGCTGCAATTGGTAGAAATAAATTGGTCTGGAGGTTAGCGATACCAAATTACTAGTAACGTGCCAAGGCCAGCGCTTCGGGTTCAAATCGCGGATGGACTATGTAAGACTGTTCTTGTTTTCTTTTTATTTCTTATATTTTAATTTTTTGTGTTTTTTTTTTGGTTAATTTTTATTTTCATGCACAATATTTTATTTTTATTATATTTTGACGAAACTTATGTGGATATAATAGGATAATTTTTTAATTATTCATTAGATCTCCACTCATAATATTTATTTTGTTTCTTATTTTTTTTATTCATAAATGTTTATATTTAAGTACATAGCCGTGACTATTATAATATTCTATTTTATGAAGATTATTTTTTATTTTCATTTTTACATAATTTTAGATGTCGACTTTTTTATATTTTTTGTATTATGAGTGGAACACAACGATCAACTTGCCCTTATTGCCCAGATTCTTCACGGTTATTTGTTGCTCCCCGTGGCCTCAACGTTCACATTGGTCGGGTTCATAGGTCCCAGGCACAGCAATCTATCCCTACTACTACTATAGCTGCTGATGGGACGAATGCTCAAGTGCAATCTGCAACACCTAACTTTAGGGATTTATCCAACTTAAAGAAAAATGTAAGAATTCTCAAGCGCATACCCAAGGGAGCTAGATGTATGGCTGCTGGCAGGCTAACAGAAATAATCGAACGGTGTTTGGCCTCTAACAGCAAGCAGGACTGGCTCACTCTGTTGACTTTTGCGTATACGGCTTTTAAAATACCTGACGATAGCGATAGGAGATCTCTAACCACTAAGGTTAAAGAAAACATCTTACAACCTTTAAATTTTATAACTGACGAGGAAAGTGATACACATCAAGTGGTTACTTCAAGGTCATTGCGTAAATCTATAGAGAGTAAAGTTTATGATGGCGACTTGAGAGGTGCTGTAAGAATACTTACGTCGGATTGTGGACTAGCTCCTTATAATTCAGACACTTTAAACGCCTTAAGAACTAAACACCCGGTGCCATCGCGACCTTTGTCCCCACCACCAGAGCCGAACAATTCATGTCCAGTTCTTATCGTATCCAATAACGATGTACTGGAGGCGATAAACTCTTTTAATAGTGGGTCAGCAGCTGGCTTGGATGGGCTTCGGCCAGCTCACTTAAAAGACCTAATATCTTCGGCAGCGGGAGATAATGGACTTCGTTTAGTGGACACACTTACGAAGTTGTGCAACTTTTTGTTAAAAGGTCTTCTAAATCCTGAGGTTTGTCCTTATTTTTATGGGGCGTCGTTGTGCGCTTTACTAAAAAAAGATGGTGGAATTAGACCGATTGCGGTGGGTAATGTTTTACGGCGTTTGGTTGCAAAGCTGGGTGTGCGGGCTGCAAAAAATGAATTATCTGTATTGCTGCAGCCTCATCAGCTGGGCTTTGGAAATCCTTTAGGGTGCGAGGCTGCGATACATGCTACTCGTGTTTTTGCTATGACAAAAATGGGTTGTGATGATGTCATAATGAAAGTTGACATTAAAAATGCTTTTAATAGTCTTGAGAGAGACGTCATTTTAGCTGAGGTACGAGAGTATGTTCCGAGCCTGTATCCCTTTTTGCACCAGTGTTATATCTCGCATAGCCATTTGTTCTTTGGCACTTTTTCCATAG
The DNA here is from genome assembly GCA_943193695.1 of Acrobasis suavella. Classification (NCBI taxonomy): domain Eukaryota; kingdom Metazoa; phylum Arthropoda; class Insecta; order Lepidoptera; family Pyralidae; genus Acrobasis; species Acrobasis suavella. Next base: position 24,221,886 of record OW971934.1, read on the forward strand.
ACTCACAGGTTGGCGTACAACAAGGGGATCCTTTGGGACCACTGTTATTCAGTCTAGCTATTCATAAAATTGTATCTGGCCTTAAGTCGCCATTAAATATCTGGTACTTGGATGATGGTACTATTGGAGGTTCCCCTGAGATAGTTGAAAACGATTTACTTGCAATTATAGCGGGATTTAGACAGTTGGGCCTCGACCTTAATGCATCTAAGTGTGAATTGTTCGCCCTGAATCCGATCTCTGTGTATGTTAGTCGATTTCGCTCAATCCTTCCAGGCTTAAAGATAGTTGATAAGGTTGACTTTTGTTTGCTGGGAGCTCCCATTTTCAGTGAAGCAGTCCCTTCTGCTATTTTAAGTAAAAATGATTTGATTTTGAAGTCTGAGATTACATTGAAGGAACTTCCAGCTCACGTGGCCTTGGCTCTATTCAAAAGCTGTATGTCGATGCCTAAATTAACTTACACATTAAGAACTTCACCGGTGTGGCTTTTCGCGAGTGAAGTATCAGCGTTAGATACCACGCTCAGACATGTACTAGAAAGCATTTTAAATATCAGCCTGGAACAAAGCCAGTGGAGACAAGCGTCGCTACCAATCAGACATGGCGGGCTTGGTGTACGTCGAGTACAAGACACTGGGTTGCCAGCTTTTTTGGCTTCCTCACACGGAGTAGAGGAACTTGTCACTCGTATTTTATCTTTAGATGGTGATGGGTTTACTTTGCCTTACGTGGGAGAGGCCTTAGCCGAATGGCAAGCCCGAAACCCTACACAGAGCCTTTCAGACCAGCCACACATACAGCGTAAATGGGACGACATTCTTGCCAAGACCGTAGTTGAGGATTTAATAGTTAACAGTACAGGCGTCGACTTGGCACGTATAAAAGCAGCAATAGCTCCTGAGTCGGGTGCTTGGTTGCATGCGTTGCCGTCACCTCAGCTCGGAACTCTATTGGATGATGACACGTTACGAATAGCTGTAGCACTAAGAATAGGATGCAATATTTGCGAGCAGCATCAATGTGTCTGTGGGGCACTTGTGGATGTGAAGGGTCATCATGGTCTGAGTTGCTTGAGGTGTGCGGGAAGGTACCCTAGGCACCATGCACTAAACGATATTATTCGAAGAGCGATGGTTAGTGCAAATATTCCTTCAATATTGGAGCCTCCAGGATTAAGTCGTTCTGATGGCAAGCGTCCTGACGGGTTAACTTTAGTGCCTTGGAGTAGAGGTAGGTCGTTACTTTGGGATGCAACGTGTGTTTGTACGTTTGCTCCTTCACATCTCAAGAACACCGTCAAAACGGCCGGATCTGCTGCTGAAAATGCGGCCAAGCAAAAGCACGTTAAATACGCCTGTCTGAAACCAACTTATATTTTTGTACCTGTAGCCTTTGAAACCACAGGTACTTGGGGTAAAGAGGCAAAGGCTTTTATTAGAGAACTGGGCCGACGTATCTCTGATCGTACAAATGACTTTCGTTCCGTATCTTATCTGGCTCAAAGACTTTCCATAGCCATTCAACGAGGAAATGCAGCAAGTGTTATGGGAACCTTTGGGCCGGGAACGATGCGTTGCGGTCTCTTAGCATAAGAATTTTGACGAAGCATGTTGCGGATATTTTTCTGTTTACAGTTTTGACGAAGCATGTTGCGGATATTTTTCTGTTTACAGTTTTGACGAAGCATGTTGCGGATATTTTTCTGTTTACTTATTTATTAGATTTATAAGCTTTCTAGACAGTGATACAATTATATTACAAACCAATCAAATAAAACTATGAACAATACAAAACATTTAGTCCGAAGATCGGACTAATGATTTTGAGTGGATATCTATGTCTGTTCCACCGTAGTGTCCGAACCGTATGTCCAATTTTGACAAATGAGATGTCAATCGTTTTGTCATTATTGTCGGGGTGATGTAAGCTACAATTTGTATGCAATAAATGTATTAAAACTACGTAGTAAAAATTTTTTTAAGTCTATGATTAAAACGAATGTAAAAAACAAAATGGGCGTACCAAAATTTTTTTTTTCGGTGTTGTTTATTTATTTACTTATTAAATCTTTATGGACCAAAAAGGTACAAAAGGTGGACTTAATGCTAATGCATTCTCTACCAGTCAGCCTTAACCCTTCAGCCACCATGAATTATATGTCAAATTTCATGAACTGTCACCTAAGGAATTGCGAAAATTAAATGTTGACACTTGTGATACAGAAAAATAGATTAAAAACACCGCTGACTTAATACAATTGCATTTCATTATGTAGCAAATTTAGTAAAGTTTCTCTATGGTCAAACTTGTTCATACAAAAGTTGCCTCTGAATTGCAAAATTATGAAAATAGTTAGAATGGGGAACGTGGTCGGATCCGGCCGATTGGCGGTTTGCGTCACCGCGTGACTATAGTACACCCGGTCGGATCCGGCCGATTAGTGCTTGAAAGGTTAAGGATTAACAGAAATAAATTTGTGTGCGATAGGCGCTTAAAGATATAATAGGTATATTATATACATACACATACATAAATACATAATATAAAACAAAACAATTTAAGATAATGATTAATTTTGCTGCATCAAACTTGCAAAAAGGTGCATGTGGACTTTTTTCTTGAACAGGTCCCTATTTGAGATACTTTTCATGTCTTCGGGTATCAAAAAATCTCTTAATTAGTACACTACAAAATATATAAATTGTTACCCGTACATGGCTCCTTTAGTCGGACAGTTTTTTAAACGTTTATCTTGTTGTGCTAAGTACATAGGTTTAAAGAAAGTTATTCTCGAAAAAAAAAGATGCAAAAATATCACTTACTTGAGAACACTGGTCACATCCTAGTACATATTTTTAGCATACCGTTCGCAATCGACACAGTACGGTACACACTTAACACATTCACTCAAATTTTGTCTATTCACAAACTCACGATGTTTTAAAAATCTTAGGTTCAACCAAGGCTAATTATGTTGTACATGAAACATTTTATCTAAAAGGAACTTAAATATTTGTAAAAGACGACCAAAAACGTAGTTGGAAAGACACATTTTGTAGGATTGCCAAGAGTTGCCAAGTCCGAGTCACGTAATCCCCGGCCTTAAGTTCTAGAGCTTTATTGGCAAGCTTTAGCTTTTAACTTGTATACTTAGCTTTAAAAGCTTGCGGGGATTTACTTGAAAAAAAATTGAGAAAAAGAAAATAAAATATAAAGCAACAGATAATTAAAAATTATCTAAAAATTAAACTATGCTATATAATTTTTCAAAACTAAAACCGACTTCCTTCTCAAACTACACAATCGATTTTGATAAAATTTACATGGAACCACCTGAAAAGTATACCCTTTCAAACAAAAAAAGAATTTTTAAATCGGTCCAGGCGTCTTTGAATAATCGGTGAACATACATAAAAAAAAGGATCGCGACGAATTGATAACCTCCTCCTTTTTTGGAAGTCGGTTAAAAATAAATTAAATAAATTCCCATGCGGTATGGTAGCAAGAACGCTGGCTGCGTTCCCTCGATGGATTAGCAATGGTAATCCATCGAAAAAACAGCCACCCTTCACCTGGCTATAGTCTCGAGGAGATCTCCTTAAGAAGTCTTCCTTGTTGGAGAGTTATTAGTATAAAGTTGAAGTTACTTTCGTAGTAAAGATAAAAAATAGTGACGGAAAATAATAATAACAAATAAATAAAAATTTTGAACCGGCGAATGCATTCAAATTCTGTAGGCAGCTTGTTAAACATTCTAACAGCCTGGAACTTAGCACAATGTTGTACTATGTTAAGTGTTGGCATTACATGCACTATCACATACAAAGAATGCTCTGTATGCGCCATTAGGGATGAAGACGTGACGTCACAGTGTGTGTACTCCGAAAAGAAAGTACGGAAATGAAATCAACTGACAAACTTGTTCAACAAAGCCTCACCCAAACTGTCAAGGTGTTTGCGACACTAAATTACCTCTACATATCATGGATTCCAGTGTGGCTTAGCTTTACGAAGGACAATGGGCTATTTACGAACTAGTTTTATGCAAAAATATGTTTTTTTATCTGTTTGTGTGTACTAATTTAACTGTACAAAAAAACAAAAATTTCGAAGGAGCAAATATACAATAGCGGAATATACGTGATTTGCATTTGAAGCTTTCTTTACAACCGCATGAAGGGATTATACAATCATATATAGATGTATTATATATACACTTCTTTTTGTCCGGCCGGGAGTATGATAATACCACTATGTATATTTAAGTTTTAAAAAGTTTTTTTGCGATTGCAATAATATATATTAGTAATTTTAGTATTTGTAAGTAGCAACAAAATACTGAAATAGGCATGACGAATGGAAAAATATTCTTAGCCCATCGGCTAGATTATTAAAAATGTTCTACTCTTATTTTTTCTTTTCTCTGAGAAACAAGAAATGAAAAAGATACAGCGCATGACGTCACGGCTATGTACCATTTTTATATAGTGGTGACGTCGCAAGCCCCCACTCCGGAACATTGATGCTTCGCATCTTAGTGAATTTTTACTCTTTTGGCAAACTGAAAAATATGGGTCCATTATTTTTGGATAATTTCAAAGACAATCTAATAATAATTATACTTTTCTAACCCTGTCGTCACCCCTTTTACTTAATTTAGTATATTGCTTGTTTTTTTTTAATTTGAATATTCGTTTTATAGGCACCTGATACAGTTGAAATGTATGAACAATTTAACTAACTCCCAAGGAACGTCGGGCGGCGGTCAGTCGTAAATCTATAGCCGAATCATTTAAACTATTTCTGATGTTTGTTCTCTACTTTGCAAGGTCTTTGGCATCCTTTAGTGAACATTTGACATGCATTATATTTGGAGAAGAAAAAACGGAAAAGTGCACCTCGAGTTCCAACCGGTTACGCTCTGATGACGAAGAACTGACCTGGTATGGCGTAGACTATGGTGAAGCTAAAGGTGCCGAACTGTTTTCTCCTTTCAGGGCTCGGCCATTCTTCTGTGCAGAAATGAACATCTCTGGTTTGTATCTGAAACAAAATTACTTACAATGCGACACATATAAGTTGAACAAAAATAGCGGACTTTAAAGCATTTTTGTACAAATGTAAACTGAACCAAACTGGCGATCGTCATACCCGACACGTAAATTGAACCAAAATGGCGGTCGTCGGTGCATTATTTGTACCTGCGCTGATAACCGCCATTTAAGATCAACCTACGTGCCGGAAATTTGTACAAAATCACTTTGAAATCCGCCATTTTTGTTCAACATATTTGTGTCGCATTGAACAAGTTTATTTGACAGGCAAATTAAAAAAAAAACCAACAACACCATCCAGTGATGAGTGACAGAACGACATATTCCTTTGATATTCGTAGCGCCATCTTTTATTTAGCAGGTAAATTAAAATACTCTTATTTTCAAGCGGTAACCCCCAATAAGTTTTGAAGTCTAAAACGGTTTTTTTTAACATAACTAAGAACCACCGCAAGGGAACTTATTTTCACGTAAAAAACCTGCATAGAAATAGGTCTACCCATTCGAGAGCTACGATGCTACAGACAGACACAGAGACAGATAAACAGACTATAAGTTTGACGCTAATGTCTGTTTGTTTGTCAAAAAAGAAAGGGGGTTAAAACACCCCTCTTTTTTCGGAGGTGAATTAATAATATTTTTTACAACAGTTGTATAAGATGTGGCAAAAAATGCGAGTTGTCGAGAAAAAAAGACGTGTCAAAGATCGTAAGGAGACCCCATCGAGCTTTTTTTGACGTACTTATACAACGTTGTATACAATACTTTGTCTACGACTTTATTTACTAAACAAAATACAAAAATAAACGAAGAATAATATGAAATGTTTGACATATTATGTCAGGCAGATACTAGTCACAATAGAATTATACCCCATTAAGGTTTATATCTGTTATCTCTGCTAATTACCAATGGTAAACGTTTTTTTTTAATTTACATTTACTTTCTATAGTGACTATATTAAAAAAAAGGTTTTCTTATTTTGAATCTAAAGAATTTATTTCAGAAAGTTTTATTTTAAATACGAGCGTATGAATTCAGTTGTTTGTAAGGTTAGTAGTTGTTTTTTTTTTTTAATTTCTTGTTGATCGAGTAAAACCTTAACTTAAGTGCATCTACATAGGCACTATCGTTTATAGATCTAAAAAAACCTAGGTCTATGGCTAGAAGTATCTTTTTGGCGAAATAACGACACATGTGCTATTAAATTAGAAATAAAGTATAGACTTTTCTGAAATCATATTATTTTTGTTCTTATAATAGTGTTCGGGACCATTTAAAAGACAGTAAACAGAACAGGAGTAGAAAAAAATAATTTAAGGTTCTACCTAATTTATGTAAAAAGAAATTGTTGGCCTTTAACTTCAAGAGGGCGGCTTGCTCATACATCCAAAGGTCAAACTTAGATTCTATAAAACCTTAATTTTACCTTGCAAAAATAAGGACGTGTCCAACGACTCAAATCAGATACTTTTTCTACACGTCAAAACGTGTATGAAATACATTTTTATAATGTTATACTTTCTGGGAGTCAGTAGCGCTCTTGATATCAGTTTTCCCGCAATACATACATACATATATACAATATGTATTTTTTATACTTGATCAAATAAAATCTGCGGATATAAGACGAAATGTTAACGATAAAAAACCGGAAAAAAATCGTTATTAATACTTTAATTTCTTTCTAAAGGTCGTTTTTGATTTTTATTTTTCTCTCTTTAAGTAAGCGGCGTATTTTCTTCAAAGTTGTCTCATTTGAAAACTACAAAGTTTAAGAAGCTAAGAAAGTAACAATATCAGAGAGAAAATTAGTTAAAAAATAATAGACGACAACATTATAATGCCTGGATTTTTTAAATAACTAAAGTAACATTGTGCATTTTTTGTCGATAATATTTCGTCTATTATCCGCACATTTCGTTTGATCAAGTATTAAAAATACACATTGTATATTTACGCCTGTTTTCCATGGGGGTAGGCAGAGACTATAGATTTCCACTTGCTACGATCCTTGCGAACCTCTTTGCTTTGTCAAAACAAGAGACTAGTCTTTTTCTGAGAAGAAGACTAGCATTGAGAGTTGTGGGGTGTAAGAGAATGTAGTATGTAGTGACGAAAATTGAGAAAGGAATGTTAAGGAGGTTTGGACATGTTGAGAGGATGGATGAAACAAGACTAACTAAAAATATTTATCATGTGGATGTGGATGGAAAAACCGAACCGGGTCGACCTTGACAAACGTTCTGCGACCATTGAAAACATACATACATTGGTTTGTTAAGTTAAAAAATGCATTTTGCTCGGGTAATCCAATCACACACAGTGGCAACTCTCCCAACTGATGGCGTCGTATTCTTAGGACAATCACGTGACCAGCTGTCACGGAAAGAGAATACCAGGTTATGTATTTATTTATTATGCCAATCGGTGAAGTTCCCAACTTTACATTTCAGTTAGCGGAAACGGAAGAGGTACACCTCAACCGTGTATGTTATACCTAAATTATTAACAAACATTGTTATTTCTCAAACTTTGTTGGCTAACTAAATGGTGAAACTGTAATTGATAAAATTACTGAAAAAACATTTGAATTTTGAATGAATACCAGATCTTTTTTTTTAGGGTTCCGTACCCAAAAGGTGTTGACGGGACTCAATAACTAAGAGTCCGTTGTCCATCCGTCCGTCCGTATGTCTGTCTGTCATCAGGCTATTTTACATGAACCGTGATAGCTAGATGCCTAGTTGAAATGTTCACAGATGATGTATTTCTGTTGCCGCTATATATCTAAAAACAGAATGAGAGTGTCTACTAAGTGACGCGGGCGCACGCGACAGGTTTGAGACTATCTCTGTCACAAACTCTAAGTGCGAAAGAAATAGAAAATTTAAGATTCAAAGATTCAAACGTTTATTCAGTAATTAGACCTTTACAGGCACTTTTACACGTCAATAAGTATAATTTTTGTTACGTGTAAAGTATATTAAAATTTAATTTATTTTTAAAGAAAAGCTACCGATACCAGCGCTTCGTAACGACCACTGCTGAGAAGAATCCGTCGCGGGTCACCTGTTTTTGTTACACGTAGAATTTGTGACAGAGAAAGACTGAACCCGTGGGACACCCTAAAGTAAATATTTAACTGGGGCTCCCATACAAACGTTTTTATAGATAATGTTACAGATCTCTTCGTGCACGAGTCTCAATCGCACTTGGCTGGTTTTTTTAAATAGAATTTGAGCCAATTATCGGGCAAGGGTAATCCGAATAAATGTGATGTGCTCGACGTCACGTAAAATTAGATACCTCTTATTTTTAAGCTATGTTTTGATTACTTTGATTTCTTTCTCCTCTTGGGCATTGGACGATGGACCAATAAATTTCGGCGCAGCATACATTGGCGCGAAGACTTTGACATTTTTTATCGTTAAAGTTTTGAAAAAGCCTCCGGTTTTTCAATATATCGCGAAGTGGCGATATACTGAGAAATCGGAGGCCCACTACCAATGAGGTCACGCCGATCAGACCATGCAGCACCTTCTCTCGTGTTCATCGTGCCCGACCACAAGCTGTACAAAGTATGACCTTTACTCGGCGTCGGAGAGAGGCATACGGCAGCTATAATGTAAAGATGTACATTATAGCACGATACATCTCGTTACATCTTTCCATTGTAATCGTCAGGAGACCACACACGGCAGCTGTAAATATACCATACTAACTTTACTAATGTAATGTACATTAATATACATTATAGCTGCCGTGTGTAAAACCCTTGAGAGTGACAACCTACTGGAGGGAATTTTTATTGTGTAATTTGAACCAATCGACACGAAAAGTACAAGATCGTCAAAGTGACGGAGGTGGAAGAGTGGATCGGTGAGACTCAGTGGCTGTCGGGAGTGCGCATTATTAGCGCTTTCGCTAGTAAAGCGACACCGTGTGTAGTCAGCTCTTGGATGGGTGGCATTAAATTTTCTGAAGCTCCTTCGTATTTCTGAAGGCACTGTATAAGCCGTTGGTCTCGGTCGTCATCATTGTAGCAGTCGTTATGGGGTCCCGTACTTAGTTTCGAATGACGCCGAAGCGACGCAATAATTTTTTTCGCTGCGGTGACATTCGCCTTGGTGAAATTCATTTCAATAAGATTTCGCCCAAGTGACGCTCAAATATTTTTACCACAACGTGCGTCGCTTCGGCGTCACTAAAAACTAAGTACAGGACCCGTTAACCTATGTCAGATGCTTGTAAGCAGCTTGAAAAATCTGACACCACTGTTGGTAACACACGCACGAATAACAAGCATCATCATCATCATACTAGCATTTCTTCCGTGCACTGCTAAGAGATGGCATCACTTCGTGAACTCGACCTCTCTTGGTTCTATTCTATGTTTATAATTCGTCAAAATGATAAGTTTGGTAAGATAAAATCAGCACATTGCTCGTTGAGCAATATTTTCGCTGAGCGTACTACATTTTTGTGCTGCTGCAGCATACATACACACATCACATCGCTAAAAACCTGTATTTATTAACAACAAAAGTCATTTGTGTATTTCCTTGAGTGTGAGTGTGTGTGTGTGTGTGCAGTTTTCAGAAATAAACGATTTATCTATCTATCTACTTATCATAAAAGAATATGCACATGCATAATGCACACGTTTCATACTTTCATGGTAATAAACACGGTTTCAAGACTTTATGCCTTTAGGGTTCACTGAATAACATTTACATTATTGAAACTAGATTACGGTAAAGGTTACTTCTCCAGAGCAAGATAACAAATTTTGTCATAAACATTTACGGCGACATAAAATTGCTTCAATTTATGCAGTTCCACATCCTAAGTTTCTAACATATAGCTGTGTTACCACGCTGTCACACCGGAGGTCCCGGGTTCGATCCCCGGTCAGGGCAAGTTGGAAAATGACCTTTTTCAAATTGTCCTGGGTCTTGGGTGTTTATCTATATATGTATTTGTTACAAAATATAGTATCGTTGAGTTAGTATCCCAGAACAAAAGCGCATTCGTTTTCGAATGCGCTCCTAGTGAGTCATTTTTTTGCGTGTTGTTTTCTTTTTTATACAGGTAAAAAAAAAACAAAGAGCCTTTTATTACAGAAGTTTGTGAATAGTTTTCGTTTTTGAATATTGAAATATTCAAAAATGAAAACTATTCACAACATTTATCATATTGTTATGATAAAGTTTAGTTAAGTTGAATTTTGATTACTTTAATATAATAGATATAATTTAAAATTTTGAACAATCTTAGTAAAATAAAACTTATAATGATCATAAAATTAAAACTAAAATTATTAAATAAACAGTTACTTGTTTAAAATTTTATAATTAAAATCGTATAAGCTTTAAATTAATTAGCGGGCCGCAATTTGTAATGAATTAAAAAACCCTGAAATTAATCAACTCTCCGCAAGACTTTAGACTCAAGTGACCCGATAGTCACATTATCTGCCGATCACGTACCTCCGATACATTCCTGTAGCCCTTAGTGATGTAAGGGACGGTCTCCTTCCTCACGTGTGCCACGATCAGAAGCGGGATGAAGATCAGCAATGCTGCTAGCCACAGCAGCAGCAGGAGAAGTAGTGCCTGCTTCCTTCCCGGGGGGCGAAGCCGCGGCTCCGGCGAGATGGACAGCCAGCGGTCCACTGACATGGCTGTCAACGTGAACACGCTGGCTGCTACTGCGACACCTATGAAAAGAGAACAAGTCATTGAAATAACCAGCCAAGTGCGAGTCGGACTCGCACAAGAAGGGTTCCGTACGATTATCTATTGAAAATCACATTAAAAATTTATGTGGGACTCCCATACAGGAGTCCCACATAAATTTTTATATTTTTCTGTTTCGAGTCTTTTATAAGGGCAACAGAAATACATCATTTGTGAATATTCCAACTTATATAGCTCTCACGGCACATCAGTTATCACGATACAGCCTGATGACAGACAGACAGATGGACAGCGGAGTCTTAGGAATAGAGTCCCGTTTTTACCCTTTGGGTACGGAACTCTAAAAAGATCAAAGATCCTGAAGCTACAAACTTTATTAGTAAGATAGGGCGTCGTATACGAGACCGCGGATATGACCAACGCTCGGAATGGTACCTAGTTCAAAGGATATTCATTAACTATTTAGATTGTCGACGCACCTAGCGTAATGGGTACCTTTCTGGCGAGTAGGCGACCACTACTGTAAAAATGAGTTTCTTTTGGCGTTTCTTCTCAGCAGTGGTCGTTACAAAGCGCTGGTTACGGTAGCTTTTCTTTAAAATAAATTAAATTTCAATATAAGCTTCACGTAACATAAATTATACTTATTAACTTGTAAAAATGCCTTTAAAGGTCTATTTACTGAATAAACATTTGAATTTTAAATTTGAATTTTGAATTTGAGTTTTGGGGACGATTCGGAATATTTGATTAATAATTTAATTTTTTTAAAGTTTTTAATATTTGTAATTACTTATTTGTTTTCTTTGATTGTATGCTTGTTTGTGTTAAATACTTTTTTATAATTTAAAACTTAAAAAAAAAGATCTTTGTAAAAAATAAGAGGCTGCCCTGTTAGCTTTTGCTTAAATTACTGAACTAAATATACATGAATTTCTAATAGGCTTTTCCATATTTATATAAATAAATATATATATTTCATTATTACTTCATGTTTTTTAAATTGTAATGTTGAACTGTTGTTATGGTATGGACACGTAATGCGCCGAAGTAGTGACCACATCACTAAAGAAGTCCTAGCCATAGACGAGGGAAGACGTGGAAGAGGACGACCCCCCACCACCTGGATCAGAACCGACACCGAAGATATGAGGACACTGGGCATAAAACCAGAGCTAACACAGAATCGCCAAGAGTGGAGAAAATATATCATATCATATCATATCATATCGTTTATTGCTTCCTTAATGTATCATACAGGTCTTTATTAACAAAATAAGTAACAATTAAGGACCCTGACGGGCGCTGCAATGGGAAAGGGCCACATTTTTGTCAAATCTATGTTTTTGAATTATTTTATGATATATTTCAATTTATGTACCTATATAATATCCATGCAAGTTATATTTTATTCTTCGTATTATAAGTTTATTCATTAATAAATAAGCTAATAGATGTCAAACTTTTACATTAATAAAAGTTAATAGATGTCAAATTTTTTATATATGTCAGGAATTATTCTTAATTTAATATATTGCCTTTACGGTGTAATTTTGTCTTCCAAATATTCGTTTATTGTGTAATAGCATTTATTAGTCAATAGTTCTTTGAGTTTGTGTAGAAACGTTTTATTATTCTCTATGTCTTTGATAGGAGGGCCGACCCTGTATAGGAAAGAGGCCAGGAGATAGATAGAATGTTAAACTGTTGTTGTAGTCGATAATCTTCCAAATCAATAAAATAAAAAATAAATAACTTATAAGAATAACAAATAAAACTAACAAGAAGCCGTTTTCCGAAAATAGAAAGTTAATTGGTTACATATTAAATGAGGCAGCAATTATCATTTTAAAAATAAGAGTGTGTGCGTGTTGGGGACATCTCGCTAACTCTTTCGTAAGCGTGACACCTAATAACAGTGACGTCACGTGGGTGTATGTTCATCCTTTTTTTGTTATTTGACAGTTTACCCTTCCACCGGATAAGTTATAATATAACTTGCTTATTTTTGAGCGGAGTAAAATTACTTTTGGAATAGGAAAAAAAATCGAGTCAAATACCAAATTACGTTACGATACGATGTATTTATTTAAAGTCCTTTTTTTTTAATTACACAGTCGATAGGTTTACAAAATCAAAGATATTTACATAGATACATAACCCTTCTTCTAGTGCAATGCAATGGTGAGTAGCGTTGCATAACTGTCGAAAGTTTGACTGTCGATAGTTGACCTCGAAAAACATTCATCGTATCGATAGGACTATCGATACTATCGATAGTATCTATAGTATTGATACTATCGATAGTATCTATAGTATCGATAGTCCTATCGATACTATCGATACTATTGAATTTAGATACTATCGATAAAACCGATATTTTTTAATTGATACTGTAACTACTTTTTGTACGAAATACTATCGATAGGAAAATCACTATTGATAGTATTATAATATAGATATTTGTCACAATACTATCGATAGTTTTTAATACAAATAGTACCTTTACTACCGATACTATCGACAGTCCTATCGATATTGTTACTGTTTTTCAAGGCCACGATAGTATCGATAGACTAGTGATATTTTATACTATTGGTTGCAACACTATGTGAAGGAGCAGATATTTGTGTGTGTCAGGTGAGTTTGAACCCAGCAAATTATAAAATGAAAATTATGGTAATTTACGTCATCAATCTTTCATTCCCAACCCACATAATGACAAAAACATGTCTTGTTTCAAAATTTATTTATCATGTGTTTAATTCAAAACATGACTTTCATGTTTCGAGTGAAACAAAATGACCTTTCATGAATAAACAATTAAAAAAACGAGGATACAGATACTTGATGTGGAGGTCGTTGTATGATTGTTTAAACATGACCCACAGATTGAAAGCTTTGTTTGTGTATTGAATTACGTCTACCAATTAAACCTTTCATGTTATGATTCATACAGGCATTCATGATAATTTTAATTGATAGACTATCGTCATCATCAGTGATCATTATATTAGGAAAGGATATATAAGTAACTTTAATTATAAACGCTCGTGAGTGTCGTGGAACACTCGGTAAAACGCAATTTAATTAAAAAAATAATAATAATCGTAACATTCGTAAGTGAAAGAAGGAAGAAAAAAAAAGAAAAGTGACGATAAACATCTAACACTTTTTCTCGCCTAGCCCCCATCCGCCAAGTCTGGACTGTCCTAAAAGCTACTTCATTCTAAAAAGCAACATCAAAAACCAAAACAAAAAATAAACTTAACTTCTTTTTACATTTATTCATAACTTTTTTCACGAATTCTTTCCAACTTCTGTCTCAGTAATTCCTACAAATAATATTTACCGTCAAAAAAATAAAGGCCCAATTAATTACTGAAACGGCAAAAGTTACTGGAATAATCGGAATCGCAAAACGCCAATAGAAAACTGACAAAGGAAGAAAAGTGATCCGGAACATTAACCCTCTTTGTATTAAATTAACATTTTTATGATGTAATAAAAGGAAACTCGTCGAGGAAGGCAAGATTATGATAGCCTGTTTGTTTGACCCTGTGCTACAAGAGAAGTCACAATTTATTGAAGTTTAAGATTTAAGGTTTAAGACTTAGATTCAAAGTTTACGTTTATATCTGTGTTCTATAATTATCAAATACTCATTTGTTCATAATAAATTACACTTCGAACAACTATACAAAAAATGGTCCTACATATGCGTAATTCAGAATTCAGAAGACATTATACCATTAAATAATCAAAAATAGTTTATTTATTGTAAAATTATTTTAAGTTTCTTAAATAAATCGAACAGTTGATCAGCAGTTTCATATTATCGAACAAAAGTTCAAATTGTTTTCGTTACTAGAAAAACAGTATATCGAACTAACATTTCATATAAAGTATTAAGTTATCGATAAAACTGTTCATAATACATGTTTTTTTATGTAACGGTACACATAATAGGTAATACAATGGTCGCACTTCTAACACAACCTAACCTTATAGGTTTTCCCTAACCTAGTAAACTTAATAGAACTTTCCTAGCACTCGCCGGCCGCTGCTGCGGTGGAGGACGTGGTGGGTTCCTCAATTTGAGTCACCAACAGATCAGCTGCTGATGGGTTGACCAGGAATATGTTATTATAGATAGATAGCTCGTTATTACCATCTCTCTTTCGATAAGACCACCCATTGTACCTATGTATTTTAAATGTTCTATTTTTTGTATTTTTTTTTTGTATTGGTGCAATAAAAAGTTTTTCATTCATCCATTCATTTATTATTAAAAGTTACAAGCTTTTAGATAGTTTTACCTATCTCTTTGTCTGTCTGTCTGTCTGCCTGTAATCAAATCTTGCAAGTTAAATTTGACCGAATTCCCGGTTTCTGACTGAGCTGAAATTTTGCACACATACGTATATCGCGTGACAATGCAATATTATGATATCATGGAGCTTTTCTGATGGTGGAGCCGGGAGGTGGCCGTAGGAACTCTTTAATGAAACGACACAACACCATCGACTTTGGGCTCGTTAGATTTGTCTTGAGAAGCAGTTTAAACTTAATTTTTTTGAATAATTACTGCATGTTAGGTGACTTCACCTTGTATGTAGTTGACAATTTTGCAGGCCGTCTCTCCGTAGAACCACAGCACTGTGATGGCTTTGCTGAGCTGTGTGGGCATGCACACGCCCGTCACTAACAGATCAGCTGCTGACAGGTTGACCAGGAATATGTTGGTGACACTGAAACAATAAGAAAATAAATAATAATAAATTTTACAACTCTCTAAGTTACAAAAAATAGTTCTGCATTGTGTAGTCGCATCTTACGACAGGCTGAAATAATGTGAAGACCTCATTTATGTTGGAATAGTTCTGACGCATATGACCAAGAACATAATAGGCCAATAGACGCTAAAGACCTTATTCTCGTAGTTCTAAACACGCAAAATACTAAATACGTTATTTATCAAATTTTTATTACTTACGCGTAATACGTGTACCAGAACGGCATAAATCTAAGCGCACGGTAGTGCGCAGGTCAAGATCCAGCAACAGGCCGCGCGCATGCCGTGCACTATTTACACGAACCGTTTCGACCCACATTTGACCCCCTGTAGCTCAGTGCCTATTGCAAGTACAGAGATAAAATTGTATCTACGCAATCATATACTAGTACTAAAGCAGTATGCCAAATTTCATAGATATAGCTTCAGTGAATCCTGAAATATGACCCTGTAAAAATAGCAAATTTTGGCACTGACTGACTGACTGACTCACTGACCGGTAATCAAAACCTCTAGGCCACTTCCAATTGTCCTAGCGTTATCAAATTTTGCACGCAGGTCTTGTTATAATGTTTACCAGTGGATCAGGCTGTTGATGAAGATGATTATGATCGATTTTAAAGTGCATCTAAACTTGGCATTGGATTGGATTTCAACTCTTTTTAGCCGAACAATTAGCCGATAGGAACTTAGCCTCCTTTTTAACAGGTATGTTTTTGGTGAGATATATTTTTCTTCAAGTCACACGTATTTAGATAAGGCCTAAGTAGTAGGTAACCGGTAGTGTTGTAATCTAAAACCAGAAGGTCCCAGGTTAATTCCCCGCCCAGGCCAAGTTTTACCTGGTTTGCAGAACAAGCTGACTCATGTACGGTCATTTTCATCGACCAGTGCTTGGTTCTGGTGAAGAAAAACATCGTGAGAAAATCTGCTTAGTACTTGTCACTAGTGTGTGAATAATTATTGTCACCGAAACAGTAATTGAGCTACGTCAGATGCCTTTTAGGTAGCTTAAAATTCTGACACTATATAATGTCAGTCATTAAGAATCCCCTTACCCCAGACTTTACTATACAAACGTAGTCTAGCTTTTATTTTGAAATGACATGTGAAATTTAGGCAGTATTTTGTAATTTTTAAGAAATGGCATATATCTAGCCCCCAAATTCATAAAAAATTACAAGCGTTTGCTAAACCTATTTTGGTTAAAATATGTTTTGTCTCGTTCTTTCAATGTCAAATATTGAGAAGAGGAAAAGAGACAAAACATGTTTTAGCTAAAATAGGTTTAGCAAACGGTTGTATTTTTTATGAATATGAGGGTAGGCATATAACTAGTTTTCAACAGTTAAATATGAACTTGAAAGAAAATATGAGAGTGTTGAAGTTTTTCATACTAATTGGTCAAATATGATATGATCTACTATATTCTCTTTTAAGTTCATATTTTGACTATAAAAACTAGTTATATGCCTTTATATATGCAATTTCTTTGAAATTGTATAATTTTGCCAATATCTGGCATGCCGTTTCAAAATAATAGGTAGACTACGTTTGTATGGGATAGTCTGATTCTGTCTAGAATAATTGGATTCTTATCACATAAGAAAGCCTTCTGGTAAGGCAGATTAAAATAGCTGATATCAAGTGTCTGCTATTGACACATTACACACGTAAATAAATAAATATATAAATATACAATGTCCTTTTTAATTAAGTACAAATATTTTAAGAGGTGATTCAGTCCATCATTTTGAACAACTTTTCCCAATAAATATATATCGAAATACGAAAAATTTTTTTGCATTTTTCATAGTAACGATATCACGTGACTACTTCGATCTGTATGAGAACCTAAATATTTTTTTTCGTATTTCGATATACATTTATTGGGCAAAGTTGTTCAAAATGATGGACTGAATAACCCCTTAAAATATTTGTACTTAATTAAAAAGGACATTGTATAGGGACAAATCACACTGATTGAGCTAGCCCCAAAGTAAGTTCGAGACTTGTGTTATGGGATACTAACTCAACGATACTACATTTTATAATAAATACTTAAATAGATAAACATCCAAGACCCAGGACAATTTGAAAAAGGCCATTTTCCAACTTGCCCTGACCGGGGATCGAACCCGGGACCTCTGGGTGGCGGACTAGCATGGTGACCACTACGCCACGGAGGTCGAAAACAAAAAACCTTGTAACTCTTGTAAGTCATATACAGTATCTCTAAAGTACCTATTCGTAGAGTTTTATCTAGTACAAGAATATAAACTTACATTCGGGACGGAATGCAAGTTACATTTTCCTCGCAATAAAAAAGGGTTCCCTGATAAAACAGCCCCATGTTTGGAAAATTAGGGGCATCTGTCACGACCTACATTTGACCCAAAAAGCGCAAAAAATGTGAAGCGAGCGATATACTTACTAAGAAATTGAGACAAAGGGGAAATATTTTACAATATAAAAGGTTTATGTACTTGATTCATTTGCATAAAGTGAAAGAAAAAGTAGAATATTATACATAAGGGCATAAGCCATAGACCAATTTTTTTTTTACTTGTTTCTGGTAAAATCGTGCTCAGTGGCCGTAGTATGTTTTTAAGAGCGGCCTTCCCGCCTTACTTTTCATACAAGCGCTCGTACGCGATTATGTTGTTGTAAGTGATCTTTCTTGAAAATTTTTGAGCTAACTGATATCTTGTGCACTATTTCTGGGTTTTTATCGAAATAAAAATTGAATATTTGGAAAAACAAGTTTAGTATACGCCTCCAAAAATCTGCTTTTTTGCACAAATTTTACCTGAACTTCGACCGTTCATAAAGTACTCATAAATTATAAAAATAAAAAAAATATTTCGATCGTAACCTCGCAAATGTAATGAAAATTTTAAATAAAAAAACATTTATTTCACAAAATTGTAAGGCTTACTGACAAAAACGTATATCCTGCACGTTTTATGAAACTTCCGCGCCCTATAAATAGTTAATATTCGTTCAATGGATAGTTAATAATAATACTAATTTCATTCAATATAGTGCAAACCGTGCCCTAAGGCGCTATCTCTCTCTATTTGGTTTGCTTTTATTTCTAGCATTGCCCTGGATGAAAAAACAAGCTTTTCAAACTATGCTCGCGTTGACGACAGAGCCGCCGGGAAGGGCCGCCTTAACTGAAAGATCTTTCCTCTGTAAAAATGTACATGACAAAATATATACCGCTGCTGGGAAAAGTCACAGGTCGCACTAAATTGGGATACGGGGGAGACCTTTACCCAGCTGTGGGACAATAAAATAAAATTAATGTATGGAAATATGGGGATTCAAAACTTTTTCAAAAACATTAATTACGAGTACTCTTACCGTTTCGGTAGCTAATTTCAAAAAACCAAATCGACGAAACATTCTTCATAATTATCGAACCAACTTACAAAATATCACGCCAATCAGTTGAGAAATGCGACCTGTACGCTAGAACAGCTGGACATCTGGGATTCGGATACACGATAGAATTTTTGCCTACCCCGAAACTGAGAGACTTTACTCACTTAGTCAAAATAGGAGGTTAAGAGTACCCGTGACCGGTGGGCAAGCAAAGAGTGATCAGTTTAGATTAGGCTAGAGAGGTCTGTCAGAATCGTAGCAAATAGAGCTCCATAGTTACTGCCAAAAAGTGTGAAAAAAGGCGCGATAGTAATGTAAACTTATAATAGACCAAAATGTAGGACGTCTTGTCTCCTGATTAACGAAGACGCCTAAACCACAGTAAATTTCTTCTGAAAGCTCCTTTTAATTAAAATCAAAATGATCTCATATTTCTCAATAATATTCGTCTCGACAGAAATCACGTTAAAATTCAATCACAATTCCCGCCTCAACATTTGTTTATTAATTTGTGATAGATCCATTAATCATAACTGAATGAACCCTTTCAAATTAATTTGCTTAGGATTTCAATTAAACAGCGCGTAATTACTGTGTTTTCATGACCATCAAAAATTAATAACAAATGTCCCAGCTTTTAAGTGAGAATGTATAAGTACTGTAATTCGTTACTTATTTTTTATTTAACACTTGATTGCACACAGTTTTAACCACTTGCGAAATAGAGGAGGTTATCAATGTGTCGCAATCTTTTTTTTATTAGGTATTGTAAGGATGGTGTGAAATTTAAAAATTGTATTAGGAACAAATATTTGTAAATTTCAAAGGGCATGCAAGGGAAAGGAACGTATTACGAAAGAAAGGGACAGAATGTATGGCAAAACTGGTATGAGTGAAAGAGTATGTAAGAAAGTTTGACAGTTGTGTGTGAGTGAGATAGTTTCATGTATTTTATGTATGTGCAAAGGAGATGAAAATAAATAGACTTCGAACGTCATCGTTGTTTCACTTACAGTATGGTACACTTAATTTTTTAATTGACGTCTTCCTAGTGACTATGTTAAAAAACCTTTTTCTTATGTTGGCAGTATGGTAGAGCTAAGTTTTAGGTCAATAGTTAGGCGTATCTTTTTGGCAAAATAGGGATGGTAGTTTTTTTTTTGTAGTGCTATGAAAAAAGTTCCTAAAAATAGGTACGTCCAAGTAAAAGCTACCATGCTAACCCAAATTCTCTTTAAGATTAAAGGTTACAAAGTCACGTCTGCCTTTGGACGGCGTCTCGGAGCGCCTTAGAAAGACCGGACGGGAGTGTCGTCATGTATGTCGCATTTGTAGGCGTGATGTAATAACATTTGTTCGGGTGCTATGTCAAATACTTATTTACTTTTTATTACTTCTAAAATTGTCTTTTTCAATGAACAAATAACCAAAGTTAAGGAATCAATAAAAAATACAATCATGCTTAAGGCCTTTTTTACTTAAATGCTTACAAAATCAGAGACATTTATCAAAATCTACTCATTATGAATTTTCTCAATTACGACACATGTTCTGTTATGGGAAATAGATTATAGAATTTTCCAAAATCATAAATTATCAATGTTCTATATTAGTGTTCGTGACTATTAAAAGATAAATAACCATACAGGAGTAGAAAAACGAATGAATAAGTAATGTAAAGTAATTCTCATTCTACTACTAAATTTCCTAATAACTTAACTTTAAATAACTTGCAAAACTTTTTAGCGAGGCAAGCGCCGTCACTGCGCGTGCGCATCGCCTATTAACATGATTTAAATCTCGCCTATTCCCTCGATCGGCTTTTATAATCTGCGCAGGAAGAAAAGCAGTTGATATATTCAAAGTTTTTCCTTTTCTCCCAGACTAGCATAGAAGATAAGTATTAAATAAATATACAAATTACACTGATTGAGCTAGCCCCAAAGCAAGTTCGAGACTTGTGTTATGGGGTACTAACTCAACGATACTATATTTTATAACAAATACATATATAGATAAAAATCCAAGATCCAGGACAATTTGAAAAAGGCCATTTTCCAACTTGCCCTGACCGGGGATCGAACCCGGGACCTCTGACAGGGCGGACGAGCATGGTACCGCTACGCCACGGAGGTAAGATAAACAGTACTTATATATAAAATTGTATTCTAACTTCTTGCAGTGCAGTCTACTCAGAACTTTTTCTTGGATTCAGCAAAGACACTGGGTGTATCATATTATTTTACCAATAATGCAAATCCAGAATGTCGGCAAGAAAATCACATTATATCCCACGTAATGGTTTATATAAGAAAGGTTTCACGATATGAATATTTTTACATACATTGACTAGGATCGGCTTCTGAATTATAATATGAATGTATCCGTCCATCCCAGTGTCACAATAAAGGCCTTGATATATTTTCTCAGCTTGATCAATCGTTCTTTGCTAGACCACCACTCAGGTTTGGGTTCGATCCCCAGCTAGGGTTAGTTGGTAATTTGCATTTAACAATTCTTTATTTATTTACTTAACAATTTATGTAAACGGAAAATGTATAAAGAGAGTACTTAAAATAAAAATTGCACAAAGGCTTATCTCAAAGGAGATCTTTTCCCGTTTTGTATTTATTATATAATATTTTATTCTTTAGTTACTACTTTATTTATTTATTCTTCTTCCTCCTCACCTTATCCCACTTTACGTGGGGTCGAGACAGCATGTGAGTCTTTTCAATTTTCCTCTATCCTTCGTCAAGGCACTGGCACATTCTTTTTATCCATATCGTCCTTAACTCACTCCACACACCTTTTCTTTGGCCGTCGTCTGTTCCTTTGTCCTGTAATTTCCAAATTTAGCATCTTTTTTGTAACGTGGCTCTCCTCTCTCCTCATGACATGTCCATACCATCGTAGTCTATTACTTCTTAGCTTTTTCGTTGTTGGGGCCACCTTTGTACTTCGTCTTACATATTCGTTTTAATTCTATCTTTTCTTGTCACTCCACTCATCCATCTTAACATTCTCATCTCCGCTGCGTGCAGACGTTTTTCATCTGTCACTTACTTAGCTCAAAATTCCAAGCCGTATAGAGCAACTTAATTTAAGTTTGAGGTGAACTCCCCAAGTTGACCCTACCAGTACCTTTAAGATATTTAGAAATTTTGAACATTTTTCGCTAGTTTCATTGATGTGTTTACGTAGATAAAGGACAGTCATTTACTTTAATTGTAGGTATTAACCGCCTGTTTCGCCTGCTAAAAACACAAAGTTTAGATTTGTCTGCAGATAACTCTAACCCTAAATAATTCAAAATGGAGACTATTAAATCCAATCCTATCTGAATTTCAGTTTCACATTTGCTGAATTCTTTATGGCTAAAATATAATACAAAGTCGTCTGCGTACTGTCCTATGATCACGTTTTGTATTTGCTGACATATTTTATGAGTAGCTAAATTAAATAACAGTGGAGACATTGGGTCTCCTTGTGCTAGACCCCTGTTTGTCCATCTCGTGGCTATTAATTCTCCTTTCTCATTTTGTATGGAAAAGTGTCTTTCGGTAAGAAATGACCATAAATAACTGCATACGTTTTGTCCGACTTTAAGCTCGTCTAAAATATTTACAAGTCTATCTACTAGTATATTATTATACGCATTTTCGACATCAAGAAAACATCCTAAAGTTGGATTACTTTCTGTAAATCCTATTTGGATGTATGTGACGAGCCTCACTAGACAGTCTAAACAGGATTGGCCTCTTCTAAATCCTACCGTATTCTCGGACATTTTTAATTCTATCTTTTCTTGTCACTCCACTCATTCATCTTAAAATTCTCATCTCCGCTGCGTGCAGACGTTTTTCATCTGTCACTTACTTAGCTCAAAATTCCAAGCCGTATAGAGCAACTTAATTTTGGAAGAGAAATAGAACAATATAATGTATTCATTAAATATTTATACTACTAACTTGAAGTTTGAGAAGTTCTGTGGCCCGGTGGGATAGCGCTTTTGCAAGTAAAGCGACACTGGGCATGGTTCGCACTTTGATGGGTGACCACATGTGGCATAATTTCTGGAGCTCCGTGCTTTGGAAGGCACGTATCAACCGTTGGTCTCAGCTTTCATCATTGTATGGCAGTTGTTAAGCTATGACAGATGCACTCAGAAAAAAGAATGGTTGCTAATAGCAAACATTTTTGCTACACGTTACCAAAATAGAGTGACTTCTGAACTCAGGTCTACTAGTATTTAAAATGTTTTTTTTTAAATAGTTGTAGTTTGAGACATATAACTATAAGGTTCTGCTAATAAAAACAAAAGTTTAGAATCTAGTAATCAAATCGCAAATAGGAAAACTGGTTCAGCTCTTTCTTTTTCTCAGTGTGCCTTTAGGTAGCTTAAAAATCTGACAACAGTGTTGGCCACTTACACACACGAAAAACTTATAAAAATACTAGGAATTTAAACGGAGTTTATTTTGAGAAATACCTATCTAAGTTTTGTAAATATGAACTTAGTCTAAATTGGAGAAACGAGAATAGTTTTTTCCATTCCGGTCTGGAAGAAAATAAAAACCTAGTATTCACTTGGTTTACTTTCCACGCGAGGGAATGCGTGAAAATAGGAATAATATTCATAGGCGATGCGCCTAGTAACCCATCACTATTTTGATTACTATCAGTAACATTACTGGCAGAAACGACCCATATTATTGGCAGAAAACGACCCATTTTAATTACAACCTACTTGAATGTACTTTAAGATTATTTTTTAAAGAAATTGCATATATCTATAAATATAAATAAATAAATATAAATATATACGGACAAATCACACTGATTGAGCTAGCCCCAAAGTAAGTTTAAACTTATGTTAAGGGATACTAACCCAACGTTACCATATTGTATAATAGATACACATATAGATAAACACCCAAGACCCAGGACAATTTGTAAAAGGCTATTTTCCAACTTGCCCTGGCTGGGGATTGAACCCAAAATCTTCGGATTAGTGAACTAATCTTCTAACTGGCGCTTGATTTTCATTACTATCAACAAGACTTTTTTGTCTCCATTGGAGCCAAGAGCACAACCATTTCTGTACTCCCAGAGCCGTACTTAGTCAGAGCAGTCAGAGGATTAGGACAACACTCTCGCTGGTCAAACGAGTAACAGAGGTCCCACTGATATTAGTGGGACCTCAGGTAAGGTTGACTGTATTCTCAGTCCACACATCTAATTTTAATATCAGTATAATTGTAAGGTTGACGTTTTTGCAGAAAATGCTGCAGTACAGTTTGTTACCGCTTCTTCTGTACTTGCGCTTTGGAGGCGGCAGTAAACTTAGTTGTAAGTAAATGATCTGACGTCAACAACTAATTATTGAGAAATCGAAAGAAAAAAGAAATGGCAATTATCAAGTGATTTAAATATCCAAATAACACAAATCAGATATAAAGATCCAGATAACACAAATCACAATATTTAAATACTTTTAGTTGATTGTATTAAATTTATAATTTCAATTTAGTGGCAAACGTTCTAGCAATACATCTTGACTGCCTCCGTGGTCCAGTGGTCAAAGCGTTCGCGTTGTGACCCGGAGGTCATGGGTTCGATTCCCACTGGGAAGCATACTTTGTTAAAAGTTGTTTCCAGTCTGGATAGGATATTGCAGGCTTGAATCACCTGATTATCCGAAAAGATAGATGATTCCGTGTTTCGGAAGGCACGTAAAACTGTGGGTCCCAAACGCCACCTAGCGTTTGATCATCAAACTATCCAAGGATTGGTTCCTGGTTTGCCCTTTGGGTTGTGGAGGTCAGACGGCAGTCGCTCTGTGTAAAAACCAGTAACCACGTCAAATCTCCTTGGTTAGGTAGCGGACCCCGGGCTCTGAAGCGTTACTGCTGAGGATGCAACCGGGAATACGCTCGGATGATGATGATGTTCTAGCAATACATCGATGCTTAGATCGTCCGTAATGACATGACGTTAGTTGCATTTCCCACCGCAGCCCATATCATTCAGACGTTCATTCTTGAGAGCGCAGCCGCAGACTGTGATACCAAAGTTTTCTTATAAGGTGAATATAAAATTATATTATGCAATAAGTTTTCTAGCGAGCAGTGATTAATGTTTTTTTTTAGTTATAATAAAGGTCAGTTTAGTTTTAGTAATGTAACATATTTTATTTTTAAGTAGTAATAGGCATTTTTTTATAACGAACCGTTAGGCTCAATTTACACTGCGGCGGAATCGAAGCGAAGCGACGAAATCGTACATAGCATAATGAACTTTATGCCAAGCGTATAATGTTCAAACTCTGGCGTTGCCGGCGGCGACGCGACGATTCGCTTGACTTCGGCGCGACTCCGCGCGTCGCCGCCGGCAACGCCAGAGTTTGAACATTATACTATTGACATAAAGGTCATTATGCTATGTACGATTTCGTCGCTTCGCTTCGATTCCGCCGCAGTGTAAATTGAGCCTTACACTATGTGGGATAAGTTTACCTTTGTATATTTTGCTCTTTTGTATGTTATCTTTGTAATGTATTTATTTTAGTACAATCACTTACAAAAAAACAGGAACAAGTTGTTTTAGTTACAGGTAACATTCAAACTAAATAAATAAAAATAAAAAATGTCGTGTAGATCATTGCCCTGCGGTAAAGTGCCCAAAAGCTGGCAGCATTGCCACGCTGGATTGCAATGCTTATTCGTTGGGCGAAGTAATTGCCAGCCCTTTGGTCACCGGCACCTCGAGCAACTTCTGATTGAAAAATTTTAAAAGTTTATGGGTTGCTGGCCCCCACGGACCTAAGGTCTCAACCCCAAACGGCTCAAATATGAAGCCGTTCCCTAGACATTCATACTTGCGCCGTTTTAGGGTTTCCGCAGTGGTTGCAGCTGCGCCAGCCTTGGAGCAAGTTTATTTGCTAGCAAATGAAAAAAACCCCGATTGTCAAGTGCACCATCTAGCGGAACTACCGATATGACTTTGGTAGTTCCACTTCTCAACACTAAATGGATATACGCGCCATCTATTAGTTTGCGAGAGAAAGTCCTGACATTCAAGCGTTAACAACAACAACTTTTAAATAGCTCACCCGATTTTCATCAAACATATCTAAGAACCACCTCGAGGAAAATTGCTTTTACGTGAAAAAACCGCATCGAAATCGGTCCATCCGTTCTAGCGCTACGATGACACAGACAGACAGACATTATAACACCCCCTTTTTAGGGGGTTAAAATAGAGGAGACAGACTACATTTTTCAATTATGAACATGAGCCAAATCGTTCATTATATAGAATATTTAAAAAATATCTCCGTAGCGTAGTGGTCACCATGCTAGTCCGCCACCCAGAGGTCCCGGGTTTGAACCCCTGTCAGGGCAAGTTGGAAAATGAACTTTTTTAAATTGTCCTGGGTCTTAGATGTTTATCTATATATGTGTTTATTATAAAATATAGTATCGTTGAGTTGAACACAAGTCTCGGACTTACTTTGGGGCTAGCTCAATCAGTGTAATTTGTCCCTATATATTTATTTATTTAATAAGGGTCACGAGTTTACTGCTCGGGGTGAACAACTTGTTGACAAGCTAAACATACAATTATTTAGTAGACCCTGTTAATACAAAATAACATCTATGAGTAAGGATAATTAAAAGGTCTCAGTAACTAATCACAGGGGTTATTATTTCGCTGGCTACAATCAGTTCTGTTAGATCTAGATTTGGTCTAACTTAGATTGCTTTTGTAAATTGTTACAAAGTATCGCAATCAAGATTTGAAACCCATTTATCGCCGTTTTCAACAGTCTCACAGAAATTCAGAAAATGAAAATTTTTAAAATTTACATACTGTTTTAAAATTTTAGGTTTTTTTGACAGTTTTAAAATTCAAATATATCTTTATCATCATAGGATATTTATTAAAATATTTTTTAATAATCGTCACTTTGTTTTGAGTTTTCTGCCACCTCCAGAGCGTTAGTGCAGAAAAAGCGGTAACAAATTACTGTACTGTAGCATTTTCTCCAAGGACGTCAACTCGCAATGAAATTAATATTTAAAGTGGATATGTGGACAGAGTATAGGTACACTGTTTGTTATGTCATAATTTAAATTTCATTTTTTAAATGTCGATATACCTAATTAAAATAATGTAAACTCAAGTTGTAAATTCAGTATGTACCAAATTATGACATTTGTGAGTTTACAAACCTTAAAGAGGGACCCGCGCCAAGCTCAAGCCAGACTTTGTTGTCTTTAAGATAGTCATCGTTCCTATAATAAGCCTTCTCACAAAGTACCTTCTTTATATAAGCTTTACATTTTTTTTCTGGCATTCAAGGACCTATTCTGGCAATTTATTATCATATCATATCATATCATTTATTGCTTCCTTAATGTATCATACAGGTCTTTATTAACAAAATAAGTAACAATTAAGGACTCTGACGGGCGCTGCAATGGGGAAGAACCACATTTTTGTCAAATCTATGTTATTGAATTATTTTATGATATATTTCATTTTATGTACCTATATAATATTCATGCAAGTTATATTTTATACGACGTATGTAAGTTTATTCATTAATAATAAGCTAATAGATGTCAAACTTTTACATTAATAAAAGTTAATAGATATCAATTTTTTTTATATAAGTCAGGAATTATTATTAATTTAATATATTGCCTTTACGGTGTAATTTTGTCTTCCAAATATGTATTGTGTAATAGCATTTATTAGTCAATAGTTCTTTGAGTTTGTTTAGAAACGTTTTATTATTCTCTATGTCTTTGATGGCGGTTGGGAGTTTGTCGTAGAGCCTAACAGGCATGACTAGAGGGCTAGATGAGTGAAGCTGGAGACGCGGAGTAGGTGGTTGTAGCTTATTTTGATGCCTGAATGTATATTTTGTAACTCTCTTCGTTTTTTGAAAAATTCAGGATAATTTCGGACAAATTTGCATGCTTGTAGGATGTAGATGCATGGCAAAGTTAAAATTTTGTGTCTTTTAAAATAAGGTTTGCAGCTGTCTCTTTTTTTATATTTGCTATTATACGTAACAATCTTTTTTGCATGGTAAATACTTCATCGCAATCGGTTTCATTGCCCCACAAAAATGTACCATAACTTAGCCATGAGTAGGCGTAGGCGTAGTAAGTGACAATAGCTGTTTCTATGTCCGTTGATTTTTTTACCTCCCTAAGCGCATACGCAAACTTAGATAATTTTGCGCGTAGTTTTTTTGTATGAGACTTCCAATTTATGTGACTATCTATGTCAATGCCTAGCAAAGTAAATTCATTTACCACCTCTAAATCGATACCATTGAAGCTCATTTTAACCTCTAATGGTGGTTTTTGGTACGGGTGAAAGACCATTAATTTTGTTTTTAAATAATTTAATTCTAAGTTGTGCTCGTTCAGCCAGTTAGATGTTATCGTGAGAATGTCAGTAAGTTGTTCGCGCAAATTTTTGCTACCGTGGGTGGACATTAAGATGGAAATATCATCGGCAAATAGAACACAATGTTCTTTCATTATTTTTGGAAGGTCGTTGATGTATATTAGGAATAAAAGGCACCCGAGGACACTTCCTTGGGGGATAGAAGATATATTACAATTACAAACAAGTTTACAGACGTTTTACTTACTGTTTTGTGTAAAACTTCACGGGAATTGATCATAAAATATAATATCGTTGGATTAGTGCCCCATAAACAGAAGCTTAACCTTACTTTGGGGCTAGCTCGTGTGTGATTTATCCCTATATATTTATTTGTATATTAAATACGAATTACAATATCATTTTAAAACTTTGACTGGATGACTAAATGTAGTTATTTTTAAAAACTTACTTACACGAACACATAGGCGAACACAAACACGAACAAGCCTAATACACAGATGTTTCTGAAGGTGATCCTACTTTACAAACATCTCTTTATTAGGCTGTCAAAAGTCAAAAAGTGGGGGGGTTACTGCATAAAATAATACGTTAGTCGTACGAAAGCGACGTCCTATTTCTATGTCAAACCAAATTAGACTTCATTATCATACGTTACTGCTCAATGTTGCTTGACACAGAAACGCGGATACGCAGTAACGTTTGTCTTGTGTACCACTTATGGAGTAAGCCTCCTGTTTATTAATCTTAATGTATTTGTTATTTGTATCACTTGATAATTGTCAATTTATCTTTCGATTTCATAATAGGTAGTTGTCGATGTCAGATCATTTACTTGCAGCTAAGTTTACTGCCGCTTCCTAAGCGCAAGTACAGAAAAAGCGGTAACAAACTGCCCTGCATCATTTTCTCCAAAAACATCAACAATTATACTGATATTAAAATTAGATATGTAAATTGAGAATATGTGATGTCACAATCTGTATACATACATCTTTCAGAACAGTTACGATTATAAAATATTAAAAGCAGCCTTGTATTTTAAAGCACCTTATCGAATGATAAAAGAAACGCGCCATCCTATTGAATAAAATTAACTTAATAATCCTCCCCTCACTTTATTAATATATTATTGGGTCTCGTAATTTACTTCAGTTTTTATCAAGTTAAGACGGAGTGCAGTGGCGTATCTAGCAGGCTGGGTAGACTGAGCCAAGGGCGGAATATTTTAGGGGCGGCAAACTTGAAGCCAAAGGTAAACAAGTTTATTTGCTAGGAAAAACTAAGAAAAACCCCGATTTTCAAGGATGCCATCTAGTGATGCGTAACAGAATTATACATTCCAATTGACATCCTTAGTGCCATCTCTTATTCGCTAGAGAAAACCCTGACTTTCAAGCGTTAACTCCAATTACTTTTTTTAAACCATTAAACCGATTTTCATCAAACATAGCTAAAAACCACCGCTGGGGAATTTCTTTTTACGTAAAAAACCGCATTGAAATCGGTCCATCCGTTCGGGAGCTACGAAGCCACAATCAGTTACATATACAGATAAACAGACAGACATTAGCGTCAAACCTATAACATCCCTCTATTTATCGGGGGTCGAAAAATGTACACCAACTACTTTTACTCCCGCGCTAGGTCTGCGCGGGAGTAGAAAAGCCGTTTGAGGGAATGGACGAGAATTTAAATCAATCAATATGCAATTCACACACACACACACACGCGCACACACATTCTGGTGTTTTGAGATACAAGCTCTGCTTAGTTCTAATATTAGTCCCACACAATGTCCTTTCATGTAGGTTAATATGTTCTCGTATTGTAATACGGCGTAATGTATAAAAGGAGATTTTTTTTATTGGATTTTGTATAAAAATCCAAGAAACTCCAAGCAATCCATAACAAAATTACTGCATACGAGGATTAACGCGAAACATACCTACTTTTTGGGTTCCCTACCCAAAGGGTAAAAACGGGCTCAGGTCGTTCAGCGCGCTATGGAAAAGGCTATACTCGGTGTTTCTCTACGTGATCAAATCAGAAATGAGGTAATTCGTAGGAAAACAAAAGTCACTGACTTAGCTCGTTTAAGTGGCAGTGGGCAGGACACACAGCGCGACGAACCGGGCCACTCTAGATCGCTCATTTTGGAAATCTTTAGGCCTTTGTCCAGCAGTGGACGTTATGAGGCTGAGATTATTACTAAGACTCCGCTCTCTGTCCATCCGGGCATCAGTCCGTCCGTCTGTCTGTCACCATGCTGTGTCTCATGAACTGTATTAGCTAGGCAGCTGAAATTTTCATGATGTATTTATGTTGTCTCTATAACAACAAATACTAAACAGAATATGATTTTTTATAGATAATGGTACGGAACATTTTGTGTGCGAGTCCAAAATGCAATTGGTCGGTCATTTACTTTTGGTTATTGGTCGTTACGAAGCACTAGTAATCGGTACTTTTATTAAAAATAATTAAATTTTATTATACACTACACGTAACGTAAATTATACTTAGTGACGTATAAAAGTGCCTGTAAAAGTCTAATTAATAAACATACGACTTTTTAAATTGAATTTTGAAGATATTGGGCGGCAAAATTTGAATAGCCCGCGGGTGGTAAATGAATAAAAACGCCACAGTCAAGGAGCGAATTCGTCCTTCTCGGGAATCTTTCGCCCCATTCAAATGTGTATATAATTTGATAAACGACTTGTTTGTTAGAAGCCCTAATCTTACCTTTTGTTATTGAAAATTCGATATATTCGTGAGTTAATTTGTCAACCTACGCCTTAATCAATTCAGACGATTTCACCGTAAATAAACAGTCAATAAAAATATTATTGAACAAGCAAGCGAAGCAAAAGAAATCCCAGAATCTACTCAAACAATCCGGTGTTTGTATGTCTGTTCGATGATAACTTGATCAGAGCTTTATGAAATTGTAGAAATAGCTAAAAGAGTTTTTAAGTTCGAACATGTGTCAAATCGGTCAAGGGGTTGGCGAGATAGAGGGGTTGTGAGTTCACAGTTCGGGGCGAACTACTAGTACATTCTCACCTTCACAACCTCTTTCTTTTATACAATTAATAGTATAAAACGACAGTCAGAATATTTAATATTCAGTCAAAAAGTCCGCCCAGAATCTTACCTGCTGCAAAAGTGCCATAAAGGGGAAACAGTATTTATTGCTTAATTCACTAATTTTGAGTTTTAGCTCATCGTATTCTCTGTTATTAAAAAGTATCTGATATTTTGATATCTCGTTTAGTTTCCAAGATATTGAATTTTGATATGAGTACGCGACGCGAGAATCCACCGGGCCGGTGTTTGATGTGGTAACGTCATATTCTACCGGTGAGCGGGGCGTTGGAATGTGACGTCACACGCTGAACGTAAGCCTCTATTTTATAAGAGAATTTCAAATATCTGTAAAATCATAACTATTTGGTCTTATTGATTGAAACAAAACATAAACGCCTTGATTGCTCGAATGCCAAATATAGACATTTTTTACGACAATTTAAAAAAAAATTGTTTATTACAATTAATATTATTATACAATTTAACAATTATTATTATTATTATGTAAGTTTTTGACTCACATGTACGTTTTGGGTAACTGTAAGTGCACGGGGTAATTTGTTATCAATAAAGAATAAAGAATAATCTAGCTTTATGCAAAGCGATTCTGCGTACCTCGTATTATTTATTCTCCATTATCAAGAAGTCTGTCCTATTAAGAGGCATTCCACATTTGATTGGCTGTCGCAAAAAAAAATACTAAAATATATATTTATCTGTCGCTTGTTGCTCGCACAATCAAACATTTTTAAAGATTATTAAAAAATGTGTCTCATTTGTAGAAAAGTGTTTTGTTAACTGTCAATATAATTATATTGTGGATATTTTAGACATGTTTGTATATTGTGTAGACATTTATTACATCGAAAATTAGGTCATCAAAATTTTAAATCTTTGATGACTTAATTCTCGATACACATGCACATGAACAATAAAAAAACATGTCTACAATATCTAACATATAATTATATTGACAGTTAATGAAACACTTTTCTACAAATGAGTCACATTTTTTAATAATCTTAAAAAATGTTTGATTGTGCGAACGAGACAGCCAACCAAATATGAATTGCCTCTTAAGGATAAAAACGTGTTTTTCCTCTTGACAAGTTGAAAGTTATGTTTTCTAAAAGGTCGATTTGTTACAAAGACAGTTACGTAGGCGGTCGATTTGGATTTCTTAAAGGTCTTCGACAAACGTTTTCATAAAGTCGGACCAAATCCCCATTGTTATTCTTTCATAAAAAAACTAAAGTCACTTTTATCCTGTGTCTGTCTTTGAAATAAGCCTGATATACGAATTTTAATGTAAGTTACCTACGTGCAATAAGTTTTTTAATATTTTAGGTACTCGTTATACCGTTTCTAACAAGATATTGTTATTTTATAGTACCGTACCGTTCCACCACGGCCACCATCATTTTAAGGCGATTTTAAAAAGCAGTAGTTTCTCAATTCGGCTTTTTAAAGTATGTACATTTAAAAAATAAATATTTTTGATTTGAAAGAGTATGCGTACCTTTTGGTATTATTGTCAGTATAGGTCAAGATCTGATTATGGAATCTTTGAATAATTAAAGTCAAATGTTCAAAGAAAACATACAATGATTTTTATGTTTCTGTCAGTAAACTAAAAAGTGTGAAAGCCGAACTAATGAAAAATACCAGATTTTTTGTATGTATATGGAAAAATAACACTGATTGAGCTAGCTCCGAAGTAAATTTGAAACTTGTGTTATTTGATACTATATTTTATAACAAATACATCATCATCCGAGCGTATTCCCGGTTGCATCCTCAGCGGTAACGCTTCAGAGCCCGGGGTCCGCTACCTAACCAAGGAGATTTGACGAGGTTACTGGTTTTTACACAGAGCGACTGCCGTCTGACCTCCGCAACCCAAAGGGCAAACCAGGAACCAATCCTTGGATAGTTTGATGTTCAAACGCTAGGTGGCGCTTGGGACCCACAGTTTTATAACAAATACATATATAAATAAACATGCAAGACCCAGGACAATTTGAAAAAGGCTATTTTCTAATTTGCCCTGAGCGGGGATCAAACCCGGGACCTCTGGGTGGCGGACTAGCATGGTGACCACTACGTCACGGAGGTCGCCATTCTTTGTCCAAGATAATTACTAGGCTTGGCGTCGGGGGTAAAGTAATGTTAACAAGCGCTGGTGTGCAAAACGTTATAGGATTGTTAGGCTCCAGAGCACGCATCGAATGCAAGCAGAATTTCTTTATTGTTACCTGCGCAAAGAGAGCAGGAAGAATTTCCATTCTAATTTGCGCAAAACGAAATGCACGAGAAATTGATATTGAAATATCATAGAGAGCAATATTCCATATTGCTTCTTCGTGCAAAAGGTAAAACAAAGTTTAACAATACTTTTGATCACTTAGTAACATAGGTTTTTTTACATTTCTTTTTTTCTTCTCTAACAGTAGTAACAATTGATTGACATGCATGTGTAAACACGAATATGAAATTAATGATTTTATTATTGTAACATTGACATATTAATGCACTTCTACTTATTAACCATAATTATTAGATATATAAACAAATTTTGCATGCCAGAGTCTGGCGAAAAGTGCTTGTATCTACATATATTTTAATTAAGTACCCTTGTAACCACTTTTCTATTAAATAAACTTTAATTTGATTTGATTTTCTTCTGTGAATTTTCCATGCTTTTATTTATTTAAACTGCATTGCAATGTATCTTTTATATACCTGTATGAATGTTTCATCATCATTTGAGCGTATTCTCGGTTGCATCCTCAGTGGTAACACTTCAGAGCTCGAGGTCCGCCGCCTAACCAAGGTGATTTGACGGGTTACTGGTTTTCATATAGAGCGACTACCGTCTGACCTTCACAACCCAATGGGTAGACCATAAACAATCCTTGGATACGTTTGATGAGAAAACGCTAGATAGTGTTCGGGACCCTCAGTTTTATGTTTGAACTAGCTGTAACCCGCGACTTCGTCCACGTAGAAGTCGAAAATGGTTCTAATAGGTTTTTTGATTTATTATTTTTTGCTAATTCAAAAATGTCAAGTGTCTCGCTCCAAAAATGACGAAGATTCATACAAACTTGCAACCCCTATTTCACCCCTACAGGGATGTAATTTTCAAAATCTAGTAAATAAATTATTATTTTCTACTTCTTCCTAAAATCAATTAAAAACCTCATCTCACTTATCTCACCTTAAAAACTACGAAGTTTCATACAAACCGGCAATCCCTATTTCACCCCCTTCGGGATGGAATTTCCAAAAATCCTTTCTTAACAGACGTCTCCTAGTCACAATTTACCTTCCTGCCAAATTTCATTTTCATTGTCTGAGTAGTTTTCGAGATTTCGTGATGAGTGAGTGAGTGATTTTCGCTTTTATATATATAGATGTATGTTTAGGTCAAATCTTGCAATTAAATTTTCAACCCGTTATCTTCAACCAATTGAGCTGAAATTTTGTTTACTTGTGTAAGTCAGAGGGCATGATAATATGGAGTCTATGAGCTGTTCTGATGATGGAGCCGGGTGATATTTGATTTTAGTAATTAAACAAAGTAGAACTCGTTTGATTTGTCTTGGCAAGCATTTATGGTAGATGATGGTTGATGGTCTGGTTGATGGTACTCAGTTATAAAACGACGCAATTCCATCAAGTATGCGCTAATTTTAGTTTTCTTCACAAATACTTTGGCCTTATAATAAAAATTTGTACTTATATGTAATTTTAAAAAATCTATTTAGCATCATCACATTCCTCTAAATCACCAATCCACCAGGTTGTCTGGAAAAGATCGCTCTAAGCGATAAGAGCGCCCATTGTACCTATGTATTTTAAATTGTAAAACTTCTATTTTATGTTTTTTTTTGCATTGGTGCAATAAAGAGTTTTTCATTCATTCATTAATTCATTTGTTCATTCATTTATTCATTCATTCATTCATTTATTCATTCATTCATTCATTCATTCATTCATTCATTCATTCATTCATTCATTCATTCATTCATTCATTCATTCATTCTTTCATTCATTCATTCATTCATTCATTCATCATGTCATGTTTCGAGTCCCGGTAGATTGAATCAGTTATTGTTTTTTTTTATGCTAAAAACAATGAATTGATGTATAGTTTTCACTTTTTTACCCCCGAGGCAAAAAGAGGGGTGTTCTAAGTTTGACGGCAATGTCTGTCGAATCGTCTCGAACGAATGCACCGATGTGGATGCTTTGATAGTAAGTAAGATAGTGATAGTTTCTTGCAATAGTTTTTAACTATGTTTGAGGAGAATCGGTTCAATCGTTCAAAAAATATTGGGGGTGAACCCTTAAAAGTCGTTTATTTTAAATTTACCTAGTAAATAAACTTTCAAGGACCTCTTTTTCCTTTTTTTTTCATCGAGTAAAGCTAGATCGCCCGGGAACTATGTTAATAAACATAAATCTTACATAATTCCATTTCAGGCCTTCAAGGAGCTATGAACAAAGCAATAGGTCCTGTTCTCCTGTTAGACGAACTCAGAGTAGATTTAGGTAGATACGAGTAATGTCAATACTGTTCTACATTACTAAATTCAATATGTACTTATAGTGGTGTTGAATATTCATACCTTCGTCTTAGGAACTATTAACACTGTCTTATCTTGAATAGTAAAGAGATTGCTTGTAGTGTTTATATTTCATTAAAGTTTGGTATTGTATACTTAATAGGTCTACCTTGGAAATAATTTTCTTAAGGAGCTACCTGACTTCAGATCAGACTTGATTCAAATGGGGGCAGCACTGGACCCCGGAAAATTCGGGTAGTCCCTTAACCAAGAGCTCTCCTGGCCAAACGCCGCATTTTCTACTTGAACAATCCGGCGTGTGTATGTATGTTTGTTCGAAATTAACTTTAGTAGTTTTGATCGGAGCGTCATAAAATTTGGTGGGCGTGTAAAAATGGCCAATAGAATTTTCAGGTTCAAACATGAGCTAAATTGGATAAGGGGTTGCAGAGATTGGGGGTTCGCGAGTTCACAGTTCGTGCGAACTACTTACTAGTTGGATATACATTCGTATTTATTTACATTTTAACATCCATTTTATTGTGATAGAGCCACGCTACCGGCAAAACTCTGTTTTGCTAGTAGCATGAATGGGCCGGCTCGTCAGGGGAAGTACCACACTCTCACAGAAAATCGACGTCTGAGTTACTACTCAGACGTCGATTTTCTGTGAGTAGCGTCACCGCTTCTATGCTTCGTTCGGTGAGTCAGAGAGCCGGAGCCCCCCCCCCTCACTCCCCTCCCCCTCTCCCTACATCTTCCCTTCCTGAAAGGCCGGCAACGCTTCTGTTACACCCCTGGTGTTGCAATTGTCCATGGGCAGCGGTGATCATTTACCATCAGGTGACCCGCTTATTCGTCTGCAGCCCTATGACATAAAAAAAAACAAAAACGAGGGGTGTAATAAGTTTGCCGCTAATATATTTTCGTCTGTCTGTCTGTCTGTCTGTCTGTCTATGTATCTGTCTGTGGAATCGTAGCTCATGAACGGAGAGACAGATTTTGATTCGGTGTTTTTTACGTGAAAGCAAGTTCCCTTCCGATTATTCTGAGCTATTTTTTTAAAAAATTGGTTCAACCGTTTAAAAGTTATTAGGAGTTAACGCGTAAAATTATTTTTTTTAAATTTACCTGGCAAATTATAGATGGCGCTACTGATATCAATTCAACTTGACATCGGTTGGAATACGTAGTACTGCCACTCATCACTAGGTGTCATTGAGGGTTCGTTTGTTTGTTAGATAAACTTTTATTGTACTATGAAAATACACAATTACATACATAACAAAATAAACAGTAAATTGTCAACGGCAGACTTATCCCATAATATAATTTCGTCAAGTACACCGGCAAAAGGTATTTTTAATTTTTCTGGCAAAAAAACTTATTACTTTAATGTTTAACAAGTAATTATTACAAAAAAAACCTGTCTACCATTTTTGTTGTTTTTTTTTTCATATTTTTTTATTTTGATATGCTCAGTGTCACTCTCACAGTAAATACGAATCTAACGACACCTCTCAAGCTGAAATCCATCGAGCCGTTCAGGTGCAGAGCGTGCCAAACATTTGAATTTGGCGCCAAAAATCCGCTATTCCGTTTTTTATTATTTTGATAAACCCAGTGTCACTTTCACAGTAAATATTAGGTTGGGGAAAAAGTCATTTCGCATATAGTATGTATGAACTTGTAATAAAACCACTTTGGCTATACTATTTGTACCTGGCTGGTTTTGGTATTATTTAAAAGTTTAAATTTTAAAGAAGATTTTTATTTGTTTTTCTTATCGTCAAGATGAGTGAATCTATTGAAGAAATTAGATACATTTTAAAATTTTACTACCAAAACGGTAAAAATGCAATGGTAGCTTAAGAACTGAGAATTGACCACAAAACAGTTTAGGCGCATTGGAAAACAAAATGGGTACACAAAAAAGCTCGATATTTGGGTACCTCGTAATGAACCGTGTACTCATTTGTGATTCTTTATTATGACGTAATGAGACCGAACCATTTTTGAAGAAATTGATAACTGGTGATGAAAAGTGGATCACGTACGACAAGAACGTGCGAAAAAGGTCATGGTCAAAGGCTGATCAGGCTTCACAGACTGTGGCGAAACCCGGGTTAACTCTAACTTCGGTCGCTTTCTCTCAACTAAGAAGTTGAGAGAAAGCGGCCGGAATTAATCAACAGAAGGGGTGTGGTTTTTGATCATGATAACGCTAGACCTCACACATCTTTAACCACTCAGCAAAAATTAAGAGAGTTTGGCTGGGAGGTGTTAATGCATCCGCCGTATAGTCCTGGCCTGGCACCTTCAGATTTCCACCTGTTTCGGTCTCTTAAGAAATCTTGAGGCAGTGTCAGGTTAACATCACGAGAAGACTGCCAAAACTACTTGACGCAGTTTTTTGATCAGAAGCCCCAAAATTTCTATAGCAATAGGATCATGTCCCTACCTATAAGATGGCAAAAAGATATCGAACAAAATGGTACCTACATACTTTAGTTGAATGTAAATAAACTATATTAAAAAATGTTTTTAATTTTCATATAAAATGCAAAAAGACTTTTTCCCCAACCTATTACAAATCTAACTCTCAAGCTAAAACTATCGAGCCGTTCAGG
Source organism: Acrobasis suavella (assembly GCA_943193695.1). Classification (NCBI taxonomy): domain Eukaryota; kingdom Metazoa; phylum Arthropoda; class Insecta; order Lepidoptera; family Pyralidae; genus Acrobasis; species Acrobasis suavella. Next base: position 24,260,553 of record OW971934.1, read on the forward strand.
CTGCAGAGCGTGCCAAACAATAATATGTACATACAAACATACTCTCGAAAAGCATAACCCTCCTTCTGGCGCAGTCGGGTAAAAACACGCCTTGCTTCTTGCTTCTTGTTTGCCAATCAATTACAGTTGTGTTAGATCAGTAAACCTAGTTTGGTTCCCACCTATACTACCGTACCTATACTAGGAGGTGCCAGAGGTGTTAATTAATTATTGAACCAATTTGTGCGGTGAAGCTAGAAATTGTTCCCAAACACTACAAACAGCAGTTTAGTCAAGGGAGAAATTACATTATTAATTAAATAAATATATAGGGACAAATGACACTTGAGCTAGCCCCAAAGTAAGTTCGAGACTTGTGTTTTGGGATACTAACTCAACGATACAATATTTTATAACAAAGCCCTTCTGGCGAGTAGGCGACCAATACTGTCAAAATGAGTTTCTTTCGGCGTTTCTTCTCAGCAGTGGTCGTTACGAAGCGCTGGTATATGTAGCTTTACTTTAAAAATAAATTAAATTTTAATATACTTTACACGTAACATAAATTATACTTATTGACGTGTAAAAGTGCCTGTAAAGGTCTAATTACTGATAGTTAATAGATTCAGGTGTTACTTTGCGGAAGTCAAAGTTACATACTACATGATTTGAATTACTTTGTGGCGGAATTGCACAAAGTAATTCAAATCATGTAGTATGTCTAATTACTGAATAAACATTTGAATCTTTGAATCTATATATATATATATATATATATATATATATATATATATATGTATATATATATATATATATATATAGACAAACAATTAAGACCCAGGGCAATTTAAAAAGGCCATTTTTCGGGTCCGGCCCTTAGGCCCTCGTTCCGCGACGCGCTCGGCCGCGACGCTCTCGAATTTTAAAATTTGTTTGTCCGCTACGCCCTCGGTCGTGCCGCTCACGATTGTAAAACAAGGTAAGGTACTGTTGAGAAAAGAAGTGTTTCTGATTTAATATTTTAATTTTCTTTGAAACGTGTGCCGTGTTGAGTATAAATTTCACACTACCTTGCCTGATCTTATTAGTATAGATGCTGAGAGCCCTACTCCGGGACTCCAGCCGGTAAGCAAACACGAAAACTATGATTGTAAATTTAATTTTAATTAGTCAATTATCATCACATAATACTTATTGATTTTGTTTTACCACAGCGTATTTATTTATTAAAAAAATAACTGTACCTTGGATCGGATTCTATTTATCTCTCTAAGGAAACTTCTTAAAGAAACTCTAGAGTCTCTAAGGAAACTTTTTAAAGACATAAATATTTTGACTCTCCCTTCGCAACCCATCTATGTGAACATTATGTACGTGCGTCAGCACATACATTTATATAAGAAAAATTATGATATTCATAGTACTAACACTAGAAATGAAAATAAATTAGCTATCTCAGCTTTTCGGTTAAAAAAGACAAAAAGTCTTTTGTGGGTCTCAGCTTGCGTCTCTATAATAAAATTCCAGATAATGTAGTAGCGTTACCTTTATCTAAGTTTAAGACTGCCGTTAATAATCATTGATTAAAAAATGCTTGTTATGATGTAAATGACTATTTATCTCATCAAAATTCTTGGAAATAGTTAACTACAAATATTAATTGTATTATTTAGATGTATAATAAAAAAAAAGTCAAAAATCATTTATTTATCTTTGGATATTTATATCACTTGATAATTGTCATTTCTTTTTTCTTTCGATTTCTTAATAGTTAGTTGTTGACGTCAGATCATTTTATAAAATGTATACTAAGCTTAAGTGTAAATCTGTATTGTAACTGAAACATAGCCCATCGGGCTGGGAAGGGACCAATACTGAACTGGGTTTCTTTCGGCGTAATCTTCCCAGCAGTGGTCGTTCCGAGTAGTAGTTTTTTAGCTTTTGAACTAAAATAATACCTTCAAAATAAGATAAATTTATCCCACGTTAATTTTTTTTTAAACTTTGACTTTGATTTTGTTAGGTTGGCTAATAACGTAATGACGTAAGACAGAGGGTCCCATTAGGAGGGATTGAAAAAATAAACAGACTTTTTACGATAGAACTGCGAGACTATTTTATTTACAAGTTATGTTTTTGATGTCGTAAATGTCTACTCGAACAGAAATTACATATTTTTATTTTACTTTATTTTTCTGGACAATTTAAAATTACAATATTCCATGTACACTAAATGATCCTTACGCACGTGAATTTGATGTTTTTTTTTTTCACTTAACATTTCTGCGCTTAACAGTACTCATACGAGATTTTTGCAAAAAAATTATTAAAACGAGAGCGTCACGGCCGAGGGCGTCACGGACAAACAAATTTTGAAATTCGAGAGCGTCGCGGCAAAGCGCCTCGCGGAATGAGGGCCTAACGGCCGGACCCCATTTTTCTACTTGCCCCGACTGGGGATCTAACCCGGGATTTTTGGGTGGTGGACTAGCATGGTGACCACTACGCCACGGAGGTCGTCAATTATTCGTTAATTATGCTTAAGGAGCTTGGTGACTTTACTGTACAATTTTATGTGTTATATGCAATAATGCAAAACACTTAAAAGTTAAGAATATTTTTTTTTTTCAATGTAGGATAAATTTAATTTTTTTTTTGTTATCTGTTATAGGTCTTAATTTTGGCCATAAGCCTCCCCTCTATGCTTGTAACTTTCGCGGTCCCTAGACGTGAACTGCCATTCTTTTTCAAACTGTGTAAAGTCTTCCGCCGATCCCTTTCTTGGTCTTCCTCTCTTTCTTCCACCGTCCGAGGGCCAGTTGGTGATTATACGATACCTTGCGGCTCAAAGTAGCGTTTCGAAACGACTTTTGCTGGTAAGATATGCTAAAAGTAGTTTATCGCACCTTTTAAATAAGTTACAGCTAAATTTAAAACCTGGAACTTTTTTATATAATTTTACCTACCGCTGTGGAGCCCCTGACGGAAGAACCTCGCAACCATCCACCCATCTTCATCACGTAACGAACGGTCAGTTGTGGCCAACTAAGGAAGCTCTGTCATTGATAACTTTTGGTTTCCACTACTTTTACCCCTGACATTGTAAAATTTAAAAAGCGAATATCCTTGTCATCGAACTTTTAATCAGATCACTGCATTTTCATTTATCACCAAAATCATCATTATTAATGGCAGATCACAAAGCCACTTTAAAGTCAAGAAGTATCTACACGGGCCTATACACACGCTGGGACTTCATTTTTCACAATTTTACATGTAAAAAATACATCCCATATTGTAATAGGCAATGTTTTAACTGCACTGCGCGTAAATCAACATGCACTCGGTCGGTTACATATTTATATATTTTTTTTTTACAATAAAGTAATAAATAAAGGAATAATCTATCTAGCCATCGGAAAAGACATTAAATTCGCAAAGCGTGATTTAGTTTTTCAGTTTTGGTTTTTTGTATGAGTCTGAGAGTTTAGTGGGAATTCTAATTTGCAACTTCGAAAAACCTGTATAAACTGAGAAAATCGGGCGTTTTTTCATTATTTTCTCTCTTGGGCCAAAACTATGCATTTCTTTTCCACCATGTTTTCTACACTAATAAACCTGAGCCAAGCTATGGCACATTGAAGATGGCCAATTTTCCTCCACACACAACAAAGACAAGAAAAACCACGATCTAATGTCTTTTTATAGACGGCGAGGTTATATTACAAAACTAAAAACATTTTTGGGGTCCTATGCTGCCCCCATTGGAAACAAAATATTTGAAAAGAAGACGGAGATATCATTAATTTTTTTGTCTAAACTAAGGTCTGTAAATTATTTTAGAACTACTGTTTATAGTTCAAACAGAGAACTTGAAGCTCTTCTAAGCGCATTTGTGAAAAACGGCCATTTTTGGCAAATGTGCGTAGAATAGTTTCACGTTCTCTCTTTTAACTATAATAAGTAGTTTATAAAATAGTTTGAAAGAGGCTTGATCAAGACAACATTTTAAATGTGATTCTTTACCATTTTCGCAATTAGTATCTCATATTAACAATCATCCCAATTTACAGCGTTTGTAAATAAATTGAGGGCCATATTTACTGACACGGTGAGAATTGGTAAAATGCTGGCGGCGAAAGCAATTAATCGAGCAATCTATGTGATATTGACGCAGACACCGCAAAATACACGCAAAAGTGCTCAACTGCTCGCTCACGCTTGTTAGTAAGAACCAAACCGACAGCTAACGAGCCAGGAAGCGAGCCGGGCGAGCAGCGTCTATCCTGACAAATGTACAAATTAACAATTACCTATTTACAGCCTTTGTAAATAGTATCTCATATGAACAATCATCCCAATAGACAGCGTTTGTAAATAAATTGAAGGCCATATTTACGGACACGGTTAGGATTGGTAAATTGCCGGCGGCGAAAGCAATTAATCCAGCAATCTATGTGATATTGACG